>JARWLC010000008.1:16497500-17830833 GCA_033318265.1 Phyllotis vaccarum
AAGAGACTCAGTTCTTGAGTGAGTACTAACAATACAGCCAAAGTGTATTTGGATCACTTCTGAGGACCGTTGTAGTGGATAGGTACCGATGCTTTAATGTTGTGTGTCCAACCCATATCATATATACGCAGCTCAACACAATCCATAACCTTACTTCAACATTATGAGATGATTTTAATGATTTTATTTTGTGCCTTCATTGCTTGGTTCTTGTGTGTGAACTTTGCATGCAAGAACCATGCAGTGACAGCATGTTAGATTGTCAGAAGGTTGCATGTGCCTGCTGTGGGTTTGGCCCATTACACCCTGTGGGAATCCGAGCATTCTCTTTAGTACAGCCATCTGCTCAGGACACCTGGGATTTCCCATTGCAGGATATGCGAATAGCATACAACCTAATCACTACGTGCATCTCCCAAATCATAGACACTTGCCACGCATTCCTTCCCACGCTCCACTTGCCTTCAATGAACTGACTCAAATTGAAGCCCTTAGGAACCTCCTTCCTAATTTTTTTCTAGAGTTGGGGTTATTCCTGCTCTGTCCTAAAATACCCTAAAGGTTGGTATGCACCAAATTAACAGTGTCTTTACAGGCCAAGCCCACCCTTAGCTGCTTTGCTTCTGCTCTATTCAGTGGCTGGGTGGGGCTCTCAAGAAAAAAGAGGAAATAAACATCTATTTGGTATGTTACATGCTATTTCAGAATCTGCTAACTAGTATATAATTATATTCTATCTTAGAATTTGGATCCTTCCTTCTAGGGTGTCCCCCCCCCCCAGATGTATTTATGTAACTGGAGGCAGAATTTAGCCTTAGCCATTAATGCCCACTGGAAAGTTATAAAGGAAGATCACACTTGGCATTTTGGAACAATTTTCTACAATCTCTCAAATGTGTTCAAATTGGCTTCATTTCGTGTCACTTACTCACCTCAATTCTTTCAAGTGCAGATCATACAGCTAAACATGGCTGTATAAATGTGTTGAAGGGCATGATGGTGACTTTCATACCAGGTGGTGGGGTGGAGGGGGTGGGGGGGGGGTGGGGGTGGGGGGGTGGGGGAGTGTTTCGACACAGACAGGTTGAGCAGACCTAATCCCCAAATCCCCAATTTCAAACACTCAAGCCTGTGTGTACTGCCACACTAGGAAAATGTTTCATGCACAAAATTATTTAAAACATCACATAAAATACTTGTAGAGTATGGGCTTAAGGTACATAGATTTTGTGTTGAGACTTGGGACTCATCTGCCAGAGATTTCCTTGTGTGATATATGCAAATATCTCAACATCTGAAAAATCCCCAAATCCCAAACACATCTGGTCCCAAAGCATTTCAGATAAGGGGTCCTTAGCTGTCTGGGAGAGGATCTATCTATCTATCTATCTATCTATCTATCTATCTATCTATCTATCTATCTATCTATTTAGCAGTGCTGGGGATTGAACCTGGGTCCTTGCCCAGGACAGGCAGAGCTTTATTCCAGTCTCTTAATAATATATCTACACTGCTTTACTAAGTTACCCAGGCTGAGCTTGAGCTCACTCTGTAGCTCCAGAAGGCTGTGATATTACTGTGCTCCTGCCTCAGCCTCTCAGGTAGCTGAGATTACAAGCCAGTATCATGAGGCCCCCGCTTTGAGGAACATGCTTCTCCTGTGTTCTCAGCCACTGAGGGAACTATCATGCCAACTTTAACGATATCGCCAGTGATCAATAAAACCCCCAGCTCTGAGTTATACATGTTAGGCCAGAGTGAGAACCCAGTAGAGCTCTAGGCAGTTCCAGCTCCCACCTCTCAGTGCTGACAGGGCTGACAGCAGCCATACAGGTGCCATTGTTAACTGAGATGTAGTGTTGGGGATGCTATTCGGTCTGTAGAATGGTCTTCTAGTTTCCTCTCTCTCGATAAACACTGTGGCCAGAAGCAACAAGGGGAGGAACAGGTTTTTTAGTTAGCGGTGTATCATTCATCATGGGCAGCCAGGGCAGGAGCTGAAGCAGAGGCCATAGAAGAAAGCCACTCACCTAATCACTTTCTATGGCTTGCTCAGTCAACTTTTCATACCATCCAATACCAGTGCTCAGGGTAGCACTGGTAGTTAATGATGGGCGGAACATTCCCACAGCAACCATAAAATGCCCTATAGTCCCGCCCAGAAGCCATTCTGATAAAAGGATGTCCTTACTTGAGGTTTATTCTTGACAGATGATTCTAGCTCATGTCAAGTTGAAAGAAAAAAAAAAATTACCCAGCACAGTTAGGATGCATGAAGCCCTGGATTCAGTCCCCAGCTCTGCATAAAGCACTCAGGCCGGAGAGGCTGAAGCTGCCAAGACCATTCTGGGCCATGTAGCAAAGTCAAAGCTAGCCTGGGCTGGGCTACATGAGACCTTGCATAAAAACAACAGGGTAAATAAGATAGTAATGGCCATACTCATTTGTTGTGGGATGCTTCTACCATGTGTGAAGATGTATTGCTGTGCCTGTTGTACTAAAAAGCTGAATGACCAATCGCTAGGCAGGAGGTGTAGGTGGGATTTCCAAGGAGAGAGAGGAAGAGGAGGAAAAATCTAGAATTTGGGAGACATCAGGAGACATGGAGAGGAACCAGGGGTTGCCAGATAGAGGAGAGGCAATGGCACATGATAAACACAGATTAATATACATGGATGATTTAAGTTTTAAGAGCTAATGGGACAAGCCTAAGCTAAGGCTTAGCTTTCATATTTATCAGAAGCTGGTGCAGAAAAAGACATGCTCCATTCGTTTTGTGTTAATTTGGGCTATTTTTATGATAGTTGTCTTCATAGCAGAACTGGAAACTGCTCATGGGACACATGGCTTCTTAGGTCACCAGGAGCCCAGATGATGGCATAATAATCTCAGAGCCTAACTATGGGTTTGGACGGTTGTTAAAGACAAAGTGGTATACAGTGTACCCAGAATGCCAGAGCACAGAAGGCCCTCAGCTGACTGGCTGAGTTCTGGGGATTGAGACACAAGACCTCTCCTCAGGGTATGAGTTTGCCTCAGAACTACACAGGCGGGCTCTTTCTTCTGTGACTAAGATCAGTCACATGCTTCGCCAAAGGCTGAGTTTAGAAATAAGTAAGCCAGGAAGTGGGATGATAAACAAATCCATGGTGATAGTGGTAGTGATGGGGAAGGGAACATAGACCCCCCCCCCCACACACACACACATGGGCCAGTCACAGCTAAGATCCTGAGAGAATCCCCTGCTGTTCTGGTCACCTTGTGGCACAGGGACATAGCTCTCTCACAGCTGAGGGAAGTGGCAATCCATGGAGTCAGCCTGCCCAAGGTCTCAGCTAGAGAGTGGCAGAGCTGGGGTTGGTTTTGTTTACCCGGATTGAGTTACAGTGAGTCACAAAACCCATGGCACCCCTCCCCCCAGGCAGATTCTGTGATTTGCTCCCACAGTGGAAGCTTCTGCACAGAAGGCAGTCAGAAGGCCAAGTGGTGGGGGAACAGAGATGCCACCACAGGGCAAGAGAAGGAAGACATAGTCGGCTGTCTTTAACTTCAAGACTGCCCTCTGATGGTCTGACCTCCCATCTGAGACTCACAGCCATTTAATCCTGACAGGTGGGACATGAGGTAAATTATTGAGAAGTCCAGAAGGACAGTCACTTATAAGTGGATTTCTCCTCCCCACCCAAGGATTCACCTCCCCCAGCTAGCTAGTCACTTTAGGATCCCCCACCACAGAACCATCACCAGACAAACGAACGATTCCCATTCACCAATAGGAAACGCATCCTGGTTCAGGGATGCTAGGTTTTTGACTCTTCTAGAACAGGACTTCTGGTAGTTGTGTTTCTGGGTTCCTTCACAGCAAAGCTGTAACTCTGAGGATTGGTGTTTATTTCGCACAGAAAGATTGCTCAGCCATCTCAAGCTGAAAATCATTAAGTATCTGCCCTGCCGTGGTTTATCTTATGTTGTGGGACTATGCTCTTGTACATTGCAAAAATATCTGTCACTCCTGTTGGTTTAATAAAATGCTGATTAGTCAGGTAGCTAGACAGGAGGTAGAAGTGGGGCTAGCAGACTAGAATTCTGGGAAGCAGAAGAGCAGGGCTGCAGGACAGCAGGTTGCAGAGGAAACAGATGAGAACACTGCCCAGAGGAAAAGGTACCAAGCCACGTGGCTAAACATGGATAGAAATATGAGTTAGCTTAAGAGTAAGAGTTAGCAAGGAATAAGCCGGAGCCATAGGCCAATCAGCTTGTAATTAATATAAGCTTTTGTGTGATTATTTGGGAGCAAGTGGCTGCGGGCAGGTCCAAACCTCAGGGCTAGGCCAGAAGCTTCTGACTCCTATTGCACAAATTCTATTTGGTATATAATAAAAACTTGGAGCCAGATATTGGGGGAAAGCTGAGATATCAGAGAGACAGGAAACAAACCACAGCCGGTTCTTATCAGCCAACTCCTCAGGGCTGTCTCCATGGAATCTCCACCTTTCTCTCCTCAGCCCACCAAGCAAGTGTCTGGGAAACCATTTCTCTCTCCCTCCACTCGGCTATCTTACTTCCTTTAAGAAGTAAATGTACATATATAAAACATATTAATGTCTGCCTGCACACCAGAAGAGGTGTTGGGAGCTGCCATGTGGTTGCTGGGAATTGAACTCAGGACCTCTGAAAAAGCAGACAGGGCTCTTAACCTCTGAGCCATCTCTCCAGCACCCTGTTATTTTTTCTTCTTTAAACATTCCTAAAACTAAGATTAAAGGCATGGGTCACCAGTCCTTGACCTTCACAGCTCGTGGTTGAATCCCCTCTGATATTCCGGACTAATTTTATTAACTATATATCACCGCAATCTTCCCTCCCGCGAATCTGAGAAAGGGAACCAGAGAGATTGTTTTCAACGTGGGGGAGGGGAGAAACTAATCTACCCATCTTCTCCGTTTGATAAAGAAATATTTAAAGCCAGGCTGTGGTGGCGCACAGATTTAATCCCAGCACTCAGGAGGCAGAGGCAGGCAGATCTTCGTGAGTTGGAGGCCACTCTGTCGAGTTCCAGGACAGCCAGGGCTACACACAGAACTTGTGTCTCAAAAACCAGACAGACAAAATGAAAGAAAAAGAAAAGAAATATTTAAGTCACAGTCGTACATTTTTAAAGAGAATTTTAAATAAAACTACACAGCCTACAAGAATTCCGTTCAGAATCTGCCTTGGTCCCGCCTGTGTTTGCTGACACTGGCTCCGCCCCCTCTCTGACCAGCTCCTCCCCTTTCTGACCTAAATACATTAGAGGAGGGCACCACTTAGCACCTGGGGCTTTAGAAAGGGCCCCCACAGCACATGGTCTGATTTGACTCACTGTGAGAAGAGCATACCCAGACAAACAGCTTGAACAGGATCTGCTTAACTGGTCAAGTCTCTTGCTATCAAGCATGGCAATCTGAGTTTGAGTCCTGGGGAACCCATGGGGAAGGAGAGAGCTGACTTGTCCAAGTTGTCCTGTGACCTCCAAATGTGTCATGGTACCTCCTAGAAATATGCACACATGCACACATACATATATACATACATGGAATATTTTAATGTGTTTTGGGGGCTGCAGAGATGGCTCAGAGGTTAAGAGCCTGGCTGTTCTTCTAGAGGTCCTGAGTTCAGTTCCCAGCTCACAACCATGTGTAATAAGATCTGGTGCCTTCTGTTGTGCAAGCATACATGCAGGCAGAACCAAACAAATCTTTAAAAAATATTTGTGTGTGTGTTTTAAGCATCTTATATTTACTCAAGTTTCCTGGCCTTTTTCTTTTTAATTGGATGAACTTATTTTTTGATAGTTACTGTTTAGTATCTTTTGGCTCTCTCTCTCTCTCTCTTTGTGTGTGTGTGTGTGTCCCTATTTTCAGAGGCCAGAAGAGGTCATTAGGTTCCCCTGGAGCAGGAGTTACCGCAGGTTCTGAGCTACCTAGCACAGGTACCAGGAACTATTCCAATCCTCTGCAAGAGAAGCAAGTGCACTTAAGCCCGGAACCATCTCTCCAGCCCCTTTGGGTTTTTTTTTTTTTTTTTTTTTTTGCTTACATCGTGCAACATACGGATTCAGGCAACACTTCCCAGTGTCCATTTCAGTGATTTAATTCGACGGAATTGTTCAAAATAAAAGATGGACCGAGGGACAGCAGTAAAAGCCAAAACATGTTCTCACTTTCTGAGCCTGGTGGGGGAGACCTCATCTTTCTCCTGGAACCTGCTGGAGACCAGCTGGTGGCCAGCAGTGGAGACATTTCACCTGCAATTCATTTTCCAGGTGCAGTGTGACTGTCTGGTCCCAGGGGGCTCCAGCAACACTGTTACACTACAGTCAGCCCCTTCCTATTCTTAATGGTGTAGCACACCCTGCCAGCCTTTCCCCAGGCAGGAAACGCTGAATCCTTCTGCATTAAAAAAGGGAAATGCTTTTTCCAGTGGAAGTGGAGAGGAAGCGTGAATGAAATCTTTTCTCACTGAAGCCAGGAAGTGGAGAAATTGGCAGGTCGACTTCAGTAGCAAACATGTTGGTCTTTACACCAGACTCTTCTTTAGTGAATAATTTGAGTCTGGTAGGCCACAGATGAGCGAGGGTCTATGAATATAATAGAAATGTACTTTTTGCTCTTGGATAGGAAGGGATAAAATATCCGTTCAAGTCCCTGGTGTCCTTAGGTTGCTTCCATCCTAGTACAGAGGGAAAGTGTCTGGCACTAGATTTTATTTTAATTTTGCTAAGGAATATGGTGATCTTAGGGGGCTGGTGATTTTATTTTTATTACATTGTATTTAGGGATTGATACTTTCTGAAGCAAAAATATGATTCAAACCAGACTCAGATTCGGTACATTTTCTCTCATCTGCAGAACTTAAATTAAAATACTCTATACAAAGCCTGCACAGTGACCACACTAGTTGACATGGCAACATGGATGGGGGAAAGCATCACAAGGCGTTATCTCTGGATGAAGAGCAATGGCTGCTGAGGAAGGGAAAAGCCATCTTTCCACTGATGAACTGCCTGATAGGTTATCCATGTGCATATGTAATATATAGTGTATGTGTGTGTAAACTACGAAAGAAGAGGTCGCTCACTGATTTGTGAAGGGGTGGGAGGTACTTGGGAAGGATCGGAATGAGAAGGGTAAGTGATGTATATACAGTACTAAATAAGAAGTTCTCAAAATATTAAAACTTTTAGTTTTAATTTTTAAAAGTTATCAAACTATTTAAAATTATATATTATATGAAGGGAACGGCCAAAGGAGAGTAATAAGGCAAATCTGAACGAAGCACAATGCTATCTATACAGGTGTGAAAATGTCATGAGGAAATCTATTGTTTTGTATGCCAACTTTAGAACTGACAAAAGAAAATAATGCTGTTCAAGATGCTAGAAAATTCAAATGGTGAGAAGCAGTTCTTACTCTTCAAGTTCTTACTGGCCAGCAAAGAAAATGAGCCATTAAAAAAAAAAAACCCAATTACAGAAAAATAGGAAAATCATACAACTCAGACTACACGTGTCAGCTTTGTGTCAATGCATAGCAGTCCCCCTTTATTCTCATGGGGTACCCCCCAAGACCATGGCCCCCAGTCATCTTAAATATCAGCTTGTCACAGCCTAGAATCAACTGAGAAGGGGCCTCAGCTGATGAAGTGCCTAGATCAGATGGGCACGGTGGTGGAGGATTGGCCTGATTACCGTCGGAGGAAGAAGAGCCACATTAAATCTGGGTGGCAGCATTGCATGGGCTGGGCCCTGTGTGAGAGTGAAGCCTCCGGCAGAAGCAAGCGGCAAGCAGCTGCGATCTAACTGCTGGAGTTCCTACCTGGATTTTCCCTCTCTAGTGGACTGGAACCTGCAACTGTAAGCAGAATAAAACCCTGGCCCTCCCCCATTAGACACAGTAAAAGATTATAAATGCTGCCTAATTGTAAAAACAGGACAGTTCTGGTGACACAGTTTGCCAGCGTCACTGCTTCTGACTCTGGGGGCCGTCATTAAATAACAGGAGGGTTGCTTCAGTTCAGCAACAGTGTTTTCATACGCTCCGGCAGAGCTGATAAATGAACAGCTATGAAGTGAGTAATAGAAGTGCAGAGTGTGGATAGGCTGGACAAAGAGATAATTCATGTCCAGGGCAGGAAAGAGTGGGATGGTGAGATTTTTATCACATTATTCAGAACAGTGCAAGATTCAAAACTCATGAATTATTTATTCTTGGAATCTTCCATTTCATGTTTGGGGACCAAAGACGACTGTGAGTAACTGTTGAGATTGCACTTGGAGACAGGCTACTGTCCACTGCTTCGTTAGCAGTTAATTCAACCCAGAGGAGAGTACTTAGGGAAAGAGGATGTCACACGGGCCGGATCTTGGTGGTCTGCAGGCTGAGCCAAGGCATCATAGGGGGGCTATCCCAAGCAGCAGGACTAGCGTGTGTAGATGCATGAAAGTTCATAACTAAGAAAGGACCCACGAGGTGCTAAGACGTGGTGCCATGGAAGAGAATAAGACAAGAAGCTGACACGACATTTGGGGTACAGCCTTTCTAAAAAGGCAACTACTCCAGGCACTAGAGAGATGGCTCCGCACTCAAGAACACCTGCTCTCAATGACAGTGAGCTTCCCCAGATACGTAGGGTGGCTCACAAATGCTGTGACTCCAGCTCCAAAGGATCTGATGGTGTCTTCTGGCCTCCTACATACATGTGCACATACACTCACCATTCACATAGATATGTACACACAGACATAAGTAAAATATTTTAAAGAGAAAGAAAACTACCTGTTCCATGGTGTGTTTATTGTATGTATTTATTAAGCCAGTGATTGGTGGTTTTGATCTGGCATTCGGGGCAAAGGGAGAAGAGAGTGACACCTGGTCTTTGAACTTGGTGACAGATACTTCACAAATAGCTGGAGATAAATATCATTTTTCTTTGTGCTTCTCATGTGGGTATTAAGCCTGAAATTGCCAAAACTAGTCACAGACCCAACAGAAAGAAGCCATTTTCTCATCTCCGTTGTGTGTTCTCTAGGCGTGTTTGAAACGACAGGAATATAAAAAAGACCCAAATGAGAAGAAACAGGATCAGCTATGGGGAAAAGATGCAAGTGACAGGTCCCGGTTTTCAAGCGGGTCATCATCCAAACAGGTATGGAGAATTTAAGTCTTTTGCTTCCGTGTGCATGTGTGTGTGTATGTACACGTGCATGCATACGTGTCTGTGTTAGAGAAAGCCAACTCCAAAAGGAGTATTTTGATGCTATCACTTGGTGAAATGCTTGTTTCAAACATGAGAGCCTGAGTTCGTTTTCCAGAACCACACACACACAGCCAAGTGTGGCAGTGTGCACTTGGGATCCCTGAGTTGGGAGACAAGAAGAGGAGGATTCCTGGTGCTCACCGGCCAGATAGCCTGCCAGAATTGGGGAAACCCCATGTCAGTGGGAGACCCCATCTCCAAAGAGAAAAAGAAGAAAGAGAAGACCTGGGTCTGCGATCTAGACAGCTGTCCGCTACATGTATATACACACGTGAACACATACAGTCACAAAAATGAATCAAATACGAGTCTGTTGTGAATCCTAATGGGCAAGGCAAGAGGGACCTAAGCCAGGTGCTCCTGTCCTGAACACCACCTGTCTTCCCCAAGTCAATGGCCTTCCTTGCTGGGCCTCACGCTTGTCCCTTGATGGTGAAGGACCTGGCAGTCATGGTCTATAATACACATACTGCGAGAGTTGAAGGCTCTGGACCTCCTCAAGGTCAGCACGTTTGTGGCTTCTAATGTAATCCTTGGTGCCATGGTCTCTGATTTTAATTTAAAGGCAGGAATACAGTAAAATGCAATTATAACAACATGTATAGTAACTGGCAATTATTTAAATATTTTTTGTGTAACTTGATAACAAATAGTTAAGAACTATTATAGTCTTATAGCAATTTGATAATGTTCACAAAAGCCATTATTTGAGTGTTTATACCATTGCAAACACTGTACTCAGCTTTTTATATGTATTAACTCATTTAATTGTCATAGGTACATATATGTCTATCATCTGCCTATTGTTTTGTTTTTGAGATGGGATCTGATGTGTCTTAGGCTAGCCTCAAACTGGCTATGTAGCCAAGGCTGGCCTTGAACTCCAGATCATCCTGCCTTTACCTCATAAATGCTAAGATTATAAAATATGCCACCACACTTGTCTTTATGTATACATATTAAGATACATTAACAGGACATAGTGGTGCATACCCATAATCCTTAAGAGGCAAAAGGATCAAGAGTTTGAGGCAGTCTGACTAAAAGCACCTCCACCCTATCCCAGTTTACTTTTATTGATGTGATAATACCATGAGCAAAGACAGCTTGGGAAGGAAAGGGTTACTTGTCTTACAGTCCAACATGGAGGAAGTCAGGACAAGAGCTAAAGGAAGGGTGTTGCTTGCTGGCTTGTTCTCAATTCAGCTTGCTTTTTCTTAATATACCATCCAGGAATACCTGCCCAGGGGTGACAGCACCCACAATGGTCTGGGCCCTCACACACACAGACTTGCCTACTGACTAATCAATGGAGGCATTTTCTCAATTGAGGTTCCCTCTTGCCAAATGACTCTGGCTTGTATGGAGTTGACAAAACACTAACCAGCATTCTCTATGAGCCCATAAGTGTGGATGTGCACACACACAGACACACACAGACAAACAGACACATACACACACACACACACACACACACACACACACACACACACACACACACACACACACACACACACCCCTTGGCCACATTACAGGTGACACTTACTTTAAGTAGTCCTAAGGAGTCTTAGCTATAATTTCACAGGCAGTTTGCATGGAGTGGCCATTCCATCCCAGATGTGCTGACCCTAGAGCAGAGCTCTGGCCTGCTGAGCTCTCCTTCCATGTTTTATGTTTAAGGAATCCTCTAGAAATTTCACTTAATTCCGTGTAAGAGTTAAAGACCACAGGCTGCATCCAACTCAGGTGAATTGATTTAAGGTGAGGAAAATGCCCCTTATGAATTCTTATTTAATATTTTATGCCCAGAACAGACTCCAGAGGAGGGACTGCATTGTTCCTATAAGTAGCATGGATCTCTGAGACGAATCTTGGATACCCGATATCAATCAGGCTCTTGATTTCTTCTTTAATCTAAGACGTTCACACGGTGGTTATTTAATGTTCAAAGGACACCTTAAAAACATTAGTGATTGATGTTTATGGATGGAGCTGTTTCTCTGTGAGAGATATATAGTCCCTATTAAGGGGTATGGAAGCTCATGATAAACTATCCCCCCTAGAGTCGGAAGGTTAAAGAACCATCCATCTCACCACATCAGCAGCTGCCAGGGTCTCTTCCTGCTGGTCAAGGAGTAAATATAAGGCCTGTTTTTGCTAAGTCCAAGGGAGCGAGGCTGATCCAAAACGAAGGCTGGTCTGGCTAGAACAACTTATTTTTAGCACTAAGATAAATAGTAATTTTTACACTTAGAATAAACAAATCAAGGACAGATAACAGAAAATGTGATGTAATTTTAAGTCAGACAGCAGCATGTAGCAATTCCTAGATTGGGATTCCTGAACAAATGGACCCCTGGTGTCGCTGTTTTCGTACAAAGGCTCCCACACCAGGTCACAGCGGGCTGTCAGGACAGAAGTTACACACACTTGCGGAGTGCTCTGGACCTGTCTGATGCTCTTCTCTGACAGCACTGCAGAACAAGCTGCTGTCACATTCCTATAGCTTTCTCTTCCCACTATAAAAAATCACCCTTCAAGCACGGCTATACCAGCCCTCAGGCCACTTCCAAACAAGGACATGGCTGCCCATTTAAAAGTGATTATGTGAAATAGCTTCTGTGGTCATAGATTATTTGGATCTGACTTACTAACTCAATTTTATATTTACTCCTACCCAACACAAAGTAACAACGGACATTGCATAAAATTGTCCATTTCTATTAAAAACAAGCCTGGAAGCCAGGCATGGGTGGCACATGCCTTTAAGACAAGTGGATTTCTGAGCTGGAGGCCTGCTTGGTCTACGGAGCAAGTTCCAGGCTAGCCAAGGGTACATGATAAGACCTGTGTCAAGGAAGAGGAGGAAGAGGAGGAGGAGGAGGAGGAGGAGGAGGAGGAGGAGGAAGATGATGAGGTGACCAGGGATTTTCATGTTGCACAATGCCACCCTGCCTGTGAAACAATACTTGCAAACCAACTTGAATTCTTCAAATATTATCCGAAGGCTTGAGTCTTAGTTGTAGACCATCTTCAAGGTCCTTCTCATTGAGAAAAGAGACCCAGTGGTTTACACGTCTTGTTTTACTTTGATCGCTTGAGACACTGGGGATACTCGGATGTTTGATTCTGGACACAAAAGCAGAGTGAAATCATGATGAGGCAGGACAATCCTGAATGCGCTGTGTGTGCTCGCTGTACTCAGCTTGGTACAAAAAAAAAAGTCCAAGGTCCCTGTAGTGGAGAGCAGCTTCTATGACCTTGACCTGGAGGCGTGGCCTCTTGGCCGGCATAGATCTGGGTCAAGGTGATAGAACCAGCTCTCCACTACAGGTCCCTTAGGGGACCAAAACAGATGCAAGAAACTCTAACCCTCTGACGTTCGTTAGTTTGGATGTCACCTCCCAAGTTTGAGCCCTTCCTCAGACTTCCTCAGTAGTCCAGTTGTTAACGCCTTGGCCTGCCCCTTGTCTCCAGTCCCTGAGGGAGTGTATGACTTATTAAATAAATCTCCTTCTAAAAAGTGCACAATGCCAGGGGATGCTGGACCTATTCTCTCAGAGACTCTTAAGAAAGTTGGCATCTCCCGAAGGAGAACCAGGCCAGACAGATCCAATTTCCAGAGCCCAGTGTATTAAATGTCACACCAGGCCAGCATCCTTGGTTACACAGAAAAGGAGTGGAAAAAGATACAGACAAGTGAGACACTAAACCAAGCAGCCCCTCTGGGGGGAAGGAGTGCGGCCCATCATTTCCTTCCCAGAGATTGCCAGGACCTAGAACTCTGGATAACGTTTTGCATCTGATTGTGAAGGTAGGTTTATCCTCTGATGGAGTGGCTAGCGTGAAAGTTAATTGCTGAATTCATGGACACTTTTATAACATTCTGTCATTCTTTGAAGCACGCCCCGACCAAATTTTGACACTTGTATGGCAATTTTCATCACTCGCTCATTTCTTAGCCCAGATTCCAATTGTCACAATTCTGATGAGCTTGGAACAAGCCATCAAGTGATAGTTCCACTGTCAAGCTATCATTTCCAGACCCCTGCCTTGGAGGTGGGCAGGTCTTCTCTCAGCACACAGTTAACCTGGTGACTGCTCCTCGGCACACCTTCTCTCTGTAAGCAGAAGGGCTACAAAGGTTTGTTTAAGTGAAAAATGAAGCAATTGCTATCAAGCCCTGTAGTAGGAGGTTTCTGGCGTGGACTTTTGGGCCTAGCCTCAAGGTTTAGGCCCACAGACCTGCAGACCCGCAGAGACACGCAGACAGATGGTTGTATTAATTTTATGCTGATCAGCCTATGGCTCTGTCATATTGCTAGTTAGTTCTTGCTCTTAAACTAACCCATGACTCTTATCCTGTTCAGCCACACGGCTCGGTACCTTTTCTCAGAGCAGCATAGTTGTCCTCTGCATCTTCTGGCTTCTCTCTGACATTCTGCTCTGTTCTTCCTGTTCCCAGAGTTTTCCTAGTCTGGTAGCCCCACCCATACTTCCTGTCTGCCTTTGGCCAATAAGTGCTTTTTATTAAACCAGTGGATAGGACAATTATTTACAAAGGACCAACACAATCCCCCTACAAAGCCCATTGCTGACAAAGTACATGGTCTTGATAGGTACCATACCATCTTAGGTATAGTACTCCTAAGATCATTGCTTGCTGTCAGAGAAAAATGTTGACCCTTTGTCACCTTGTGAGTCTAGGCAAAGTGTTTTGGTTCTCCAAGGGGGACACTTACTGTGTTACACTTACCTTTCAAGGTCATCCTGAGAATGAGGAAACTTTCTAAGTGATGTGCTAACAGTAAATCATGCCTATAAACTTCCTGTTAGCCAATTCTACCATAAGTGATGCCCCAACAGGTATCAATGAAGAAACAGGTTCTGTGGCTTCCTGAACATTTTACTTTTTCTCTGCCCCATGCCAGGCCACATTTCTAAAAGCCAGCCTAATGTAGCCACTTAGCATAAACCATTCTAGAGGGTTGGAGAACTGTTTCATCCAATTAGACTCTACCAGGGAAATAGTCAGTAGCTCTGTGTAACCAATTAGAAGTTTGATAATTATAAAGCAGTGTCCCTGGAAAAAGACGGTAGTGTTTATCTTCCTTAGTTCATCACCACCCCTGGGATTGATAGGGGCCTGTCTTCTGTTGGTGTGAAGAGACACCAAGACCATGGCAGCTCTTAGAAAGGAAACCATTTAATGGGGTGGCTCACTTACATTTCAGAGATTCGGTCCAATATCGTCATGGAGAAACAAGGTGGCGTGCAGGCAGACGTGGTGCTGGAGAGGTAGCTGAGCGCTCTACATTAGGCAACAATTACAGGACTGAGACACTGGGTGGTATCTTGAGCATAGGTGACCTCAAAGCCCATCCCCACCGTGACACTTTCTCCAACAAAGCCACACCTTCAACAAGGCCATACCTCCCAATAATCTCATTCCAGATGAGTTTATGGGGCCAATTACATTTAAACCGCCACAGGTACCAAGGTATTTTATTCTTTCTAATCTTAACAGAATAGACACGACCTGATTTCCCCATAGAAGATGAGGGAAATAATTGATCAGCCTAGGATGAGGGGAGGGGATAAAACAGGAGGAGGCAGCAAGCTTGTATGAAAAGACTCATCGTAAGCCTGCCTCATGTTCTGGATCCTGTACCCTTGCTGAAAATAATACTGTTCGAAAGGTACTAACCTCAAGGACTGAAGGCAAACAGTCTCTGTTTATTCTACACTAAGAAGGTAGATTAAAAGGCTGGAGAGATGGTTCTGTGTGCGTCTGCAGATGTGCACCTGCTTGCAATCACCTGTAATTCCAATCCCCTGGTCTGTGGGCCCCTGTACCTTCATGGCACACACACAATGAAAAAATAAGGAAGACAGTACAATTCAGCTTTTCAAGAGCGTTCTTCACTTTGCTGTTAGGAATGGGGTGGTTGTCCTTCACCTCTCGACAGCTGAGCAACCAAATATTTAGATTACAGGTCACAGAGAGCCAAACTTATCCTGGAAAATGGTGTGGGCAGTTTACCTGATACCAAGAAGCAACTGGTCATGGCCCAGGCCTGCTCTCTGTGATGTTTACTTCAGTGAGGTCACCCAAACCTCCCAGCAAGCAAAGCAAGCTTCCGAAGGAAAGGCTGTTACCCAACATAAACACCATAATTGTTTTGTCCATGAGAATCTACACAGACTCAGGAGATTAAAAAACAAAGCCTCCTCAAGTAACCTGCAATGTCTTAGAATTGTGTTAAGGCTGGCTCAATGCCAGCTGAGCAAACATTCAAATCAGCACTCAGATCCCAAGCACCCAAGTAAAATCCAGGCGTGATGGCACAGGTCCATGGGGAGGGAGGATCTCCATTGCCCCCTAGCCAGCCAGTCTAGCTAACTGGTGATCTATAGGCTTGAGAGACTCTGTCTCTGTATATAAGGTGGATGGGCCCTGGTATGATGACACACACCTTTATTCTCAGTGCTTAGGAAACAGAGGTAGGTGGATCTCTGAGTTCCAGACCACCCTGGTCTATATAGGCAGTTCCAACCCAGTCAGGGCTAGACAGTGAGACTGAGAGAGAGAGAGAGAGAGGGAGGGAGAGGGAGAGGGAGAGGGAGAGGGAGAGGGAGAGGGAGAGAGAGAGAGAGAGAGAGAGGAGAGAGAGAGAGAGAGGAGAAAGAACCAATTGAACATGATGCCTAGTGTAGACCTCACGCGCGCGCGCGCACACACACACACCCCAATGTCTCCTCCCCTAAATGACGGTAGCAAAGACCCAAAACTATGCTGAGCACTACAGCAGTGGTCGTGGTGCACGTTTGCAATCTCAGCACTTAGGGGAGGGGCAGGAGTTCAAGGTCATCCTTGAACCGATGTGAATCAAGGCCAGTCAAGGCTACCTGAGACACTGACTTTAAAAAAAAAAAAAAAAAAAAAAAAAGTAGGGCCAGAGAGATAGCTCCATGGGTAAAGGCACTTCCTGTGCAAGCTGGCGACCTGAGTTGTAGCCCTGGCATCTATATATGTAAAGGTGAAAGGAGAGAGCAGACTCCATATTGGGGATAGCATGCCCACCTATGCACGTCATGCACACACAATAATAAAGAGAGCCTCCATGTACGCGTGCTACATGTCTACCTGGTAGGAATTCAGAAGACATCATCGGATACCTTGTAACTAGAGTTACAAATGGCTAGCTGCCATGTGGGTGCTGGCACCTGAGCCCGGGTTCCCTGAAAGAGACCACTGAGCCATATCTTCTGCCTCTAAATGAAAAAATTATCCAATTAAAATAAATTTCAAATTTACTTCCACATGTTCCGAAGCCACCCAGCAAATGGCATACACAGTGGACCATGGAGATAAATGGCACTTCCACTGTGACAGAAACAACTATTCCAGATAATGTTCAAGTCCAAAATAAAGCAAGACTCCACGGATCAGGAAAAAGTTCCATTCCCCAGAAGCTAAAAAAAAATCAGGGCCAGTGGGGGGGGGGCAGTCCAGGGTAAACTGGGATTTTTTGCTCTGTGTATGTGTGTGTCTCTGTGTGTGTGTGAGATGAGTGTGGTATGTGATAGGGTATGTGTGTAATGTGTGTGGTGTGAGATGGTATGTGTAATGTGTGTGATGTGTGTGAGGGGGAATGGTGTGTATAATGTGTAGGATGGTGTGTGTGGGATGTGTCGGATGGTGTGTGTAATGTGTATGTGTGGGGGAGATGGTGTATATAATGTGTGGTGTGGGATGGAATGTGTGTAATGTGTGGTGTGTGTGTGGGATGGTGTGTGTTTGGTGTGGGATTGTGTGTGTGTGATGTGTGTGTATGATTGTGTGTGTGTGGTGTGGAATGGTGTGTAGTGTGGGATGGTGTGTGTGATGTGTGTGGTATGGGATAGTGTGTGTGCAATGGTGTGTGTATGGTGTGGAATGGTGTGTGTAATGTGTGGTGTGTGTGTGGGAGTGTGTGGGATGGTGTGTGTGTCCCATTGCATATCTCTTTTCCTCACCCGTGTATTTCCACATCCTCCCCTTCCTGTGAAACTCTCACTTCTCTTTCAAAGGGCCCTTGGGTGGCTGTTCTCTCATTAATCTGTCAATGTCAACCTACTGACACCCTGAGCAGAGTCAGGAAAGCAGCCACAGCTTGGGATGACATCTGTGTTCCGTGAGTCACACTTTTAATTTTCTCTGAGTTCTGCTTGTCCATTGTGGGGTTCCTTGAGGGCCAAGCCTTTCTTCCTCCTGGCCTTAGGCTAGTATGCTGATGAGACAGGTCAGTCCCACCCACCCAAGGGCCCCACCCTAGGAGACAGTGAGTCATCTCTAACACCTGGTGTGGTTTTTGTCTCAGCTGCCCTTTTAACTCTGGCACAGATCTCCTCACCCTGGAAAAGCACCAGGGCAACCAGCAGCTCTGTGCAAGCTTCTGCAGCTGATCCCCCCTCCCCCTGAGTGCACCCAGGAGACAGAGTGTGCATCCCGAAGTCTGACAGGCGTGGATCTATGCGAATCTTCCTCTGAGCTTGTTTACCATCTTAGCTGTGTGTTCACCAGAGCGACCCTCCAGCCCCTCAAGCTCGCATGCTAGAATGCATCCCCCTCCCCGTGTGTTTTTATCTGCTCCGGGCCAGGATTCTGGAAGTTGTGTTAGACTCTTCCTCTAGTCCCTCTCCCTCTCACTATGGCAGACACTGAAGTCTTGGCTTGTCTGGAATCTGCTCAAGGATTTGCCATTGCTGGACCCTTTCTTTGTTTCTGTGTGGATTACTGTAGTCATGGATTCCCAGGCCATCCTGTCTCTACCCTTCCCAGTCATTCTTATGGCCACCGTAAGAGTAACCCTTCTGGAAGCAAATTGAATGACACTCATTTATTTTTTTATTTCGTTTTAAAGGTTTATTTATTAATTGTACAGTGTTGTGCCTACAGGCCAGAAGAGGGCACCAGATCTCATTCTAGATGGTTGTGAGCCACCATGTGAGCTGGGAATTGAACTCAGGTCCCCTGGAAGAGCAGTCAGTGCTCTTAACCTCTGAGCCATTGCTTCAGCTTGATAATCGTTTATTTAAATCCGTTCTCTCATTTCCCCACTCTTTGGGGTCATTTAGGAAGGTGCTTATCAGCCTGACCCATAGAGATGTCGCTGCATCAACTCTTTGGGGCGCTTGGTTTTTGCACTTAGGTTTTCTGGAGGTCCAGCAACTGCTCTTACTCTTGTGAATTCTCAGAGCACCCACTGGGTTCAGACTCACACAGAATAAGGCCTCCCTCCCTTAGACCAGCAGGTTATCAACTGAGTCCTCTTGAGGTGTGGGGGGGGGGGGTCGAACGCCTGTTTCACAGGAGTCACCTAAGACCATCAGAAAACACAGATATTTATATTACAATTTGTAACAGCAAAATTATAGTTAAGAGGGAACAATGAAAACAATTTTATGATTGGGGGGTCACACAACATGAGGAACTGTGTTAAAGGGTCACAGCATTTTCTAGAAAGGTTCAGAACTACTGCTCTAGACAGAAGGAGAAGACACTGATTTTTGCATACACTTCCAATGGTCGTTGTACATTCAGAAGCCTAGGGCTCATTTGATGGCTAATGTGTTAGAAATAACCGTATGCTAATGCCAGAGCCATGTAGCTATAACAGCCAGAATATGGACCCTCGGTTCACTTGGACAGGAGAATGCCCTGTGAACTGGTTTGAAATTAGTGACAGAAGGTGAGGCTGCGACTCTTCCATTCTTTTCCAGGCATACCACTTAGAAAGGACCACATAGCTTTATTAACACTGGGCAAGATCCCTTTGCCACGGGTAGGCCAGCAGACCATACAGGATGGAAAACCCCCAGAACAGCCAGTCCCCATGGGTTTACTCAGACTTTGCAACCAAGGTACCTGTTATATCTGGTCCTTCAAAGAAACCCATCCAGCTGAATTGGAGGTCCTTCTGTGCTTAGCTTAGAGACTTGTCCCTAGAAGACATGCAAACCCAAGGGCTGAAGGTCACCTTCAGCAGCCATGTAGAAGTGAATGGGCAATAATTGTATGGTTAGGAAAGCCAGCAGGGTATCCTTCATCCTTCACTGTGCATTTTGTTAGAATTCCACTAGGTGATTTAAAAATAGGGCATGACATTAAAATGGAGCAACTGTCAGGTTAAATTGGGATGCTTCCACAAAGTTGGCCTGCCTCTCTCAGAAGATAAGCAAGTCAGCCTCATGCTTCCATGAGGCCAGCTTGATACAGCACCAATAGAGATCCCAGCTCGGAAAATCGTTGGTACCAAGAACTGATGGCCTCTGACCTAAATAGTTCTCTGTGTTAATTGGACTTAGCAGTTCAGAAACTGCACAGGAGATTATAATAAAACGTATTTCTTTCCCTGTTTGTAATACTATGTATCTCACTGATTTCGTTTTATTAAAATTACCTGCTTTTTAAAAATGGTTCCAATTAATTCCTGAAACAACAAAAAACTTGTTAGAAACCAATTAAAATTAAGATATCAAAATCTTAAATTTTTTCAGTTGCAAGAGACTAGTATTCAGAATGTGCCTGCATTAAGTAGGTTTTATAATAACATTTTTATCCTAAAATAGCCTTTTATTTTGTTTTCATAATTCTTCATTTATTAAAAAATTAAAATACAATTATTTGTTCATTAAATACAAAACAAATTTAAATTTTGAATGATAAACTAAAATACAGAAATCATAAATCACTTCTGTACAGCACAATGTTAGGCGCTGGGAATGTGGGGTAATGAATGAACCCTGTTCCTCCCTCAAGTCGTGCACAGTGTGGTAAGCTAAGACACCCCACAAAAACCTGCAGTTCAAGACAGTATCTGTCTGACAAAGGGGGGCTGTCTGTGGAGATAAACACCTGTCATCCATTGCTCAGCAGGCAAAGTAAGGACCGTGAGTTCATGGTCAACCTAAGCTACAAGATGGGACCATAAGTGATGGAATGAATGAAGCAAAATTGAGGAAGTTTTACAGAGAATGAGAATTTTAGATTTTAAGTCAGATCCTGCTACGAGGAGTTGGAAGCAGAAGTGACCGGCTGTCGGGTTACAGGAAATGTTTACCTTCCCAAGCGCTTCCTTCCCAGTCTTACAGATAGGAAGACAGGCTCTTACTGAACACTGCGCCAACAGGACTGTCCTGCAGGGGGCGCTGTCTGTATCCCTTCAACACCATTCTCTCAGGACCGGGGAAGCTGGAGGGGCTCTCAGCTGCTCCCAGAGGCCACCCCTGCATTTCCTTGGCCTGTGCAGTTAAATTCCACCATCTTCTCCCCTTCCTGTTCCTATTGGTGTCCTGATCACACTCCCTTATTTAGTGCAACTCCGCGGGCAGCTCATGTTCTGCCTTCCCCTCCTCATCTCCAGACACATTATCTAATGACTTCAGTATCCACTTAGATAACCTAACCACACCCTGGCTTCCCAGTTCCTAATGCATCTCAAGTACCCTCCTCCTTGCCACTTACACACACACACACACACACACACACACACACACACACCCCACCCATCCCAAGGGGATATCTTGCATCTTATTGTCACCCAAAGGATTCTGTTCCTAAGTCATTAAGTGATTACTATTCTATTATAGCCTCTCCTAGTTCTGCTCTTGTTCACTTCTGCGGTGGCATTTCCTCAACCTCTTGGGGGCCACCTCTCTTTGAGCTGATGCTCCCTTCCTCGGCTGCCCAGATTCTTTGTAAGCCCCTTGTCTTTCTGTCTTTCTCACACCTGTCATGAAACCCTGTCCATTCATGGTCTTTGAGTCACATCCGGGCTGCTAATTACTGCTAAGGGAAATGCCACCCCACTTTGCATGGGCTCCCAGCCAGCGACCTCAGGCATTTCTCAAAATTGCCCGGTTCACTGCTCAGCTCTCTTTTACCTTTAACCTTTGCCCCCGTCTTCCCTTCCACCTCACAGCTCTATCCCCGTCTCCCTTCCCAGCACCCTCAGCCCACCCCTTCCCTGCTTGCACCAGGGCTTTCCCATCAGCATTTCATCATGATCTAAAAAGAGAACAGCCTCCCCTACCTTACACTACCCTCCACTCAGCTCTTCTTCACACTCCAAATTCCCGAGAGAATTATTTACACTGCCTGACTCCATTTCCCCACCTCCTACTCCTCAACCCACTCCAATCTGCTTTCCACACACAGAAATGCTCTTTGTCAACTGACTTCCACTCCGTGGAGCTGCCACTGCCTCCCAGGCATCTACAAAGCCACCCTCCCCTGGCTTTCTCCCCACCTCTGGAGCCTTTTATGTTCCTCCCACTTCCTGAATCCTGGGATTCCTCCACACATGCATGGTTCTAATCTCACTGACTACCTGGGGTTGGGGGAGAAGGGGGTTGTTCTGAGCTTGGGCCACACACTGAACTCCACAGCTTCTCCTCTCCTAGAATCGCTTTCATATGCATAACATAGACACAGACTTTCAAAGGAAACCACTTTTATCGAAATAGTCATCGAAATATTTTTAGAAAGTTGTGATTCGGTAATGTATGTGCTTCCTTATTAACACATTAAATAACAAGCCATGGGCATAAAGGGTATTTTGAGACATCTGCAACAAATTTACTGGGCTGTGAAAGTGTCTGTGACTTTTACTGGTGACAAGAATCACGGGTCCTACAACTGTGGCTGGAGCCCTAGGTGAACACAGCTCGGATTTCAGGTGCAGATGAGTGGAATTTTATTGTAAAGATGTCACTTGTCACTATCCAAGCTTATGCCTCACCAAAACTTGTTCTGTGTGCCGTTTAACGCATTAATCTCCGGAACACTAGCTGCCAAAGTTGATGGTTACCTACCAGTGACTCCCAAATCTATGCCTCTAGCTCAAACCCCACTTTTGATCCCCACACTCACTACTGTGGTGTTTTCTCACTCCATCTACTTGGAAGCACCTCATGCTCATGACAGGCCCCAGGCTAGAGCTCCCAGATTGGCCCTTTCTTCCTTCAGTGTGATGTCATCAGCATTTGACAGTGCCTCCACCTCCCGCCCTATATACCACGACAGTCCCACACATCTTACCACCCTAGAATAATGTGGCTGGTGCATGTGGTTTGGTTTCTGTAGCCAAAACTAGCCTCAAACTCCTTATCCTTACCCTCAAAACTGCCTCAGCCTCTGGAGTGCTGGAATTCCAGATGTGTGCCACCACATCCTGGGCCCAGCATTGTTTCCATTCATCTGTGTAGCCACCTCCACGACACAGTTACTTCAGTGTTCTCCTAGCTCACATTGATTCTGGGGTTCCTTATGTTTGCAAGGTGAACATCTCTGAATCATCCCCCTGACTCAGCGGCTCTCAACCTTCCTAATGCTTCGACCCTTTAATACAGTTCCTCATGTTGTGGTGACCCCCCCAACAATAAAATTATTTTTATTGCTACTCCATAACTGTAATTTTGCTACTGTTATGAATGTAAATAACTGATATGCAACCCCCAAAGAGGTTGCCACTCACCCACAAGTTGAGAATTATTGCCCTTATAAGTCCTTATTAATAGTTTGATCATACACTCTACTTGTTTCTTTGTTTTGTCTTTCAAGACAGAGCTTCTCTGTATTGTCCTTTCTGTCCTGGAACTTGCTCTGTAGACCAGACTGGCCTTGAACTAAAATAATCAGTCTGCCTCTACCTCCCGAGTGCTGGGATTAAAGGCTTGCTCCATGACTGCCATCTATAAATCCAGCTTCATGGGATCAGATGCCTTCTTCTGGCCGACAGCACTAGTGTGCCGGAAATAAGCCCTTTCTCCCTTAAGTCGCCTTGGTCAGGGTGTTTTACCACAGCAGCAGGAAAGGGAAGAAAGACACCTACTGTGGCAGCCTCAGCCCATGGGTCATGGCCCCTGCCTAGGACCATCAGAAAACACAGATATTTACATTCATAACAGTAGCAAGATTACAGGTATGAAGTAGCAACAAAAATAATTTTATGGTTGGGGTCAGCACAACATGAGAAAGTGTTATAAAGGGTCGCTACATTAGAAAGGTTGAAAAGCACTGGCTTCTGCCGTTCATCCACCCCACTGGCTGGTTCATCCTACACATTGCTGTGCCCTGGTGAGCTCTGAGGTCAGCCCCCAACCCCAACACTTGACCACATCTCTAGAGCTGATTGCTTGAGTTTTGTATTTACTCAGAGTTTTTGTTGTTTTAGTTTTATAGAGGCTAAAAACTATTCGTAGTGAATTATACAATTTTTTAGAGTAAGATTTGAGGAGTCTTGACAAATTCATAGATCTGTGTTCCCTGAGTTTCTGGCACCCAGTGACAATTCCTCGGACTCCTTCCTAGACGGCCCCTGCCCCAGGGACCACCCCTCTGTTATCATCAGAGAGCACTTCGCTTGTTCCATCTTTTAGGTATATCTATGGAGTATTGTTTTTTGAAATTTTTGAGTTACTTACTATGTAACTCTCAACCCTCCTGCCTCAGCCCTCCTAATACCTGGACTGTAAGTGTGTGCTACCCAACCAATAAACAACTGTTTTCTCTGCATTCTATCTTTTTGACCATCTCAGATCCCATTTTAAAACAGGCAGACAGTGGGCCTGCTCATTGAGTTGGCTCAGTGGCCAAAGGCACTTGTTGAGTTGGATCCCTGGGACCCACATGGTGGAAGGAACAGAACCCAGTCCTGCAAGGTGACTTCTGACCTCCACGGGAGCACCATGGCATACCCCATCCCGTTCACATGCACACAAAATAAGTAAATCAAATGTAAAATGAAAATTTAAAAGGAAAATGGGTCAATTATATATCTGAAATAAATTAGATAAATGAACCTGTGTGATAATAGTAAAATTACATAAAAGTTACAGATTAAAATTAAAAACTTAACTCAAAATAAAAAGGTTTGGTGATGTTTTTAAAGATAGGTATAAACGTTACACAGAAAGTATAGTTTTCATATACATCTTTAAATATAAATTGCTGTAGTGTTTCTCCAGGATGATTTAGAAACAAAAGGAATTTTAAATCTTTGTGCTGATTTTAATCTAGTGAAGCAAATTCCCACTTTCAGGAACTTAAGGACTTAACTAAAAAGCTACTCAAATGATCCTCACAGTGATGTTTCTCTTAGGACAAGCTGGAAGCTCAACATGGCCAATGAAAGAATTATGACATCATCCATGGAGCAGTAGATTCTAAAGATAAAGAGCCAAGGAGCATCCATAAGTTTTATCTTGCAGATTTATTCATGGAGTCAGATTTGTATCATAATCTTGGAAATATTTCATGTTTATTGCAGGGTGAAACAAATGAGTCAGCCCAGTAATATAATTAAAGAACAAAGATTTTAAATAGACAAGATAGAAATATAAAAAAAAACCCTGCAGTTAATATTACTATGAATTCTTGATTTTTTTTTAAAAAAACATACACTTTTAATTTATTCCAAAGATAGGCCCTAAACAATGTCACTTCGGTGGCGATGGATTACACAGGGTCCTCCATTCCCCGCCCCCATCTACTCTTTTGTACTTTACCTCAGTCTCATTATGTTGCTAAGGCTGGTTTTGAACTTTTGATTCTCTGCCTCAGCCACCCAAGTGCAGGGGAGGCGAGCTGTGGCCAGTCAGAACTACGTAAAACCCTGTCTCAAAAACACCAAAAAGTTAAATAGCACCCTCAGACAAAAAGGGTTAGTGTTTCTTGAGAAGTAGCGAAGGCAGGTAAGGTCTGTTAGGTCTCAAACCTAAGACAACTGACAGAGGTGCCTGTTAACATCCAACGCCTACTCTGGTCACCCGGGTCTCCCAGCATAGCAACCCTCAGTCCCTGCCTGTTACAGAGCCCCCCAGTAACTGGCACACCCCACTCCCTTAACACAAAACCCTCTAACCCCTGAGCTCTCTGGAACCTGTACAACTCAGCCATTTTTGGTACACAGTCTCTTGGCTCAGGCCACCCTTCCTGGTCAGTGGCTTCTCTCTCTCTTTAGCTCTCCATCCCTCTCTCTCCTCACATGGCCCAGCTCAGTCTGGCCATGTTCACTCTGGACTCTCCCATGTGTCTGTGTCTGTCCCTTTGTGTATTCTCCATATTTACAATAAACCACCTCCTCCACCATACCTAGAAGCAGCCATGGTTTTTTTTAAATTTTTTTTCATTCAAGATCCAAGATGGACTGTAATGTTTTATTGTATTACAAAGCAAGATAATATGTCAAAGACTGTAAAACACACAGCTTCAGTGGATTCTCATAATTTAATTTTATTATTTTTGTGTGTGTGCAGTTGGGAGTGTGCCAAAGTACACATGAGGATGTTGTATTAAGTTTCTGGCCCAGACTTTCCAGCCTGGCCTCAAGATTTGGATCCACAGACCCACAGTCCCCTAGTCCCACAGACACACATAGATGCTTACATTAAATTTATGCTTGACCAGCCTAAGGCCCAGGCATATAACTTGCTAGCTCTTGCTTTTAATCTAACCCATGATTCTTAACTTGTTTAGCCATGTGGCTCGGTACCTTTTCTCAGAGCAGCATAGTTGTCCTCTGCATCTTATATGGTATCTCTGTGACATCTCTGCTCTGTTCTTCCTGTTCCTGGAGTTTTCTTAGTCAGGTAGTCCCGCCCCTGTCTGCCTCTGGCCAATCAGCTTTTTTGTTTGTTTGTTTGTTTGTTTTTTTGTTTGTTTTTTTTATTATTAAACCAGGTGGGACAATTATTTACAATGTAACAACATAATCCCACTACATGAGGAGGTCAAGTGACAACTTTGTGGAGTTGGTTCTCTCCTACCACCCTGTGGGTCTCAGGGAATAAACTCGGGTCCTCAGGCTTAATGCCTTTACCCAAAGAGCCATTTGTGGCCTCACTTCCCATTTTAGATACAGACTATCATCAAAACTTTGATAGAAAATTGAATGAGACATGATGACGACATTGTAAGTAAGCAAACACATAAGGAAAGGAAAGGAATGTGTGCATGCGCACAGGTCATAGCGGTGTCTTGTTTCTCTACCTCATCTCCTTGAGCTTTGCCATGACTCTGGAATTCAAAGGTTGGCTAGAATGCTCAGCACATCCCAGGATCCTCCTACCTCCAGTTCCCCAGCATGTGCTATGCCTGACGTTTTATGAAGTTCTGGGGACCCGAACTCAGATCCTCATGCTTGTTTAACACACTTCATTGGCTAAGCCATCTCCTCAACCCCAAGAGAGCACTTTGTGTGGATGTTCATGGGTGTACGTGGGGCACGGCTGTGTGGTTGGAGGCCAGGAATCAGTATCAGAGTATCTCTTCAGTCTCCCCCCATTATCTTTAGAGTCAAAGTTTCTCGCTGAACCTGGAATCACTGATTGCCTTGGCTGGTTAGCCAGCAAATTCTGAGAAGCCACTCCCAGTTCCAGCTAGTGGGTTACAGAATGCACTATCATGCATAGCTTTTTGTGTGGGTCCTGGGATTTCAATTCAATTTTAATTTGAATGCAAGACTTCATATTTTCATAGCAAGGTTTTGGCCAACTGGTCCATCTCCCCAGCTCCCAGAAAATACTTTTAAGAAAAAGAAACGTAACTAATAATTGGGGAAGAAAGGTAAAATTATGAAATTATTTTTCAACTTTAATGTAAGTATAAATTTAGGCGAAGCACATCAAAGGGGCCTAAAATCATCCGAGAGATGTAGTTCAGGAATGGGTTAGGCTATTCAACAAGTGTCAAAGAGTCGGTCCACAGTAGACCACAAACTACAAAGCAGGAAACATGGACCTTTCTCTTGGAGAGTTCTGGTAGTTCAGCTCTTGCCTGGGAGTCAAGAAAGGTTGGCCCTATGAGGACAACTAACAATGTGAGTGTTGGTCTGGAGTCACAGAGAAGGACATCACCTATAAATATCTATATCCCAAAAGATGGAATTGGATTTTGTTGTGAGGAAACATCCAGAAGATACTGTGTAAGGCAACTGGCTGCATCTTCTTCAAAATGGTCAAAACTGTGAGAAAGCTGAAAAGGTCAGAGATCTTCCACACTCACCAAGGGACTAAGGGCATAGCTTGCCGTGCAGGTTGAACCATTAGTCCCAACATGTAGCTGAAAAGACAACACGGCACACATAAGTTTGAGTATGTCCTTTAGATTGGTAATATTATGGAACATTTTTTTTAAGTCAGAAAAGTAGTGTTGTGGCTTGGTTGAAAATATGTTTTAACAGGAAGTACACTCTGAAATGTTCATGGGTAAAGTGCCTTGAAGTCTGGCCAATTTGAAACTATTCAGAAACAGAATATTGAATGCTAACGAGATGGCTTAGTGGGTAAAAGCACTTGTATGAAGGCCTGGAAAATCTGAGTTCTGTTCCTGGAATCTATAGCGGAAGGAGAATTGGCACCACAAAGTTCTCTTTTGGCCTCCACTTTCAAGGCATGTTCATCCACCACCCACCTCAATGACGATGGTGATGGTGGTGGTGATGATGGTGGTGCTGGTGATGGTGGTGATGGTCGTATTGATGGTGATGATGGTGGTGGTGATGGTGATGGTTGTGGTGATGGTGGTGATGATGGTGGTGATGATGGTGATGGTGGTGATGGTGGTGGTGGTGATGGTGGTGATGGTGGTGGTGGTGATGGTCGAGATGATGATGGTAATTGTGATGATGGTCAATGGTGGTGATAGGAAGAATATAGAGAGAAACTAAGCAACTTGACATAAAAAATGATAGCTGTTAGGGCAGGTGTGGTGGCACACTCACTCAAGAGGGAGAGGTAGGGAGATCTCTGCAAGTTTGAGGCCTGGTCTACAGGGTTGCAGAACAACCAGAGCCATACAGTGAGACCTGGTCTCAAAAACAAATGGAAAACAAAAGCTGTTTATATTGTGTACACAGAGCAAATAACAGCACTGTCCTCTACTCTGAAACAGCCCAGTGGACCAGATTCTACCCCCACTGACTCCCAAACCTCTGCTATAAGATATCTGAGGTAGGGGCCGAGAGATTGGCTCAATTGCTGGGGATATTTACCACAGAAACCTGATGACCTGAAGTTGATTCTCAGAGCCCACAGAAAGGCTGAAGGAGAAAATGAGTCCCACAGAGTTGTCCTGTGACTTTTCTATGGGCACGAATGCACATGGGCCCACACACACACATCCTGCACACACATCTCTCTCACACACATCCACACACATAAAAATTGCTAAAGAAATCTGGCTGCATGTAACACAGGCCTTTCATACCAGGACTCGGGAGGCAGAGTCAGGCAGGTCTCTGTGAGTTCAAAGCCAGACTGCTCTGCATAGCCAATTCGATGACATCCAGGACCAAATAGTGAGATCCTGTCTCAAAGAAAGGAAGGGAGGGAAGAAGAGGTGAAGGGGAAAATGAGAACAAAAGGAAAGAAAAAGAAAGGAAGGAAGAAAGAAAGAGAAGGGAAAGAGAGAAGAAAGGAAAAGATAAAAGTAGGTATGTATTATGTGTCAGAAAATATAGCCTGTTGGCAATTTTAGTATCTCCCTGAGGATGTTCCACAGTGGGATGGAGTAATCTCAAAGCAAATCTTGAAATTTCACTCACTTTCCCCTCCAACAACAGACCAATAGTGGCCAAATGTCACGAAGCCTTGAGTCATTAAAGATGGCGATGCTCTCTGACCTGAGCCTTGGGTGGGATCCTTCCAACCTGGGAGCATAAGCATCATAGAGAAGGCTGCGGGCAGGCAAACACTGTCCTCAGAACCCAGGGATAGGAACAGAGGCCGTGAGGGTCATGCACACAACAGCCCAGCTGACTCCTGGAAGCACCTCAGGGCTGACCTGGAGATCAATGTCTCCTCTTACTGATCCTCAGCTTACCTAGCATCACCGGCAGCCATTATTTTAAGTGGAGGACAGACAAATTGCAGGAACAGTTGAGTAGGTGACACCTGAGCCTAAAGAAATCTTCAAAAGACCATTAGTCCACATTCCTTATTATTGTTCAGTTTTTAAAAAATTATAAGTAATGATCTGAAAATGTTCTGAATGCACAGAGACGACTTACTGGTCTTCAGGCCTTCTTTTTTTCTGCACAATAAAGTTTGGGCTACCTTATATGGTAGCAGCATCCAGCACAGAACACACTTCATATTTATTTGTATGCAGCTGTTTACATCCCATCCATAAATCTGTTTATACTAAGCAACCCTCAATTCCTAGACATGCACGAGGCACAGTTTGATGTAGACCTTGGGGACAAATGATGTAGAGATGTAGATGTTCATTTGTGCACACAGTCTCCTCTGGCCAACCTTCGTGTGTGATTCCTGTTGACTGTCAAGGTTCATTGCTTTGACCACAGTTTTTCATAATCTCCTGAGACTAAATTTATTCCCAACGTAATAGATACACAGTCTCTCTCTCTCTCTCTCTCTCTCTCTCTCTCTCTCTCTCTCTCTCTCTCTCTCTCTCTCTCTCTCTTTCAAACCAGCCTGTCAGTCCTCTTTGCCTCTACCTGCCTGATCTCTACTGCATCAGAAGATCTACTTAGCTTAGCACATGACAAAACCTGGCTTGGTGCATATCCATCAGCCCCATACTCCAGGGAAGGATGAGGGGGTGGACAAGTGAAAACCAATTTCCTGGGTCTTGGAAAGGAGCCATCAGGCAAGATTGAAAATAACCTCAAGGTTTCTCCATCCCTGGCTACTTGAGTCTACATGTCTTCCAGTCACCTCTGCCTGATGTCATTTATTTCATCACCAATAATGCCTGCTCCAGGTTTTTAGTCCCTCTCACATTCTGGGAGAAATGCCTTCCCCATCCTGGTGTCTCCACCTTCCAGAAACTCAAAATACTGCCAAGTTAGGACTGAGTGGTATAGCTCAGTGGCAGATCTGCCTGTGCAGAACATAGAGGCCCAAGTTCAATCCTAGCATGGGCAAGGGAGGAGGGAAGGAGAGAGGGAGAAAGGGGTGGGGAGATTTACAGACAAACTGTTCTGTTACTAAGTTGTTCCCCATTGCTTGGCATTAGCCTCCCTAATCAACCAAGCCCTGTTGAGAGCCTTTCTGTGAACCAGTAGTTCTCAACCTTCCCAACACTGTGACCCTTTAATACAGTTCCTCATGTTGTGGGGACCCCCAACTATATAATTATTTCATTGCTCCTTCATAACTAATTTTGATGCTGTTATGAACCATGATATAAATATCTGATGTATAAGAAATCTAATGTGTGATGCTAAGGGGTCGTGACCCGCAGGTTGAGAACCACTGCTGTGGAGTTTACCAGTACTGACATAATCTTCTACAATCTACTTCATTATTTGTGATGTCAAGAAAGCAAATTGCGGGAGTCCTTGGAAAATCTTAACTCTACAATTAAGCCGTGTTAACTCAAATTTACTGACATGATTACCTTTTTTCTGAAGTATTATTGAGTTAGCACGGCTTTATCAGGACACATACCAAGTCTGGGATATTAAACTACACTCAGATAGGCTGGTTTTGCTTTGCTCTTTAGCCTTTTCAGTGTTTGAGATTTGACTTTGAAAGATGAAGCTGGTTTTCTGCTTTCAGAAAATTACAGCAGTGGGACGATTCCTCCACTGTCGTGTGACATTTCAACTTAGGAACATATGGAGAAGAAATAGAAACTGTAAATTTCCAAATTATGACAGGAAAAGGCAGTTCTGAACTCCACGACATTAAAAAAAAATCATTAGTGTTGATTCAATAATCTTCAGATATTGTTAAATATTTATCATTAGAACTTTGCTATCTGGAAAAAAAAAACCCGTACTTTCTTAAGATTGCATGAGTCTCAGCCTGGATATACATTCTGTGGTCCATGGAAGACAGCAGAGTGCCACATAGGAACTGACCTCCGGATTGGGAGGCATCGTCCAATAGGATTGCTTTCACTGGGAACTGCAGCTTTGGTGTCACTGAGTAGCAAATGTCCAGTAGTTGGCTACCTTTATGAAACTGGAAAAAAGTGAATGTCTTATCTCACTTGATCATCAGGAAACACCAAATGTAGATACTGTTGTTCACAGATGAGGAAATCCAAAGAATGGAAAATAATAGTAACCAACAAACTATGATAAACTTACCCTGAGTCACATGATTATTAGCCTTAAGAACCAGATGCCTCAGAAGCCCCAGGGTTTTAAATGCTACACGTTTGCACTGGGATGAGTTCCCACAGTCTCTCACACTCCCCCTGGAAGAATGATCCTTGCCTACATGATGGCCAGTGGGTTTTCATGAGAGGAGCCAGGTGAGAATGGCTAAGGGTCTGCAGGGACGTTAGCAAAGACCAAAAAAAATTAAAAACTAAAATTAATTTCAATGTTGAGGTGTCAAGTTTGAGATTTCTCAATGAAGCAAGAGAAAAAGGTCTGTCGGCACACCCACAAGTAGCACAGGCCTTGGCATTGCACCTTCTATTTCCAATCACTTGAGAAACACTTCCTTCTAGGGGACAGTTTCTGAACTCTCAAAGATGATGTTCACCTGGCAGTATAGGTGATGGGAAGCCAGAGAAAGATGTACTCAGCATTTAGGGGCACAGTCCTGCTTTACAGGTTAATTGGCCAAACATTCTCTCAGCTTTTCTGAGTTACCAAAGAATGGGAGCTAGTGAATGGGTGGGTGAACAGGTGAACAGCCACCCAATAAAGAGCCTTTTACCCTTTCTTCCCAAGTCCCTGCCTGGGACAAGCAAGGTGTTCCAGCCCAGCTGGGGAGATGGGCAAATCCAGGAGCCTTAGCTGCAGTCACTGACACTTTGCAGCAGGCTGGAAAAGTACAAGGTCTTGTGTGGGAGTGGACTTCTCAACGCACAGGCAGCTTGGGAAGAAAAGGTCTGTCCGGGCTCCCTGTTCGTCTTTTGGGAATCCAAATCCATGACTCTGGCTTCCATCACCCAATCATTATGACAGTCTCCAGCATCAGAAGTAAAATTTGCCAAACACCCACTTTGCTGAGAATAGAGAACTCATCTCATTCTTAGAAATGACCTCATGATTCATCTTTGACATTTCAGAATCTTTTTCAAAGATTTCTGTTAAGTCTCAGAATTGAAAGCGGGAAGGGAGAACAGTAGATTCATTATGTCCTTGCTCTGTCTGTCCCTTTATCTGAGGGTGGTCTGTTTTCCAAAAATGGATGGAGCAGTAATAATTATTTGTTTGAAAGCTGTATCCAAACCTAAATTTAAAAATAAGATTTATCCTCATGGAAAATAATGACCTGTCCACCTGTGGATGTATAGATTTCTGTCCAGAAGACGGACAAGTGAAGTTTTGTTGTTTTGTTTTGTTTTTTAAGAGTTCCATTTGTCTTATGTTGTGCCCAATAATTCAGAACTATTCAGTATATTTTCCTGAGTCAGGAGCCAGTGAAATAAAAACGCCATACTGTCAGCAAGAAGGATGAGCAAGATCCATAAGAATGGCAGCAGCGGGGAGGTGCCAGGGATGTTAATTGGGCACGGCATCCCTGTGAAGGATCACATTTTCAAAGAGGTTTCTAGTGCTGGACTAATGTGCCACTCAGGAGAATCTCTAGAAGACCCAAAGTTGGGGAGAAACCCTTAGGATTTTGCTTGTGGCAAAAGGAATGACCGGGACCTGAAGCGAAGCCATATGGCTGTTCTTAAATCACTTTGGAGCCAGGGTCTTGATGGTCATTTATATTGTTTGTATTATTTCCTTGATGGGGGAAGTAAGGCGAAGAATAAAACTGTTGAATGCTTGGATACTTTTTATTGCGTTTGTACGCCTGGGTTGAGGTACTGTGACACTATAGGAACTGTAGCCTGTCCTCGTGTGGATTTATACTGACTTATTTTTAGAAGACACAGGAGGGAACTTCTTATTCTTAGGTGATTCATCTGTCTTGTGCAATAATTTGGAATATCGAAACAGACCTGACTTAATCAGTCCATGCTACATGATCTAAATTTCTTTTTCATTGTGAAGTACATGAATTAATATAAGAAACGCTTTCCTTCTTCTGTCCCCGAAACGTTCAAATCTCAAACAGCAAACAATTTAAAAGTACCCCCTTTTATATGTAGCTTTAAGCATGAGCTATTTATTGGTCACCAAATTACTTAAAGGTCAGACACACATTCTTGTCATAATATGCCCCAGCATCAAGACTCAGAAATGAAGTCTCTTTAATATGTTGCTGTTATGTTGAATCTGGTCCAGCGGTTCCGTCAATATCTCCTTGACCACAGCTGGAGTTGAGAAGCAAACACAAGATGCATCTGAGCTGCTACAGGATTCACTGCACCCACCTCTCCTGTTTCTGTGCTTAGGAAATATGACAGCCCAGCCTCTGAGACTCACATCTTCCATTTTCCATAGAGTTCCAGTGAGGAAGAGTCTTTAAGTGAACCAAGATCATCTACCAAGCTACCTACGGCTAAGTGTGAGTCCAGACTTCCAGCCATTGAGCAAACCTCAGTCAAGCAGAAACACAAAAGTACCATGACTCCAAAGAAGCCGGAGAACGTGAGCCCCAGCAAACCCTCCCCAGGTAAGTGGCTTCCTTATTGAAATCCACATCTAACATTCTAGTCTTAACGATCATAACAAGCAGGTGGAATTAACAAATTCTAGGGCCTGCCAAGCGGCCAGTTTAGGTCTTGGAAGGCCAATGAATCTGCACAAAATTAATTTCTCAATAGAATAGTCCCTCATATCTTTAGGCCCAATTCTCCGATTCCTGTACCACTCCTTACAAATGCAGCTTTTCATCTTTATCACACTTCTGGGGCTGGGGGGAGGTAAAGGCGTTTGGCCCCAGGTATCAAGTTTTATGACTAAGCCAAGAGGAGCTTTCAAAAGCATCTGAGTGACATAATTTACAGCAGACAGGGAGAGTAATAAAGTCCTCCAGTCCCGGGGTGTCCTCTCAGGGAGAAAAGAAACTTGATAAATCCTTCCTTTGTGTGATTTGGTAAATAACTCACTCTCAGGCAGCCTTTGAAGCTAAGACAGTCTCCTTCTTGGGGCAGGAGAGACTCACAGTATCCAGCAAGAAGCTAAAATCAATGGAAAAGTTAAGGATGCCTCGGGCTCGTCCCGTCCCATCAAAGCCAACATCTGTGGGACAAAATTATGTTCTCTGGGAACCACACATAGTGGGGTAACTAGGCAGAAAGGTCTGCCTTCTGGGAAAGGAGCCAAAGAACCCGCTGAAGACTTCGTAAATAGCAAATACCACATGATTCATTAAAACCTCAACTGCAGTTTCTTCCTAATCCTAAATATCTGCCGTCCTGTAACCACCGTCTGCTTAAATCAGAATGCATTTGTAGAAAACGGCACCTTTCACTCAGATTAACCACCCACACTTTCTTGCTTTGATGAACTCAAGACCGAATTGACTTTCTAAAGTGTTGTCCTCTTGGGCAAAGCGCCAACTTCTGCTCCTTATTCTATAATGGTGGCGGGAGCAGGGGTTGTCTAAGTTAATTTCTCATTTGGAAGACTTCTAGTAGGAATTGGGCTTTTAATTCAACTATCTGAAGGCCAGAGTAGGGCAGGCGAGGTCACTCTGCAAATACTGCATTGGACTGAGGTTGGGTTGTGGTTGCTGTACTCTAAGGGTGAGCTCAAATCATGCAGCTCCACTTATTCAGTGTAGCATTTTGCCTTCTCACTGAAACCTGGTAGCTCATGCTTTGCTGTCTGTGGAGAAAAGCCATTGAAATGAACCTTTGTGGTCCACTCCATGATATGGTTTGTCTGATTAATAATACAGATGTTTTTCAGACTGAGCAAGCTCCATGTGGAACTCACAACACTGACAAACAGGGAATTCATTCACTTTCCATTCTATAAAATATCAAACTTGGAGAATTATCAGGGTAAAGAGCACCAAGGTTTAGGCAAGAGATCCATGTTGGAGAAGGATCCCCTTTCCCCAAGCAGATGTGACTTGTAGCAACACACATTTTCCAGCCACTGTCTTTATCATCCTGTAATGCCCCAGGCTTCACTCAAGACCCATAGAGCTAGGAGGAGCTGGATGGGGCTGGCCACCCACCTAGCCAGGGGTCTTGGAGGTTAACATCAGTGCTGTGAAGACTGGGTGAGAGGGGACAGCAAGCTGAGTATAGCCCCAGTGGCACATTGTTTTCCTACCATGCGTGAGGCCCCAGGTTAAAAGGGAGGAACAGGAGAGAGAGCAGCTAAGACCTGCTGCAGCAAACACTTCTGTATCCTCAGAACTCAGAAGGCTGAAGTCAGAGGGTCAGGAGTTCGAGGCCAGCCTTCTTGTCTCAACAAGAGATGGGGAGAAAGAGAAAGTTAGATAAAAGAAATCACTGCTGGGGTAGGAACCATTGTTTAAGGAGTGTTGACTCTTCCAATTCCTAATTAGCACAGCTAAGTGAGAGCTTCACGATTTAAGCCGAGTCACTGAGGAAAAACTGGGGTCAGGGGGCTGGTGCCAGTGCACAGATTAATTCAGATAAATACCTGCTATGACAGAAAAAAGGATTTGGTTCTTGGATTATCTAGACATTGGTCTAATTCATTAGCTGAATCCAGTTTCCTGATTCACATTTCTAAAGAATTCAGGGGTGAGCCAAAATTGACATTATGTCACTAAAACTAATTTCCACATCAGACAGAGGCCGAGGAGAACCCCATTGTGACATCTGCCTCCCAGGTTAGCCCTTCTTCAGTACAGTGTCATGCCAGGCTTTCCCAGGAGAGAACTGTAGCTTGAGACTGGGCTCCTCCTAACTCCGTGTGTCAACAGCCTGTGTCATAGTCCTGCCCTGGGTGACCTGCCATGGCTGCTGACAATCTAGGCTCACTCTGTACAAACACATGTCTCACCAAGAGGCTGCTCCTCACAGTCTGTCCAAAGGAGGTCACAGGTTTGAGCTTGAGTTCCTGTGGTCCACACAGCTATTTGTGGATGAGCTGACCCCAGTGCTCCTGTTCAGCCCTCTGAGGATGGTGGAGACTGCAGCTATGGGACAGTGCTTTGGAAACCAAATGCTTGGAATCCCACCTGGGCCCTGTTTCTTATTCACTGTCTGATCTTTTGGCAAGGAATTTCTCTGTTCTCAGTTTTGTTGCCTGTAAAATATGGACCAGGGGGTAAAAACAGAATCTGCCTGCTGGATAAGAATGTAAAGACTCAGTGATAAGTGTGTGCTTAGCCATTAAGCATGCAGACAACTCAGTAGATTATGGTAGTATATTATCTAGCACAGAAGACTGTGGTAAAGAGTACAGGCTCACAAACTATTTTCTGTGCCTGCAGTTTGCCCTCTCCTACTCGTCACATTTATTTTCTTCACAAGAATTAGAGGCATATGCTTAAAACACTCTGATGGTATTGGAGAGGTAGCTCAGTGGTTAGAAGCATGTGCTACTCTTGCAGAGAACCTGGTTTCTAAAACCGGCACCTACACTGTGGCTCACAACCATCCAAAATTCTAGTTCCAGGAGCTCCAGTGCTTTCTTGTGGCCTCTCAGGGCACAAAGCATGCACATGGTACATATATACACATGCAGGCAAAACATTCATACACATAAAAATAGATAAGTATAAAAGAAAAAAATAATCTCTCATAGATACCTTTACTACATTCTGAACTTTCACAGCAAAAACACCAATAGAAAAAGCTAGCTAATAAGACATTGTTCTGCAAGCCAGAGATATTCATTATCTCTAACAAGACATGGAAAGTTAGGCAGTGTGTCAAGACACAGCTGGGACTGACATGCAATGGATCCAATAGTTCTTTTTCAAGGTGAACTCTGGGGTAGAATGGGAAATAGGCCTGGCAGGGTTGCATAACAGTTCAGAATCCCATCAGACACAGAGCAATCAGCAGACCCAGGAAGCACGGGGGTTCGGGGTCCATGAAGACACTGTGGGGCTCCCAAGACCTTTCCTAGCCCCAGCCTGGCTTGGAAAGGAGTTGTGTCTCCTTCCCAGGACATAGAAAGGCGTCCAAAGGTCACAGGGGAGGGGATATGGTGCCCGGAGTCCTGCAGCTCTGTCTTGCAGTACTCTCCAGCCCTGGGCCAGGCCTTAGGCAGCCACTCAGCTGTCTTCTGCTGTTTACACCTGGCGTTTAAGCAGAGCCTCCTCTAGTTATGTTCCAGGAAAATGGATCTGGATGCAATCTGGGAGCCTGCTTCCAAAATCTCGCCCTTTACAACAAAGCCAAGTGTTCGGAAATGCTCCTTGCTTATTATTAAGTTCGATGTGTAGTCATTACCAGACTCAGATTGGTAGGAAGAGACCGACCCCAGTGGCCTTATCGTGGCTTATCTCGAAGGCCTGTTCTTGTAAAACTCAGCGAAAGTAGTGAATTCAGGTTTTAAAAGATAAAAGTCTGAAATAGCTGTGGTTGCCTTTGGATTAGGAAATGTTTATTTAAAGAGAAGTGTGGAAGAAGAATCACAGGCAAATCCTAAATCTTCATCATTTGCCCTGCAAGTAAATGCTATTGAAGATTTTCTCAGAAAGGCCACGGTTAATGGGTTTCTCGGCAAGTCCAGCTGACGCCCGCCGGACAACTTTCCAAGCTGTCTATCCAAGCCAGAAACAAAACAAAACAAAAAACAATATAAATGAGTCCTCCTGGCTTTATGGAGAGCATCATAATTTTCAGCCCATTATTGCTGATTAGATGACGTCATGGCTCAGAATGCCAGCTCAGCTTTAGAGCCCTACATGTACATACTAAGCCGACAGCCTCCCCGAGCTCAGCATCCTCATCAGGAAGACGGAGTTGCAGCACTGCCTACTTTAGCAAGTAGACAGAGAGTCCCCAGTGTCAGCTACACCTCGGGGAAGGGTTGGACAGCTAGGTGGCAAGGCCAGGAAGCCTCTGGATGTCGAGTCCAGGTTTGCTAGGACCTCCGCGAGCAATGACTGAAACAAAGACAGGAGAGAAGGAGGAGCGTCCAGAAGACTGACGACCAATCCAGAGAGAGAGATGTAAGAGTTACCAAATGCCCCAATAGACATTTGGGAGCAGACAGTGTGTACCGAGTTCTCTCTAGCAGGACACTCTGGACTGAGACCCTCACTGTAGGAGTGGTTCTTTTATCAGATGATTACAGAACTGATTCTAGCGGCATCATTTCACAAAGTTGGCTGGCTCTCCTTCACTGGGGAGGGACTTCACCAAAGTCCCAGCTGTTAGCCTCACATCAGGATAGTGAAATACACGAGGTAGCTGACTTATTATTTACTTGTGGGGCTGGTGAGTTGGCTGGGGAAGATCACTTGCTACCAAGCCTGATGACCTGAGTTCAATCCCAAGGACCCACATGGTGGAAAGAGAAACGTCTTCCAAGTTGTCCCCTTTCTCTCTCTCTCTCTCTTTCTCTCTCTCTCTCTCTCTCTCTCACACACACACACACACACACACATAGTAAACATTTTTTTATTTACAAAATTCACTTTGGCTCATAGTTTTAGAGGTTCCAGCCCAAGATTAGATGGACCTGCTTTGGGGCCTTCAGTGAAGTCAGGCATCATGGCTGGAATGGCTGTTGGAACAAATCTGCTACCTCATGGTCAGGAAGCAAAGAGTGGGGGGACCAGAGTCCCACAATCTCCCTTTGAGAACATATTTCCAATGACCTAAAGACCTCCCACAAGGCTCTGCCTCCCATCCTAAGCCTAAACTATTAACACATACACCTTTAGGGGGCTCTGGTTCAAACCCTAGCAGCATTTGAATGTGGGGGGGGGGCACAGAGGCATCTCAGGGAGGAGGTTTAGGCATCCTTCCCCCTAGGCTTGCTTACCAAATGCTAAAACTGATTCCATGGATTTGGGTGAGCTGAGATTTTTTTTAAGGCAGTTAGGTACAGTGTTCATAGGGCCGGTCTAGCAAGGATCCAGGTAGAGGAAACCACCTGCCTCATACTGAATGTAGATGAGGAAACAGGTCCTGAGGATGTGTTGAATCCATTGATTCAAGGTGACCTAGCTGTCTGGTGGCAGGCATGAGGGAGTCACTCCAAATGCCGACTCCATCAGGCATGCACACTCCGCCTCCAGGGAGGTTGGCACTTAGAGTGTAAGGTTAATCATCAAGTCATCCATTTTACTTAAACACCTCTCTGGTCCCCCTACCCCATGCTCTTGGTTCTTCTCTGTCCCCGTGAAGCCCCTGGGGTCTCTCTTCCTTTCTCCTTTTCCCCAGCCTACCTTCTGTGGCAGAAAGGCCAGGTTAGGGCCTGACCGCAGCCTCCTACCGGGGAGGTGGGGGGCAGCCAGAGAACAGAGATGGGGGAGAACTTGCAGGAAGGGAGACCCCGCAGACCACCATCTGTTGCTGCTGGAACACTCATTAGGCTGGCTGTAGGAGATAAGAATACAGAGGAAGCTTCCACATGGCCGCCTCAGAACATTCTGAGGCGTGTGCCTGGGAAACCCCTCCCTACATCTGCCAGGGCTGCAGGAAACAGTTGCCTGGAAAATGGTTTGAAGGTGATACCACTTTGAGTGGGTTCACTCCTGTATGACTCAAACCTGAGAAGATGCCTCCTGGGCAGGAGCCAAGTCCACTTATACCTAGGACACACAGACATATCACTTCCACCCCAAAAGAGCCCCTTTTTTGGAGTTTTTATTCATTCACAGACTTTTTTAAATGTCCTTTTCCCGTGAATGCTGCTTCCTGATTGCTCTTTTTCTTTTGTGCAGGTGACAGCAGCGAGCACCCACTGTTCTGTGTTGAATATTCTCCTTACTGCTCTGTCTTTGCTTTCACCCCGGTCCTGCAACCCAATACCAATTACTGCTGCCTCCTCATGCCACTGATTCCAAATGCCTCCCAAAGGGCCCAGGGCACGTCCCCCACCCTCCCGCCCGCCATCTTTCCCAGCTTTACCAGCCCACCATCAGCCCCACCGAGCCCCTTGCCTGGGTCTCCAGCATCCCTCTGCTATTTCCCTGTCTCCCAACCGACTCCAGCCGAGACCCCTGTGCTGTGCCTACCCGGCCCCAGAAGGCCCAGTAAAATTTACCTCATGTGGTAAGTCACCCTGGCAAGGCACACAGCACAGAAGAGTCAGGAGAGGGGGACAGCGGAAATGGAAGGCAAGCAGGTGGACAGGAGCAGGGCCAGAGCAACACCAGGATGTGATGTCCAGGCAGCGGCAGGAGACAGCGCTGACACTTCCTTCCCTTGAGATGAGCGGCTACTAGATAAACAAGGAAATGACCAATAAAAATCCCATCATCTCTAGAGATGGCCTCTCATTTCTGAACTCTGTGTCGGACACTCTTTGGGACATCACCGTCACAAACCGAACAGGCTCTTCTGGGCCTGATAATACCTTTGGCCAAGGCTACCCCGAGAGGGTGACACCAGGCCGACGGTTCTGAAAGCACAATACTCTGAAATTGAAAAACCCAGCCAAGCCCACACTGAGGAAGGACGGATTAAAGGGGGCAGTTGGTATTTACAGTTCCCTTTCTTGCCTACTTATTAGGCTTTGCATTTCCTAAAATCAAAAAAAATCCCACCTCCTGAGTTCCAAAATAAAACATATTTATGGTACATAATTAGGCTTTAATTACGATCTCCTCTGGGTATGTGAGACAACATATATTTCCAGCACATTCAAATAGGCAAATAGACGGGACCTATTATTTGTGCTTATAGAAAGCTGCCTATTAAACTCAGGCAATGTTGGCTCTTGCAGCAAAGCTGTAATTCTTCCCATGATCCAAAGGGAAAATGCAGCTTTCCCAAGAGGCATCTCATGGAGGAATCTTGGCCCTTCTCGGCTCCTGGGATAGCAGCTAAGGTAGTATGGGGAGAGAGGGTCGGGGATATGTTTTTCTCTCTGCATTTTCTATGGGCCTGTCAAGCACTGTGTCTGTCTACAGCAGGTAACATGAGGGACTGGGTGGTTAGAAGATGCATGGACTTGACGTTGACAGTTGGGTGGACTTGGTTCTCAGTTGTCAGGTCTTGTATGAGAATTCTGCTTTTTCTTAACCTTTCCTGATCAAATTATTAACTATGACCAATGACAGTTACCTGGCAGTATCAAAAGATGCCTTTTATTAAAACAACCGCTAGTTTCTGGGCTCCTGGATGCTCAGACACTGGAAGAAGGCATATGCTGTCCAGAACAAACTACATGCTTCCCTAAATCCACTGGCAGACAAGATATGGAGTTTTCTGGAAAACAAAGTCTCCTCTTTGCATCTCCTCTTTGCTCTCAGGTATAGAGCCTGCCTCCCAGTACAACTGTGGCTCGTATTTCCTCCATGGCATATATGCACCGTGCTATGGTAAGGACCCATAATAGACAGACCCCAGCAGTCTGTTCATTCAGACGAAAGGTTTCAGAACCTGGTCTAGATGGCATCTAGAACTCTTAAATCTGTATATAAACTGTGTTACTGAGGTCACCTCTTTTGTGACTGTAAGTACATGTGTGGCAGAGAAAGCATTTCCCATGAGCTTGCCTTTTTTTGAGTCTCAAGGGCACCGCAAGGCAGATGTCTAGGGTGCAGCCATATTAGATCATAACTATTGAAGGTTGATATGGCAATGTCTTCCTATATGTTGTGAATAAAAGACTGTTTTGGCCATGGTAGACACTGTAGAGGTAGTCGGAGGAATAGGAATGTATGTACAAGAAAGAGGGCGGAGTCAGAGACAGATCAGGGCGGAGTCAGAGACAGACCAAGCCAGGTGCCCAAAGAAACATGTAAGGAACACAGGTGGGCCATGGGCCACGTGGCAGACAGGCTAATGGAAATGGGTTGAGTTAAGATGAAGGAGCTAGCTAGCAATGTGCCTGAGCCGTAGGCCAAACAGCATGAAGTTAATATAAGTGTCTGAGTGATTCATTGGGACTTTGGTGGTCCAGATAAGCAGTGGTGGGCAGGACCAAACTGTGGAGCTAGCTGGGCCAAGAAACCTCATTATAACAGAAGGTCATGACCAAGATGTCTTACTCATCCTTATGAACCCTCAAATTATCATATAGCTGAGGCCCAGTGGTATTTGTTGAACAAATTATAATAAGAGGAGTTGCTATTTGCTTTTTGGATTTTTTTTTATTTTTAAAAGAAGGCTTGTGGGAAAGACCAGCGAGAATTACACAGGAACAAGAGCTGTCGAGTAACTGTTCACCTGCAAAAGCTCCCTAACAATGAGTTTCAGCGGTCTTGTGGGAGTGCCTTCAAGTTTACCGCTGTTTGTGGTCCTATGTGCTTTATGAGCGAAGCATCTACCAATTTTAATAGCTGACAGGCACCAGATACTGAATCAGCTCATGTATGTATATTATTGCTCAATGTTACAGTATCGTAACAGGATAAGAATAATCGCATTTTACAGCTTCAAGAAATGGGGTTCAAACTGCCAAAGGGGGGGATGAGTGGGTTCTGGCTCTCAATGGGTGAGTGGTGAGTTGGTTTTGTTTTTGTTTTTTACCAATAGGCCTGTTAAAACAATCGCTAGATGCTCAGTCCGAGTGTGTGTGTCTGACTTTACTCACACCATGTATGTGTAGGGACTCACAAGAGTGGTTATGAGGTTCGTTGGCAGGGACAAGAGGGAATTTGCTGGAAGCTACATCTGGATCCTCTGCAAGAGCAATCAGGACCCTTAACCACTGAGCCATCTCTCCAGCCCCAGATGTTCAGCTTCATTATTTCAGTTTGCTGAAGATGTGAGGAAAAATAGTTAATGGTTTGGAAAATTATTTAAGTAACCTGATGCCTTGAATAAAAAAAAAAAAAAAAAAAAAAAAAAAAAGCAGCTTTCTGATTACCCAAAGTGACTTTTAGATCAATGGATGTTTCAATTTAAAAATGAATTCTAATTTTAAAGTTCCCCATTAGTTTGGGCCGAGCCATCCTCTTAAGACCTGCCAATCATTCTGTTATTAGTCTTGGACAGTAGTTTCCAACACGCAGCCTGGCTGAGAGAACAGCTTCCTTAAGGAACTTACAATCTACTGAAAGAGAAAAGGAATGAAGAAAGTTTGCAATATTTAAATACTAGAGATGACTAAGACCAGGACATGAGGGCTCCCGAGTCAGGGCACTTGGTGGACATAAAATCAAACTTGAAGGATCTTCGGGCTGGTGCTGGCTGGAAAGGAAAAGCCCTGTGGAAGCAGACCCCCACATCCACATGAGTGCAGCCAGATGTCAGGGCTCCTGGGATGCGGCAGAGAGCTGACTCTTCGGCTGACAATTAAAATAAAATCTCCCCAGAACCTGTGGACCAGGTCCTAACACTTGGCCTGAACCCCCCTGCCCCATCTTCCAGTTGTGTCTCTTCTTTGGTCTATAAAAATACAGCCAATGTCCGGTCCAGTGAGATGGCTCAGTGGTTAAAATACTTGGTGTTGGAGCCTGGCAATATGATTCAATCCCAGAACCATATAAAGATGGAAGGAGAAAGCTAATTGCATGAAGTTGTCCTCTGACCATCCATGCCCACTACGCACATCTCTCTCTCTCTCTCTCTCTCTCTCTCTCTCTCTCTCTCTCTCTCTCTCTCTCTCTCTCTTTCTCTCTCACACACACACACACACACACACACACACACACACATACACACACAAATGACAATACAATTTTAAACAAACTTTTTTTTTTTTAAATACAACTTTTGCCTCTTAGCTGGGAGGCAATCTCTGAAGGCCCAGAAGAGGGACAAGGCTTCTGGTGACTGAGAATACTCTGGCTTCTACCCACACAACTCTGGGTGCTGAAACACTGCCACAAGCTCCAGATCCTCCCTCATGCCACCTTTCCCCGCCCCCTCTTAGGGAAATCATGTCTCAGCACACCCCCAACTCTTCAAGGAACACAGTCCCCTTTCTAGAGAATTTCCATTCTCCTCCTCTGGCTACAGCCACAGCATCTGTTTGCCCTAAGCTGACCCATGCCACCATCAAACCTCATTTTTCAATGACTTCCCCAAGGGGCATGGTCCCCTGTCTTGAAACCCAGAACCCACACTCTCCTACTGAGGCCAGTCAGAAATAAGTTGGCCTACACACTGGATTAAATTGGGTTTCACAGGATGCCAAGGAGAACTTCATGCTTTCCAGAGTCTGGGTGGAAACTATTCACATAACCACGACTATACTCAGGAACGTAAATCCAGTTTTCTTCACATGCCAAGAAAGTCTGGGCTCTTAAACACCAGGCAGGGGTTCGTCCTCACCTCACCCCTATGCTGACTCTGTGAAATGTTTGAATCTTCAAAAAGGGGATGATCCAGGACAATTCCCTTGTGTGTGTGTGTGTGTGTGTGTGTGTGTGTGTGTGTGTGTGTGTGTGTGTTTGGGGGTGGGGTTGCAGCATGGATGTTGATTTAACTGCCGTGTGAACCCAAGAACTTGTGGAGATGCTTAGAAAATAAGAAACACTCCCCACATTCAAGTGCACTGATGCCGAATGCATGTGATGAAGCCGAACAATGTTCATGCCAATTAGAAGACTGGTTCCAAATGGGAATTATGAGAAAATATTTGCTGGGTACTTAGTGCATGGCAATCAGTGTCTTCACGAAGGTGGGGGGCATGCACAAGGAAAAAGATAGATGTCCCCTAGTACTTGGGACCTTCTTACAAGGCCATGTTTGGCGTTCATATACAACCAGTGGATAGAGATATGATTCAAACCCTGATGAGTTCTGGGGGAAGCATAACATTGCGTACCCTGTCACAGGTATACAATGCCTTTTTAACAGCATCCTCACCTGTGGATAGGGAGATATAACTTTATAGTAAAGGGAAAGAGGAGCCAGAGGGGTGGCTCAGCCTTAAGAGCACTTAATCTCCCAGAGGACGCAAGTTCTGTTTCCAGCAGCCACATCAAGTGACTCACAACCCCCTGTAGCCCCAGTTTCAGAGCATCCGACATTTTCTTTTGGCCTCCATGGGTGTCACAAAGACACATACTCATACACATAAGTCTTTTTTTTTTTAAATGGTGAAAGATCCCTTGCACCCCCACCCCCTTCCCACCTTTACCCCTGCCCCCCCCCTTCAGGAATCAAGGTGCTTATGAAGCCTTGTGAAGCAAGTAAATAATACTATTTTCATATTAGAGGTAGAAAACTAAGGCTTGGAGAGTCGGGCCCATGCTTTCATGGTTACAAAGGGGTCAAATTAGATCTCAAGCCCCTTTTTTTCTGTGACCTCTTGACTCAATGCTTTTAACTCCCTACCCCCCCACACACACACATGTACACAACCTTCTACCTTCTTTGATATTTTTTTATACAGAAAGTACTTTCTATTAAAATATATCTAGTTATTGAAAAGCTTTTGCACCTTTCAGTGGCACAGGCGCCAAAGATTTTATCAAGGAAGAGGAGGCCAAACCTGGGAAGATTGACAGTCAGCCCGGAAATGCACAGCCCAAGAGCATCTGGGGAGAGAGGCAGACAGAAGCCACAGCTGTCAGCAAAGGCACCAGCACTTCTGGGAGCAGGTAAGGACTGTGGCTGCCACCTCGGTCCTCAGGGACGACTGATACATGGATGACTGGGATTTTTCAGCCATCTTTGTCTTTATGAGATGGAGAGTTACCTTTAAATGAAACCCTTGGAAGGTTCAAAAACTAAACTATTTAATAACAGGTTTGCTTTCTCCAAGAGAGGCCACTGGGAAGAGGAGCAGGTAGAGTTGACCTTTTTTTATTTTTTCTTTCTCCCATTGTGCCATGAGAATGACTAACGTGGTTTTGAGTGGACCCAGGGCGGAGGGGAGGCACAGAGCCAGCCTGCAGTTCTGGGGTGGTCCCGCCTGGCTATAGTGCCCACGCATCCATCAGGAGAAGACTGATGTCCATGGGTGACAGGCTGATGTCCTCCCTCAGAGCAACCCCACCAGCAAGATCTTTTAATGTGTAAGAAATAGCTTCAGAGTGAAAGTCGGCTTCATTTCAAAGCAGTAGCTTAGGGAAGCCTTCCTCTCTGAGTCTCAGGCCTGAGCTGGCATCAAAGGCCCACACCGTGCAGTCAGCTGACCCTGTCACCCTCTCCTGCAGTAGCACCAGCCTTCCATGAGAGACACCATGGGCATCCATCACACCTTGTTATTGACCAAATATAGCAGCCTTCTTATTTAAAGGAGATAAGTTTAAACATGGTGATAAACACTCACAGAAGAGCCAGGAGTGCTTGGATGGTACTAAGGACAGATAGAGTACAGATGAGCCTGTAACGGTCACCCATCCTCAAGGGCCCAGTGACAGAGTACCTCCAGGAGGGAAGGGCATAAACCTTAGACAGACTGCCAGTCTAAAACACTCCTAAGAGTCTGGTCCTGGGTGGTCACATAGCCCCTCCAAACTCCAACTCTTTCATCTTAAAATCAGGGTGAAGAAGCCTACTTTACTGCATTGGTACAATGACTATTCAAGTAAAATGGAGACAAGTATCTGACACACAGTAGGCCCACATAGAAGGCACACCATGATGGCTAGCTCTGCCTGCCCTCTCTCCGATGGCCATGGTCAATGTCAGTGAACTTTAAGATATGATTTGAGACATGAGGTTCTCTGCACATGAAGCATAGAGTTTGTACTAGCCTCCATTCATACCCAGGGTATGTCTTCTTTTCTGTGGGGGTCCACAAGATGTTTGTTCCAGCTTTCTGTTATAGGGGGGCTCCCTATCATACCCCAGTTATACTGTCCTCCTAATTTCTTTTCTTGCACTCTTACATAAACAGGACTATGAGCCAGGGACACATAATAGAAGTGGGAGGGACATACCCCACAATTTCCCATGAGTCCACTAATAAACATTTTAAGTGCAGCCTCAATAAATGTAAATTTACCCCGTGAGTTAAATCCAGCCTACCAGATTGGCTACAGTTCTAAACTAATCGTTGATACTGGCAGGGAAGTAATACTAAGCCTTCCTGGGCACCAGATGCTGGTGACACAGATGGTTGGTGACCCTGCTATGACAGAGGTGCTTTCCTGCCCTACCTGCGGGGCAGTGTGGTGCAAACTGCATGTAAAGGAATTTGGCAACATGTCAAAAGACTCTGGAAGGTTCATATCTTCCAGCCTGGTAATTCCACCCTCATGAGTCTATTCTAATAAAAGGACATGTTGTCCAAGATGGGTGAGGACAGCTACACACCACAGTGTGATCTGTGCTACAAAGCCTCAAAACAAAAAAATGGGTATGTGCACATGTGCATGCGTGTGTTTGTGCATGTGTGGCATGTAGTGAAGTGCTTGTTTTGCAAACATGAAGACCTATAAGTTCTATCCCTCAGAACCCACATAAAAATCGAGCTGGAGTGGTGATCTCAATGTGGTGTGATCTCAGTGCTGGGGGTGAGGAGAGGGTGTAGAAATGGGAAGATGACAGAAATAGGCCCCTGGAGCTTGCTGGCCACCTAGTCTAGCTGAATCAGTAAGGTTCCAGTTACTGTTCTTTTGCTGTGATGAGACACTGTGACCAAGACAACTTATAAAGGAAAGCATTTAGGGGCTGGAGAGGTGCCCAGTAGATAAAAGAAAGTGCTTACTCCGGGGCTGGTTTACAGTTCAGAGGGTGTGTCCATGGCCATCGTGGCGGGGGCATAGCAGCAGGCGTGTAGGCGTGGGGCTGGAGCAGTAGCTGAGAGCTCACATCTTATCCACACATGCTCAGCAGAAAGAGAGAGAGACTGCCCCTGCAGTGACCCACCCACAGTGACACACTTCCCCAACAAGGCCACACCTCCTAATCCTTTCTAAACAGTTTACTAACTGGGAACCAAACATTCAAATATGCAAGCCTATGGAGGCTGTTCTCATTCAGACCACCACAGATGCCATTTTTAATAAATAAGGTTGAGAGCCAATTGAGGAAGACATCCAATATAAACTTCTGGCCACACACACAATAATGAGCATGTGTACACATACATGCATATATATATATAGGGAGAGAGAGATACACAGATATGCATATGTTACCAAATATACACATATATGTCCATATATACATATATATACACACATATCCAGCATATGCATATACACACAGCAAAAAATATGGAAGACATTATTATGTATTCATAATTATGTTTCCTTACACTGTAAATATGATAGTATCCTTGAAAACTAAAAACAAAATATTTAAGGAGAGTAGAATATACAGCTGATGCACAGCAATGATCCACCTTTGCTTTTTTTTTTTTAAACAATGCCTCCAGATAAAGTTTGTAGGAAGCTGTTCAGGAAGCTGGTGGGTATAGGAAGAGAAAACACAAAATGAGTTTTGAGGTCTGTGGTAAACCACCATACACATTTCTACCTCAAGCACTACTGTAGGGTGAAGATAACTTGGGGGGGCTTGTGTTTGCAGCTCATTCCTGAAGTCCAGCACCCAAGCAATGTCTGACTGGGCTTCAGGTTATGGGAGCCTTGGTCCATTCCATCGTCTATAGTCTCTGAGTTGTCTCCAATAGTTACGGACCACGTTTATAACCAGAAGTTGCAGGGACGAAACGGGAAAGGATGCGCTGTTAGAATTCAGGGCAGCACTGGCGACGACGCTCACAAGTTCAAGACCAAAGTCACAATCCTGGGCCAAACAAATCCTTTTTCCAGTCTCAGTGAACCTAGACCTCCTGGAGGCAGCAGGCACTCAGCCCACAGCTGGGGCCGAGGCAGGGCCTCAGAAGCACCCAGCAGCTATGAGGCCAGCTGAGGCCGGAGCTATGAATAGCACATCCCTGACATGCAATTGAGCTCTCCCAGCCCACAGCTACTGAAGTCTGCTCCCTTTTTGATATATATACACACGGACACATACACACACACACACACACACACACACACAAAAGGGGTTAAAATAGCATAAATATAAAACGGCACTGTCGGACACCTTTAGGGAAAACACACACACACACACACACACACGTGTGCGCGTGCTAACATGCAGCTCTGGTTGAATTTCAAAGATAAAGGAGATTGTGGTGACAAGGAAGAGTGTCTGAGGAACCCTTAGAACCTTCAACGGCAGCGCACATAGCTAAGGCTTCTGCCCCAGGGGCCCGTGTCACATCATAATAGCTCAACAGCTTCCAGGAAATGATCCCTGAGCTCCTGTGAGTTTCCAGCCTCCCCTCTGGTTCTCTCATCTCCCTCATTGGAAGGCTGACCTGAATTCACTCTCTGGTCCAGGCAGCTCCTCGCCATCTTATAGTGGGTTTGTTCAGAGAGGAGGAGGCTTGGGGACAGCATTGTTTGCTAATTTTGGAAACCTTTCTCAAATTCAAAATGTGAAAGTGTAGACTATTTTAAGGTGTGTCACCTTTGTTTATATTGCATTTGTTTAACTCTGTGAAGCTGTGTTACTGTGCCTGTCTAAAACACCTGATGGTCCAATAAAGAACCAAACGGCCAATAGTGAGGCAGGAGAGAGAAAAAGGTGGAGCTAGAAGGGAGAGAGAATAAAAAGAAGGAGGAATATGGGAGGAGGAAGAAAAGAGATGGAAGAGTGGGAAGGAGGAGAGGAGGACACTAGGGGCCAGCCACCTGGCCACCCGACCACCCGGCCACCCGACCACCCGGCCACCCGACCACCCGGCCACCCGACCACACAGCCACACAGCCACCCAGGCACCCAGCCACCCAATCAATCACACGGCCACCGGCCACCCAGCCACCCGACCACACAGCCACACAGCCACCAGCCACACAGCTACCCACACACCCAGTCACCCAATCAATCACACGGCCACCGGCCACCCAGCCACTCGGTCACCTGGCCACCCAGCCACCCGACCACACAGCCACACAGCCACCAGCCACACAGCTACCCAGGCACTCAGTCACCCAATCAATCACACGGCCACCGGCCACACAGCCACACAGCCACCCAGGCACCCAGGCACCCAATCAATCACAAGGCCACCGGCCACCCAGCCATCTGGCCACACAGCCACACAGCCACCCGACCATACAGCTACACAACCACACAGCAACCCAGCCACCCGGCCACACAGCCACCAGGCAGCCATGGAGTAAGACTGAAAGTATGATCTAGAGAAGTAAAATACAAAAAAGCCCAGAGGCAAAAGGTAGATGGGAATATTTTAAGACAAGCTGACTAGAAACAAGCCAAGCTAAGGCCAGGAGTTTATAAATATGAGTAGGTCTTTGTGTATTTATTTGGAAGCTGGGTGGTGGGCCCCCAAAGAGTAAAGAGCAATTATGTGCCCTGAGTTCAACCCCAAGAACACATGTTAGAGGGAGGGTGTGGTGGCACATACTTTTAGTCAGGGCTGGAAGACAGACAAATCCCTGGAGCTCACTGACTACCTAACCTACATCCTACTTGGTGAACTACAGGCCATGTGAGAAAGTCTACCTCAAAAAAAAAAAAAAGAATTGATGTGGGATATCTTTCTACATGCTGTAAATTCCATTGGTCACTAAAATGACTGTTTTGGCATGTAGCAGGGCATCTTAAAAGTCAGCAGGAAGTCAGAGCATGAATGAAGGGGAAGGAAGATACAGATGAGCCATGAGCCACATGACAAAACAAATTAATAAAATAAGTTAATTAAAAGCCATAGGCCAAACAACATATAATTAATATAAACATCTAAATCATTTTTAAAAGGCTAAGCAACTACAAACAAGTCCAAACCATAAGACTAAGCTAAGCCAAAAACCAAAAAAGGGTGGAGTCAAGAGAGACACAATCCAGCTGCCCAAGAAGCAAGATGTAAAGAAATAGGTAAGCCACGGGCCACATGGCAAGACAGATTAATAAAAATGAGTTAAATTAAGATGCAAGAGCGAGCTAACAATATGCCTGAGCCATAGGCCAAGCAACATATAATTAATATAAGCATCTGAGTCATTCTTAAGGGGCTAAGCAGCAGCAAGCAGGTCCGGACCATGGGGCTAGGCTAGGCCAAAAACGCATACAACAGAAAAATAAAAAAGAAAAACATAGACAGAAAGAGAGAGAGAGAAGAAAAAGGAAAGAAAAGTCGTCTTCTGCCCACACACACACACACACACACACACACACACGTGCCCGCCAGAATTCGGTTGGCTATATCATAAATGGCATTAGTTCTCTAAACATGATCAGCCCAGTGCCCAGTAGATTGGCCATCTAAGCTCTATTTCAGTTCAGACATAGCCAGATGCTCAAAGCATTCTTGAATTGTTGACACATCTCTTTCTGGGGTTTATAAACCCCTTGAGGAGCCCAGTAGGACAGTTTAACTGATTTCTGGAAGGGCTGATGAGTAAAGATTCACACTGTGTCACTGAGTGTCCCACGCAGCTAACAGTAAAAGAAGCTTACCGAGTATTAGGACATTAGAGAGTTGAGCTGAGGCTCCCCTTCCAGGCACCTCAATTAAAGGCAGTATTGACTTGGCCTCAGCCAAGCCGGCTGCTCAGCGGATTTGCATTTCCCTCAGCAAAGCTGTTATCAAGAACCTTTGGGACCCAGTGGCATCCTGTCTACTCAACAGGCAATAAGGACAGTAGAGCTTCATCAGATCAGCAGAGGAAGAGAGAGGGGCAGGGAGGGGGTTAGCAGCGTCAGTAGGGAGTAAGTGTGGAATCGCAAAAGTACTTTCAATTTTTTACCCACATAGGGTGAAAAACCCTTAACCACATGGATGCATCCCAGTAGATCCTATCAGCACTCATTTTTTTGTGGGGAAATTGTAAAGCCCGGGGAAGGTTTTTAGGGAATTGCCCAGGGTAGTGGTAAAGAATGCAAGCCTTAACAGGCCTTGGCTAAAATGCTTACTACTTAAATCATTTACTGGGAATATGACCTTGGGCAAATCATGTGACCTCCCCCTAACCTGGGAACCCGCTGATGGTGCCAATGCAATATCTGTCTCATAGGGCTGCAAGGTTTCCCTGAGTGGATTAGCTGATATACTTTGACTAGTCAGTATACTTGCTGAGAAGTGCTTATTAGTAGTACAAAGGGAGGTTTGTTTTTAAATGGTGTGTGTTTGTCTGTATGCAGGGACACGTGGAGGAGGGTGTGTGTGTGTGTGTGTGTGTGTGTGTGTGTATGTGTATGTGTGTATGTGTGTATATGTGTGTGTATGGTGTGTGTATATATGTTTGTGTATGTATGTATGTGTGTGTATGTATGTATGTGTGTGTATGTGTGTATGTGTGTGTGCATATGTATCTGTATGCATGTGTATGTGTGTGTATATGTATGCATGTGTAGGTGTGTATGTATGTGTGTATATGTATGTGTGTGTAGGTGTGTATGTATGTGTATATGTGTATGTATGTGTGTGTGTGTAGGCCAGAGGACAATATCAGATGCCATGGTCAGGAATATCACCCAACTCCCTTGAGACACAGAGTCTCTCGGTGCCCTGGAACTCACCAGTTAGGCTAGGCTGGCTAGCCAGTGAGCCCCAGGATCCTCCTATCTGTCTGCCCCCCTTCTCTCTCAGTGCTGGGATGGCAGATGTGACACCAACCTATACAGTTTTACTTGTGTTCTCGTGATCCAGCCGAGGTCTCATGCTTGTGAGGCAGTCCTCCACAGACAGAGCCACTTCCTCAGCCACAGTTAAGTTAGGATAGTCATCTCTCTGATAGAAATGGACTTGCTGGATGGAGACTTAGCATTCCTGTCTCTCTGCATCTCCTCACATAGAATCCGGAGGCAGGGATTCCATGGCAGCCAGATGTTATAGAGGCCAGTGACAAAAAAGAGATAATAATCTCTTGGGAGATTTATAACTTTTATTTATATTAAATAGTGAACTTGATCACAATCATTGTGTACCAAGGCATTAACTTTGAAAGACTTTTTCCTATCTACCAAAATAAAACTATATTTGCTTGAGATTTTCAAAAGCCGCGTGTGAAATAGGGATGTCATAAACATATGTAGGATCAAATTTGGATGAGAGAGGACCACATATATTTCAGTAAATACAGAGGTTAGCTTCTCTGGCCTGGAGCTAGACAAGTCTAACTGAAGATCCCACAGGAAGAATCTGGAGCTTCATGGTCACTCCTTCCCCTGAACCACATTCTGAGTGTCACAGACATGAATCCATACACATGCAAACTCATCAGTGTGAGTGCCACCAATGTGAACCCACACACATGTGAATCCAAAGGTGTGAGGGCTGCAGATGTAAGCCTCAGAAAGGAGAACCCAGAGTCAGTAAAAAGAAATCCACCGTGAGGTTTTCCTCCCAGGCTTCTGGAACCTCCTGCCCCGGGTTGCACACATTTTCTTCCCTCTCCAGGACTTTATCTGCCTTTGGTAGACCCCTATGCTTAGCAGAGAGGGCCTTTCTCCCATAGGTACTTTTAACAGAATTTGTCTCTTCTCATACAGATCCAATTGTCCAACAAGAAAGCCTGACTTGTACAAATGAGAGTAAGCTAAAGAGGCCAGCTCGAGAGCGGAGACACTTAGCCTCATCCTCAGAGCTCCTAAGGACAGCTGGGAAGCCCCAGGAGAGACAGATAAAGGGAGACCTAAGTGTGCGTCCCCAGAATGAGTCCCACGCTGCCTTCTCACAGACCTTCCAGCCAATGAATGGCTCTCCAGTGCTGAGTGAGTCCTCGGGACCTCCACTCCTACCCACCACTGTGGCAGGGCCAAGAAGGGCACCGTTTCGGTTCCATGATGAAGACTTTTACTCTGCTTTATCATTGAACAATGAACAAGAAAACTATGACACAGAAGAGGAAACCCACATGGAAGAGGAGCTTCTGCTGGCTGGGATGCGCTCTCCTCCCTGCCATAAGAGGAGCCGATTTCTCGGGACGTCAGCCACTCAAAATAGAAATGTTGAGGAACACGCTGAAAATCTCAGAGGAAGTTTTGTAAGATGGAGTGAGCCAAATCCAGGATCTCCAGGAAAAAGCAGTACCGCAGAGCCAGCAATAAAGCAGCCTTCTGCTGACCAAAGGGTGCTTCAAGGTACCAGGGTACCTGAGGAGCCGACTAAAGAGAACCCCAATGGAGACCAAGAAGATGAGAAGACTGCTCTTTCAGGGGATGCCAAAGCTAATGATGTCATCCAAGACAGTGTTGAAGATGCATCCAGAGACTGTCCTATGGAAGAGAGGCCTGTGGGTCACCATTATGAGAGAGACTGGCAAAATTACCTAAGTGGTTCTAGGAATTCATTCAATTGTTTGCTTTCTGGGAGACCCACAGCTCCAAGAGCATCTATGGCTACATCTTATAACACCCACGCGTCACTGTTGCATTCTGCTCTAATAGATGACATCCCAGCAAGCTTGTCCATGTCATCTATTCTAATGCCCAGTTCAGATATGGAGGAAACCCTGAGATTCAATGCACGGCGGCCACTCTCACCAATCAGAAATAGGAATCCATTGGCCACCGCTGAAAGCTACAATGATGCTATCCAGGGAGCAGAGGGGATGGCTTCAAGAAGCCAAGCTCAGGGGTCTCCACTATTGGTAGAAGATATATCAAGTCCTCAAAGCAGCGTGACTTTGGAGAATTCTCCCAGCTCTTCTACAAGAAGACACTTACAAGGCCATTTCTACATGCCTGGGCCCCTGCAAGAAAACGTACCATTTACAGTCTTTGCAGTGTCTGATTTTCCAAATCAAAATGATCACGAGACCAGCATCAGAGTCTCTGGTGTCATGGATGAAAAGGGGGCCACAGAGACAAAGGCGGACCCCGAGAAACTCAGGAAATTGCAAGAAAGGTAAGGACTTGTAGTAGCCACACACTTTCTCTTCTACCCCCCCCCCCCCAAGCCCGAGCTGAGCTAACCAGTGCTGTTATTAGAGAAGTGTGGACATTTGAAATTACAGACATGTTCTTCTTTGACATGCTAATGAGATTGCTCATTTTGAGAAAATTGTTCCTATTCCATTACCCTTAAAAGATATGTATGTACAAAAAAGAATTCGGTGATCCCACTCAGTTTTATCTGTCTATCCCCGAAGTCTCTTTTTCCTTCAATACTATAAGAAGGGCACCCAAACAATGATGGCTTCACACCTTTAATCCTAGCACTCAGGAGGCAGAGGCAGGCAGATCTCTGTGAGCTCAAGACCAGCCTGGCATACAGAGTAAATTCCAGGACAGCCAGGGCTGTTACACAGAGAAACCCCGTTTCAAAAAATAAAAATAAGAAGAGCAAGGTCTGGCCAAATGGCACCGTAGGTAAAGGAGACAGGCTTAGAAGCCAAGTTCATCCTCAAGGCCTCCGTAACAGGAGAGAACTGGCTTTCCTAAGTTGCCCTCCAACCTCCACATTACCCTTGTCAAAACACGCGCGCGCACGCGCGCACACACACACACACACACACACACACACACACACATGCATGCACGCACACACACACACACAGGTGTGCACACACAAGCCCCTGCATACACAGAGTGAATGTTTTTTTAAAAAGAAAAATAAGGGGAAAAATAGAAAGGCAAATTTCCAGGGACACAAGAGGCCGTCTGGTGACACAAGCCTCTTCCCTCTCTCCCTGGCAATTAGCTGAGAAGGTTGCTAACTCCCCAGAGAAGGAGCCATTCAGCTCCTGAAGTTCACAGCTCTCCCTCCTGAGATACTGCAAATCCAACCAACAGTTCTAGAATTTAAACCTCTGAACCAAAAGATGGTTCCCAAGCAGTTACCATAGTTACCCCAGTTCTCTGAAAGGTGGGGCTGGAATAACCACTGCCTCCACTTGGGGGGGGGGGACGACAAGATTCCTGTTTGAATCCCCCCTTTTCTTCGATCCTTCCTTTCTCCTGAGGTGAGGTTGGGATATTTCACAGCTATGAAATTAGATACTTTTTAAAGCCTTCATTAAAAACTGTCAGAATTCTACCTTCTCTTTTATGATAGGTGTTTACTGTGCCCAAGTCTTGGCTTAAGGATCTCGAAATTGATGTTTGGAACATGAGCCCTCTTTGTACATGTTAATATGGCTCCTCCCAGCCATTAATTACCCTACTGATGTCCATTTGCAAGAAGGAAAATTTCACCACAATGAATTAAAAATGGAAAAAAGAAGGGGGGGAAATAAAACAGACTGCACACATGCCTCCTCAGAAAGAAGAGCTTGCTTTGCTTTGTTTCTTGTGTGTGCATGCATGTCTGCATGTGTGTGAGTGACCCTGTAAAGGCCTGCACTTGACATCAGGTGTCTTTGTTGAGGCAGATTCTCTCACTGAATCAGAGCCCTCCACTGCATAGATAGCTACAACTTTCCCCACGGTCCCCATCTCTGCCTCTCAAGTGCTGGGCTTACAGGCAGCTCCATCCAGAGCCTGCTAAGAAAGAGCTTTCTAGTTGTCAGTATATTCTCATAGTTAAATAAGCTACAAGAAGATGATCTCTGGTTAAGGCCAAGAGACCTCACACCCACCCATCTTCACCGACCCTGAAATGTAGCCTCAGATACACTCGTCAGATGTCTGGACTCCAACCATCCTAGCATAATGTCTTTGAACTCAAAATAATTTCTTTTAAAATGCAAGGGCTTCCAGACATGTGCCTCTACATTCACAAGAGTGTTTGTTTTTAGCTGAGCTCTCTTTTTCTGTATATAACAAATCTTAATATTTATCTTCTCAAAAATGTCATGTTAGGAAATACTTGTAAATAAAGATTTGTTCATTTATTTACTTTGAGATAGCATCTGACCATGAAGCCCTATCTTGCCTGGAACTCCCTCTGCAGATCAGGCTGACCTCAAACTCATCAGATATCTGCTTGCCTCTGCCTCCCAAATGCTCAGCATTTGTGGGGTTCCCCCCCATAAGTAGTTGATCTGCTAGTATAGATTGACATCCTCTGCTCTACAGATAATGAGCAAACCCATCTGTGTGAAGGGGCCTTTTCTACTCTATCAGTCTTGCTCGCCTTTCCCTGACCTGGTGTCACAAACCCTGATGTCTGCAGCATTTGGAGGCTGTGATAAGGGACAGTGTACGGTCATCCTCCCCACTTCTTCAGAGAGTCCTTGGCTGTGTAACACACTTCCAGAGCTGCTTGCCGGGGCTTCTTTCACTGGAATTACACTGAACGGATGCGCCATTTCAGCAATGTTGACAGCGTTGAAACACAAGTTCTTGCTTTGCATGACATCTCTCTCCTCTGGGTCTCTTCTCTATGCAACGTCTATACAAAAGCCCTTCAATTCATCTCTGGTTCTCTCCTTTGCTGTTGTTTGCTTTTGAAATGATATTTTCAGTTCCAACTCTTTGTGTTTCATGTATAGAAATGCAATTGACTATAATTTTTATTTTCTCTGTGTTTTGTTAAACTCTCTTATTGTGTACAGTACTTTGTCTGTAGGCTGTTGTGGTTTTCTATGTAGAAATAATTTTGTCTGGGAATAACATTTTCATCCCTCTCCTTTCAAACCCTATATTTTTAATGCTGTTTTAAATCCTACAGTATTGTATCAATTTTTAAAGGATGGCTGGTTTTATATTAAATGTTTATTGCCTTTTGATGAGTCTCCTTTTGGAGCCTAACCCCATTTGCTTTACCTATAATAGCATCTAGAAACACACACCTGCTGATCGAAAGGAACACACGTGCCTATGGTTCATAATGTGCAGCATAAAATCACTTTTTAAGGAAGTTCTAGGTGCTGGGGAGACAGCTTACTTAATACAGTGTTTGCTGTGGTCTTGTGTGGGTCTAAGGTTGGATGTCTGGCATCCACATAAAAATCCAGGCCGAGACAGGAAAATTCTTGGGACTTGCTGGCCAGCCAGTCTAGCCAATCAGTGAGCTTCCTGGTTCAGTGAGAGACCTTGTCTAAAAAATGAAGGCAGGACAGCACAGAATGGTGGCGCAGCATCTAATCCCAGCACTGAGGAGGTATACGCAGGTCAGTCTCTGTGAGTTTAAGACCCAACTGGTTTATGTAGCAAGTTCCAGGCCAGTCAGGCTACACAGGGAGATCCTGTCTGGGGATAGATGGAGAGCAATAGAGGAAGACACCCAACAACAACCTCTGACTCCCACATGCACCCATGTGCACACACACACACACACAAGCATACACACACACATGCATACACACACACACACGCATACACACACACACACACACACACACACACACACATTCCTTACTGATCTTGCATTTGCTTCGACGCAAATACCACTCAAGTGTTCATAATTATTTTCTTCTAGTATTTTTATATCCTTACTTTATACAGTGTAGAACAATAATTCTCAGCCTGTGGGTCACAATCCTTTTGGGGTCACATAGCAGATATTTATGTTAAGATTCGTGATTCGTAACAGTACAAAAATGACAGTTTTGAAGTAGCAGTGAATTAATTTTATGGTTAGGGATTACCAGAACTGTGTTAAAGGGTCTCAGCATTAGGGAGGTTGAATGGTAGGCATAGAGATTAATGAGACGGACTTTTTATTTTAGTTCTACTTTGCATTTCTGAACATAACTCAAAATCTTCTGGGGCCAGTTAGAGACTCTGCCTAATCCCTCACCCCCACCATTTTGTACTGAGGGGAACTAAAGCCATGACCTCCCACATGCTAGACAAACACTTGACCACTGAGGTACAGGCTCATCTTGCTACTCATTTCTTGGTTTGTCCTCCCATGGAGCCCACACTTGCTAGTGACTGCATTGGAGCCTGATGTAAGAATGTGTGCATCAGTGATCAATAACTCCATCCGGAGAAATCCTCACAGGGTCAGAAGCTGGGGCAGACAAGGCAATGAGGGATTTTTTCCTTCCTCCATACCCATGAATACCTTGGGAGATGGAATTTATAGAAACACGAATGTGGGGACTCCTGGTCACGGGGCCTTGTTTTTGTTTAGTCTCCTGGAGGAGGACGAGGAGGAGGAGGGAGACCTGTGTCGCATCTGTCAGATAGCCGGGGGTTCCCCGACCAACCCCCTCCTGGAGCCTTGTGGCTGCGTGGGAAGCCTGCAGTTCGTTCACCAAGAGTGCCTGAAAAAGTGGCTGAAGGTGAAAATAACGTCAGGTAGGTGGGGATGGAAGAGAGGCAAGCGTGCTGCGAGCCTTGTCCACTGCTCACTGTCAGGGAAATGCGGCCCAGCCCAGGATTCTTGCTTCTCAATGCTGTGATGGAGGATAAGTAGATGTGTGTGGGGGGGTTAAATCTGAGAGAATCTTGGAAACAAATTCTCCTCCCCCTTGAGGACTCCTGGACAAGGTGATAAGCTCATCTCCTTGGAGGAAAGGGGGAGGCAGAGGGGGGGAGGTGAGGGGAGTAGGGGTGGGAGTGTTATGACGTGGTACTTTCACCCAATGGGGCCTGAGGAGATGACTTGGTTTGATAGTTCAGAGCACTTGATACTCTTGCAGAGAACCTAAGCTTGGTTCCTAACACCCACATCAGACAGCTTATAACCTCCTGTAACTCCAGTTCTGGGGAATCTGATGCCCCCTTCTGGCCTCTGTAGGTACTCACACACGTGTGTGCGTATACATTCTCATAAATAAATATCCTTTTTACAAAGAATTCAAACAAAGCTGCCTGAGGGGTAAGTAGAGTGCCACTCTGATCTTCTAGATCTACATTAAAGAGCTCTGAATGAAGTTCTGTCAGACTGATCTTATAGCTGCGCGTGAAGACCCCTCTCAATTCTCCAGGAAGTGACAGTCTAAATACAGACATGTGGGAGGTTGACTATGGTGTTCTTGGCAGAGAGTAAAGCATGCCTTTCACAATGAGGAGATAGAATATCTAGACTGGGGGAGGTTAGCTCAAAGGGCTCTTACATCATCGTGGTCAAGTAGGAAATGGCACCATGTTTTTCAGGCTACCCTCTCCAGAACTGGTACTCCTCAGGCAGATCCTGCTTCTCTCCTCTTCCATCTCCTTATCTGTCCTGGCCAGGTAGCAGCTCTAGAGCTTTCTCCTGCCCTCATTGCCCCATATGCCCTCACCATGTCATCAGAGCAATCATATTAACTAATGCTTGCTCTCCGTGGGTGCATTTACCTCCCACGAGAAATACAGAATCAATCCCCAAGTGCATAACCCATATCTACAAGCAAAGAACTCAATCCAAATGGGCTAGTTGTTTGGGAGAGTACACTTATTTCTACTCCTTCCCTGGGGAGATGCGAATGATGTCCACCTCTTCCTGAGGCCCCAGTGGCAAACCAAAATATGATTCCACCAGGGTTTAACCTGGAGAACCAACGTGTTGATTGGGCTCACTCACAGAGCATGGACCGTGGGTAACTCCAAAGCAGCTGCACTGGAAAGTCTTCACCCATAGCCACATAAATGGAACCCCTCCAATTCACCTCCCCTGACCTATATACTCTAGGACCTCTCTAGACCCTTAAGCTGAATGCCATTAGGGCAGAAAGGCCTACAAATGCTTGGGAGGAGTGCATGGAAACTCAGTGACTCTCCTGACTACCTCCTGGTCTACAGACCACAGGCTCTATTGTGATGGACTCTTGCAAGCCCGCACATCTAATCTGATGACCCTGCGGCTGTTTCACTTAGAGGATCAAATTTCTACAACAGCCATGCAAAAGCTAGAAATTCAAGCCAATTAAACATTTAGAACAGCGCCCCCCCCCCAAAAAAAGGAAAGATAAAGTTCAACATGGTGCTATTTTGGAGCTTGGGTATGTTCAGCAGAGTTAGAATGGAGGTCGCCAATAGCAGTGCGGGGGGGGGGGGGGGGGGGGGGGGGGGAGAGGGAGAGGGAGAGGGAGAGAGGGAGAGGGAGAGAGAACGAAAGGAGGGGTGGAGGAGGAAGGGAGGGGAGGAAGGTGCAAGGAAATAGGATGCACGAAGGGGAGATGGCTGTTCGTCCCCCATTTAACTGCCTCTACAATTTACTGTTTCTTTATAACCTCAGTAGAAAGCTAGAGCTGGGGTATAAGCCTGTAAAGTTCTGATCATTAAGTAGATTTGGGTAACTGATATGTTTCCTAGTAAGAAACAGTAACTAGATGCTGCAGGTATATGGGGGAGGGGTGGATGGTGCATCACTTTTATTCCTGCAGAACAGCCAGGGCTCTGCAGATTCTGCTTTTGCCTTGGGGAAGGTAGAGCAAACTGGGCCCAGGCAGGGAAAGCACTTACTGGTCACATTTCCATAAGGAAGTAGCACAGGGAGCCTAACCCAGATACTGCTGTGCCTAGAACCAATACCTGAGCAGAGGTAAATCTGGTGGCTAAAGCATCTTCCATGGATTTGCTACTAATTTATTTACTGCAGAACTGTTAGGTCTTCAAGGGATGAGGGAGACCATAGTCCAACAGTCGATACTCCTGAATAGGCCGGAGTTAGAGAGAGACTTCTTTTCCGGGTAGCAATTCCAATTTTATGAGCCATTATGTTTATATATTTAGATAGAAACAAGACCTGTTATTTAAAAGTCATAGAGATTTCACTTGCCTGAAACTCAAGTAATAAATGACCACGAAGGGGAAAAGATGTTCAGAGCTCAGATTCAAGGTCATTTTCTGCAGAAGATGACTGACTAGGAAAATCACAGCAGTTAAGAATTCATAACACACACAAGTTCAGTCTCAAAATATCTCCTGTCCAAAGTACCAGCACAGACTCAGAGTTGCATATAACAAAATGGGGGCAGGGAAGGCTGCACTGGAGAGATAGATCAGTGGTAAGTGGTAAGAGCACTTGGCTGCTTTTCCAGAGGTCCTGAGTTCAATTCCCAGCACCCACATGGTGGCTCACACCATCTGTAAAGAGATCTGATTTCCTTTTCTGGTGTGCAAGAAGACAGAGCACTTATATACATAAAATGCATGAATAAAAAATAAATGTGTGTGTATGGAGAGAACTTCTGAACTATACTTTTTTACATATGATTCTGACTCTTGATTCTAGGAGCAGATCTAGGTACTGTGAAGACCTGTGAGATGTGTAGACAAGGCCTGCTGGTAGACCTGGATGACTTCAATATGACCGAATTCTACCATAAGCACCAGCAATCCCGGGTAAGACAGATCGCTGCCACCTTCTCCCTGGTCTAGAGTGGGCAGAGGTGGCTTGGTGGGTAAGAGCGCTGCTGCTCTTCAAGAGGATCTGGGATCAATTTCCAACAACCACATGGTGGCTCGCAGTATCTGTAACTCTGCTTCCCAGGGGACACAGTGCTTTCTTCTGGCATGTGTAGGCACCAGGCGCACATTCATACACATAAATTAAATAAACAATCTTTAATAAATAAAAAATAGGTTAGAGCTTGGAGCAGAAATCAACTTAAGCTCCTTGGTTTAAGAATTGTAAAAAACAAAACAAAACAAAAAACAAAAAAAAAAAAAAACAACAACAAAAAAAAAAACCAACCCAAGTGTGATATGGATTTGAGTCTACTTGGCTCACTTCTTTGAGGAGGTATGCCACTAAATTGAACACTGGAGAACTGAGACATCTGAGCCATCTCGGTTGACATCCACCTGTTCTTAGGGACAAAATGGGAGGTTGGAGAAGCCACTGGAACCTGTGGAGACAACAAGAAAAGTCTGGGCAAGCCTCATGTCCAAATTTGCTCCAGCAATTTAATAACAACAACAGAAAATAAACTCAAGGTCTTGGGGGAAATGGTCCCCAACTTAAATATCAAGTATTCTGAGTAATGAGGCCTGCTAATAATAAGCACGAAGTAAACGCTTACTGTGTGCTTTCTAACACCAGGGGAGTGGGGGATGGGATAAGTGGAGAAATTCTCCTAGGGCATTTGGATTACATTGCTGAGAATGTGAAAAAGTTAATTAACCTCGGGTGGAAGGTGATTTATGCCCAAGGCAAAGTTAATCACTTAATTCTCAGGCAAACAATCTCCTATTTAGAACTACACTCTCCAATAGAGAAGCCACAAGCCACTTGTGACTAATGAGAAGGTGGCTAGTTCTAATCAATACATGTTGTATGTGATAAATACCCACTTAATCAAATACTTAATACCAAAAAAACCCAAGTAAAATATTATGTTTTTATATTAAATGTATACTTCCTTTCCTGGCTAGTTTTATGTCAACTTGTCCCAAGCTAGAATCACCTTAGAGAAGGAACCTGGATTGGATAAATGCCTCCATAAGATCCAACTATAGGACATTTTCTTAAGTAGTGATTAACAGGAGAGGGCCCAGCCCTTTGTGGCAGGTGGTCCTAGTTTCTCTAAGAAAGCAGGCTGAGCAAGCCATGGGGAGCAAGCCAGTACGCAGCTCCCCTCCATGGCCTCTGCATTGGCTCCAGCTTCCAGGTTCCTGTCCTGTCCGAGTTCCTGTCCTGACTTGAGTGATGAATAGCCGTGTGGACCTATAAGCCTTATAAACCCTTTTCTCCCCAATTTACTTTTTGGTCATGATGTTTCATTGCAGCAACAGAAACCCTACTTCTTCATCTGTCAGTACTATAACAAAATGTGTGAGACTGGGCAACTTTATTAAGAAAACAAGCTTAGAGCTACAAGGGCAATGTCTATCCATGGTGAGCACACACAAACACACACAGAGAAAATTTATTGTGTAGATCATATTAGGTTCAAGGGCCTGTAACTGGTGATGGTCTGCTTGCTGATGGATTCATGAAGCAGGACATGGCATGATATGAAAAGGGGCAGGTAGCACGTGTGTGTGTTCTGATCTCAATCCTTCCTACAAGGATGCAATCATGGGTCTTCACCTTGATGTCTTATTTAAGCCTCTTCCCTCACAAAGACCTTTAAACAATAGGGTTAAATTAGCTTTCCAGCTTTTTGTGGATTTTTAAGTTATTAGTGGTTTTTACTTAGTATTAAAAAAAACAATTGAGGCCGAGAGATGGTTCAGGGGCCAGAGCACTGGATGCTCTTGACGAGAACCTAGGTTCAATTCCCAGCACCCACATGGAGGCTCGCATTGTTTTGTAGCTCCAGTTCCAGGAGATCTGACCTCCACTTCCGGCCTCTGCAGAGACCAAGAATAGACGTGCTGCACAGACTTACATGTAGGCTCTCATACACATGAATAAAAACTTTCAAAAAGAAACAGTGGGTCTCATTATGACATTTTCAAACATGAATAACTGTCCTTTGGTTATACACATATTCACACAGAGGTCTTTGTGCTTGTGATGGGCACTAGAGGAACCTGGAATGTTAACACACGAGATTGTTCCCTCAAGGGAAGAGAGGCAATCGGCATCATCCACCCAGAAGGCTGGGGCAGACATGTTTTCTGCCTTATGACCTTCATACTATCTGGATGACCAGAAACCTTCCAGGTCCTCTCCAGTCTGTAGAGTCTATCTTTATGGACTTTACAGAGTTTCGATGTAGTCACGGCTGTTCTGTATTTAGCTTTCTTTGTTCCTCAAGAAGATTTATGTATGCTCTGAGGCATGCAGGATTGAGTTAATCATCACAAGAAAATGTTTCGGCAAATTGTGCTGTGCTTGAATATGCCTACAAAGTAAGCCACTCAGGGTCAGATTCCAGAAGTTTGGAACAATACCGGTCACTGAGTTGTCTCGAACCGAACTGCCTTCTTACCTCTGGAAGCCAGAAAGTGGCAGAGACTCCTTCCTGTGTACTCTGACCTGTCTGTTCTTCTTTCACCTCTCACTTATCCAGCCATGTCTGCCCTGCCCTGCCCCCGCTCCCCTCTTCCAGGTGAGGGATGTTAGTCAGCTTCCACCCCTATAATGAAATACCTGAAGCTTTGCTTTGCCTCCTGGCTCTGGAGCTGCGGTCCAAGGCTGATCAAGTCTCTTTACTTTGGGCACTCTGCAGAGCAAACTTCTCACCTTTGGAGCCAAGAAGCAGAGGGATAAAGAAGGTGGTGCTGATACTCAACATTCTCCTTCAAGAGCATGCACAGAGTGGCCTGAGGGCTTCCCTAGGTCCCACTTCCTGAAAGCTTCACCTCCCAACAGTGTAACTCTGAAGACCAAAGCTCTAACACATGTTCACCACTAAGAGATTAGGTCACAGAAGAGCCCTCTGGGTAGCTTTGCTTTTTCAGGGGACACAGGCTCGGTTCCAGCGCCCACATGACTGCTCCAAGTTGTCTACAACTCTGGGTCCAGGAGATCAGACTCACTCTTCAGGCTACCATGGACACTTCATGTATGTAGTGTACATACATACATGTAGGCAAAAGCACTCATAAACATAAATATATCTTTAAAAAATTGAAAATCAGAAGCTGGAGAGATGTCTCAGTGGTTAAGAGCACTAGCTGCTCTTCCAGAGGATCTGGGTTCAACTCCCAACACTCATATGGCGGTTTGCCACTGCCTATAACTTCAGCTCCAGGGGATCTGACACCCTCACACAGACATGTATGGAGGCAAAACACCAGTGCACATCATGGTGGTTTGAAAGAAAATGGACCCGGAGGTGTAGCCTTGTTGGAGCAGATGTGGTCTTGTTGGAGGAAATGTATCACTGTGTAGGCGAACTTTCAGATATCAATATGCTCAAGCCACGTCCAGTGTCTCAGACCACTTCCTGTAGTCTATGAGTCAAGTTGTAAGGACTTTCAGCTCCAGCACCACGTCTTCCTGCATGGTGCCATGTCCCACCTTGATGATAGTGGATTAAACCTCTGAAATTATAAGCCACCCCACTAGATGTTTTCCTTAATAAGAGTTGTCATAATGTCTCTTCACAGCAATAGAAATCTTGACTAAGACACACATAAAATAAAAATTTAAAAATAATTTTTGAAAAGCAAAGATAGACTTAATGCTCTTTCAGCAAATACTAGATGTGCATGTGTGAATGCTGCAGCCCATGAGGCCTCCGTGTTTAGCATGCTATGACATCTTAGGTTTGTGTATGTACACTCTGATGGTCACACAATAAAATTGCCTAGCAACACACTTCCTAGAATGTGGCCTATGCTTAAGCAGCATATAGCTATGATTATACATTGAAATAATGTTTTAGATATACTGGGTTAATAAAATACCTTGCTCATATTAATTTCACCAATGTTTAAAACTTTCACATGACTGCTATAATTTTTCAGATTGCGTATGAGGTTTGCATTTGTCCCTTGATTTATGTTGGAATTTAGGGTTCTGATCTAGAGGCAGTCAATAATACTCATTATTATAAAATAGTCAATAAATATTTGTTATGTAAATTGTCCCAACATTACCATTATAACTTAATGCAGCCCTCCCTTATAAAATGATCCAAAAAAAAAGAGTTAAGAAACACAATTGCAAAACACATAATTTAAAAACTATAAAATCATTGTTAACCCCAACATCTCCCTTAGAGGGTACTCAATTTGATTCTTAAGTCATTAGCCTGTGTCCAGAACTTTTTCTGCAAACATGTTGACAGCTATATAGCAGTTTTGGAACCAGCCTGGGCTATACAGACTCTGTTTCACATAAACAACAACAGAATCATCCAAAATCCCTGTGGTTTACCACCCCAGATGACAGCTTGTAACCTTCAGTTGCAAGGATTTCTGTTCAAATGCTGATTCCCAGGTGTGTAACTACAGAAGTTTCATTGGCCTTGGATGGAGACAGGTGTCATTTGTTTTCAACTGTAGGAAAATATTCATGATATCAAAGGCTAATGATGAGAGCTTTGATTAATATCTACTGTGTGCCCCACACAATGTCGGGGATACATGAGAGGACCCAAGGTCAATGCAACTGCCTTCTGCTGAGAAACGGAAATGAGCAATAGCATGGCATAGGAGGGTCAGAACAAAGGCCATGGAAAAGCCCGGGTTTTATTCTTATTTCACCTGTGCATATGTTTACTGAGTACATACGGTGCCCTAGGCACTGGGCCAGACACCAGCAGTCCAGATGCAAAAGGTGTTGTCCACAGACCTCAGGCACAGTGTTCATGAAATCCCATTTTTAGTTCTTACCTCCTGCAGGATGTATTTGTTTTGCAAAATATCAAGGCCACCTGTGTTAGCTCAATTTACATAACGCCTGCAGGAAACAGGAAGAACAGAGGTTACCTGTCCCCTTTTATGAATTGGAGTCGCCCTGGTACTGCACAGTTAAAATTGTTTATCTAGAGTCCATGTGTCTCATGGCCCTGGGCTGCCCATCTTACCTTTCAGAATGGCACCCACGGTCTCCTAGGGATGCATCCCTGCCGTGTTTGCTCTGGCATACAGGTCTCTGTGGCATACAGGTCTCTGTGGCATAAAGGTCTCTCTGGCATACAGGTCTCTCTGGCATACAGGTCTCTGTGGCATACAGGTCTCTCTGGCATACAGTACAGTGGCCTCTGACAGTCATTTCTCTGTAGCTCAGGCCTGGCCTTGCTTCTTTTCAGCCAAGGACAAGCTCCTAGTCACCTTTAGACCCAGGGGCTGGCTTTTCTGGAACACACTGAAGGAAGGTTTCATGAAACACCAGCCTGGTGTCAGCTTCTGCTTTGTGTTATCTAGATGCTGACACTTGCCATCAGAGTCTCTTGATCACAAGGACTGTTAAGCAAAAGACAGGTGGGCTGGTTGGCTCATCTATTAAAGGTGCTTGTCTCTCAAGCTGAGCTGCCTCAGTTCCACCTCTGGACACACACAAAGGCAAAAAGAAAGAACTGACTCCACAGGATTTTTCTCTGACTCCCACATGTGTGTCGTGACATGCACATGCACGCACATACACAGACACATCATACACACATATGCATAAACATATGTTATGATTAGTTCATTTTAAAGAAACCAAAAGATAGGAGCTTGGGAAGGAGGGGGGGGTGGCTGGTAGGCAAGGAAGCTCTCAGACTTCTTGTCCACAGTATCCCATGCCTTTTCCTGTTAGTGTCCCCAACCCCTCCTGCAGCCTCCAGTCCTTCCTTTCAGGCTGGTGAAATGTCATTGAGTCAAGTGAGGAGTGGGTCAAGAATGACACCAGTAAATAACTCTCCAAAATGTCATTTTCTGGAACCCTGTTGCAGCCGACAGAGCGGCCTCTTTGGTCAGCGGCACCCATGTCAGCAGCTCATTATACAAAGGATGTTTATGCCTCACATGACAGGTCCCCTCCCATGGAACAAAAGAGGCATGATCTACTAGAAGTGACTTTTCAAATTATCTGCAGAAAACATTAGTGGGTATTTTCCCATCTTCATGCCTCTAGGTCTCATTGAGCCATAAAAAGAAAATGGTTTTCCTGAATGCTTTGACAAACCCAAATGCTCTGAGCCATTTTCTAGCTGGTTGCTTTGTCATTTCTTACCAGAGAATCTGCTCTGAAAGACCCCTGACACTCACACCCCACACCCTCACAAAGAGAGGGATAGGGTGGTTTGGCTAGGATGGAGGAGCACACACTAGGAAGGCTTCCTGGAGGAGATGACTCTGGAGACGGTCCTGAAAGGAGGCAGAATGCATTGAATGGAGAAATATAAAACATAAAATATGGGAAGGAGAGATGCCTGTTTGTTGTGGGATTCAGGTGTCAGCTGACAAGGTCAAGGGACATTTATACAGAGCACCGGGCCCCCCCGACCTGAAGGGGGCGGGGGGAAAAGCCCCATTAAAAAGGGTCTGCGGATACGACACACTCTCTTCCTGGTTCCGGGCTGCGAGAGGGGATTCCATCGTCCGTCCGTCTGCAGACTCCAGTTCCTGTTCAGGTGCTATTGTAATCTGTTGCTAGTACCGTGAGTTCTGGATTATATTTTAATAAATATTTTTCTAGTATTGGTGTTCTTGTGGGTAAACTCCGCCTACACCTGTTTTGGGTCAAGGTCACACACACACACACACAAGGCTAAAAAAAGGAGTCTAAATGCTTTGGACAATGAGTTTCAGTCTTGAAAGAGAGTTCAGTACAGAGGCCTTGCACAGTGACCTTGAGGCCACTTGTCACATCAAGAACCGGAGATGGCCAAATACATAAGGAAGGGCATGTAGATGTCTGCTCAACTTCTGAGCCAGCCTTTCCTGGAGGCCACTGGGTCCTTGGAGACTTGGGTTCTGCGCCAACTTCCTGAGCTGCCCTTGATCAATCAGGCCAAAGAGCGTATCTGCAGCTGCAGGAAGAAGATGAGCTGCCCCAGGTGGCCATCCTGTCACGTTGATGTTTGCTAACCTGGGCACTGTCACTAGTTCTGACCCTTCCCAAAGATGCTGTTAAAGGTCCTGACCCCTGCAAAGGATTTTAGTCCCCAAGGGCTGGGTGGATCCCAGAGCACAGACTGGCCCATCCTGGAACACCACCCACCATGGGATTTGGTGGCAGGGCAGAGGAGTGTCTTCTCCGCTTGCAGAAGGGAGTCTGTACTAGTGCCCCTGGGAGGGATGACTCAGGAAGGACCATGTGGCACAATCAAGGCACTAAAGACTCCGTGGGTTATAAAAGATAAAAAATAAGAAAAGAACATAAAGTTGGAAAAGGCTCTGAGAGGAGAGTGGGGGATGGACACGAGCAAAATATATTGTATGCATGTATGAAATACTCAAAGAATAAATGCATTTTAAAAAAGCAAAACAAACACTTCCAACATATTGTAGCCATATCAGCCAGGAGAGAATTTTCCCCACTGCATGCCCACGCCCTGCTCTCTCTCTCTCTCTCTCTCTCTCTCTCTCTCTCTCTCTCTCTCTCTCTCTCTCTCTCTCTCTCTCTCTCTCTCTACACACACACACACACACACACACACACACACACACACACCCTCTCCTTCCAATGTGGCCCTCAGCCAGCCTCTCTGCCCTCTGCAGACCTGCTGGAGCTGGCCATGAGCTCTCTCTCCCTGACAGGGTGAACGTGTCCCACCAGTGAGCTCTGAGGCATTCTGCCCTGTGCGCCCCACAACACTGGCTTCAGTGAACCCTCATTTGTCTGTGGAATAGGATTTAGGCTGGAAAACGGAACTTTCTCAGAGCCTCCTCCCTTGGTATCAGAGAACTGCAGGAGGGTGGCCATGTTCCTTCACCCAGGCCTCCTCCTGCTCTGTCTCATGGTCCCCTCTCTGGACTTGGGTTCTTTCCACTTCCACACTGTGGATGAACTTCCGGATTTTCTCTTCCACATGTAGGCCCAGAGTGAGCTGATGAACTCCGGCTTATATCTGGTACTGCTGCTTCACCTGTATGAGCAGAGGTTTGCAGAACTCATGACACTCAACTACAGGCGATCTTCCAGAGAGAGGGTAAGTCCAGCTCTGGGAGGAACTCAGAATGCCATATGATGCTGTTTCTTAGACATGCAATGTCCTGAAAGCCTCAGTCACTTGACAAGATCCAGGACTGTCACTGTTAGGTCTAAGATTTAGTAGCTGCTAAGGGCATGTGTGGTGACCTCTGACTGAAGGCAGGTATAATCACATAATTGCTTACTGTCAAATTCACATGGTAATCATGTGGTCATCAGTGGCCGTGTATGTGAGGGAGTCTCTAGGGAGACCTGCCCTGCAAAATAGGGGTGTGCAAGAATGCTGTTGTTAAGTGTATGCTCTGTGAGGATATGTGCTCTGCTCAAGCAAGGAGAATCTGTACAAAAGCAGGCCATTCCACACCCGAGAGCTAGTGAGTGGTCACACTTCAAGCTGTCGTCAACTCTGCCACTGTGTTTTGGACCCCAGGGTACAGTATGGTTCTGTGTGTGTGTGTGTGTGTGAATTTTAAAAAAAAAACATAAAACAAACACCTTCCAACATATTGTAGCCATATCAGTCAGGAGAGAATTTTCCCCGCTGCATGCCCACGCCCTGCTCTCTCTCTTCTCTCTCTCTCTCTCTCTCTCTACACACACACACACACACACACACACACACACACACACACACACACACACCCTCTCCCTCCAATGTTGCCCTCAGCCAGCCTCTCTGCCCTCTGCAGACCTGCTGGAGCGCGCGCATGCACACACACGCACTCACACATGTATCCCTAAGGCTGCCAGGAAGTAAAGGTGTTGATTGTGGCCCTGTTTGGCAAATGACAACATATGTACTGGAATGGCTATTCTTTAACAAGGAAATGGGGGCCAGCAAGAATAACATGGGCTGACAAAGAAGCCTGGCCCTGCCGCTTGGCAAGATGAGCAATGAGTGGACCTGAAGTCTCAGCACCTCCAGCCCTAGGGAACTTCCTTCTATGGCCACCTGAGACAAGAGTTCCATGAGGGAAGGGAAATCGTCCAGTCACACCAGAGTCTGATCACACTATTGGTGTTGGAACTTCCGGGACACTCCAGAAGGCCTTGCTCTTGACCTCGGCTCCTGTCGGGGAGACAGTGTGGCAGTGGACAAGTTTCAGTGACCTGCCATTGCTCCCTGAGGCCCTCTTCACTGTTGCCTCTTCTTTCTCCTTCTCTTCCTCTCCCTTCTCTGCTCTCCTCTTCCTCATGTGACTGCAGACATCCTTCAACACCATCACTACCTGGAGGCTGGATGCAGCCATTCCCAACACTCTTTATACTACCACTTCTATTAAAAGCACTGGATTCGGGGACATATGTGAGGGCTCAAGCCCTTAACCCCCACACTCCGGAGGGAGAGGCACATGGGACTCTGAGTTTGAGGCCAGCCTGGTCTACATAGGAAAGCCCTATTTCAAAAACAAAACAGCAACATCCATGCTGGATTTGGAGGCTAGGGATGCAGCCCAGTTGATAGAGCGCTTATCTAGCGTACATGAAGAAGCAATGAGTCTGGTCCCAGCACCACCCAAGGCAGACTGATGATAACACATACCAGCATTTGGGAGAGGCAGGAAAATCAGAAGTTGGAGGTCATCCTCAGACATGGAAAATTCAAGACCAGCCTAGGATGTGAGGCCCTCCCTCAAAAAGAGAAAATGCAGATTTCAAGCCACGAGTCACAGGAATTGTAGGACCTGTTTCTACTTTTTTTCTGGTGAAATTCTTCCCTGATAACCTCAGGAGTCCTCAGTGAAGACAATGGACTGGCTTTCTGTCAACCTATCTCCTAAGAAATTTCACACTCTCTGTAGCCCAGACCTGCCCTTCCTTAGCTTCCCCATGGTTTTAATGCTGACGTAAATTCTTTATAGAATACAAAAACAAAAAACAAACAAAAAAAAAACCCACAGACAAACAAAAATCACCAGTAGGAAACGGCCCTTTGTTAATATTTCTGTAACTTCATTTTCATAATCCTACATCTTTTAATGAACTTTTTATTACACATTGAACTTCAAAGCGTCAGGGTTAATGTGGGTTACAGATGGCCCTGGCATCAGCCAGCAAATCTAAGCAGTGGGGCTACAAAGCGAACATGAGGAGACAGAGCATGGTCCCATGGATACAAACCAAGGCCCTACAGCTTTTGCTCTCAGGAAACTCCTGGCAAGTCTGTTCCAGAAAAAGAGTAAGCTGTGCCAGAGGTACGCTGGGAACCAGGGCTGAGGGGATCGGAAGGGACACTCTTCTCCTGCCATCAGCTCACATATAACTTGGGGAGCCCTGAAGCACACCTCACCCATTCCAAGCACACAGCAGTAACTGGTTATAAATAGCCGGTGACGAGGCTGTCACATGGGCTGGAGAGATGGCTCAGTGGACCCGAACTCCATTCCCAGCACATCACAGGGCTCACAAGCGCCTGTGACTCCAGCATCTAGGAGATCTGCAGCCTCTTCTGGTCTTCACAGTCACTGCACTCACATGCACATGCTCACATCCAGACACACATACGTACATAATTCAAAACAGACGCACTAACTTGGAAGAGAAACCTCACTTCTTAGCTAATGGCACCGGATGAGCCATTCATATTTGGCTTCTTGTTTGTGTCTCACGAAGAGACCTTGTGATAAATGCTCCCAGTGGTGGCGACTGTCGTTTCCCTATTCCAGCATGCACCAGGGGTTGGGGTGGTGGATTGATTGCTTTCTCCTCACGTGATAAAATACCTAAAATAAATAACAACTAAGTTGTTTTAGGCGACATACATTGTCCTAGCAGGGAAGGTGTGGTGGCAAGAGCAATCTTGAGGAAGCCCACCCATATCTCAGCCGATCAGAAAGCATGGAGATAAATTCTGGCTTTCTCCTTTGACTTTTTTTTTTTTTTTTTTTTTTTTGATAGACTAGAACTTTCTATGTATCCCCAGCTGGTCTGGAACTCAATATGTAGACCAACCAGGCTGGCTTTTGACCTCTCAGATCTGTCTGCCACCCCAAGTTTTGGGAGAAAAGGTGTGTGTGTAACAATGCTGCTCCTTTTAATCTCTTTATTTAGTCCTGGGCAATAGTCCGTGGGATGGCTTCACTCACGTTCGTGGTGGGTCTTCCTCCCTCATTTTCTCTGGAAAAGTCCTCACTGACACACCCATGGTGTGCTTCTCAATGCAATCAAGCTGACAGGTGGAAGTTGCCTTTCACAGATTGGACTCAATCTAAGAAAGTGATTATGTGACTTGATGTGATACCAGGATGTCCCCTTTCTTTGAGGAGCTTACAGTTAAGTTGGGAGACAAGATTCACATATTTACAAAACTAATAATAATAATAATAATAATAATAATAATAATAATAATAACTGGAGAACAGCATAAGAGTAGGAGAATCCACAGGTCCCACAGGTCCAGTGAGAACACAGAGTTTGTGAAATGAATACCACATTTTTCCTAGTTGGGACTTGCTGGGTTTCCCAGCAACAGACAGCCTCCTCATTGAGTTTCTGTGCTGTTTAAAGATAAAACAGACCCTTCTGGACCTGCCTCTCATTTAGACACAGGGTGAGTCATGTTTGCCTGCAGACCATGCACTGGGCACTATGGACTCCAGGGACATTGGATGCAATTAAGGTGGTGGATTGTGTGCATGGGGGAAGGAGCAGGCTGTGGTTATTCTTTATTAACTTGGGCATGGAACAACAGTTCTCCACTGCCTGGAAAATATCTGGAACATGCTCAGACAGCTTTCAATGTCCATGGAATTCTTGAACCAGAATCTCTTTCAGGTAGCAAGTCTTAAATGTCACTTTAGAGAAAGGAACAGTACAAGTTGGTAGAGAGAATTCAAGGTATATACATTTATCCTGGATACCTACTATGTGCTGGGAATGCAGAGGTGATGCATTTATCCTGGATACCTACTATGTGCTGGGTATGCAGAGATGATGAAGACAATGGTGTCTTCTACTACTGGAGAAGTGGCAGCCATTAAGATGGAGGACCATTCTTGCTAAGTTAGGTTACCAGCATCCACTTTAGGTGGTTCACGGTCACCTGTAACTTCAGTTCCAGGGGACCTGGTACTCTCTTCTGGTTTCCAAGGGCAACTGCATTTATGTGCCCAGACACATGTGCACACACAATATTAAAACATCAAAGAATCTTTTTAAAAACATTTTTCTTTTTTTTTAAAGATTTATTTATTATGTATTTAAGGTTCTGCCTGCAGAAGAGGGTGCTAGATCTCATTACAGACAGTTGTGAGCCACCATGTGGTTTCTGGGAATTGAACTCAGGACCCCTTGAAGAGCAATCAGTGCTCTTAATTGCTAAGCCATCTCTTCAGCCCCTACACAATCTTTAAATAAATTGGGAATGCACATGTATGACCAAGGGGATCCCAAACACATTTGTGTTGTGCTAGAAAGCTGAGCTGCAGGAAGAGCAGGATGGGGAGATGAAATGAGGGTCTCCCCATTCCCTCTGTCTATATACTTCTCCAGGACAGAGCTCCAGCCAGGCTCTTCAGACACTCTGCAGTGATGAAGCCTGGCCTTTGATCCAGCAGGGGGCTTGCCCTTTGCCCTGGCTCCTTGCTGCTTTGACAGTGTTAGTGTCTTAGTGGCTTTTGTCAGCTGATCAGCAAAGGAGATGATGCTCAGACTGAATCTTGAAGAGTGTGACAAGCGGGTTGTGGTGGGTGCGTGGGGAAGTGTAGTCCACACAGAAGAAGACATAGTGGCATGGAGATGTGTAAAACTCCACACACTCAGGTTCATGCATGGCAGGGGCTGGCAGGAAGTGAGCCTGAGGTGTAGACAGGGTGCTGGGCTGGAAAGCTGGGGTGTGGCTCTGGAGGCTGCTGGACAGTTTCCAGCCTGGGATTGACAGACAAGGGCATTCTGGTATTTGAGTGATGGTGCAGTAGACACCTAGAGGGTAGATTAGAAGAAACAGATGGATGGCTGTTACAGTGGCATAAAGAGATAGGGGGCCAGTGTGGAGCATGGATGATAAATAACCCCCCCCCCCCCCCCGTGTGTGTGTGTGTGTGTGTGTGTGTGTGTGTGTGTGTGTGTGTGTGTGTGTGTATGTGTGTGTGTGTGTGTGTGTGTGAGAGAGAGAGAGAGAGAGAGAGAGAGAGGGAGGGAGAGAGAGAGAGAGAGAGAGAGAGAGAGCATATGCACCTGTATGAGTGTGTAGAGGCCCAGTCAAAGGAAACACTGATGTTATTCTATGAAGGTGCCCAGCAGCAAGCTGGCCCTTCCTTTCCTCCCATCAGGTCCTTTTGTTGGGAGCATCTCTAGGGACTACCGGCTGATGCTGCTATCTCGCCCTCTAGTCTGATGGGGCATAGTCTGGCTTAGATGGAGAAGTTAAATGGGCATTCCCTTTTCACACCCACATGGGATGCTCCATCATCTAGGGTCGGCTCCCCCAGAACCCTGTTCATGATCTTCTGCCTGGTCTGATTCTTGTCTCTGATTATTGGTGTCTTCAGGAGAGAATACCCTTCTTCATCCTCTGCCCCAGGTGTGCTGTTAATAGTCAAAATGCCAGGCTAGTGGCAGAAGTCAGGGAGCACAGTGGCCGGCCTAGGAGGCAGGTAGGGTACCACAGGGTCCATTCCTGCCTCAATGAACCATCCCCATTTACACTATTTCTACAAAACAAGAAGCTATTGTTTCAAGAGGTCAAATCTACCCAAAACATGGGAAGCCCAAGTTTGATCCTTTGATCTCTGTTCACCAGGACAGGGATTCCCACCAATGTGCAGGGGTTGATAGACATCAGCACCTGTCACAGAATCTCGAGGCAGTGTGAGGTTGCCTCAGTGGCCCAGAGCGTGTGCAGTGAAGGTTAGCACAGTTTTGATGTATAATTCACATGTAACCAGGACCTGCTACTCTAGATGAAATACCATCCCTCCCCTGGTCCTTCCTTGGGCACAGAAACGACCCTGTAAGCAAGTGCCGCCTCCACTCAGGCTAGGGAGTTGCCCAGTAACAGTGTCCAGCACCCTTATTTTGTCCCCAGCCTGTCACAAAGTCCCTATTCTTCCCTGGGGAAATAGCACCAGACCCAATACAACAGGGCCCACATCCTTGCAGCCTGGCACAATGGGCTCCCATGGAGTACACAGCGTTTCTTATTGTAGTATAAAATACCATAAAGTCAGAACAAAGAGAGCACAGGGCCTGGATGGGTCGGCAGCTTCCTGCCAGGCAGAGAATTCTGTGATTGTTTAAAAGCCAGTGGTGAGGCGAGTGGCCAATTAGCACAGCCTTCCTCCCCACAGCCTGCAAATTGTGCCCGGACCATCAGAAAAGGATTCTGCTATTCAGATCAATTGCTAAAAGGAAGCAAGTCTGTTCGCACTGCCAAGTATAGAAACCCCGAACAGCAAAGGTGACCCGGGTTATCGCTGTGCTGTCCTTGGGACAAGCTGAGCTCCACCAGTACAGAATACCAGCCCTGATCCTGGGCACCTTGGTGAGACGCAGGGAGACCCAGGGCATTCTGAGGCCAGTGAGTTATACATATGCTCACATTTGCATTGTAAAAACAATTCATGTGTCATTGTCTTCTCTCTCATAGTTGTCAAGAAATTACCCACAACCCAGACCGGAAGAAAATGAAAGTAGGTTTGGGGGTCCATCCTGTCCTGCCCCCTTTAAGGGTGTCTGCTCAGTCATTCCTGTTTCTGTGTTGAACCTAATACTGTGGAAGGAAGTCATGACCACCACCCAGAGGCAAAAATAACCCCACAAAGCTTGGGAAACTCTAGCCTTCGCTAACAATCAATCAGGAAGGCTGGATGTGGAGCAGATAAGAATTTTAATTCATCCTGAGACCAAGGAAAAGGGTCAGCTAGGAGGAAGACTGTTTTCCTCAGAGGATCCTCTGGCATCCAGCACTGGAGGGGGCTTTGTTGTTGTCTTATTTTTGTTTCCTGCTAGGATCCTGTCTGGGATTTTCCTCAGATCCAAAAAGCAGGCTAGTTAGCCATTACCAGAGAGACCTGGGTTCCTTTGACAAGCAAGTGTTTTGATTGGCTTTTGATGCCCTTGAGCACCATCAAGCGGGTCTGTTGGATTTAGAGGTTGAACAACAGCCAACAGGTCTCCAGCCTCTTTCACACAGGTTCCTTTTTCCATAGAAATCCTCCCTGGAGAAAATGAGCCTAATTAAAGCAGAGACAAGCCTTAAGTCTCTGTCTACAGAGAGAATGTGTCTCAGGGAAATAGAGGGATGTGACAACTGGGTCTCTCTGGGTTCTTGGAGAAGAAATTTTACAACGGCCTGTCCTGCCCTGAAAGCTTAGGAGAGTGATTCCCACCCTGGCATCAAGAAAATCTCTAGAATTACCCTAAACACAGATTCCTGGGCCCTCCCACAGACTCCACACGGGCGATGGGGTGGGGCTCTGGAATATCTTTTTCACGCACAGCCCACAGACAGGATTGATGCAGCCCATTGCGGGGATGCTTTGTGGGCTCCTTCCCGCTCCCACAAATAAATACCTGATCAGAAGAGACATTGCACCAGTCCAGAGCTCCCCGGGATGACCCCACCCCCCGACTGCCACCCTAGAAAAGCAAGCTTTCTATTCAGAGCACGCAGTCCTAGAGAACCAGGCTCACCGGTGCTCAGAGATGGGGAAAGGCTCTTTCTTCGCTATATAAAAGGAGCTTCTGAGGTTCCAATCCCCGCGCGATTGTGGGGTCTAAGCCAGCCTGTCCGACAGCCTAGCACCTCCAGGAGCAAAGCCCCAGGACCGCTCGCGCCTACTGCCTGGGTGTAGCAGGGAAGGCGGTGGTGCTGTGTCTAAAAGACCTTTGTGTCGCCGCCTTCCGGGGACCGCACCTCGGCCAGGCGTCTGCGCACGGGTTATCAGAGAGGGCCTCCAGCTCCTACAGGGACGTAACAGGCGACAGGGCTTGGTCCCCAGCTGGGGGGAAATGCAGAGGGTCCTGTTGCCTGGGGCCCCGCCCCGCCTCGGCGGCGCCTGCAGCGCTACCCGGTTAGGCATCTGCGAGGCCGGGCGCGTCCGAGAGAGTTAGGCTATGCAGGGGCGCCCCCTAGTGTCCCTTGTGACCGCTGTGTCCTGCAGCTCAGGAGGGCTCCCCCCCAGACCCAGGGTCGGTTCACAGCATCAGGACCAGAAGGGCAGCCTTGGCTTCTAAGCCTGCATCACAAGAGGATGCTCTTCCTAGGGGATGTTTAAATAGGAATATCGAACGGCATGGTGCCCATGCAGATTGCTGCGAGTTCCAGGCCACCTCGTATTATATAGTGAGGCCCAGAGCGTTTGTCTCAACCACCAAGAAAAATAAGTCTCCACCGAGAAGAAGGGGACTTGCAGATGGCCCTTCTGATTGCCTGCCACTCATTTGCTATCTCAGTTAGGAGCTGGCCCATCTCCAGAATCTACCATTCTCAAGCCTTAGGGCAGATGGTTCTTTCCTGGAAATACAGGCCAGGTTCCTTCTACCTGTCCCTAGTTCTGTATACTCCCCAGATACAGGCAGAGAGGGGAGAATCGGCCCAGACGGTGCAGAGACCAGGACAAAAGGACCAACACACCATCCTCAGTAGTTGGCCACTGGCTAGCCCTTACCCTGTCTCTGTGCCAAAGCCACTATCAAGACAAAAGCCAGACATCAGAAGCAGAGCCAAATGAGGCTAGCCCTCCCCCTTGGCCACTCTTTTTCTTCTTTGGCCCTGCAGCCTGGCATGACTCACCTGGTTGGCAACTATTAGTTAGTATGGCCTGCCAGCACTGAGTCACAGCCGTGACCTGCCACCCCAGTTCAATACAGTAAACATGGAGGGAAACGTCAGTGCACAAAGGATGCCAAAGAAGGTGGCAGCTGCCTTGTGGCCCTGTGATGCCCTCAGCAGACTTCTTACTGGGTACCATTCTCCGTACCAAAAACCCCAGCAGTAACACTGAGGTGAGGGCATCTCAGGCAGATTCTCAGATGTGTGAGCCAACCTGTTACAGGGCTCCTGACCCAGCTTCTCTGACAGCTGCTTCCCAGCTGGCACAAATGACCATAACCATAGCCAAGAGAGCACATCACCTGCTGATATGCATATAGGCGATGAGCAGAACACAGACAAGCCAACTAGTACAACACACTGCGTGGGTGAGGGAGCTGGGACACCCAGAGTAGCTGGGGCTTCCTTGAGACCGGGAGCCATGGTGAGAGGGTCCAGGTACGAATGGCAAGGTGTCCTTTGTTCTGGTTCCTTTTACTTCTTCAGCCATGATAAAGTGTTTCTCTGTAATCTGAATACATCCTCAAACGGAGACAAAAAGAAGCATCTAGAAGAAAAGTTTCCCTAAGAATAAGGGAAGCCCTCTCTTGTTCCATTTGTTGTACTTGGACTTTCAGCCACCCCTTCCCCCAATGTCACCCCACCCTGCTCCTTGCCATCACACCCCCACCCCCAATCATGTTAGGCGGTAGAGTTAACCCAGGAACCTCACCCTGAGAGAAGGCAGAGGCTCTACCAGCTATTTAGCCAACAAAGGTTATCACCAGACTGGCCTGCAGAGGTGGCTGAAATAGATTTATAGAGGCAGCCTGCTGTCCCGCTGCCCTTGACCCAGCAAGCTGGAGGCCCAGTGTGGGCAGACTAGAGATTCCCCAGCCCCAGATTAAAGTGTCTGCTCCCCCATACTGCTCCATATTCCGCTGGCCACTGGGGCCAGGGTGGGGGAGAGAAGGGCGGCGGGGCCATGGCCCATGCGGCAGATCCTGAAGTCTGCTGCGGCCCTGGAGCCTGAGAGATGACCTTGCTTTCTAGGTTCTGAGTCGGGAGATGGCAATGAAAGCAGTGCTTACCCAGGCCCGGTCATCTAGAGAAGGAGCTGGCCGTGGAGTGCAGCAGAGACCTCTCTACCCAGAAGCCCTTTCTGCGCCCTCCTGTGCCTCCCTTCGCCCCTCCTCTTTACCGAAACTGAAGCCCGTGTGTTCAGTTACCATCCTCACCGCTCTGCTCAAGGGTCTGGCTTGAGCATCCGTGGGCAGCCGCAGGGACAAAAGTCATCCCAGCCAACACAGGCAAAACAGCTGAGTCCCCAGCGGGCTTCTGGGCTGCTGCCCCTCGGGCCAGCAGCCTGGGCTCCCCCTGCTGAGGGCCACAGCCCATCCTGCGTGGAGTGGAGCCAGGCATTCAGTAAACTGAGTTTATTCTCCCATTTTGTTCTGTGATTATTTCCCCCTCCAGATGACAGTCTTGAGCTACAACCCACCTCCCGTCCCATCTCCGTTCCACTGGCTGCCCCAAGCCAGCTCTCAGGCTTCCATGGGCTGGGGGAGCTGGATCCCATTTAGAATCGTTGCATGTGTGAACTCTGTGATTTTTCTCTTTATTGCATCTAAGGATTCAAAGACTGATGAGAGTTAGGGTGATTTAAAATTTCAGGGATGGGTAGTAGGGAAATTGTGTGCGGTGGGTGGAGGCCGGGAAGAAAAAAGAGGAGATGGTCAGCTAAGCCTGGTCGTGCCCTCCTGTGGTGTATATACTGGACGGGGGGTGGGGGGGGGATAAACTGGAGGCCAGCCTTGGCTACAGCAAGGCCCAGTCTCAAAAATCTATAGAGAGAAAAGAGACCAAAAATGGGCTCTCAAAAAAAAAAAAAAAAATGGTGGAAAGGAGAGAATACCATTCAAAGATGTGAACTAAATGAAAGAAACCACATCCTCAAAACTTCACAGTCTTTGATTCCCCTTGTATGTCATTTCTAGGAAAGACAAAACTACAGAGGCAGAGAGCAGATCTGTGAACTCTGAGAGATGAACCAGAAGCAGGAACTGGGAGGTGAGGAAGGTGTAGGCAGAGTTGGCTACATGTTGAGGGTCACAGTACTGGACAAATGTGCTCAACGTCAAACACTGTGTTTGCAGTGTGGGAAATATGACAGCCTGGTTATGCCGCCTGTGCATCCCTAAATGACCTCAAAAATAGGAGCCAGGACAGAAAAAAAAGAGAGACACAGGATTGGAGATAGAGCTCAGCTGATAGAGCACTTGCCTTTCATGAATAAAACCACGGGGTTCATCGTCCGCACCACATAAATGATGTGTGATTATGCTTGTCTGTGTTCCCTGTGGCAGGGGCAGGAGGGCCAGAAGGTCAAAGTCATTCTTAGTTAATATTTTGAGGTCAGTCCCTGTCAAAAAAAACCAGAGAAGACAGTCTGGAAATAAGAACAAAGTGTGAAAACATATATGTGTGTGCACAAGTGTGCATGTGTGTGAACCCATCATTATTTATTTATGTTAGTTTTTCAAGATAGCATTTTCTCTGTGTAGCTTTGGAGCTTGTCCTGGATCTCACTCTGTAGACCAGGCTGGCCTCGAACTCAGAGATCCACCTGCCTCTGCCTCTGAGTGCTGGGACTAAAGGTGTGCCCCACTGCCATCCAGCCCATCAATTATTTTTAATTATTTAGATTTATTTTAATTGTATATGTATGAGTGTTTTGCTTGCATGCATGTAATGCGCACCATGTGTGTGCCCAGTGCCCACTGAGGTCAGAACAAGACATTCAATCCCTGGGAGTGGAATTATAGACAGTTGGAAGCCTCCGTGTGGATACTGAGACTTAGACCCTGGTCCTCCGCAAAAGCAACAAATACTTTTAACTGCTGAGCCAGCTCTCTAGCTCTAAATAAATAATATTTCGAAAAAAATATTTATTTGAATGATGAGTGAGGTGATTTGAACAGGTATGGCCCTAATAGACCCAAGTGTTTGAATATTTGGCCCATAGGGAGTGGCACTATTAGGAGGTGTGACAACCTTGGAGTAGGTGTGGCTTTGTTGGAGGAATCGTGTCCCTATGTGGGCGGGCTTTGAAGTCTTATATGTTCAAGCCATGCCCAGTGTGGTACACAGTCTCCTTCCACTGCCTTAGATCAAGATGTAGAACTCTAAGCTACTTCTCCAGCACCGTATCAGCCTGCACACCACCATATCTACCATGATGATAATGGACTAAACCTCTGAACAGTAAGCCGGTCCCAATTAAATATTTTCCTTTATAAGAGTTACGGTCATGGTGTCTCTTCACAGCCCTAACTAAAACAAAAGGTTCACTGTGGTGTGATCAAACAGATTTCTTCTTGACTTGAAGACCCATGCTTCTAGAACATTCCCTGGTTCTCAGCCTGACTCCCTCCTGGTTAAGACTTTGCCTCCTAAATATCAATAATGAGAGGAACAATAAAGTTTTCAGAAGACTGGTCTGGGCTTCCTACATTTTGACCCGCTACTCTGACATGTTCCCTTTAAGCAAAGTGGTAAAACTAGAAATAACTGGGTTCAGCCAAGCAGCCAAGACCCAAGATCAGAGCTAAAGGCGAACATCTTTGCCCATTAGTAGATCCTAAACACCTAAGTTGCTGGGGTTGACAGTAGCTATATGGTTTGAATACAGTACAAAACTCCAAGTTCTTTTGTTCAGACCCCAGCCGCACAGAAAAATGGGCTTTTGTTTCTTTTAACTGAATTTTAAGGCTGAGTGAAGACATGTCTAAGAGTTGGTACTGTGAACCATGGAGGAGGGGACAGGCATGCTTAAATACAAATTATATAGGGGTTAGAGAGATAACTCAGTGGTTAAGAGTGATAGTTGCCTGCCCAGAGGACCTGAATTCAATTCCCAGCACCGACATGACAGCTCACAACCATCTGTGATTTCAGTCCCAGGGGATCTAATGTTCTCTTCTGAATTCTGCTGGCCTCTGTGGGAACCAGGCATGCTTGTGGTACACAGACATATACAGACAAACTACCCATCATGTTTTTAAAACTATAGAACTAAGTTATATAAGCTGGCTATGATGGCAACAGAGCCCGGGGGTGGGGGGGTGTAGGGAGATGGAAAAGAGAAGGTACAGAGCCCAGGCACACTGGGATAAAGGTTCACATACAGAAAAAAATCACATCAAGGTGATGTGAGCCTGTGGGTTCCTCTTATGGAGCACTTCCTGTGAACTGACCCAGAGAATAAATAAGCCCTTGACACTTCTCTGTAATCCTCAATCGGCCTGTATTATTAGCCTGTATGTTGCCTGGGAAGAAACTTACCCTCAGGAGCTCAAGTAGCGTTCTGAAGTTCATAATGTCTAAGTTTATTGAACAAAGCAATGTACCTGACATCTGGGATCTGCTGCAGAGAAAAAAAGGTAGCACCCTTATCAGCTCCGGTCAGGGAATACAGAGCTCCCAGAGTCAAGGGTACAGTGGAAAGCCCCTGGAAGAAAGGCTGGAGAGATGGCTTGGCAATGAGGACCACTATCTGTTCCTCCAGTGGACCTAGGGTTCAATTCCCAGCACCAACATGGTGGCTCACAGCCATCTGTAGGTCCAGTTTCATGGGATTCAGTGTTCTCTCCTGGCCTCCATGGGCACCAAGCATGCATATGGTACCCAGACATATATGGTGGCAGAACACCCAAACATGGTTAAAAATGGGGGAGTATAAACGAGGGGTCCTGGAAGAAAGAACTAAAAGGACGTTGGTAGTTTGTGGAGTCCAGCAGAGAGGAACCAAACTGGAGGAGAAAGCTGTTGAGCGGGAGGGGCAGACATGTTAACAATTATTTAACGCCTGTGAGGGAACGGAGAGTGTACGGAACAGTAAATGGAATACTATTTATGACACCATCTTAAACAAGGCGCTTGAACATCCTTGGATGTGGATAGCGGCAGTAGGGCTTGGAATAGCAAGGGAAGATTGTGTGTAATATTTTGTCCTTGTATTGAGGACACCACACACATTCCCCAGATTCCAGGGAGGGAAGGACAGAGCAAATCTGAAGAAATGAACAGGGAAGCACGGTATCAGGGGCCAGGTGCACAGCTAGACACGCCACAGACCTCAGAAGTGTCTGGAAGTGAGAAGACAACATGGGGGGAGGGGATGGAAAAGTATCATTGCCTGGGATCCCCCCCAAAAGGCTAAAGTCGTCTACCAACTGATAAACCAGTATTTGGCTCCTCTGGGTACATGGCCTTGAACCCTGGTACCACCTCAGACATAAACAGCCTGCGCCTCTTTCTAGTGTTGATAAGCGTTTGCTTTCCACACAAGGAAGAATTAAGATCTGCCCCTCTCCCTCAATGGAATTGACTTTTGATGGGAGAGAGCAAAAGACTGAAGTCAGCCTTTTCCTGGGGCCTCTTAACAGCACCAGAGGAGACTCAGGCCTGCAGGAATGTCTGGGTGCTTTTATGCTGGACCCCTCATGGCCCCTCTTCAATTCCTCGGTTGCCTTCCTTCCTTCCCTGAACGTCTTCATTGCTGGTCTCTCCCACAATGCTGGTCCTTTAGCTTTGTGTCTGTCAGACGCCAGCCCCACTGCTCCAGGAAGCTTGGCTAGGTTTGGGCAGCTCTGTTCCAGGATAACTATGTGGTGAGGCTGGCTGGCTCCTCGCCCCTGTGGCCTCAGAAAGCTGCCCACTGGGCCCGTCCAGCTCTGCCAGGATACCTGGGAGGAGGCCATGTCTCACGTGATAGGAGATTTGGGGAATGCTGTTCTCTGGAGGGCTGCCCTGTCTTCCCATTCATTCAGGGATTCATTGAGTTGTTACTGAATGTGCAGGTGGCCAAAGCTGGACCAGATCAGGCCCTCAGGTGAAGACTGGGCTCTGTGCCCGGTAGACAATGCCCTTTGCCCAGGTCTGGGACCACTCAGCAGGCTCAACAAAGAGCCTGGCACGGAGAGGAAGTACTTTGTGTTTATTGAACTGAACCCTGACAGATGATTGGAGACTGCTCCAGATAGGTCACATGCTCCAGAACCAGAACTGTCCAGGAGCCAGAGAGCAAGTGGCCAGGCCCAGAACCTTCTTTCTGATCCTTCAGAGAACTATAGGAGCATTCTCTAGCTCTCAATTGAGCAGGCATGGCCATCAGCAGGAAGGCTTAGTGTGGTGACATATTTTATATTTAAATCAGCCTGGAATATCAGAGAGAGGAAACAGACCAGTCAATTCTCACTCAGCCAACTTCTCAAGCTGACCAGGATAAATGCTGTCTCCAAGAGCCCTCTGCCTGGTTGGTGGCTCCTACAGAATGCTTGAATGTCTCTCTCTGCCTGCTTTAAATATCTTCCCTGCCCAGTTGTTTCACTTCTGGGTTCAACTCTGCATCATAATTCCAGAGTTAGGATTAAAAGTGTGAGCTACTACTGTTTAGTTGTTAGGCCTTGAGCTCACAGAAATACAAAAAGATCTCTGTCTCCTACATGATGAGATTAAAGGTGTGAATCACCACATTGTCAATTCCTGTGCTGGGATTAAAGGTGAGAGAGATTACCACTCTCTGATCCTCATGGCTTGACTGTGGGTAATTCTGTTCTCTGATATTCCAGGCTGGTTTTATTAAATATAAAATATATTACCACAGCTTAGAACATACTATCTCGAGAGCCCCAGGGCTTAAGAAGCTGCAGGACAAACTTGCTTGTGAGTGTGGGCAAGACTCCAGTAACCAGAGAAAGGACAGAAAAATTAACATGCTGGGGTGGGAGAGTTGCTTGAGTAAGTGCTTGCCCTGTGAGTATAAGGACCAAAATTTAGCTCCCCAGCACCCATATAAAACCGTGGGGTGAATTTCATGCTTATAATTCCAGCTCTGGGGAGGTAGAAATAGGTAATTCCTGGGGCTGGTTGGGTCAGTTGGTTTGCTTACTCAGTCACATACACACAGATGCATACATGCACACACACATAAACAAGCACACTCAACACTCAAGAAAATAGATGCCCTGGGAGACCCTGGACATTTGGGACCTCGTTCCTCCAGCTATGTAAACGATGCAACAGATCCCACAAACAGTGGTTTTCACTGCCATGCTTTCTTCTCTCCAGACAGGTCAGCAGTATCCATAGGGAACCTCCGTCCCCAGAGTGGTTCCCAGCAGCCTGTCAAACGCTCCTTCAGCCACAGCCAATAGTAGAATACTTGACTCACAGAGGGGCTATTCTGGCCCGAGTTTGGAGAGCAAACCACTTGAGGGTAAAGTGGGTTATTCATTAAGGACCTTTCTTTGGATTAGGGTTCCCTTTCCTGAGTGGCTGGCCTACCCCCCTTCCGTGGGTCTTGCTGTTAGGGCTGTAGAACTGGGACTAGACGAAGGTCCTCCCACTGAGAGAAGTCCCATCTCAGGCAGTAATACTTATTCATCCTACAATCCTGGTGGGAAGCCCGTGGTCCTCCTGACACCCACGGCCTCGCTGGTGGTGTATCTGATCTCCTAGAGAACAGCTGATGCCCCCATCAGGCAAACCCGGCCCTCGGCTCCTCTCCTGTCCTTTATTTTTTGAAACAAACACAGAATGGAACCAGGAGATGCAGAAGGCTTCAGGGTGGACAGGGGATGAGGAAGAGCATTCGGTGTGTGTCTTTATACATCCTTGTCTATCCTTTAGGCTTTGCCTATTTAAAAAAAAAAAAAAAAAAGTGGAGCTAAGATATGAAAAGTCCCAACAGAGCAAGCCTAAGAACACGGGATGCTTCTAACCGTGGCAGTAGTTCAGGCCCGCGCCACCCTCTCCTGAGGTTTGGATTATTACAATAGCTTCCTCTGCATGGTCTTCCTGCTTTTACCCCCCCCCCCCCCCCATTTCCCATCCATTGTCTACGTCCCTTACCTCAGTTACAGGGATCCTGTGTCAGTGTGTCAAAGGTCAGCTTAGCCATTCCCACTGATGGCCTCCTTCACAATGTCCACACTGTCACTACCTCCTGGGCTTTACCCACCCAGTCACTCCCCTAGGGACCCTCCACTCCCACCCTGGCCCAAGTGTTTACATTACAAACCTCCCCCCATCTCCTTCAGGACCAGTGTCATTCCTCATTGTGGAAACCTCCCCATTTAGTCCATTCACCCCCTCACTGCATCCCTTAGTCCATTCTCCCCCTCACTGTACCCCTGAGTCCATTCACCCCCTCACTGCACCCCTGAGTCCATTCTCTCCCTCACTGCACCCCTGAGTCCATTTACCCCCTCACTGCATCCCTTAGTCCATTCTCCCCCTCACTGTACCCCTGAGTCCATTCACCCCCTCACTGCACCCCTCTTTTACTGATGCAGTCTCCCCTTTAGGTGTCTCCAACTCACACACCTGCTGAATCCAAGTGCACATGAAGAAGAGAACATTCTGGCAGGTATGAACAGATAGCCTTGAGAGATGATGGATGCTGAGGAAATGCTACTCAGGGCTCAAAGCCCAGCCCAGGAAATGACGGCAGCACGGGGTTGACAGGGTGACTGAGCAGGTAAAGACACTTGCTGCTAGTGCTGACAGCCTACGCTGGTTCCCTGGGACCCACATAGAAGGAGAGAACTGACTGCTGAAAGCTGCCCTCTGACCTCCACATGCGTACTGCAGTCATGGGCCACACACACCATTCACAAATAAATGTAATAAAGACTAGAAATAACAGTAGCAGTTAGCATTTATGGGGTGCTTACTGCATGCACTCGAAGGCACTCGGTGAGGACACTCTTTCTTTATCCTTAAGCCTCCTTCCGACAGCCCAACCCTAGGAGATGGGTCCTCTGTGTCTACTCATGCTCAGTGACCCAAGCTCACATGGTAATGGACAGGAGCAACCTGGGCTCCTGAGTTCTTCAAAAATAGAGAGAATGAACAGGGTCAAAAGGGGGATAAGAAGAAATGTCCCCAAGGGCTCAGAGGCAAAATGGCAGGCTACAAGAACCACACAGTGGAGGTTGCAAAGCTGTAATTTATCTCTAAAGGAATGTGGGGATCAGGCTGACAAAGGACCCAGAACACTGATATCTCAAGCCTCTGGAAGTGATTTATTTGTTTGCTTTTCTTCTTATTTTCTTCTTTAAAAAAAAAATAGCACATTTAGAAAATCAAGAACTACAGTAAAGGGTCTGTGTCTTTGAGTTTTTGTTCACATTGGCCCGCACTGGGACACGGGGACTGGTACTCTCCATGTTGGCTGGGTCCCTCCTCTTGAAAAGGTGCTGAGCCACTCCAGGAGCTGGATGTTCTTCCCCTAGGCCACAGCAGATGGTAGCACCTGGTGCTGTCCTAGGCCACTGCTTTTCCAGGGCCCCTGACAACCCTCTCTCCAAACCAGAGCCTGAAGCTGGAGACATTAAGGAACTTAGTTTGGTCCCCACAGGGGACTCTTTCAGGGACAGAGCCTTCCCCCAACCAGCAGGAGATGACACCCTCCCCTTGAGTAAATAAGGTGTCCCTCCCCGGTCCCACATCCACTCCAACAGACACCACACTTGGTGCCCTGATTTTTAGACCTGAGCCACCTAGGCCCGCCCCTCCTGCTATACTCTAGGTCCATTCCAGCAGGCACGGGACTGACAGATGCTTGGCCCCTTCAGTTGACCTCTACCAAAAGAGAGAGCCCCCGACCCCCAAATCCCAGGGCCTTGGCTCAGAAGGAGGTACTGGGTGAGAAAAGGGGTGTGGGCAGGGGAAGGAGACGGATGTAGCTAAAAAGGAGGAGAGAAGTGATGGAGAGTCACCCCATGGAACCAGCAGGCTTTCCAAGCCTTCAATAGGAAAGAGTCCTAGGCTGTGGGTCAGCAGGCTTAGGCTCAGGGATCTGGGGAGAAAGAGGCAGAAATAAGCTCTGTTTCCCTTCTCATATTGTGTTTAGTTACCCAGGCCCAGGTGACAAGATCCCAGGATCAGAAGAAAGGGAAATGCCCCACTTCGCTCAGCCAGGTCTCAGCCTAGCGCCTGTGGAAACGCTGGGTACTCCCACCCCATCACATGCTGAGCCCCCGGCTCCCAGTAGCAGCTCCCAAGGGCTGCCATCCACAGACCAACTGGACTGGTCGGTGATGGAGAGCTGTTGACATGGAGCCCCTGCCTCCCCAGCTCCAGCCCCACCCTGACCACGCCCCTTGGCTCTATTCTTGCTGCTCATTCATTTCCATGTCAGACACCAGGATGTTCTTCTCAGTGGCCTCTGCTGGGCCAGAACTGCTGCTGCGACTGTAGCGAGCCCCTTCAAAGGACCCACGCTCTGTGCTCTGTCGGCGCCGGTAGAGGATGAGGGCTGCTGTCACCAAGGCCAAAAGGAGCAGCACAGCCAACAGCACCACTATCAGAGCCACTGGGTTCTCAGGAAGCGCTGCTGAGATAGTGACGGGAAATGCACATCAGGCTACAGCCATGTCCACGAGAGACAGAGGGGACAAAGAAGGAGCCAGGCTCAGGACTTGTCACCGCCACTCACCTGATGGCAAGAAGCTGTTCTCTCCCACTGTAGAAGAGGGAAGAGCCAGTTAATCACAGTCAACCCTCATAGAAATCAGTCATAATTTAAGCAAAGGCCAGTGAAGTGCTTTCTGAATATCATTGCGCAAACTCACTGAACCATCCATTACTCTATGACCCAGCTACTATGATTCCCATTTAGATATGAAGAAGTTCAGACTTGCCTCAGATTGGACAGGTATCTCTGTGTGTGTGGTCTGTGTATGTGTTCTTATAGGTGAGTGCACTGCACATGCACATGCGTGTGGAAGTCAGGGGTCAATGTTATTATACTTTGTGTCTTCCTTGATGACTTTTCATTTTTTTTTTGTTTGTTTTTTGAGACAAGGTCTATCACCGAACTTATAGCTTATTATTCAGCTACTCTGCCAGCCAAGGAGCTCCAGGGACCTATCATTTCGGACACACACATATACCCCTTCCTGTCCTGGATTACAGACACCCGCACTGAACCAGCTGCTGAGATCTGAATTTATCATGCTTTTGTAACACGTGTTTTATCAACTGGACCATCTCCCCAGACCTCAGAGGGCAGAGCTCATAAGTGATTCATCTAGGACTTGAACCACATTCTTTGTCCTTAACTATATAGAGAATGGAGCTCCCTGGCCTGCTGTGGGACTATGCTCTTGAACACTGTAAATATTTGTCGCTGTAAATATCGGTCTAATAAAACACTGACTGGCCAGAAGCTAGGCAGACAGGAAGTATAGGCAGAGCAGCCAGACAAGGAGAATTCTGGGAAGAGGAAGAGCAGAGCAGATGCCAATGAGACACAGATGAAGTAAGATGAGATGCTGCACTGAGGGAAAGGAACCAAGCCACGTGGCTAAACATGGATAAGAATCATGGGTTAGTTTAAGAGTAAGAGTTAGCAAGTAATAAGCCTGAGCCATGGGCCAAACAGCTTGTAATTAACATAAGCCTTTGTGTGTTTATTTGGTACTAAATGGCTGCAGGAATGGCCAAGCAGGACAAAGAAACTTCTGACTACACTGGCCTCTGACACTTGCTGTCTACTACAGAAATTAAGCCTCTGAGTCAGTCTCTAATGTACCCAATGCCTTCCCACTCAAAGCATCTGCTCCTGGGCACCAAGGCCCAGATGTGGGTACAGAGGGCTAAGCATGTGCCTTCTGAGAGCCTGGCTTACCTCGAGGGAGCTTGCAGACGACTCCCATGGTGATGTTGGAACAAGCGCCTGGGCGCCACAGTCCACTGCTGCTCTGGATCCAGTAGCAGCTATTATGGCTCAGCATGCTAGGGCCCAGACCAGGGGGTCCCCAGTTAGAATAGTTCACAGCTGTGTTGTCTTGCCAGACCAGCATGCCTCCTGTGGAAGGAAGGTGCTGAGGAGATGTGGGAAGGGGAACAGGTGGGCTTTTATAGGTAGCAGGGAGCAGATATTCTTCCTTTCCTAAGCCCAGAGATGATGGCAGGCATCTCTCCTGCAGCCTGAGCCCTGGGCTTCCCCATATCTTAAACAGAGCACCTACCTTTGGGGTTGAAGTTCATGCCCAACCACGCTCCTCGACTCTGGGCTTCAAAGGTCTGAAGGTGCTCCCAGACAAACACATTCTCCATCTCATCAAGAATGGACAGAACCGTCCCACCCGCTGGACACAAAGGAAGCCCATGTCAGAGTAAACAGAGCCTCCTTATGTTGACGGATCCCTAACCATCCCCCAAAGCACCCCCATTCCCAGAATCGCCAGCCCTCTTCTCTGGCAGCCCAGAGTATCAGCATGTGTGCGCGGTGGATATACTGTACAAGTCACAGTATGGTCTGTGTATTAAAAGGTGAGGGGGAATTTGGGCTAAGTGGTCCCTATAGGCAGTGGTAAAGTTCCTTCTCCGAATCTAAGGATCTGGGAGCTGGGCTGGCCTGCTCTCACCCACCTCTCTGGCAGCGCTGCAGCGCCTCCTTGTGGCCCAACAGCAGCTCCATGTGGAAGGAGTAACAATGATCTCTGAAGGGAATCCATGAAGAGTCAGCCAGCCCCTGAGGACAGCTGCCGTGGTAACTTACTCTTCGGGGAGGAGAGGGCCCTGTTGGAGCACAGGATTGAGGACATGGCCCAAGCATTCTCCCAGGACCACCTATACCTGCCCAAGCCTTGGCCACAGTGAGTGGTACTCACCCCTGCTCACCCCACACACTGCCCCCTGCAGCTTGGTATCACAGCTGGTGGTGCGCCAGGTCCCATCCACATCCACGTAGGCACAGCCTCCCGACTGCTGAGGCTCCCCATCTTGCCATCCCACATAATTCAGAGGCTCCTCTGAGAGCCAGGAGTACTGCCGTGATCCCTAGGCATGGGGTGACCATAGGTGAGAAGAAAGGGGATGGACTCTCGGGGTGGGGGGCAGACAAGACAGGAAGGAGAAAGAAATCGAGGCAGAAGGTAGGGTGGAGGTAGGGAAGACGAAAGTTTGACTTAGGAACCCACCTCCTCACTGGTCAGCCCAATCCACAGTGGCGCTTGCAGCCCCCGGGCAGCCTGTGTGAGGAAGGCCTGGGTGTAGGGATCAGGCACATATGCCAGGCTGGCATTTCGGCTCTCACACAGCAGAAGGGCATCTTGCCAGCGCAGCGGCTTCTGCAGCAGCCGGAAGGTGCGGTTGAGGTAGAAGAGCTCAGTACCGGGGGCAGGGGGTGTGGCTTCTGGGGATGGGCTCAGGGAGGGGTCTACAGGGAAGGGGGGCAGGGCTCAGGCTGGGCTCTGCCTCCCTTACCCCATTCCCAGGTATGAGGCTAAGCCAGTGAACCAGACTCCACTAGATATGGTTGCTTTATCAGTCCTTTGTGGCAGTCACTGTTCTTATTAACAAGCCCTGTTTGCTAACGTGAAGAGAAAAACCAGAGCCTTTACACACTCCTGTCCAAGGAACTCAGGGGCAGAGGGAACTGGGAACCATGCAGGAACCTGGAGATGCCTTGATGTTGAGCCTCAGGGGGTTCTAACCCCAGGCATGCCAGCATGTCATGCAACCCCATGTCTGGCTGCCTACCGACTTTCCTCCTGAGAGCATCTGCTTCCCAAGCAAACATATGACTCTGGAGGTACCTCCAGCACCCCCCACCCCCCACCCCCCACCCCCGCAAAAAAGGAACAATGTTTGGTTCCTTCTGGCCTGGCCCAGAGTAGCTAGCCAATACTGGAGTGCTTATATACAGCAGCAGTACGTACCTGTGGCCTTCTGGCAGATGAAGCCATGTGTCTCGTCCGTGCAGCTCCGATCATCCCAGCGACCAGTGAAGTGGGTTGAGGGGCTATGCAGGACCACTGCACAACTGGTCTGAGGGGGAGGGGCAACTCAGGGAAATTCCAGCGTTTTGTATACCACTGACTCGTGAAAGGGTGGCTAAGGCTAGAAGGGGAGGCGGGACATAGGTGGTGGAGACAGTGGAAAGCAGAACTGTCCTCACCGGCTTGGTGCCACTGGGAGCAGGGCTGGAGCCGGAGGGCTCTCCTGGTGCCCAGTTGGCATATAGCAGAGGTTCCTCCCGCTCAATCCACTGGAAGTCCCTCTGAGAGGCATGCAGACCGATCCAAAGGTCAAAGGTCACGTTGGGGAGGCTGGCTGTGATGAAGGCTACAGTCCCCCAGAAGAAAGACAAGAGTTTTTTCTAGCTCTAGCCAGTGGTGGGGTGACTGTACTGGAGGACACCAGCGGGTCCCCATAGGCTGACCCTACCTTGCTCTAAGGGGTTTGCAATGGTGACCAGCTGGGCTTCTTGCTGTTCACAGGAGAATTGTGCCTCTGACCATTTCACCCTGTCCTGAGGGTCCTGGCCCTGGATTCGGAAACACTGTGGGGCAGGGGATATGATTGATACCAAGCCCAGAAGCCCTGCTGGTGCCCCTTGGCATCTGATGTTCAGGGGCTTTCAGACTGAGGCAGTAATACCAGGCACAGGGCTTATGGCTTTCCCTGGTCAAAGCCCCACCCTCATCCTGTCACAGGATTCACAAATGCCCAGATTTGGGGAAGGAGGACCTGTCACTGTTTGAGACAGGGTCTTGCTATGTAGCCCAGGCTGGCCTCGAACTCATGATCTTCTTGTTTCAGCCTTCCTAGTATTGGGATCACAAGTATGCACCGATACCCTGCTTGGTTGTGTATGTGTGCATGTGTGGGTGTGAATGCAAGTGTGTGTGCATGTGGAGGCAGAAGACTGATCCTCAGGTGCTATTTGCCTTGTTTTGATTTGGACACAAGGTCTCTCACTGGCTTGGGCTCACTGATTAGGTTAGGCTGGCCAGCCAGTGAATCTCATGGATTCTTTTGCCTCTGGGTGGGGTTCTAGGTGTATACAATCTGCCTGGCTTTTGGTTTTGGTTTGATTTGGTTTTGTGGGTCCTGAGTCATGTGCAGCCAATATGGCCAACTAAGCTATCTCCTAACACTATTTGTGTGTGTGTTGGATTTAGAGCCTCATACATGCTAGGCAGGCACTCTACCAATGAGCCAAACCCCTAACTGCGTCTCATTTTTGGTTTTGTTGTTTGGGCTTTGTTTTGAGAAATTTCTCCGTGTGGCCCTCACTAGCCTGGTCTCCCACCATCCTCCAGCCCCCGGGGTCTGAGTCACAGTGTACCATCATGCCCAACTTCAGAACACCAGCAAAGACAGTTTTCTAAATGTTGTTAAGAAAAAAGAAAAGGAAAAAACAAATGGGTGGCCAGGATAGCTCAGCAGTTAAGAATGCCCACTGTTCTTGCAGAGGACCTATATTTGGATCCCAACACCCATATCTCAGCTCACAAGGGACTGTAACTCCAGTTCTAGGTGATATCGTACCCTCTTCTGCTTCCATGGTACCACACATATGGTACACAGAAATACGGGCTGGCAAAAATACACATGAAATAAAAATGAAGGAAAAGAATTAAAAATTATAGAGAGAGGGGGCTGGAGAGAAGGCTCAGAAGTTAATACTGGCTGTTCTTCCAAAGGTCCTGAGTTCAAGTCCCAGCAACCACATAATGGCTCATGACCATATGTAATGAGATCTGGTGCCCTCTCCTGACATGTAGGCATACATGACAGCAGAACACGGTATATGTAATAAATAAATAAATATTTTTTAAAAGATTAAAAATTGAATATATAAAGACAAACATAGCATGATTTCATCCATATGTGGATATAAAAAGTCAGTTACTATGGTCTGGGCAATGGTGGTGCACGCCTTTAATCCCAGCACTTGGGAGGCAGAGGCAAGTGATCTCTGTGAGTTCAAGGCCAGTCTAGTCTGAAAAGCAAGTTCAGGACATGCTCCAAAACTGGAATTAAAGGCCACCACTGCCTCCATTCTGTTCTTGTGTATATTTGACTCCATGTGGTGATCGTCTCATTACAGTAGAAGTAATTATAAATTTTATTTGTATATTCTTATACATAAATAACATACACATACAGATTGGGTATAAATGCTCAGTATTTTGTTATATTAATAGTTCATTGTTTAAAAGTTTGACAACTATTAATCTAGAACACTCACAGAAGTAGTTAGATAACTTTGCTCTCTGGTGGATCAGGCAATTATACACTGAGCCACTCTCCAAGGAACCTCATTCTCACTGGCACAGAGAGGTCGGTGGGACAGACAAAAGCCCATGCATTACTTTGTTGTTGCTAAACAGCTAAGGCTCCTGAGGCCCAGCCATCCCATGTTCCCATGCTCTCCCCTGGCTCCTTGGTGTCCCCTCCCAGTTCTTACCTTGTTGAGAAACTGGTTCCAGCCAGTGGGGCAGCCTCCTAGGACTGAATGTGGCAGGTCTTGGGGTTGAGTCTCTCCAGAGCTATTGCTGCGCTTACAGATGTAAGGCAAGGCTGTATGGCACCTCTGGTCCCCCCAGTCCTCTGTGAAGGGGAGAACTGTTAACATTGGGCAGGGAGGGGTGGGGCAGGACGGGGCACACTCTTGGTCTGGTGCTCTGAGAATATGGGCTACACTCAAGTCCTCTATACCTTGGAGCCATGGACACACCATTGCTCCTTGGATATAGCCCTTCTTCAATTTTCTCACAAAGAGAAGAAACTCCTTTCCAGGTCTCCCTGAGTACTTGCAACTTTAACCCCTTCTTCATGTTGACAGCACCCTCACTGGTCCTCCTCATCCTCACCTTGGCTGGCTGTCATGTACACACACTTCTTGTCCTTGCCAACGGGTCGAGGTTTACCCGGTGCCCAGGAGATGAAGTTTATAATAGAACCATCTGTCCACCTAGGGAGTCACAGAACTCAGGTTCAGCCTCTTTCGTACACAGCACCGGAGACTACAGAACAGAGGTACAGATGGGGTGGAAGGAGCATAGCCCAGCGCACCCAGAGACCCCAGTCCTACAGCCTCCAAGTAAAACCCTTCCCAGCATGCACTCAGCTCTCTCAGATGCCTGAAAACCTTACTGCTGTGGAATAATCCTCTTGCACACTATGAAGATTTGTCCCTTGAATTGGTTTTAATATAAAGCATGGATTGGCCAATAACCAGGCAGGAAATATAGGTAGGACAACCAGACTAAGGATGAAGGGAAGAAGGGGAGAGTGAAGAGTCGCCAGCCAGACACAGAGGGAGCAGGAGATGAATGTGCCATGCTAATAAAGGTACCACCATATGGCAGAGCATAAATAAGGAATATGGCTTAACTTGTAAGAGCTAGTTAGTAATAAACCTAGCTATTGGCTGAGCATTTATAATTTATAGTAAGCCTCCAAGTCAATTATTTGGGAACAGGCAAGTGAGAGAGAAACATCCAATTACACCTTACAGCAAGGAAATGCCTGTATCTCTACCAGCTCCTAGTCCTTCTGCCTCTGGCACCCTAATTCATGTAAGGCAGGCACTGACAAGGGTCTCCTGTAGACTAGCATATGCTTTGTCCATGTCCTGGCCAGTTTGTTCATAACGTGACAAGAGGTAGATAATGGGAAAGCACCACAAGTATGTAGTACCAGGTGCTTGCTAGATGCTGCGGTAAGGGCTTAAAATTGTTATTCATCAAACAGAATATTGTGATAGCCAGTGACTTTTTGTCAGGTCTTGTATACTAAGCACAAGAATGTTCTATTTTAGTGGGTCTGACTTTGAGAAGTGGTCTGTCGACATCAAATGTCCCTGGGGTCTCTAGAGCAGTAAGCCACAACTAGGTAGACAATAACGTAGCATTTTGGCATCTGACATCTGAAACTTGGCAAACTGGTATATGCTGTAAAATAACCTATGTGGTATGTGAGCAATAACATTCTTGAGAAATCATGGCTTTGGGCATTTAAAAATATTTTATATTTAGCTAGAAACCAGTCTAAAAATGATCATTATTGAGGGGCTGGAGAGATGGTTCAGCTGTTAAGAGTGTGTACTGCTCTTCCAGAGGATTTTAGTTCAGCTCCCAATACACATGTGGGTAGCTCACAGTCACCTACAACTCCAGGAGATCTGGTGTCCACTTTTGGACTCTGTAAGTGTACACAGAGAGAGAGAGAGACAGAGAGACAGAGGGAGGCAAAGATACATGCACATAAATTTAAAAATCTTTTAAAAATTAAAAATAATTAAAGGAATAATACAGAACAGTCATGATTAACCTTTAAGAATAATATAAAACTAGGTATGGTGGCACATACCTTTAATTCCAACCCTTGGAAAGCAGAGGCAAGGGAAGCTCTGTGAGTTCAAAGTCAGCCTGATCTACATAGGTAACCAGGCTATACAATAAGACCCTGTCTCAAAATAAATAAATACCTAAATTAAATAATAACATTGGATTTATTTGCTTACTTATAGACATAAAACTTTTGGGCGTTTTGGACTATGTATTTGTTTTGTAGTCCAGAAATCAGCCCCAGGTTCTCAAGAATTCTAGGTAGGTAAGCACTCTACCCCTGAGCTCTATCCCCAGCCCCTTAATTTGCTATTTCTAATCCTCACAAGAATCCCGGGAGGCAGGTCTCACTATTGCCACCTTCAGATAAGAAAACAAAGGCCAGAAACATGTCACTTACTTGTTCAAGGCCATGCAGCCATTGAGGAGCAGAGTTGAATTCAAATGCAGGTCTATCTGCCTCTGTCTGGTCAGCCCCGACACCTCTAGCTTGGGGACACAGCTAGCCACTCACACACGTGCCCCCTCTCACACCTGCAGCCCACTAGCGCTCCCACCTGAAGCGTCCATCACTCTCCGACGTGTGCAGGCCGATCCACCAGTGCTGCTCCTGGCCTGAGGAGAACTGAGGAAAGAGGCAGGCCAGCAAGGGTTAGCAGCTTCCTGTCTTCAACCTTTGCCCTTTCCAAACCCATAACCACTTGCCTGTCATGCCCACCTTCTGCAGATTTTGCCCCAGGAAGGCCAGCTCTGCCTGGCTGTGAATGGAGGTCAGCTCTGCCCGGAACCATGTGCAGATGCGTTGTGCCTGAACCCATGATGAGTGATGCTCAAAGAACTTGTACTCTGCCTCCTGGAAGCGTAGCCAGTCCATTGGGCCTGTGGGAGCAGCACAGAGGTGGAAGCAGAGGCCAGACTGCTAGACAGGGCTTGAAAGCTCTAGGCTTGGATAAAGCCAGAGCATCAACAAATGACTTGCAAAGGTGAGCTTGGGACACGCCCTTGACTTGACTTTCCTTTAACACCACAGAAAGCAGGGCAGTAGTGTCCAGTGCTAGCCAACTTAGTCCCCCTTGGGGTAAAACCCTTCACCTGCTTTGGCTAAGGTAGGGATCAGGTAGCCTGTGGACCTCCTCACCTTGTGGACCAGTGTCTGGTTCCCGCACATCCACACCTACAGAACAACAGAGCCAAAAATGTCAAGGGAAATGGGGGCCAGGTCCCCGAAATTCCTAGCTTCAAAGCCATTGTCCAGCACTTGCTCTACCCCACACCCAATCAACCTCTAGGGATCTTGCAGATCCAGTCAAGCTGTGTCTGGCACTGCATGGCTACCCACTGCAGGGAGGCCAAGTCCAGCACTGCACAGGCGCGGATGTCATCATCATCATGCCGGCTCCGGTCAAAATTATGGTAGGAAAACTGGAAAGCAAAAAAAAATTTTTTTTTTAAAGAGTTATGTATAACAGGTAACCCAGAAGCTCAGCCGGAGCTGAGGCCTGCCATGCCAATCTTTAAACCAATGACTTTTAACCAATCCACATTGACCAAAATCCCTGCCCATGCCAGGCCCTACCATGTCCCAATGGATGCCTACCCACAATGGAGCCCTACCCACCTCCCTGCCTCCTCATGGCTCCTCACCCCTAGACCATCGCTCCAACGCCAGCTCTGACCCTCTCTAGGATCTCGGCGGTTCAGGCCAATCCAAAACCAGTGTTGCTCATGGTTCTCAGGCTCTGACTCACTTGGGTTGGGACAGAGAAAAAAGGAAGGTCAGTAGGAGTGGCTGTGACCCAAAGATAGCACCCAGCCTACCCACTGTCTTCTCCATCGGCGCTGCAAACTGATACACCAAAGCACGGTGGGTTGGGTTTTTTGTTTGTTTGTTTGGTTGGTTTTTTTGGGGGGGTCCCTTTCTAGGAACAAAGAAAGCCAGACAGGTACCTTGCTTAACTCAAAAAATAGTATCTTGACTCCCTGGCTCATGACCTGGGGTATCCTGCTCAGAAAGAATCACCATGATTTTCCCCTTGGGGAGGTTAGGAAGTTGAGCATAAGGGGGAGGGAGGTGAAGGAGAAACCAGAGGATCTGGAGCTCAACAAACCAGATTGAAGTTGTGACCCATCAAGGACCCATCTGATACTAGGTAAACAACCTAATTCATCAGTACAAGCTGGGCAGGATATTGTATGATGACCAGAGTGCGGAGGGATGTGAACAGCCCACACGGGATGGGCTTTGAAAGGCGGCGAACATGGGCTGCCATAATTACTAGTCAAGTGTAAAATCCTGATGTGGGAGGAGATAACCCCTGAAATTAAGACCTTGGGAAACCTGGGTCCACTTGGGGTTTTTGCTTAATGATAGCAATGTAAGTTACAGTCCTCAGAGCCCACACAGAACAAAGACGGAATCCAAGCACACTCCTTATCCCTTGCCTGAGTAATTTCAGCTTTTCTTCTTCTGTCTCTCAGAATGGCTTATTGAGAGGGGTGTGTTCTTATGAAATGTTGCCAGTGGTGGTCGTGGATCTACAATGTCAACTGTGTCTGAGAGACACAGACCTGACTTTGCTAGCTATGGGACACTGGTTAGCAGTAGGGTCTCCTATGAGGGGTTCACCTCTGTCCATTCACCCAAGATTCCAGGAGACCATGGCAACTTGAAGGAAAGAGGATGATTCTGGCGTTACTGACAGGTCTTTCTAACCCTCAGTCGGGCCCTCTGAGGGCATCGTCAATCTACCAACCTTCTCACCCCAAGCATGACAGAACCAAGACTCTAGCAACCAAGCCTGTCTCCCCAAGCACAGGCCACTACGCCTACCCCATACCCAAAAATCTTGTTGAGCATGTTGGCCACAAAATGTTCCTCCTCATAGCTGGCCAGACTTAGCAGCTGGGCCCCCAACTCCCGGCAGACCCCCAGGGCCTGGATCCAACTCTTCTTCTCCTGTAGCCGCTCTGAGCTGAACACCTGTGGGAGCAAAGTCAGCTGTCTAAGCTGTTGCCATGGGCTGAAGGACATCTACCATCTTCTCATGACAGCAGTGGGATTAGACGCTTTGGCATCACCAGGCATAGATAGTCAAAGACTATCTTATCTCAAGAAGGCAGATCAGCTCCTGGCAAGAGGCCCTGAATCTCACCCTCAGATCAGGAGTTATGCTCTAACCCAAGCAGAGCTGAGTGATGACAGGTCCTTCCCACACCCTCCCCCAGCAACACGACCTTTAGTTTCTGTCTATAACAAAAGGCCTTGGAAGCCAGGCATGGAAACCTAGTACTTGGGAAGTAGAGGCAAAGGTCATAAGTTCAAGGCTGTCCTCAACTACATAGTGAGTTTGAGGCCAGGCAGGACTACATATGAGAAGCTGGTCATAGTGCCTATGCCTGTATCAGCACTTGAGAGGCTGAAGCAGGAGCACCAAAAGCTAGAGGCTAGCCTGGGCTACAGAGTAGGTCCCTGTCTCAAAGGCAAATATAAAAATCTCAAACAACGTTCCCAAGCTTGGCAAATCACCAGGCCCTACACAGGCCTTCCAAATCCAAACCTCCACACAGCAGCCAGAAGAGGAAATGGATAGAGCCAGGCCTTACACATGCTTTACTAGCAGATTCTTTTTTTTATCAGGGGACTCTGAAGAACATGTTGGGGTCTGGCTGCTTCAACTCTTTATATCTATTAAGCACACATCAGGCCTCAGAACCACTGACAAATTCTTCATCAGCAATTACACTAGCCTGAGGTCTAGACTGGGTATATTACGGTCATAATGGACCCCAGGTCCCCCAGTGTTCTAGTCTTCTCCCCACCCCTCTCCCATGCCAATGACGGTGTCCCACCTTATAGCAGTGTCGAAGTTTGGGGTCTGAGGCCCAGCCCTGGGGACAGGAACCAGTGAGGCTGGGTGTGGGGTCTGGCCCAGGCAACTCTGGCGTCACCGGTGTGCCCAGGCTCTGTCGGCAGATGTAGCGAGCCCGGAATGAGGTACAGTTCTTTACTTCCCATAGTCCCATGGCACTGCCTGTGGCCAGAGCCACACAGCCCCCACGCCTATACCCTGAAAAGGAGAAAGAGCTTGTCTCTACAGGAATGAGCTCTGGGGGTGGGGGGGTCAGCACTCAAATGGGGGTAAGCCATGAGGGAGAGTCCCTACTTCCACGGCTACTTGCTATGCAGGGGATACTTAGCCTTTGTAAGCCTACGTCATTATGTACCCCATTAGGTTATAGGAAGGTTAAGGATGTTATTGGAGTTGGGTGTAGTGCTATGCACTTCTTAATCCCACTACTGGGGTGGGGGAGGCAGGAGGATTGCTTCAGGGCCAGCCTGAGCTACATAGTGTGAGACCCTGTCTCTTAAAAAAAAAAAAGACAATAAATGCAAAATTTATACAGATACTATTGTACTCACCTTACATATGTGATCCCATTCCATAGGTTAAATATATATATACATATACTTAAGCCTCACACCAACTCTATAAGGAATGTATGACCCTCCCCCTTTTAAGATGGAGAAATTGAGGCTCAGGGGAGGCTCAGCTAGCTTACTGGGAAGGCCTTGCCCTAAGTCCTGACACAGCTATGGGTCGACGCCAGCCCCTGCTTCAAGCCAGTCAGTTGGGGTTAATGGCTCACCAGGCTGATCTCGGTTCCAGTGGGTGTATATGACTTCATCCCCGCTGAGCCAACGGAAGGAGCCTGTGCCATTGAGGTCTTGCAGAGCCGTCCAGAAGTACTCCCCATCCCAGTTATAGATGAGGCTGCTGACGAAGGCCTGCTCAAATCTTCAGAAAAAAGCCAGTCAAGGTAGGTCACTTCCTAGTCGCTTCCCTCGAGGCCTGGACCACAGGCCCGACACCCCGCCCCAGAAGCTTGGGTACCAATATTGTGCCCTGGAAAATCAGAGTGCCTGAGGACTCACAGAATAACCAGGCTCCCTCTACTGTCCACATTTTCATTTCTTGGACATCTAGCCCAAACGTGTACCCAGCCCTCTCTTACTCTATCCTGAGGCCACTTAACCATACAACTCTTTCTTGTAACAAGACATCATAAAAACTGAAGGCTCAAAGGACTCTGGGTCCCTCTGGGCAGGCTACCAGGATATCATCCCATTAGGCAAGGTCACAGGACAGGGCTGGCCAGAACTTCTGTCCACCCTCTATACCTGTTGGTGATGGTGACCAGCTGAGAGCCATGGTCAGTGCACAGTCGCCGGGCATCACTGTAGGTCACTTGGTTTTCTCCCAGCCAGTAGCAGGATGGGCTGTGCCATGTCCAACCCTGGCTCAAGAGAGAGGACAGAGGAGCGTCTGTGGAAGGAAGACTTCACCCTTATGATGTGGGAATGCCTTTCTGTATGCTGTGAACATCATTCTTTAAATATAGGGACTATTTTGGCCCATGACAGACACCGTAGCAGTTGGCAGGAATATGAGCATAGGTAAGAGAAGGAGGGCAGAGTTGAGAGAGACAGCCTGCAGCTCAAGATTCAGCATGTAAGGAACACAGGTGAGCCACGGGCCACGCGACAGGACAGATTAATGAAAATGGGTTGAATTAAGATGTAAGAGCAAGCTAGCAATGTCCCTGAGCCATAGGCCGAACAGCATGAAATTAATATAAGCCTCTGAGTCATTTTTTTTTTGGCAAAAAGTGTCAGTGGGCAGGTCTGGATCATGGAGCTAGTGTGGGCCAGAAACCTCCTGTTTCACCCTTACCGGCCAGTGCTAGAACAGGCATGACATCAGGAGATTGCTGGATGCACGCAGGACAGAGGGGACTAATTCGGCTCCAGAAATCAGTGCCCGTAGTTATGGTCTGCATTTTATTCCTCTCCATTCTACCTACCACAACCATGACTGTGGGACCGGGGTGGAGTGGGGAAGGGGGGGCTGCTACGGGTGGCTGACAGACCTACTAAGGTCTGGCTCTGAGAAATAAGTAGTTTTAAAACTAATATCAGAAGCTGGGCATATAGCTCAGCGGTAAGAACACACAACAATCAGGAGATGGTTTAGCTGGTAAAATGCTTATTCTGCAAGCATGTAGGCCTGAGTTCAAATCTCCAGAACTCACATTAAAACAAAAAACAACGCACACGTGTGTGGCATGTGCTTTTAATCTCAGCTTAGGAGGAGGAGGAGGAGGCAGGCAGATTCTTGAGGATCTGCGGTTAGTCGACCTACTGGGGAGCCCCAGTCTCAAAACAAGAAGGCCAGTCTCCTGAGGCTGACCTTTGCCCCTAACATGAATACAAATACACATGTGCATACATGCACGCATAAGTACTTACCATCTGCACACATCCTCATAGAAATAAGTACATAAAAATAACCAGGTTCAAAGGGCAAAGACAATTACCTGGGTCCAACCCATAGATATCAGTGGAAGGACAACACTGATCCCAAGAGTTGTCCCCTGGCTTCTACATGCACACTATGACATGTGCATGCCACACACTCATATGATAGAAACAAATATAATGATGAGAAATAAAAATAATAAGATAAGTAATCAGTACTAATGGAAAAGAGCAGCTGGCTTGGACTCCAGGGCTGAAAAACTATGCAGGGGTGGCCAGATGTAAAGGGGGCTGAGTGGTCCTCAGGAGTCTGCACAGTGGAGTCTGGTAGGATGTGTCTGGGGTGGGAGGGAGGCAGAGACAGACCTTCAGCAAAGAGAGAAACAACCACCTCCAGCACAGTGGCAGTTTCAGTGGCAGAAGTCAGCACAGAAGTGGACATTCTGCTTCACAAAGACACCCAGATGCCAAGCAGGGCCTATGCAAAGGCCCCTTGCTATCCAAGTGTTCCCCCTGGACACATATATGTCAGGCTGGCTTCCTACTGCACAACACTCACACCAGGACAGAGCCACGCCCGAGCTCACAGACCCCTAGACTCCTCAGCTGGGTCCCAGCCTTCTTCCCTAGGCCTGTAGCAAGTGTGATGATTAAGCCATTGAGGTGGGGCTGGGCTTGTGGGAGGAGGTTTAACCTAAAGGGAAACACTCAGGAGTGAGACCTGAAGCTGCTGCCCACAAGGCCACAAAGGATGCTTTATGAACAGCTTCCCTACACTCATACCCTGCCCGTACTGTGGTGGCAAAACAGGGTGGGGGAGGCCCATCACCCGCTTACTCTCCTTCACAACTCACAGCTCCTCCACCCCCATTTTCTCAAAACTTTGCTGGACCCCAGTGAGCTAAAGGATTAGGAGGGGGAAGGCCATCCCCACCAAGTGGCCTCTCTCCTCCAGAGGAGACAGTCAAACATACTGTTTTTGTCAGACTAAGGCATTGAAGAGTCGAGACTGGGGTGCACAGAGCCAGCCCCTGCATGGCCTGCTTCCCCCATGTCTAGAACAGGCTTAATCATTTGGCCTTGCAATTGGCTGTTGTATGAAGTAGCTTCCTTATGGAGAGAGATTCAGAGGTAGGGTAGGGCCCTCTGCTTCCAGCTCCACCCCCAATGCTGCTCCCCCAGGAAGGGGCAGTCAGGAAACCAGAGAACAGGAAGATCTAGGGAAGGCTTCGGGGTTTCCTCACCTCTCTGCCCACCCTGGGAGCCCCTTGGAGACCCTGGGGCTGACCCCACCTTGGGCAATTCCAAAAACACCCTCACCTTCCGGCAGCCATGGTCCTCCTCAGCAGCACCCTGGCTCAGCCTGCCTGCCTTCTTGCAGATGGACGGCAAGGATTGGTTACAGGGACTGTCATTCCAGCGTCCTTCCTAAGACACACGATAGAGAAGGCTCACCCCAAATTTCTTCCTCCCCACAAATCTTCCAGTCATTCTGCCGGCTCTGTCTCTAGACCTGAACCTGTCTCTAGCTTAATTTCTCTGCGTCCCAGGCTTTTCAATGGAGGGAGCAGAGTTAGATCAACAGGCTTCACAGGTAAATGAAAGAACAATCTGTTGAGAGGGGCTGGAGAGATGGCCCAGTGGGTAAGAGCACTGGCTATTCTTCCACAGGACCTGAGTTCATTTTCCAGCACCCACTAGATGGCTCATAACCACCTATAACTCCAAGTTCCAAATGGGTCCAGTTCTGTCTTCTTCTGACCTTCACAGGTACTGGGCATGGAGGTGGAATGCAGACATACCTGCAGATAAAACACTCATGCATGTAAAAATAAACTTCTTAAAAGTTATTTGATTTTCTGAAATTCTCTAATTACTGATTGGCTGTGAAAACTGAGTCAATGGGTGTTGTTTCTAAACTCAATCTCAATCTTACGATTTTATCAATAAAGACTGCGGAGGCAGATGCGGGCTGGGGTGAAAACCTGCTAGCTCAGAAGGGGTCAAGGAGCAACCAGCTGATCTTCCTGCCTAGCTGATGTCCCAAAAAGAGCTTCTCTTCCTCCGCCCCAAATGAAAAAGACCTGCCTACTTAAAGTCCCTTCCTACTACTTCCTGTACATTTCTCTATCCATTTTCTTGACTCTCTCATACTTTCTATGGCTACTTCCTGTCAACTAGCTGGCTCCTTCTCTTGATCCAAGATTGATTTAACTTAACACAATCTCGGGATTCACAGTATGATCAAATTTCCCAGAACACATAGTTCCTACCCTTGGGATTACTGAAGAACCAGGGAGAGTTAAGGGCTCGTGTGCCAGACCCGAAACACCTGAGTTCTCAAGTATCCCCAAACCTCCCAGTCAGCACTGAGTCCAGCTTTACACTCCACCCTGACAGCATGGCATCTATGAATGCCAGCACTCAGGAGCCACCTGGAACATGGGAGGGGCTCACCAAATAATTTAAATAGACTCCCCTAATGCAAATGGATTTGCTTTTCCCTGCCAAAATCCTGCCTCAATTCCTTCCCCCATCCACCCTGAGTCTGAATCAAGGCATGGCAAACAATCATCACCCCATGATTTCTTGAGAAGATAGAACCCTGAGCCCAGGAAGGTCCAAGAGAGCAAAGATCAGCAGAGAATGCCCTTGCTTGCCCAGCCTCCCCATTGTGTGGGTTCTGGTGCCAGCTGCCGGCAGAGAGGAACCACCAGCAGGAGACCCAGAAGGGCCTGCCAGTTGCCTAGGCTGTTGGAGAATCCCCTCTTTCAACCCTGCAGGTAGCTTAGCTATGGAGGTGGAGATGGGATTCACACCCTGCCAGCCATTCCTGTGGAAGGAAGGGGTTTGGTATACACAGTTACGGCTCACCTGGTAAGAGCACTGGCTATTCTAAAAGTAGGCCATCTACTTTTCAGCTGGGGGGAGGGCACCCAGAAGATGGGGGGAGATGCTAAGGTGCTATTAGAAGGGAGGAGGAGTCTCACCGGCCCCCAGATGGTGACACAATCCTCCAGGCTGTCCCGGAAGTTGTTAGGCTCAAAGGGATGCCAGTGGGTGAAGCTCACAGGACTCCCATCAGACCACTCGAAGTTCATCTGAAGTTTCAAGTCATTGAGGCCAATCCACAGCTCTTCCACCTCTGAGGGGCAGCAGGGGTGGAGAGGAGGAGAGAGAGAGAAGACACTGAGGTCAGCATCCTTTGAGCTTCCTGGAAAGGACGGGATCAGATATCCAGAAGCCCCCTTCACCCAGCACAGTGGCCAGGCAGCCCCTTCACCTTGCTTGATCTGTTTGGTGATGAACTCCAGCTCGGCCATGCTGTGGATGCTGAGCAGGTCGCCCCCACCCCGTAGACACGCCCTCTTGGATTCCTGCCAGCTGTGCTTCTCAGCCTGCAGGCGGTAGCAGTGGCCCTGGAAGGCCTGCCAGCTGGGGTCACACTCCATCTTGACATTGGTCCACCTGTCTATGGAGAGAGGCACACGGATGTGCTCAGACAGAACACAGTGGGTGTCACACACAGCCTCCCCACCTGCCTTACATCTGCCTATGGCATCCCATGACAATAACCTTAAGATACTTAAGACAAAAAATCCTCCATGGCTGCTGGAGCCCTGGGGGCAGAAACCCAGTCACAGCAGAGCCCTACCTCAACAGGATAGGCTCTCTCTGGCTGAGATGGGCAGGCGATGGGACACATTAGCTTCCTAAGCAAATATTGCCTGTAAATAGGGTTTCCTGCTAAGAGAACCAAACTTATCTCAAAGCTCCTTTGCTCCATCAAATAACATTCACGGAACACCCACTCTCTGTTGGCCTGGGTAGCCTTGAGTGAATAAGGGGGCCCTGTCTGACCAGAGGTGGGGTGAGCAGCCAGGAACATCACAGGGCACATCTGGCAGATTGGTCATATGCCTTCTCTAGGATCTCACCAGCTCCTCTCCTTTCTATACCTCCTCTTTCTCCTGAAGGCTTTCTCCTGCACCCACAGAGGTGCCTCTTAGGTTTGTCCGCTAGAGAATGAGGTCTAATGACAGCTGTGGCAAACAAGTCCTCACTTGGGTCTTGGCAAAAGAAAACAGAGTTTCATCCAACCAACCACCCACAAGTCAGGCTCAGGCAGGATTCTGTGGAGGCAATAGTGAGGATATGGGCCCATCCTGTGTGTTGCTCCAGACTAGAATTCTGAGACCAGTTCAATTGGGTCCAACCTTGGGTGCTGCTGCCATACTTTTGCTAGAGATTCCTCAAAGTGGGTTGGCTGAGAAAGGAAACAGGCTTGCCCTGTGGCATAAGAGATACCCAATCGTCTTTTGTTATACAATGGATTAAGATTCCAGGCTGAGGCCCAGAACAGATTTTAGTAGCTATTTCAAGACCCAGGGGCCTGAGGGAAGGAAGGGTCCTCTGGAAATGTGACCCCTACTTTGGAAATGAGATGTCCTTCATAATGAGACTGCTCAGAATACAGGATTTGTCCTATTGCTTAGCCTAGGCCTCCTGCAAACAGCTGGGGGCTCAATAGGGGCAGGAGAGGCAAATCCAAGCCACAGACTGATTTTCAAGTCCCAGAAGCTAGATCAGGGCTCCCCATATGAGCCACGGAGGAAAGATCCTCACAGGGTCTTCTTCCCCCCCCCCCCCCGCCCCCTCCATGGAGGTTTCAATGGGTGTATTCTATTTTCCTTGTCAAAATCCCTACATTAGCAGCCCACAGCCACACAAGCTGGATGACGTAGCCCTCCAGCTTTACATTGGCCAACCAGTGTTGGCCTCAGGCCAGAACTCCAGTTTTACAATAACTTTGTAAGAGAGGATGCATCCATTGTCAATTTGCATGTGGGGATTCTTCATCTCAGAGACCCAGCTGCATGTCCAAGGCCAGAGCAGGATAGTCCCCAAAGCAGGCCCTGCCTATCACCGGACACTCCAGAGGCTTCCCAGGAGGCCTCTGGATTTATCTCTGAATCACACCTTCGAGCACAACACTCCCTGTCTTAAAAGCCCACAGAAGCCTCCCATGGGCAACCCAGCCCCACTCAGACTTCGGAGACCGGCTACAACCTGCCTTTCTGCACTCCCATCAAACACTGCTTCAGAATCACCAGGGAAAGGGGTGTCTTCTTAAGTGCAGGTTCTGATTCAGTTAATCTGGGGCGGGCCTTCTAGACTCTTTGCTAACAGACTTCCAGGTGCTGCCGGCCTGCTGGGGTAGTGGCTGGTTCCCTCTAAACTACAGAGCTCCATCTCACACCTCCCACAGGCAGCTCCCGCTGCCAGAATCACTCCCCTCCCACACCTCTCTCTACCTTTGTGTGTGTGTACAAGTGCACATGTATGCATATGGGGGTCAGAACACACCCTTGGGTTTTCCCCCTTAGGTGTTATCTACTTTTTTTAATCTCTTGCTGGCCTGGAACTGACAAGCATGCTAGTCTGTAGACCAGTGAGCCACAGAACCCTCTTGTCTCTATCTCCCCAGAACAGGCATTATAGGTGCACCCCACCGTGCCTAGCTTTTTATTTTAATGTGGGTACTTTGGATTGAGCTCAGGTCATTGAGTTATTGTACCCCAGACCTCGTCTTGCCTTTCAAACTATCAACCTGAAAATCTCAAGTCCGACATCCCATTCATGAAAACCCTCAACTCTCAGAAGCTCAATCACTTTCCTCCTCTCGAATTTATTACATATTTCCTTGGCCCGTAGCTCACTGTATTCTGAGTATCAAGATGCCTGTGACCAAAGCTGGGCAGCGGTGGCCCATGCCTTTGATCCTAGCGCTTGTGAGGCAGAGACAGGTAGATCTCTGTGAGTTCGAGGCCAACTTGATCTACAAAGTGAGGTCCAGGACAGCCAGAGCTACACAGCGGAAACCCTGTCTTCAAAAAAAGAAAAGAAAAGGAAAGCCTGTGACCTCCAGCAGACTGTGGTCTCCACAGGGGCTATGAATATTGCCAGCCTTTAACACCGTTCCCAACAAAATGTTCACCCAATAAATTAATGGCACATTCCAATTTTTCCAGACTTGCTGAATAATTCATAGAGAGAATTAGAGTCACTTGTGTCTGTAAAGAACAAGGAAGGCTGACCTGGGCTGCGGCCATCAGGGTCTCAGCCCTCTGTGGCACCTCACCTGGCTGAATGAGCTCGGCTGTGGCATTGGGTTTCTTCTTGCAAACATACGGTAGGGCAATGCTGCAATCATGGTTCTGCCAGCCACCTGACGACTCCGTACGGATCACTCCACAGTTCTCCTCACCTGGGTTGTCTGGCTGATCTGTGGGACAGGCAGGGTGCCAGCACCCCAGGAGAAGGAAGCTCATACTGTGCTACCCCACCCAACCCTATTCAGGGCCTCCTGTCTCCGTTCACACCCTGGGATGTCTGCACTAGCAGAGGCCCAGCCCTCCATACAGCTTTTTTTCTATTCCAACACCTCTTTCTAGCCTAGGCTCACACCCTCCTAACCCCCCTCATCAGTAATGTATACTTCAGCCCCTACCTTCCTGGCTAGGCCCTCGGTGTACAGATGCAGCTGTATGTGTCTTAAGACTGTTAACAGAGACTGAAATTAGGACCAAGCTCTAGACTAGGCCAGGACTCATCTGAGTAAGTAAGGTGGGTGCCAGCAGTTCCCACTTCACACAAAGACACTGAGGCACATTCCAGGCAGGGGCAGAAAGCCAGGCTTCCCCCTTCTAATGCAGGATAGAAGGAAGCCAAGTGTCCACGGGGTCCCCATGTCTCACCACTCTCCCAGTTGAGGTACTTGAGGGGCGAGTTGTCTGACCATTGCCAGCCTCCACTGGTGTCCAAGTCATTAAGTCCAATCCATAGCGTAGAGCTGTAGCCCGTGAGGAGTCCTGGTAGAATAAGTGGTCACTGAGAAAGGGGAACCCCCATCCTCTGCCCTACCATTTTGTCTTCATATACCCCTTCCAAGTGGGAAGAGTACAGGGTCCTGCCTGGTGGTGGGAAGAGGGGCTGATCGCAGGTGGCTGGTATCCTCCACCCCCAATGCAGTCAGACTTAAGCCAGGGGTGGAGCCACAGGAGCCTGGCCCTTCGCCTCACCGTTGATGTAGGTCTGCTCATGGATTTCCGTGATGCTCAGCAGGTCCGCACCTTGCTGCTCACAGCTGGCCCAGGCTTCCCTCCAGGACAGCGTGGATTGGAAGTTAAACTGATAGCAGCTGTCAGTCAGTTGGTCTTTGTCCCAGAATGTCTCGCAGTCATTACCTGCCACCACCACAGATGGACCATAGGTTCCTCCCCAACTCCCACACGGGCTACACCACTTAAGAGAGACTTCTGTCAGGAGAGTTCTTCAGTCCTGAGCCTGTCTCCCTCCCACTGCCCGACCTCAAGCCCTCTGTTCCTCATCACCAGTCTCCCTTCAGGGCTCTCCCACTCTATCGGCTTCTCACTCTTGATGGGGCAGAATCCCCAGCGTTCATCTTTGCCGTAGTCCTGGGTAGTGGCACACCACAGATGCCCATCTTCCCGGCCAGTGCTGGTGCAGCCATGGAACCACTGGTTGTCATATTTGAAGGGGATGGTACATGGCTTCCCGTGGGAGTTTCCCTGGATGGTGTAGACCTCTACAGAGGAAGAGAACAATGCTTTGGTGCCTGGACCCCCACAACCCCCCGCCCACCAAGGGAAATCCACTACAACCCAGAGACAGAATATTGAGTTGGCAGGGGCTTGAAGAGTCTGGGGGGTGGAAGGTAATGGCACCAGTCAATGGCTTTAAAGAGAGAATCAACCCTTGTTATTGGGACAGTCAAGGAACATAGAACAGGCCTGCTGCACATGCCCCACCAGGTGAGAAAAGGGCTCCCCCAGCCCGGCCCACCCCCTAAATGCCTTTCCAATGCCAGAGAGCTGAGCCTGCCAACTGAGGCTTCAGGCTACTGCTAAGTGTTCTATCTTGAAACACAGATGTCCTTCCAGGAAAAAATTCCAAAAATAGATCTGATCACAAGACCTTAAGTGACAGAGGTCATCATTATCCATCTGCAAGACCTGTGTGGTGTTGCCATGGGGTCTCTTTAGTGTGACCGTGGGCAAGTGTCATTTACCTTTCTGACATGAAGTCATTATAGGCAATACTCATCTTTAATTCTTTTAATTATTTTGGTATACTATCAGGATATTTTCATTGCATTTATTTAGAGGGGACCCACACAATATATTAAAGTTAGAGGACAACTTTATGGGAGCTGGTTCTTTCCTTCCACTCTGTGGGTCCCAGGGATTGAACTCAGGCTGTCAGCTTTGGTGACAGATGTCTGCACCCACGGAGCCACCTCACCAGCTGCAATGCCATGTTTCTATTGAATTATAGCTAATGCAGCTTAGGGGGTGGCTCTCTTGACCCGTTCTCCCATCTCTTCTTGGCCCAAAATGCTTGCAGTACCTCTTCCCCATCCCCTCTCTTTGAAACATAGCCCAGGCTAGTCTACAGTGTGCTGTGTAGTCAAGGCTGGCCTTAGTCTTTCTGTCCTCACTGCCCCTGTGCTGAGGGTTTAAACCTGAGCCATGTTGCTTCCATGTCTTAATAGTCAGAATTCTCTAAGGCCTTCAGCCGGGCCAAGCACAGTCCAGGCTCAGCACGGCTCTCTTTACAGTGTTAGCCTTTTCCCAGAAAAATCAGATTAGTCTCCAAGGCCTTTTTGCTCCCTCTCATAAGGTCACTTTCCCTGGGCATGAGGAGAATCCTTGCCTTGTAGATTCTCTGTCATTGTAAGGGATGGTACAAGCTAATTTTGAAATTCTCACCATTTTTACTTTCCAAGCTTTAAATTTTGATTACATTTGATTTAGAGGTGTGTGTGTGTGTGTGTGTGTGTGTGTGTGTGTGTGTGTTTGTGTGTGTATGTGTGTGTGTGCGTGTGTGTGCATGTATGTGTGTATGTGTGCATGTTTGTGTGTGTGTGTGTTTTATAGGACAACTTTCAGGAGTATTTTCTCTCCTTCACCATGCAGGTTTCAGGCACCTTTATCCCCTGAGCCACCTTGTCGACCTCAAATTGTTAATTTTATGTGTGTGCAACTAACTCATGCATAGGTGTTCACACATATGCAAATATATACCCACAGGCATGCATGTGCATGTGAAGGCTGGATGTCAGCATCAACCTCCATGTGCCTGCTTGGTTATTTCCAGTCTCAAGGCCTTTGCACAGTCTCTTCCACCTGACAATTCACATTTCAGAGGCAGAAAAAAGGCTGCATCTTCAGAAAGGCCTTCTCTAGTCTCCTAAGAAACAAACTATCCTCTATATAATTTTCTAATTATATATGCATATGTATATTGCCATCTGGATTATCTGTGAGCTATCCACTTTGGGTTTTTCTTTTCTTTCTTTTTCGGGGGTTAAGGGCTTAAAATGGGGTTTCTCTCTCTGTGTGTGTTTGTGTGTGTAGCCCTGCCGTCCTGAAATTCACTCTACATCAGGCTGGCCAGAGATCCATCTACCTCAACTTCCCAAATCCTGGGATCAAAGGTATGCCCCTCCTCCTCATCCATTGCACCTTGGGTTTTTGTCAGGGTCTCTCATTAGCCTGGTGTTTATAGAGTCAGCAAGGCTGACTAGCCCTGGAGCCCCAGGGATCCTCCTGTGTTCACCTTTCCAAGTACTGAGATTATAATCTTGTTGTCTTGAATATGGCATTTTTATGCAGACCCTTGGGATTTAATCTGTGTCCTTATACCTTTGTGACAAGCACTTTACTGACTGAGCCATCTCCTGGGCATCTAATTTTAAATTTCAAAAAATGATTTATTTTTTTTTTATCATAGTGTTCTGCCTGCATGTATGTCTGTGTGAGGGTGTCAGATCCCCCAGAATTGGAACTATAAATAGTTGTGAGCTGCCATGTGGGTGCTAGGAATTGAACCTGGGTCTTTTGGAAGAACATTCAGTGCTCTTAACCTCTGTGCCATCTGTCCAGTCCTAATTTTGAATTAAAAAAAATAAATTAAACCCTTGGAGGCTAATTATTTAAAACTTTTTCCTATTAAACAGTGACGACCAAGGGTCCAAAGCAGCCAAAGGCCTTGTTACCCTAACCCTGTTCCTTTGGCACCTCTTTCCAGCAAGCAGCTCCTCACCATAGTAGGGCCGAGCACACAGATCCTCTTCACTGCCATAGATGCTCCACTGGCCGCTGCGGGTCTGGTCACCACGCTCAAGGGTGCCAGGCTTGGATGCATTGCTTGCACGGGCCCCCAGAAGCAGGGACAACTGGTCCCCCAGTGTACGGCAATGCCAGCGAAGACTCAGAGCCTCTCGATCGCATTCATACATGCCCAGGGAAACTGTGGTGTTGGCAACTGGCCAGCCTGTTCCCAGGCACTGCATGGCACCCAGGTTGAAGAGTCGATTCCGGGAAACCCATTTCCAGCTTTGGGCTGGAAGACTGGCATTGCAGACTGGGGTGACTCGGACCCGCACACCTTGGGCCTCCAGACAGCCCTGCATCCCCTGGCTGAAGATGAGGAAGACATCGGGTTCTGGAAGGAAAGGCAGGATAGGAAGTCATCATAACCCTGGCCTTGATGACTACTAGGGCCTACAGGCTCTAACCATTGCCCAGTACTTGTCTCATGTGTCAAACAACTTGGCCCTCTCCTATACCCACTCCCGTTCAGTCCCATGTCCACCTGAAAGTAGGATCCAGCCTCTGCCCAACTCTAAAATCAAGCCCAACTCTCCAGTTGGCACATCAGTGCCTCATACACGTGTCCTTTATCTTTATTTTCTTCAGTCTCAGTTTACCCACTGACAACTGCTGTCCTAAGATACTAAATGGAAAATTCTGGAAATGGTCCCTAAATTTTAAATAACTGTTACAGTATTTTTATAATCTTATTTCCTTATTGTGGTGGTCTGAACCCCCAATAGGGAGTGGCACTGTTAGGGTGTGGCTTTCTTGGAGTAGGTGTAGCACTGTTATAGGAAATGTGTCACTACAGGGGTGGACTTTGAGGTCTTGTATATCCTCAAGCCACACCTGACAGAGTGGTCACCCTCGTCTCAGATTAGCCTATGAATACCTGTCCAACGTGTCTCTGAGAGGCAAAGCCCATGGAAGATAGTCTCTCACTTGGCAAGGACCAGTGGACCACAGAGCTGCACTGGACTTTGCTGAATTCATACAGTTCACAGGCTCTTTTCTTTCTCGCTATACTGTTGATTCTTTGGGAGGTTTTTAGTTTTACTTTGTCAGTAACACATGCAACAACTGTAATTTTTCCCTGAAAATTCTGTTCTTTCTCGAACGTTTTCCTCTTAGAATCAGCAGAGGACTGATGCTTTTCAAATCTCTTATCTGGAGATAAGAACTCCAATTCCTAATCCTAGGAGCTTTTCAATAGAAACAGTGAAGTGGGTTGGAACATTAACCATATCTCACAGTTCTGGAAAGGAGAGATACACATAATTAGGGGGAAAGCCACAGGAATATGCATAGTGCCAACTGTTGAGAGTAAGTTCCCTGGACACCAAGTACATAGAATCAAGATTTGGTATGTTCCAGAGGGGGAAAAACACAATGCAAAGTATGGGGATGGAGAAATCCATCTTTACCATACACAGGAGCTTATATTGGTAAAAAGAAGAATGGTGGGGTGGGAAAGGGGTGCTTTACCAAAGCCTGCCTTTACAGAGAAGCTGAGACAGGAGACTCTCTTAAAGGAAATTATGTAAGAGTACATTTTACAGACATGAAATAATCCTTTGGGTTTGGATACTGTTGTCCTTATACCCATGTCTATTACCTTTTAAACTTTGTAGCCACAAGTAGCTGCCAGCTGATACCAGCTGATACAGTGCTACATGAACAGGATGTGTCTGGCTCCACATTTAGTTCAGCCTGCAAAAGATGCTGAGCTCTATGTCTAGAATAAGGTTAAGTAGAGAGTGGGAAAGTGTATTTGGGGAAGCTTAAAAGGGAACAATAAAGGCTTGGCGGGGGTGAGGGTGAGACAGGTTTTCTTTGTAGCTTTTGGAGCCTGTCCTGGAACTCACACTATAGACCAGGCTGGCCTCAAACTCACAGAGATCCACCTGTCTCTGCCTCCTGAGTGCTGGAATTAAAGGTGTGTGCCACCATCACTTGGTCTGTGGGGACTTTTTTTTTTTTGAGTGATTATGATGTATTCCTTAAAATATGATGTATTTCTTACGGATCAAAAATAGGAGCTAATAATAAAGCTGTTCACATAAGCCTCATAGAAAAAGTTCTGTTAAAAAAGACAGCTCAAGCTATTGGAGGCTACTTGAGTGCAATCCACCTGGTGGTCAGACTTCTTCCTCACACCAACTTCCCTTCCCGGTCTCAAAATCCGAACCAGAGCTGAAGCTGAACCCAGCAAGGCTGTCTCAGGTGACTTCCTGTTAACTGCAAGATGTAGGACTCTCAGCTCCTTCTCCAGCACCATGTCTGCCTCATGCTGCCTTGATTCCCACCATGACAATAATGGACTGAACCTCTGAACTGTAATCCAGCCACCCAAATTCAATGTCTTTCTTTATAGGAGCTGCCATGGTCATGGTATTTCTTTACAGCAATAGAAACCCTAACTCCTGTGTCCAACTTATTTATGATCCTGTTTGGTTGTTTTCTAGTCTCAAGACCCTTGTGCAATTTCCTCCACTTTACATTTCAGAAGACAAAAAAAAAAAAAAAGAGAGAGAGAGAGATTTTCAGAGACCTCTGCAATCTCTAAGTAAATCATAGTTATCCATTAGTTTATGGTTTGATTATAATTTTCCTTTTAATATTTGATTTCACTCTTCCCTCACCCGCCACTTCCTGTTTCTGAATTATCTGTGAGCCTGATGATGGCATTATCTGCTATCTTTTATTGTCTACTAGATATTGTGGATAATGTCTACTAATTATTTTAGACTTCTTTACTTAATGTCTATCTGTGTGTACCTGAGTGCATGTGTGAACACCACATACATGAAGTGCCTAAGGATATCAGAAGAGGACACTGGCTCCCCCTCGAGTCGGAGCCATATATGGTTGTAAGTTGTCTGAGGTGGGTAGGTGCTGGAAGCTCTAGAAGCACAGCAGGTGCTCTTACAGCTAAGCCATCTCTTCAGCCCCCATGTCCACTTAGTTTTATTATATATCAGACATCATGGGTGTTCCATTGTATGTTGGGCCTTGTGGATGATGTGCTATAGGGAATATGATGCCTTTATATTTTCCTATAAAGATGGCCGAGTCCTGTTTTGACAGGCAGTTACTTCACAGTGGATCACTTAGATTCTGTGAAAGCTGCTTAGGGTGTACCTCTTAGCCTTAGACTCGGTCCTGAAATGAGGCCCTACTAGGGCTTTAGAAGAAAACCTCAGGTGATGGCCTCAGGCCCCCTTGACTTTGCGAAACTTTCTTGCAAACTCTTGCTCAGGAAACAGCTTAAATGTCTGCCCCCAGCTGCTGCTTCTGGCTGTACATGGGGACCGAGGGCCTTTCCCTGCACATGACAACTTAGGAACCACTGAGGATCTGAAGTCGTCTGTCCAAATAACTTCTATAGCCACTTCCTGTCTAGAATCTTCCCTGTTGGCTTTTTAGCTTTTCTAGTAACCCCAAACTCAGATCCGTTTCTGCAGCCCCAATCAGCACCTCAAGCTGGGCAGTGTACTTAGGGGAAAAGTTGCTCAACGCACCACTCACCTAGTTTTCTTCTCTTTTTAAAGAGTATAGGTTTGTTTTTTTTTTATTTAATGTTTTATTACATTTTTAAATTTACCCTCTGTTCATGTGTGCGTGCATATGCATATGTTGGGGGGGGGGCTCTCTGGCAAGATGCATGTGTGTATGTGGGCCTCTCTGGATGCATGTGAGCTTCCCACCGGACCATCCGGGTAGCTGCCACAGCTAAACTTCCTATTCACTGGTTCCTCTACCCTCACCTTCTTTTTTCCTACAATCTGGATATTTATATCCCTCTCCAAATATCTATTTTGAAATGTTAACTCTGGGAGCGATGGTGTTAGGGTGTGGGCCCCTGGGAAGTGCTGAGGTTATAAGGGTAATAACATTAATTAATAGGATTCATGCCCTTATAAAACACTCCCTGGGGAGAGCTGGGGCTGTATCTCTGCTGTACAGTGCTTGCTTAGCACACACAAAGTCCTGGGTTCACTCCTCAGTGCCACATAACCCAGGCTTGTTGGGTACATGCTTGTAATCCCACCACCAGCAATCAGGAGTTGGGAGTTGGGGGAGCAGTTCATGGTCATCCTTGGTTACATAATGGAGTTCAAGGCCAACCTGAGCTGAGTCTCTACCCCTCTCTTCCAACCTATGAGGTAATAGTGAGAAGGCGGTTGTGTGGGAGGAATGAGCTGTTGATGCCTTGGTCTTTGACTCTGTAGTTTTCAAATCCAGTACCAAGTAAATCTCTGTTGTTTATAGCAGCCCTTGTGATTGTGATATTTTGTGATGAGCACAAATGGCCCCCTATTTCTAGAATAGAAAAGAATAGCTGGGCCCAGAATTTGATCCAGACCTACCCAATTTTCCTTTAAGGTTGAGTATCTTTGTATGAGCACACGTTCATGTGTGTATGCATGTGTGTGTGTGTGTGTGTGTGTGTGTGTGTGTGTGCTACAATGTATGCACATTGTGTATTTGGGTGCATGAGTCCATATGCCATGTTTGGAGGCCAACATCCCACTTTACTGCTCTGTTTTATTCCCTGGAGACAGAGTCTCTTACTGAACCAGCTAACCTGGTAACCAACAAGTCCCAGAGATCTTCCTGTCTCTGCCCCACATGGTGCCAGGGTTCTAGGCACACGCACAACCACACCTGGCTTCACCTGCCCATCCATGAACACAGGAGATTGAATGAAGGTCCTCATGCTTGCAAGAAAGCCCTCTTACCCACTAATCCATCACCACAAACCTTAGGCTGGCTATGTTATTGTCTAAAGTTTCACTCTAGGGAAGATAGCAGCAGGAGAGAGAGAGAGCGAGAGAGAGCAAAAGAGGTCCACACCAGTTAGCAAAGGCCGCTCCAAACCTCTTTCACTTGATAAATGAGAAAACTGAAACCCAGAGAAGAGACTGGATACTCAACCACAATGTCCCTTTCAGGACCTGGTTTCCCTTTTGTCCCATGAGACATGACTGCAGGCCTCCTATAACCACCCTAGTCCTGGGTTCAAATTCTCCTAACTTCTTGGAGCACTTGCTAAGATATGAAGCACACATTTCAGGCAACGGTGGACTCCAAGGAAATTTCCAGCATCTACCACATCTTTGCTGTCTTGGGATTCCTATTAGACAAAGACCATGACTTTGAACAGACAAGCTTGTTCGCATCTGGCTGGGTGTATGAGAAAGATCACAGCTGGCTTCTCAGGGTCAGAAAGCCAGCTAGGTCAGAGCTCTGAAAATGGAAAGCTCCAGAGACAAGAGGGGAAGAATTCAGGTCATGAGCTTCTGTGGCAGGGACTGAAAACAGGTCCTGGATGAGGAACAAAGACCAGAGGAGAGCTAGAGAGCAAAGGAGTGGCAGAGAGAATTCCTGTTGGTGGTTCTCAGGGACCCACCCAAGCCAGGGGCCAGAGCACTTGGACATAGCAGGGATATAGACTTGGCAGAGCAGAAAGTGCTGATCAGGGATTGATGGGGATGTAGGCTTGCCGAGAACCACGCAGAGTTCTTTGAACATGTGTACTTGTCAATCTCATTTGGAGCAGAGGGAAGGGGTGCGGGGGGGGGGGGGGGGGCCTCAGTGTGCAGAGGCCTAATGCCCCAAAAGGGTCTCCAGCCTCATTCATACATAAGTACACCCACACACCTGGGAGTATAAGATGCCAGTGCCCATCTCAGAGATTCCAGCCACCCCCTCTTCCTGACACTCCCCCCCTAACCCCCCACTTACCAGGATCTCAGATTGTCCTGCCCAGGAACAAAGTGACCACTGATATTTTTGCTGGTCATCATCTTATTCCTGGGACAGCGTAACCTGCTAAGTTGTGGTCCAATAGGTATTTGTGAATGAATAAAAACATGAATCTAGGCAGTGACCTGTGCACTGGGCATCGGTTGGATGTGAGCCATTCATTCATTCAACAAATGTTTGTTAGCAATTTCAGGACTAGGGATGTAACTGTGTTGTAAATTGCTCAGCAAGTACATTACCTTATGTTCAATTGCCAACACCAAAAAAAAATAAAAAATAAATAAAATAAAATAAAATACGCACTCAGTATTCATAGTTGAAACATACAGGCATATCTGCCCAGCATGGAGGCCTATACATGCTTTTATCCCAGCCTCTGGTAGTTGAAGGCGGGGGTGGGGGGTGAGGTGGTATTATCCTCAACTATGTAGCAAGTTGAAAGCCAGCCTGAACTACTTGAGACCTGGTTTAAAAAGCAAAAACAGGAACAAGGTGGAGGGAGGAATTTCCTAGGTGCCAGACCTTGAGGACACAGTGGCAGATCCCAGCCCTCATCAGTCTGCTGAATTGAGGAGAGACAGAGATGAAGGCAGAATCCTTAGCCTCCATGGGCCACCATGATGCTACCAGTACAAAAGTCAAACCAGGCCAATCAGAGAATGATCCTGATGGAGGCTGCCAACAACCACGTTTCCTATCCTGAAGGAGTGACATAGAGCTGATTACCAGAGGAAGAAGAATCACGTTCTGGTAACACTGGGCATCAAGTCTCCATCCCTGAGCTCCGGAGTCTCTCCCCGGGCTCTGCCCTCCATCCTGTGAATCACCCAGAGTCATGACCTTTCCCCCCTTCTTGCTGTGTTGGGGGTGGAAGCCAGGTCTTTAAACACCCTGAATGAGTGCGCTGCCACTGAGTCACGCCCTCAATTTGTGTTGGACTTGCCTGCTTTATGCTTCTGTTCTGGTAATTGCAAGAATCCTTGGGACCAGAGCCACTATCTTCCTTACTCCCCAGGACCCCTCTGCCTTTACCAGACCAGTCTCTTGGATCTTCAGTGGTCTGTGGATCCTTTCGGGGAGCCCAGACCCCAGTGCATTCTCCTGACCACCCTCTGGCTGCTCCCCTAAACCATCGACCCTCTCACCTCACTTTGATGATAAGCCTGTATGAAGCACTGTCCTAGATATCGCAGGGAATTTAAGCATAAGTGAGAAGACGCAGCCTCTGTCTTCATGCTGTTTCCAAGGAAGCTGGAGAGAAACAGCCTGAAGCAATCCGTGAAAAAGTTACAAGCCACACGTCAACACATGTGCAAACTGGCTGGCCTGAATTTACATACTGCATGGTTAGAAGGAAGTTTATTGGATAAAACAGGGATTTTCTAGGTAACTGGAGTCCACTAGGAATCTCTCCAGTACTGCCACAGAGACCTCAAAACAAGGACCAGAGAAAAGCCTATAGTCCACTCCTCTGGCATCTCAGATGTCCAGGTCGTTGCCATAGAAATTTATTCTATGGAGGTAAGTGGGTTTTAAAGCAATGTGCCTTTATTAAAGAAATGCCTGTCTTCCTCCTCTTGAAATCTCTTTCACGCACACAATGCTCTGCTGAAGTCCTCGGGCCAAAAGGGTTGCTTGCTCCACAGAAGCCTTCCTCACTGGCTGCCCTTGCAGCTTAGCAGATTTCTCCAGAGCAGATCCAGCCAGAGAGCTGAGGGCCTGGCTAACCAGCTGCTCTCAACGACACGCTGAAGACACTGCAGCTGAAGGAAGCAGTTTGAGAAGCTAATTGTAGCGCTACAGCGTCTGGCATGCAGCAGACTCAGGAAATCTCTGCTGAACGAAAGGCTTGTCCAACGAAACCCTGAAGGCGCGAGCAGAGGCGAGTACGGAAGGGTGTTCCAAGTCGGGGAGCTGCAGGAGCAAAGGCCAGACGCTGGAATCTGAAAAGGGGCCCAGCATCCATCTGGCTCTTAGAGTGTTGGTGACTTAGGGTTGGGAGAGACAGATGACCAGAGAAGGCATTGCAGGGTGGCCTTCAGCCCTTCAGACTCTCATTATTCTCCCCAGCTCACAGAGGCAGAGGTGAGGAGTCATTCCAGGGAGAGCCAAAGGCTGGTCATAGGCCCACTAGCCAAGAGAAGCAGCTGTTTTCAATTGGCCTTAAGGCTAAGCCTGGAAATGTCCCTGAGTCAGCAGAAGCTGCCAGCTCCGCCCTGCTAAGGGGCCAACCCTGAGACCAGCAGTGCACTCAATATCTCTTCCCCTAGCCGCCCCCCCCCCCACACACTTGTAGACACACTGATCCTGGGTTAGGGAGATGGAGTCAGCCCTCCCATCTAGGTACCCAGCCCCACCCTCACTGCACCTTACCAAAACTCTGAAGTGGGCTTCACTCTCCCTGCTGCCCAGCAGGCATCAGTTCCTACCTGTCCAAACTGCTGGTGGCCCACTGCTTCAAGAACATTATGCCTAAACCTTCACCCACAGCACAGATACTCTCACCCATGCTAACGGAGTCCATTGCTCCAGTTGCTGGGGGCTTCCTCTGTCCTTCCTTTCCAGACATATACTTCCTTCTGGCTTAACATGTGGGTTGTTATTCTGTGGTGTGCTATTTTGTCTGACCGGAACCAATGTAGTGGTGGGATTGTTGCCTCCCTATCAAATGCAAGAGATCTTGCAGGAGATGGTGGAAAGCTTGGATTTGTGTGCATTCCCTCTTCCAGTGGATCCATGGGTCTTGTCCCAGGGAAAAGGTTTCAGAGGGGCTTGGATCCTGGGGTTCTCTGGGAACAAAAATCATCACCCTGGCTCTCTCCCTCTTGCTATTGGGAGTGTCTGGGCATGGTGGCACATGCCTACTATCCCAGCACTCAGGAGGCTCAAGGCAAGGTGACTGATGGTTAGAGGTCATCCTGGGCTACAAAGTGAGATCTTTGCTGCTCTTCTACAGGAGCAGAATTCACTTGCCAGTGGCCATAAAAAGCAAACAACCTGTAACTCCAGCTCCAGGGAATCTGACACCTTTTTCTGGTCTCCTAGGGCACCTGCACACGACACGCACATGTACACACACTTACACACACACACACACACACACACACACAAAGGGGAAAAAGGTTAGAACTCATTTGGCCCACCCTAATGGCCTCTGTCTTCAATTGAACATCAAAGTTCTCTTCAGCTTGCCCCCCTCCTAGGCTCCATCTTCCAAGACCAAGAGCACAGCCATATAGAGCCCACAGAAGCGGCAGAGGGACCAGACCCTAGGGACCCTCCTTGCCCCCCTCCGGAGCAGCTCCTTCCAGTTCACTAGGACCGTGACCTCCATCCATAAGGATCCCAGAGGTCCTCCACACCCACAAGGGTTTGCATCTCCAGAGGCCTGGCCCAGATTCCTCCGTGGGTCGCCTTGCGCCACACAGATCTGCACCCAGTTCTCCAAGCCCTCTCCCCAGAGGCTGTCTGCGAGTCCTCAGCCAAAATAATCAGCACAAGAGCCACTTCCTTCCCGATGAGGGCACTTGAGCAATCATGGATACCACGACAGCAGGAAATGATTTTCTGGGCCAGCAAAATCCAACCCCGTCGCCCAAGGCTAAACTCGGAATCCAGACCCAGCCACGCGTGGGCAGAAGATATCCACACCAAAGCGGATGCCTTTGGCACCCCTGCTAAGACCTCGCCACCATCAACAGCCACTATTTTATCAAAGCAGGTCCCCAAGGCTCCTGTGAGCCAACGTGTGTGGGAGGAAACTGTGAGCATATTATTTCCTAACATTATTGATAGGAGTGCATCCGGGTCCCAGCCTCCGTGCCAGGTTAGACACCCACACAACTGATTGATGGTTTTGGAGACATCCACACAAATTTAAGGAAAGCGGTGTTTCTTTAAATTTACTTTTGACTTTTGTGGAGGGAGGAGGTGACTGAAAGCTAAAATACTAGACATTATTTTTTTCTCTTACAGCGACGGTGCTTAGAGGATCTCTGGTCCAGCGTCATAGGCTTTCCTATAATACAGACTCTAACAAAACTAGGCTGACTTGAAGCCCTGGTAATAGGGTCAAGTGTGCCTCCTGTATTGAGGAGCAGAAAATCACTGCATTGAAGCATTGAAGGCGTAAGTGTAGAGAAAAAGGAAATTAATATGAAGCTTTTTTAAGAAATAAAAATCAAGTCTTGTTCTATGAAAAAAATATTAGAAATATGACAATATTCAGAGCTGAGGAGATGGTCCCCTCCTGCTTACTGTAGCACCAACAGAAATAAAGATTTCTTTTGGGTCATCCTGTGGTTTCCAGTTTTCCATGGAATTCTAAGTAAACATTTTAGGAGGGCTAGAGAGATGGCTCAGTGGTTAAGAGCACTTGCTTGCTTCTGCAGAGGACCTGGGTTCAGTTCCCAGTACCTATGTGCTTCCGGCCTCTGTGGGTACTCACAAAAATGTGTACATACACACAGGCACACCCCTCCACACAAATAGCATTTTAAAAATTATTTATCTTATGTGCGTTGGTGTTGGGTCTCCTGGAATTAGAGTCACAGACAGCTGTGAGCTGCTGTGTGGATGCTGGGAATTGAACCCAGGTCCTCTGGAAGAGCAGCCAGTGTTCTTAACCACTGAGCCATCTCTCCAGTCCCTACTAATAGCCCTTAAAAAACAAAAAAATTAGAAACATACACGAAGAAGTATAGGATTATATTGAAACATAATGATGTGCTACTGAGAAATTAAGATTGTTGATATTAACATTCCATTCATTTCTGGGTAAGAGTATTTCAAATTATTACCTCTTGAACTCAAAGGCAAAATTTCTCATCTGACTCCACAGAGATTTTACTTGGCTGATTGGCCCCTGGGGGCTTGGTGCTATCTGTGGCTTCTCTGAATCCTTGGGTCAGGAGAAGCTTTTGCTAAATCAAAGTTGAATGTGGACTGAGCCGATGAGAGAGCTTAAAATTCATTTCATCATCATTTTAAAATATACATTGGTGGTTTACCTGCATGTATGTCTGTGTGAGGGTGTTGGATCACCTGGAACAGGAGTTACAGACAGTGTGAGCTGCCACGTAGGTGGGAATTGAGCCCTGATCCTCTGAAAGAGCAGCCAGTGCTCTTAACTGCTGAGCCATCTCTCCAGCCCATCATCGTCACTCTTTAGCAAGCAGGAGTAATGCACAGCAAGGTCATATGACTGCCAAGGGCCCTCAAAGTTTGTGGGAACATTCTCTCTCTCTCTCTCTCTCTCTCTCTCTCTCTCTCTCTCTCTCTCTCTCTCTCTCTCTCTCTCTCTCTCTCTCTCTCTCTCTCTCTCGTCCCCTGGGTATGCCATGTGTTTCCACACTATATTATTGTTTCTTTAGAGTCCTGGTCTCTATTAATAACCACGCCAGGTCGCTTGTGCTGATCCACACTGGTGATTCCAGCTTTTGGGGAAATGGAGGCCCTTGGGAGCCAATCAGCTGATGAGGGTCTCTGTGCAGGCTGCTGCCACATCCTACCCTTGATTTCAAGTGTTATTTGAAAAACGACCACATAAAATAAAAATAAGTCTTTAAGTTTTGAATTAAAAAATAAAACCCGAAAGATCTTGGAGGGCTAGAGAGCTAGCTTATTGGTTAAGAGTGCCCTCCACTCTTCCGAAGGACCCACTCTCAGTTCCTAGCGCCCGTGTTGGGAGACTCGCAACCAGCTGTAACTCCAGCTCCAGAAGATCCAGAGCTCTCTTCTGATCTCTGTGGACATCTGACTCGTGCTCACATGGGGAGACTGCATCCCCAGAAAACAAACCAACGAGACCCATGCTTGTTCAAACTCTCTATTTGCCTGTCTTACGGAGGGAGGGAAGGAGACAGAAGTGGAGTGGAGTTCGGTGCTCCGTGCCCTGCTCTCTGTGACGTCCTGCATTCCTTTCGTGGTTCATGTCTCCCAATCTGCACAATATGACTAAGAAAACACGACACGCCTATAATGATCTTTCGATCGCCTCGCTGTCAAACTCCTGACCCAACTGCAAGGATGATTTGCTTGGTTTTAAAAGCACAGCAGGACTCCTACGACCAGGGAGTTTAGCATCTTTTCTCACCTGTATGTTGGTCTACACTCATTATGCCAGCCCCGGGAAGGCGGGTCAGAGGGTGGGTGTACGTTTCTGGGGCCAACCTGGGCTATCTAGCAAGACCCCGTCTTTTTTTTTTTTTTTTTTTTTTTTTCTTTAGAACGATTCCCATGCCTAACCACTTGCCAGTTGCTATGAGGGCAAGGCTAGGAGGAGACAGTTCCCCAACTTTCCTCAGGACACTATAAGAGAAGGCACAGAAGGGCCACTCTGGAATTTAGACTACACAAGTTCAAATCCCTGCTTACATCTTTGCACCTTGAGCCAGCTGCCTGGAGCTTTGAGCCTTGATTTGGAGAAGGTACTACTCTTGTTCTATAGGTAATGAGTGCCAATGATGTCCTGTACCAGACAATACTTGAGGAGTAACCACTACTGTGCTTTGATATGCAAGCAAGAGAATCTATTTGTGTTCCTACAATATGGGGCCTGGGAAACAGACTTTATAGATGCAGTTGGGATAAGAAAAAAATAAGCCACAGATTAGTGTTTACTCTTCAGCAGAATTAAAAGAAAAATAAACCCACAGTCCAGATGTAGAGTTCTCTCCCTCTTCTTCCAGGCACGCTGGGGGCCGGGAGGCCATCATTGGCTTTCTTTGAACTTTTGGACTCTCACTCAGTAGTCTCTGGAAAGGGGATCAGGAGGAGAGTCTGTCAGTGAAAGGAGGCTTCTGGGAGGATCAGGGACCGTGGAATGCTTTTCCTCTCTGCCACATCCTAGCTCTGCAGAGAAAACTCAGCTGTAAGGGAAAATGAAGTCATAGGGCACACAGCTGGAAGAGCTCATGGAAGGAGGTGGGGTGACGCCTACACCCCTAGGAAGGGCAGATGCAGGGGTGCGGGGACAGGGAGCAGTAAGCATGGGACCCTCACAGGAACGCGCTGGCAGTACAAGGCAGCTCTAGCCTCAGAGTCCAGGCTAGCTATTCGCAGCCTAATGCTTGGAGGTACACTCTCTGCTTTTTTATCGTTGAACTAAGCTGAAAGCAACTTCTGCCTCTTTGGATTTGGTTTTGTTTGAAACAGGGTTTCATTCTGTAAACCAGGCTGGCCTGGAACTCACTACATGGACCAGGCTGGCCTCCTAAGTGCTGGGTTTATGAACATAGGCCATCATACCCAGTCTCTGTGCACAGGTGACTGGGGAGCTCTACAGAAATAATGACAGATCTCTGGGGACATTTGTCTCCCCAGCAAACAGCTCCAGAGATGAGTCATTGCTTAGTGTTGAACATTCCCCCTGTGTTCTGTATTACGGGTCCCAACTCCTCAGTATTACGGATTCTTTAAAACTGCAGAGAGAACTCAGGAGTTAAGAGCACTTACTGTTCTTCCAGAGGACCTGAGTTCAAATCCCAGCACCCATTTTGGGAGACTCATAACTGCCTATAACTACAGCTCTTGGAGATCCAACACCCTCTTCTGGCCATAAGCACCATCCTCATTAATAATAAACAAGTAAATGAAAGTAATTATAAAGTATATATACTTTACATGTGTATATATAGGTTGCATATGTTTATGTACATGAACTCAAATGTATAAACCAGAAGCTGATGTCTTCCTGGACCATTCTCCACCTTCTATGGTGAGGGAGGGTCTCTCATGTGACTTTATCTCTCACTGATTGAGCTAATCTAACTATCCTACATGCTCTGAGGTCCATTTGTCTATGCCTTCGAAGGGCTGGGATTACAGGTGGGCCACAACACTTATCCAGCATTTACATGGGTGCTGGGGAGTCATATATCGGATTTCATGTTTATTCAGCAAGCTCTTGACCCACTGGGCATGTTCTCTGATGTTTTCAGCAATCCTGAAACATAACATGATTTGTACAGCTTCTTCTGTTGTTGTTTTTGGTCATTTTGCAGCCGCTGGATGGTAAGCTGGGCTATTAAAGGCCCAGAGAGAAAACCAAATTCAAGGTCAAGGTGCCTTTTATTGTATCGATAAGGCCAAAGTGGGTGGAATGGATAGGCCTGTAATCCCAGCATTTAAAAGGCAGAGGCAGGAAGATTGTGAGCCTGGGGTCTCCTTGAGCTATATAGTCAGAGATTGTACCTAAAAGCAGGGGATAGGCAATGGTATAGGGGAAAAGGGGGAAAAATATGCTTCCCAGATCAAAAGATAAATTAAGATGAACATGGTAGCACATTTTGTTGATTCCAGCTCTCAGAGCCCTCACAGGTGGATGTCTGTGAGTTCAAGGCCAGTCATGTATCAAACAAAAACCAAACAAACCAAGTAAAATTGTAAATGAGGGCTAGAGAGATAGGTTAGCGATTAGGAGACCTGGCTGCTCTTCCAGAGGACTCGGGTTCAAGCCCCAGCACCCACATGGCAGCTCACAACTGTCTGAAACTCCAGTTCCAAGGCTTCTAATGCCCTCACACAGACATGCATGCAGGCAGGGCACCATTGCACGTAGAATAAAAGTGGATACATTATTAAAATAAAAATTTAAGTGGATTCCCCTAAATGGGAAAAATGCATCAGCAGTTCAAGTTAGCATGAGAAGAGCACATACATGAGAATCAAACACCATGATGGAGAAGATAGGCAACCGTTCACAAAGAACCTGCACTAAGCCCGTGGCAAAGGCTTCTAAGCCCTGGAAATGCTGGGAATGTTATTTTCTGAACCTGAGGGTTGATTATGTGAGTTGTGTTCCATGAAAAGTCAATCAAGCTGAACACACTGTGTTCACATAGAAATATTTGTGGCATACTCCAAGAATTTAAAATGTGAAGCCAAGTTTGGTGGTGGTGGCAGGCGTCTTTAATCTCAGCACTTGGGAAGTAGAGGCAAGAGAATCTCTATGAGTCTGAAGTCGGCCTGATCTACAAAGTGAGTTCTGAGACAGCAGGACTACACAGGGAAACCTTGTCTTGAAAAACCAAGTAAATACATTTTTAACATGGGAAACCAAGGAAGAGTTAAATACTTAAGTCAAAATAGAGTCTGGGCAAGAGCAAATGAGAAGTTTTGTGGGCTAACTAAGCATTAAGACGCTCTACACTTAGATTAGGGGATGAGATAACACAAGCATCTGTTAACCTCACTACCTGAATTAATTATAATTATAGATAGTTTACACTTGCGGAGGATGATGTGGAGACCACACAGACCCAGACTGCATGTACCATAGCATCACGCAGTGACCCTGGCTCTTGACCTCTGTGACTGAGTCTCCTTGTCTGTGAGAAAAGGAACTTGAGGATTCGGTACATGGCAGAAGGGCTCTCACAGTCACGCTGACTTCACGTGCTCAGTGAAAGCTGGAATAGACTCTTGTCCACCACTGCACAATGTTCTAATAGAAATACTGAAGTCACCCCCTCCCCACCCCGGAAGCCTTCTAAAAGCCCATCTCCGACATAAAGGTGACTTTCTGTTCAATCTTTCAGTCATTTTGGATTTAGAGAATTGTGGGACCAGCATCAAACGTGTTCTGCAACTCTGAAGCATTCTATTTTTCTTTCCCTGTAATTTGGAATGTTTATGTAGACAGCAGAAGGGTGGTCCCCTATTGTAACACACTCACTTCTCCCAGGTGGCTACCTGTCCCTGAACCCTCTGTGGCTAAACTGTGAGCGGAGGATGCTTAGCACTGCCACCTAAGCCGAAAAGGAGTATCTGTGGGCTGGAAAGATGGCTCCTAGCACCCGGGAGGCAGAGACAAGAGGATTGCTGTGAGTTTGAGGCCAGCCTGGTTGACAGCGTGAGTTCCAGGACAGCCAGGGATATGCAGAGAGACTGTCTCAAACAATATCTAAAACACAAAGCACTGGTGTAATATGAGTTTTTGGCCTGTCTGGCCCGTGATCTAACCCGCAGACTTGTAGTCTTACAGAAACACATAGAAGTTTATATTAATCATATGCTGCTTGGTCTATAGCTCAGGCATATTGTTAGCTAGCTTTTGCATCTTAATTTAACTCATTTTTATTAGTCTGTCTTGTCACGTGGCCCGTGGCTTACTTATTTTTTTATATCTTGCTTCTTGGACGGCTGGATTGCTTCTCTCTCTGACTCTGCCTTCCTTCATCTTTATCTATGCTCTGATTTCCCGTCTACTTCTAAGATGCCCTGCCATAGGTCAAAACAGTTCCTTTATTTACCAGTGACACTCACAGCATACAGAAAGACATTCCACATCACACTGGCTGCTCTTCCAGAGAATCAAGTGTTTGATTCCCGGTACCGAAGTGGTGGCTCCTGTCTTTAACTCCAGCTCTAGGAAATCCAATGCCCTCTTCTGACCTCTGCAGACATCAAGCATGTACATGATGCACATATGTACATGCAGGCAAAATACTTAATACACATAGATGATAAAATAAAAAATAAATAAAAATGATGAGGGGCATAGTCCAGAAGTGGAAGTTCTGACTGACTCCATGGAGGCATGCACGCACTGCAGGTTTGGACCAGTTACACAAAGGAATGAAGGGCTGCTGTGACGGTGTGTGACTGTACAGTTGGCAAAAGGACAGCCGCCGCCCTTTCACCTAAAATGCAGATGTGTTTAAGGAAAAAAACCTTTCCACAATAATCACGTTTCTCAAATAACGTATAATCTATTTTAGTGTATAGAAAATGTTAGATTTGGGTGGCATTTTCCTTTCCTCTACACACCCAATATGATTATACATATGTGCAGATATAATACATGAATATAAACAACATGTTCTATTAAAATACTTAATTTTTCACTGAAAGTACTGCCTTTTTTAAATATTTGGAGGGAAAAAGCCAAACCATTTTTATACCTAAATTCAGGCTTGAGAGATGGCTCCTCACGTATAGGCAGGGTCAACGACCTGAGCTCAGTCCTCAGAAACCACATGGTAGAAGGCTGGAGAGGCTGTCCTCTGACCTCCACATGCTTATGTGGCATGGCTGTCCATCACGACTACATATAGGTTAAATACATATATACATCACTGTAATTTGTAAATTAAAGCTAAATGCCTTCCTGTACGTTAAACCACACATCACTTATTCCTTAGCTATTGCTTTAACTAAAAAAATCCTTTTCGTTTTTATTTATTGTAGACAGCCCTGGCTGGATTGGAACCGACCGTATAGACCAGGCTGGCTTTAAACACACATAGATTGCCTTGCCTCTGTCAATTACCTTTCAAATTCTGGGTTTAAAGGTGTGTGCACCAGGTCTGACTTAATAAATATAATTTCTTAATCATAGATGATATGTTGAGCTTACTTGTGGTCCTCAGTTTAAGATTTTTCAACGTTATTTACAGTAAAATCCTCGCTTTGAATTTTGTCTTTTCATACTTTCCTTGGTGGGCAGTATGTGATCTGTTCTCTGTCCGGTGCTAGACAGCAATAGTGAACCACAGCTCTCCACGGCCATCAGAAGACAGCTCTTTACAGGCTTTACAGGTGGTATTGCTAAATATGACATCAACGATATTAAGTGACATTGTAACTTACAATGAGTTCATCAGGGCACCCCCAAGTTGGTAACTACTTGTGGTCTTTCTTAAAACCATCTTGAGACATAAAGATGGTATCTTCCTTGGGCTTCATCTCATGTACCCCAGACTAGCTCCAGATTCACAAGACAGCAAAGATGACCTTGGATGTCTGAATCTCCTGCCTCCACCTCCCAAGTACTGGGATTATAGGAGGGCACCACCATTCCCCGTTTGTGCAGTGCCAGGAGAGGCACGGGTCTTGGTGCTTGCTTGCAGGCAGGGTAATGAGCCTTTGTCCTTTGTTGGTTTGGAAACAAGGTTTCTCTGTGTAACAGCCGCTCACCACCTGCCAGCTCAGCCTTTGCTTTTGTGGTTGTTAATGACTCACAATTCTCTGTAGGCTTACCAGAGATTCTGTGTGGTTTTCTGTTGGTTGGTTGGTTTGTACCTATGTGTGAACTGTTTCCATCTTTCAGTCTTACCTGTTCAGATCGTAGATACCTCAGCAGTACTAGAAGCTACCAATCAGGTGGTTACGAGCTAGTTGCCATTTGTGTTACAGAAATCTCTTATCCAGAGCTCTTCTAAGAATTATTGAAAGAGAGAACCTCTGTTTCTTTTCCCACCACTGACTACAGACAGCACAGATTAGTTCTGTGTCCTCTTGAGTATCTGATAAAGGTGAGGTTATTTATGTGCTTCGGCATCTGGATCAGCACACTAGGGAGCGTTCCCCACACCATTGTAGCAAGCTGTAGGTTGTGCATTCACTGATGTGCATTCTAAGACCTGACTGACCATGTGAAGACACAGCCACCCATTCTACTGTTGAGGGAGTTTTCACCTGGGGCTAATATTTATGTGGGGCTTTTGTTTGTATTCTTTTTCAAGTTAAGATTGCTTTGTGTGGCGGCCCTGGCTGTTCTGGATCTAGCTCTATAGACCAGGTAGGTCTTGAACTCACAAAGATCTGCCTGCCCCTGCCTCTCGAATGTTGGAATTTAATTTAAATGTAGTTTAAATTCCTTAGGTCACCTACAAAATACACAGATGTGGGGATATTTTCAAATATAATAAAAACAGTTGGAGATATCAGAGGACAGATCCACCTCCTCCAGTCTTGGTTTTTTCCAGAGTTTTCTGTGTAACAGTCCTGGCTGTCCTGGAACTTGCTTTGAAGACTAGGCTGGCTTTGAATTCACAGATATTCTCTTGCCTCTGCTTCCCAAGTGCTGGGACTAACATTTGAGCCATGGCTTCTTCTGCCTGCTCTGTCTTTCTATGCCTGCCTCAAATACTTTCTTTGCTCAGTTAAGGCGTGGCACCACCCCTACCTGCCTGGGAGCCTGGAACTCCTTCTGTAAACTAAAATGACCTCAAACTCAGATTGGATTAAGGGCATAGGTCACCACTCCCAGGATATTCCCTGTGCTGTGATTAAAGGTGTGAGTTACCACTGTCTGATCCTCCTAGACTGACTGTGGGTAGATCCCTCTGCTATCGCTGACTGTTTTTATTATATTTGAAAATATCCCCACATATAACATTGGAATTTAAGGCATGAACCACCACTGCCCGCTTTTTGGTTTGTTTTTGAGATAGGGTTTCTCTGTGTAGTTCTGGCTATCTTAGAACTCACACTGGCCTCAGAGATCTGCCTGCCTCTTTCTCCTGAGTGGAATTAAAGGCATGTACTACCACTGCCCAGCTAGTTTGGGCTTTTATGGATAGTGCAGCTATAAACATTTTGTTCATTTCTTTTCAATTAATGTAGTTTAAATTCCTTAGGTTACCTACAAAGTACACAGAGGAAAAGGCACCTTGGTGAGTAGAGCATCTGGTAGACATCAAAGGAGATTCTCTGCTATCAGTCAGCATCACAGAAAAATGGGGGAAGGGGACCCGGCATCAATGTGACACAGTGGGACGACATACATCCATGCAGCTTTCCCCCAAAAAATGTTTAAGACAAATCTGGCAACAGATAAGTGATGCTGACCAAAGCATTTTACAAGACAGCTGATCCAGGACTCTCCGAAGGGCACCATGACAACCAAATAGGCAAGCAATGATGTTAGAGTGACAGCAAGTGAAGAAATATGATATCTAAGTTTAAAACCATTAATGAGGCCGGGAGATAGGATTCAGTTGGTAAAGTATCTGTCTAAGGCAAGGCCCTGGGATCATCCCCAGCATTGTATAAACTGGTGGTGCACACCTCTAATCCAGACACCGGGGAGGTAAAGGCAGGAGGATCAGTTCAGATCATCTTCAGCTACAGTTTGAGGCCAGCCTGGGCTGTATGGGATGTTTCTGGGATGCAGAGGATTGTTATGAATTCAAGACCAGCAGAGCTAAGTGACAAGACCGGGACTAGAGAGATGGGTGGAGTTGGGTGGGTGGATTTTACTAGGAGGTGCCTGTGGTGAAAGACGCCTGTAATCTGAATCTCACAAGGCAGAGGAGGCAGGAACATGGAGATTTTTAAGCCAGCCAGGCTACACAGTGAGATGAGATCTCAAAAGAAAACAAACAAACAAATAAAGATTGGGTATGGTGACCTGCACCTCTAGTCTCAGGTAGCAGAGGCAGAGGCAGGCAGATCTCGGAGAGTTCATGAGTTCCAAACCAGCCAAGGTAACTTAGGGAGAACTGTCTCAAAAACAAAAGCCAACAAAAGCCAACACATCACACATTAAGGGGACAACTGGAAAATCCAAACATGAACTACATACAAAAAAAAAAAAAACCAAAAAAACAAAAAACCAAAAAAACAAAACAAAAAAAACCCTACTGTATATGATGTGGGATGTCCTTCTGTATGCTGTGAATATTCTTTAATAAAGGAACTGTCTTGGCCTATGACGGGCAACTTAGAAGTAGACGGGGAAATCAGAGCATAGATAGGGGAAGGAGGCAGAGTCAAAAGTGACACCATCCAGCTGTCCAAGAATTAACATGTAAAGAAACACACGAGCCACATGGCAGACAGATTAATGGAAATGGGTTGAGTTAAGATGAAAGAGCTAGCTAGCAATGTGCCTGAGCCATAGGCCAAACAGCATGTAATTAATATAAGCATCTAAGTCATTTGGGGGAGCCTAAGCAGCGGCAGGCAGGTCTGGACCTTGGGACTAGGCCAGGCCAGAAACTTCATACTACAAATGGCACCCAACGTGGGGTGCCAGATATTGCAGACATATTTACTTGCAATGACTAATATTTATTCAGGGGTTATATAAACACTCACTGATACAATTGAACCTTAAGACAATTCTTGGAGAGAAGAAATGTCCCACAATGGATGGTTTGATCCACTCCCCAGGATCAAACAGGAAGGAAGGTCAATCAATTCTGACCACGCCCCATAGGGGTCCTGATTCTCAGGAGCTACTAAAGCTTTCCTAAATAATGCCTGAGTCCTACTACACATGTATCATATCTAGATAAAAGCACACTGCCAATAATTTCTCAGGTGTGATGGTGTTGCTTTGGTTACATACGGGAAAATCTGTTCTGGGTGGTTTTATATGCACTTGACACAAGCTAAAGTCATTTCAGAGGAAGGGGCCTCAAGTGGGGATACACGCCTTTAACCTCAGCACCTGGAGGCAGAGGCAGGCAGATCTCTGTAAGTTCAAGGCCAGTCTGGTCTATAAATGGAGTTCCAGGACAGGCTCCAAAGCTACACAGAGAAACCCTGTCTTACAAAAACAAAACAAACGAAAGATAGAGCTGTAGGAAGCATTGAAACAGTTTTTTCTCAACCCGTGGACCTCACATATTAGATGTCTTACATATCAGATATTTACATTAAGATTCAAAACAGTAACAAAATTACAGTAATGAAGTAACAACAAAATAAGTTTATGGTTGGGGGTTATCTTAGAGTCTCTGTTACTGTGAAGAGACACCATGACCATGGCAACTCTTATAAAGGAAAACATTTAAATGAGTTTTAATGTTACAGTTTCAAAGATTCAGTCTGTTATCATCATGGTGAGACATGGCAGAGTGCAGGCAGACATGGTGCTGTAGAAGGAGCTGAGAGCTCTACATCATGCAGGCAACAGGAAGTGGACTAAAACACTGGATGTGGGTTGAGCATATGAGACCTCAAAGCCCGCCTCCACAGTGACATACTTCCCCCGGCAAGACCATACCTACTCCAACAAAGCCACACCTCTGTTTTCTTTCAATAACCACAAGTGTCACCACAACATGGGGAAATGTATTAAGGGGTCAGAGCATTATGAAGGCCAAGGACCACTGCTTTAAGGCATCTTCCATTAGTGGTTGATGGAGGGAAGATCCAGTCCCTTGGAAGTGGTGCCACTGGACTGGTGATCCTGGGCGTGTTATAAGATGGCAAGCTGGACAAACTGTAAGGAACAAGACAGCAAGCAGCATCCTCCATGGCCTCTGCATCAGCTCTTCCTTTGATGATGAACAGTGTTGTGGAAGTGTAGGCCAAATAACCCTTTCCTCCTCAGGTTTCTTGGGTCACGGTGCTTCATCACAGCAATAGTCACCCTAACTAAGTGTCTTTGTAGTTGACAGGCAGCTAAGTATTTAGATATGAAATTTCCCATGACTTGAGAAAGAGCATGTTGTCACAGTATCCTTTGGGACCATTTCCCACACAACCTTATGTCTTCAGGATCCTCCACAAGCTGCTGAATAAAACTGGGGTTCACTCATTCACACAGAGCCAACTGCTTTGCATGTTTACTTTCTAATTCATTTATCCCCATTGTTGCATGCATTTCAGAGGGGCCTCTTAGCTGCCAGGCAGGTGTCTGTTCCTACTGGAGATCCCAGAACAGCAGTTTTTTGTTTTGTTTTTTTAAATATGAGGTACTTTATAAATGTCACATAAAATAAATTGGTGAACATCTGACCCTTTGTTTTTGTAGTGCACATGTTTGTGTGTATACACATGTGTGTGTGTGAACATGTATAAGTGCATGGAAGCATGTTTGTGTTTATATGTTACATGTGCAGGCCAGAGATTCACATCATGTCTTGCTCAATAGGTTTCCTTCTGGGCCTTCTGCAAAAAAACTCAGCACATGCCCTTATCCACTTAGCCATCTCTTCCCCTCCGAAAGCAAATGTAATGTCTAGTCATCCTTGCACCTTCTACACAACCCTACATCTTCTGAGTTCCTTCAGGAGAAATTAGCTGAAAACTGAAATTAAATTTCCTTTTTCTTTCTGGTGGGAGGTGCAGAGCTGGGATTTGAACTTAGATCCTCTCAGATGCTAACTCTGGTTTCCACCATTGAATATCCTCCCCAGCATATTCTAGTTGTAAAATTCACGTTTTCCCAATGTTTAAAAGTAAAGATTTCATTTTCCATTAAAGTGCTATTTCTAGTGTGTCTGACATTGCATTTTTACAACAGCTTAAAACTAATGCTTCTGGAGATTTTCCTCTTCCATTGGACTTTCTGCCATTCATTTTAACTCAGTGCTGGATGTTTTTCATAATCATGACATCATCTAAAATGTTCCTTATTGTCTTTGGGACACTTGTTTGCTTGCTTTAATTTTTTCCAGCTCAATAAGTATCTACTAAATGCCACCATGTCTCCGGCATTGAATTGTCTGTTCAGGAATTAAAAAGTGGGATATAGCTTCAAGATAGAAGTACATGTTTAGTATGTGTAAGGCCCTCAGAGAGACTCCCAGGATTCTCTCTGCCTCTGAAACACCCTGCTGAAAGAGAGGTGCTCCTAGGCCAACAAAGGAGGAAGCAGCTGCACCAGGGTTGGGGAGGGTGGCAGCCATTGAATTCAGAGAAGCTCAGAAGAGAAGCTTCTGGCTGAAGGTGATTGTCCAGCCTTGGACATTCATGCTCAGGTTTAAGCCAGGCATAGAGACAGCCGCACAGAACGGTACCACAGGCTCTGAGGAAATCAAGCACACTGGCTTTTACTGGCAGCCTAGGACAGCCTAGGGTTTAGCACTGCCCACTCCGGGAACACAATTGTTTTCTAGGCTCCTTCAATGGGGATTAAGTAAGGAAGTGAAATCATGTAGAGGAGTGTGGTAAATAAGACCCTGAGGTAGGCTAGGCCACTAAGGTGGGATTCCCCCTCCTCAATTTGATATCTATATTTACTTTTAGAAAGTCCCCTGACTTTGAGATGCATATAGGCTTGCAGTGACCAAAAGCAATAGGTCCAGATCCTTTGAAAATGGCTCAGTGAGTAAAGGATGTTGCAGCTGACTCTCCCCAGCATTTCCTGGGCCACAGAGATCACCCCAAAGCCCCCTGTCTAGCCTACCGAGCAGTAACTAGGTTAGGATCCTAGAACCTGCAGTGCTCAGGATGGGTTCCAAGAGCTGAGTCACCACTCCAGTGGGCCACTCCACCCAGACTTATAGGACTCAGTCATGGGAAAAGGGGTCCCTCCTCATCTCATGAAGGGCTAAACAGGAAAACACATTTCCTGTTAGTAACACCCAAGCCCCCCAAGTTGAGGGGACCCCTCCCCCCATGAGCTGTACAGACTGGAGGTTATACTCAAAGGAAGAGCTTTAGTCATCTTGATCCCCGTACAGGCTCAGTAAACATGAGAATAAAGAATGAATATGTGAAATCAAGGAGCTGAGGCACCTGGCAGGAGCACCTTTAGGCATTTGGGACTTATCTCTCCTCGGACGGGAACCTCTCTGGGATTCCCAGGACAGGGAGAGGGGACTTAGTCTCTGCCTCCAGGGCCCATAGAGGTGTGTGAGAATCAGCTGACAACAGATGGCTATCGAAGACACTCTTCTTCATTGTCCCCCTCAAGAGGACACATGGGTGGGTGTTGTTTTGGGGTATGACAGCTTGCTGTCCAGTGCTATGTTTGGAGGGAGTCTTTTGATTAGATCATAAGGGCTTTAACCTAATGGGATGGACCACTCCAATGATGAGGTCGTCATCTAGAGGCATTATTGGGCAACCAGGAAGCAGAGCCTGGTTGGAGGAAGTAGGTCTCGGGGAACATGCCTTTGAAGGGTGTACTTGCTTGTCCTTGGTGCCTCCCATCTTCCTGGCATGAGCTGAGCAGCCTTCCTCTGCTACCGGTGACCCTCTGTTATGTTTCTGCCTTACCACAGAACCAGCTGAATTCCCGCTGAAGTCTTTGCAGCTGAGAACCAAAATAAACCACTCTTCCCTAAGTTGTTTAGATGAAGCAACCGAGTCACATTGAGAAGGTAGCTAACACACAGGGTGTCCTAGGCTTAGAGCCACAGGGCAATCTTCCTGTCTTCTGTAGCTCTTTGGTTTTGGTCTGATACGGCTAGGTTTAGGAGAGCTGTGTTCAGTTCCATTTACTACCTTCTGGCAGTGAGCTCTTGACCAATCACCGAACAGCTCTCACACTGGACTCCCGGGTCTGAGGTAAGGTCTTCCCAGGGTTAGGAGATGTGAGGAGCCACCACCATAGAAACAATGGCTTTTATTGTGACTGTCACTTTGCCCCACCTCCATGCTCACACTAGCGATGAATTCAAGTAAAGATCTTAAAATGTTTCTGGCATGTTCATCCTACCTCATAGTCATGCCAACTTGTGGGCATCGGACTTCTCTGGTCTGAACACATTGGGATCAAACCCAGGCTTCCTATTCTCTTGCATGCACCTTCACCTTGCCCAGGTGATCTTAGGATAGAACAGAAATCCAGCACGGAGCACAACAGCCTTGGCAGCTTGCTAAAGCCAGGAAGGCAGAGTTTTATGGGAAATGACAGGGCTTTGCTCGCTGGGCATGCAGTGCTCTGTCTAGTGACTCCAGTGGCAAAGACAAGTACTGAATACCTCTCAGAGGGGACACAGCCACCTCGGTATGCCCTGTAGACAGAAATCCTTCACCACAGGAGGACTTCCCAAGGCCTCCTGAGGGCTTCACCTAAGCCAGTCCCCTCTTCCAATCCAGAGCTCATTTTTGTACTAAGAAACCACCACACTTCAGAGCCCACAGCCAGCCTGCAAGTGGGGTCTTCTTCGAGGCCTTCCAGGCACCTGGCCAGTTTCCTTCTGGAACCCAGGAAGCCTCCACATAACATTCAGCAGCACCCTCCACCTTCCTGACCTGTTCTCCTTTCTACCCTCTCTGCTCTCTGAGAAGAGTCTTTTTCTTCTTGGACCACCCTCTCTTCTCCATTTCTAGTCAGCAAGCATCTCTGATCCCAGGCTTTCACTTACTAGATGTGTCCAAGATAAATCATCAGAATCCTCTTAAGATTCCATTTTGTACTCTGCAAAATGGGTCCAATGATACCTACCTCTTTGGGTTTTGTCATCAGAATCAAATGAGAAATTGGACACTAAGCAGTTAACAGGCTTTTAGGATGAGAAAGGGCTCTCAGCAATGGAACCATCACTCCACAGTAATGGTTCAACCTGTGTCATTCTCCTGAAAGATTCCATTTCCTCTAAGGATGCATCTTAACCCTTCTAAAGCACTTGGCTCAGTGCTGTGCACATGGAGAATGGGCCAGCACTACAGCAGCGCATGCTTTATGGGATCCCCGAGGGAGTAAAGGTGAGCTCTGCCATCCTATGTCAAAAATTCCTACATCCCTGTCACCTCTGATCCCTAACAGAGCTATCTCATCCTGAGCCCACTGGACTTCCTGCTGGTTGTCAGAGAGCTGCCAGCCTGCACCCCCTCCCCTCAGGAGGCCTTTCACCTAGGACACACAGGGACAAGAGCCCACAGGCCCTGCACCAGCCTCCCAGGTGAGGGACCCATGAAAGTTGAGTGTTCCTGGCCCCCCAACTTCCAGGATTTGCCTGGGGGTGTTGTGCGCACTGAAAGGGAAGTTGTGTAATGTCGCCGTCCAGTGGAGGGTCCTTACCCTCAGCTGCCTTAACCCAGGCCCAGCTGGCTTCCTCAGGGCTGGGGTGGACGATCCAGACAACAAAAGAGCCCAGGCTATGGGTATTTTGTGTATAGGACACAGCCTGAGAGAGAGGAGGAAGGGACAGAAGCAAAGACCAGGAGGCAAATGGACACTGTAGGCCTCCTTTTCCTCCCTGACTGGGCCCCTCATTAGGCACCTCCACCCCCCTGTCAAAAGCTCCCTGGGGGAAAGACCAAGTCAGCAGTCTGGCCCAGCAATCTTTCCCAGGGCCTGGCTTTAAAATCCAGGCTCGGGTTCTTGGAATGGCCATCCTTCCCTCCTCCCTTGCATCCCTCAGTTCCATATTCTTTACAGCGGAGAAGACCCACAGGTCAGGGATAGGTCATGTGCTCGCTTCCTGTCTGTCCCGGCTTCAGGTCCAGGTGAGATGGAAGGCAGGCATGTGTGTTGACTGTGATGTCACCCCAACCCTTCCTTTGCCCTAGCAGATGCCCACAGCACACCTGGCCACTATGAGGGCCTCAGATTCTCCACCCCTCCCCCATGTCATTGCACAGAGCTGCAATTCCTGTCCCATCCTTTTCCACTCACCCCAGACCCCAATTAAACCTAAAATGAGACACGTGGAGGCAGCACCCAGTACATTTTTTTTTTTTTTTACTTCTGAAAATCCTCCTGGGAAGGAAGATCTACCTCATCAATGTTCAGCTTTTTGGTGAGAGACCTGTCTCACCTCACATTCCAATCAGTTCTTGAAAAAAAAAAAAGAAGGAAGGAAGGAAGGAAGAAAGGAAGAAAAAGAGAAAAGAAAGAAGGAAAGAAAGAAGAAAGGAAAGAAGCAGAAAGGATAAGGGTATAGTCTGGGGGGCTTGTGTGGTCGGTTTTCTGTGGGTTTTGGTTTTGCATCTTAAGATTGTCCACTCTGGAGAAGTGCCAGTTTGGCCAGAATTGCTCACACAAAGTGAGGGCACGAACACACAAACAGGGACACACACACAGAGAGAGACGCGCACACACTAGGCCCGCGCACACACTAGGCCCTGCTGACACAAACTGTCCGCACAGGCGTCCATTCGAATGGTGCAGAAGTCGTCCGCCACAAGCCATCCTTGAAGACCAGGAAAAAAACCATATAGACCCTGCCCGACGCTGCACAAGCGACTGACCCCTCACGTACGGAGTGTGAAACAATGCGCCTCTGGCTCTCCGGTGCATCCCACCGTGCCCGGATGCACGGGGCGGGCGCTGGGGGTCCCGGTGGCCCGGACGCGAGTCATCGCCAAACCCTACATCTCCCTCCCAGGCCGCAGTGCCCAGGATCCCCTCCCCCGCCGCCTGCCACATCTGGTTCCACTCAGGTCCTCCCCCACCTCCAGCCGCGCTCCTCCTCCTCCTCCCATCTCCTCCCTCACTTCCAGAAACGCGGAGACGATTTTTAAAAACCTAGTCACACACACACACACACACATACGCACACGCACACACACACGCACATATACACACGCGCGCGCGCGCGCGCTTCTCCAAAAAATAGGAGAGTCAGAAAGAAAAAAAAAAAAAAAAAAGAAAAAAAAGAGGGAAAAGTCAAGAGGCCCCACTCCCCCGAAGTTGGCCAAGCTGGCAGCGCTTACCCGGGAGGGCGGTGGCGGCGGCCCCCGGGTGTCCGAGATGCAGTCCCCCGAGAAGCAAGAAGCAGCGCAGCAGGTGACGAGGCCAGGGCGCGAGGACAGTTCGGATGGGTCCCATCCCTGCGGCGCTCGGAGGACGCGGGGACCGAGGGCGCACGGCCTGGTTGCGCGCGGTGGCAGCCTTGATGCTAGGCTCAGATGACTGCCGGCGAGGGGCTTGCGTCCTCCTCCGGGTCGGGACGATGTGATGCCTCCCGGAGAGGAGGAGGGAGGAGGCAGGCCCCGCGAAGGGAGGGCGGAGGGAGGAGCGCCGAACCCGGGAGGAGGGTTTGAGGGGCAGAGGGGAAGGGAAGCGGGCAGCGTGGGAGGGGAAGGAGGAGGTGCGGGGCCGCGGGGCTGGGGACCCGGCTGTAGGGAAAGCGTGCGTCGGGAGGGAGAGGAGGGGATGGCCCGAGAGGAGGATCAGCGTGGTCCAGAACGACCGTCCCTAGCGTGCGCTTTTCTCTTCCTCCACTTTTTAATTCTTTCCCGCCTCGTCTTCCCTCTCTTTTCTGCCGGGGCCTGGAGCCCCAGACGCTGCGTCACAGCTTCTCCTGGTGGCGCGGGCGGCAAAGCAACAGCAAAACTTTCCGCAGAACTTTACCGCGTGGCGAGACCTGGACTGCTGCGAGGTCTGGCCAACCGAGGACGGGGGCGCGCGACTGACTCAGGTGGCCACCAGCACCACCTCCATCTTGCCTCTTCGGCCTGTTTTTTAGCCGCTAGCACTAGCTATTTTCTTTCCTAGGAGGACCCTCTTCCCTGTAGGAAGTCCAGTAGGGAAAAGGAGCTCAGAAATCCGCCACCCGCACAGAGGTTGGGGGGAGGGGAGGGCTCCTGTTGCCTGTGAGCAGCGCAAACAATTCTTGCTCATCTTGTTTTAGCGTGTATGTGACTCCTGTGCCAGTGTCCCGAGTTTATTGCCCACCCCCTCGCTCCCCTCCCCCGCATCCAGAGACCTGGGATAGCCCAGAAGACCCACATCATTCCCACCAGCTGGGGTGCTGGCCGGTGGCAAAGAACAAAACGGAAATCTCACGAAGTCTGGATTTTGGAAGGCATCCTACACCTACCCCTCATTTCCCTACTTGGGGCAGGGCTGAGACAGTAAGACTCACCTCCCTTCGCAAGTGATTAAAACACTGTAAAACTGCAATATGTTTTATTGTTTCCTGAACTCTCCACTGCAGGGTTTATTGGAAATAACAAACATGACTTTACATGACTCCTGCTGTGGGTGATCTTTCCCTATCTGCAATAAGTCTCTGTTCCTCTGCCCTTCCAAGTTCTGGTCCTGAGATTCTTGGCTTAGTATAGCCAACTGGTTGTGGGGATGGGGGAGCACCTGTAGGCCCTTGCAGAGGTTCTACTAGCCACACAGCCCTTATAGTCAGCCAAGTGAACAAAGTTCCTTGCTCCACAGCTACCTTGAGCAGGTTAGAGATTGGCTCCTGGGAATTGCTCTTGGCTTCACTGCCCCTGGGGGGTCTACCTTCTTGGTTTAACATGTCTTAGGGTGTCTATACACACCTGGCCATGGTGGGGGCTGCCTTCTCTTGCCACTTCCTCTCCTTACAAGTCTTATCATCTTTGAGGGATTTGAGAATCTGCTAGTTATGTCCAAGCTGCATCTCCCTAACTGAACAGCTTAAACACAGGATGCTTCTGGAACAGAAATGGATCCCTCCTCTTCCAGCCAGGGGAAGTTTTGGTACTGCCCAACTGGCAGAGCACAAGCCAACACCCTTGTAACAGGGCCCCAGATCTTAGCACAACTGACTCCATGATATGCCATTCAGGCTGTAAAAGTCAGCGCGTAGACAGCACCATCTGCCAAAAATGAAAACAAAAACCTAATCCATCAAAGTCCATAGTTATGGGAAATGTACTAACCTTGCTTTTGGGCTTCTGTAGTTCTGCTTCTGGCTAAGCTAACTGTTCTTGTTAACTGAAGTATGTCAACCCAGGATATCGTGCTTAAAAGTTCACCCAGAGAGAGGCCCAGGGCTACAGTGAGATCCAGTGGAGTCACCAGCTGGCTAAAGACTTTCTATTGGCTTAAACCCATGTTGGAGATGTCTTCTCTGGTGAATACCCCACAACACTCTGACATCATCAGAATGTGACATGGCTCTCTGAGTTGCCAGCAAAGGACCCATTGTGTGTACATCAGTGGTACCACTAGTCCTCTGCTGTCCCCTACCAATCACCCTATACCAACTGACCCAACTGACATGCTGACCCACTTGTAGCCTTGTGAGTTTCATTTGATGGGAAAACAAAAACAAATCTTTTCCACCATATTCCAGGCTGAGAAAAGTGCTCAGGGGGAGCGAGAAGCCAGAGAATGCAATGTACTAGCAGAGTCTAGGTGCTTGGGCCTGTTCAAGTCAGGGCTGTTCACTATGTGCTGCTAATTCATCATATCTGCCATGCCTGTGACTATCACCTGGCTTAGATCCTAGGCAGACAGCATGTCAAGACTGGACAGCTGTCCCACCTGACTTATGGCCCAGGTCTCCACTCTTAAAAGACCCTGCGAAACCAACTGTGGTAGTACATGGCTGTAATTCCAGAACCTGGGACACTGAGGCAGGAGGATTGTCTAGAGAGAGTTCAAGGCCATCCTGAACTACATAGTTTCAGGCCGCCTGGGCTATAGTGTGAAATCTTGTTTCAGAACAAAAATACCAACCCAGGGTATAGAATTCATCCTAGGCTGAGAGGCTGTCTCACATATCTGTTATAATCCCCATGCATGATAGGCGGTAGAATGTAGAGATGGTTGGATATAAAAGCTTGAAGGCCACCCAGCCAGGCACATACAATAGCAAACAACATAAAAAGTTATCCTGTCTTAAACATGGAAGGTGACTGTCCTCTGACCTCTAGCTACAGTATAACATGCTTTAGCAGTTATCACACACACTACCACCAACACATAAAAGGATCCTGTAGCTCAGCTGTCAACAGAATATGGTCACAGGCTATCAGGGTGCTGGGTGTGCTGAGGGCTGAGATTTGAGGCACTTGGCACTCAGGAATTCTATCTTTTTATTAAAAAATACCAGGCCCTGTGTCTGTGGCCTGCTTACCATGTAGTGGTGAGACAATCCCTGACATCCTGTTAGATGCCAGGTATCTGGCTAGATGCTTGGCACTTAGTGGGTCTCCTTCTGGGTCTGAGGACTTGATGCTAAGATAGTAGTACTTGCTAGAGTAAAATGGGAACTAAGACAATGCCCTTCAAATGTTGACTAACTCAGCCACAGTGGGCACGGCGGGATGACTTCATTAGAATAGTCTGGTAGGAGCCCAAACTCTGGAGTGAAGGACAGGAAGTAGAGTCCAGGTTCTTCCGTTTGCCAGCTTTGCGGCCTTAAGCAGTTCTGCTCTCTTTGAGCTCAGTGACTGGTAAAAGGCCATGATTCCTGATAGTATTAAGACTTAAAATGTTTCTATTTCAGGGATGGCACAGCCTTAAATCTACAGAGCTGCTCAGGAAATAGAATCCTCTCCCTACCGGTCTTTGCTGTTCAGACATCAGGGGTCTCTCTTACTCAGGACCCTTTACCTTGCGTGCCTTGTCCCCTGTCAGTACTCATGAGATCTGTTGAGGCCAGATTAATCATGACTGAGACACTGGGTGCCACAAGAGGAAAATATAACCTCCCCTTGTCATATGAACCCTTCCAGGTTTAACTGTGTACAAAAATGTCATCCCACAGTGTGAACATGTCCCAATAGAAGTGTCTTGATGCCTGGTGTAGCTGGCTAATAAACGCACGTCTGCAAACATTCTACCACAGAGTGGTGCAGAAGCCCAGGCACTGGTGTCAAAGGTGAGTTGAGCTTCGCTTCCCCCACCCCCACTTTACTGGGCCACGTGTCCTTGGATAGCCACTACCCCTCTCTGAGTCTCAGGGCTGAGATGAACATATTGGTGTCTTCACTCACTGTATGTAAGGGTTGTTTGTATTCTCTTTCAGCAACCCCTACAGTGATGCCCAGGGAAGCAGGACTACCTAGTAGGCCAGACCCACAGCAAAGTTTAGGAGAAGAGGACAAGGGACAAGGGACAGTGAGGATGGACCTGCATGCTTGGAGGAGGTTTGTAAGATCTGGCCGCCTCGTGCTCCAAGCAGCTAGAAAGGAAGTGTCATGTAGAATGTCTTTCTGTATGCTGTGAATTACCATTGGCCTATGGCAAAGCAGCTTATAGGCAGGCAGGAAATCTGAACATACATAAAGGGGAAGGAGGGAGGAGTCAGAGAGATGCTTCGAGCTGCCACTGAAAGAGCAAGACGTAAAAGTACAGGTAATCCATGAGCCATGTGGTGAAACACTGATGAGTAGAAATGAGTTAGGATGCAAGAGCTAACAATAAGCCTGAGCCATAGGCCAAACAGTTTGTAATTAATATAAGCATCTGAGTCACTTTGGGGGCTAAGCAGCTGCAGATGGGTCTGGACCTTGAGGCCAGGCCAGGCCAGTAACCTCTGTCTACAAAAGTATGAGCCCAAAGAGGCACACAGGACAGTCCCACTCCATAGCCTCTCCAAGCCAGAGTCTTGCCCAGCTTAGACTGACCTGGGAGGACCCCTCCCTTTCTATCTCCCCCAAAGGCTACTCAGGCAGACCTCATTCACACCAGAGAAGAGGGTCCCAGAGGAAGTGAGCTAAAGGAAGAAGGAAAGAAACTATGTTGAAAAGACACCTCCAAATGTCCAAGTTTGACTCAAGGCTATAAGGTTTTAGGGAATTTACCATTTAACCTAAAGGAACCACCCCTCCCCTGTCCAAAAACTGGGGAGCACTGTGGCAGGTGTCATCTCTTGACTGACCTATCCTATCATAGCCACCTGAGAATTCTGTCCACTGTCCATAGGTCCTTCCCCTCTCCCTGGAAGGACTCCTGTATATCTTCCTTGAGTTCAGCCTGAAGTCTGTTAATGCAAATTACTCCTGACTTTTTGCCTTTTAGCTCCCAGAGGCTAAGAGATGGTTACAGTCCCTTCCAGGATGCAAAAGGCAGACTTCCTCCCCAGGTCTAGAGTCCAGATTCTGACTCCTTGGCATCTGGGACACAAACTCCTACTTAGAGAAGCCACAGGAATGTTGCCAGCTGTCAGCAGGGCCCTGGAGTAAGCTCAGAGAAGACAGACTTGGGGCCGGGCGCTCAGCTTGCCACAGGATCTAAATACTTCCCTCCCATATGCTCATTGCCCTTAGTGCTCGCTGCTTAGGATTCAGACTGGTAACAGAGTTCAGGGAGGTGTAGAGGCACCTGAGGCACCATGGCAAGCAAAGGAGAAGTACAAAGAATGAGTGAAGAATCAGCTTCAGTAGGGTGGGACAGAGTCTCCAGAACTTTCTATCACCCAGCTGGTGTGTGCGTGTCACTCTGGATGCCTGCCTCCACCTTCTCAAGTGCTGGGATTAAAGACACGCTCCAGCATGGCCCAGCAGCATCCAGGAATCAGAATCTCAACAAGACTGCTATTCAGGCCCTGACCTAGCCACCCGGGCTCCCCACTCAACAGCTGACTACATATTGTTCCTAATATGCTGTCTCTTGTCCTTTGTTTCACCACTGAGGTCTCTCCCCCACCTACTGGCCTGACTTGCCCCTCACAGACACTCAGCAGGCTAGACCTCTCCGATTTCTCCAGCACTGGTGCAATTAGACAACCTGGTGGAATGAAGGGTAAAGTATCACCAGAGCCCAGAGGCACCTTTCAAACTCCCAGGGTCTGCATCCCTCGTGTGTAAAGTTCACTAAACTCCTGGGCCCAGCATTTGATGGACACCGGTTTTTCCATGTGTCCTGTGTAGATGAGAGAAATTTACCCATGTGGCATTTATTGCCCTAACTATAAGTTATAGAGTGGTGACTTGAATCTCACATAGAGCCCCCGTCACTATTGTACAAATCCTGGGCAGGTTCTGTCTGGCTAACATAATGGTCCATATCTTTCCTCAGTTAGCAGTCAAGACAATCCCCTACAGACAGCGACAGGGTAACCTGATCTAGACAACTTACTAATACTTCTCTGGAGATTCTGGGTTCTATCAATTTGACAGTTAAAACTAACAAACACGGGCAGGGGACCAAACAGCAGGACTCCTGCTGAGATTGTAGAAAGTCCTAAAGAGTTTGTAGACAGAGGCAGGTGGCGGTGGCACATGCCTTTAATCCCAGCACTTGGGAAGAAGAGGCAGGAGGACCTCTGAGTTTGAGGACAGCCAGGTCTGTCTACAGAAAAGTCTGTAGTCTGGTCTACAGAAAAAGAGTTCCAGGACAGCCAGGGCACACAGAGAAACTCTGTATTAAAAACAAACCAGAACAGAGTCTGTTGATACAAAGCTTCTGGAGCTGTAATTTGGAGGCACACACCTTTGTTATCTTACCTGAGGGAATTGGCTCAGTGGCAGACAGTGACTAGCCATACCTGTTGTGTACACACACACACCATGACACCTTCAAGCTCACAGCAGCCTCAAATAAACCAAAGCATAGAGAATTGTGCTGATTTGTCCATTTAAGAGTTTTTAGAAGTGGGACAGAACTATGCCTTCCAAATCTTTCTATGTGTTCATGTGTGAGGGTGAACATGCATGCATTATGCAATCATGCATGTGTGTATAGCCAGGTCAATATTGTCTTCTTCAGTTGCTCTCCACCTTGTTTATTTATTTTGAGGCAAAATCTTGCTATAGCCCTGATTGCCTGAACTCACTGTAGACCAGGTTGGCTGCTGCCTTTTAAGTGCTGGGATTATAGGCGTGCACCACTACGTGGGTGTTGGGGGACCTAAACTCAGGTCCTCATGCTTGCCTCACAAGCATTTTACCAACTAAGGCATCTTCTTAGGCCCCATGACTTCCTAATTTATAAGTAAGATAAAAAGATCAAAGTAGGGCTGGTGAAGCATGTATTTTGAAGGCTCAAGGACTGTGAATTCGAGGCCAACCTAGGCTACACAATGAATTTCAGGATAGCCTGAACTATATGGTAAAATAAAAACATTATATGAAGAATACGTAAGTCAAAGATGGCAGGACTAGATCTGAAGGAACCCTGATGATGTTCTGTGAAGTCACATCTCCATTTTCTTCCTGCTGGTCCCCTCTAGCCCAGGACTGCAGAAGCAGGACTGCTGCCCAGACCAGCTGCACTTTCATGTAGATTCCTGAGGAGAGGATTTGAGCAAAACAAGCCAGGCTTAGGACTGGCTTAGATCAGGACAAACATACGCCTGTTTGGAAGCCCATTTGCCATGTTTGCCCACAGCCACCTATGCATAAACATGCACAAACCCAGCTCACAAAAATTCAACCTGCAGCTCCTTCCTAGTTACTACAGCTACATCTACTGCTTGTCACCAAACGGCTCTAGGTTTCAGTTTCTTAGTCTGTAACAGCACTAAGGCCCCTTTCCCTTCTGTATTCCCTTCTCCCCCTCCTACCCTAGTCTCCAGGGGAAGAAAGACCTGAGGTTAACAGTCTTCTAACTGGACACTTAACTACCACACCCAGGGGCCTGACCCAGGGCCAGATGGGTGGGGCTGAGTTACCAGCCAGCCAGCCTGCGGCTCTCTGACCCTTCTCACCATGGGGTCTCCCGCCCAGAGCCTTACACATACACACACATCCCTGGCAGCCTCCAGTCTGTCTAAGGCCCCTGCTGGGCTTGGCCTGCACAAAAGCCCTCTTGTATTCCCTGCCCCCACCTTGCCCCAGACTTGCCTGTTTTCCCAGCCTTTGGCAGGTTCCCTTAATCCTCAGGCCTCTCCCCCTTTAACCTCTTCACCCCTCCAAAGAGCTGAGGCTCATCTGTGCTCACTCCCATCCAACAGGCTATTGAAGCCATCTCTGCATAGCCTGGACCCCTCATGTATGGGAAGCCCTCATGAACTAATTCATAAAATACTCTACGGTTTTACGAGTTTTAAGGTTTCCAAGATGAGCAGCTTTGCCCAAGAGTTCTGTTAGGCCTCCTGCAGGAAGAGGTTATGTCTAGGGCCTTACTGCAGCTCCCCATAATGACAATGTCTAACAACAGTCCAGAGGTCCTGAGCTTAAGTTAGACTTTGACTCCCAAAGATAAAAATAAAACAAGACTCATCTCCCTTGCAGTTGGGTGAGTTCAGAAGAAGCCAGAGACCTACTGTGTGCAAGGTCTTAGGCTCCATGTGGCTGCTCCCAAAAGCCAGACTCTGCCACTCATTTTCAATAAGCCAATTAAAAGAGCCGAAAATAGTTAAAAGCAGAAGAGATGTCACCACACTGTGAAGGACAAAGGGCTCCAGTGACCATCTAAGTCCATCTTCAGAGTCCCAACATGAGGTTTATGCTTAAATAGAAAGAGTCCTGATTCACGGATGGCCCTGTTGGCAATGACCCATCACTGTCTCCTCTAAGTGGTATGACAAGTTGCATCTTTTTTCTGGTTCCAGCTGGCCCAGGTTTTAGACAGTTTCTCTTTCTGACCCTACCACAGTCCTTACAGGGCGGGCGGACAGGGAGGCTCACCCTGCCCTGGGAGACTGACTGTCCATAGCTGTGTTCTCAAGTATACACCTGGGTCAGTACCACCTAGAAGTAACACAGAAATTTTTCTAAGCCTCTACCTCCAGTTTTTGATAGTGGGTGGGCTGGGGGCCCCAAGACTGAACACATCACAAATGCCTAGTGCTGTTGATGTTCCCAGACTCACCCAGAAGCCATCTTCCGGGTAGAATGAGACCCACGGACACTAAATGGACAAATGGTCCCCTGCCAACATTGCAAGGTTCTGAACTTGAAACCAGTGGACTTAGGGGTTCCAATCTCAGCTTGTCTTACAGGGTCTTGTCATCTTTCTCATCTTTCTTAAATATTTCTTATGTGCTCCTGTGTGTCAGGCCCATTACCTACCTTCTATCTAACTTTTTTCCAGAGCAAGATGTCCCTGAAGCTCGCAAAGATGGGATTTGGACTCAGGTCTAATCTTAAAGCCTGAGGATCCTCCCTCAAGAACTGAAAGGAGAAGAGGAGAGGAGGAGAAAGAGGAAGAACAGGAGAGGTCTGGGCTACCGACCATTTAGTAGGAATCTCAGAAAGAAAGGAAAATTGTGAAGTCTGGCCAACTTACACTTTATCGTCTTAGAAGGATGCCCCAGTGCTCGTGTCAAGCTCTAAAACCTTAGGTAACTGTTTAAAGACAGCTATCACAATGATCTAACTGCTAATCTCAGCTACAAGAAAACCTGCCCTTCCCAGACTCCGGTGCAGGAAACAGTCTCTGACAGCCAGGGTCTCAGGTCATCACAGCGGGGGTGGGGGGAGCGCTCTCATGTGACTGTGAGCCCATAACCAGGCCTTCATCCATCCACTATACTATTCACTGATGAATCTCCACACCAAGTCTAGCAAAAAGTACTACATGGTCACACATTTCCATTATGCCTGTAGCACTTGTGGGAACCCTACCAGCTACCAAGATTCTATGGTTATCCCGATGATGAGAGAGGACCCTGTGTGAGGCTGGGAATTAATTATTTTTTTTACAATTACATTTATTCACTTGTGAGTGGGTAATGGTGAAACCAAAGGAGGTATGTGGAAGTCAGAGGAGAATTTATAGGAGCCAGTTTTCTGGGCTCCCAGGGATTAAATTTAGGTCGTCAGATTTGGAAGCAAGTGCCTTTACTTACTAAGCCATCTCATCACCCTAAAATTCATTTCTTATTAGTTTTTAATATATATTCTGTCCTGTACTCAGTGTTGGGAAAGGCCAAAACAATCTGGATAAATTTAACTAAAATCAGTACTTTATTATTATTATTATTATCATTGTAGTCTTGGCTGTCCTAGAATTCACTCTGTAGACCAGGCTGCCCTCAAACTCACAGAGATCTGCCTGTCTCTGCCTCCCAAGCACCAGGAACAAAGGCATGTGCTGCTGCCACCACCACCAGGTCATAAATTAGTATTTTGTAGTTGTTCACTGTAAGCAGGAAGAGTCCAACCATGGGCCACATGTATCCTGGGATAGCCACGAATGCAGCCTGGCGTATCTGTAGATTAACAGTCACATCGCAATGTTAAAAGGATGACAGTGGATAGAGTAAATCAACACAACGATTATAAAGGACTAAAGCTTGGAGAAAGTGAAACCCACCTTACATCAGAGAACCCCACTTTACTGGCTTCTTCAAAAGAGAAGAGGCCAGTGTGTGTTCTTTGGGGCTCCTTCAGGTTATGGAAAGATGCTGCACATGCCCAGATTCAAGCCAGGCCAGCCAGGACCCAGACTGAGTCACAGCAAGACCGGAGGGGGCCCCTCTTTAGGATAAGAGGAAAAGGCAAACCATGAAGCAAACCCAGCCACATACTGATAAGAACACAGGAAATGGGGCAGGAAGTGAGGGAGCGCCTAAAGACATAGATCTTTTCCCAAACTGAGTCAAAAAATCGAAAACCATTAGATGAAGGATAAAGGGTACAAATTTAGTTCCTTTGAGCTAATTCAACACGGCTTCTACTTCACCTGCTCTTCATGCATGTGGATACCATCCTAGCATTGCTGAGCTTGACCTGCACTCAGCTTAGCTACCTAAAGGTGGTCATAGGGGGTGGAGGTAGAGGCTAGATGTTTAGCTGTAGAGTGCTTGCCTGACGATGTGTAAGATCTCAGGCTCCAGCCCTTAGCGTTTGGCCAGGGAAGGAATACATAAAAAAATTTGTATTTCAAGAAAAAAATAGTTGTTTTAAAAGCCTGAGGAGGTAACACCCTGTGACAAGGCCTACCTACATATTTCCTTTGGTTTGGAATGTTCTGCCTTCTTGTAAGATCACTTGATACTGAGGCAAAGTGGGGCAGAACCACGAAATACACAAGGGCCTTAGAAAATGTGTTCTTGGTGGCACTTTTCACATGTACAGAGCACTAGAATCAGGAATTGCTTAAGAGCTCTCTGCCCTTCCTGACTCTCCGCCCCTGCACTCAACTCTACATTTTTAAGTCTTTTTGGCTCGCCCTCTTGCCACATGTCAGTAACATTCCAAGCTGGCTACCACATGTGCAGGCCCTGGTCTCCAAGCCGCTCCTGCTGAGCACTCTGCTGTTCCAAGGGCACAGTGTGGCCAGACAGCTCCCATTTCAGTCTGTCTTCAGATGATCACACATTTCAGAAATAAGACAAATTGAAAAAAATTAATTTAAAAAAATTCATAAAGTTCATACCTGAAATTCCTACAGAATTTTTTAAAACTCCTATTAGATGAATCTACCAAACTGGGTTAGAAGAGTGTGTACACACACACACACACTCACTCACTCACTCACTCACTCACGCAGTTCGAATGCCCCGGAGAGGTTGTTTTTCTACCCAGAAATCTGAGAGGGAAAGCTCATGTGCTGACCAAGTAAATAATGTGGTTAATAAGAAATGGACCATCCTGGGAAGAGGAGCCCCACCCCTGGAGCCTTCTGTCTACCTGTAAGACAGTTACTGTAGTTTCGATAGTTACTATATTCACAGACTCCAGGAGGACTGCATGGACAGATGAACCTTTATTTAAAAAAATAGCACTTCAAATAAATTAAAAGGGACAACCGTCAAGTGTTCAAATGTGAGGAAATATCTGAAAAGCTAGCGAGCCTGCAGCTACAGCCTTCTCATCTCATTCTTTGTCAGACAGCAGAGCCCACCATCTTAGAACTCTCCCTTTCCCCTGAGGTGAGGAAAGCAATCGCCAGCGGGAGACCAGACGGAGGGAGCTGCATCTGACTGGAATGAACATTGCCACGTACTCGCTAATAAGGGTTTCACTTTATGACCAAATGTAATCTTTCAAAAATAAAAAAAGGAGTGAGGGAAGCTGCATGTTTTCTGTTTTTGTTTTTGTTTTTTTAAAAAAAATTGAAATTATTTAGGGATAGAACACTAACTCTAGTGCCTTTAATGGGCAATAGCAACTTTTTTCCTCCAAAGTCAAACACCATCCCCAGCTGAGCCTCTGTGCTGCAAGCTTTTTAGGAGATGTTACCTAAACTTTATTAAAAGAAAAGAGCAAGTTTAAATATAGACACTGGAATAGCCCAGTCTGTATTTTCAAGTCCACATTCTTCATCTGAAGCATTGCATCAGGGAACCCCCTGAGTCTGCATGTTTTCAAGTTCACAGTACTTGGAACCAGTTTTTTTCTTTTTAATTTTTCCTCACTCAGAGCAGCCACACACAGTGACCGTTGACGCCGGAACCTCGGGCGGGGCCTTCTCCTATGAGGCCTGGCCAGAGCTGCCCAAGGCTTCTTCTCAATGAGAATCGATGCTGTCATGCTCTATGGATGGGAAAAAAAGCAAGAAAATAAAAGCACCTGGTACAGGTTTCATGAGATCCATTCGGATTCACTATGCTCCAAACCCACTGCTGATGCCATGTGTCCACTTTGTGTGCTGAACAGTTTGTGGCCTTGGAGTTGGTCTCAATTCGAAGAACTGTTATTGGATGCCCCAGAGGTTGATGCAATAGCAGCTCCAGCAGGGCTACTTGTAGAGACTGACTTTCGGATGTGAGGCAACAAGTAGGGGTCACAGGCTAGCTGCTGGACATCAATTCGATCCTCCTTTCGATAGGCCAAGCATCTCCGGATAAATGCCTGTAAGAGGAAGTTTCATACAAAAGACTGAAGGAGAAAACCCTGGTATACCAGTGGGAACTGCTGTCAGACAGAGCAAACACACTCTCAGAAAAGGTTTACAGCCTCCTCAAATCCATCACAGCAGAGAAGATAGGGCCAACACAAGTACTGGGGTTTGCTGAGTATTAAACATAATTTGACTTCAACCGCACTGTCAACATGGAAGCTCCCTTTCTACCCAGCCAGAGTCATGTTTATGCAACTCTTATCTAAAGACTTAAAAGTCTTTTCTACCTACACATTTTTTTGATCAGAGAATTCAATTTATGTAATGTAATTTATTTAAACTTGTTTGTTTCTCTTGTATCCCATGCTGACCCTGAACTTCTGATCCTTCTGCCTCCATCTGAAGTGCTGGCTTTATGCAGTGCTAGGGATGGACCCAGGGAAGTTCTGCCAACTTAGTTATGTCCTCAGCCCCAATACATCTGTTTTAAAGTTAAAACCTATTTATCACGTCTGTATGTCCTAGTAGGCTGCTGATGATGTGTGGCAGGCTCACAGGTGACAGCACACATCCCAGTTTGATGACGGGATGTTGACAGGGGAAGCTATGAAGCAAGAAGAGACCATGAACGAGACTATGTTCTTCATGCTCTATTTTGTTATGAACCTGAACCTAAAATGGTTTAGAAAGTAAAGTCTGGCTAGAGATGGAGCTTAGAGGTAGAAAGCTTACCTATCAAGAAATGGCCTGACATTCAGACTTCAGCATAGATATATAAAGTAGGTTTATTTACAGAAAAATCTAAAACATGAACAATTGATTTTCTTTTTCCACGTTTAATTGACAAAATATAAAGGTAGAAGGGCAATTCTGTCTTCTCAAAACTGAAGACACAGGTATCTGCTTGATTAAGATATTTGAAAGCTAAGCGACATTCACAGAAATGAACATGCAACTCCTGGTTTTGAAAACGAGCCTTTTCTAGTGAAATACACAGAACTAGAGTTTTAACAGGTTCCCACAGGTTGTAACAAGATCAAGTATGTGTGTTGTGTTCTCTACATAGCTGCCAGAGTAGGCTCTTAAACCGGACCACATAGTTGCCATGATCACACTACTTGCCTGCTTTCTGCCCATTTCACAATGGCCCTGCACCTCTTCTACAATTCTCTTTCCTTCAAATCTACATACGGCTTCAAGATACTGATCGAATAGCTCTTCATCATTGAGACCTACCCCAACCATGCCATCAAACTGAAGAGGGGGCTATCACCTTCCCACCTAAGTAATTCTACATCATTTCTTCTATTTAGGTCTTAGCTCCCCCAGACAGTCATGAAACTGGATATCCTTCCTATTACACATACTTCCGGTTGTAACTCTACTGGAGCCTGCTTTATCCTTCCCTGTCCTGGGTCAAATAGCTGTTGTGAATTACAATCTGCTCGTGAAAATTCTTTTTACTAAACCTGGGGGTGAGGTTGGCAGACTTACATTCTTCTACCCACTGTTCTTAAGAATAATAATTTCTCCCCATCCTGCTGCTTACTAATGGCTGAGTTACATTCAATTCAGTTACTACCACCCAAAGAAGTGACACAGGAAGCCAGTCATTTCTGCTGGCCAGTGGATCAAACTTACCTTTGCTTCAGGTGTGACTACTGGCTTTGGCGGGAACTGTACTTCAGTAGCTTTAAGAATAGTATTCTCTTGTAGAATATCTTGCTGGGACTGGTTATGGCCAAAAGGCTGTCATATAAAAATAAATAAAGGTTGGCCTCTGGTTACACAGTTCAGCACCACAGAAGAGTCTTCAAACTCTGGGAAGGCTCTCCTTTAATTCTTACCTTTGACCTTAATAGGGAGGGCACACAGCTTAAAGATTAGGTCAAGGCAGAACAGGGAGCTGGGAGCAATTTCTCCCATCTCTAGCTTTGCTCAAAGCAAAAAAAGACTCAGAAAAGAAATTAGCAGCCTTGAGTCCCCAGTCGTAACTTAAGTGACTACACATATCTATGTGCCATTAGCCAACCCAAGGTGTGTATTTGTGTGTGTGTGACACACACACAACAGATGGAAAAATAAATCAAGGGAGGCTGGAAATGGCTCAGCAACTGAGAGCCCTGGCTGTTCTTGCAGAGGACTGGGGTGTGGTTCCCAGCAACCACATGACAGCTCAAAACCATCAGGGGATCCAATGTCCTCTTCTGAACTCAGAACGTGAACATATATACATACAGGAAAAACACTCAAGACACATAAAACAAAAAAAAAAAAATCATTTAAAAAAATGTTAAAAGAAAAATTTTTCTCACAGTTAGTATGAAGAATGGGAGTGGTCACTCCTACACTTAGGAAGCTGACACAGGAGAATCACTGTGATTTCAGAGCCTATGAAGGCTACACAGTGAGCTCTAGGCCAGTATGCACCACAGAACATACCTCAAGAAACAAAACTCAACAAAGAAAGAGAGTGCAGGAACCACTTAGGGGTTTTAACTGTCCTTCAAGTTTCAATTTCCTAATAAACTTTTAAAAACAGGTTCAGGCTTCCCACAGGCCTACACTATTATAACAACTCAGCATTGTTAGACAGCACACAGAACAATCAAGCTCTACTCGTTTTGCTTAGGTTTTCTTATCTTAGAGAGGCTGGATAAAGAAAGACCAAGAGGTTAAAGACGGAGAAGTTGTCAAGAGTTAGGCCTGGAAAATCTAATCAAGAGTTCTCAGGAGCAACAAAACTGCTTTCTGCCCATGTCCAGCCTAAGTGAAGACCGACACATAAGGAGGAATGTGAAATATACTACTGGACCCTAATATACATGTACATATACATGAGTGTGGGCACATAACAAAGAAAAACACTGTTATTCTTTGTTCAAATTATATAACACCTCTATCAGAAACAACAGGCACCAGAGCTGTGCCACTCAACTACATCCTTGGTTTTCTTGATGGGTTTTTACAATACTGTTCAGGTTTCCCACAGGCTCCTTGGATCTTCCTGCCTCAGATTCCCAAATCCTGGAACTATAGATATGAACTATCACACTTGGCCAAGGGGTACTTACACAAGACACCCACACCCACACACCCCACACCCACAAAGGGGAGAGATTGACACAACAGCTAAGAGCACTTGCTACTCTTGAAGAGAACTCCAGTTTGGTTCCCAATGCCCATGTCAATGAACTCACAACCGCTTGTAAATTAGCACCAGGGTTTCTGTGCAGGTTAGCTCTGTGTCAATTCAACACAAGCTGAAGTCATCTGGGAACCTTAATTAAGAAATTGCCTCCATCAGATGGTCTGTGGACAAGTCAGTGAGGCTTTCCTGACTAAAGACTGATGTGAGAAGGCCCAGGCTACTGTGGCAGTGTCACTCTGGGCAGGTGCTCCTGGCTGATATAAGCAAGCATTAAGAGCAAACCAGGAAGCAGCACTCCTCCACAGTTCCTGCCCTGACTTCTCTCACTGGACTGTGATCAGATCCATAAGTCAATTACCTAGTTGTTTGCTGGTGTTCAGAAAGCAAACTAGGCAGCAGGTGACAGACACCCTCTCCCAGTCTCCACAGGCAGACATAACCATGCACTCTCACGCACACATAAATAAGAAAATTAATCTCTGCCAGGTATGGCGACCCATTTCTTTAATTTCAGTGCTCACTCAGGAACCAGAAGTAAGACAATCTCTTTGAGTTTGAGGCCAGCTTGACCTAAACAGTGAGAGCTCTAAATCAGCCAGGGCTACAGAGTGAGCCCCAATCTCAACAACAACTACTACAAAACAAAACTAAGAAATGAAGTATGGGGGTCTGAGGAGATGGCTCAGGAAATAAAGTGCTTATTTACTATAAAACCCAAGGGCCTGAGTTTGGTCTCCAGCATCCACATAAAAAGCCAGATGTAACAGCATAGGTGTGCAACCCCAGCACAGGGGAGACACAATCTAGGGACTTGCTCTCCAGCTAGTCTAGGTGAGTCGGGTTCAGTGAGAGAGAATAACTAAGGACAAGTGCATAGTATATTTTTATTAATCACAGCTTTATCTAATGAGATGAGGTGATTAAAAAAATAAAAACAAGCTATTCCAAATTTTAGATCCTATTAGAACCTTGAGAATAATTCTTGGGCAGATTGTTCACATTAGTAAGTGATTTCAAGACTAATGTTGATATAATCTCAGCATTCCAAAGGCTGAGGCAGGGGGATTGCCTTGAGTCTGACGTCAGCCTGCACTATATAGTATAGTAACAGGCCAACCACAGCTATGAAGCAAGACCAAAAAACCCCAAAACACATAAATCAAACTACCCTGTTTTACACTGAGTTCACATACAAATCAGAATCAAAACATCTTATATATAAGAACAGAAACATGCATGTCTCTGATGACTTGGGAAAATTCAGTACTCCAGCCTGGAATTTGCAAGTTATACATGAAGCATTTACTGAGAAGCCTGTATTTTCTTTAAACCAGTACTTTTAGGATACCCAATGATTAACTGCAAAGAAGAATTCACAGAGGCGGAGGACATGGCTGAAGGCTGCTACTTCCTCCTCACCTTCCTCCCATAAAGACACTGGTAGAAGATCACACCCACAGACCAGACGTCAACTTTATTTGAGATCTTTGGTGGTTCTTTCCCAACTACAAAACACTCTGGTGGTAAATACCTAGGAGAAAACAGAAGTAAAAACATTCAAAAAAATAAGAACATAAAACTATCTCTAAGTCATATATAAAAATGCAAAATAGAGTACCTTGTTAAAAATATAACACTCCGCCAGTACATAGTCAGCGGCACAGATGGATCTGTGAGTAGGGACTACTAGAACAGCTGGGGATAAGGAAAGAAACCTTGTCTCTCAAAAAACCAAAAACCAAGTGTGTGTGTGTATCTAAAATGTATGTATGTATGTGTGTACATGCACATATACCAAACATTCCAGTTTCAATCATTAGCTTATAAACATATGCAACAAAGGATACTTGGACTGATGGAGGTGGCAATTATCTTCATATGGCATTAAATATTTTATTTCAATTTATGGAGGTGTAAATACTCTCTCTAGTTTCACTTAGCTCACCCCCCGACCCCCAGCCTCCTTTCTCAGGCTTCTTCCAACTCCAAGTGTCATTCACAAGTTTGTTGTGGTATTTTGTAGTGATGGTGACAGCTGGAGATCACACCAAGGAGCTCACACATGGAATTAAGTGTTCAATCATGGAGCTATCTACTCGGCCCACAATACTTCTCTAAAATCAACTTGGGGGGGGGGGGGTGAAGACTGAATCATAGCTCAATAAGCTACATTTCTAGCCCCTAAAATTAATTAATGTTTTAAAGACCAAATGAATTCAGGACCTAGGGATTTCTGAGGACAGCTTCCTTTTGGAAGCCTCTAACAGAAATAATTCCAATATAAAATCAAGAGTGACATTAAAGTCCACGTTAACAGAAAATGTTTTATTTTTCTACATTAAGGGTGAGACAGCTTGGTGAAAGACTAATAATTAGTACAGCAAAAGCCACATAAAGATCCTCAACTAAAATCCTTCTATCCCTACCACCGGTCTCAAGAATCTAAGGAACAGTGGGCTACAACAAATTGTATGGTGTGGAAGGTAAGAACCTCTGAACATTTAGAAAACCAAATAAATATGCCTGGAATCTTAGCCATAGCTCAGCTAGAAGGCAGAATTCTAAAGATACTAGATCACTGCTTCTCAACCTTCCTAATGCCTCAGCCCTTTAATACAGTTCCTCATATTGTGGTGACCCTGAACCACAAAATTATTTTCACTGGTTACTTCATAACTGTAATTTTGCTAGTTACAAATTGTAATGTAAACACCTGTGTTTTCCAGTAGACTTAGACAACCCCCCCCCCAAGGGTCATGGCCCACAGGTTGAGAATCATTGCAACTGACTAATTCCTGCAGACTCGGTCCAGCCAAGTCCAGCCTATGGAAAAATCTTTTATTTGGGCCCCCGTTGTGTTTCTGATATAAAAATGTAAACTTAAACCCTTCTTTGCTCATCTACCATCTCTGTAAAGCTTGTGATTATGAACCAGATTACTTTACAATGAGTACTTACAGCCAAGACATACACTGAAAGTGTACACCAGTGGCAGCAGACTGGTAGGCTGAATTTCCAATGGCAAAGTGAAACACAAAAGAAAATAAACTATCCTAAAATTTGAAATAAACAGAATTTACTATGAAGAAAAAAGGAGGGTGGGGCAAGGGAAAAAATGTAAGCAAAAGCAAAAGTCTTAAGAATAGCCCTTCCAAGCAGCACTCAAGATTTTCCTGTACCTTGATTTCACGGTTGCTGGTTCTTTAACACACATTAACTTAAATATGACTTTGCATAAATAACAAATATAATTGATTCTTAAAATGACCACTGAAATGAAATCACAATTTTTCTGAAGCAGTGACAGGGAAGAACAAGAGTGGTAAACTCATCCACCAGGTAGAGTGGTAACATGTGTAGCTAGGCAGTGGTGGCGCATGCCTTTAGTCCCAGCAGAGGCAGGTTTGAAGCAGGCTTAGTCTACAGGACAGCCAGGGCTACAGAGAAACCTTGTCTTGAATGCCGCCCCTCCCCAACCCCAATTTCAGAATTTAAAAGGTACTTCAATTTGATAGTATATATTCAGTAAATGAACTTCTAAGACTCAGTTTCTCTGTCTATAAAGAAATAAACTAAATTTTCCATACAAATAATACTGAAAACAGCAAATATTCTCATTTCCTACTGAGAACCTTGAGAGGGATTGTAGAAGACAAACCTATGATAATAAACTATGCTAAAAACAGAGCTGCATTTTAATCACAATACAAGTCCTCATACAGAAGGAATGGAGCTCAGGAACAATGCTCAAAGATCACTCTGAGCTAGGCTCACTTACCTCTTGTTTGCTTTTGGTTTTGTTTCTATATTTTGAGATAGGGTCTCACTTTGTAGCACAGGCTGCCCTTGGACTCATATGTAACACTTGGGCTTCAATTCTTCTGCCTCAGTTTATTAAGGCTGCAATTAGAGGAATGCACCACCATGCCCTACTCATTTACCCTGCATATGTCCAGGAGTTTACATATGGCATACACAAGCCTATGTAGCTGTATGCACCTGCCACCTGAGAGGAGCCTCTCAGGTGTACTGCTTCATCATACTCTTCTTCCTCCCTTCTTTGAGAGGCAGCCTCACTGTACAGACTGTATAGCTAGGTCTTAGTAATCCTCATCTCTGCCTCTGACAGTGCAGACATGTGTGGGTGTGTTTTTTGTGGGTACTGGAATCCTAACTCAGATCCTGATGCTTGCACTGAAAGCAGTCCAGACCATTAAGCCATCTCGCAAACCCCCAGCTCATTTATCTTAATCAATGTAGAATTCTGGAATAGTTAAAAGACCACAATGAGTTATTTAAAACGTTCTAAACCTGCTCTCCCCACCCTCCTCCAGGCTGTTTTTATCTCTCTGTGTCATTATCCTAAAAGGAAATCATATTGAGGCTAGTGATTAAGACACCATTATTAACAATACACACTTTAAAACTTTTAGAGTTGGGAGGTGGTGGTGCCTTTAATCCCAGCACTCAGGAGGCAGAGGCAGGTGGGTCTTCATGAGTTGGAGTCTAGCCTGGTCTACAGAGTGAGTTCCAGGACAAGCAGGACCATTACACAGAGAACCCCCCCCCCCCAGCCAAAAACAAAAGCAAAAATAAAAACCTTTTATAGAAACTGATAAAACTTAATACTCTCAGAAACCATCTATTATTCATTTGCTTAACTAAGCTTTTGTTGAGATGGGTCTTTCTACAAAGCCCTGGCTGTCCTGACCAAGAAGGCTTCAAACTACCTCTGCCACCCAGTGCTGGGATTAAAGTGTGCACTACCACACCTGGCATATTTTATTTATTTTAATGGATATTTTAAACATGAAGGAAAGTGAGACAGACTGACTACACTTTTTAAAAAGAACTAACAAGCACAAAACAAGCATAAGTCCTGTTGAACTCTGCTGTGAAATAATCCTTCTGTACACTGTAAATTATGCTGTGATTGCTTTAATAAAGAAGGTGATTGGCTAATAGTGAGCAGGAGAGACTGGGTGTGAGAGCCAGACTAGGATGATTCTGGGAAGAAGGGCAGCCTAGAGTTGCCACCAGCCAGCCAGTTAACCTATATTAAGTTATAACTAGTTAACCTATATTAAGAGCTAGTTAGTAATAAGCCTGAGCTATTGGCCAAGCAATTATAACTAAGATTCTGAGTGGCTATTCCAGAGTGGATGCCCACATTGGGAAACTTCTGCCAACAGAACTCATATAACAGAGGTACAGCCTTCTTTCCCAAAACTACCAACTGTATATATTTTTTGTGTCACTTAGTGACAGGGAGACTAACCCACAATAACCACCATATGGAGTAAACAGTATAAATGTAACTTCTATTTTAAACCTAGAATTTCAGAGTTTTAATTTAGGGACCAACTCTTAACTACAGGTGCTATTTTCACATGAATAGGAGGAGCAAAAACAGCTCACTGCCCACCTAACAATCAGCAGGCATCCGGAATGATATGTCTCTTTCATCTGCTTCCTCATAGAGCCCCTCACTCCTAGACAGAATTCTGAGGCTGGGGTACAATGGCATGTTACCTACCTCCCCTGTAGTGCTATGGAACCTTCTTTAGGTTCACTACTTAAGGCAGAATGTGGCCTTGTGTAACCACCTCAGAAGGGGATAAAAACTGTAGAACTATAATCATAAAGGTAAAGGAATAGTGAAGAGCCAACAACAGTAGGCAGGAGCTCAGAGTTGTGAAGCAGAGCCGGCTGGAGTACAGAGATTGGAAGGGTAGTAGTGCACAGGAGGAAGTAGCCTCAGGACACCGCTAACACACACATATAATTCTGCTAAAGAGTGCTCACTTTTTCTTTCACATGGAGATTGTGGAATACTGTGGGGATTTTGTTGTTGTTGTTCCCGTTCTGATTTGCACAGCTCCTTAATTCTTAATTCTTGACTTGACAATTCATCATCCTAGAAACAAATCCCTCATCCCATTGACACAAAGAGAGGCCTCTACTTGAACTGTAAAGAATTCAGGGCCATTCTTTAGACACATAAACAACCTCATTCTCTACTGGTTTGTATGGCCAGCACCGTGTAAGACACATACACCTTCAAAGCCCAGATTACACAAGTGCTCTCAAGGGTTTTTAAAAACAGAAAGAAAATATAAGACAAATTAGCACAAAAAGTTAAGCTGCTAAAAAGACAAAGTATTTCTGCTTTAGCAGACTACACAAGATTATTAATCACCAAGGATTCAATACAACAGAGACAACTTCGCAGACCTCCTGGATACCTACCAATAAGTACCAGCACCTTGTGATGTTAGCTCCATGCCATCCACTGAATTGTAGCTATCATCATCCATGATCTTGGAAAGACCAAAATCTGTAATTTTTATCTCTCCACATGCTGTACCATTTACTAAAAGGATATTACCTAAAAAGATAAAAACATTAACGAATAGAGGCTTCTTTATTAAGAGAAAAGACACACAAGAAGGGAATAAGTGAACGTTAAATCTTTGGAATAAAATAATCTAACTCTGGACATAGTGAGAATTCTCAGTGTCCACTGGAAATTTCTATTTTCTAAGAATTGCCTGTTTAATGTGTCAAAACCCATTCTGAGCACTGGAAATGAAAATGACCTGCCAAAGTAAAATATCACTTATACAGTTGGTTAAAAAAAAAAAAAAAAAAAAAAAAAAAAAAAAGGTGGAAAAATTTCCCATGACCGTCTGATGCTCCCTGTATTGTGTGCTTAGAGTATTTTAGAGATAGTGTAGGGGAGACACAAAGGAAACATGCCTAAGAACCAAATATGGTGCCACAGCGCCACCTATAGCTTCCAGAGCTGACTTCAGAGATAGAAAATGATCACACAGCTGCCATCTTTAAAATAAAATCATTTCATTATCTGATGTGTTCAGTCATATCAATAATCAGAACAGATATGAACAGTGAGTGGTAAGCTTTTGTATACAGCTACTAGAAGAGCAAGGCAGTCAACAACTCTGCCTAAAGGAGCCGATCGTAACTAGGTTCCTAACACACATTCTGCTTTAGAACCATCTATCTACAGGAGGCATGTGCACACAAATACTAACAAAAAACACTAGCCGAAGATAACGACAACAAAACATGGAATAAAAAGCTCCTTGCTTTTTCCAGATGACTACCAAGTTAAATGATAATTCAGAAAGATTAAAAAAAAAACTGCTGGGACTTAAGGAAAAGAGGCAGATGCATAGATAATGGGGAGACTTGAGACAAGAAAGGAACTGTTTCATAGTGTGTGTAATGGGACTTGACGAAACAGTTGTTTTTAAATGACATCATCCATTTTCCTGGTTCAGCACACATTGTTTCTCCAGAGAATTTAATCCATCCACCCACCTAGCACCTACACCCAGCATTGGATGGCCTTTCTTCCCACACTTACCCAGCCATCCTTGGCTCCTGTCATATTCTTTGCCTCAATAAACTTACAAGACATGTAAAAGACTGAAAACCATTAATAATGATGTCCCCTGAACTTGGGCTCACCTGGCTTGAGGTCATAGTGTATGATAGGAGGCTTTATCTCATTTAAGTACTTTAAAGCATTCACAATCTGCATAATAATGGATCGGGCCTCTTTCTCCGACATTAATTTGTGCTGTTTCAGGTAGAAGTCCAGATCATTTCCTTCACAGTATTCTAATACTGTACAAAACCTGAAGACACATAAACCAGCATTGAATAGTGGACTAAGAAGCAGATTAAAACTAAGTTACTCTGAGCAAAGATGGTCATTACAGCATCTCACTCCTTTCTTCTATGTTCCTAAACACTCTTCTATTCACTATCAGCTGCCAGAGGGGTCACAGGGAGCTAAGTGTTTGCTTTCTTGGAGATGAGCATCAACTGTGCCAGAGTTCACCGCTGCATCTCTTCTAAGAACTACGTCTGAACTAGCCACCCCCTATAGGAGGGCCTCCTCTGCATACCCATACCATGTACTTGTTTCTATATAGTGATCAATCACACAGCTGTCCTTACGAGTGTTTCATATACCCTGAGTGCCCATGCCTCAAGAACTGGTTTTATACTGTATCTGGTGCAAGTCTACACAAATGATAGGGGTTCTTTTACTTTCTTTATATGCTAAAATATTATACATACCCTCATTTAAAAGTTACACCTTACAGGCAATGAGTCTATCTTCCAAATTCTAACTGATGTATTATTTGAATATTCCTGAGAGATGGAATACTTTTTGAATCATTCTAGGTTACATTTATCAATCAGGAATTAACTAGGAATAAAAACCACTTGAATACTGAAGCCAGAGGGCTTTAATTCACAGACTGAAGATCTGAGAAGACAAACTGTCCAGTAAGGCACCCTAGTGACCAGCCACAGCACAGCAGAAAGCTGTTGGTACCCTAAAGTTAGAGGGTCACAGGAAGATGGTGCCACGAGAACACAGCTCACAATTAGTTGAACTCAGCTGAACACCCACTGGCTCAGCTTACTAGAGCTGACGCCCTAATGCAGTTAAAAGAAGAACGGTGGTGAGCAACTATAGGCTGAACTTCAAACAGCACTGTAACTGACTATAAACACACACTTGTAGAATCTCAGAACTGAATTATACTTTTTATGAAAACTACAAGGCATGCTAATGCTTTAAACGCATATCTGAAGTGTTTTTTCTGAGATGCTGAAATCTGAGTCAGACTCTTACTATATTCAGTGGACTGATTCTTTGGCCCACAAGCAATCTAGAAATATAACTTTGTATATCCAAACAACCCTCAAAAGATGTTTTAAACAATAATCTGACTTGTTTATGCTAAAAAACATAATAGGGAAAACATAGTAGTACGAGATTGCCATCACACTGAAATGTGTGTACAATTCAAATCAAAAGATAACTCATCATTTTACTTATTTTCAAAATAGTTTTAGCACTTATATTGTAGGAGAGTCTATCTAGTATTCAAGGAAAGCAAACAGTAGCCTGTAGAGACTGGACCAGGGTTCTCACACTATTGTTCTGAGCCTACTCATGACACACACACAGGGATATACTTGATACAAAGGCTCCTTAGTGAAAAGAGAAAGGTTTGAGCACGTAGAAGGGACAAGTCGTGTTCCATGGGGAACAGGAATTTCTTGGATATATCTCTACTCATGAGCTGGTTGTCTGAGAGAGCTGCTGGGTGAACAGAACAAAATTCCTGGACATTGCATGGGAGACTGAGGAAATACCTGGAGGTCAGACCTAGGGCATCTTATTCTCTTGACTCAGGCCTGACTTTGCAACAAAAAGTTTCCAAATGCTGAAATACCCATAATCCCTGAATAAACCAAGTCTCGGCAACTCACTGGCCTCTATATTGTTTCATACAGGATCAAAGGTTTCTCTTAAGTAATTTCATTTTACTGAAGTTCAAAAATCAGCCTACACATCAAGAAGACTAAATCCTAACACTCCCCCCACCCAATTCTAAAATGCCCATGAACCTGCATTCTAACCTGCAGCACTGAGCTCTTTACATGTATCATGTTAACCCTCCTGCCTCAGGGTAAGAAGACACTGTTGTACTTAAAGCTCATGGGGTTCATCAGTCTTTATAGTGAGGTTGAGTTCTCTTCAACTCTTTTTACACTTGCTAGCCTGCTTGTGGCATGTCAGTACCAACTTGAACCATTTCCTAAGAACTGACTACTACATTTTCAGGAATTCTACAAACTGGTTAGCTAAGTATTTATTTGTAAGACTAAGTAAAGTGTGATAAATCCATATTACAATGTAATCTGGTTATAAGAAGAGATTAACTAGTGATACACAAATACAAAAGTGTGGATCTCAATAAGCCAGTCACAAAACCCACATAATCCATGATTGCACTCATGTCTAAAACAGGACATTTAAAGGTGACAGCAAGTGCTAGCTGCCTAAACAGATAAAAAGTGAAATGGAAAAGTGACAGTAAAAATGTTCAGCTTTCTTCTGAGAATGAAAATGTCCTAAAACAATTTTAGATAATGGCTGTGTGTATCTATGACACACATGAAAACCCACTCAAATTGTGTTACTTTACATGGGTGAATCACATGGAGCATAAATAGAATAGTCTATTTTAAGTTGGTACTTTAAAATTGGGCATAATGGAAGTATATATATCACAGATATTGGCATATATATATCACAGATATTATCTCTCTCTGCCAAGGTAGTTTACTAGCATACACGGGTCCTCGTCCTTTAGCCAACAGATGTCTGGATGACCCAAATCTGAATCATGTATAATTATTTGTCTGTGAATTCATGCATTTAGTTGACTTAGAGAGCATTTCTTAGGCCCAGATTTAAGTTGCATTCCTTAAGGACTCAATGCATCAAGAAAATAAGGTAAGGAAAAATGGCGTAGGACTTACGAGTCGGTGTCCAGTGAAAAGTAATCATATAGCTTCACTATTCTGGGATGATCCAGTTCTTTGTGAATCCGGTATTCCCTACATGCATGCCTGTAAACAGAATGGAAATGTAACAAGAAAGCATTTGGCCTGCCTTTTTGAACTCATCCTAATTTCTCTACCATTTCCCATTTCCACATGCTTATTTGTTTGTTCCACTCAGATCTGTCTGGTCATCTCATCTACTTACTCTTGCTGAATTCTATCTAGCTACTGAGAAATAGTAGGTGTTCAAATATTTCTTAAATGGATGATGCCAGTCTCTTTCAAGACCCTTCTGTGGCAACCATACCTCTTTTATTTTAATTCCCAAACATTAATAATTAGTCTTTTCTTCTCTTCTAAAGCGATGCTTCCAGGGGCTGGGGAGATGACTTACTGATTAAATGCTTGACTGCTGTACATGCATAAAGGTCAGAGTAAGAATTCCAGGACCACACAAATGCTGTGGGCATGGCAGCCCATCTGCATATCACCCTCAGAAGATGAACACACAGAATCTCTAAAGGAAGCTGGGAAGAGCACTAGTGAGATCACAAGTTCTGGGTTTGCTTGAGACCCTACTTCATAAAATAAGGTAGGAGAGTAATGGAGGATGATTACTGACATCAACTTTGGACCTCCACGTGCACAGTCATATGCAGAGCATACTGTATCAAGTGTGCGCGTATAAGTATGGTTATATCATATATTTACCAAAGGTTTTAAAAGTGGTTCTTATTCACAGACACTAACTAGAAACTAAGTCATTTAGTATCATTTGAGATGTTTTGTTTAAGGCAGAAGTCATAAAAGAAAAATTTTCTACAGAATGAAAAAAAACTGTTTCTGAAGCTGGTATGTTCCAATATCAAAAACTGTACACATTAAGCAATTAACTTTATTAAGTTATAATTTAAAAACTGGAAAAATGAGGGTGAGAGGGGTACAGAAGCCTCCAAGTAATTATAAAAGGATTTTCCTTAATGGAAACCAGGCTTAATTTCAAGATCCTGCTTTTGGCTCTACTGTTGCTTCTAACGCTTCACTTCTTCATCATCCCATCTTCCTATACAGAAGTAAAGTCACACACCAAAGCAAAGGAGTAGCAGACACACACTACGTGAGGAACCAAGAACCTGGCTCTCTGAACTGTTTCCTAATCATGACGAGAAATATAAAAAGGCATTCCTGTGGGCACTGAGCACACACAGCCTTGGTTCAAACCTCCATCTCACCAAAATGGCTCCACTTAGGATTCAATGCAATATCTTTGGTAAAATAAAATGCTTACTAAAAGGAAAAAGAAAAAAAGGGGGGGGGGGGGAACCTTACAAATCTATGGATTAAAGAGATTACTGTTCAAACCATTTCTTGTTGGATGTACTTTTCAGTACTTATGTGCCCCTTTGAGTAACTTTTCCACTTAGTACATTTCAAAACACAGACCAATTCCTTCATAAACGTACAGAAAACAAGACATGAATGAAAGAGGAAGTTAAAAAGGGCCATGCAAAGTCTTCATCATCTACATACATAGCCAAGTATGCTAGTGAGTCACATAACAGCAGCACACAGGAAGCTGAGGCAGGAGGATGCCATGAGTTCAAGGTCACCTGAGCTACAGAATGAGATCCGTGTCCAACAAATACCTGAGCCCTCACTAGCTACAGCAGTGCCTAGAATAGCAGCCCCAGCATAGAGCCTTCCAGGCTCACAGGCTATTTCTTGTCCTTCAGCAAGGCATGACTGTCATGTGTGCTTCACACTCAACATTCCATTTAGCATCCCATAGATTAAAGGGCTATAGAATAAGAAATCAGGAGAAATTTATACACTAAAGTATATCTTTTATCTTAGATTTCTGGAATGCTTGCTTTTATAATAAAAATTTTGAAGAGTATTATATAAAAGCATATGAATTCAGATATAAATTTTTTTACATGTCTTTATATGTCTTTTTCCTATGGTAGAATTTTTTTTTTTTTTCATGTTTTGGAGAATTAAAGAAATCTAGCAGGGAAAAGAAATGACTCAGAAGTATTTGCTGTGCAGGCTCAAGGACCCAGCTTGAAATCCCCAGTACCCATGTCAAAAAGTCACAGTGATGCTGGAAGCTCAGTGATGGGGGCATAGAGGCAAGCAGATCCTGGGGCCTTGCTGGCCAGGCAGTCATCCAAAATGGCGAACTCCAGATACAGTGAAATATTCTGTCTCCAAAAAAGGGGGGCAGCTACAAGTGGTGAAAGGCTCAACCACAAAAGTACTTGCTACCTGGTAACCTTGAGTTCTATCTCTGGAGCCTATGTGGTTGGAAAGAAATGATTTCCAATGCTGTTTTCTAACCTTTCACACATGTCGTGTTAAATGTGTGAATGTAAACCCACACAATCATAACTTTAAATTTTTTGGATTAAAACAAAAAACACCTAAGGTAGACAGTGACTGAGAAGACACTCCTGCACATACATGCACACCACCACCACCCTAGCTCCTCCACCTTACCCTCTCCTTACACAAACTAAAGAAATTTGGTAATGTCATGTCCATACTGCAAGAGAAGTATAACAAGTCTACATTTTGCTTATAAAGGGAAGGAATTGGGTGTGACAATGTGCACTTATAATTCTTCTTAGGAGGTGGAAGGTGAAGGTCATCCTGAGATACATATCTAGTAAAAGGCCAGCCTGGGCTATACAAGACCCTGTCTCAATCAACATCCCCCAACTCCACAAAGGAAGACAGAAATATATCTCAAAATTCAACAAAATAAGGTTTTATTTTCTTCGAGGTTCTTCTGAGCTAAACAAATGATCTTCTGAGCTAAACAAATGATCTTACTCTGGGAAATATCTTCCCAATAGAAAAACAATTTTAAAAGACCTTACTAGGCAAGACTATGTTAACAACACTGTGGTATATTTCCTCTTCAATGTTAACCTAATGCTAAATTATCAAAGCATTCTTCAGGATCTATCATGTATTTGATCTATGTCAAGTTCAGAGATGTTAATGACACTTACTCAATTTACCAATTTTAAAAAATAGACTTACTTATTGGATGTACTTGTGGGTGCTAGGGACTGGACCTGGGTGCTCTTAACTGATGAGCCATCCCTCTAGCCCTAACTTACCATTATTTATAGAATAGGGTTAAAAGTAGGATTTCCTGTCACTTAGTAAAGTCAAAGGTGAAGTGTTGAAGAGTTCTTCCCAAGTAACTGGAGGTCATAATAACACCCCTTCCTCAGTATGTCAACTGAGGAGTGGCCCTTGACAGAGAGGTCTACATACACTCTCAGATGCCATTATTCCCCTGAGGAGGAAACAGTGAGAAGGGACCACACACAGCCCTAGTTAGAAGAGCAAAGTTTCGACAAAGAAAGCAGTATCTGTTAGTCTATTTCTTTCTCCAAATTCCTTTTTATTTATACCTATGAACGAAAGTCTGTGCGTGGAGGTTGGGTGATGCCAGAAGAAAGTATCAGATACCCTGGAATTGGAGTTATAGTGGGTTGTAAGCCACTCAATGTGGTCCTTGGAACTGAACTCAGGGTTTCTGGAAGAGCAAGCACTCTTGAGCAGAGCTATCTCTCTAGCCCCTCACTTGGTCTAACTGAAGGAGAGAAATGAGAAAAGGACAATCAGTTGTCTCTAATCCTACCACTCAGAGGAGACAGCGGCAGGAGAACTGCTTAATGCTGAGGCCAACTTAATCTATGTCATGAGACCCCGTCTCAAAGAAGTAAAGACTAAAACTGGAACAGAACACCTATTACCAACAAGGCTCAAATTGCTTGCCCAGTATGTCTAGGAGGGACCAGGAACTAGCTTTCACCCATTTCAAAAAGCCAGATGAGCTGAATGACCTTCCAAAGTCACTCAGGTATCCAATATTACAGTTCTCTTAAGGTCAGCCTAAAGGATGGATCTGAAGTCTATGACTTGGCAAAGTATGTATAAGTCCCAACACAAAAATTATGTTCTCAAGGTTGACCAGACTTGGTCCCTAGAACCAAGTATTTTATAGTGGTCAATGCACAGTAAGCTACAGACAGGCTCCAAGAATAACTATAGGGTATCTGTAGAGGTTCATGTCCTGGTTCAACACCCTAACAGTTCCTACAAGTCTCAATACAACAAGGACAATTTTCATCAGTAACTGGTCAGAACATGTGGCTTCCTTCTCTGAAGCATTCCTGGCATTCACTATGCCATGTCATTCATCCCCAATGTTAAGCGACTGGAATGCACTTTTAATAATGTATCTGGTTCCTCAGGAACATCTGGCCTGCAGCTGCTTGTCACATGAGCTTGTGCACATAGGGAGTTGTGTACAAGGCATATGTCATCCCTTGCCCTACCTCTGCTTAAAGTCTGCTTCTCTCATGTAGTTCTGCCACCAATCAGTGTGGAACAGGAAGGCTTAGCAGGTCCCTGGTGTAGGATGGGTCTAAAGCAAGAGTTCCCAGTCCAGGCATGAAGAACAGTTTGTTAAGGAAATACTTGATTTTCCTTTTAATACTTAGAAGTTAAACTAAAACACTTCTTCAGTTCCTATTTTTTTTTATCCTCCAAAGTCTTCTGAGGAAAAAACCTACCAAACACCAAGGCTGTCTCCATAAGAGGAAGCACTTGTTACTGTCAAAGGGACTTGTCTCCTCCTTTCAGGGACAGAACCTGTCTCAGTCAATACCTGTATCTACCAGAGGAAAACCTAATAGCAAATTAAGTCTAAAGCTTCTAAAGCAAATGAGCTTCCAGTGTTTGGAAGCACAGGAGGGAATATGGCTAAACTTGATGTTAGTGGAACAAAGAAATCCACAGCTGCATATATATAGTAACTATTTAATCTGAGGAAACCACTCCCTTAAGCCCTCAATCCCAAAGACAAGAGAGGACCACCACTATACTGGAACTTTCAAAAAAGAAACCATAGAAGTAGAATTCTATAATCGCAGAACTGTGAGATGGGCAAACAGACAGATCAAGGAAAAGAACAAATTACTGAGGAGCTGAAGTCAAGCAGGAACCACTGACGCACACCAGGACTCCAGCGTGTTAGCCCCACTATCTCCTTCTCAGACCCGAGCATTCTCACTGAGTTTCTGCAGGCAAATAATGGTTTCTGGGAGTTGGAAGTGTGGGATGGATTTACATGAGCTTCTAATAGTCTCGGCATTCTTATCCCTAAGATGTGGAGTCTGCTTCCTTTACTGGGGCAGTTAGGAGGATGAAAAGAGAATCAACAGTTCACCCAGAGCTCTTTTACAACGCACAGACCATAGCTATCTTGGTGTGTGGGGAAAAAAATCAAGCATTTCAGCACTTACTTGTGGTAATTCTCCTTTTTCTCATCTCTCCAGTTTTTATTTAACTGGTGAATTTTCACAGCTACATATCTTTGCTCTGTTAGATCAAATGCCTATAAAAAAGGGAATAAATTATATTTTACAAAATACTAACAAGAATTACAGAGAACCAAGTTGAAGCGTCTATTTAACAGATCAACAAAGTCCAAAATCCATTATTAAATGAAAGCAGCATCGAATGACAACACGTCATGTTTGCCCCAGTGTTACAACCATCTTCCTCAAACTTGTGATTAGATAATTCAGAAGTCTCCAGACACACTGGCACCGTGGGATTTAGAAGACAAACACCACAAGCAGAAAGCAAACCCATGCCCTCATGCTTCCTCCCAACAATGCTTGCTCACTCTGGACATCCTCTTCTTCATCCAGGACCTTTCTCCCAAAGTTGTCTCTCAGCTAGGCTGGGGAGCTCACATGTGTCAACACTGTCTCCCTACTTTTGATATCCTGGGACACACACTGATTGCTTCCTATAGAAAAGAACTAAGCTGGATATGATCTTTGGTATGACCATTCACAAAGTATCCTATAATTCAGTATGTTGTGTTTACTAAGACAGAAACAGACACAAAACAAAAATAAAACCCCAACTTTACGTTTGGTGCCACATCTATATACTAAGTAAAAGTCTTAATCCCAACAGTAGGGTACAGAGACAGGCTTTCCTGAAGAGCAGCAGTGTTGGATGGCAATGCTTCTTTCTCTACCGGTTCCCACAAATGTACACACAGACATGGCATACAGCATGCCCACCAGGAACAGAGGTGATCACTGTTCCACAGGTGTCTCCAATGCTTCTCTAGGAAAGTCGTGTCCAACCAGAGGCTGTTTATGAAACCAGGGACTTGTCACCCAGGCTAAAGTGAAATGAGTGTATAACAGAACATCTACTTCACAGAAATGAAACAAATATGCTATTCTCATGCTCTAAAGAACATACCATCATAGCTTTACTCTAAAAAGCATTTCAAGATATAAAAACTAAGTTATACTGCACCTAGTCTATGAGAGCACTAATGCTCATCAAAGCCAACAAAAAGGGTAAAAAATCTGAACAGAACTTATCTGTGGGCTGCTGTGGCATTATGCTTTTGTATACTGTAAGTATTTGTCACTGTAAATAATGGTTTAGTAAAATGGTGATTGGTCAAGTAGCTAGACAAAAGTAGAGGCAGGGCTACCAGACTAGAAGAATTCTGGGAAGCTAAAGAGCAGAGGGACAGATGACAGTGAGATGCAGAGGAAATGGGATGAGAATGTTGCCATGTGATCAAACATAAATAGGAATATGGGTTAGCTTAAAGTACAAGTGTTAGCAAGTAACAAGCCTGAGCCACAGACTGAACAGCATGCAATTAATATAAGCTTTTGTGTGATTATTTGGGATCAAGCAACATAGGGCCCTGTAGTTCTTCTACTACAGTGGAAGAACAGTGCTTATGAAAGGAGAGGTTAGCAAGCCCTTTGACAAGAACAGAAAGGCTTCAGGCCTAGGAAGAGGCATTGGTCAAGGCACTGCTGTCTATTTTGTAAATGGTTTTTAAATGTTTGATTTAAAAAGAAAAAGACAGAGGTTTTCTTGCTAAATGGTTCCTACACAAGTGATTTTATAACTCAGGTACATAAAACCTTCATGAGAGAGCTAATGATGCACTCTCTGGTCACAACTCTAAGGAGCTAGGATAACTATGTCATCAAAGCTCAACTACATTATTTGAAAGCAAAAGGTGACTATGGGCCCGTCAATCAGATTTACCAGCACAGACATTAAAAGTATGACTAATGTAATGACAATCAAATCAGCACTGTCCTAAATATACAGACATGGTACACAGTGGTAACAGGCACACAACATTGTGAACATACTTAATGCAACTGACATACACACTTAAAAATGACTAAAGCAGCCACATGTACTGTACTTGGAAAGCTGAGGCAGAACTGCCAAAAGTTGGGGCCACACTGAATTACAATGCAAATTCAGACCTAGTCTGAGCTACAATGTTTTTGTCTTAAAAGATTAAAAAAAAAAAAAAAAAGGAAGAAATTTTTCTAAAGATCTTAGCCCATAAAGCTTTTGAATTTAAACTACAAATATAAATACATAGCTCTTAGTATTGAAATTTTCTACAAATCGGTATTACCCTCTTTGTGCCCAGTTATTCCTACTTACCTTGTAAACTTCACTGAAACCTCCTCTACCCAAAAGATGTAACAACAAATATCTGTCGTTTAGCGTTGGATGATCCTTAAATCTGTGGAAATGGAGTATGCAACATGCTAAGGTTAGAGACTATAGTCTTCAATATTCCAACATTCCTATACTATCTCCAACAGTAAATGCTTCGTTATAAAGACACAGCTGAGTTTGACAACTGATTCCAATACAGTGAACTATGAGCACAAATACACAGCTCAAAAGAATCAGTAACAGCGATTAAAACCTGATACTGAGTCTAGTCTCAGCAGCTACATCTAAACTTGGGGCTATTTTTGATCCCTTTGCTTTTTTTCACGATTTTAAAACTACATAAAGTTCCAAGATATTTTAATATTGCCTTAATAAAGTATTTCATGTGCTTTAAGTGAATTTATTTACATCCCTACCCCACCCCGTCCCATTATGAGACAGGATCTTACTATGTAGTTCTTGTTAGCCTGGAACTCACTATGTAGACCAAGCTGGTTTTGAACTCACAGAAATCCACTTGCCTCTAGCTCCCCGATGCTGGGATTAAAGTTATATACCACCATAATCAGCTAATTAAGTTTTTGGAGACAGGGCACACTCTGGCCTGTAACTCCCAATCCTCCTGTCTCAGCCTGCTGAGCATTGGGGGTAACAGGTATGCACCATCATGGCCCACCTTTATTGTTTTTGAGACAGGGTCTCATTATTTTCTGGCTTTAGTCTCCCAAATGCTTGGAATACATATAGATCTGTGATCTCTGGCAACCAACCCAAATCATTTTTTCCTCTTTGGATAAGTTTCTGGTAAATCTAGTCTTGAATACAGTGTATTCCCCAAAGAGATTCTGCCTGCAGTGCATTCACTACAATTCCACTGCTTTTAGGCAGGGGGAAAATGAAAGAAAGCTCAAGGCCAGCCGGGGCTATATTGTGAGACCCTATCTCAAAAACACAAGGATAAAGACAGCTAAGGATACAGCCTGGTAGTAGACCAGCCTCCTAGTTTGCATGGGGCCTTACACTTCAACCCAGTACTTCAAACAAACAAAAAAATCTTAAACAGTCTCCTTATTAATCCTGAAATTCCTTTATTTTGAATTTAAGAAAGCAGTGTGCTTGTGGGGTAGAGATAATATTATAACATGGAAATTTAAATTAAGCAGATATAAATATGACTCTTATTTGGGCTTTTAGTCACATTAACTTCATTTCTCTAGCCTGTTTTCCTGATGGATGAATCAAGATTATGGGACTGTTGTAAGGATTAAGTGTGAAATCAAAGGGCACTTAGAGTCCTTCTTGATACAGAAAGTTCACAGTGAATGTCGGTACTGGTACTTCCCCTTGATATAATAATGGTCATGGATCACATGGGCCAACCAAAGTATTCAAGCTGTAGCTACATGTAAAGTGTATAGTAGCCGCTGAATCACACGAGGAAAGAACCAATCAGTGATAAAGACATTTCTTGTGTGTAAGCGACTTTTCCTGAATTTTAGTCATATAATGTTTATAAATAAAGGGGAGCAAGTCTATAATTAATGTAGTAAATTTAAGAGTCTTACTAGTTTTGTGATGTCACCTTTCTAGAGCACTGTGGCCAAAGCCTCCATTTATCAAGGTTCTACAGCTATGTCTGTATGTGCCACACTCCACCCACCCTTACAGCTGTCAAGCTGTAGTGTGTAAACTCTATTCATGTAAAATGTTGTACAAATATATATATATATACACATTTACTTTTGTAATACAAATATAATTTTGTTCATAAAATTATATTCTAAAAAGGAACTAAATATACTTTAGATTCATTTGACAAGTTTATAAGTGAAAATGTTACTCCAGACCATACACGTCATAAAATATTCAGCAACCTCCAGCCCATTATACCCCAAGTTGCTTACTGTGAGTTATCTTCATTATGTATCCTTTTTAATTCCCTGATATGTAGATTTCTAACCCTTTCTAGCCTTTCCAGCTCTGCCTGGATCTCTGCTTCTTCCTGAAAAGGGAGGAAAAAAGCTCAGAATCCAGAGAAAATAATGACATCTATTCACTTGTAAAAACAAACAGACATTTTGTGTGGAAAAGATTAGTCAATCTGCTACCTATCGTCCACTCCTCACATGTAACCTCTGGTAACTTCCCAGGAATGTTTTATGCATATACATAAAGGCTTTGCAAAAACCTTTCAAAATTCTGGTTTGCCATCTGATTCTCTACTTTTGGTATAGATTATACCTGACAGCATAAATTCCACTAATTTAATATCTGAGAACTTGTGTGTGTGTGAAAAAGGGAGAGAAACTAATGTGACATAAAAAGCCGACATAATATGACAAGAAACAACTTATTAGATGTTTAGACCACCATCACCATAGCATCCACAAATAATGTAATGGCTGCTTATGTATGTGTCTCTATGTGCATGCCATATGCACAAGTGTCAGAAGAGGATGCCAGACATTTGGAAATCAAGTAATGAGCAGTTCTAAGCAGCCAGACATCCTGGGAACCAAATTCAGGTCCTCTAAAAGAACAGCAAGCTCTGTTCCAGCTAAGCAATTTCTACAACACCTGAACTATAGGAGTACTTCCTTTTTTTTAATCTACATTCTACATTTATGATATTTTTGGGCTAGAGATGTTAAAGCACTTATCTAACATCCTTAAAACCTTGGGCTCAGACACATGTGTGCACATGCAAACACACATACACACACCACCACCACCAAAAATCACCTCTTATCACACACATGAAAATGATAAGCAAGGTACAGTGCCAGTGCCACATTCCTGTAATCCTAGTATTTAGGAAGCTGAGAGAGGAGAATCCTGAGTTCAAGGCCAGCCTGGGCTATGTAATAAGACTGTCTCAAAAAAATCAAAAAGGAGATACCATGTCTCTAACCCTCAAAAAAAACAAACAAACAAACAAACAAACAAACAAAAAAAAACTCAGTAAATATCACCAACAAATTCTTTTAGGTGTTAGAATATGGATAGGACAATATAATATAGTCTCTCCAGTTCTTTTAGGCAAGAAATAATAGCTGCTAATGTTATTCAAACTAACACAGAAGTCCTACCATCAACTTCAGACATATTAGTCTTGTATTTTTAACTTCTGCTTTAAGGACAGTTACCTGGGTAGCTGTATAAATTGACACATTTTCTACAGTTAGGTCCCTGGGATAAAACATACTCTCACTTAGTGGCTTACATTAACTAGAAGAGGGAAAAAAAAAAACCCTACTAGACTACAAGGCATGAAAAAGAGAGTAGTGACGCAGAATTCCTGCAGCATACAAAGTTACGATTATATTTGTCCAAACTATTTCTGCACTAAAATGTAAAGTGGAAATTACATCTCTTGAAAAATATTTTCCTATCATACTTACTTTCTTAAGATGACCTAATCTGAGTTTGAAGATTTCTTCTTGTTCATGGTATTCTGCTAAGGTTAACCTGAAAAACAATGGTAGCAATTTCAGTAAATTATATGAAGTAATAACATGCTTATTTGAACAGAAATACTCAAGGTATGCTACTAGAGCATATGTGGTTTTCATGTTTGATAACTAAAAGCAGGTTACTTTGAAGTTCTCTGATCACAAGGAAACTAGTAATTTCAGATGAGATGTAAAGAAGACTCAAAATCCATAAGTTTAATTTGAGGAAAGAAAAAAAAGGCGAGCCTTATTTTTACATTATTTATGAACTATTTACAGTAACATGCTACATAAGTCATAATACCTACCTAACAAAATGTTTTAATTATTTAATGAGAATGTAAAAGTAACAAAGGAGAAAAGAAGGGTTACCTTGATGGACAAGCACTTACTCTTAGTTCCATCTACCCCAAGCATACACCCTGTATCCTAAGAATAAAAAAGAAGTCATCTTTCTCCATTTCTACCTCCCTCACATTCATCCACTTCAAAGGTTTAAGCTTCACTAATATAGATACTAAATCACCAGGACAAGGAGGACACAGCTATCATTCTACCATAAAGAGCCATAAAACAGAGCCTCTGAGATTCAACTACAAGAAAATACAGAATAAAAAGTTAACAATACATTTGCTAGGGCTGCTGTAATTAGTCCACAGCTACAGGAATACCTGTATCTAGTACTCCATTTCACTCCAGTCAAAAAAGGAGGGAGGGAGGACGGGAAGAAGAGAGGGAGAGAGGGAGGGAGGGAGGGAGGGAGGGAGGGAGGGAGGGAGGGAGGGAGGGAGGGAGGGAGGGAGAGAGGGAAGGAAGGCAGCTAAGAATTCTCCACATCTTTAACAGGTTCCATACCAGGAAGGGATATGCAACTCCCTCTAGAGGCCTGTTTTTGGCTTTTGGTCAGAAGAAAGAGCCAAGTCACAAACACTCTCATTACAAAGTAGACTGACTGAAAGCCTTCCAGCTTGGATTTTACACAAGACTCCAGATGGCAACCATGAATGAACACACTACTGGTCTAGATTAAAGACTAATTATTGTTCTGTGGTATGTATTCATGGCATGCATGCACACACACTCCATATCTTCTTTTATCAGTCCTAAGCCAATGGTTTCACAAACCAGCCATTAAGTAATTTCAAGTAATACTGGAGGATCAACCCCACTCCAAGTAACCAAGTGACTCATGATTTTATAATTGTCTGTGTCTCTCTGAACTAATTTTGGATAAAAAATTTACTTTGAATTAAAGACAAAGAAAGAAAAGAATGGAGAAGGAAAGTACTGAACACTCCATGGCTATGATAACTGCTCCCAACAGAAAAGAGATGGCTATACATCAAGATCCTAGAACAGTGCTTCTCAACTGTCTCCATGCTGCAGCCCTTTAATGCAGACCCTCAGGATGTGCTGACCCCACCATGAATTATTTCTGTTGCTACTTCATAACTGTAATTTTGCTACTGTTATGAGTTGTAATATAAATATTTGTGTTTTCTGGTGGTCTTAGGTGACTCATGTCAAAGGGTTGGTCAAGACAAACACGTTTAAAACTGCTGTACTAGTGGTTTCCAAATAGGGAGTGGGGCATGGGGATAAGGGGGTGAGGAAATGCTTATAAGGTTAAGAACTGTCTTATCAAGAATATTATTTTCCTAAAATAACAGCTAATTTTTTCTTGGTTTACTTTTTAAAACATTTATTTATGTTTTAGTTACATGTATGTCTGTGAAACACATACATGATTGGTGCCCTTGAAAGTAAGAAGAAAGCATTAGATCTCCTGGAATTACAGGAGTTACAGACAGTTGTTAGCTGCCATGTGGGAGATGGGAATTGAACCCTGGTCCTTTACAAGAGCACTCAGTGGTTTTAAGCATGGAGTCATCTCCACTCCTGTTTGGTTAATGCCTAAGCTTGTGTTAACTAAGTACTCTTTTAATCAAAAAAGAGCAGTCTAAAATATTAGCCAATCTACATAATACCAATTCCCATAAAATAGCAATTTATCCTAACCTAGAGCTACACATAAGCAAAAGTTATTAATGATATATTTATTATGAACAAGCAAAACAAAATATATGCTGTCCGTAAGTAATAGTATTTTTCTCTCTAATTTCACATTTTCTGAATAAAGACCATGGCTAAGAAAATCAGTAATATATTTTATATAGTTTTCAATGAGTTGAACAAATCCATTGGCATATCTGGAAAAATAAACCTTCAAATTCTAGGGACCCCTTTAATTTATAGGTGCTGTCAGAGGTATTCGACAAGACATCTCTATTTGGGGAATAAGGGGCATTCCATTTCATATCATTAAGAACATATGTTTAGGACTGGAAAGATGGCTCACAGGTTAAGAGCACAGGCTGCTCTCCCTGAGGTCCTGACTTCGATTCCAAGCATGGTGGCTCACAGCCATCTAGAATGAAATCTGGCGCCCTCTTTGGTGGGCAGACAGAACACTGTATACATAATGAGGAGGAGGAGGAGGGGGAGGAGGAGGAGGAGGAACATCATACGTTTCATTTTCAGCTCCATTGGTTTTGCTTTTCCGTTGTTTCTGTTCATTCGTTGCTGGAGGAGCCTGACCCATGGCAGGGGGTTTCCGTTTTGCTAACATTTTTCGTTGTCTTTCTATCTCTTCTCTTTGTGAATTTATTCTTTCCTGTTGTCTGGAAATATAAAAGATATGGCACATAAAAATGGAAATAATTTGGTTGTCATTGCTGTGGAATGAACACAAACAGCATGCGTATCTGAAAACTTCATAGATGAAGGGTGTAAGAGCCAGTCAGAGAGTGTTGAATGAACCTGTATTTTAAATGCACTAGTTATGACTTAAAGATGAAGGGAAGTGGGTATGTATCTGATAGGACCTTATAGATTTAAAAAGAACAATCTTCAGATGCCCTCCTAGTAGCTGAGAAAATAAATCAGCATTTAAATAGGAATAGTTGGTACAAAATGCCCACCCTTCTCAGATGCCATAAGTACCATGCATTCTTAACTCTGGCAATTGCCATACAACAGAATGCTGAAACTATACAGTCGAGCAGCCTAGTGCAGTGCTATAACATTGTGCCTTTAAAGAATACGGTATTATGAGTGCACACATCAGCCTCAACAAAAAAGGAGGCTTATGATATTTATCTGACTATCCACCCACCCATTCATATACCATAAACACAGGGTACATAGATTCCAAAACATATTTGAAGAATTGTAGGCTACATATTCTGAGAACTCTTGCCTAGGCATGAAAGCAGATACAGAAACAATCAGCATCATAAAGATGTTTGGGTGTTTTCCAAAGTGTTTAGCTTTGTATATGCATAATAAGGTGTGTGTGTATGTACTGCTATGGACCCGGCTGCTTCCTCACCACCATGAACCCACTCAATGGGAAACTAAAAATAAATCTATCCTTCTTCAAGTTGCTACTTGCTAGGTATCTGGTCACAGGAAAGAGGAAAGTAACAAATATGCTCTAGTACCAGAAAAACTCCAGAATAAAACTTTATTTGGAACAAGGCCACTAAATTAGCTAAGAAGTCATGCTGCCATAGTGAGCCTTAAATCCAAGGACGAAAGCAAACAGAGCCATCAAGAGCAACCCATGTGAAGACAGAGGTAGAACCTAAAGCTATAAGCAATAAGCCACAGCACTAGGACACCTAGACCTTGGAGCAGATGACTGATCTCTGGAGCCAGCCCTGCTACTTCCGATTTTCTTGCCTCCTGAACTGTGAGAAAACAAACTTCTCTTTTGTTTTAAACTACAAGCTTGATATTTTCAACACTAGCACCTTCAACAGCAAAGTGTATTCCAGCCCCAACTAGGCTATAAATAACTAGCAGGCAATGTAGCTGAAAAAACAAATTCAGATGTTATTTAAACTTCTCCCATTAAAAAGAAAAGAATTATCTACAAATAGCAAGTTAACATCTCAACAAATGATTCTTAAAACTTTCATGATTTCATATATTCTGCACAGACAGAACCATTGAATGGTCTTGAACCACTTAGGAAGGATCTGACACTCAAGCAACAAAATGAATTGCCTTACCATGGATCTGCCTAAGAATTAGATGATCCTCTAGAAAACGCTTTAAAATCCTTACACATCCTAGGCAAAGACCTAGACAAGCACGGCAATACTGTAATTTAGCTTGCCCTTACTGGTTTTCCACATCATGAATGACCACAATTTTCCACTCATGTCAAATTATACTTATTTAAATGTTATTTTAATGCAAACAAAAAATTTTACTGCCTTGCCAATGACTGTTTGGAACTTACTTAAATAAAACTTTGCTCTGAATAATAATATTTAACACCAATTTCTCAGAACTGTTCTTTCAGCAAGTGGAAATCTTTTAAGAATTCAAGATTTCTCAAATATGAAACAAGGAACAAAATAAGACAACACTATATTGAAGTTGATGTAGAGGCTGTTTGTATGCCTCTGGTTCTTGAAGCTTGGATCGTCCCATAAAACCTAGTAATGGTGTCTGCCTGGTGTTTTGCTTCTTCACCTACAAACTACTTTATCTGTCACAGCATATACTTCTTTCTTTTTTAGACAATGCATTGCCACATAGCCAGGCGAGCTTAAATTCACAATTCTCTTCCCATACAGCCTCCAAGTACTATGATTAAAGGTACATATTTCTTTTCCTTACTATATTCCTTTTTTAATGATTTTTTTTTTTTAAAGATTGACCTCTAACTATGTAGCCCATGCTGACCCAGAACTTTTGGCAATCTTCCTGTTTCAGATTTTTAAGTGTTAGAATCACGAGTATGGATTACCATACTTCGTCAGTCATGGGGTTTCTTATGCACAGAAACACTATCTGTGAAAGTAAACATATACACTCCTTTACAACTAAAGAATTTCAAAATGTGTACTCAAAGTGAGAACGGTGTGATGGCACATGGCTCTAATTGTAGTACTCCAGAGGCTGAGGAGGGAAGATCCCAAGTTCTAGGCCAACCAGAGCTACATGGCAAGAAAAAACAAGAAAAGTAATTTACTGAAGCACAGCATTAGGAAATAAAACACCTACAACTATTGAATATCAGCCAGAAACAACTTCCCAAGAGATGAAAAGAACAGCCCACCATTTGCATGATTTAAATCCATGGGGGGAGGGGGGTACTACCTAGCCAGGGGGAAAATTTGAGTCTAGAATCTTTATTGGTAAATCTCACTGTGCACTTATAGCAAAATCATTTTTATATTCTAATCAATATAAAATTTTCAGAACCTTCTAGGAATTAGGTTGCTTACTCAATAAAATGTTATCAGCAAAAACTGTATTTCTTTCTTTAAACAAGATGTATTTCATTTCCTTATACATGCCCACCCATGTGAGTTAAAGCTGAAAATGACTGCCATTTAAGAAGTAGCCATTGTCAAAGACCAGTAGGAGCAACTATCTTAACTGATACTCAGTCCTGAGCATATTATACAACTTAGGGTACTAAAGAAGACTGGAGTAGCAATGTCATTAGACCCCTACTAATAAACGCTGAATGGACAATTTGTTCTTCTTGGTCAAGGTGCCATGGGATGGCATGCCTTGGTGGAACTGCCTTAGTGCACATATGAGCTACACATATGGCTAGCTCATAGAGAAGATGATACACAAATTTGCTTTATTTCAAGATATTCTCTGATTTGACAGCCTCTTCTCATTAAAACAAAACAATTCAACAATAACAAAAATCCCACATTTCTGGTATATTTGCAAAGCAAAAACACATTTGAACTAAGTTTGAGGTTGATGCTATATCTATCACGCATGACTACTAATGTATAATTCAGGTTAGTTACAGTGAAGCTCTCGGCACTGTGGAAGCACAGGCTAGTGGACCTGAAGGCCAAGTATTGAGATCCTGGTGATGCAGCCCAATAGGAAGCAAAGCAAAGAGAAGCAGAAATGAGAAACAGTATCTTCGCTTAAGTTCTGGACCAGTCAGTCCAGGCCAGGTCAAGAAACTTAGCACTTGTAAAGCTTGAAAACCTAAAGCAGTAGAACTACCGTATCCAGATGGCATGATATGCACAACTAAGTGGGAAGGTGTCAGAACAAGGTCTAACTGAAACACCCGAGAAAGTCAACCAACAGACAAGAAAAGCCACAGTTAAGTTCAACAAGAAAAGCAATAGACTTTGATGAAGATGATTACTAAGAGGAAATGCTTAGAAAGGCTTAAAGAGTAGTGTCTCAGGCAGTTACAACCTTTTAAATGTTTATTTATTATATGTGCCTTTTGAAAAAAATAAACTTTTTACCCAAAAGGAAAAAAAATACTGACTTAGCTCAATGGAAGTGTGCTTGTCTAGTATGCACGAGGCCCTAGTTTTAATCCTAAATAAAGGAAATGATTACTAATAAAAATGTCTCCACTCACTTTCCAGTCTTAGTTGAAACTGATCTAACAGCCAAAATAAATAAAGTTAAGGTAATATTACAAATACATCCTGCTCCCCCCTCCCCAGATACAGTCTATTTTATTTTTGAGATGGAGTTTTCATCATGTAGACTAAGCTGGACCGAATTTGCTTTGTAGCCCAGACTGGCCTTGAACTGATGGCAATACTTCTGCCACCATTTCCTACGTGCTGGAATTACAGATATACATCACTGCTTCAGGATAAAGACACACAGAGTGTGTGTGCATATATTTACATATATATATATATCTAAATTTTATATATATATAAAATCCCCCCCCCCAAATCTTGAGCTAACAGTTACTTAAATTTTGGGATTTTAAACATTAATTTCCAATTTGGAATAAGTGCTTATGTGCTTCACACCAAAAGTTCTAAGCTAGAAAATTGAGGACTCCAAGGTGTCAACAGGTAGACAGTAGGGTTGATAGAGCCCTGGCCTCAAAAAAGTTGACTACTGCTGCTGATTAGCTCTTTGTAAAGAGCTCCATGGACGTCTTACAGAGTTCTTTATAGTTTTGTCTCATGCCCAATTCCAGAGTTTCTATCCTGCATCCCTGCCAGACTGCTTTTTGCCCAGCCAGCAAAAGGACACCACCCAGAGGCTGAGGGTGTAATAGAGCACTGGCCTGCAATGTGAGGCCCATGAGGCACTGGGTTTGACTCCAGCACTTAAAAAAAAAAAACCAATAATAATAAAATAAAATCAATTATTATTAATTAAAAAGCAATCAAAACCAAGTGAAATCCCGAGTCTGTCTTTCTTAGCTCCAGCAATTCTGAATCTTTTAGATTCACTGCAGAACTCACTCAGCACTCAAGTTCTTATGCTTCCGACTTTCTATGTCAGTGTTTTTAGAATGTTATGGAAGCATATTTCTCCTGGCTCAGCCTCTTGAGTATTAGGATTGAAAGTGTGTAATAGCACACTGATTCCACATTCTTTTATTTTTTAAATTTTTTCATTTGTATTTTATGTATGAATGTTCTACATGAATACCCGCAGGCCAGAAGAGGGCATCAAATCCTTTACAGATGGTTGTGAGCCACTATACAGGTGATGAGAATTGAACTCAGGACCTCTGGAAGAGCAACCAAAGCTCTTAACCCCAGAGCCATCTCTTCCAACCCAATCCTACATTTACTTACTGACTATAATTAAAGAAAACTTTAAAAATCTAAATACATTTAAAATCTCCCTATTCAACTCTGACAGCTAACTTACTTGATGAGGTTTTGGAAAGCATAGCCATCTGTCCACTGTTCAGTAAAAGAAGCTCCATGCCTGACAGTAGTAAAGTGGCCCAATCGCAAACGGTCTTGCATGCTCTTATCTCTGCACGCCATCTTCTCTTGTTTTGACTGAGGGTAAAAGGACCAAAACAAATAATACTTTAATTAGCAATTTTTACAACCTGAAAATTATAAAACTATCAAAGAAAATACTGTTGACAAATCATATACCATCTCAAAGAGGAAAAGAAGGGAAGGGAGGGGTAGGAAGGGGAGAAAGAGGAGGGAAGAAGGAGAAAGAACACTCAACGCAATGGACAGCCAAAAGCATGTCCATAGTATTATCTGAGAAGTCTTTATCTGGTGTACATGCAAAGAAAAACCTCTAGCTATCAAGTCATAAGAACCGTATTCCTCAGAAATTCTACAATTCAATGTTTTCATCTCAGTTAAGAAGGCGTCACACAATGATATACATTAAATACCTTAGGATACAGACTTCAAGTTATATTGTCACTAACCTTTTCTATAAGAAGCTTCTTGCTCATGGTGACACATCTGTTTAATCGTTCCTTGTATTTCTCTAACATTTTTTGTTGTTCATCTATCTGACGTCTCAAATCACAGTTAGCCTTCAATGGGAAGATATTTTTAAATTATTTTTAAGGACAACAGATTATCAGAAAGTACTTTTTAGGCAAAGAGAAAAATCATTACTACCTGCAGTAAGCATGTCTCTATAAAGGAAAATAATTCATTCTTTCAATTATTCTTTGATACCACATGAGCGTTGTTTATGTTAAAGTTATTGTTTTTCCAAGTTAGAAGGTTTTGGTAGTGCTAAGGAACCAATCCAAGCCCGAGTAAGTAGCTAAACATGAGCTAACCAAGGAACTACATCCTCAGCTTATTTCTAAAGAGAAAAGGAACATGAGTTCTCATAAATGACTCTCCCCGAGAAGCCAGGACATCCCACACTAGACAGAAATGTGAGAATGTAAATACACAGTTAATTTAACTGTGGTCAAAAGCCTACAGGATGGGTTCATTTGGAAAAATTCAAGAAAGAACCACTAACCCACGGTCAAATCTATCTTTGTAATTCCAGAATTTATCCCTCAGTTGTTTAAAATAAAGTAAAATAAATAATTTTTAAAAATCTCTACTTTTGCCAAATAACTGTTTATCAACTAAATTATAACAAAAAAATTTGCCGAGACTTTCTAGCTTTAAAAAACCAAATAAACATGTATGGGTATCTGCATGTATCTCACCCAAAAGAGGGCAATGAACTATCAGGAACTGGAGTAACAGATGCTTGTGAGCCACCACATGGGTGCTAGGAAACAAACTTGGGAAGAATAACAATTGTCCTTAACCACTGAACCATCTCTCCGTTGTCATCTTTTGTTGCTTTGGTTCTTTACTGGAGCTCACCATGCAGGAGAGACCAGGATACCCTCAAACTCACAGAAATCTGCATGTCTCTCTGCCTCCCAATCCTAGAGCTTAAAGGCATGTGCCTATTACAGCACAACTTCATTTTTAAAGAGTTTGTATGAAACAACTTGCCGTTCCAAAAGAATCTACTCTCTACACAGGCATAATTATTCATATTAATCATTACCACAGAATCCTAAAGACCATGTTATCAAAGGGAAAGTCTAATTGCACTTGTGTAAGTGTGACTACCTAGAGAAATGAACAGAATCAACTTCTGGCACTTTAAAGTATAGTTTCTTCTAACATTAATCACTTCTACTAATCCATGCTACAGGTAGGAGCTGGCTGGCAGTACCTAATGCAGACATGCCCAACATGTCACTAACATGAGAAAATACAATGATAAACTTATGCCTCCTGAAAGGAAATAAGAATAAATAATAAATAAACAAACCTGTGACTTCAACCCACAACATTCTCTAGCACATAAACACAAATTCTGCCAGGCATGTGCCTGTAACCTCAGCACTTAAGAGGCTGAAGCAGAAGGGTGAGTTAGAGGCTAGCTTGAGCTCTGAAGTAAAAAATGTCTGAAGAAAGGAAAGGGGGGAGGGTTTCAATCAAATCCGCAAGTTCTAGTCTACCTAAGTAAATGGCAGCTGTCCTGGGTTTTCTCTTGTTGATGGATCCATTCCTTTGGCATTGCATTAAAGTCAGACAAAGGAAGAAATGGAATGTGTGTTTAAGGGGAGGAGGTGAGCTTGGGGTGCTTAGCAGAGAAGAAGCCCAGTTCTGGTTCATCATAACTGTCACCACACAGTCTAAAGTAATCAGAAAGACAGCAACCTGACTGAGAAACTTCCTACAGTCAGACTGGTCTGTAGGCACGACTATGGATGACTGTTTTGATGTAGGAGGCCCAGCCCACTGTGGCTCTACCACCCCTGAACAGATGGCCCTGAGCTTTGTACAAGGGGAACTTAAGAATGTGCTAATGAACTATCCAGCAAGCAGCATTTATTTATGGTTGTGCTTCAGGTTTCTGTCCTAACCCTCAATGCTAGACTGACCCGGAGTACAGGAAAAATAATTGTTTCTGCCTATAAGCTGTTTTCATTAAAGTGTTTTCTAACAATGGAAAGGGGCCTAGAAGAGGCTGTGAGTTCACCCACAGGGATAGTGGGAGGATCCAGTACAGGAAAAGGGTGATGGAGTAGGTAAGAGAGGAGGATGCAGGCACCCAACAAGTGAGACCCTACCATCTCCATCCGGGCCTCTCCAAAGGTGGGGATCATGTAGACAAAAGGCCTTGACAAACAGACGATGAGTCCAACAAAGCTACTCTGTACAAAACCGTAATAGATACTGGAGTTGGACTAAGGATTTTTTAGACAATCTCACTATAAATCTTAGTTGGTAATTCAGCTAACCCCTAAGTGGACAAAAATAAAACAATTTCAGGGAGGTGGGAAGATGTGTCAGTGAGTCAGAGTGCTTGTAGTATACACATGGGAAGCTGAGTTCAAATCCTAACACCCACACAAAACCAGACACAGCCATGGATGTCAGCACTGTGAGGGGCAGAGGAAGATTGTGCACAACACACACTCACAGAGTTCTCTCTCTCCCTCAGTGGTTGTCCCCTACATATGCACATCGCACACATACAAATACACACACACAGAGTTCTCTCTCCCTCCCTGGTTGTCCCCTACATGTGCACATCGCACACATACAAATACACACACACAGAGTTCTCTCTCCCTCCCTGGTTGTCCCCTACATGTGCACATCGCACACATACAAATACACACACACAGAGTTCTCTCTCCTTCCCTGGTTGCCCCCTACATGTGCACATCACACACACAAACACACACACACACACACACACCTTTCTCTCCCTCCTTCCCCAAATACAAACTACTTCAAGCAAACAATCAAAATATAAGTGAGTTTATTATTAAGATAACAACAAAAGAGCCTAAGGAATGATAATTCTAAATGAGAAATGCTAGGTGTGGTGACAGACACCTTTAATCTCAGCACTAGGAAAACACAATCATGCAATTAAAACCAAATGGATCACTGATGACAAACTGTATATTAAAAGAACATTCTGGGCTTCATCAGGATGAAGCTAGGTTTCTCCTTCCCAGCACAGGCTGCCAGACATGTACTGAAGTAAAGAGACAAACAAGCCATACTTTCTGTAAGTGTGTGGCCAAGTAGGTCTATCTAGGAGAAGAATGGAAGGATTACATAGTTTAAACTCAAACTGGGAACAAAAGCGCAGATGTTCCTATAAAGCAGGGCACCTTGACCTATGGTCAAGTGCGACTTCTATTAAGTAAGAGACATTTCTGTTGTAGAAAATGGAGAACTGAAATGAGAAAGTGCAAATCTGTTTGTGTTGTATTGTGGATGGCGATCTGAGTGCTCTCAGCTTGGCTATTATCTAATAAAATAGAACAGAGATATAGTCTGAGACTGACAGATAGTCTTCTCTCGCTGTAGAGCCCAAGGGTCTGGCCAGGTCTACTAATATTCTGTATCTCTAAAGATGATGATGTCTGCCAATATGTGGTTTGAAAGTCTTTAAACAGGGAAGGCAGGAAGCCAGGACCAAAGCACCCAAGATTCGGTGTCTTGGTACCATTTGGTACCCTAGGTGTCCTACATTATACACGCGGGCACATTGCTCTTAAGAAACAATGCACTAGGAAAAATAAGAGGATGCAGAATAATCTTTTGGCCAAAAGAATGAAGAAAGTCAAAGAAAAATTCCAGGAACAGATTGCCAAGACACGCAAGCAGTCCTCACTAGAACTTCTATTTCAGAGTTCTGTCAAAAATACAAGTTTTTGTCAGGTCATTGGGTGGTGGTGGTGGTAGTGGTGATGGTGGTGCATGCCTTTAATCCCAGAGGCAGATGGATCTCTGAGAGTTGGAGGTCTGGTCTACAGAGTCAGTTGCAGAACAGCCAGAGCTATACACAAAGAAACCCTGACTCAAACCCTCTGCCCACCCAACCCCCCAAAAAACAAAACCCCCCAAAAAGCATATTCTTAAGAGTAAAAATAACTCGCAGGAAGGTTCAGTGGGTTAAGGGTCTTGATGCTAAGCCTTCAGACCTGATCCATTCAATCGCTGGGACTCACATGGAAATAAAAAAATACCAGGTTGTGCTCTGACCTCTATACACAGACCAAGGCACAAGAAAGTGTACACACACGTACATGTACGAAAGTGTACACACACGTAAATGTACACACACACACACAATAAATACCTTTTTTTTTTAAGTAACAAATGTCCACCTGGGATATATGCTCTGTCTTTAAAAGGGGTTGGGGGAAGTGAGGGTAAAACTAAGAGCTAAAGAGATGGCTTAGAAGTTAAGAGCTCTTGTAGAGAATCTAAGAGATTCCCAGCACCCACATGGCAGCTCACAATCATCTGTAGCTCTAGTTTCAGGAGATCCAATGCCCACTTCTGGCCTCCAAAGGCACCAGGCACATAAGCGGTACTAATACATACATATGCAAAGCACCCATACATAAAGTTGAAAAAAATTAAAAACAAGTAAAAATGATGACCAGATTTTGAATCAAGGAAAAGTGGGAAGATGATGGATGAGAAAGAAAAGTAAATATGCACATATATATCCTAGGGCGCTGCCATGACGACAGTGGCGTATTATGCCAGCATTTGTGGAAAGCTGTGACAGGATTATAAGTTGAAAGACAGCGTAGGTTACAAGTGATTCAGTCATGTACATGCATGCTATGAACATATATAGTGCAGAAAGTCAAAAATCTAAAATAAGCTGGATGACTCCTGTAAAAATAGCTTTTAAAAATACAAAAAAAAAAAAAAAAAAAAAAGAGGAGGAGGGCTGGAAAGATGGCTCAGCAGTTAAAAGCACTTACTGCTTTTAAAGAAGACCCAAATTCAATTTTTAGGAACAACATGGTGGTTCACTAACTGACTCTGTTCTAGGGGAGCCAATATCCGCCTTCTGACTTCCATGGTCACCTGCACATATGTGGTGCGTATATACTCATACAAGTTCACACACACACATATATAAACAACCAGTAAATCAATAACAATTAGCAACAAGAGCTACTTAGTGTGGTTTTGCACACTTTAAATCCAACACTCAGAGGGACAAAAGCAGAGACAGGCAGATCACTGCAAGTTTGAGGTCAGTTTAATCTAGATATTGAGTTCTAGGCCAAGCTACAAAAAAAAAAAAGAAAAATAAATATTTTCAAATAGTAAAAAATGTGAAACTTAATACAATAGTTCTATATGAACTACAACTCCACATACCTGCCTCTCTAACATAAATTCAGGTATCAAAATACTACATCAAAACTCTCCAAGTGAAAGAAGGTATTTGGAATGAAGATATGATTCTAGTTCTTCTTCAAGTCCTCACTGTTTACTGTGTTATCTGACTACAGTCATGATCCACAATGTACACATGATCCAAATATGCAGGAGTGGTGCTTGTTATAGACTCTTAGCACTCTCATACTTACTCTTAACAAATCATCTATTCTTCCTTCCTTCTTCTCTAGGTCAGAGTTCTTACTGTTTTCTAGTGCAGATATTTTTTCTATTGTAAGGTCAGACTACAAAGACAAAAGCAAACAAATTTAGAATTAGTCACAAAACATTACATGCCATAACATTTTTCTTGCTTTTTTTTTGAAGAAGCACTTGCTAATATGAATAGCTGAATAGATAACTCAGAAAATTATTTCTGCTTTACTTATCCCATCTTCCAAACCTCAGCAACATCCACTAAACCCACACTGCAAAAAACATTAGCTCCGGAATTTAACTATACAAATGTTCACAATACTGTACATTGAATTAATATATATAATATATATATATAAAACTGTAGAATTGGAAACCAGCTTTAATTGGAAAGGGACTTCAGGAGACAGGACACAAGTCTCTAGGAACAAGCATGCCCTCTAGTGGAAACAAAGTGGAAAGACAGAAAAGTTCTAAGCACTAAACTATCCAGGTCTCTTCCAACTCCAAACACTGGTGGTTCCAATAAAATTAAGAGCTATTGTACAGTTCTTGACCGACAGCATCCTGTGTTGAGAAGAACACAGATATGAACACCCAGTAAACTAACTTAGCACAACAGTTGAAGCAAAGACTTACTACTCTTGTCAAATAGAACTTCCTTTATTCTTTTTCTTTCTTTTGACAGCCTGAGTTGGTCTTGAACCGAAGAACTTCCTGACTTAGTCTTCCCACTGCTGGGACTTATAGCCACAGAAAAGCTCTCAGATATATTGTTAGTGTTTACAATGATCTCTAAGTTGAAAAATTTCTGAAGACTGTTTAAGGAAGAAATTTTGCTGGTATAACACTTTGTGAAATATAAGTAGGTATTTCCAAGTAAGCAAGTTCAGGATATAAACTACTTTTTTAAAATAGAAAATGAACATTTATTGGAAGCCCATTGTCACCAGTGTCTGAGGCAACTAGAATCACCCTAATTTTACATTGTATTAAACGTAATCAATAGGGCCAGAATTTGAAACTAGGCCCAGAAACCTTTAAAAATGTATACTGTCTCCATTCCATGCTGTAGTACAAGCATGCTTTAGCAAAAAGACCAAAAGGGTGAAGAAAGATCTATTAAAACAACTCCCAAAGAACCTGAAATACCGTGAAATAGTCATTCATAATACAAATTCTGAAGAGACTGCACAATAGGGTACAGCCAAGAGAAGAGTTAACAGACTTTCTAGGGTTAGGCCTAGTCCTTAGTGTAGCTCTGCAGGGTACTGGTCCCCAACCTACCTGGGTCTGTCTGTGCTGGATGGAGATCTGTTTTTGGGAGCTGCAAGAATGTTCTGTATTGCCAGAACCCGTAGAAGAAGGACTGTTTTGCTGAGCCTATAATAAAAGTACATCACCAATCACAGAAAGGTTTTGCATCTTCACAAACATATATAAAAAGAAACAATTACCTCTTTTAAAACAAACCTTTAAGTCATGACCAAGAGAAAAATAAAACAAGTTAAATTAGAGAGCCAAAAGCTGGATATGGTACCTTCATGTTTCTGAAGGTAGGCTTTAAATAATCAAATACTTATGAATAATTTTATATGTAAATTCAGAGTGGTTTGTTATTCCTACAATTTCCTTTTTTACTTATGTTTCAATGTGCCTTTGTCAGAAAAAAAAAAAAAAAATCAGTGATGTACACAATGCAAGGGACATACAGTCCAAGCACAAAAACTAGAAGTGGTGCTGGAGATGGCTCTGCTATAACGAGCTCTTGCTGCTCTTACACAGGACCTTGCTTACATTCCCAGCAGCCATATCAATGTGGCTCATAACTATCTGTGACTGTAGCTGCAGAAAATCTGATAGCCTCCTCTCCTTGGGTACCTGCATGCACATGGTGTATATAAACTCAAATGGGTGTGCGATGCACATCACATAACACACACACACACACACACACACACACACACACACACACACACACACACACACACACACGACAGACAGAGAATATGATAATGAATGTGCATGTATGTCCAGGACAGCCAGAATTATTACACTGAAAAACCCTGTCTCAAAAAAGCAACAAAAAGGATTATAAAATATTCATAAAAGTCTCCTAAATTCACAAATATTATCTATTATCACGGAAGCACATAAAACTCTGGGTTTCTCTGTGGTATTTTTACTTGTTTACTTAGCATTATAAGTACATTTATATTTGTGTGTGTTGCTATATGTATATAACATGCTCCTGTGTCTGTGTGTGTGTGTGTGTGTGTGTGTGTGTATGCCACAGATGAGTGTTAAATGTTTTCCTCTATTACTCTGCAACTTATTTTTTGAGACAAGGTCTCTCTCTCTGTACCTGAAATTCATTGATTTAGTAAGACTAGTTGTCCTGCATGTTTCAAGGGATCTTCTTGTCTCTGCCTCCCTAGTTCTGTGTTTACAGGTGTACCATACCTAGCTTTTTAAATGGGTACTAAGGATCCATACTTAGGTCCTTTTGTTTGAACACAGTTTACTAACTGAGCCATCTCCCCAGATTCTTTTTAAATGTCTGTCTCTCTCTGTGCGTGTGTGTGTGTGTGTGTGTGTGTGTGTGTGTGTGTGTGTGTGTGTGCACATGTGTGTGTACATGTGTGTGTGGGGGGTCTTTTGCTATTGGTTTGGTGATGCTAGGGATTAAAAGCTATCTTGCATGTGCTAGGTATGTAAGTTTTTTAGAACTGACTCAACTCTAGCTCTAAGTGATTTTTAAATTTATATAATTTAGGTGTAATATAATTCAACAATTCAGGAATTCATCCATAACAGCTCTTTAAATGAAAGTATAACTAAAATATTATAACTCATCACAGATACAACTAGGAAATACTAGGTAATTCTAAGATAATTATATATATTTCTACAAGCTCAGAAAATGTGTTTCCAAACATGTAAACTTGGGGGTCTTGGAATTTCACTTAGTGGTAGAATAGGGTCAGCATACACGAAGCCTTAAGTTCAAGGTCAAGCACCACAGAAGAAAGGAGGAAGAGAAGTAGGAGGTTAAGGAAGTAGAGGAGGGAAGACAATACCAATTTCTTCCCATAATTCCTATATATACTTTTATTACTGCTGCTACTAGCATTAGACATACTACAACTATCATCTACTGGACAACCACTTTAACCTAAATGCTCCAACGCCAATTTAACATGCAATCCTTATTTTTTTTTCTTAAAAAAAAAAAAAAAAAAAGCTGAGGCTGAGTGTTGAGGCACACATATTTAGTTCTAGCACTTGGGAGGCATAAACTGGCAGATCCCTGAGTTCAGGCCATCCTGCTCTATAGAGCAATTTTCAGGTTGGCCAGAGCTATGTAGTAAGACCCTGCCTCAAAAACACAAAACAATAGGCTGGGGAGAAGACCAGTTGAAGTACCTGCCACACAAGCATATAAGGACTAAAGTTCAGATGACACCTCCCTATATAAAAGCTGAGTGAGCATGTAGTATGTGGTCCTAACACTAAAGGGAAGGAAAACAAACATTAGTTAAACCAACTGGTGAGTTCCAGGTTCAGTGAATCTTCAGCTTAAAGTAACTGCTCAGTAGATTATAGTTCTATCTAACACAGCAGTACGAACAGTAATAAAAGAATATATAGAAATTATGGGAAGAATCGGGTGGTAGTGGCCAGCACCCCTTTAATCCTGGCAGCTGAGAGAGAGGAAGGAAGATCTCCAGAAGCCAGTCTGGTCTACGAAGTGAGTTCCAGGACAGCCAGGGCTACACAGAGAGACCCTGCCTCAAAAGTAAAAGAGAGGGGAGATAAAAGAAATTACAAAGAAAAATTTGACATTTTCTCTTTTTCTTCCCCACCCTCCTTCTATCTAAAAATAAGGTGGAGATATCATTAAAGAACAACATCCAATGTCAATTTCTGGTTTCTCCAAAAGCACTCACACATGTACATATACAAATATGCATATAGATGCACAAAATACATATAAATTGGTCATCATTATTTTTATTTTACAGACAAAAATAAAAAAATAAAGTTGACCTAAGTTACCAAGTTAATGAGGTCATTAGAAGTAGGAGATGTATGCATCCATACTAATTGCTCTCGATGACAAGAGTAGGCAGTGGTGGTACACACCTTTAATCCCATCACTCAGGAGGCAAAAGCAGGAAGATCTCTGTAAATTCAAAGCCAGCCTGGTCTACAGAGCGAGTTCCAGGACAGCCAGGACTACATAGAGAACCCCTGTCTCAAAAACAACAAAAACACAAAAAAGAATGTATACTCATTAATTTCATTTAAGGACTGCTATAACCTTGTAAGGTAGGTAGTATAACTAGGCTCTATTTTCATGATGATGATAATGATGTGTCTATACATGTGCTCAGAGGGATAAGAATAAAGGATCAGATCTGGAGTTACAGGTCTCTGAGCTGCTCAATGTGGGTATATGAAACTAAACTCTGGTTGGTCCTCTCCAAGAACAAAGGCACTCCTAACCACTGAGCCATCTCTCTAACCCACATTGGTTTTTTTGTTTGTTTGGTTTTTTCCTCTGTATAGCCCTTGCTGTCCTGGAACTCACTATTAGACCAAGTTGGCCTCATATTCTAAAGAAATCTGCCTGCTTCTGCCTCCCAAGTACTGGGATTAAAGGCGCATGCCACCAGCACCCGGCTATTGATGGTTTTTTTTTAGACGGGGTTTTTTTTCTATATATCCTTGGATGGACTCAAACTCCCAACCTTCTGAATGCTTAGATTACAGTTGTATACCATTGTATCCTGTCTTACAAGCACTCCCTTTTATATATTCATGCTGTAACAATTTACTGAATACTCATAATGTCTAAACACATGGGCAAGACATGTGAACATGAGTATTCAATAAGTACAAGGCTTACTATCCAATACTGAAAGGAAAAACAAGCATTCAATAAATATTTGTTGGAATAAACTGTTGACTGGATATGGTGAGTCATGCCTGTAACCCCCTTTTATGAGTTCAAGGACATTTTCAAAGCAATAAGACCACAAGAAACTACATGAGACCATCTCTTAAAATAAGATAATCCACTGGGCATGGTGAGTGCACCCCTTTAATCCCAGCTCTCTAGGGCATAGGCAGGCAAAGGGGGAAGCAAACAATAGCCCCACCCAACTCTAATGTCTATGAACCACAATGACCCCATGGCCCAATAATGCTAAGGGTGCAATTGTGACATGCATGCCTGATAGTAACCAATAACTCTCTAACTGGACCTAAAACCAGGCCAGCAAGAGGAAAACCATGCCTGGTATGGGAAACCTAGCCAACTCCCTGGGGCTAATGAAGTCATGGATCTTGCAGCTCCTAAGGGGGTAGTGAAATGGGGCGGGAGAAAGCAAAGAATCTGAGAGAAAGAAAGAAGTGTATGACAAGGATTGGAGAAAGGAAAGGAAAAATGACGTGACTATTATAATTGCATTATAAAACAAAACAAAAAACAAGAAGAAACTGCTAAATGGATTATCATAATAAATACAAGCTTAGGAAAAGTTCTCTAAGAATGTAAATATATATATATATATATAATTGAGAGTCAGGGTAAATCTTGGGGAAAAAACTGAAGATTTCAGGCAATAAAAGTCATGCAGGAGATTAAGAGATCATGCTAGGTGAAGAATGGGCATAAAAAAGCAGGCCCATGTGGGGTTCAGTTAACAAGTGGTAGAACTGTCAGTCAAGTCACATCTATGTTATTCAGTTATTACAAATAACTGATTTTTTTGTCCATTTTTTCAAATATTTAATGTATGTACTTTAAAAATTTCTGTGAACATCTGAGTGTCTGCCATATGTGCACAGGTGTCCAGAGGTAAGAAGGTGGCACTGGATTCCCTAAGTTTCAGGTGATTATGCACAGTCTAATGCCGGTAACTGAACTTGAGTCTTACAGAATAGCAGCAGCATTGTGCTCTTCACTGCTGAGCCAGCTCTCTAGCTATTTCTGTATCCTCTCTAAAATACAATAAATCCAAATTCCTTCCTAGGTTAGGGTCATTATGAATTTCCAGTGTTATACTATACCATGATATAAGCATTATCCTCTTCCATCATCCTTAAATGGCTCTTCACAAGCCTCTTATTTTCACATTTATTTCTAAGCAAATATAATTATCCTGCACAGTAAGAGCCAAGAAGTAGCAAATGATCAACTAAAAAGCTCTTTGAAAAATTGCTAGATTTTAGTGGGTGAGCTTTAGTAAAGTGGAGTTTACACATGCTTCATTCTCCTAACAAGGCAGTGGTTGCAGAATGCCCAAGGGCAATAAGCACACAATCCACCTAAGTAAGTCTAACTCCTATCATACTGTATTTTCTTCACATATCTACAGGGTTTGTTCCTATATAAAAGTTTGGCTGGGATGGCAGCTCACACCTTTAGTCCAGCGCTCAGGAGGCAGAAACAGGAGGATCTCAAGTTCAAAGCCAGCTTGGTCTACAGTGTGAGTTCTAGGACAACCAGAGCTATGTAGATTTAAGAAATCCTGTCTTAAAAAATCAAAATGAATAAATAAAAGTTTGATTAGTTCTAATTCACAACAGACTGAATTTAACAAAAACCCCACTTTAAAGATAAAACTTGTATGTGTGTGTGTGTGTGTGTGTGTGTGTGTGTGTGCGTGCGTGAATTCAACCAAGGACCTCATTCAATACCTGTTAAGCAAAAATTCTACTTACAAACAAGAGAAAGTCAAGGCTCATAACTGGTTTTTTTGGTTGTCGTTGTTTGAGGTAAGGTCTCACTATATAAAAATCAGGCCAGCCTGGGATTCACAATTCCTCTGCCTCTGCTTAAAGTGGTTGCAGAATGCCCAAGGGCAATGAGAACACAATCTACCTATGTAAGTCAAACCAGCCAGTACTATATTCTCATATATATTAATTCATTTATTCATTTTCATATTCATTCACTCTCTCTTATTAAAATAAAGCAAAATTCTAAGAAATACCTGAAAGGGGTTAGGATTAGAGTTATAAAGAGAAATAAAGAACCTCTTTTGAGGAGCTGGAAAGATGACTCAGAGGTTAAGAGCACTGGCTGTTCTTCCAAAGGTCCTGAGTTCAATTCCCAGCAACCACATGGTGGCTCACAACCATCTGAGATCTGGTGCCTTCTTCTGTCATGCAGGTAAAACACTACATACACAATAAATAAATTAAATAAATAAATAAGTAAGTAAATGAGTGAATGAATGAATGAATGAAAAAAATAAAAAGAACCTTTTTTGGTCTGTGCTTGCATACTGAGAGGCCACAGAGTAGTAAAAGAGATAAGCTGATGAATAATATTTGGTATGGTGTCAGCCTGGGGACTTCCAGGCCACAGTGAGTTTCAGGCCAACCTAAATTATATGCTGAAAATGCACCAACAAAAAAATTATAAGCGAGTATAGAAAAACTGGAGGGAGCACTTCCCTAGCACACACAGGGCCAAGGTTTTATTTCCAGTACTTTTCCAGTACAAAAGAAAATAACCACAAGTGAGCCACGCATAGTGGTGCATGCTTGCAATCCCAGTACTTGATGAGTAAAGAAAGGAGGACCAAGAATCAAGGTCTTCTTGGCTACCTAGACAGCCCGCACTACCTGAGACACATGAGACCCTACTTCAGGGGAAATGGGGAGGGAGGGAGAAGAAGAGAATGTAACTAGAATGCCATCAACTCCAGAGGTAGAACTAAGAAGATCAGGAGTTCAAGACCTGTCTGGGCTTGTCTTGGGGGTGTCCGTGACTGCTATGGGAAGAGGCAGGTAGATCAGTGATGTAGAGTTAAGAGTCCGGAGGCAAACTCTTGACACTTACAGTCAACTAATTTCTGACATGCTCCCAAGATAATTTAATGGAGAAACGTAGTCTTTACAACAAAAGGGCTGGAGCAATTAGATACTTGCTCACAAAAGAATAAAGGTGGATTCTTTTTCTTAAGTCATCCAAAATTTAAAACAAATACATGGCAGAATTAAATGCAAGAGCTAAAAGTGTAACACACTTAGAAGAAATTATAAAACTAAAATTTTATGACCTTGGGTTAGGTAAAATCTTCTTAGGTATTACCTGTGGAATATTTCTTTACACCATGTGAATATATATCACTGTAATTGGTTTAATAAAGAGGCTGACTGGCCTCTAACTAGACAGGATAAGGTTAGGCAGGTGAGCCAGACTAAGAAAAGCTGGGAAGAAGGGTGGAGTATGAGGAGTTGTGATGGAAATATGGATGAAACAGGAGATGAACGTAGCAGAGGGTAGATAATAAATATGGATTACCCAATTTAAAATGTTAACAGTTGGCTAGTAACAAGCCTGAGCTATCAGCTGAACATTTGTAATTAATAGTAAGTTCCTGGGTGGTTATTTGGGAGCTGCTGCAGGAATACAGAGAAACTCCTCCTACATATGATACCCAAAGAACTGGCACCTACATCCAGATAAAACCTGAAAAAAGCTTAAAAACAAACAAAAATGGAGCCAAACTAAGCTTCCTATTCTCATGTCTTGTGCCAGCAACAGTACTGAAAGACATCTCCCAGTAGCTGCCTGCCAGAGGTGGCCGCCAGCAGCCATGCACTAAGCTAAGCTGACATAGCAGCTTAAAACTCATCTCATGTGATCAGAAACAATACAGATGTCCAGGAACAAAAGATCGAGATAGAAAAACAAACAAACAAAAAAACAACCTCTAAAACAGGTTAGTGTATTTAAAAATATAAATACATAGGCTTGGGAGATAAAAGAAGGTATATATAGTCATAGATTTTTTAAAAAGAGTTTAAAAATGAAGTCCTTAAAAAGGGAATTAAGTATATAAAAGCCATGTAGAGACGGAAAATACATGATTAGTCTGGATCTTATATGTTATTATGTTGCCCCTAATTTTTTTTTTACTGCTAAATTAGTGGCTGATAACTGCTGAGAAATTTGGTTATAAAGGCTGCTAGATTAATCTAACCTATATATTTAAAAAATGTCTTAATTTTAAAATGGAAATCAAAAGAATGTTGCTTTAGGATAAGAGGTTATGCTTTTATTTCCACAAGAAAGGAAAGGCTGTGTATTAATTCCAGATTGATATGGATTAGGTTTGATTGGGGAAGAACCCCTAAAAATCCAAACAACAGACATAAATAAACCTAAAAAAAAGCAAACAAAAAATATTAACATATATTACTTGCTCAAACATAAAACAAAAAAAAATCATTTTTGGCTAACTTGTGTACAATACAAAGTCCATATTTGTATTAATACAGATAAATATGTTACCTTTAAAAGTTTATGTATTTTCAGAACAAGGGGGCCAGACACCAATAAAAAGAGACAGCTCAGATGACCCAACATCTCAAAATGCCTCTGTTAAAATTTCCTCAGAGTTCAGCATCCACAACAGTTTCAAGGTTGCTGGCTGAGATATTCCAGCCGCAAAAACTACTCCTGTCAAGATTTAATCATTATGCTGAGTTTTCTCAGCGTCCCCTCAAAGACGCCAGCACCTCCAGACAACAACAAGCAGTCTAGAAAATACAATGCCCACATTCCCAAAAGATGGTCTGTAGATGTTTGTTGTGATTTAAGAGGGGTTGGTTACAAGTTGTTATTGATAATAGTCTGGGGAAAAAAGAGCTAAACTTTCAAAGGAGTTAAACTCAAAGATCTCATCGAGAAGGAAAAAAAGGAGATAGGGTATAGAAATAATAAAAGGATAGATTACTGAATCTACTTTAATCCAAAAAACAACTATTAACCTCAAAATTTTTATATTGGTATGGATTTTGGTTTATTGATAGAAATTTAAGGTTATTTTTGCTATGTTACGTTTCTACTCTTATTAGGGGTATTGTGATTATACAACTCATTTAAAAATGTAAAATATAATTTTAAAATACAAGTTAACAGTCATCTATAATAATCAAACAAAGTTATATTGGGTATTTCAAGAGTAAACAGATATATTTAGATATATGGTCTTCAAACATTTCAAAGACCTACAGAATATGGCATTTGAGGTGTTTAATAACAAGGCTTTTCATGACAGTGAGACACATTTAATCTTGACAGCACCAATTTACTTCAAAAGCTGATGGATATCAAAGAACCTCTGTACTTCAAAAGACACCGTGTGGGCTAGAGATGTAACTGAGGGGTATGCCTGGCATGCAGGAGGTTCTGGGTTCAATTATGAGTAACACCCAAAAATGAAAGCGGACACCATTGAAAAGGAAGAATAACAACCCAAAGGGGGAAAAGATACCTGAAAAGACTATTTGATAATAATCTTCAACTAGACTATGTACAGAATACTTACATTTCAACAATAAAAATATTCTAATTTTAAAGGAAAGAGGGCAATGGAGGGCTGGTGAGATGCCTCATTGAACAAAGGTGCTTGCCACCAAGCCAGGTGACAAGTTCCAGCCTCAGAACCCACATGGCAGAAGAAGAGACAAGAATCCTCTAAATTGTCCATGTGTACACACTCCCACAATCCCACAAATAAATACACTTTTAAAGAGCAATGGAATCCAATATATATTTCTCAAAAAATATGTAAATGACTAACAACCAAATAAAGCATAGTATTTGTTATTTATGAGATGTGAACAAAAACCACAATGAAATATCATTTTATACTCACTAGGATAGCTAAGATTTTTTTTTTAAAGATAACAAGTACTGATAACAAGTATGTGGAGAAACTAAAATATCTTACTGATGGGAATGTGAAATAGCACACCTGCCGTGGAAAAGTCTGTCAGTTCCTCAAAAGTATCTATTCCTCAAATGACCCAGTGATCTCACCCCTTAGCATATACCTAAGGAAATGAAAACAAGTATTTACACAAAAGCAACTTTTGCATGAATGCTCATAGTAATATAATTTCTAAAAGCCAAAAACTACAAACAATCCAAATCCACGTTTAACTAATGAAAGAATAAACAAAGCTAATACAACAGGGAACCAAAAAGGATGGTTATAATTACTAATATTCACCCATAAAAAAAGTCATCAAGTGTTCAGCTGTACAGCTGTGAAGTCAATCCCAGCACACATATACATAATACAACAAAAATAAATTCACTAGGCTATTACAATAATCAAAGAAGAGAAAGCAGAGCCAAGCATTCCTTAGTATGTGACGGCTACAGGCTAAGAATTTCAGACCAGCTTGAACTAAATTTATGGTTAAGACCCCTTTCTCAAAAACCCAAACATACAATAAAAACAAAAAAGCTATCTGCCACCATCTGATAAAATGAATACTAAGCCACTTTCCTACCTTAAAATTAAATATTTGTTTAAAAATTAAAGCTGAAGAGATGGTTCAGTAGTATGCTCTTCCAGATTGTGTGAGCTTGGTTCTTAGCACCCATCTTGGACAACTTATTACCACCTATAACTCCAGCTCCAGGACACTTGATACCTCTAGCCTCAAGGGAATCTGTATTCGTGTATATATACCTCTCATATACATATATATACATAATTTAAAGGTAAACCTTTGTAAAAAGTAAAACTGGGCCTTGAAGGGGTTGGCTCAATTGAAGAAGTCCTTGCAATTCAGATCCCACAAATCACTGAACAGCCAGTTTAGCCAATTGCTAAACTCTATGTATGTTCAGTCAGAGACCATCTCAGAAAATAAAGTCAAAGTTATATAGTAAAACACTCAATGTTTACTTCTGGCTTCTATATGAACTTATACTTTTATACATGTGTGCAAGCATACACATACATTACACACATACACAATTTAAAAAATAAAATTGACAACTAGAACTTGCTGAGCACATACAAAACACTAATTTGAATTTCTAGTATGTATTAAAAATAAATAACTTTAAGAACATCTGTATAAGCCAGGAGCAGTGTTTCACACCTTTAAATGAAGCACTGAAAAAGTGGAAGATAGAGATTTCAAGGTCACCTTTGGCTACACAGTGAGCTCCAAGGTCTCAGTTCATGAAGCATGATATCTTTTCCAAAAAATTTAAGAAAATTTTGGTTTTTGCCTAAAAGGTGAATACAGCTCTGAGTCCCTGTAGCACCAGGGCAGGAAGGGGAGGGGAGTATAACAAAGTAAATGACCCTAAGTGAAGCCTGTAGGGAGCTGAAGACTGAGCCGACCCCGACCCTCCTGTGAGCTAGGCCGACACACAGCCTCATCTCAACCACCTGCACTGTTACATCAGATTCAAGATTATGAAGAGATCAAACTGCTCCAACTGCACTAAACAAGAAGACAAGAGAAAGCAGTAAACACAAGTGAAAAGAAGTCTGTCCAGAAGCCTGGGAAATGACAAGCACACAGACTGACATCAAGACATGAGGGACCACCAGAACATATCTTACCGCACAGACTAACGGAAAAAATGGTAGGTGTGACTGAAAACTGAATTGATTTAGAAAGAGACCTGTGTTTACCAAAATTTGGAGTATGGCAACAATTTCATCAGGAGAGAAGAGAATACTAAAAAAATTATTCTCACAGGAAGAAAAATATACACCATGAACTACAGAGAAAATCAAAAGTAAAGTACCTGAAGACTGGAAGTAGAATGTAAAACTGCTGTGTAACACTGAAATAGTTTTGACCTTGAGAGCAGAAAAGCACTCACTGAAACATTAAATTAGCTTATGAGTATAAACATAGATGCCAGGAAATTTACCCAGTTTTGATTTAGAGTAGCAAATACTGGAAAATACTGAACTGCCTGCCAAGAACATAACAGAAAGTTCTTGGGGTGAAATACTACATATTTATCTGTAAATGGCAACACATGAGATCCACATGTAAAAACAAAAAGACACCAGAAGCAATGGGCAGGGAGAAGCTTAAGTTGAGGAATGCTAAGTATAGTATAACAACTTTTATGAGCTTAAATGTTCCTTTGTGAAACCCAGGACTTTGTGTGGTGATGGATACAAACACGTGTATGTAAATGATGACAAGATGCATCAGAATGAGCTGTAGTCCCGTGGCTGCCATCAACCTCAGCTCAACCTCAATGGTAATGACTTGTGCAGGACAAATGGCCTCACAGAGCTTGCAATCAATGCAGCATTCCTACAGAGAGGTAGTGGTGCAATGCATGTTCTCCACAAAAGTGTGGACTCAGTGAGCCCTTCTTAAATGGATAGATGATGGTGGCAGGTCCCTGAAAGAGGTAGCTCAGGGTCATGCCCAGTCTTTGGACCATCATCAGAGTCCAAGCTACATGGTCAGTCATAGACTTCATGGCCCTCCTGTACATTCACATACTTGTAGATGGCTGCCACTGACTGCTATGGAGGTTTTGGCCATTGAGATGCCCCGTGCCCAGGACCTGGGCTAAGACCCATGGCAGCACGAATGAGGTCATTGGTACATCTTCAGGTGTGGTGGCTCCCTCTCTGGCCCAGGTTCGGGTCAGTGGGGAGGCCAAATTAATTTCTCTTAAAGACTAAAAATAAATATTTGATGGTACTAATTCTCAGTTGTGGCATATAGATATAGCTTGTCTTATTGTTTTATGTTTTTTGCTATTCTTAACAATTTTTCAGAATGAATTTCCAAGAAATGGGAATTCTGCATACACAGAAACGTTTGAAGCTAATTTTTATTTTAAAAAAATTCTAAAAAATTATCAATGATTGGATTGACTTGGTACTGTATATAAAGTTATCTTTTTTAACATTTTTTTTTTCATTTTATGTCTGAGTATTCTGCATGTATAAAGAGAACATCTGATATATAGATAGTCATGAGCCACCATATGGTTGCTGGGAATTGAACTCAGGACCTGGAAGAGAACAATCAGTGCATTAACCCCTTGGTCATCAAATGATACTGGGTGGTGGTGGCACACACCTTTAATCCCAGCACTGGAGGTGGAGGCTAGGTGGCTGGTCTACAAGATTGAGTTCCAAGACAGACAGCTCTACAGAGAGAAACCATGTCTAAAATAAAATGATAACAAGTGAAAAGAAGAAGGGCAGTATGGGACTGGATTCGCCAGTGAAGTGTCTGGCATACAAGAATGAGGACTGAATTCATGCCTCAAATATTGACATAAAAAACTGAGTATATATAGCCTTTAATCCCAGAACTTGGGAGGCAGAGGCAGGCAGACCTCTTGAGTTTGGGGCCAGCCTGGTCTACAGAGTGAGCACCGAACTACAGAAAAATCTATCTTTAAAAAATCCTAAATAAATAAGTAAATAAAGATTGAAAAGCAGAAGTGAAAATGTAAACACAATTCAGAAAATCTAGAATACAATCTGTCAGAGGTGGCTACTTCCTCAGAAGTAGCCTGGCATTTTCTCTTTTCTTTAAGGTCTTATGAACTGTGCAAATATAGTATTTTTATAATTTAGAAGATTATATACTTATGACAACATTTAACATAATAACTTAGATCCCTCTTTTGGATATAGTTCAGTGAAAGAATGTTTGCCCTAACAAGATAAGGCAGAGGCAGGTGTGGAAACACACATCTTAAGTCCCAGGAGGCAGAAGCAGGTGGATTTCTGAGAGACTGGTCTATACAGTAAGTTCCAAAACAGTCAGAATTATATGATAAATTCTGTGCCAACAATCTCCCAAAATGTCCCCCCAAAGAGATGAGACATGATTCAATTCCAATCAACAGAAAAACCAAAAGATGAATTCTTAATTTTCTGTCATGTTATTTTTATGAATATACAGTTTTCACTGTTAGCATAAATAGAATCTCACTAACTATATAGCATTCCAATATATAAATGTGTTATAATTCATTTAATCAATCCTTTAGGCAGAACTGACAGTTTTGACTTGACATCTTACATTCTAAGAAGGAAGGAGTTAGGCATAGTGCATTATATTGCAGTTAAACTAATATAACTAAGGAGTAAACCAAAGTAGGGCCTATGAGTTAGTTATAGAGAGGCAGGCAGGGAGGAATTCTTTTATAATATAGTCAGGCTGGGTCTCTATAGCAGAGACCAGAAAACTGAGGGGACAGAGGCATACTGATATCTTAAAGGAGAATGCTAAGGCAAGACCAAGTGTAAGCCAGCTGTGGTGGTGCAGACCTAGATTCTACCACTTCACAGGTGGAGGCAGGTGGCAGGAAGATCAGGAACTCAAAGCTGGCATTGACTACACAGTAAGTTTAAGCTAACCTGGGCTACATAAGGCTGTTACTATTTTACACACACACACACACACACACTGAAGAACAAAGCTGGTAGTGTTAATAAAAGGTATTAATAAAGTATTAAATTAAAAAAGTAAACATGTGACCTGGTTAGAAAAGCAGAGTAGCAAGAGGTTGGTGAAGGAACAAGCTCTGTTGGATCATTTAAAGGACTTTTAAAACAGAGAAGTCATAAATGGACTTGGGTTTCAATACTAACACTGGGTGCTACTGAGAAAAATTAAAGAGAATAAATATAGAAGCAGAGAGTCAGGCTGAAATCTCAGTGGGAGATACAAACTTCAGCTACAGTGGCACTGTTAACAGGGTTAAGTAGAGGAATTCAGAGCATATTCTGAAAGTAAAATCAGTAAAGTTTAGTGCTCTGGCTATGGGGCAAAATATAAAGAGATAAAATTGGACATTTTAACCAGTAATGTAAAGAGCAGCCCATTCTGAGATGTGTAAAATTATAGGAGGGATGAGTACTGAGTGGAGAGTCAGAATGATGAGTTCAGCTATGGACAATGAAATCTGACACACTTATTGGATAGAAAAAAATGACGACTGGAGGCAACTGACTATCCAGGTCTGGAATCCAGGGCAGAGATCTGGCTACAGATACAAACTTCTAAGTCTCCTGTATACAGATGACATGTTTTAAAGACAAACAAGATGAGATTAAATAGAAATGAAGGTGGGAAAAAAAGAGCCTTTAGGCTGAACTCTACAACAGTTCGGTGTGTAGAGACAGAGATGAGAAAACCCAGGAATGGAAGCCAAGCTAAATGTGTGCAGGCTAACAAACTGTTCTGGATAAGTTCTGATCATTGACCACTAGATTTAGCAATGTGGAAATCATAAACTTAGGAACACTGGGGAAGGAAAATTGCTACCAGATTTTTATAGTTACAGAGTTGGCTCAGCAGTTAAGAGCAGTTGGTACTTTTGCAAAGGACCTAGGTTTGGTTCCCAGCACCTACAACTCCAGTTCCAGGACCTCCAAGGGCACAAGGCATACAAGTGATCCACATACATTGATCTAGGCACAACACTCATAAACATAAACTAAATTTTAAAAATACATAATATATATCTTTGTAGCCTTGTAGAAATGAAATTTCTGAACCCAAAGTTTTATAAGCGTAACAAAGATATATTACCAGTTCCTCTAGATAATTGCACCAATTAATTTCTAGTCAGTACAAAGCTATGGATAGCTTTAAAACCTACACAAATACCAAACTTCTATTTTTAGAGATGTTTTTCATTGTATGTGTATGAGTGTATTGTATGCATGTTTATCTGTGCACCACACATGTGGCTGGTGCCCCATGAGACCAGAAGAGGGCTCTGGATCCCTTGAAATGAGAGTTATAGATGGATATGACCTGCCATGTGGGTGCTGGGAATCAAACCCAGGTTCTCTGAAGAGTAGTAATTAGATAGGTCTTAAAAGTTATCCTCTTAGCCAGACATGGTGGTGCACACATAATCGCAGCACTTGGGAAGCAGAGGCAGGTGGATCTTCTTGAGTTTGAGGCCAGCCTGGTCTACAGAGTAAGTTCCAGGGCAACCAGGGCTATATAAAGACCCTGTCTCAAAAGACAAAATCAAAAACAACAAAAAAAGTTATCTTCAAATTCTGTAGTTCTTTATGGCCTAAATTGATAGCTATTAGGTTATCTGTCTTTTTTTCCTCATAAAGCCACCTCTACCCTTCTCTATCTTTACTGATTTACAATACTTGCCGTGTATTAAAGTTAACTCTTTCACTTCTATAACTAAGAAGCAAAGACAAAGAAATGTATCAAAGCACTAGGCTTTGGGGTTTTTATGTTTTAATTAAACATTTCTTCTTCTTACACAATCTACTGGTTACTCTCTGCAGCATGAGAATAATCTAGTTGGAATATCTACAGGACCTGACAGCCTTAAAATACTATTGACAGAACCAAGTAGGTAACCCTTATAATGTACTCATCCCACACCCATGAAACCATATCCTTTAGGTGATCAAATTTCTGTATATTTAACCATGTGCCCATCACACAGTAAATATGCACAGAATAAACAAAGCATCCCTCTTAAAGTGGGCTGGATAGATGGACTGACTGGTGGGTAAAGTGCTTGCCAAAGAACCACAAGAACTTGAATTCCAAGTTCAGATCCTCAGGACTCATGTAAAAAGATGGGGATGGTAGCATGCACTGGCATTATCATCCAAAACAGTGAGGGATGGGTGCACAGGCACTGGCCAGTAAGTCTACCCAACTGACAAATTCCGTGAAAGCCCCGATCTCAAAAACTGTGGAGATACGCAGATGTATGTGCATTCGCACATGAACACATGCCCCACACATACACATGAAAAAGGACAAATAGTTTTGCTCAGCAAAGTCAGATCTATAATGAAGAGCTAATAAATATCTAAAGATGATAAAGACAAAGGAATTTAAAAAATACCATAGAGTGACTACATTCTCCAGCAAGGGTTTTATGTTACTCTCAAGCCCTCTACAATATCTCATTAGTAAAAATACTCCAATCTTTGGATCACATGAGTTTCCTCGGTCACCCTAGGATAAACTATACTGTCTCTACAGAAAAAAAAAATTCTCATTCCTTGGATGATTAAACAACTCTGAAAAACTTTTTTAAAAAGTTTTCTATTCTTGAGATAAAGCTACAATAGCGCTAAGAAAGGATTCCATAACCAGGGCAATCTGATTGACATATCTGTCTCTCAGCTGATGGTCTGGGTTAATGTGACTACTCTAGCCAGCTGGGCTAGTTAGTGTCTCTCTCTTCCATGCCCACCCCATACCTATTACTCCCAAAGCAACACTTCCTCAACCTGGAAGGGCCATTCTTGTATGGTTGCTCCCTTCCTAGAATTTCCAAACTTTCAAGAATAAGTGTTTCAAATAATTCATGATTCCCTGACACAGCTAATTTTTTAAAAATTATTTTTATTTCCTTTTCTCCTTAAGACACCCACCATGGGACTGCAGAGATAGCTCAATAGTTAAGAGCACTCACTGGCTGCTCTTACAGCACACAGGTTGGTCAGTTCTCAACACCCACATCGAGTAGCTCACAACTGTCTATAACACTTACTTCTGGACACATGAGCACCAAGCATGTACATGTTGCATACATGTAACATTCACATAACACACAGGCAAAACTACTGATACACACAAAACTTAAAAAAAAAAAAGTCCAACATTTCCACAACCTTCCCAGATAGAGTTGTATGTGGGTTAACAACTCATGATATACTCCACAAAACAGAGAACCAAAGATTTTCTCACTACAGAAAACAAGAGGCAAAAAAGGAATTGGTGATGACTTACTTCTTTTTGAGAGACAAGTTAGTCTTGCTAGACATTCTACAGGTACTACATACCTGTAATTCCAACACTCAGAAGACTAAAGCAAGATGGCCTTTAAGTTTGAGACCAGCCAGGGCTACACAGGAGCTCCAGACTAGCCTAGGCTACTATGTGCATAGCTGTCTCAAAAAAATGAATGAATGAATGAAAGTTCAAGAAATAAAGAGAGACAGAGAAAAAGGGAGGAAGGGAGGAAGGAAGGAAAGAAGGAAAGAAGGAAAAAGAAACAAAAAACCTTAAATGTGGAACAATAGGGTCATCTTGTACATTTATACCTTCCTTGACAAAAATAGGCAGTTGACAAGACACAGAAATGAAGAATAATAATAAATTTTGGTTCAAATAGCACCATAGTAAATTACATAAAGTTAAGATCTTATGACATTTGCATTCCTCCCTCTCCCTTTGCCTCTCCCTCTCTCCCCTAGAGATAGGGTTCTCAGATAGCCTGGGCTGGCTCAAACTTATGATACAGTCAAAGATAACCTTCACCTTCTGGTTCTTTTGCTTCTACCTCTCTGGTACTGTGACTGCAAGCATGAACCACTATGCCCAGTTATATGTGGTGCTGGGGACTGAACCTGGGCACTGCAGAGAGTAGACAAGCACTCTACCAACTAAGCTGCACCTCAATCTAAATACATATTCTTCAAAAAGAGAGAAAGAGGAGCTGGATAGATGGCTCAGCAGTTACGAGCACTTGATGCTCTTCAGAAGATCAGAGTTCAATTCCCAACACACACACATACCAGGGAGGCTCAATCACCTGTAACTCCAGTTTCAAGGGATCTGACCCCCCCCCCACCTTAAATTTTGTGGGTATCAGAACACTAGTACAGTACACATACACACATGCAGACACACACACTTATTCATAAATAAAAATAAATCCTAATTTTAAAAAAATATGAAGTTGAAATGAGCAAACAGAACATTTCTTTTTTAAAAAAAAATGAGAAGGCTGGTGAGTGGATAACCCACATATAAGAGGGGAATACCCTCTTCAGAAGGCCTGCCTACAAAATAAATTATACTACTCAAACACTAGTTTGTACAAGTGTTAGGTGGAGCTTGGTGCTTTTTAGTTAGATGAAATTTAGTCTGAAATGGAATCTGTACTCTCTTCTCTTTTTTTGTCGACCTAAGATCACATTTTCCTTCCCACTGTACACTCAAGACTTTGACAGAACAGCTTCTTCTGAGAGCTTCAGGCACAGGGACTAAGTGAAGAAGTGATGAAGAGGAGCTGTAGATGGCTCAGCAGCTGAAGAGTTGTTCTGCTCTTACAAAAGACTCAAGTTTGGTTCTCAGCACTCATGAGAGATGACTCACAATCACCTAGAACTCAAGTTCCAGGAGATCTGACACTCTGGACTCTGTGGGTACTCCCTCACACATGTAAGCATACCTATACACAAGCACACATGTATACACATAACTTAAAAAACAAACCTAAAAAAATTTTAAATTGAAAGCATTTTAAATGATTAAAGAACAGAAAACATCAACTTGTCTATTAAAGTAACTCAACTTCATTAAGAAATTAAAAAGAGCAAATGACTTTAAACATGCACTCCTATACTCACAGAGACAAAGGTGAAGCAGAGGCCAGCTCCCCGTGGTGCTAATTGCTCTGTATCCAGGCGAGGTTTTGCTAGCATCACTGACATTAGGGTTGGCAGAGCAGACTGCTCTTCTGAGGCCTCTTTTGCAACACTGCCATCTAAACCATACAGGGGCTGTTCTACTCGACGCTGGAAAACATTAAAGAAAACACACACATGATGTGAGAAAGATAATCAGAATACTGACAAAACATGCAACAGGCTAGTCTGGCTATTGTAAGATGTATGTATGATTCAAAACACAAAACATCTCTGAAAACACAGACTATACTTTTAAACCTGAGTAAACACCTTACTCAGATCATGTAAGAGGAATTCTAATAACTGGACTTTTACAGAACTCTGGATGTGCAGATTATTCTCTATTGCTCAATAAGTCACTTTCATAATACTCTCAAGCTTACACAGGAAATATTCTTTCCATCCTATAAGTAAGTGAAGAATTAAAATAACTGCTGCATGGCTTTATAAATAAGAGTTTATCACACTCTGAATTCTACTCTCAGTATACCTTACATGCAAAAGAAATCTAAACTAAATGCAAGCAGAACAAGCATAGGACAGTAAAAGAGAAACATATCACAAGAAAGTGTGGTTTAATTCCAAAAACATATGGTTAAACATTAGCAAATCTGCCAGGCGGCAGTGGCGCACGCCTTTTATCCCAGCATTTGGGAGGCAGAGGCAGGTGGATCTTTCTGACTTTGCAGCTAGCCCATCTACAGAGCTAGTTCCAGGACAGCCAAGACTACATGGAGAATCCCTGTCTCAAAAAACAAAACAAAACAGAAAATCTAAACTAATTCATTCATTACAAATTAACAGTAGAAGGAAAAATTGATTACCTCTTTGGATCATAAAATATCCCATTTTAATTCCCAAATGAGTATTTTCCCAAAAATAAATCAATGAAAATATTACTAACAGTACTATAGTAGAGACCCTTCATTAAAGGGTAACACATGTAACACAGAAAATTCAGTCAATGTGATAATAAACATTCTAAGATATTTAAAAGTGTCATTTGGGATGACATAAATATTCTCAAAGGAAACCGAACAAATTAGCCAAAAAACTTTAGTTTTAAAATAAGTCAACATCACTACACATCAATAATAAATTACCATCAGCAAGTAATAGAAAACATACAAAATAATAGTTACATCAAAAACATGTAAAATACTGTTATGAAAAAACTATAAAGCTTCACAGATGCATATAAAACAATAACACTGTGCTGGTGGCCCATGCCTTTAATCTCAGCACTGGGAGGCTGAGGCAGGCAGATCTCTGTCTGTGAGTTCACAGCTAGCCTGATCTACATAGTTCCAGATTAGCCAAGGCATCTAGATTCTATCTCAAAAATTAAAAGACAAATCTAAATGGTGATGTTCTGGTTCCTGAACTCAAAAGGCGATTTCTCTAAAACCAGTAGAGTTTTCATTTATCTTGTTCTAGGCCTTGGATGAAGGGATAAATTCTCACTGGCTTTTAGCAGAATATACTAAGAGCTTACATAAAAATTAGTCACATAATTTTTAATAATGAATATTAGGGAAACTTCACTAAGTATCAAAATATACTACAAAACCATTTCCTAATGACATTCCTGAAATCCCAATACCTGCAGAAATGCAGCATGAGAGTAACTGAATTCAGTCAGCTTGAGTTACACGGGTGATGACTTGCTCAGAATATTTATGTATTTACTCATTTATGTATTTTAAAAAATTCTAGCAGCAACAAGAGAATTCAGAAATAAATCTACATAATAAGTAAATAACTTGTGATTAAAGTATTTTCACAGAAAAAAATGTATTTATAAAACTGGCATACTACTTCTGAAGTTATCTGGAAAAAAGAGGCACTATCTTCCTATCTTCTATCACATATAAAAACTGTAACAAGAAACATAAGCAAATGCTGCTGTAACTTAGCAATGAAAAAAGACTTTTACACTTGGGGATGTAGCATGCATGTGTGTTTTTAAGTCATAAGAATATCAATAAATAATTTAAAATGCACAAAATAATAGAAAAGACACAAAGTTGAGTGGAAAAGTCAATATAAACTTACATTACAAATTTGCAAACACATTTACAATATATATGACACTGAGTTAGGAACTGTAAAATGTCTTACCTAACAGTAAGAAAAAGCAAATATTCCAATAGATCAGCAAAATACACAAAAACTCATTATGAAAGAAATTTAAAAGGCCATTCAACATATGAAAAGATGTTTAATATCCCTAATGAAGAATTAGTTAAATCAAGGTATTTTTCTCACTGAAAGGCTGTAATAACAATCAGTTAGTTGGATATGCCAAAATTAAGAAACTCAAACTGCTAATAATCTCCTAGAACTTTACATAAATATATATGTATTATTTGTGTGTAGTGTGTGTGTAGATATAGAGACAGACAAGGTCTGGCTGTCCTGGAACTTGCCATGAAGACCAAGTCGGCCTCAGACTCTCAGAGATCTACTTACATCTCTGCCTCCCAAGTGCCAGGATTATAGGAATGCACCACCAATGCCTGATCTTTTAAAATCTAATCTGATTTAGGAATTACACAGAAATATATACAAAGAAATTAATTGTCAGACATGGTGGCTCACGCCTTTAATCTCAACACCTGGAAAACAGAGGTAGGTGGATCTCTGTGAGTTCAAGGTCAATCTGGTCTACAGAGTGTATTCTAGGACAACCAGGGCTGTTACACAGAGGAAACCCTACCTTAAAACCTACTCCCCAACAAAGAAATTAATTGCAATACTACTTATAAAATACAAATATGTATATGGCATTGAACAAATTAATACAATTTAAATAAAGAAAACTAGTATACAAACATACATGTTTATATCTTAGAGTCTAGAAACACATGCCAGCTGTCTTTTGGGAGGGGGTGCTGAGGATTATGCTATACATGCTTAAGTATTATCTCCAGTCTTTTTTTTTTTTTTTTTTTTTTTTTGAGGGTAGAGGTCTCAGATAAGGATCTCACTTTGTAGCCCTGGCTGTCCTGGAATGTACTATGTCGACCAGGATGGCCTCTAACTCAAAGATCCACCTGCCTCTCTGTGATTATAGGTGTGAACTACTATACCCAGCTTTCCCAAGATCTTTTTGGTTTTTCAAGACAGTGTTTCTCTATGTAGCCCTGGCTGTCCTGAAATTAGCTCTGTAGACCAGGCTGGCCTCCAACTCACAAAGATCTGCCTGTCTCTGCCTCTGGAGTGCTGGGATTAAAGGCATGCACCACCACCACCTAGCACTCCTGATCATTTTTATGTTTTCTCTGAGACAGAGTCTCATTGATCACCAACTTGCTCTGTAGTCATGGTGGGCCTTGAACTTACAATCTTCTTGTCTCAGCCCCCAGAAAAGATGAATTACAATGCTCCAGTTCTAGATAGGGCTGTTTTGTTAAGAGACTTAATAATCCAATCTGTACATATGCTTTATCAGAAACAACTTATAGGTTATAATAGTATATATTTTAATCCCTATCTAATTTTATCTTACTTTGGCTTTTAAAATTTTTTTACATTTATTTTATATGTACGAATGTTTTGTCTGCACACATACATGTGCAGTGCATGCATGCCTGTTCGATCTCCTGGAGTTACAGAGCTGCAAATGGTTGTGAGCCACTATATGAGTGCTGAACATCAAACCTAGGTTTTCTGAAAGAGCAGCAAGTGCTCGTAACTGCTGAGCTATTTCTCCAGCCCTTTAATTGTTATGACAGGGTCTAGCTCTTTAGCAAAGGCTAACTTCAATCACTGACCCTCTTGCTTCAACTTCACAAGTACTGGGATTACAGCTGTGCACCACAATGTCTGGCTACTAACTATTCATCACAGAAAGCAAAAGTAAACAAATTTATCAAATGCTAAAGTAAATGAATTTAGTCTTCCAATCTATAAGTAACTAATCCTCTTCAAGATCAACAACACTCCTCCCTACCAAATAAACAGCGTGAGTTTGTGCTCGCTAATACTATGATACCATCCACAACATACGCACATCAACCACTCTGCCTTACATTTCATAAACATCTACTAGAGTCTAACCCTTTTAAAGCTTTCTGAACAAAGCAGATTAGGATGCTTGAATAACTATGCCTTAGAAAGAAAATTTAAAGACATGCCACAGGCTAGGGATAGAGCTAATACTTCAATTCCTAGTACTACAGAAAAGCACACCAACAAAGCTAGGTATGCGCTTTTGATCGACACCAAGTTCCAGGCAAGTCAGGGTTGCATAGTGAGACCTTATATCAAAACAGCAATTTTAAAAAGGATCTGCTAATACAAAATTCAAGGGAATGACAAGTAAAAAGAAATATCAAGTTATGTATAGTCCTAAGAGTACGTGCAGACACTCAGTTGTGACTTCCAGGGCACCGCGATATCAAGTACTCGCTGAAGCAAAGCCCACCCGAGCAGAAAACTCAATAAAAAGCACTCTCCACTTCCACAGTAAGGCGGCCTCCAATGTACTTAAGCACTCTCTTAGGGAAAGGGTAAACCAAGAGAAAACTTTCCTCTACCCTCAAGTGCTATAAGGAAGTTGCCTTAGCAGAGTAGGGGAAGGGCTGAGGAAATGGTAGGATAATCCAAATCAATTTCTTGACAGCTGAAGCAAGCAACCAACCAAACCAAACAGAATAAACCAACCAAACAAATATAGACCTTAAATTTGATAAAGTCGTAGCAGAAAGGTAAAATCACTAGGCACTAAGAAGCAAATAAAAATTCTCCCTCAAAGAACAGAGGTATCTTCATAGTCAAAAATAATTTTTCACGAACACTGAGTTATAGACATCATTAAACAAAAAGAAATAAAACCACACATACACGCCAAAAAACAAAACAAAACAAAACAAACAAAAAAACCCACCCTAAGATCAATAGCAGAAATAAATTGGTAAAACCCTCAGGTGCCAGTATTAGTAGTTACAGGCTATAAAATCATGTGTACAAGATTTAGAAAAAATGAGAAAGAGCTCAGTGCTGAGTAAGACCTGTGTGGTTCAACCCCCCAGGATCACAATAAAGATTTTCAAAATTAAAGGGGTTGGGGTGGAGAGCATTTGTTGTTCTCACAGAGGACCCAGATTCGGTTCCCAGTGCCTACGATGTGGCTTGCCACCATCCATAACCTTAGTACCAAGGGACTAGAGACATCCCCTTCTGACACGGGCACAAGGTACACACATGGTTCACACACGTAAACACCGGCAAAACAGTCATACATATAAAATAAAAAAATTTAAGTCCTTAAAAAATAAAAATAAAGAATGAATAATAATAAAGCTTGGAAGAAATTAACAGCAGAGAGCTTCACAGCAGAGTACTTCCTTAGCATGCGGCAAGGTCCTGGAGATTGAGCCCAAGACCTCAAAACAAAGAGACAGACGGGCTAGAGAGATGGTTCAGAGGTTAAAAGAGGTTACGGCTCTTCTTCCAGAGGTCTTAGTTCAACTCACAGCAACCACATGAATGAAATTGGTTTCACAAGTATCTAGAATGAAATTTGGTGCCCTCTTCTGGTGTGCAGGCAGAACACTGTATACATAATAGATAAACAAAAACAAACAAATAAAAAACCCAAAACCCAAAGGCAAGCAGAAGCAGAATGCGGCTAACAGCAAATGTGAGACAACGAAACATAATCTGGAACTGAGAGGCAAAACAAAGAAGTATACACAAACAAAGAATATACAGAAATGAAGTCAAGAGGCAAGGAAAAATAATGAAGAACAGGTACAGTACAGAGATGATATATGACATACAATAACTTATTCAGAACTGGAGAAACATACCAACCCACAAATTCCAACAAGAGTCAAAACCAAGAAGAACAAAATTTAAGAAGACACATGTTGAAACTCCAAAATACCGTAAGAACAGCCATTGAAAGCTGGGGACTTAGCTCAATTGTAGAGCATTTGCCTAGCACACATTAGACCCTGGATTCAATCCCTAGTACAATAAAAAGTAAAAATGAATAAAAAGCAGGCATAGAGGCAAGCATATCCTAGAACTTGGGAGGTAAGGCAGAGGATCAGAAACTTAAGTTCATCCTAAAACTACATACATAGCTAGTTCAAGGCCAGCCTGGGCCACATGACACACAGTTTCAATCAATTAATCAATTAATTCAATTAAATAAATAAATGAATGAATGGATAAGTGGCAAGCAAAATATGTTTCTTTAAAGGAAGATGTATATAATACATGAAGAGAAAAACTCCAACCACATTAAGTTAGCCAGAAATAATATAAACAAAAAACTTATTGTATATGAGCAGAAAAATTTAGATCATATAACGGTTTGGATATACTAAAACCAGATGACCACAATTAGAGCTTTGAACTGGTTCAGCAGTTGAAAGCACTGGCTGTTCTTTCAGAGAACTTGAGTTTGAGTCCAAGCAACACGTGGCAGTTCACAACTAGCTGTAACTCCAGATCATGGGATCAAACACCCCTCCAGACTCAACTGTAGTAGAGTAGAGGGAGCCAGCTGGTGGCCCATGCCATTAGTCCCAGTCAGTACATTTGAACAATCTTTGCTACTATATAACCAAGCCACAATTCTCTTTCCTTATCATTATTAATGAAAATGACTCTAAACTCAGAAATCCTATTAAATATCTAGCAATTGTAAGTATTTTTGCAGGATTTTTCATTTCTTACAACATCCCCCTAGCTAATGTTCAGATTATAACAATACTCTGACATCTAAAAACTTCAGCTCTCCTCATTACCATTATGGGTTTTGCCATCACACTAGAATTCAACAACCCAACTTTCCACGTCACCCCAAATAAATCAGCCTCACCTTCATTTTTTCCATATCACTAAGCTACTCCCTTTAACCATTCACTGAGTCTTACCTATCAAAACCTTAACAATAAGCCTCAACACAGCCCTAAACCTCTTAGACCTAATTTGACTTGAGAAAGTTATCCATAAAACCATATCCACCATCCATGCTTCTATCTCCAAAACATTAACCAACCAAAAAGGCTTCATCAAATGATACTTTCTATCTTTCCTAGTCATATTCCTATCAATTCCCATCTTCTTAATCATTTATTCCCTTCATGATCTCAATAATAAAAAGAATATTCATAAACAAAGACCACCCAGGACATTAACCAAGTGCACAACTAACTATGTATCGCTGCAACTTCTAAGCCCTCCTCCCTCATTAATTCATCTCATCCCTCATATGAACCATCCAGTTGCTTATGTTACTACTATTTCAACTTCATCCCAATAACTCATTACATACATAATTCTGTCAGAGCACCTACCACCCAAACTTCCAACACCACCCAGTTGGATGCCCATATCTCAGCATACTCCTTTGTAGTCATAGCAGTTGTATACCCAGAGAAACCCTGTCTCATAACAAAGAAAGAAAAGAACATTGCTTGGTATGTACCAGGTTCTTTTGATTCTGTTTTATCAGTTACTAAGACAAGTGTAGCTATTTCTCATTATGATTGTAGAAGTTGTCTGTTTCTTCGTATATTTATGTTAAATTTTGCCTATGTATTGGTGACTTTATTTCCTTGGAGTGTTTTTGTACAGGTATCTGGCATGTGTTTATGTCTGTGTATCACTTGTGTGCAATCTGTAGTTAAATGTGGATACTTCAAGCACCAGTTAAACTCGGAAGGACAACAGAAAAGAAGAGTATCTACCACCTCTGGAATCAAAGTGCGCTCACTACATTCAGGGACTTAAGGAACGACATCTAAGTTTACAGGGTCCTGAAAACACTTTACTTCTTCTATATTGTTACCTTTCTAATAATTTCCTACAAGTTTTTTACTGAAGGGCCAAATTAAGTTTTAGGGAACAATTCTTTTCTATCATATATGCTTTGTGGTTAAAAGTATTTTAAGTCCCTGGCTTGCCAGGTGTAGTAATTTTTGTCAACTCTTTCAGGAAAAGGTACAGGTTTTATGCGTGGTTTAGACTTGTCCCCAAGTTCAGTCCTCAGTATGAAAAGAAATAAATAAAAATAAATCTAAACCAAAAATCCTGAAAACAAGGAAGGGGACACAAAATGACTCTTTATCAGTTCTCCCTTTCAACAATTTTGAGAAGCAATGGATTCCAAACATTTCCAGATGCTGGAGACTGAAAAACTGAACAAGGTATCTCTTGCAGGTCAAGTGAAGGGATGGTATAAAATAACTTTAGTTTTAGATAATAAAACACAGGAAATAGCAATGAACAAGAAATACAACAAGTTGTCTTCTCTCACAAGGCTAATACTTTAGAAGGAGGAAGTGGGTAATGAGTTAATGGTTAAAAATTAAGAACATCCAGCCTGGTCTAGAGAGTGAGTTCCAGGACAGCCAGGACTGTTACAGAGAAATCCTGCCTTGAAAGAGAGAGAGAGAGAGAAAGAGGGAGGGAGGGAGGGAGGGAGGGAGGGAGGGAGGGAGGGAGGGAGGGAGGGAGGGAGGGAGGGAGGGAGGGAGGGAATAAAAAAACAGAAAACAAAACCACACACAGAAAACAAAACCACACACAGAAAACAAAACCACACACAAATTATTAAATAAATTAATAATTATTATTAAAGACGAATATTAAGGCTGAGGAGATAGCTTAGTTGGTAATGCAATGACCTGCAAGCATGGAGATCTGAGTTGGATCTCCAGATCCCACTTCATAACAGCCAGTTAATCCCTGCCCTTAAGGCAGAAGAATGTATGAGGTCAGCCTGATCTGAATGTGTCTCACCAGCTTTAAAGAAAAAGAAATAAATCATAAAGACAAAGCTAAAGCACAGGGAGAGCCAGTCATGGGACACTTGAAGCCAAGTCTGATGACCTGAGTTTGATCTTCTGAATCCATATCAGAAAGAACCAACTTCCACAAGTTGTCCTCTGACTTCTATATCCTCCTAGGATGTGTGTGCATGCCTGAGAGCGTGTGATTGTGTGTGTGTGTGTACAAATGGCATGGTGGCACACACTTGTAATACCAAAACTGGAGGATGGGAACAGACAGATCACTGTCAGTCAGCCTGGCTACTTGGCAAGTTCTGGTCCAGTGAGTGATCATGTCTCAAAAAAGATAAACAGCACATGAGGAACGACATCCATCCAAAGTTGTCTTCTGGCCCTCAATGTATGTAATACATACATGGAAAAGCAGGTGTACAAGGAAAAAATAAAAGTGTACTATACACTAATAACATAAGAGATCTACAATAATACTGAACAAAAGTAGCCAAACACAAAAATTCCTATTTTTGATTCCTCCTATGGATAATAGCTATGCCTGGTGTCAGAGAAAAGGCTTAAGTGTCACAGAACACAATGGGGATGTTTTAGGGCTAGTAATATTTGGTTTCTTATGCTCGTACATAGTACTATGTGCATTCTTCTAAAGTTAGAGATCAATCCAAAAATTAAAGAAATAACAAACTTTGTGTGTGGAGAAGGAAGGAGGGAGAGACAGCGACAGTCACAAACACTAAGACTTAAGGCATCATTAGATTGAAGGAAGAGATGGCTAAATGGACAGAAACACTTGCCACACAAGCACGATGACGTGAATCCAAATCCCAATACCCACAAAACGCTGTACACCTTGTACACAGGTAAAGAGCTTCTGTCACCCCAGTACTCTCCTAGAGGTGAAAAGCAGGGACACAATATCCAGAAGCTTCAGGCCTGATGACCTGGTACATGTAGTGCTGGTGAGATCCTATCTCAAACAAGGTAGAAGGCAAAGGACAGGCACCCCAGCTTGTAATTTATGGCAAGTGCATGCCTACATTCATGAGCACATGCATGTACACACACACACACACAAAAGATTGGAGACAGAGTAACCAGGTGTGAGGAAATGCTATTATAGAGAAGCTGGGCGGGGGAGGCTCCTCTGTTAAGGTCATTTTTGAGCAATATCATGTTAAAGAGGCTACTGGTATCTGCCAAAGAATAGGTCTGAGAAAGAGACCAGCAACACAAAGGCCATGAGCAGAAGAATACTTTCTAGTACTCAAGAAAGCCTGCATCACTGTTGCTGTATGAAAGACAGATAGGTAGGAATAGAGTAGGCCAGAGCTATTGGGCAGTGTAGGGACTTTATCAGAAAGCCTGATATTCAGACTGGCAGAATAAGCCTTTACCGTTTCAGTCATCTGAGCTACAGAACTACAAGAGACAAGGTTAAAGGCATACTGTAGACTGAACCCAGGGCATTGCAAATTCTAGGTAAGTGCTCTACCATTAAGTTGCATGCCAACCCTTTTTTCCTTTTTTAAATTTAATGTTTACTTAAACCCCAACTCCTAAGATCCCATATAAAATCAGACTGATCACATTATAGACAGGTAAGGGTCAACAAATTATCTAAAGGTGCTAGAGCAAATTAATACAAAACCCTACATTAGCTAGTTCAGGAAGCACCAACATGAAAACACTGACTTTTAGATGAGATAATCCTTTGCCTCATGAGCTATGCTAACCCATCTTTATAGGGATGTTTACAGCATCCCTAGTCTCTACTCTCCTATGTTTCCCATGCCCTAGTTGTGACAACCAAAATAATCCCCGATACTGACAAATGTTCCAAGGGACATAACTGCCCCTGGCTGAAAAATACCAACTAATGTACATGCTTAAAACCTTGAAATCTTACTTAAAGAATGAAAACCAACCAATCTCACACATGTCACAGCTTTTCTGCCACATGAATAAGCCTAGAAGATCTGAGTATCAGAAGTTGATAAATATTTTAAAAGAAGAAAAGAAATTCAAATTTAGCAAAGCTTTAGAACCCAATGTTTGGCTTGGAATGACTTCCTTGATAAGACTAGTGAACTAGACAGGCTTACAGGCAATTTAAGAATCAAAGAATGGATTAGTTCTTATACAGAGTTGACTCACTAGAAAAGATGTGAATTTAGTAAGTGATTTATAGGCAATAGTATGAAGTTGACTCCCTCACGCTTCATTCCCCATGGGTAATTAATGGAAGAGAGACAGCTTCAGTGTTCCTGAGTTGCTGATCTCCTACATAACAGGTGTCAAATTTCTCCAGGTGAATGCTTACCGGTAAGGGATTGGATAAGGAATGTTGCGGTGAGGATCGTGCAACTGGTGGAACACTTCTGCCAGGGCTGGTTCCTGGCCCGCTTCCCCCAGCAAACTGGCCAACAGGGAAAAATGGATATGAATAATTCAAAACAGTACCATGCTTCAGAGAAGAGGAGTAAAAGATTAATATACAAACAGGTTTTAATTACACATGGCCCCTTTAAGTCAATACATCTCATTCTAGAGAGAAAATGCCATGTAAGCCAAATCTATTTTTCAATGAGATTTTTGAGAAAGAGCTCCCAAAGAAATGTAACAAGATAAACAGAAAACATGGGCAGAAAGCTGAAAGTAAGCATGGTTTTGGACAGACATGAGAGAAGAATGCCTTTATTTTTTTCTTGGTCTCAAAATACATGAAGCAGAAATAGAGCAGTGCAGAGGTGTTAGTCATCTTTAGTAACCACTCAACAATGAGTCGCTGAGCTCATGACATATCCACTGGGCTAAGGACCAAAGGAGAATCAAGCCATTATACCTTAGTCACTGAGACACAAAACCTAGTCTGGCCAAGAGAAAGTACACTTCATACATGAATTCTTCTATCACAACAGACAAGACACATGATAGAAAATTTACACCTAGCAAATCAGCAGCAGTTCCTTCATATTACGAGATGGACAGCATTAGTTTGATGAAGATGAAAAGAGAAAGGGCAGGATCACAGCAAAGGCAAATATTGCTCTCTAATGCCTTAAATGAACAAGACAATTATTAGGTTGTTTAAAGTCACTAGAGGTTGTTTATTTACCCCCAAATTTAACTTACCTCAAAGTAATCACTAATTTTATGTCCCCTAGGAGTGCCTTTCCCTGAAAATGAAACCAAAGTAAGTACAGTTTTTCCAATGCACACGTAAGCCATCATCACTGAAATGCATTAAGTAGTAAAAGCTTAGTAACTGATAACAACACTGTCAAACTCAAGCGTCAGTTTTACTGTTAACTGTTATAATAAGGTTTTTGGCTTGGCCAGTTTGAGGTCTAGATTTTAGACTGGTCGCTTTAGATCTCTTAGTCACCTGTAGCTGTTTACACCCCTTAAAATGATTTAGATGTTTATACTAATTTTATATTGTTTGGCCTATGGCTTAGGAACATTATTCGGTTTTTTAAAATTTAATTTATTTTTATTAATCTGTTTTGTTATGTGGCCCGTGGCTCACTTGTATATTTTATATATGTTTTTATATATATAATATATATATACATTTTCATCAGCTGGCTCCATCTGTTTTGACTTTGTCTTCTTTTTTTCTTTTTTTTTTTTAATCTATTTTGATTTTTTTGCCTATTTTTTTTTTTATGGTGTCTGTCATGGGCCAAAACAGCTCTTTTATTTAAAAATTGATATTCACAGCATTCAGAAAGACATTCCCACATCACCCCTCTCTTTTTGTCTAATCAAAAAGATTTTAATTTTAACATAGTAAAATTATATATAACAAAACAGTTAAGTAAGAATTATAGCTATAATATTTAGTACTTAGCAAAATTAAAGAAAATATTTTATTATTTATTTTGTGAATTTGAAGTTTTATATTTAATATATTTTTTAATATAAGGAAAACATTTATAACTATTTAATCTTTAACTATATTAAAGACTATAGGAAGATATATTTATCTAAGTAAACAGGAAGTATAATTAACTTTTAAAATTTAGAAATGACAGAGATGACATTTGTTTGACAGTTAAAAGTTTTTTTATAAAGTTGGGGCATTTATTTTTAGCTTATAGGTCTAGAGTTTTTTTTATTTTAGTGGAGGAAATTTGTTTTGTCTTTTTTGGTATAGTTTATTAGTAGTTTTTTTTTTTGAGTTTTGAAGAATGTTTGATAGTTTTTTTGTAAAGTAGGAACTTGAATGACTATTTTGGCTTGTTTAGTTAAAGTTTAGAGTTTTTTTTTTATGGAATTTGTATGTTTAATTTAAACAGCATATTGTTAAGTAGTTAATATAAGAACAAGTTTTTGTCTAATGGCTAATTATTGTCATAAAGAAAGTAGACTTTATATGGAGTTTTTTTGATTTTTTTTGAAGTAGATTGGTAAGGGTAAATTTGTCTTATTGTCTAGAAAAGTCTAAGTTATTAAAATAATTTTAAATATTATATTTTGTAGGTCTTAGAAGTATCTGAAGATTATTTAATTGAAATATATTTTTGTATATATAAAAAACTTAATACTGTTATAAGTTTGGCTATTATAGGTGACTATTAATTTGTATTTTTTAATTATATATTATAATTTTAAATTAGTTATATGAACATTATATTTTAAACAAGAGTAGAAAAAAATATATATATAGTATAACAAAATTGACCTTAAATCTGTATTAGTAAACTAAAGTTTATATTAACGTAAAAAATTTTGAGATTAATAGTTGATTTTTTGATTTAGTAAATTTAATAATTTAATTTTTAAAAAATTATTTATATATTATATTTTTTTAGAAAAAGATTAATTATGACTATTAACTACTTATAATGAAAACAAACATTTATAAATAGTATTTTGGGAATTTGGGCATAGTTTTTTATTATTATTTTTTGTTGATTAAGGGGCATTGATAACTTTATAGGTTTTTGAAACTGGATCATTTTAGTTTGTAGCCTTGAAGTTGATGTGACTATTTTTTTTTTATTAAGAGAATTTTTAGGTGGTCTTGGTTGATGAAACTACATTTGTCTGGAAGTAATTTATAGGTTTTTATCTTTGGTGGAAACAAAAGCAGAACTTTTTTAAAGCAATAAATTTTTAGACATAAATTTTAAAATTAATATATCTTTAAAATATTTTTTGTTTAATTTAGTAGACTTTGTAATTTATTGTTTTTTGTAGTTAATTAATACTTAAAAAATTAAAAGAAAACATACTTATAATTTAGATTTTGTGTTTATTTTTTATTTTTATGTGGCTTGTTATATTTCTATTTTTTATTTTTTATGGATTTATTTATTTATTTAAGTCTGTATTTTTTTACATATATTGTAACTTGTTTATACTTTATTTGAATTTGTTTTATTGTGAATTTTTAAACTAGAAGAGCTTTTAAAATGTTATTATTTTTTTAAAGAGTTATATAGTTTTTGCAGATAAAGTTGAATCAGTAAGTTTTCTTAAAGGGGTCACGTCTCTGTTCGCCATTAGCAAACAGAGCAGACTTAAGAAAATGTTATTAAGAAATTGTCTGGGACTTTTTGTTTAATATAAACGTAAACTTTAAATTAATTACATGTTATTGAGTCTTTTGTGAGACTTTGGGAACTGGCCTGGTTGCAGCTCATGCTGCCTGTCTTTAGTTTGTTGCTGCCATTTTAAATGTGGCCCAGATATTATGTTATTTTTATATAATGACTCACTTTAGATATATATTTTGAAATCTGTTATTGGCTCTGTTTTTGTTTTAGAACCCTTTTTTAAGCTCTTTTAGGCTTTATGTGGGTGTTTGGCCCACCCAGGGACGCTATCTGTTATAATAAGGTTTTTGGTTCGGCTAGTTTGAGGTCTAGACTCTATAGACTTGTCCCTCTAGACCTCTTGACCGTCCGTAGCTGCTTAGACCCCCAAAAATTACTTAGATGTTTTAAATTAACTTTATATTGTTTGGTCTATGGCTTAGGATCATTGTTAGTTTTTTTTTTTAATTTAATTTAACTTATTTCTATTAATCTGTCTTGCCACCTGGCCCGTGGCTCACCTGTGTTCTTTACATGTTTCTTCCTTCTTTGGCGGCTGGCTCGATATGTCATGACTCTGCCCTTCTTTTTTTAATCTATTTTGATTTTTTTCGCCTATTTTTTCTTTGGTGCCTGTCATGGCCCAAAACAGCTCCTTTATTTAAAGATTGATATTCACAGCATACAGAAAGACATTCCCATTCCCACATCAGTTAACAAACCACAAAGAACCTGTACACTAAGGTTACTCTACTTACTCCTCATATACCAAGTGACTGAATGAGCACTCATGGGAACAATTTTTCAGCTTGTTTTAAAATGCAATAATCTCTCTTTTATACATACTTTTATATAACAATCAGAAAACTATTTATAACCTACATCCCAATTTAACAGACCAAGATTTAAAACAAATGCATTTAGAACTAAAGAGCTGATATCATTTCCCACATAATTTTGTCACTTTGGGAAACTTCCCTTACACAAGAAAAAATGACTTACCTATACATTTTTAAAAAGCAAAACAAAAGATTGGGAATCCCAGTCCTTAGACAGGACAGGGAAAACCTAATCCTTTCCTTGTTATATATTTGTGACAGAACTATCACCATGACAGATTTCATCCCAGTAGGCTCCAATGAAACAGCAGTACTGTAGATGAAATCATTCTGGCTACTCCTAATAACAAATCTCATAATTAAACCACAATGTTCCCTCTTTTCCATATAATTCTTGTCTGGTCTAAGAAAAACCTGTGGTGAGAAACCCAATCAAGTACAGAGAGAAAACAAAAGTCCCCAAAGAACTGACACTATTTCCTCTGGTGTATATTAAATGGCAAATTTTTAACAGTCCAAATTCCCTAATACATAAACTTCCATTGTCGGGGATCCCTCCATACACAGTAATTACTTGCAGGGAAATAGACAATTCCAAGTGCATAAGAACCCCGTTTTAGTGTGAAATGATCACTACCTTGGCTAGTTTCATATGGTTCAGCTTTTCTTTTCCGATTTCTCTGGTCATTCTGCTTTTTCTCAGGAGTCTGTGAAATATCATACATATCACAATTAGAATGTTGGTAAATTGTCACATTAGGATAACAAAGTATATACAAAATATCAAAGATACAAAATAGATATGATATGACTGGCACAGTCAATCCCTGAAGTGGTGTGCTACTCTTAGACAAAGAAACAGGCAAAGTACTGGGCCTTTAGATAAACCTAAACAACTTTCAAAAAAATATTAAAAATATAAGCCCTCTGATGTACTCATTAGTAATTTAGAATTGCCACAAAATTTAAATAAGATATTTTGGTAGTACAGTAGCCCATGCCTGTGATCCCACAAGCAGGAAAGAGTACCAAGATCTCAATTCTCAAGCAAACAACAAAAAAGAATTTTTGTAGAACACATGTCAGCTCATACAGCAGGCTCTCAACCAACTTCTGAAGTGCATAAACCTAACCCTTTACAAGAAAAGGCCTGAGTAACTATTCAACTGACTAACTTCCTAGTGTAAAGCAGACCTTTAGACCTATGCCTATATCCATGTGCGTTAGTATTAGTTATGTACTTAATACTATCTTCCAGCTAAGCAGGAAAAATGGAAACCAAATGGCAAAGTCTTCCAAATGCTACTGCTAAATTCAGCCAGTGACCTCCTCTATAGAGTACTGAAAAGTATTAAAATTCAAGAGTAACTAAGGTAATTTTGCTACAACTACAAACCTCTCACCTTTATTAAAAATTTAAGCCCTTCTAACCCTCCCATAAAAACAAGTAAAATTATGAAAGACAAGATCTATGCATGATTATGATAATAAAACCATGACAGGGCTACATCAAAGCTGCCCCAAGACAAGAGCACACAACTCCACTAACATGCCCTGGGATTACATGTTACTGCTACCCTTTAGATCAGACTAAAGGCATAAAAATTAACAGTGTTGCTTCTTACCTCTACTTCTTTATCACTCAAGGAACCCACGCTGCACAAACTCTGGTTGGAAGACTCACTGTTGAGTGGCCCCTGGAAGGAAAATGTTTTTTAAATGGTCAGAAGTTTTCATTTAAGATGACAGAAAAAGTATGCAAGAGGCCCACTGTTCTAACAGAGGAATCAAAAGGACTCAGCTACAGTACTATGTCCTCCATGCTGGAACTCTCTAGTTACTGATATGGTCATGTGATTTACATAGCGCTGGTCTTCCCTTCTATAGTATACACGAATGCTCTAAAGCCATTCTTTAAAAACAATAAACAAAGGCAGGGTGATATAGAGGGTACATACCTTTAATCTCAGCACTTGGGAAGCAGAGGCAGAAGGATCTGAGTTTGAGACCAGCTTGGTCAACAAAAGTGAGTTCCAGGACTGCCAGAACTATTACATGGAGAAATGCTGTTTCAAAACACCCCTACCCCCCACAAAAGAAAGCAATTACATACACATAAGCATTAAAATAAATACTTATAAATTTTATAAAAGAAGCATAAATCTGACACTCTAAAAACTACAAGCAAATATTCAAAAAATTTAAAGTATAAATATGTGCTGGAATGGTAGTGTTCGCTTTTAATCCTAGCACTTGAAAGGCAGAGGCAGGCAGCCCTGCCTATGTAGAGAGTTTCAAGCCAGCCAGGCTAGAGGAGCAAGACTCTGTCTCAAAACAAACAGATAGGTGATGCCGACACACGCCTTTAATCCCAGAAAGTAGAGGCAGAAGCAGGAGCTCTGTTAGTTGGAAGCCAGCCTAGTCTACAAAGCAAATTCCAGGATAGCCAGGATTGTTACATAGAGAAACTCTGTCTCGAAAAATGCAACTAAATAAACAAGCAAACTACACTTCCCCACCCCACGATTGTGGGTTGGTCAGAAAACTTAATTAATATTGCTATGATTACAACATCTATCTTTAAATGATTCACCAATTCTATGGCCCTCCCACATAATCTGATTTATGGTGGGATTCAGGTTCTCAGCTGATAAGATCCGAAGATGCCTACCCAGGGTCCCGGGCCCCTGAAAGGAGTGGCCAACCCCATTGATAAGGGACTGCTGGGATCTTGGGGAGCCCGGTCTCTCTCTCTTTTTATTTTTTTGTTCCCTGACCAGGAATTGAACCCGGGCCGCAATGGTGAGAGTGCAGAATCTTAACCACTAGACCGAGCCAGCAGGGAACAAAAGAAAAAAATTAAAATAAAAACAAAATAAAAAGAGAGAGAAAGAATGGGTCTTCCCAAGATCCCAGCAGCCCCTTATCAATAGGGTTGGCCACTTCCCCTTCAGGGGCCCAGGACCCTGGATAAGCATCCTCGGATCTTATCAGCTGACACCTGAATCTCACCACACTGACTTCCTTATATTAACAATCTGGGGGCAGCATGATGGCTCAGTGAGTAAAATCCTTGCTGCACCAGCCTGACAATCTAAATTCAATCCCCAGAACCCATTAGAGAACCTCCTAAAGGTTATCCTGATTTCCACATACACATGCATGTCTCTACTCTGACATTCACATTTTCACACACATAAATGATTTAAGTTGATTTTAAAATGTATATGGAGGGGTTAGGAGTAAAGCCTTGCTCGATAGTAAAGCCTTGGGTTCAATTTCCAGAACTTGATGTAAATAAAACAATAAACACACATATTTCACATGGGATATGTAAGGGGCCAGACTAGACAAAACAATCTGTAAAAGAACAAAGTTAGAGGGATCACATTCCCTGACACCAAGACTTGCTACAAAGCAGTAGTAGCAAGGGTCACTGGGTTGGAACTGATGATTCCAATGAAACATCCGTCACTATGACCAACTGATTCTTGAGAATGGTTCTGGGACCACTTATGAAGAAGTTTTTTTCAGCAAAAAGTGCCAGGAAGTTGGCTAGGCAAGGACAAACCAGTTGAATTGGACCCTTTGTATCACATGTAAAAGCCTGCATACTAGGCAAGGGCTTTAAAACTGAACCACAACTCCAGCATAATTTACCTTCACTGTAACTATTACAAAGCCTATTTCTTGTAGGATTACAATGAAACCATCTAAACTTTATCATCAAATATTCCTCATTTTCTAAAGGAAAATGGTGAAATCTCAAGAAGCAGCAACAGAAAGGCAATGAATAGGGGATGAGCTTGGACTACATAGTGGAATAACTAATGCTGGCTACAGAGCAAAACCTTGTTGGTAGAAGCAGATGATGTAAAGAAAGGACAGAAGGAAAGAAAGAAAGACAGGAGGGAAGGAGGGAGGGGAGGGAGGGGAAGGAGGGAGGGAGGGAAGGAGGGAGGGAGAGAGGGAGGGAGGGAGGGTTGGTTGTGGTTCGTATTAAGATCCAAAGCTTCTGGATCCCCTTACCCCAGGACAACAGGATAGTGGAGAGAGTCCCTGTGAGGATCCAGTATTGCTAGCATAGCAGAAGCCAGAGGCCTGGAGCCAGACCGATGACTCATTACAATGCGCACTTGCAAGTAAAGGTGTATGGACTATTCGCCTTTACTTGTGTGACTCATTGTGTCACAGTACAGCTTCTACATGAGATTTTGTTGTTTTAGGAAGGCAATTACAAGGGCAGAGGACAGATATGGAGAGATGGGGAAATGAGTGGAACTGGGTGCATGATGCGAAAATTCATAAAGAAGCAAAAAAAAAAGTTAAAAAAAAGAATTGGCCCCCATAGGTTCATATATCAGAATGCTTAGTCACCAGGGAGTGGCACCATTAGTGGATTAGGAGGTGTGGCCTTAATAAAGGACATGGGGGTGGGCTCTCTAAAGCTCATGCCAAGCTCAGTGCTCTCTACTAGCTGATGAACATGCTCAGCTACTGCTCCAGCTCCATGCTTGTCACCATGATCCCTGCCATGGTGGCAATGACAGACCCTCTGAAATAGTAAGCAAGCTGCCATTTAGATGCTTTCTTACAGAGTTGTCATGCATGGTCCTGGTGTCTCTTCCCTGCAATAGAACGGGACGGGATGACAAAAAGACAGCAGGAATGGTGAATACAGATGAAGGGACTAAAGAAATGTTTCCCAGCAATAACAATGGAAATAACTGTAGCTATATGGTGGTAGCCACTGGACTGTTTGAAGTAGCAACAATGTTCAAGAGGGACAAAAAGACTTAATGTCCCTTAAGCATGTGTACATAACCAAAAGTTTAAAAAGATTAGTAATTAGTTAATCCTTTTCTCATGCTCTTCTCAAGTACAGCATTATTATAAAGTCACCGGATTAGATTTAATTAACAAGGATCACTGAGATACACTTCCTGTTCTAAAGCAGCTTACTGTCTAGTAAAACTAACCAAAGGCTTGCAGGCAAAATATATACACTAAGTTTTGAAAGTGTCACTGTCATTAAAACAAGAGTAACAAGAAAGATAACTGAATTGGATTAAAGGAATCTAAAGGCATCCTGAGTTTCAATGCGCATACTTTATTTTGACCTTGGTACAACATTTGCTTAGGTTACACAAAGCCCAGCGTTTGGTCCCTTGTACTGCCTTACCTCCACAAAAGCAAAATTAAAGAGCCATAAAGAACATTTTTAGGGCTGGAGAGATGGCTGCTCTTACAGAGGACCCAGTTCTAGCTCCCAGTACCTAACACTAGGTGGCTCACAATCTCCTGTAACTTCAGTTCCAGGCAATCTGACACCCTTTTCTGGTCTCTGCAGACACTGCACAGACTGCACAAACATGCAGTCAAAACACCCACATAAAATAGAGAAAAACAACTTTATTAAGGACCAGTGAGATAGCTTGATAGACTAAGGCACTTGTGCTAAACTGTTGATTGGACTTGGATCCCCCAACACACATATAAGGTAAAATAAAACTGACTCCAGAGTTGTCCACTGACCTGCTCGCACACACACACACATACAAATACACAATGGAGGCAAAACCATAAACTGTATATATGGACTGTATATGAAGAAATTTCCAGTAAACTTTGTGATGAAAAGGAGACAGAAAATAAACATGAATGTTTAATGTTCCCTGAAGGTGAATACTTAGGAAAACACCCATCCTGGAATATTACTTAGATACTCTTCTGTTAAAAAGTATATTTCTGCCAATGAAGAGATGACTCCGTGGTTAAGAGTAATTGTTATTCTTCTAAAGGACACAACTTCAATTCCTAGCATCTACTTGGTGTTTCACATCTATCCATAAACTCAGTCTGGAGAATCCAGTAGACACAAATGTGGTACACAGACATGCACACAGTCAAAAACACTCATAAAGTAAAATGAATCTTTAAAAAAATTATATTTCTTTCTGTTCAGTGACTGAATAGCGCAGTAACTATGTAACCCTAGTGTTCTGGATGCTTAAAGACTGCATTATCCTTCCAGGCTTGCCTTGAATCCCATCACCCAGAAAGTAGAGGCAAGCAGATCTTTGTGTATTTGAGGCCAAGCTGATCTACATATGGAGCTCTCTGCCTGAAAAGGCTACATTGTGAGGCCCTGTCTCAAAAGACAAAACAAACAAAAATATTGCACTATCCCTTAGAAGTGGGGCTAATACCTGGGGACATCAACTTTTACTGTTTTTATATATTTTACCCAAAAAACCTACTCTGTTGTCCATATTTATTAGTATTTTCAAAAGGAAAAGGGGAGAGCAGAAGACCAATCATTTTTTCTTTGGAGACACTGTGGTTTAGAACTCTCTACGTAGATGAGTATGACTGAATCTCTGATCCACCTCTCAGGTGCTGACACTAAACTCTGTGCATGGTAAGCAAACATTCTACCAACTGAACTACAACCCCAGCCCTCAGTCTACAAAACAAAGGGAGGGGGCTGCAGAGATGTCTCCACCGCTCTTCAGGGGTCCCAAGTTCAAACCCCAGAAACTACATGGTGGCCTACAACCATCCATAATGGGATCTCATGCCCTCTTCTGGTGTGCACGCATACATGTAGAGAGCACTCATATACATAAAATACATAAATATGTAAATTAAAAATATTTATGTGTGTGAGAGGAGCATGAGAGCATGAGAGAGAGAGAGAGAGAGAGAGAGAGAGAGAGAGAGAGAGAGAGAGGGAGGGAGGGAGGGAGGGAGGTAGAGAGAGTGCACACGTGCGTGCACACATACACTTGGTCTAGTAGTGCATGCCTTAATCCAAGCATTTGGAAGGCAGAAATAATATAACTGTGAGCTTTAGACCAGCATGGTCTATCTGGTAAGAGCCTGTCTCAAACAACAATGCTAATATACTTAACACTACTGAGATGTGCTGGTTAAGTGTGAATGTCTGAAACTGCAGCACTTAGGTGGCTGAGGCATCAGGATTACACTGCATTCAAGGCTAACGTGGCTATGAGAATTTCTGACCAGACAGCATTAAATAGCAAAACCTGCTTCAAAGAACCAAAACTAAATAAATAAAACGAAAACACATAATTTTATACTGTGTATGTTTTAACTACATACAGCTGGGTAGTAAGATGGTTCAGTAAGTAAAGACTTACAGTGCCAGTCTGGTGAGAGAATTGAGCCAATGCAAAGGAGGGAAAGAACTAATTCCCAAACTGTCCTCTGACCTCTTTGTAAATGCTGTGGCATACATATCCACATGCACTAATGACTACACACAAAACTTTTTAAACTTTTACTTAAAATATTAAAGTATAGCCAGGCAGTGGTGATACATGCCTTTAATATCCCTTCACACTCTGGAGGCAGAGGCAAGCTCTGAGTTCAAGGCCTGCCTAGTCTACAGATCGTGGTACAGGACAGCCAAGAAAACACAGAGACACCCTGTCTTGAACACTCTCTCCCATGCACGCCCCCCCCCCCCCATGAAAAGTATAGAGGCTGAAGAAATAGTTCACCAGTTTAAGTGCACTTCCTGCTCTTCCAGAGGGCCTGGGCTCAGTTCTCAGCACTGGTATCAGGCAGCTTACACCTACCTATGACTCCAGCTCTAGGAGATCTTATGCCCTCTTCTGGCCTTTACAGGTACCCACAAAAATTTTGTCGTACATTCACATGGACACACAAACACATAAAAATAAAAGCTTAAAAAAATAAAATTATTGGATAGGGCAATGGTAGACTGCCTAGAATATATGAAGCCCTGAGTCTGATTCTTAGCATAGCAAAAACCATCATTCACTTACTGTAATAAAGTTATCAACATTCATGTGGCACTTGCACAGACCCAAGATTCCACTTATAGATCTTTACCTAGCTTGCAGTTGATAAAAACAAACCCATATAAAGATGTCCATTTGATTTCTGACAAAGGTGGAAAAGCAATTCAACAGATTGTGTGATTATAGAAATTAAAAATAAGTCTTAAGAGTATGCGGCACTGAAATACTTAGATATCCACAAGCAAGAGTTAGCCTTAATTTAAACCTCACATGGTATTTTAATGTTAACTCAAAAGCAATCAATGAAGACAAAAACAGCAGAATGGTGGCCAGGGCACAGCTCTGGAAGAGAGGCTAAGTATGACTACAAAGAGGGCAGGAAGTAACTGTGGTGCCCACAGTGCTGCATTTTGATTTGCATGCTCACAAAACCAACTACAGCAAAGTGACTGTTTAAAAGCATGCCAACATGCCTTTGTAATAACATGTGTGCACAACAAATGACACCTGAACAATCTATATTCTGAAAAAACGATCTGCTGACTGGACTGAAGGTATAGTTGAGGCCCTATGTTTGAGCCTCAATATACAAAAGAAAAAAGAGAATCTGTCTGCATTAATCCAATTTCCTGGTTCTCATACTATACTTAAATTTCATAATTTGAATGAGGTAAAGAAGGATGCACAGATGAAAGCTCTCTTTATGCATTATTTAATTTATTTTGTATGTATGTAGACACACAGCTAGATAGACCATGTAGTGCTGGGAACTGAACCCAAGGTGCTCGTGCTCTAGAGCAGCCAGCGCTCCTCCCTGTGAGTCTTCTCTTCATTCCCTTGTATAATTTTTTACAGCTTCCTATGAATCTGTAATTATTTTGAAATGAAATTTATAGTTTTTAAGGTTTATGTACTGGAACCCTATTCAATTCTCTGCACCATGAATATACTTAACCATAAAAGTTTGAAGAGTAATTAAATTTAATCTCTTTTAAAATTATAGTTATTTGTGTGTGTATGTGTGTGAGTGAGTGAGAGAGCGAGCGTGAGAGAGAGAGAGTACACCGCTGTAATGTGAAGTTCCGATGACAACGTGGGTCCTCAGAAATAAAACTGAGGTCATAAGGTTTGGTGGCAAGTGCATACCCTCACGGAGCCATCTAAATTATATTGGATATACACTGAAATGGGGTCATTAGAATTGGCCCACTACAACTAGACTAGTTATTAATGAGGGCATCAGGACGGTAAGACAGATAAGGAAGAGGGAAGGCAGAAAGAAGGTATATGCAGAGACCACATGAAGGAACGAACAGCAAGAACATAGTCTCCTCAATCCAAGTTCACAGACTTCAGAAGCAACCAAATCTTAGCATCTTGCTCTTGCCTTCAATCTTCCAGAATTTTAAGAAAGTAAATTCCCATGCTTTAAGCCATGGTCTGCTGTGGAATAATATTCTTTCTTGTACATTGTAAAGATTTGTCAATTGAATTGGATTAATAAAATGCTGACTGGTCAGTAGCAAGGTAGGAAATATAGGTGGGCAGCCAAACTGAGAAAGAATGCTGGGAAGAAGAAGGGCAGTCAGGAACCACCAGCCAGACACAAAGGAAGCAAAATGAGAAGGCCATACTCAGAAAAGGTTACCAAGATAAACATAGATAAGAATTATGGGTTAAGTGTAAGAGCTAGTCAGTAATAAGCCAAACAATTTATAAGTATATTAAGCCTCCAAGTCAATTATTTGGGAAGCAGCTGCCAGGTATTTGGAAACAGGCAGGCAGAAAATAAATGTCTGATTATAACAGTCTGTATTGTTATAATAGGCCTACAAAGTTAATATATAGTCTTGTGAAATAGCTACTATTCTTACAGATGAAAGAAATGAAGGGATTATGAGAGTTATTAACCCACTTCAAATCACAGTTTTTCCCAAGGTCTGGGATAAGGGCACCAGGTTCAAAACACATATTCCTACCAGGTGTTGGTGGTGAATGCCTTTATTCCCAGTACTCAGGAGGCAGAGGCCTGGTCTATAAAGCAAGTTCCAGGGCAGTCAAGGCTACACAGAGAAACCCTATTAAAAAAAAACAAAAAACAAAAAACAAAAAAAAACAAAGCAAAGCAAACAAACAACAACCTAAAACCAAACACATATTCCTAACCATTCAGCTATACTGACTTGGTCTATATAATAATAAGACTGGAGAATGCAATGAATCTACTGAAGGTCGGGCTCTGCTTCTGCAATAGAGTCCTGGGGTAATTGTACAAGAGTAATTGTGCTGGCTAGTTTTATGTCACCTTGACACAGGCCAGAGTCATTGTGACTAAGAAAAGAAGTTGTTGGCCTTGGGAGATTTCAACATCTCTAGCCCTACTTTACTATTCAATGATCTTAGCCTTATGATTCCACCAGGTCCTCCATTATAATTGGAGATCAGCCTCCAAGACTGATGTAACCAGATCACTCCAATCTTGAGGGAGAGCTGTCTAGTGATAAGAGGCTAACTCTGAAAGGAAAACCTATCTGGTGGAGTAATGACTCCAGCCATATTAGCTCCAGCCTCTAGTCAGTGGCTGCAAAGCCACAGGCAAGTGGCTTTTTTGTGAATTCATGCCCCACGCTGGATGCCAGATGTTGCACAAATCGTATTATAACAAAAACCTGGAGCCAGATATTGGGGTAAAGCTGAAAAATCAAAGCAGAGGAACAACTGTACGGGATTATGTTGTTCCATTGTAAATAACTGTCCCACTCACTAGCTTAACAAAAAGCGCTGATTGGCCAAAGGCAGACAGGACGTGTGGGCAGAGCTACAAGACTAAGGAAGACACTAGGACAGGCAAAACAGAGAGAAGCCAGAAGAAGCAGAGGACAACTGCTGCTCTGAGAAAAGGTACTGAGCCAGATATGGCTGAACAGGATAATAGTCATGGGTTAGATGAAGGGTAACGAGTTAGCAAGTTATATGCCTGGGCCTTAGGCCGATCAGCCTAAAACTACTGTAAATATCTGTGTGTCTCTGCGGGTCTGTGGGTTTGGGGGCCTAAACCTTGAGGCTAGGCCCGAATGTCCGGGCCAGAAACCTTGTACTACAAACAAGCCAAGAAACTTCTCATCACTATTGAATTCTCAGGCTGAAAAAAATTAGATCCTGGCTCCATGACTCCTCAGACTGAATGCCTCTGAGTCCTCAGCTGGAAGGGAAGCGCAAGAGGCGAACTTGTCTCCTCCCACCTTATGTATCTTCCTCTGCCCATCCATATCACTTCCTATCTCAAAGGTGTATGCCACCACAGCCTGGCTCTGTTTCTCTTTTGGATTGGATTAATCCAATCCAAAGTAGTTCAGGCTGGCCTTGAACTCACAGTGATCCGGATGGATCTCTACCTCCTGAGTGCTAAGATTAAAGGCATGTGCCTCCACTGCCTGACCTCTATGGCTAACTCTGTGGCTGGCCCTGTCCTCTGATCTTCATGCAATCTTTATTAGATTACAAATAATGGATTACCAAAATACCCTCCAGATTTGCCTATATGCAAGCTTTTAATGCACTCTCTTGATTCAGTATTCTCAACCTTCCTAAAACTTAATACAGTTCCTCATGTTGTGATGACCCCAAATCATAAAATCTTTGTTGCTGCTTCATAACTGTAATTTTGTTATGCACCGTGATGTAAATGTGTTTTCCAATGGTCTTAGGTGACTCCTGAACTGAAGCTGAGGCCCAGCTCACTGTGGGCAGTACCCTGGGCCGGTGATAAGATAGCAAGTCAGTAAGCATCAGTTCCTGCCTCCAGGCTCCTGCTTTGAGCTCCTGACCTGTCTTTTCCTGGATGATGGGCTATAAGCTGTAAATAAAATAACCCAAGTTGGGGTTTTTTCCCCAAGATTTATTTATGTATTATATGTGCCTGCAGGCCAGAAGAATGCACTAGTTCTCATTACAGATGGTGGAGAGCCATGTGATTTCTGGGAATTGAACCCATGTCCTCTGGAAGAGCAGCCAGTGCTCTTAACCACTGAGCCACCTCTCCAGCCAAGGACCTTTTTGTCATGCTTTTTATTAGAGTAATAGAAACTTTAAGTCTCTCCTCTTCTATTTGTATATTTTTAAGACTTATTATTTATATATGGGAGTATATACCACAGTTACCAAAAGGGGATGTCAGAACCCATGAAACTGGAGTTATAAGCAGTTGTGAAACACCTAATATAAATGTTGGGATGGAGGTCTGGTCTTTTAACTGCTGGGCCAGCTTTCTAGCCCTGTCAGGTCTTTTTATAAGAACATCTAATTAATTACATTCACACAAAAAGGAAGCCTCTTGATACAAAATTAGTAGAGACAGTTTCACTATATTAGCCTAAGCCAGGCTTAAATTCTCATCCCTCCTGCTTCAGCCTGGACTGGGGTTACATATCAGCACCACACCCAGCTTCTCAATTATCTCTTGAAGGCTTTAATTCTTCTTGGTTTACTTTGTTGTGGTTGTTTTAAATTCTTGGCGGGTGGAAGCACTGGAGAGATGGCTCAACTTTATTAAGAGTACAAACTGCACACGCAGAGAACCAGAGGTTGGTTCCAGCACTCACACTGCAAGTGGCTCACCTCTTGCTCAGGAAGATCTGAAACCCTCCTTGCTTCCAAGGACCCCTGCATTCGCATGCACATACCATAAGACACACATATGCATAGTTAAAAATAAAATTAAATCTAATTCTTTTTTAATTGCACTTATTTTGTGTTATTTGTAGATGTGGACATGTATAGCACTAAACACAGATGGAGGTCAAAGGACAACTTGTCCCACCATGTAAGTAAGACCCAGGCGTGGTGGCATGGGCCATGCTGTATGTTTTGAGATAGTCTGGCTATAAACAGCTATGCATACTTGCTTTCTACTTCATTTACATCAACTATTTTATCTTTTGTTTCTTCTTCTTTCCTTCTTTTCATTAAGACAATGTCTCACTATGTAACCCTAGCTGGTCTGGAATTCACCATGTAGACCTGGTTGACCTCAAACTCAGCAATCTATCTGTCTCTGCCTTCTAAGTGTGTGTGCCACCATGCTCAACTCTTTAGGATGTCTGTTTAGACTGTTCTATTCCTAGCTCCAGGCAGTCTTGGATCACTGATTTTAGACCTTTCTTTTGAAACTGTAAAATTCCCTCTATAACATTGTGAGCCATAGCCCACAAATTCTGATATCTTGTTTGTTATTTGAAATATGTCACTTCACTTCCAAATACTTAAGAGATTCTTTTAAATTTGATTTAATTCTTTTGTTCTAAGAGTAGCTGCTACATTAAGTACTGCTTACTATATTTTCTGGTTATTAAATAAAATAATCCTTTACTTCTTCTAAGCAGGTTCTTATTCTGTAGTTAAGATTGATCTGGAATTCACAGTAAGTCTCCTGCCTCAGATGCTAAGTGTTAGAATTAAATTAGTATGAGCCACCATACCCAGCTACTGATTCTTCTTTCAGAATAAAGTGCATTTTACTACCTCAATAACATTTTCTATGTTCTAGAGTCTTCTTTTGCTAATAGCCACCTAAGCATTTATAGAGTATCTTTGTATAACAGATTTTTTTCCATTCATTTAAATTAACTGATATTTAAAGTTGAGTATGGGGGTACATGCTTTGGAAAGCTGAAGTGGGAAAATTATTTTTAAGTCTGAGGCCAGCCTGGGCTACGCAGAAACAAACAAACAAACAAAACCCGTCTCTAAAACAAATTTATGGCTAAATTTATGTTTATTTCTAAAAATATGGATTAAAACAGTGGGTTTCCTTTAAATGTCCTGCAGTTGGAGCTGTTTGATTTAGTCTGATAAAAATAGGGTCTTACTATGTGGCCTAGGCTGGCCTTAAAACTCAAAATCCTCCTTTCTCAAATGCTAGAAAGGTAGAGGAGTTCCACCACTCCCGATTCTTGGTACTTTCTTCTTGAGACAGGCCTAGTCTTGAACTCCTTACATAGATGAGGATGATTTTATACCATGCCAGTTTTTGTGGTACTGGGAATCAATCAATCCTCCCTAGCACTATTTTCCATTTTAATGTTTTAGATTTTAGTTTATGTATGTGAGTGTTTTGCTTGCATGAATGTCCATGTACCACATGCATGTCCCAGTGCCCAAGGAGGCCAGGAGAGAGCGTTAGATCCCCTGGATCTAACTAGAGTTACAGACTGCTGGGTGCGGGGAATGAAACCAAGGTCCACAAGAACACCAAGTGCTCCTAACCACTGAGCCATCTCTCCGGCTCCCTGGTACTGTCTCATTAAACTTGTAACTATTTCCTCTAGGCTTTCCAGGACCACTGCTACCACAAAACCCAGTAGACGTGGTAATATTTGCATCTTAACAGGAACCTGACAGAATCAAAGAGGAGTCAGGATATCAATTCCATAGACTGTTATCTTTCTTAACATGGCATGGCTTACCAAGTGTAAGCATGTCATGAAAATGGCCTAAGGACTAGAGAAAATACTGCGACCTCTGAAATTCTAAGAAAGCTGTGGCAGCAGTTGTGTGGTCCATACTATTAGTGAACAGACACACAACTGAGTTGTCTGCCTAGAGCAGCAGTTCTCAATCGACGGCAAACTTGTATCTCCAAAAATATTTACATTAATAGCAAAATTACAGTTATGAAGTAGCAGTGAAAATAATGTTAGGGTTAGGGGAGTCACCACAACACAAGGAACTGTATTAAAGCACTGCAGCATTAGGAAGGTTGAGAGCCACTGGGCTAAGCCAGGCATGGTGGTGAACAACTTTAGTCTCATCATTCAGGACGCAGAGTGAGTTCAAGGCCAGCCTGGTATAAAGAGCAAGTTCCAGGACAGTCAGGGATGCACAAAGAAACTCTGTCTTAAAAATCCAGAAGGGGGAGGGGGAGAGAATCACTGGGTTAAGAGGAACTTGTCTGTGTAAGGGAAGAATTACAATGAGGGAAGACACATGGCCAACTTCTTCCATCCTAGCGTGTGATGTGGAAGGAAAAGTGACTATCATGAAGGAGGGAATGAATGTGCTGGCTTGCCATTTCTACAAATTCTAGATTTTTAAAGATTTATGTAAATAAGTCTGCATGAATACACGTGCACCTTGTACAGGATACTGGACCCTCTGACACTAAGTTAGTTGTAGGCAGATGAAAGCTGCCATGTGGGCTCTGGCTCCTCTGTAAGAACAGTAAACACTGTTAACCAATGAGCCATCTCTCTTGCCCCTAGCTTGTCTTTTTGTTGTTGTCGGGTTTTTTGTTTTGTTTTGTTTTGTTTTGTTTTGTTTTTTAGTGAAAACACAAGGGAAATCAGACGAGAAGCCTGTCCAGGTCATTCAATAGCAAAAGAGTCAAAATTTGTGTCTAAAGTTGGGGAAAAAAAAGATCTGTGTACAGCCAGAGTTCTTAGGGAAAGTCAGATTCTACGTTTCTGAATTTCTAGAAAAGTTATGAAAAACTGGACAGTTTATATAAGAGGTGAATGACAACAATCACAGGTAATCTGTTATAAACTTCCAGCACCTCTACTACAAAAGGAGATTAACTTGGGAGTAGAATCATGCACTGCTCCCCTAACAGGGTGGCCAGGGCCAACACTATTTCATATGTTAAAATGCAGACTTGTGTTGAGCATGGTGGCACATGAAAGTAGAGGCAGGAGAGTATCTATGAGTAAGAGGCCAGCCTGATCTATATAGCAGGGTCTAGGCCAGCTGGCACTGAATATATAGTGGCACTGTATCTCAAAAGAAAAAAAGCAGAACTGTTTGTTTCATACAAATGAGTGAAACAGTTGGGTTTTAGTGAATAGAACACGCTTAGCTCCTAGACAGCCTACACAGAAAGACCCTGTCTCAAAAAACCAAATCAAACAAACCATCAAGTATACCAGGGTGCAAGACATTTTCCACTACCGGAAAGCTTCATCTGAGTCTGCACACTGTATGTAGATTTGGGTGGCTGAGTCAAATGGGGCCCTACAGCAGCAGAGCTAATGTACTCAGCCCAAGCCCTTTCAGCAGCCAAGTGTCCAGTAGTGCCCACACCCACACTGCTGGACCTTTTCCTGCTTTTCTGACAGAACTGACACAAGCCATGTCCAGGAGACTCACTGACTCACTTCTTGCAGTTTTCAGCCTTCTTCTCAATGTGTTGTATTAACTTTGCCTGTTACCAAGGTTCTCATTGCTAAGTTGCTCTTTTCTTTCTACAGTCACCTTCTCTTGGCTATGATTTTGCTTTCCACAGATGTAGTTACTTTTGTTCAACTATGCTCTGAAAATTACTCAGTGGACAAGTCCAGGAAGAAGTAATTTTTAAGGTGTTATACTGCATGTTGTTCAGAGCACGCTGAGGAGATCTAATAAGATGGGAGTGTATCCCACCTTCTATGTGAACAGCTCCATGTCCTCACCCACACTGACGGGTTACCTAGCTGTCTGATTGTTGATGGCAGTGTAGAGCTTGTGTTCCTGTCACCCACTTAACTTACTGGCTCCAAACCTAACGAGTGATGGTTGCAGCTGGGGCACAACAACTGTAAAAAGCTGTAGTGTCTCCTTTAAGTGAAAAAGGTCAAAGTTCTTACATTAACACACAAAGAAGAAAACAACTTGTATACTGAATTTGACAAATAAGCACACACACACACATCAAGTTTCAGATCCCCACCAAGGCATTTGTCCCTTGTGCATTAAGGTGGGGCTGCTGCAGACTAATTTTCTAGGATGTTCACTTTACTGTTTAACCACAGATCAAATAGATCAGTGATCCAGTTCACTGTTGGGTACCAAGTGTCATCTCTGTCAGTTATTCCTGCTATGCAAACTCCAAAGGTAAGAATCCCAGCACTTGGGGGACATAGGCAGAAGACCTTTGTTAGTCTAAAGCCAAAGTTTGGTTTATATTGAGAGCCAGCCTAGGATACAAATCAAGAAAAGAATGATTTTTGTTGTCTGTAAAATTTTAGACAGCTACAATTACTGAAAGCTTTCCAGAAGCCTGGAGACCACTAAAAAAGCCCTAGTGTGAAGCAGGCAAGACAAATGAACAAAGACGTCATCAGGGTGAGGATAAGCACCCTCCCCTGCTGAAATCTTTTAGGGATAGGGATCTACCTCATGGTTTTTGTTCCCAGCACTGCAAAAACAACTGAGGAGGCCCTAAAGCAGTGGTTCCCAGCCCATGGTTTTCAATCTCTTTGGGAGTTGAACAACCCTTTCACAGGGGTTGCCCAAGATCATTGGAAATAGATATTTACAATATGATTCACACAGTAGCAAGATTAGTTATGAAATAGCAACAAAATAATTTTTAAAATGTATTTATTTATTATGTATAGTGTTCTGTCTGCATGTATGCCTGTATGCCAGAGAACGGTACAGGATCTCATTATAGATGGTGTGAGGCACCATGTGGTTGCTGGAAACTGAACTCAGGACCACTAGAAAAGCAGTCAGTGCTCAACCACTAAGCCATCTCTCCAGCACCCGCAACAAAATGATTTTGTGGTCAGGGGTCACCATAACATGAGAAACTGCATTAAAGGACCACAGCATTAGAAGGTTGAGAACCACTGGACTAGAGAGATGGCTCATAAGCTAAAACACTTAAGTGTATGAACCCCAGTCAAGATGCCCTTGCCCACATAAACTCAAGTGGACATGGCAATCTTGAACTCAATTATCCTCCTGTCTCTCACACACCAGGTTATAAAAATGCTTTGAGGCTGGAGAAACAGCTTAAAGGTTAAGAACATGTGCTGCTCTTGTAAAGGGCGCAAGTTCAGTTCCCAACACCCATGTCAGGCATGTCACCTATGGACACCTGTGGGCGCCTGAGCACATGCACGCACGCCCCCCCCCTTTTTTTTTAAATTAAAGAAAAAGACACTGGTTTTCTACCTACAATGAATGCTATATAGCCTGAGTTTTGAGATGGGGGTCTCACTATCTCTTCAAAGCTCTAGATGGAGAGTCAGTCTTTGATAAAGACACATATTACCATTTCTGCAATAATGAGCAGTAAGAGTAAAAGATAGAAGACAATCAAAGTAAAAGGGGCAGTTGGAGCCACTAAAGCAAGAATATTATAATACTAGCATTTTCAGAATGTCGAAACTTTATTCTTCTAACTAGGGCTGTGTGTGGTCCCTTCTCACTGTTTCCTCCTCAGGGGAATAATGGCATCTGAGAGTGTATGTAGACCTCTCTGTCAAGGGCCACTCCTCAGTTGACATACTGAGGAAGGGGTGTTATTATGACCTCCAGTTACTTGGGAAGAACTCTTCAACACTTCACCTTTGACTTTACTAAGTGACAGGAAATCCTACTTTTAACCCTATTCTATAAATAATGGTAAGTTGGGGCTAGAGGGATGGCTCATCAGTTAAGAGCACCCGGGTCCAGTCACTAGCACCCACATGGTGGCTCACAACCATCCATTAACTCCAGGTCTAGAAGACTAGATGCCTTCTTCTGACCCAAGGGCAACAGGTATGTATACCATTCATAGACATATACGCAGGCTAACACTAAAACACATTAAACAGAATCTATTTTTCTAATTTTATAAAAAGTAATAAATGAGCTGGAGAGATGGCTCAGAGGTTAAGAGCACCGGCTGCTCTTCCAGGAGTTCTAGAGTTCAATTCCCAGCAACCACATGGTGGCTCACAACCATCTGTATTGAGATCTACTTCCCTCTTCTGGCCTGCAGACATTTATGTAGGCAGAACACTGTATACATAATAAATACTGAATCTTAATATTAAAAAAAAGTAATCAAAAAAAAGTTCTAGTTATACCCAGAAAATATTATAGTTTGAATCAAAATGACTTCCCAAACCATATGTTGAAGGTTTGGTACCCAATTCAGCCATGTTCAGTGGCACTTCAGAAAGTGACTGGATGAAAAGAGCTTTGCCCTTATCAACAGATGGGAGGGTGGTTTTGTTTTCAAGACAGGGTTTCTCTGTGTAGCCCTCCCTGGCTGTCCTGGAATGTCCTATGTAGACCAGGCTAGCCTCAAACTCAGCGATCCACATGCTTCTACCTCCCAAGTGCTAGTATTAAAAGCATGTGCCACTACTACCTGGCTGGATTTTTTTTCCCTTCTACATTTGTTTGTACATGCGTGCGTGTAGGTCAGAGAAGAACCTCTCTGTGTGTGTGTGTGTGTGTGTGTGTGTGTGTGTGTGTGTGTGTGTGTGTGTGAGAGAGAGAGAGAGAGAGAGAGAGAGAGAGAGAGAGAGAGAGAGAACAACCTGTGAAGCTAGTTCACTCCTACCTGTTGAGTCTCAAACAAATTCAGGCCGTCATGCTTGATGACAAGCACCTTTACCCACTAGGTCATCATGCAGCCCCTGGATGGGGTTTTTAATCACTGACGGTTTTTGACAAGCTCTTGGGAGGTGATAGAAACATAAGGGACTTAGGTGAAGGGAGTGGGTTCATAGGGCCATGTTTCTTGGCAACTGTATCTTCTCCCTGAGCCCTTTTTACTCTGCTTCCTCCAAGCCCTCTCCACAATGACGTTCTGTCTCACTACGTAAACCAAGAAATCACAGACTGAAAGGGTGAACGGAAATAAATATTTCATCTTTAAGTCCATTTTTCACAGGTAATTCTGTTACAACAATGGAAAAACTAACATAATTAAACCCAAGGCTTACACACATGATAGACAAGTATTCTACCACTGAGCTATATTCTCAGCCTTAAATATACATTCTTTCTTTGAAGTAAGGTCCAGGCTGACCTTAAACTTGCTAAGTAGCCAAAGATGACCTTAAATTTCTGATCCTCTTGCCTCCACCTCTAGAGTGCTAAGATTACAGGCTTAGATCATCACGTCTGGTTTATGGGGTACAAGAAGTTGAACCTAGGGCCTCACAAATAGTAGGCAAGCACTCTACCAATTCAACTTCATTTCAAGATCCTTAACTGTACATTCTTTTGTCATTGCTTTGAGATAGGCCTCTGAATTATAGACACATGAAATGTAATCTTATAAAACCCACACCCACAATATATCTACAATTTCCAGTTTCAATTTCTTTTAAAAGTAAAGTAAAAACATAAAAGATAATTGCTAAGGACCTAATAAAGATTCTCTCATATGGAAAAAAAAGAGAGAGAGAGAGAGAGAGTGAGTTGCAGGAGGCCGAGAGTGGGGAGGTAAAGCATACCTTTAGTTCCAGCATTTGGGAGGTCTCAGCACTCACTTGGGAGGCAGAGGCATGTGGATCTCTGTGATTTCAAGGTCATCATGGTCTATATAAGAAGTTCCAAAGCAGCCAGGGCCACACAGAGAAACCCTGTCTCAACGCCCCCCCCCCAACAAAGATGCAGTAAGGGAGAAAGATGAATACAAGCAAAGTATAATGGTATACATGTATGAAAATGCTAAAATGAAACCCATCACTGTGTAAGGGAACTTGTATGTATGCATGTATTTATAGATATGTTCATACCTCCTTACTGATACCTTAGTCTTTCTAATGCAGTTAATCTAGTTTGCAAAGAAATAAAAATCTTTCATTTTGCAATCATATTTCATTGTTTATACAATCAATATTATGCAATTACAAGCACACTGTAATAAAGCAAACCTTAGCAAGTACATATATATATGTGTGTGTGTGTATACATATATACACATACATACACATACAGACAGCGTTTGACAGTACAGCTTATAGAGAGAATGGAGAGTTAAGTCACTGAGTTAAGTACAGATTTTTTAAGCATCTCTGTTAGACCTGTTTATACCTGGAATGAATCAATGAATCAATCTCTCTCTCAAAAAACAAAAAAAAACAAAAAAAAACAAAAAAAAAAACCCTAGAGGGCCAGGGAAATAGCTAGCAGGTAAAGGTACTGCCCCCAAATCTAAAAGCCCCAGTTCAGTTCTGAAACTCACATGGTAGAAGGAGAGAACCAATTCCTACAAGTTGTCCTCTGACCTCCACAAGTGTGAAATGGCACATGCACTAACCCCAAACATACAATAAATAAAATGTAATAAAAAATATTTTAAGTATATTCAACAGGTACAAGCAATAGCACAAGCAAGGTTGAGATCTACCCACCTTTCCATCTCCCCAATCAGAGACAAAGCACATTTAAATTGCTAAACAGGAGCAGAGTAAGGAATATAAACTGTGACAAATCTTGATTGAAAATACAAGTCAATTTTACATTATGAAAAGTGAATTATCTAGTGCTTGAACAAAGAGATTTTCAACTAGGTATGGTGGCACACGCCTTTAATCCCAGCACTCAGGAGGCAGAGGCAGGTGGATCTCTGAATTCCAGGTCAGCCTGATCTACAAAATGAGTTTCATAAGAGCCAGGACTGTTACACAGAAAAACCCTGTCACAAACAAACAAAAAACCATAAATATTAGGTAAGAAAGTTTACAACCCAAGTTAACTTTATCACCTCAAAACTGCTAACTGGATGGTCACAGGTCTGTGTATAAAGTGGTAGCTAAAGCAGTGTGGTAGCAATGATGACAGTGATGCACATCTTTAATCCCATGCACTCAGAAGGCAGATCTGAGTGTGAGGCCAGCCTGAATGGCCTACAGAGCAAGATTCAGGACAGCCAGGGCTATACAGAGAAACCCCTGTCTCAACAACTAAAAAAAAAAAAAAAAAAAAAAAAAAATGGCAACTCCAATGAACAAATACTCTATAGGGGTTTTGGTGTGCATAACACTTCTTTTCCCTATTTCCAAATGACAGAAAACACCCAGTGCCTCAAACCAAAACCACATAATGCAACCTAAACAACTGAATTCTGGTTTAATAACAATTATTGAATAAATCTAATAATATAGACAAAACTAATGTATCCGTGTGCTGTGAAAGAACCCCCCAAAATTGCAAAATTAAAAGCCAAAATACAAACGCTTGAATATAAGTATGGTAGTTTGGTCTTTTTTTAAGCCAAAGTTTTATGAATCATATTGAATTTAAGGTATAAAGGAATGAAAGCAATATGCCAGAAGATCTACAACAGCCAGAAAGTTCAAAGACTGCACCAACTATAGCACTCTTGTCCAGTTGGAAACAGTCCACAATAGCACTGACTGTCTTCCTACTATGGGCATCAGGAAGTATTCAAAGTGTCCTGAGCACTTAGAAGAAACTCAGACTGCACAGATCCCACTAGATGGCACCACTCTGCTCTCTCTGAAGCTGCAAGGGCGGAAACCTTTCTTGATCTTAACAAACTGAAAGCTATGAACAACAGTGGCATCCCCAATAACAAGTCATGTAAAACCAAGGGAAAGTCATACCAAAAGCATCTTTTTTACCCAATACTACTGGCCTCATTTCAATCAATGGCTTAAGAAATACAATGCCTAGTCCTAACCCTAACAGGAGAAGAAGCAGTAAAACAAAGTGCTATCTTGCTGGATGTGGGGCCTGCTGTTGTAATCCTAGCACTTGTGAGCAAGCAAGGGCAAGAGGGTCAGGAGTTCAAGGTCATCCTAAACTACAGGAGACCCTCTCAAAAAATATTCTATAAAACAAAACAAACAAAAAGCATCTTTTCTTTCTCTCTGCAAACAATGCAGCACCTTATTTTTCTTTCAGGTCTCCTTGCTATAGAAATTATTTTTTTCCTCTGATCACTAAATAATTTATTGAAATAATATACTTACCATGACAGACACGTCAAAATATACAAATAGCATAAAAGCAACTGAGTATTAATAAACTTCCTATCAAACAAACAACATTAAATTAAAGTGCAGGGTTTTTTTTTGTTTGTTTGTTTGTTTGGTTTTTTTTTTTGAGGTTTTGGGTTTTTATTTGTTTTCTAAGATAGGATCTTAGTCCAGGCTGGCCTCAAGCTTGTGATCTTCCTACCTCAGCTTCCCAAGTATACATTAAAATTTTCTCATAACTTGTTTATATAATTTTAATTGAATTGGGGCAATAAAATTAAGATATCACTCATTCCCATCACTAGGACCTATTTCACTAAAGGTACATTTTGATATAGCCATCATGCAGCTAAATGCAGAAGGAAAAAAGCCATTCCAACAAAGATTAGTAAAATGAACTACACACAGTTTGAATACAAACTTTCTTAGTGTAAATAGACTTCATTAAGAGCCTTGACTGAACACACCTATAATCCCAGCACCTGAGAGAAACAAGAAGACCTTGAGTTTGAGACAGGACAGTATAGGTTGTACAGTAAGACCCTGTTCTCCCAAAATAAAAATAAATCAATAGATAAATAAATGACGAGTCTTATGCATAACTGCCAAGTTAAAAGACACAACAGAGAGGGGCTGGATTAAGAAGAGCACCACTTGCTTTTCCAGAGGACCCAGGTTCAATTCTCAGCACTCACATCTGTCTATAATTCCAGTTATAGGGGAACTAACACTCTAACCCAGACATACATGTAGGCAAGATACCAGTGTACATTAAGTAAACAAACAAGTAAGATATGGCAGTGTAATCCCAGACACTCAAGAGGCTAAGGCAAGAAGATCACTGGTTCAAACCTGAGCTACAGAGCAAGTTAAAAACAGCTGGCTGGGTATAGTGACACATGCCTTTACTCTCAGCACCTAAGAAGCAGGGCTACAAAACAAGACCATTTCAATAAAATTAAATTAAATTAAAATTAAAAACAAGACCCAAAAAACTAGAGATACAATTCAATGGTAAGGTGCTTGCCTAGCATATTCAAGGCCCTGGATTTGATCCTTTATACCACCAAAATCAATCAATCAATCAATCAATGGTTCTAAAGAAGACCTAATATGGTCATGTATGTCTTTAGTCCCAGCACCTAAAAAACTGAGATAGGAAGATCATAAGAGTTGTAGGCCAGACTGAATAAACATGTCACTGGCCCAGACACTAATTTAATATTCAAATAACACTGTGTACTTCTTTCTGAATCCACTCCCTCTGAACAAGTAATTTATGTCTGCACATTTATTTTCAGTATGTAACCATCAGGGGTTTAGCCACTCCAAAATGCCACCAAAAGTCAATTACTAGAGTAGCTGAAGAGATAAAGCATTCATGCACACAAATAACTACAGGTAGGTATGGTACATGCCTACATTCCCAGTACTTGCCAGCCTGGAGCAGGAAGACCACAAATCACAGGTCAGTCAACCTAGGCTACCCATCTCAAAACCAAAATCAAATCAAAAGAACTAACTACTGAAGATGGAAGTGGTGGCTCACTCCTATAATCCCAGTACTTGGGAGACAGAAGCTAGAAAAATCAAGGAGTTCAAGGCCAGCCTGGGCTACATATCAAGTTCCAGGTTAGGCTCGGCTACATGAGACCTTATCTCAAAAGCCAAGAACAGGTAAGTAATAAATCCTGTGTTTCCTTGTCAGAGCTCTACTATCGTTCTTTCTACAGTATTTATCTTTCTTTCTCTGCAGATTTAAAGGCACTAGGCTAAGGCAGCATCCACGACACTTACACAATGCTCAGTATACTGTAGGTACTATGTACTTTTCAAATGATTAAAATCTACCAAGCTACCACTAAAATTGTATGATCCATCAAAGCTAGGCTTCCCAAGTATAAACCTAACATACACCTTCTTGTTGAAGAAACAACTGGCCAGAGCATGAAACTGACACCAAGTAACTACTGTGAAATACAGCATTTCTTTTAAAAAAACAGAAACCTACTACATATATTGTTAAAATGCACACAACACTTATCTCAAGTTTAGGTAGTATGACAACCTTGGATCAGGCAAAGCTTTTAAATAAAACATTATAAATGGACATACATAATGCACTAAAAGCATCATCCTGTGAGAACAGAGGGGTAAATAAGCAGGTACATAAGACACAGAAAGTCAGAATAGTGTGAGCAATATTCCACCAACCAAATGATGGGGGACAGATCTCAGTTTACACTCCCACAAGAAGGAAAACGGAGAGTTTTCAGACAGTTATACAGACAGTGCTTTGGGTTAAAGCACTATGTTCTTCCAGGGGACCAGGTTCCGGTCCCAGCACCCGGCATGGCAGTCCATACTCATCTAAGCCCAATTTCAGCATGTGATACTCTCTTCTGGCCTCTGCAAGTGCCAAGCATGCACACTGGTATGATACATACAGGCATGTGCAGGCAACCACTCATATACATGAGAAAAAATAAATTAAAAAAATGAAAACACTTTACTGGTAGAAATTAAGAATTAATTAAGTGAATGAGCAATCTAAGGAAACAACCAGGAGGAATCTGCTAGCTGCAGATGTGGAGAATTGACAGACCTCACCAACTAAGAGCACTCTATCTTGTAACTATCCCAACAGACCAGTGTACAAAAGCCTTACAATGCCTCTCTTTCTTCTTGAGTGGCTGAGAAGTTTTAACAAAATACAAAACAGAATCTAGATCTGTACCCTACCAGTATCCTCGCAACAAAGTCCTCAGGAAACCTCCGCTCTATTCAAAAGGAGAAAGAAACATACTCTCCCAAACTAGCACTTAAACATACTACAGGAACGACTGGCAGGATTTCAAAGTTCACTGGTCCACAAGACAAATTTCCCCGGCAAGCCATCAGCATGTACTACCACTCAAACCTTTCTATTCAATTTCTAAATGTGTTTAAGTTATACTTTGCAATGTCCGTGTTCACCAAGTTACTCACCTTACTAACACCAACTCCAGTGAACCTGGCCTCCAATAATTCCTGCCTTCGTGGGTCCAGGCTATGCAATTCTTCCATCATTTCTAGAGGAAGAAAGAGGGCCAAGCAGTCATGAAAAACTAAATAGAAGAAAAAGTTTTATGTGTAAGAAGATGCACAGGAATTTTGTAAACCTCAAAGAAATTTACATCCGAGTGTTATACCCAAAGTTATTTAATGTTACCAATAGTTATTTTAGATTATACAGAACCTCAGGCTCTCTTCTATGAGGGTCTTTTCCTTTTCCTGAATTCTAATTTGACCTTTACTGAGGGAGAGGGACAGAAATGGAAGCCTATCCTTAAAATCCCAACATGAAGGAGGTATAAAAGCAGCAGATAGCCACAAATTTGAGGGCAACCTGGTCGGCCAGAGCTACACAATGAGACTGTGTCTCACAAATAAAAACTAAGTAAATAAGAAGAAAGAGCAAACTCTTCCTATTATTTATGTAAAATGTGAGCAGAAGGGAAAACAAGGGCAAGCTTGCAAATAGAAAACCCCTTCTATCGACCTTCCCATCTAAGTACTTTTGGGTAATTCTTTCCAAAACACAAAAGAACTAGTTCTTAAGCTAAAAATATGATTCATTAATAATTTCAAATGAATACAGAATGAATCAGAAGCTGCAAATAACTTCAAGTAACCCTACTGTATAGCGCCTTTCTCTGAATAGCTCACAACAGCTAATGAAAATTGGAATTCTTTCATGTTAAATTTAACGAAGAACCCAAGATAAACCGTCAACCTACATTCACTCAGGAAATTAATAAAAGGCTGCAACAATTCCTTCATGAAATCTTTTTCTGACCACTCCTTGAAGCAGTAGTTTCTCTACACTCTGGAGGTCTGCTTTTAGCTATCCTTCCAGGTAGGGAGGGGCAGGAGGACATTTTTAAACTCCTTTTCCGACCAATTAAATGCAGACACTATGAGCAAGTCCGTCCAACCTTTGGAAAAGCAAACTCTTGCCCCATGCATTCAAAAGCTCTTCAATGTTAAAAGTGGAAAAGGAGCATACATCATTACATAGAAACCCTTCGAACATATAGTTATGGTGCGATCAACTGGCATAATTTTTAAAGTTCACTGAAAACACGAATCAAAGCTTCTCTGCAATCTAATAACTCCACAATTTCCAGTAACATCCTCTACACAAGTCCTTAACTTTCATTTCCCTTCCTGGGTTGAGAGCCTGGGGCAAAAAAAGGTGACAAATTAAAGTTTCACTCACACGTACAAGTACAGGTTAGAGAAGGAATTACAAGATTGTCAGAAGGGCAGAAAAGCATCTTTAAAATAAAATAAATAAATAAAAGACTCAAAAGAAAACGGAGTTTCCCCTGCGTAGGTAAGCGGCCTTGCTCGACACTCGCCCTGCCCTGATCGAGGTCGGAATGGCAGAGGTTGCAGTCTCTCCCCAATCCCAAGGTCTCTGGAAACATTTCCCAAACCTCCATCCCCAGGCCTGATCCGGAAAACGAGGCCCCAGCAGATATCCCATTTAATGTCAACTCACGTTAAGAAAATATCCATCCCATCGCTTTCCGGCGAGCCTTTGAACCGGGACCCTCCCAGCAGCCCCAAACCGGGAAGCTGGACCGACGGGGCCTGCTCCCGGAGCCCCTCGCCGGCTCCAAACTTTCCCTAACTCTAGGCCCACCTGTCACGGAGGGAGCGAGGGAGCGCCCGGGAGGCTGCTGAGGCCTCCAGTTCCCAGGAGTCCCCTCTCCCAGCAGGCCGACCGTCCCACTCCCAGGCCCGGGCCTGGCCCATCTTCGGCCCGGCCCCTCAGCGACCCGCAGCCCTCGGGGAAGCACCTCCCGCCTCAGTGCCAAGGAGCTGCGGCGCGGGTCGCAGCCTCCTCAGGCCGAAGGGGTCCCCGGGACGGTTAATAGCCCAGAGCCGGCGCCCTCTCCCGTCCCGGGCTCAGCTTCTCACCTGCCGCCGCCGCCGCTCCACGCTCCTCTCGGGAGGGGCCCCGACCCGACTGGACTGCGGACCTCTCCGCTCTCCCCCTGGGCAGGCCCGGGGCGGAGCCGGGGCCTCTCTTGAGCGCCGCAACCCCCCGCCCGGGCAGCCGCCGCCGGCACCAGGCTCCACGAGAGGGCGGGCGGGGGAGGGGGGCCACGAAGGCCGCAGATCCCCGAGCTCGCGTACAGAGCCAGGCGCCTGACGTGGGCCCGGGCCCGGGCGGCCGCAGGGGAAGCGGGACCGGCCTCCTGGCGCCGGACAAAGGCCAAGAGAGGCGCAGAAGGGCCCGGGTCGGGCCGGGAAGCGGGGGCCCGGTCGGCTGGGGGCCACTCGGACGCGGCGCAGAGGGCGGGGTGGGGGGGTCGGAACCGCTAGTGCCCAGGACCCGCCTCCGGCCCCTTAATCCGGATCGGTTCGGTCCGGATTAGTAGTGATCGGTGTAAACACACTAGTGAAACCGCGTGTTTCCTCGCGAGATTTGCACGGCTGGGAGGCAAGGGGGAGGGTTCCTGGGGAGGGGGGGGGAGTGCCGACGGTGGGGGGAGGGGACGCGAAAGGTGTTCTGTGGGGGGGTCCCTCCGCCCCGGCGCTCCGCCTCCTCCAATCAGCGGCCGGGGTGGCGGGCAGGGGTTAACCGGGGGACCCCGCGCCGGCTGAGCAGGCCGCGCCTGACCGGGGCTGGGGAGGGCGGGCGGACGGCCGGCTGCGGTTGCGGCCCGGACTGCGATGTGAGGGGCGGTTGGTCGGCCTGGGGGCGCGGGGTAGGTAAGCGGCCGGGCCGGAGCCTCAGGAGCCGCCTTTGTGTAACCGGCGCCGGAGGCCGACGGTTGGGCTGCGTCCCAGGCCGCGGAGCCGCGTTGGAGCGGCTCGGCCGCCGCGCCTGCTCCGTCCCTGACATCCTCGGCGCGTCTGGGTGAGGAGTGAGGTTGCCCTGCCCCGGGGGATGGACCGCGGAGGAAGAAAGCCGAGGCCGTGGAGATCGCGGTGCCCACCCGATGTCCGCCGGCCTGCCGTGCCCCCAGACCGCACGCCGCGGGCGCGGAAATCCAGACGGCATTGGCCTTCCACGTACCTGACTGGCCGGGCGTCTCCAGGGACAAAGGTGTCCTGGGATCGGAGCCAAGCCCTCACCAGCGTGTCCCCCTCCGGAGCGGAGGGCACTACCCTCGGGGGACTCTCTCCATTTCTGCCTCTGGTGACAGAACGGGACTCTTGGGATGCTCAGGGGGTCTGAGGCCGGAGTAGAAAAACAGGCCTGCTCCTCACAGGAGCCCAGCAGGTGAACTGTGCGTCTGGAGGGCTTCCTAAGCGGGAAAGGGCTCCCCCTCTGACCCCAGCGCCAAAGGGGGGAGAAATAACTTTCTTCACCTATGAGCCAAGACACTGACTTCAAAGTAACTTACTCGGCTTTTCTTTTCCTCTGATGCTGCCTTGATCAGATATCTGAACATGACAGACTACAAGCAAATCACAAGAGAAACATTCAGGGTTTTGAACAGCCACTTGAACTTTAACAGGAGTTGGCAAGAACTTGTTCGTATTTCTTCCTAATTCTTAGTTTCTCCATATACCGACTGGACAGAGACCTGCCAAACAGTCAAAGGATGGCAAGTTCTTTTTTTTTTTTTTTTTTGCCAGTTCTCCATCCTTCAGAATTCAAGCACTATAGAAAAACTCAAATTGGAAGTCCTCAGAGTGCATCTTCAAGCATGGAAAAGATGAGAACCTGAGAACCAAAGGATAGTGCGCTGGTTGCTCCTGGATGACAGCACACAGGGAAAACAAATGGGCAGTTCTTTCATTGTAGGAGGACCAAGAAAACACCCAGCAGTTTTGTGTAGTGCTGCATGCTTTGAATTAAGCACTGGGGAGGCAGAGGCAGGAGGATCTCTGTGGTGATATATATTTAATAAAATTAGTCTGGGATATTGGAGGACAGAATCGCCCACAGCCAAGCAAGACCTCAGGAAGTGGTGACTCTCACCTTTAATCCCATCCCTTTGTGAGACTGAAATCTGTCTAGATCTCTGTAAATCCAAGACCTAACAGCCAGGCAGTAGTAGTGCATGCTGTTAGTTCCAGCACTTGGGAGGCTCGCTGGAATGTCATAAATTAGAACCTGAGAAAAAGGGATGGGCATAGTTGAAGCTGAGTTCTATTCCAGCTGGTCCAGAAACAGGTTGTCTGGGGCAGTTATCTAATGGTTTCACATTTCACCAACCTCTTGTGCTGAAGCAAGAGGACTACCAATGCCCTTTTTAGATGGAAAGATCCCTTTCTGGCTTTTTTGTTTTCATAGAGGGTATACCTGAGGCTAACCTAGCTTTTACAGTAACTTTGAAGGTGACCTTGAACTTCTGATCCTCCTGCCTCAGAGCTAGGCAAACAGCCTACCAAAGGAGCTACTTTCTGAGCACAGAAACACCCTTAGTTTTTTTTAGAGTCTCCCTATGTAGCCAAGATTGGCCTTAATTCTCCATCCCCTTGCCTCAGCTCTCTAGGAGCATTTGCCCTGACAACTGTCTCCTGAGTACATTTTTAGAGGAATCATTGGAATACAGCTGCGATTTTTGGGTTTACTCTTCTTAGTGTAATGCTCTATACATGTCAGAGAACTTAATACCATCCCAAGTCTACCCACGAGACACAACAGCCATTCCAATAGGAACTGCTTATAGGCAACGAGTTTGCTTAGAGCAGTTGGGTGCTTCATTATATTAAATACATTATTTGAAATACTAGTACTATCCAGGCATGGTACAGAACACCTCTGATCCCAACACCCTAGAGGCAGAGGCAGGTGGGTCTCTGAGTTTGAGACCAGCCTGGTTTCCAAAGAGTTCCAGGACAGCCATGGCTACACAGAGAAATCCTGTCTCAGGATACAAGACAAAAAGAAGTTCCCATCAGCTATGGAAAACTTAGACATGGAGGGAACTAGGTGTGGATGTGGTTCATTGGTCCTTGGTTTTAGACTCTAAAATTTAGAGGGGTGAAGGAAAAGTCTTCCAAACTCATCTTAAAGCCACAGAGAATAACCATCTGGCTAGACACACTTGAGACTAGCTGTGGTTTTCGCCAAGGTTTGTTGTGTAGATTTTGATGTAGGTTAATAATGAATCAAAGGGAGTAAAGGTTACTTTGACCAAGAAACTGAGAAAATCTGGGTTAAAGTTAGGCAGAACCTTGTGCTTTCCTAACATTTGCTTTTGGAGCCTGGAAAGCAAAGTGATAGGTTGGTAAAGAATTAATACCAGAGTACTTGGACTCCCTCTTACTTTGTGGCATGTCCTCTTATGCTCAGACCCCTAAGTACTAAAAATTTTTCTGGTTTGTTTTTGTTGTTGTTTGAGACAAAGTCTTACTCCACCTCAAAGCAATCCTTCCTCTGCCTACCAAGTGCCACACCCATCTCTGGCAAACATGTTCTTGAATGTGCCATAATGGTCATGATCTGAATCAAAAAGATGGTAACACCAGGGCCAAAAGAGATGGCTCAGCTGTTAAAGGTTAGGCTCCAGGAGGTGGTTTGATGGGTAAAGACACTTGCTACTACTTACTGTGCCTGACAACCTGAGTTTGATTCCTGAGACTCATGGTAAAGTGGGGACAACATCCCTCACACACACAAAGAAGATGGTATCACTAGCCATGGTAGTAGCCCTTTGCAGTTCAGGCACGGTGGCTCACACCTTTAACACTCCAGCCCCTGAGAGACTCAAGGCAATTAGGGTCATCCTGAGATACACAGCGAGAGCCTGTCTGTAAAAGTGAAGGCATCAAACAGGTGGACTGACTACTGCCACCTCTGTGCTCCGAGGCTTCAGAGTGATAACCCGGAGCACACACCATACCCTCCAAAAAGTCCTTGATTCTGCTCCTGACCCAGCCTCTTAAAGGGTGTGCAGCCTTAAACGCCAAGCCTCAGCTTTTATTGTGAAATGGTGTTACTACCTCACAGAATGTTTAAGGATTAAGAAAGTTTCTGTGACAGTCATCCCTGAATTAATGGTCTTCGATATAACTTCACATTTTCTGCTTGGGATCCATGCACTTGTTGACAGGTTGATTTGGCAGGGCAGTTTGATTTGGAAAAGCAGGCTGCCAATGGATTGAGCCAGTTAGTGATATTTGCAGCAGAAAAAGGATTGCATATCATAAGTATATTTTGGAGGGTGACTATTGAGACCTTTGGTACTGTAACAAATTCCTGAGAAAACTTACACAAGCTAGGGATAATTTGGCCTCAGTGTCAGAGTTTCAGCCCATGGTCCTAGGCTTCACTGCTTCATGCCAGAAGGGCATGATGGAGCAGAAGAGCTCATCTTGTACAGGAACAAGGAATGACAGGAAGTAGCCTGAGACAAGATACATCTCAAAGATCTGCTGCTCTCAGTGACCTATTTTTTTCATCCAAGGCCCTAAGATCCCATTTGTTTATTATCTAATATACACCAGACCTATCGTTGATGAAGTCAATCACCCCCAACAGTGCCACCAAAGTGGGACCAAGTCTTAAATATAAGAGCCCTTAAGAGCACTACATATCCAAACACTAAAAAAATAAAATCTCTTCACTTGTGTTCATCTCTACCCTGTCGATTTAGGGGCCCAGACTTTGTGTTGGTGGGCATTGAATTTCCAGCCTCCCAGGGAGAACTTGCTATAGATGAAGACCCCAGATCTCAGCCTCCCTGACTGTCACTGTCAGCCTCCTTTGGTCTCTGGGTTTTTCCTATCTCTACTGCTTAGTGTGGTTTAGAAGCCTTGCTTAAGCAAGTTGAACAGGTACTTCCCACTCTAATGCTGAGAACCAAACCCAGGGCCTTGCGTTTGCTAGGTAAGCATTTTACCATTGAACTCAATCCCCCACACTCTAAGCAACTTGTTTTACTATTGCCCTTTTTTCCTATTTTACTTACCTTGACAGAACTGTTTTACTTACCAAGTCACAAGCCCTTCTCCACAGCCCACTGATGCCAGACGACCTTCCTGTTTCCTGAAGAGCAGCCTCCCTTTCCTAATGTCCTCTTTTAACCTCTCCCCATTTTAAAATCGTCATGCTGAGATGCAGCAGAGCATAAACTCTGCTTTAATAAGTCCTGGAGCTATTTAATCATCAGTATTGCTCGATGTTGCCTCTCTGACCCCAGTTTTCTGAGGCAAGGACTGGAAGCCTAGGTTAGCCTGAAACTAAGTAGGAAGGACAACCTTGAACTTCCCATCCTCTGTCTTTCCCTCCCAAGTAGGAAGATTACTGACCTGTGCCACCATACCCAGCCCATATTAGTCTTTCTCAGCAAAATAGAAAGAGAAACTGACAAGAGCCCTCTTTAGCTGGATGTGGTGGCTCACATCTGTGATTCCAGCACTCAAGACACAGGCAGAAAGATGTGTTCAGTGCCAGCCTGACGGATCATGCTAGCAAGGGCTATGTACTGAGGTTTATTTGGTCCCAAAACCCTGAAAGGAAAAAAGAAAAAAAATGAAAAAGTATAAAAACAAAAAATCACCTCATTTCTTCTCATTAACCTTTTCCCTTTCTGGAATTTAGAGGCTAAGAGCTGGGATTTTAGTCTATGGTGTACTTTCCTGCAGTTGAAAGCATGCCTAGTCCTTGTCAGAGTTGTTTGATGGTTCCCAGGATTGCGTTAACACTGCTCACGGAATCATGGTCAGTTTTCAGATGAGGAAACTGAGATAGTGAGACTGGAACATGTGGAGGTCAGGCCCAGAGCTATGCTAGACTAGCACCCTACCACTGAGCTAAATTCTAAGCTAAGTGATCATTCTTCATGCACAACACACCTCACAGGAGAGCAGAGATCACTGAGCTGAATGTCCACAGAGGAGAGAGAGCTCCTTAAGCTGTGTCAGGTAGGTCCAGGCTAGACAAATGTGAGTAAAACATTTAAAAATGATCACATAGGGGTGGTGGCACAAGCCTTTGAACCCAGAGGTAGGTGGATCTCTGAGTTTGAGGCCAACCTGGTCTACACAGTGAGTTCCAAGACAAACCCTGTCTTAGAAAACACACAACAATCATGTGATGTAGGTGAAAGCAACTCTAAACTGTTCCTAAAAGACACCAAGGTCTGTAGATTTTGAATAGTACTGTATAAAAAAACATTGAGATTGAAGCTGGGTGGTCGGTGGTGCACACTTTAATCCCAGCACTCAGGAGGCAGAGACAGGTGGATCTCTGTGAGTTGGAGTCCTGCCTGGTCTACAGAGTGAGTTCCAAAACAGCCAAGGCTGTTGCACAGAGAAACCCTGTCGCAAAAAAAAAATAAAAATAAAATAAAAATAAATGCAGGAGTGAAAAGAGAAGAGAAACTTGTCACCATCCACAGCTGGCATTTGTACTCCACAGCAAGTCTTAACTACCCACACAGCAGGGTGCCTGTCATAAATCACACAGTGGGAGTCTCTACTAACACAAACTCAATCATAACCGTATCTACACTATTCCACCTTTGATGGGAGGAGCAGAAACCTGCTTGCCTCCTGATAAGGTGATGACGTTGATTGGGGATATGGACCAAGGGTCAGGAAGCTATATCCTCTTGGCTCTACTTGCCTATCTGTCTTTGTATGAATTTTGAACTAAGAATGATTTTTATGTTTTTATAGGGCTGCACTATGTTGCCCAGACTGAGGCAGAACCCCTGGGCTTAAGTGATAATCCTGCAGCCCCTCAAGCAACTGGGACAACAGGCCCCTCCTGGCTGACATTTTTAAATAGTTGGAAATAAGTATTTTTATGACATATGAAAAGTATATAAAAATCATTCAAGCTCAAGACTGAAGCTTTTGTAACACAGCTACACATTCCTTCCCAAATCAGCTCACTAGAAAAGAAACCTTTGATCTCAGCACTCGGAAGGCAGAGGCAAGAGGATCTCTGAGAATCTGAGGCCAGTCTGGTCTCCAGAGTAAATTCCAGGCCAGCCAGGGCTACATAGTGATAACCTGTCTCAAAATAAATAAATACATACATACATAAATAAGGCTCCTCAATGACAACTGTGCCCCTTTGAGCACCTACTTGAATGAAGTCAGTAAGTCCCTTTTCTCCAGCTTCCTGCCCAGGTGGCAGAGGTCACAACCTGAGCCCTAAGTCAGGTCCAGCCATTCATCCTCAATAAGCCAACAAGAAAAACCAAACTAAAAGTGGGAGCAGACAGAGGAGGGTTTTTTGGGTTTTTTTGTTTTGTTTTGTTTTGTTTTGTTTTGTTTTTTCAGTGTGGCCATATGAGGAAGAGGAACAAAGGTTTAGAGAACCCCAAGTCCATTTCAGGGCTCCTGAAGTGAGGTTAAAGTTTAAATAGAAGACGGCCAAGGATTTGCACATCTAAGTAGTCCTGCTAAAGGTGTGGGCTCTCCACTGAGCCACACTTGTCCAAGCTTCAGTCCTGTCCTGTGAAGTCGTCTGGAAAGTCTTGAAAATTGTGGTTTCTCTCTGAAAGATAAGTGCTCCTGGGGACTGGAGAGACACCTCAGTGGTTAAGAGCCCTGACTTCCAGAGGTCTCATCCTGAGTTCAATTCCCATCAACCACATGGTGGCTCCCAACCACCTGTAATGAGATCTGGCGCCCACTTCTGGCCTACAGGGACACATGCAGGCAGAACACTATACACAATGAATAAATCTTCAAAAGCAAAACAAAACAAAGAACAAGTGTTTCCTATACCCCACCTCACCTACATCCCTTAGCCCCCACCTTTGACTGATACCTTTTGTTTCTCTCAGCATGGAATGCCTGGGGAAATTCCTATTGCTTTGGGATCCATTGTTTCAATTGTCTGGTAAACTCAGAGACAAAAATGTCTCTTTAGAATACCTTCATTTCTGCCAGGCCTGTAACAACACTGCTGTTACATACAGCTACCATGAAACAACAGAGTGCCAACGGAGTTTTGTGAGTCCTTCTAAGGAAAAGCAAATGCCTGGAGTGTAACCATGACTGTAGCCTCAAAATGCTTTAAACAAATCACATCCCTGCTATCACATATCACAGCCTTGTGGATGTGGAGACGGATTTGCCAGTGACCTGGCTTCAACAGAGCAATTGCAATCCCATAGCATTCCCGCACTGTAGGCAGCCTTTGCTTTCCCTAACAGGGGCTTCAGAAGGGCCTCCTCTGTCCCAGCATTCTAACATCTGCAGAAGACATTGGAGTTTCTTTTATGCAAAAACATTCCTGACTATCTAGATTTAAGCAAGTTGCCACTGCACTTTCTTCAGTGACCAATGCTTCTCAGAAGAACTCTTAAGAGATATTCAATTCCCAGTCTTGTGTGCAAATTCTGAGACTTAATGACACCGTTCCCTCATGTCTCAGTTTCACCTCTGTGTAGTATAGATACAGTATTTAGAATACTGCCTGATTGGTGGTAGAGGCTTCTACCCAGAGGTCCCTGTTGTACCGGTGTCGAGAGATCCCAAAAACTATCAAGGAGTTGGATTCCGATGCAAACACACGAGGGTCGGTTTATTCTTTAGGACAGATTCAAACTTGGACCGAAACTCTATGTTCCAACACAGTGAAGGAAATTCGGTCCCTAGCTCAGGGGTGAGTTTTTAAAGAAAAATATTCGTAAGTGGGGTGTTATATCTCTTGGCATTTCAGGATTGGGTAAAGGGCTATGAGGTAGGGTAATTCTTGGAAACTACTGGTTAAACTTTTGGTGGGAAACCAAGTTTTGAATCTATTGGCTATCAAGTGTGTTCCTGAGATTTTTCCTAGATTCTTCTTAGACCTGGGCCCTGCCCTCAGTCACTACATGTTCTAGAAAAATGGTCTTTCCCTGAGATAAAGTTTAATAAAGGTGAATCTATCTATGCCTTCACAGTCCCCAAACCTGCTCTTCCCCTGCTGGTTCAGTCTAACAAATGTTCAGTCTATTCTTTCATTACTTAGATCAAAACCACTGAAATTATTCTCTCTCCTCCTGCCCCCAACTCCAGCCCTACCTACTTCTCCCACCTCAGAGCCTTTACACGTTCAACTCTTTGCACAACTACCAAACCCCTAGCTGATTCAGCTATGCACTAGGTACACTGGAGGGAGCATTCCCTCCCTGCCTTTTGTGCGCATGAGACAAATACCCACCTTTCCATGACCATGACCGAATGCTGTGGGATTATGCTCTTGTACACTGTAAAGATTTGAGGCTCCGATTGGTTTAATAAAATGCTGATTAACCAGTATCTATTCAGGAAGTAGAGGTGGAGCAACCAGACTAAGAGAATTCTGGGAAGAGGAAAGACAGAGAAGCAGTTGACAGCCAGACACAGAAGAAGCAAGATGAGAATGTTGTGCTGAGAAAAGGTACCGAGCCACGTGGCTAAACATAGATAAGGTTTATGAGTTAATTTAAGTGTCAGAGCTAGTTAGTAATATGCTTAAACTACTGGCCCAGCATTTACTATACTAGTAAGCCTTTGAGTCAATTATTTGGGAAGTGCTGCTGAGTATTTGGAAATTGTTGGCAGAACAGAAACTTTGGCTACAGCCAAATGAGAAGATTCCCTCTGGGCAATATAAGCACCTAATTATGTGTCAGGTAAAGTAAATGCCATAAAGAAATAGAGATCAGGGTATTTACACAGAGTGCTAGACCCCAGCAGCAGTAGTGGGGAGGCCAGGGACAACTTTTCTGTGATACTATGACCTCTGGTGGGGTATGATGAGGACCAGAAGTTGTCTGCATGCAAACTGGTACCTTGAATACCCTCAGGCAAAGCTAGGTCCTCCATGATGGCCGAACACTCAGGCAGAACAGTTTTCCTATAGCTTTGATTGAAGTAGCAAAGAATTGCGCACTAAAGTTGGAGAGTCAGTGTTTACTGCCTCATTCCAGAGGACCAAGATTGGAACAAAGAGCACTTAGCTGACCATTGTGGGACATTATGGTATGAGAGTGTGGGTCACTGGGTCACTTAATCTTTACTACCTGGAGGCCAGCGCACGGTACAAAAAGTAGCAGTATACTGTGTGAAATGCCCTCCTGGGCCTCTGGAGTGAATTCTCCACTAGCTCAGGAAATCTGAGCTGCTTATTCCCAGCTCTGATGGCTCTCAGCCATTTTGTGCACTGAAAATTCCACACCCCACCACCCATCCCATTCTCAAATCATATTATATTCCCCTCCTTTCTCTTTCTCTCTTTCGGTTTTTCGAGACAGGGTTTCTCTGTGTAGCCCTCGCTGTCCTGGAACTCACTCTGTTGACTAGGCTGGCCTGCTTCTGCTGCCTGAGTGCTGGGATTAAAGGCATGAGCCACCATACCCAGTATTGAAGGTTTTGAGTTTTTGTGTGTGTGGTATTTTTAGGGTTTTGTGAGGGGGTTGCTTTGTTTTTTTGAGACAGGGACTCGCTATATATAGCCTTGATCTTTTCATGTAGACCAGGTTGGCCTCGAACTCATAGAGATTCACTTGTCTCTGCCTCCTGGGACTATAGGCCATCATGTAGGGGGACTATGTTGTTCCATTGTAAATAATTGTCCCACCCACTGGTTTAATAAAAAGCGCTGATCGAACTAAGGCCCAGGCATATAACTTGCTAACTCTTTACCCTTAAACTAACCCATGACTCTTATCCTGTTCAGCCATGCAACTCGGTACCTTTTCTCAGAGCAGCATAGTTGCCCTCTGCTTCTTCCAGCTTCTCTCTTGCATTCTGCTCTGTTCCACCTGTTCCTAGAGTCTTCTCCATCTGGAACCCCACCCACACTTCCTGTCTGCCTTTGGCCAATCAGCGCTTTTTATTAAACTCATAGGCGGGGACAATTATTTACAATGGAACAACATAATCCCCCTACACCATCACTCCGTTTACAATCTATGAAACTGGCCTCTTTATCTTGTACAAGGTGGGGTCTCCCTGTGTAGCTTGACCATGTCTAAACTGGAACTCACTATGTAGACCTGGCTGGCTTCAAACTCTTGGCCTCAGGGCCTCAGTGTTCAGGTCACCTTCCAACTATAGTGTACAGGTTTGCATTTCCTTACAACTTTAGGTGACATGTTTTCAGACAGTCCCTTCTATGATATTTTTCTAGGTAGCTGCCCTCCTGCCGAGTCACCCAAGTTTGTTTTCATTTTTATGTTTTGCAGGTGTTTCCCGGGGCTGTGGAGTCTTAGGCTCTGGATTAACTTTCATTCGACTTCATTCTTCATTCAAAAAACTCAATTTGCTTCTTGGTCCCAATTTCCTCACCTATCAAGCTTAATCTAGGGAATGAGCCCATTGAGCACATTGACCAGGCTTGAATTTGTTCAAGATATTAAATGCTGCTGGTGGTGGTGGTGGTGGTGGTGGTGGTGATGGTGGTGGTGATGGTGGTGGTACACACCTTTAATCCCAGCACTCGGAAGGCAGAGGCAGGTGGATCTCTCTGAGTTCAAGGCCTGCTTGGTCTACAGAGCAAGTCCCAGGACAGGCTCCAAAGATACACAGGGAGGGGAGAGACAGAGATTAAATGCCTGTTTCTTAAGGCAAAGTCTCCCTCAGACAATGATTATAAGAGCAAAGGGAAAGGATTGTACAAGGACTCCACAGATGAACAAAGAAACTGAACCTTGCATTGACTCCTGATCAATCATCCTAATATTCTCCATAAGACTATGTTTCTTTTATGGTCCAAGAACCACTACTAATTAATTAATCCCACTGGTCAAAAATAAAACTACTACCACAGTTAAGAGTCTAATTTTAACCAAGTTTTAATTAGACACTGGCCAGGCTGATGGACTCTCCTACTACATCCATCTCTGGTTTCTCAGAGTTTGCAGAGGCTTAAAGTATTTCCCATCAGGTCCAATCAGGGGCAAGCATACATCCTGATGCATTACCCGCCTATATAGCTCCAGCCTGCATCCAGTCAGGAGCAAATGTATTTCCTGACACATTTCCTGCCCAGCAGGAACTTCCTGTTCACATGCGATCAACCACATCTGGTATAATGGAGTCGAAGAAACTTGTTCAGGGGAATGAAGACATGTGGCTTGTTATGTCCCATAATCAATAACCTCCAGCATTTCGGGAACTATCTATCCTTGGAAAGGAGTTTGCAGATCAGAAGCATTTTTGTTTCAGGGAACTCTTAGGCATAATAATTAAAACTTAAAATGTAACTTTGGCTCTCACACTACCAAGAAAGATGCCTTAATGTCTCCACTAGTTTTCCTGTTTCCATGGTTAAAATACCTAAGAGAAGTAACTTTGGGAAGGAAGATCTTATATTAGCTTATAATTTGACAGCATACCATCCTTCACAATGGGGAAGGCATGGCGACTGGTTACATTACACCCACATTGAAATGGATGAACAGTGGTGTTCCATTCACTTTTCCTTTTTTATTTTTCCCTTTCCTTTGAGACAAGGCTTTTGTGGGATGATACGCTTATACACTGTAAAGATTTGTTGCTCCTATTGGTTTAACAAAATGCTGATTGGCTGATATCTAGGCAGGAAGTAGAAAGAGGCAAAGCAACCAGACTAGGGGAATTCTGGGAAGAGGAAAGGCAGAGATGCAGCTGCCAGCAGATGCAGAGGAAGCAAGATGAGAATGTTGTGTTGAGAACAGGTACCCAGCCACGTGGCCAAACATAGATAAAGTTTACGGGTTAATTTAAGTATAAGAGCTAGTTAGTAATATGCCTGATATTTGAGAGTTTCTGGCCAGGACAGAAACCTCTGACTGTAGGCTTTTCTATAACAGTGTAACAGTGCTGGCTGTCCTGGAACTCACTTTGTAGATCCCCTTCCCAGGAAGATCCCTCGATGTTTTTCTCAAGTTCTTCCTGTTACCTAGCTGTTTGGGGGTTGTGGTTTGCAGCATGGATGTTCTTTGCTTTATGTCTAAAATCCACTTATGAGTGAATACATACTATGTCCATCTTTCTGGGCCTGTGTTCCCTTACTCAGAATGATACTCTCCAAATCCATCCATTTGCCTGCAAATTTTAGACTGTCTTTTATTTTTTTATGTATATCTACCACAATTTGTTAATCTGTTCTTCAGTTGAGGAGCATCTATGTTGTTTCCAGGTTCTGGCTATTTATTATGAATAATGCTGCTATGAACATAGTTGAGCTAATGCCCTGGAGTAAGAATGTGCTTCTCAATAGTGGTATTGCTGGGTCATTGGAGAGCTTGATTCCCGGTTTTCTGAGGAACTGCCATAGTGAACTCACTTTGTAGCCCAGGCTGGCCTCAAATTTCCAGAAATTTGCCAGCCTCTACCTCCCAAGTGCCGGGATTAAAGGCCTGTACTACCATCAATGGGACACTTCTCTTTTTCTAATTGGTCTAAGACCCTAACCCATGGGGATGATGCTGGCCACCACATTCAGAGTGAGTTTTCTCTCTGTATCTAAACCTTTCTGGAAACACTCTCCTAGACACACCCAGAGATATGTTTCCATGGTGACCCAAATCCAGTAGATCTGCAATGTAGATTAGCCATCACAGTGCCTCAGTGGGAAGCCAGCCACAGGCACTGAGTAGCATTCTGGTCCCCCTGTGCACGCCTCTAAGTATGAACAGACTTGCAGAGTAGGTGATGTGTCAACTGGCTTCAATATTAAGGAAACTTTGGTCAGAAGCACTGGGGTGTAGCTCAGGGTTAGAGTACTTGCCTAGGATCTGTAAGACTGAGTTCAACCTCCACGCAAAAGGGCAGGCTTGGGGTTTGGTAAGTGAACCAGTGGATACAGTGTCTGCTGTACAATCACAAAGGCCTGAATCCAGTCGCCAGCATCTAGGGAAAAGCTGGATGCAGCAATACATGCCTATAGCCCAGCACTGGATACATAGAGACAGGTGGATCTTGGGGGCTCACTGGCCAGCCATTCTAGCCAAGACAGTGACATTCAGGTTCAGTGAGAGGCCATTTTGAAAAAAACAAAAAAGGTGATAGAAGACACTTGACATCGACCTCTGGACTCCACATGGGCACACCTAGGTGAAGACTCTTCCCATGTGCACAACGCACATGAATACTGCGCATGCCCACATCCACACACCAGAAAGCCAAGTTCAAGTGTAGGACAGCACCCCAGAGTCTCTGATTCAGCAGGCTGTGGTAGGAACTGATGTGCATTACTGCTACCTTCCCTGGTGAGGCTGAGACAGGCAGTCTAGAGACCACTTAGTCTGGGTGTTCTGGCTTTATTTTAGTTTTTGCTTGTTCATGTGTTTATTTGTTGACACAGGGTTTCCCTGTAGCCCTGGCTGTCCTAGAGTTCACTCTGTAGACCAGGCTGACCTAGAATTGAGATCTGCCTGCCTCTGCCTCCTAGTGCTAGGATCAAAGGCCACCTCACCCCAAACTACTCTGATAGTCACTTTCCCAGCTCCCTTTCTCTGTAGTTGGACGGTTCTTCCCTGCCAGAATGAACATGCCATTTAGCATCTTAGATAATCTCAGCGCCTAGTTGGTATGTGGGCATCCAGGATCCTTCCTCTGTCACCTCTGCAGCCCTGGGTCTCAGGGTAGTTTTTCATCACTTATTCTAGAACTCGGGGAATAAGGATCAGGATCATGGACATTCTTCAAGATGAAACCTCGAACTCTTCAAGTTCATGAGGTTCATGAGGACAGAGCTTGGCCTGGATCCCACCAGATGCTGCACTGGCTGCTCTGTTTGGAGCTCTATGTAACCTGAGCCCATCCTGGCCAGCACTTAGGAGAGAAGGGACTTTGCTCCCTGTCTGTCCAGAAACATTCCTGGAGAGGAGACAGTCCCTGCTCCAACTAGACCTTGAACCTGGACCGTCTCCAGTGAGGGTAGGTTGGGGGTTTATTTTGTTTTATTTGTTTTTGAAATGGACTGTTTACTTAGAACATTTAATTTTGTTTTTGGGCTTTTTGAGACTGGGTCTCATTATGTAGCCCAAGTTGATCTCAAATTTGTAATCCTCCTGCTTCAGCTTCCACAGTGCTGGGATTAAACACGGGAACCACCATCCTGAATGAGGGGTTTAAACCCAGAATGCTGTCTGCTGTGGCAACCATTATTTCTGAGTTACAAGGACAAAGAAAGCCTTGGAAATGACCTCTGATGCCTTTCTTAGGTCAGGCACAATCAGGTTTGGCCCTGATATAAAACAATAATGTCCTTTCCCATCCCAAGGATTTGAGCCACAATTCCTGGGTCCTCCTCCCTCCTGAGTCACTGACTGCCAATGTCAAGGAGGTTGTTGCTTGTTTACTTTTTTGTGGCCCACGATGGCCTCTAACTTGTTACTTAGCCACATCTAATCCAGATGTTCCTGCCTCAGCTTCCCAGGCAACCTCTTGGGTTTTGTGGGGGTTTGTTTTTGTTTTATCCTGAAGATCCCACAAAGTGTGTGATGGGCTCAGGAGAGACAACATTTACTGAGTCTGCCTGAGTGAGACATTGCAGGAGTCCATTTGTAAGGATTCTAAACCAGCCTTCCTTAGCATCCCACCCCTCACTCTGCAGATTAACAGACAACTCCAAAGTCCTCCATTGTTTTCCTTTGTGCTATTGTCTCCACAGGGGAGAGGCAGGGGTGCAGTCCCTCTACCCCAAATGGCACAGTCTTGCTTTCCACGTTTAGGAAAATCACAGGAGTCGGAAATAGGAGCACAGTGGATGAGGCTCTGACAAAATCATCACTGTGATTGCAGCAGCTTATCTGCCAGCTAGGTACACGCTGCCATTGATGGCCTCCCCAAGAACTCTCCAGGGCAAATCAGCATCTGCCACTCACCTCAGTTGCAGTGGAAAAGCTGTGACCTAGCAGCCTGGAACCAGGAGACGCCTCACCAGCAAGGGGCGGGCATTAGCTGAGAGCTCTGATCTTCCCTGGCCCCACTGCGGCACAGCCCAGCCTGAAGATTGATCGCATTCACACCCACAGACATCATGTTCTTCACTTTGCCACATGAATGTGAGGACAGCAAAGCAACTGCGCCCCGATCTCTGACCTTGACACATAAACAGCCAGTTAATAAAAGATGGACCCGGTGATTCTCCAATGCCCTTTTGCTTTAATTAGATCAAGCATTCAAAGGCTTGGCATGGGGGCACCTTCCATTTGAAGGAAAGCCAAGAAGTAAGTTTCCACTTCATTCACTCACTCATTCATTCACTCACTCACTAGTACTGACAGCCATCCATGCACAATTATCTGTGTTAAGCATGGTGCTAATCACTTTTATGTAAAGTGGTTTCAAGAATCCCCAAGTCTACTCACGCTCTGTCAGAAAACTGTACAGAGAGGCAGTCAAGGGCACACGCTTTTATTCAAAGACGGTCAAGCTTGTTTCTGATGTGTGACCTCTGGCACACTATTTAACCTCTTGGCCCTTGGTTTCCTCTAGGGGTTAATAATCCCAACCTCCAGAGGTTTCATCAAGCTTAAGTGAGACCATCTGTGTATAGCAGTCAGAGCCAGCACTCAGCCACCCTCGGGCCAGCCCAACCCCCTCTCCCTCCCAGTCCCTTTCCCCTGGCACTCTGCCAGCCACCGGGGAGCCACAGGATGACTCACACAATTTCTGCTCTCAGTACTGCTGAGACCTGTAACTCACTGACAGTGTGTTTCTCTTGTCTATACGATGTAGTGAAGCCAGTGAGAGGCTCTCCCTAAGAGAAGGACTGGGGACTTACCTTTAGGTATCCGCTACTGGCTTGCCATCAGAGGTCGCTGCTGCCCTGGAGGCGGCTGTCTTCAATAACTGATGTTTGAATGTGCTTCATGTTATATTTGCTGACACAAGGAAGTCTAGTCAGCTTTAATCACACTGGTAAGCCTTTGTGTGAGGTGGTCACCAGAAGCCAGGAGAATCCTGTCTATTCTGTGCTCACTCCACACCTTGATACCTTGTCAAGGCTCTCTAGAGCCTCAGGGGCCTCTGGGCCACCTTTTGGCTCTGTTCTCTGGGGGTTTTCTGAAGCTCAATGCAGCTGCCGCTGCCACCACCACCTCCTCCTCTTCCTTCTAAGACAGGGTCTTACTCTGAGGCCCAGGCATATTCAACTCTAATTCATTTTCTTTTTCATCCTTAATTTTTTTATAGGAAAAAACAATTAAGTCTACAAAAAACTGAAAAAAAATTTAGTCTCTGTCTAGGTTTTGTTTTTCAATCAGAATTTTGCCACCTTTGCACTGTTTCCCTGTTTCTGTCTCCCTTAAGTGTATATAATATGCCTCATGCATGTGTATGAAGATACATACACACATGTACATGTTTAGCATTGCTGAGCCACTGAGAGGGTTCAGGAAGGATGTTCTTTCATCCTTAAATGTGGCTACTGTAGCAGCCCATTTGCCTCAATAGGTCAATCCCTGAAGCTGAGTGTATTCTAAAGGCAGCCAAGGGTGAGGAGCTGAGTCCCAGGTCTTAAATCCTTGTCCCCGAGGACAGGGGTTAAGGGTTCTTCTGCAGAGAGAAGCAGGGTGGATGTAAGAAGGAAGGCTGGTTCTAGGTTAAGGGAAGCCGTCAGTGGTCCGAGTTGTGCATGTGCGAAGCCCATGGTTCTAGGACAGGCACTCAGGAAGGGTGGTGTCATTGTGCCCTAGGGGCTGTGTGGGTTTTCTAATGAAAGCATCCAGCTGACACTCGGGTCCAAGTGAAGGGGTTCGCAAGCAATTCGAGCTATGTCTAAGTTTCATGATGATCCTGAACGCGTGTGCCAGAGGTGCCTAGCAGAGTGACTTCTAAGGTTGGTAACAAAAGCGAGTCACTGAAAACAAGTACAACAAAACATTCCTTCAGTTTTCCTGTCTGTGGCTATGATGCAGAAAAGTGTGTCTCCTAAGGACCAGAATTCTCTTATCACACGACATTATCATACACAAGAAATTAAACTGCAAAATTATCTAACATACAGTATTATCTACTGTAATTTAATACAGAGTCCATTTCTCTCCCTCTCTTCTGCTAGGCATGAACCCAGGGCCTCAAACATGCAAAGGTGACAGACACACTACCACTGAGCCGCACGTCCAGCCTCGTGGCTATCCCAGCCTCATGGCTATTTTTCATTCCAGATTTCAGCCAAGACCTAGGCTCCAGTGACCAGCTGACTACTCTTCTTCTCCCATCTCAATTTGACTGCCAGATCCACCCACTTTCACATTGTTCTGCCTGGCCCATCGACCAGTCCCTGGTGGCAGGGGGTGGGATGTAGGGCAGGGTGGTGAGCTAGTGGGTGTTAACAAGGACAGTTTCCACCTGGCTTTGGGTGGAAGCACATTCTCACTTCCTTCCAGGTGCAGCCAGCGAAGCCTGTGGCTTTAAACTCTGCCGACGGCGCTGGACTCTGAGGACAGGCACACTTATATCCTGCTTGGGCCTTCAGCACTGCCCTGCTTCCTGCTTCCAGGCTTTAAGGCATTTCCATTTGGAGGTACACCTGGCCCTCAGTGTGTCAGAACAGAAGGAATGCCTTCCCTTCCCACCCTTCCCCTGCACCCCCACCATACTGCCTGATTCTGGATCCTCCAGAGATATTGCTCCTCATCCTGCATCCCCCAGGAGAGCTAAGCATCCAGTGTGATCAGGCCACCCCTCAAAGCCTTTAAACTCCCGTAGTGAGTCTCCCAGCTCTCAGAGCATCTCTCCCGCCTTCCCCTTTCTCTCCAATTTGCTCAGCTCTTCTGGCCAGCTCAGGCTAGCCTGCCATTAGCCTTGAATAGAGATTCCCCACCTAGGGGCTATTAGTTACAAGCTTCTCCCTCAGCCTGCAGGGTTGTACCCCGCTGCCCTCTCATGGCCTCTTGACAGTCACCAGCTTCCCAGTTCACACTGTACGGAGCCCAACATCCAGAACTGGCTTCGTCCCAATTTACCCAACTTATTAGTGTCCTGGGAAAGGTCTTGATTAGCCAGAAAAGAAGTCACAGGCAGAAACAAAAACACCAGAAATGTCCTTGTTCCTTTAGGGGCTGGAACCTGGGGAGGGGAAGATGTGCAGCCGTGGTGGACCCTAGTATTCACTGTGCTTGGATTTTTAGCTGTATTTAACCTATTGGGAACTACTTTATTTTTTCAACATAGGATGGATTTATTTTTTATTAAAATGGCAATATATCATTACTATAAAAGTAAAACATACAGAAAATAGGGGCTGGGAGACTCACTCAGAAGTAGAGCACTTGCCTAACAGAAGCAAGGCCCTAGGCTCCACTCACAGCAAGAAAAAGAGAGGGGGGTGGGTCTGGAGAGATGGCTCAGCAGTTAAGAGCACTGGCTGCTCTTCCAGAGGACTCGGGTTCAATTCCCAGCATCTACATGGACACTTAAAATTGTCTGTAACTCCAGTTCCATGGGAACCGGCATCAGACATATATGTAGGCAAAAAACACCCTCGCACATAAAATAAAAATAAACTGTGGAGAGAGAGAGAGAGAGAAGGCAAGGGGAGGGGCTGAGAAAGGACATACTCCCATACTTTTTTCTCTTAACTCTACTACCGGATCATAATCAACCCCAGCCTCAGCTTGTCCTGCTACTTGTTCCATGGTTTGGACAGTGGATTTGAGACTGGCCACCATGCTGGTGACTCTCACTGAAACCCTCCATGTCTGGCTCTTAGTTCTAGGCTGTGTCCACGTGATGTCTGAGGATGGCTGGAATCCGCATTCTTTCTCCAAGCCCTCAGGTCTCCGTCCTCTGGGTGAAGCCATAATTGGTTACTTTCCCTGATGGCTAAAGCTAGAGACCTTGAGGTTACTTTCTTTCTCACGCTCTGCCGCACACATGACCAGCACAAATCCTACCTGTTGTACTGGTTAGATGTGTCCCCATCCTGTCTGCCTTTCCAATCCCTCAGCACTGTCCATTCTGTCCTGCTGGCTGCCCCTCTCCTTCACCTCTGCCCCTCCTTCACCCATCCCCCCTTTCCTTTACCCTTGCCCCTCCTTCACCCTTGCCCCCCTCTCCTTTATTCCTGCCCCCTTTCCTTCACCCATCCCCTACCCTCCTTCACCCATCCCCCACTCCCCTTCACCTATCCCCCTCCTTTGCCCCTCCCCCTCTCTCCTTCACCCCTCCCCCTCTCTCCTCCACCCCTCCCCCACTCTCCTTCACCCCTCCCCCTCTCTCCTTCACCCCTCCCCCTCTCTCCTCCACCCCTCCCCCACTCTCCTTCACCCTCCCCCTCTCTCCTTCACTCCCTTCCAATCTCTTTCCAAAGAGCTTTATTGTTTTCTTTCTTTTTCTTTTCTTTTCTCTTTTTTGAGACAGGATCTCAAGTAGCCCAGGCTGCCCTCAAACACAAAGATGACTTTGACTTCCTGATCCTCCTGCCTCTACCTTCCCAGTGCGAGAATCCCAGACATGCTCCATCATGCCAGGTTCATATTGTGCTGGAGATCAAACCCAGGGCTTGTCCTTTGCTAGGCCAGAGGTCTCCCCACTCCCCGGAATACAACTTTTTTTTTTTTTTTTCAAGACAGGGTTTCTCTGTGTAACAGGCCTGGCTTTGTAGACCAGGCTGGCCTGGAGATCAGCCTGCCTCTGCCTCCAAGTGCTGAGATTAAAGGCGTTCATTATTACACCAGGCTCTTAGAATGCATTTCTAAGTATTGTCTGTTGCTTCTAAAACTGCCCTATTGTAGTGTTTTTTTTTTTTTTTTTAAAAAAACTCTTTACTCTTTGGGGGCCTGCCACCCAGCTCCCAATAATCACATGGAGGCGTATTCTTACTTATAAATGCCTGGGCTTAGCTTGGCTTGTTTCTAGCCAGCTTTTCTTATTTTAAATTATCCATCTACCTTCTGCCTCTGGGCTTTTCTCCCTATTCTCTTTCCTTCCTTCTCCACGACTGGCTGTGAAGCTGGGTGGCTGGACCCTGGCTCCCCCTCTCCTCTTTCTCTTTCTCTCCTCAACCTTCTTTTCACAGGTTTCTCTCTCCTTTTATTCTTTTTGTATGATGGCCCCGCCCATCTTTTCTCCTGCCTAGCTATTGGCCATTCAGTTTCTTGTTAGACTAATCGGGTGCTTCAGACAGGCAAAGGAACATAGCTTCAGTTAAACAAATGCAGCCAGCATAAAGGATGTAACACGTCTTCGCATCATTAAACGCATGTTCTGCAGCATAAACACATCTTCAGCTGATACTGCACAGCACCCTCTGTGCTGTTCTATAGCACACACATGCCACTCCACCATGTAAGCGGATCTTTGCAGAAACCCATTTCCTTGGCCAAACGCTGTCATTTCTCCTCCTGACACACAGGGAAAGTCTCCATCCTCCATGAAACTGCTTGAGGACCACCTGCTGGCGGCGGCCTCCCTAAGTCTCTCTTCTCTCTGCTCCAGGAAGATGGAAGGCATTGGAGGTCAGCCTAGGCTTCCTAGTGAGTTTCTAGCCTGAGTTACAGAATGAGACCTTGTCTAAAAAAAAACAAACAAAACAAAACACTGGGCTGGAGACATGGCTCAGCTAGTAAAGTGCCCGCCACGGAAGCTAGAGGCTTCAGTTTAGATCCCTGGCATTCACAACAAGTCGGGCATGGCAGTTCATATCTGTAATCCTAACACAATAGAGGGCGATGATCCTGGAGCTGGCCCGCCAGCCTAGCCATATCAGTGAGCACCAGGGAAAGACCCTGCCCCCCAAAACAAGGCTATGGGGCAAGAAACACGGGTAAAATGGGTCAAGGCATTTACTGCCAAGCTTGACAGCTGAGTTCAATCCCTGGAGAAAATCCACTCCAGCAAGTTGTTCTCTGGTCTCCACACATGCGTGTGTGTATGATCATACAGATGAATATTTGTGCACATGAGCACAGACACCCATAGACAACAAGGAAATACCCAGTACTAGGAGATAGAAGTTAATTTTCTTAAGAGTAAATATAAACTTGGGTGGTGGTGGTGCACGCAGAGGCACGCACATCTCTATGAATCTGAGGCCAGCCTGGTTTACAAAGCAAGTTCCAGGAATGTTGTACAGAGAAACTCTGTCTTGAACAAGCAAAACAAACAAACAAACAAACAAATAAATAAATAGCTTTACTTTGGGGCTGGAGATGACTCAGGGGTTAAGAGCACTGGCTGTTCTTCCAAAGGTCCTGAGTTCAATTCCCAGCACCCACATGGTGTCTTCTCTTTCTTCTTCTATGTCCTAGATGCCCCTATTCAAAGCCACCCTCTCATCCCCCCACTAGAGACTATTGTTATTCTTCCCACAAGTACACACATGCTCCTGAGATTGCAAGAGTTGGGGAGACTCAAGGGTTCACCTACATGTTTCTCCATCAGGGAAGAGCTGATGCCAACTGAGTGGCCGGCCACACTGTGACCCTGGGTGGCTTCGCTTCCACGGGCTCCTCCATTTGTTAACAAAATGAGTAAGATTGTATCTTACAACTTCGTTGGTATGGAAACAAGTAGGATGGAGGACCTGAGTGCAGCTCAGTGGCAAAGAACTTCCCTGGGGAGGTGCCCTGGGGATTCACTGCAAAAGATGCAAACGGTCCATGGTCTGGTCTAAATTTATTAACATATCTGTTACTATTCATTTTTTTCTTTAATTTTCTTTTCTTCAGGGCTAGGGATTGAATATAGCCTCCCAAGTGGGCACCATTCTCTCTACTGCTGAGCAACACCCCCAGGTCTGAATTTTAAAAATGAATGAAAATCAATAGGCCCTGTGATAACTGGTTGCTGTCCCTGCCTGAGAGCAAAACCTGACATTCTTTGAAAGGCTAAGAAAAATGCAGAATGGAAACTTCTGGAACTCTCAGACTCTGGGTCTGGTTACTCTCTCCGGGCCTGAATTCTCAAGGGAGAGGCAGCTGCTCTAACTGCTAAACAGACATAGAATGAAACACACAAGACAGATGGGGCTATGGGTTTCCACTAATCCAGATGCTAGAAACAGCACCATAGTCTGCAGAGGCAGCCCTGGGAGATGAAGCCTCCGAGGCTGTGGGGCTTGCTATTGGATATTGCTGATACTTGATTTGTAATTGCAGAAAACAGTCATGGGAATTCAGTGACCCGACAAAGCCCACTTAGAGAATAAATGGTGACTTCAAGATTTCAATAAAGTTGGTGCCCTCACAGGTTTTTAGACAGACTGAATTTGAGTTGTGAGAAGGCCTTGGGGTAAGGGGAAAATGTCTAGGCGCCATTTGGATAAACTAAAGGCTCAAGGTAAGGCTCAGTTCCCACCTGGGAATTACACTCTTCTTGCCTTTCATTTCCAGGGACTGCACGTTGCACCTTGCACTCATATAATCTTTTCCCTTTGGTAGCTGACAGCCTCAATCCCTTGCCCAGATGTGCCTGGCTTCTGGGACACTCTGGGTGCCCCTCCTAGGCACAGCCTGGGCTGCTATTGACACCCCCACTCTTCTCACTGGGTTGTTTCAGAGAATTTAACTTCCTGATATTCTCTAGAGGCCTGACTCCTAGGTGACATTCTAAGCGCTCACCTGGGTCATAAATATTTACCAAGTCCTTTCTATGCAGCAGATGCCACTCTAGGCGCTGGGGTATGGCTGTGAGCAAAGGAAGTATAGAATGGTCTAGAGAGGAACATCCATGAACCCTGATGTAGGTCAGAGCACAGCTGTCATGGGAAAGACAGAGGCTGTAATCATAGTCCGGACGATCTGGAAAAGACTGATCACTAACCAGAGGTCAAAGAAGACTCAGAGGAGTCAGCTGGAGGAGCTGATGGGTGCTAAGGCAAGGCAGGATCAGCAGGACCGAAGCCACCTACTGGGTGGAGTCAGATGACTTCCTGGGTGACTGGGTAGCCATGAGGCATCAGGCGAGTGGGAAGGGAACACAGTAAGAAGGCAACCGGGTCAGCTTGGTGTGCTGGTGTAGGCGTACAGCCTCACTTCAAGAGGCAGTCACAGAAAGATCAGAAGTTCAGAGCTAGCCTGAGCTACATAAGGCAGAAAAACAACTGAAATCCTTAAGAGAAGACAGCTGATGGAGCTGGAGAGATGGCTCCGTGGGTAGTGGACCTTGATACGCAGGAGTGAGGACCCGAGTTCAGAGTCTAGCGTCCATGTGAAGAGGAGGCAGTGTGCTGGTCCACAACTCCAGTACTGTGAGGGGAGAGACAGAATGATCACTGGGCTGTGCTCACCAGTCTAGCTCCAGCCATGAGAGATGCTGTCTCAAGGGAATAGACAGAGGATATTTACATTCTCTCCAGGTTGAGCACTGTCCATGTGTACATACATACTATACACACATATACTCATACAAACAAATAAGAGAAAAGAATTCTTTCCTACTGAAGGGGGAGAAGGGTCGAGGACCACAGCAGCAGGTCAAGTGGGACAGAACTCAAACTACTCAGTAAAGAGCCGCTAGACATCAGGACAGTGACATCAGACTGTAAGACTGAGTATCAGCCTATTGCAACTGGCAGGCCACGGCTAGCCATGGTGCCCATCGGGAGGCTTACCCAGTGCCCCGGGCAGGCTCAAGGGGAACTTTCCCTGTTCTATTTTCAAAGGTGTGTTACAGTTTGGATCTCACAAGACAAACATAGTTTAGCCACTTTCTTGTGTGTGACATTAAGTTATTGTTACGTGCGTGGTGAGGTCAAAGGGCAGCTTCTGCCATGTGGGTTCTGGGGACTGAATTTAGGTTGTCAGCCTTGATAGCAAAAGACTTTACTGGCCAGGCTATATCATCAGTGTGTATGTGTGTTTGTAACTCTGGCTGGCCTGGTTATTCTGCAAATCAGATTGGCTTTGGACTTAAGGTGATCTTGTCTCTGCCTCCCAAATGCTGCAAGCGTGTGCTATCATATTTGACTTTTGGGGGTTTTGATAGTTTTATTACACTTCAAACAACTGTCTCTGTTCTAACAAGAGAAGTTTGATGGTTGGTAGAAGACAGTATACATCTCCTTCTTCCTTAGCCCCATGTAACATGGTAATAGCTGGGCAGGGGTCAGCCCTCCATACAGGATACAAAACACTTGGTTGGTGCCCAAAATATTTAAGCCCATATATTATGTCTGGCAGTATTTATAACAAGCTATCTTTTTAAAAATTATTTTTCTACTCATATGCACAAGTATGTATCTCTGTGTGTGCCAAATGTGTGTGGGTCCCCAGAGGCCAGCAGAGCACATTTAATTCCCTGGAGCTGAAGTTACAGATGGTTATGAACTGTCACATGCTCTCCTGACTGCTGGACCCCTCAAATCACCTCCCTTTAGCGGGTTAACTCTCCTTAACACTATCTGTCTGACCCTGGTAAACTACTGACTCTCCTGAACTTCAGTGTAGGTGCCTGCCATCTGTAAAATGGAGGTAACTATGCTTTACAGGGAAACTGTAGGAATTAAATACAAAGATCTTTTTTGGTGTGTGGCCTAAGCGATCAAAACCAGGACCTTATACATGCTAGGCAAGAGTTATATCACTAAGCTATACCTCCAACATATTAAAAACACTCTCTCCACCTACACACACAGACACATACACACACATTCCAGGTTACCATTGTAGGTATTTGTATAGCCCAGATGGAAAGAGATTCTGGCAATCAGTGAACCCAGGCATACTGAGCACTGCAGCTCAATGCAAAGTATTCAGGCATTTGGGAGTCAATGAATACTGAGTGTTACAGCTCAGATGGAAAGGATCAGGCAGGAGCTAATGAACACCACAGACCATGGAAAGCCTAGGTAGCAGCTTATAGCCCTGCTGAGTGAAAGGCTTCCTCATTGTTAACAGCTCTGCTCCAGCAAGGGAGGGCCTTTCGGGTGAAGTTGCTACAGGGCACTTCGCTTCTGCTGGCTGCTGTCTGTTCAGGCAATGTAACAACTTGGCCTAGCCAGGGAGGGTCTCCTAGGCTGTGAGAGTGTTACAACTTTACTCCCTCAGCTGTTCTTTGTCCAGATTTTCCTGCTGCTGCTACGGCTCTGGCAAAATAAGAAGATACCCACCCAAACCTCATTTAAGAGATTTATTGGGAGGGAAGGGTTCAGGAGAGTGTGGCTGCCTCAGCCTGAGTGGGAGAGAGCAGCTGGGAAAGAGCTTTGGACTCAGGACTTGTATAGGGCTTCTTGGGGGCAGAACTTTCTAGGGAGACTCTCAGGGTGTAGATTGGTCAGATTTTTACTCCCCCCCCCCCATTTGTTTTTTAGTTTCAGGACCAAAATGTTTCTTTCACTGGCTCCTTTGGGCTTTTTGGCTCTAATTTCAGGGTCAAGGCACATTTCTTTCACTGGCTCTGATTCTAGGGCCAAAGTATGTTTCTTTGGTGCTGGTTTCAGAGTTAGGGCACATTTCTTTTTGGTTCTGGGTTCAGACTGCTGAATTGGTGCTCTGCTTATTTGGATAATAGATCTGGGAACAGCCTTAGCTTGACAAACTTTCTCTGGCCCCATCTGATACCCTGGACTCTGATGCATTAGCCATCAACTTCTGATCTAAGTTCAGCAGGGTCTCCTCGCTGGGACATCCCCTCCTCCTACTTTGTCATATTTCATATCCCAGGTCAATAATCTTTTGTAAAGTAGACTCTCCCAAATTGTGCAGCTGCCAGAGTTAATTGTCCCCAACTGAACTAAGAACCCATATTCGGGATGTGAAGGCCAATGGGAACCAGACAACTCTTCTTATTCATCTGTGACATACAATGCTCTTAGGTGTCACTCTACTAAAACATGCTAAAGGCACTCGAGTTCATCAAGAACAAGCTTGGTTAATGGTCATAAGTTTGTACATATGTAAGCTTCCCCTGCCAAGGGATTGTGGGAGTCTATGAGCCTCAGGCCTTTGCACTGGGTGGAAAATGTCCTGGGAGGAAATGTCCTTCAGTACTATTTGCTGCCCAGTAACCTTGGGTCAGAAGCTTTGCTACTCTGCTGTTTAGAGTTACACTAAGGAAGGGTCAGCTTGACTGTGAGGGGGCTTGATGGCTGATTATGTCAGGGCATTCTCCATCCTGCACATCTTCTGTAGGTGTTTCTCTAACATGCTACTACTGATTGTTTGAAGTACAGCTCCTTCTAAACAAGATTCTCCTGCCTCAACCTCTCAAGTGCTGGAATTATGGCTATGTATCACTGCACCCAGCTTTTGTTTGCTTGTTTTGAGACTGGGTTTCTCCATGAAACAGCTCTACCTGTCCTGGCTGGAATGTGCTCTGTAGACTAGGCAAGAACTCAGAGATTCACTTGCCATGGCCTCTCAAATGGGATAAAAAGTGTGGGCAGCCAGTGCTCACTCTGCACCCAGCTTTTTAAAGGATGTTTTAAAACACAGACACACAGACACAGACTTTTTTGAGACAGGGTCTCTCTCCACTCCTCGAATTTACTATATAGACCAGGTTAGCCTTGCACTCCCGGAGATCTGCCTACCTCCACTTCCCAAGTGCTATGATTAAATGTCTATGCCACCATGCCTGACAAAAATACTTAGGTTTTTGTATTTTGAGACAGGTTCCTCTATGTAGCCCTGGCTGTCCTGGAACTCATTCTGTAGGCAAGGCTGGCCTTGAACTCAAGATATCCACTTACCTCTTCCTCCTAAGATTAAAGCAAGTGCTATTGAAGGCCATATATATAATGTATTATATATATATATATATATATATATATATATATATATATATATATATATATATATATAAAATGTAATCCCCACTATTTTGTCTAAACTAGCTCCAGGGATCTTCATTTTTGTGATGCTAGAGGCTGAACAGAGTCTCACAAATACAAGGTAAACTCTTTACCAGAGAGCTACATTCTAGTCTGGGTAAATTTTAATTTTAAATTATGTTTATTTATTTGGGTTATGTGTGTGCATGCATACATGTGCCACAGTATACACGTATGGGATCAGAGGACAGCTTTTAGGTGGTTTCTTTTGGTTCTGGTGACTAACTAAACTTGGGTACTCTGGTTGACAGGCTTGGTAACAATGCAAGAAGTGCCTTTACTGCTGCGACTGTCCTGGAGATTGTGTGTGTGCAATATGTATATGCATACATGCATACATACATAATGTATATATATATGCATACCTTTTTAATTTTGGAGTTTAGGTCTCTCTGTATAGTCCTGGGTGGAATGGGATTAGGCAAGACTAGAGTGGCTTCAGATTCCCAGGGATCCATCTGCCTGCCTCTGCCTCCTGACCAATGGAATCAAAGGTGTGTAGCCAAACATTTTATATTTTAATGGTGAAGTCCTAATTCATAGAAAGAAAAGTGGGAAATGATTGATCTGGGCACATCTCAGTGTGAATATACTGGCTACTGTGTCTTAAAACCCGTGGCTTTTTGTCCCAAACTTGGTCATGTTCCATTGTGTAGGGTTCCACTGACTACAGCCAAAAGACTGAGTTGTGAACCTCGATGCTCACTGCACCAGAGAGGCAGTAGGGTGACATGTCATGGTTCTACCTGGAAAACTCGCTACCAAGGGTTCCAAATCATAACCTGCAGACCAGATGAAGCAAAGAAATCTGCCTTGATGCAACAGGACTCTGAAAATAGCAGCTGCAGTCACAAACCAAAGAACAGCGTGAAAGAAGCTGTCTGCTCATCTTTTAAGCCACAGAGAATCCTCTCCTGTTGCTAATGTCTCCAAGGACAGGACTCAATTATACGAACATCAAATGTCTCGGTACTAAGCTTTATTTTTCTTATTAAATTCCCAAAGAGACCAAGAGAGCTTGAATCTACATAAGGAGGATGGGAGAACCCCTAGTCACCCAAAGACTGAGAGGGGCCAGGCTCAGGATGAGCCACACAACAAGCCATGCACTACCGGGAGATGGATCACCTTTGCCCTGTAGAACCCACACTGGGAAGTTTACACCCTGAGCCAGCATGTCCTTCCGAAACGCTAGTCTCACTCCAGCAGCTCACTGTACCTGCCTCACATCAAACTGTCATCTCTCAGTTTTCAAAGAACATTGCATTTATCTCCTCAGCCAAATGGCTGCCGCTGACGGAGGAAGATAAATAGGTTCCAGAATTATCTCTCTGTTAGAGATATCCAGCCACTCTGCTTTCTGGGCAGCTTCATACCTGGAGCCACCTTCCCAGCCGGACACAGACCTTTTCATACAACACAGCCAGGGCAGGTTTAGTAATGGAGTCTGATTGCCCTGGCACAGCATGTGTGAAGCCCTGAGGTTCAATCTTAGGCACGGGAAAAAACACAAACAACGGCTCTCAGAGTTGGACTGAACCAGGCACTGAGGTCACCCTGAGCATGCCATCCTCCTCCGTGCACCATTAGTGATTCCTTCCCAGAGTTCTACATGGTCTTGAAGATGAAGGGGAGAAGGGACCAGGTCAGAAAGTGTTCCTCTTCTAAGCCCAAAGCCCAGGATAGTGCTACAAAGTGTTTCTGCTGCTCTAAAATGCTTAGGAAGTCAAGAAGGATAGTCTTTAGTGGCTCCCATAGCTACTCACTCATTTCAGAAGCTAAATAAGACAGTGTTCTAGGGACCCAGCCATTTTCAGTTTTAAATATTAGCCATCGAGGAAGAAAGTTCTTCTTTCCACGTTAAATGCAGGTAGAGTCAAGCAAAGGGGGTGTTAGCAGCAGAGAGGTGGTAGGTGTGGGAACCATGACTAGCGATAGTTTAGTGTGGGGCAGAAGAGGTAAAGAGAATGGCCAGCAGTGAGGGTGGCAGAGACTGGCAGAGCACAAGGCTGGGCCCAGCAGATGGGTAGCATGGGGGTTAGGTCCCTCTCCGAGTGATGCACGTACACGTTTATAGGTGTCTGTCATGTGCATGTGGAGGCCAGAAGCTGATGCTAGCTGTCGCCACTGATCATGATTTCTACCTCATTGTTTTAATATTCTTCTTTCTCTCCTTGAAGGCCAGAGGACAACTTGTAGGAGTGAGTCCTTGCCTTCTACAGTGGGTTCTGGGATTAAACTCTAGTTGTTAGATGTAGTGGCAAGTGCCTGTATCTAGAACCAACTCACAGGCCAGGACCTTAAAAAAAAAAAAAAAAGATGGGTACCAGCATACACACACACCTGTGCACCACAACAGGTGTGGTCAGCTGTAAGAATGAGTTTTCTCTGAATGTACATCAGGATGGCCACTGGCTCACTCTAATCCTTCATTACCAGGTGCTGGATTATACATGACCTCACCAAGCTTCAAACTTGCTTCCTAAACATGTCCTTTTAATTTTTTTTTAACTTTTGAGACAGGGTTTCTCTATGTAAGAGCCTTAGCTGCCCTGGAACTCAATCTGTAGACCAGGCTGGCCTTGAACTCAGAGATCTGACTGCCTCTGCCTCTCAAACGCTGGGATTAAAGGTGTGGGCCACCAATCCTGGACCATTTAACTTTTTGTTTTGTTTTTATACTGGGGATTGGGCCTGGGTTCTTACCCCTTAGGCAAGTTCTCTACCACTGAGCTCTATATCTTTAGCCCTCTTCCTACTATGAGACAGGGCTTGGGTAAACTGTTCAGGCTGGCCTTGAATTTGTGGTAGCCTCCTGCATCATCACATACAGCTCTCACATTATAGGTGTCTCATATTGACTCACCACCAAATGCTTCAAATACCAGTCGTAACTGGGTATGGTGCACATCTGTGATTTCAGCATCCTGGAGTTGTGAAATACTGTGACTTCAGTATTTGTGAGCTTGGAATATATATATAATGAGTCCTTGTCAAAACAAACAAATCAACCCAAATAATAATATAAATAAATCATAACCGAATAAAACAAAAAGCTGAGTCTAGGGCTGGATAGATGACTTAGTGATAGAGCAAATGTAAGCCTGTACTGCATGGCTGAGCAAATCACCTTAACTGCAGCTCCAAAAGGGATCCAGACCCTATGGATTCCATAGGCACTTGTGTACATATCCAAAGACAGACACACAGAAATATATACATAGTTAAAATAAAATTTAAAAACCAAGATAACTTAGTCTCAAAAAGACAAAACCAAACCAACCAACCATCTAGAAAACACACAAAAAGCCTTTCCTTACACCTGCATAAAGGAACTGTGAGATTGGACACTATCTGTAGGCTGGGGAGGACAGCTCAGTGAGCAGTGAAGTTTGAATGAAAGCATGCATATAGCGCAGGTGCAGAGGCTCAGCTTGTAGCAATCTTAGCCTGGGGACATGCTGCCAGAGGGGCCTCTGGGGCTTGTTAGCCAGCCAGTCTAGCCAAATGGCAACCTACAGGTTTAAAGAGAAACTCTAGCTTCTCCATGTATGTATACACACATACATGTTTGACAGCTATCAGAATGATTCAGCTAAAAACCCACCAGAGGCCATGGGAAATGGGTTTGAGGAGTACATATGCCAAGGACACGATACGTAATGATAATATCAAGAACTTGTTTGGAGGTTCCAGCAGGGGACAGAAGACCAGTCCTCTATCCAGGGAAGGCTGTTCTCTGGGGTGGTAAAGAAAGGTTCACCTGCTAGTCTGGCCAGATTAGCCCAATACACCCTGCTATCAATGGGACAGATGGCACAGCCAGGCTGCCCTCACACCCTACTTAGAGGCAACAGCTGGAGGACCTATCAAAACCATTTCAATTAAGCAACATCACCAAGAATGGACTTTTAAAAAATTACATTTATTTTTTTGTGTGTATATGTCTGAGGGCACACATATGCCATGACACATATTAGTTCTCCCCTTCCACTGTGGGTCCTGGGGACTAAACTCAGGTTGTCATGCTTGGTGGCAAGCACCTTAACCTGCTGAGCCTCCTTGCTAGTCTCAAATAACGGAGATGTTAAGAGGTACTGACAACCAAACACAATGTAACAGAATTGTATCATTTCTCTTCCTGACCAATCCTTAAGGAAACAGAATAAAGCCAGCCTGAGAATTTACAAAGTAGCTAGTAATCTTACAATGCCAAGGTTAAGGACGAGAACTATTCCAGGCTATACTAACCTAAATACAGTAACTTAATCTGCAGAGTTTTTGTGTGCTCAGGACAACAGAAAGGCCTGAATGGTTCACAGATGGTAGGAATGTCACCATGTGTTTCTACCTGTGAGAGACACACTTGTGGTAAATGGGGTATGTTTTCAGTTGGACAAATATACACTAAAATACACAGGGCTGCAACATCTCCCCTTGTCACCTGCCTCATACACTATGGACCTGACTTTAAAATGTTCAGCTCTCTGGCACTGACTTGTGTTATCAGATCTTTTAAGTTTTTAAGTTCAACTGGCTTTGAACTTACTCAGTGGCCCCACAGGCAACCCACCTGCCTTAGTTTTTAGGGAGGAAATAGTTGGAAATGAGTCTGTGGCACCATGCCCAGTGCTCTTGTGCCATACTTTTCTAGATGTTTGGAATGGAATGACTAAATGCGCTCTGAGCTATATTCTCAGCTTAACCTTTTTTTTTTTTTTTTTTTTTTTTTTTTTTTTTTTTTTTTTTTTTTTTAATAGCAGGGGTTGATCTTGATTCAGTCCACTGCCTCAACTTCCAATGCTGGAATTACATGCCTGCCTTAAACCCTTCTGCTTTTCCTTATGGAAAGTATCCTCTTTTTCTAACATTTAGATTCCTGAAAATATGGCTGTTTTGCCACATTTTCTTGGGAACAGACACAACAGTGAGACAATTAATTTCAGCTGAAAAATCTAAAATGAAAACTTATTTGTTAAAATTACAAACATATCCTATGGATGCATGCACCAAAAGGGCAGATGAAAACATGAATACATATGGGTAGTGAACACGTTCATGTGACATGAGACAGTAAAAGTGAAGCAAGGGCACAACTAAAGGGAGAGTCCTGATAACAGTGAAGGATCTTCTGTTGGAGGATGTGTGTCATGTGGGGTGGGCTTCCAAGTTTTCCATGTTCAGGATATTGCCAGTGTCTTAGTTGACTTCCTGTTGCTTGCAAGGTGTAGGACTCTAAGTTACTACTCCAGCACTGCTTGTGCATGTATGCCACCATGCTCCCCTAACAATAATGCACTCTAAAGATGAACCTCTGAAACTGTAAATGAACCACCCCCAATTAAATGTTTATAGAGCTCTGTAATCATGGTATCTCTTCAGAGCAATAGTAATCTTAAGACAGCCTGGAAGGTGCATAAATTTAAGGGATGCAAGACTTTAAATGCCTAGAATTACTTACCAAGGTTATTTATACATATATATATTTTGAGACAGAGTCTTGCCACATAGCCCAGGCTGGCACTTAATGAGATCTTCCTGTATCAGCTGAGTGTTAGGATTACTGGTGTGTACCATCACATGAAGAATTTTTGAAATTTTACTTCTCATGTGGCTTCTTGTAACTCAGCAGTAAATCCTTCAACATTAATTACAACTGCTCCAACAGACACTGGAGTTTGTGAGGGATGTTTCAAATTTAATAAAAACCAGTCTGGAATACCAGAGGACAGAGCTGTCTCTACCAGTCTTTCTTTGTTTTGAGACAGAGTTTTCTGTGTAACAGTCCTGGCTGTCCTGGAACTTGAAGACCAGGTTGGCCTCGAACTCACAGAGATCCTCCCGCTTCTGCCTTCCAAGTGCTGGGACTAATGGCAAGGCACCACTACTGCCTGCCTGGGAGCCCAGAACTCCTTCTGTAAACTAAGATGACCTCAAACTCAGATTTGCCAGGATTGAGGGTGTAGGTCACCACTCCCAGACATCCCCTGTGGCTGAGATTAAAGGTGCGAGTTACCACTGTCTCTAAAACAGCTGTAACCGTATCTAACCAATCTTTAGGGGTGACTCAGTTACAGCATGACCAACTGTTTTAACACTTGTTTTACAAATGGTGAGTGCATCCCATGTTACAATTGCTTCTTTTACTCTCCTTAATTATAGCATTTGTACTAGAGCCCAACTGGCTTCTCTTTCATCTTTATCATTGTTCATTTTTTTTTAAAGGTCACTGGGTATATTGTTGCCTTTTTTTGTCTAATTTTAGATGACCTTGCTGAAATTAGTTCTTCATATTCCTGTTTGAACGTCTTTGTGTTCTCTCTTAACAGGCTTTTTAAAAGACATCCCCACAGGAGTTCCCAAAAACCTGCAATGCATTTTAAAGTGACACAACTTTTGGCTACTGATATTCAGTATTGTCCCATGGGTGTGTATGTGCTGAGGCAGGCTTTCATTATGTAGCCTGGGTTGGCCTTGAACTTAAGGCAATTCTCATACCTTGGATTCCTAGGTGTTACATAATACCATGATCAGAGTTACATAATACCATGCCCCTGACATACATAGCTTGTAGATGCTAAACAATTGCTCTACCAATGAGCCATATTCTCAATCATTTAGAGAGTTTCACACTGCAGTCCAAGTTGGCACTGAGCTTATGAGGATCCTTATGTCTCATCTTTCCACCTGCAGGGATTACTGCGATGAGCTATTACACTTGGCCAATCTTGGTTTTTATCCTCTTTTTAAAAAAATCATTTTTATTTTATGTGTGTTGGTGTTTTGTCATGGGTGATGGGTCCGCTGGAACTGGAGCAAGAGATAGCTGTAAGCTGCCATGCAGGTTCTGGGAATTGAAGCCAGGTCCCCTGGGAGGGTAGTCAGCGCTCATAATTGCTGAGCCCTTTCTCCAACCCCTGGTTTTTATTCTTAACTCCTAAACAAATATGTTGGCAAACACTCTCAGCCTTAGCACCAGGATGTGAGGAGCCAAAGTTCAAGATCACTTTTGGTTGCACAGTTAACTTTCCTACATGAAAAATTCTAGGTATTAAAAATTTGGGTGCGTAGGGCTGGAGAGATAGATGGCTCAGAAGTTTAAGAACACTGGTTGCTCTTGCAAAGGTCCTGAGTTCAATTCCCAGCAACTACATAGTGGCTCACAACCATATATAATCTGACACCTCTTTGGGAAGGCAGCCAGAACACCATACATAATAAATCTAAAAAAAAAAAATTTTTTTTAAATTGAGGGATGGTGAAAAAGTGCTAGATGTCCCGCCAAGCCTGAGTTTGACCAGAGGACCAACATATAGGAGAAAACTGCCTCAAGAAAGCTGCCCTCTGAACACACTCATCACAGCATTGTCCCCACAAAATAGTAAACTTGAGAAAATATTAGGAAGGCTTTACATAAAAACCACAATTGTTTATGTTAATAGAAAGTAGTTGTTCCTAGGTTCAAGGTCTGAGCTTCTTGGATTCCCAAACTGTCCAACATGAACAAGCGCCTTTTCCAGAAGTCTCCTAACAAAAACCCTGGAACATGATGCTCTCATGTTGTGTGAGGCGTGGACACCTCCCCGCTGGCACTGGGCAGGAGAGGCTTGCTGTACTTGCACTGAATCCAGACTCGGTACATGGTCAGCTGTTTGCCTCGGTTCACCTGCAGGCGGCGATCCACCAGGTTCTGTACCTTTTCCAGACCCGCAGCAGTGAAGAGCACATCCAGCTCATCTGGTTTGGAAAAAGCAGATGTTTATGGATTTTCCTCTGGAGAAAGAGCAGTTTGCTGATGTTTTTCCATGTTAACTGGAGCTTTGAGACAATACGGCCAGTATGCTTTCAAAGAGACCTTGGCAGTACTGGTCTCAACATGTAATGACAGTTTGGCAATGGCAGGCCCAGGTCTGGGTACCAATGCCCCCAAGGAGGAAGGCCTACAATGGGGAGGAGATTTAAACAGGTGTAAGCTTTCTGTGTTCAAGGCCATGTGGGTGCATACACATGTGGAGGTCAGAATGGCTGGTTAGCAGGCCCCAGAGACCCTCCTGTCTCTCCTTCCAGTGCTGGGATTACAAGCACATGTCTCCATGCCACTAGTCCAGGCTTTTAAAAACAATTTTTCATTAATTAATTGATTTCCAGCCCCATCAGTTTCCCTTCCATCTCTCCTCTCCTCTCAGCTCCTATTAGTGCAAAAAAAAAAAAAAAAAAGCTCCCAAGGGCTCTACAAACACCAAAGAGTTACATGAGGATCTGGGCAGATGCCCTAGCAGTTAAGAGCACTAGCTGCTCTTCCAGAGGACCTGGGTTCAATTCCCAGCACCCACATAGTGGCTCAGAACCACCTGCAACTCTTGTTCCAGGGCCTCCAAGGGCAGCAGGCACGTGTGGTATTGTGTATTTAATAAAGTTTGCCTGGAAATCAGAAGACAGAACCAAAGCACATTTAGCCATGAAGGTCAGGGAGTGGTGACCCACACTTTTAATGCCAGCACTGGGGAGGCAGAGACCCTCTAGATCTCTGGGTTCAAGGTTAAACAGAGCCAGGCAGTGATGGAACCCACCTTTAATCCTAGCTCTAGGAAAGTTGAACAAGGAAGTAAAATGGCGGGCAGAGAAGAGCCAGGAGTTTAGCCCACTCCCTTTTCGCTGAGAACTCAGAAGCATTTAGTCTGAGGACTCATGGAGACAAGATCCATCCTTTTTGGCCTGAGGAGTTGGCTAAGTGAGAGCTGGAGGTGGCTTGTTTCCGTCTCTCCAATATTTTAGCTTTCCCCCAATATCTAGCTCTCAGTTTTTGTTTTTTTTAAATTATAATACCAAATAGAATTTGTGCAATAGGCATGCATATGGTACAGACATACATGCAGGCAAAATAAACACACAAAATAAAAATAAACCTTAAAAAACTTTACACAGCCAGGTAGTAGTGGCATACTCCTTCAATCCTGGCACTTGGGAGGCAGAGGCAGGTGGATCTCTGTGAGTCTAAGGCTAGTCTGGTCTACAGTGAGTTCCAGGACAGCCAGGGCAGACAAAAAAGTTACCCCCCCCCCCCCCCCCCCCCCGACACACAGTATAAAACATGGGGCGAAGGAAGCCGCAACATCAGTCGTTGGCAGGTGATACAGAGGACTACAGGTTCAAGGCCAGCTTGGGCTATACAGAGAGACTTGGTTTCAAGCAAAAACCAAGTGCAAAGACTGGCAGATGTCTGTGTCAAGATGATGTTTAGGAACAACTGTTAATGCTATGGAGCCAAAGACTCAAAGTGTGTGTATGACTCCGCAAAGGGCCCAAGAACACTCCTAACGCTGGTAAAGGGTGAAGGTAGCGACTGGCAGACTGCAGAGCAGGTCCAGGTCACCTGGAGCCAAGGGACAACACACCGAAGTGAAAGAGAAGCAGCTGACTGAAGTGCCTGGGCAAAGTGACAGCTCAGGGTAGGTAACAGGCAGTGTATGAGCAGTAAAGTGTTTAGAAAGGCAGGTAAATGTCTACCTGATCTAGCATAGCAACTGCCGTTAGCACTGATAAAGAACATCTTTTTCATACCTTGTGTGAAGAAGTAAACTCTGGTGCCATCACCTCTCACATAGAAGTTTCCAGAGAGACACTGACCTGGGTTACATGACAAAAACAGATATATTAACATACTTCAGGGGTATCTGTGGGAGATTATGTTGTTCCATTGTAAATAATTGTCCTCACCTATGAGTTTAATAAAAAGCGCTGATTGGCCAAAGGCAAACAGGAAGTGTGGGCAGGGCTACCAGACTAAGAAAACTCTGGGAATGGGAAGAGCAGAATGCCAGAGAGAAGCCAGAAGAAACAGAGGACAACTAACTATGCCGCTCTAAGAAAAGGTACCGAGCCCCATGGCTGAACAAGATAAAGAGTCTTGGGTTAGTTTAAGGGTAAAGAGTTAGCAAGTTATATGCCTGGGCCTTAGGCCGATCAGCCTTAAACTAATTGTAAGCATCTGTGTGTCTCTGTGGGTCTAAACTTTGAGGTTAGGCCCAAAAGTTCTGGCCAGAAACCTCCCAATACAGTTATCTATCAGATTCCTTGGAGTTTTGATTTATGGGAAGTTGTGATGTGGGTGCTGGGAACTGAACTCAGGTCCTATGTAAGAGCTGCAATTGCTCGTAACAGCTGAGATCTCTCTTCAGTCCCCAAAGAATTTTGACTTTCATCACTTAGCAAATGTGCAACAAGATAAAAGTGGTGGTTCATACTTATAATCTCAGTACTTAGAAAGCTCAGGCAGGACAACTGACATTGAGTCCCAGGCCATCTAGAATCTAGAATGAGACCCCATCTCAATTCCCAGCACCTTTCCATTAGCAACAGGCATTCAGAAAGCCAGATGTGCTGTTGGTACACATGACACTTCACAGGAACTTGCAATTTCCTGCAAAGACACAGAACTTCAGGAAAGAGCAGCACCATGGGAAAAAACCAAAACTTCAGCACTAGATAATAATGTGATTCCTAGCTGAGTTCTAGGCTGCACAACCACGCTCAGCCTACAAGTTCTGTAAAAAGAAAAACAACGTGACTGACTCTTCACTAGACTTGTCTGGGGTCTCTCTTGTTTTCACGTGGACAACCAAACCTCCCCTCCAGCTCATCCCTCTAGTCTTACAACCTGCACGTAATTCCCTACATGCTCTTCAACGGTTTACATATAACATTAACTTCCTGTGAACTTTCATTCAAACAACCAGGCCTAAAATGATCATCTCCACATTGATCTTATTACCTAGAAATACAGACTAGAAACCTCTTCCAAAACTAATTGTGGGAACCACCATAGATCTAGCATGCCTACCCACAAGCATTCAATTTCCAGGGTTTTGCTTTATACCCACTCTACGCTGGTAGAGTAACTTCAGAGACTGATGAACTGAATAAATACTGGGGTGCTTAAAAAAGCCACAATATTTTTGATTTTTTTTTTTTTTTTTGGCTTTTCTAGAACTCTATCTGTAGATCATGCTGTCCTTGAACTCAAAGATCCACCTGCCTTTGCCTCCAAGTTGCACCACTTGGCTGCAACTTTTAATTTTAATCATAAATGGAAGCATCTAGGTCTTTCCTCCAATGGACCACAAAAGGGTTGAGAAGAATTATCTTTCTATTTTTATTTCCTTGAGCTTTTACTATGCATTGGTCATTTAAATGTGAAATTCTGTGAACTGTTAAGTTTTTGGGTGGGTCATGGATCCTTTTCTTATCAAGCTCATAACAGTCCCTGGAAAAACACAAATATTAAGACTTTATCTGTTCCATAATGTCCTCCCACCCTGCCACCTAACTTGTTTTTGGTGCTGAGGAAATGCTCTACTCTGAGCTAACTTCCCAGGCCCCTCTAACGTAAAACATCCTCGGAGTTCTGAGAACAACTAGAGCATGTGTTCTGCTACTGAGCTATGAAGTATCCAATCTTTCTGATTTTACATGCCTTTAACTCTGATAAGGCACAGAACTCATGAAAATACTGTCATTCAGCTGTCCAAATGCTAGGATTAAAGACATGCACCACCAAGTCTGATTATGTCTTTGAACTTGCCTTTCTTTTATGTTTTACACACACACACACACACACACACACACACACACACACACACACACACACACACAATTTTCCTTTATGTGTATGATTGTTTTTGTCCATAGCGTATCTGGACAGTGTGCATGTAGTATCCTTGGAGATCAGAACTGGACATCATATCTTTGGAAAGGGAACTGGAGTTACCGATAGCTGTTGCCACCATGTGGGTGCTTGGAATCAAACCTGGGTCCTTTGGAAGAGCAGCCAGTAACAATGAACCAATTCAACAGCCCCCTTTCATGTTTTATCTTAAGAAAAAAGGGGGAGGGGCGGGCATCTGGAGAGATGGCTCAGAGGTTAAGAGCACTGGCTGCTCTTCCAGAAGTCTTGAGTTCAACTCCCAATAACCACATGGTGGGCCCACAGCCATCTGTAATGAGATCTGGTGCCCTCTTCTGGTATGCAGGCACACCTGCAGGCAGAATACTATATAAACAATAAATAAATGTTTAAAATAATTAAATTAAAAAAATATATTCTTCCTTCCTTTTTTTTGAGACAGGTTTTTTTCTTTGTGTAGACCAGACTAACTTTGAACTCAAGAGACCAGCCTGCTGAGTGCTGGGATAAAGGCTTGGGCCACTACGCCCCACTCATTTTCTTAAACAAAACCGTCACCTTTCAGTCAGATAGGGGCAGGTGGACCTCTGTGAATTCAAGGCCAGCCAGGTCTACATATAGAGAAACCCTGTCTCAAAAGAACCCCAAAACCACACAAACAAAAACTCCACCTTTCTATTATTGTATGTCTAGTCTGATTGGCCAAACCCATTTTTTACTTAAGTGGCAAAATATCTTTGTAATATAAACTCATTTGAGACAGGGTCCTGTATGTAGATGAGGACAACCTTGAACTATTGACCCTTCTGCCTGCGCCTAAGCATGTGGTCGACATGTGTGTACACACCTGGTTTTATGAATGTAAGCAGGAAGGCACTTGGGCTGTCTAAGTTTCATGTCAATCTCACACAAGCTATAGACATTTGATAGGAGGGAATCTCAATTTAGACTAGGTGTGGTGCTGGCCTTTAATCCTAGGGATTTTAATTAGATTGCTGGGGGAGGGGTCAGCCCCCGGCAGTGGGGCCACCCCTGGACATGTGGTCCTGGGTTCTGTAAGGAAACAGGGTAAAAAAGCCACAAAGAGCAAGCACACCTCTCCATGGCTTTTGCATCAGCTCCTGACTTCCATGAGGAGGAGCAATGTGAACAAACCTTTTTCTCCCCAACCTGCTTTTTGGTCACGGTGTTTCATCACAGCAGTAGAAACCCTAACTAAGAAAGCACTCAACCAAATGAGCTATTGGGCCTTAGCCCCAACTTTTATTCACACACACACACACACACACACACACACACACACACACACACACACACACTCTGTAGATAGTATGGTGCTGTATAGTCCTGGCTGACTTGGAATTTACTTTATAAACCACCAGGCTGGACTTGAACTCAGATCTTCCTGCTTCTGTCTTCTGAGTGCTCAGATTAAGTCATATGTCACTATGCCTAGCCATATGTATGGATTGATTAGTTTTTTTGAGACAGGGTCTCTCAATAGCTCTGGTTGTTCTGAAACCTGCTTTGTAGACCAGGCTGGCCTCAAACTCAAGAGATCCACCTGCCTCTGTCTCCCAAGAACTGAGATTAAAGGTTTGTGAAATTACCACTTGTGTATTTTGGTTACAGGGATGTCTGCAGGACACCAGGCTTTGAGCCTATCAAGGCCAGAGAGCATCAGATCCTCTGGAACTGGATGGAGTTAGCTGAGACATGCTTTGGGTTGCTGAAAATTGGACTTAGATTTTCTCCAAAACAGCCAGTGCTCTCGATCACTGATCCAGCTCTCCAGAGCCCTACATACCTTTTTTAAATCGAAGCTGAGCCATGTCATAGCGGCCATAGTCTCGAAGAAGCATTATCCCTCCAGGCTTCAGGAGCCTGCTTAGCCTGTTGATGACCTTCTGCATCCTGCAGGGGATTCCAGCAGGAAATGAAGCTTTAGTCTCCCCAGGGACAGAGTTTCCTCTCTTATAGCACAAACCCCAAACCAACACATCTCCCAACTCTGACATCAACCCTAAAAGCCAGCCCCTATGTGTCACATGATGGTGAACATTCCAAGTACTAAATGCTTACTTCCCCCTTGCCCCGTGATGGCTACCTCTGCCATATGCTCCCGCAGCTCTCCAGTGTAGGAACACCCAGGGCTCATCTGTCTCAACCCTTATCAACTACGTCTTTCTGTTAACGAATTTAAAGTTGCTGGTGTGATGGTACACGCCTACAGTCTCAGCTCTTGGGAGGCTGGGAAAAGACTGAGTCAGAGCTCAGGCCACTTAGGAAGACATGTTTTTGCTTTTTAAAAAGTGCTGGTGCTGTAAGCAGCAGGCCAGCGAGCAGTGGGATGAGCTTCTCACCCGTTACCATGCTTTTTCTCAGAGGCTCACATGCTCAAAGTATGGCCTCTCCGTGGAGATACTAGGTAGCTGCCTTGCTTCAAAAAAGCAAAGATCAAAAAACAAAAACAAAAAAACCCAAACAAAAACAAACAAACATAAGAAGCACCGGAAAACCCACTGGTCTATAAATTTTGCTGCGCTAACCACCTTGCCTTACTTCGGCTCTCTCTGGGCGGGGCTGCCAGAGAAGGTTCCAGAACTTACTTGTGGGGATCGATTGCTGAAAGAACAAATATGAGAATGATGACATCAAGACTGTCCCTGGGCACCGGGTAACTTTGATCTTCAGCACACAGATCATGAACAAACGCAAAACACCGGGAAGGATCATATTCTGAGTTTGTCTACAAGAGAGAGAGTTATGGCTTAGGAATGTGGACACAGTACAGAAGCTTAGCTGGTTTAGATACCACACTATTACTCCCAGCAGAAATTTACTTCTAGTCACCAGATGAGGTTTTCTGGGGCACCCAGAGCGTAAGACTCAGAATCCGTCACAGTGCATATCTGAAATCTAGCACTTGGGAAGTGAAGGCAGAAAGACCAGGAAGATTTACACAGTAAGTTCAAGGACACCGTGAGGTACATGAGACCCCACCTCAAAAAATAAAGGACAAAAATGTCTGGAGAGGGCGCTGGAGAGACGGCTCAGCAGGTAAGAGCACAGCACACCAAGAAGGCAGAGGGCCTGAATTTGGTTCCCAGATCACATGTGCCTGTAACTCCAGCTACAGAGACTGTAATGCTTCTGACCTGCTGACACTTCTAAGTACCCACTACATATTACATAATTAAGAAATTTTGCAGAGCTCTAGATGCCCAAGTTCTAGGTGCCAGATTCAGCATCCTTGTCTGGTGCTGTACTCCAGGCGGCTTCACTATTTCTACACTTTCAGGCCACAATAACAGAATCAATGAACTGAGTTTTAGGAGACCCTCCTTTCCCTTAATTAGTGGTGGTCACTGCACAAGTCACTGTACTTACCTTGACCAGTTCAATAGCAGTGGCAGAAAAGTCACAGCAGTAAACGAAGAGGTTTGGGTTACTGAAATTGGCAGGACAAAACAACACACCATCAGGACACAAGTGGATCATGCTCATTCTCTTTACAGAGTAGCAAAGTCAAATGACAAAGAAGACCATTCATCCAAATAAACTGTACCTATATTACAACATCCAGCATTCTGGTTAAAACTCTGGGATCTGTGTCTTTTTTCTTGACCATGTGGATATGGCTAATACTAAATTTATCAAATCATCAGGAAGAAATCTTGTCACTTATAAGCAAATATCACATCAACAAATGGGTTCCAGTAATCTTACTTAGACGGCACAGCCACAGAGGTTAAAGGTGCTTACTGCACAATCATGAAGACCAGAGTTCATATCTCAGCGCCCACGTGACTCCAGAGGTTAAGACACTTTAGTTTGAAGTGAATTGCTGAATATGTGACATCAAGAACTTCCTCTACTCAAAGCTCCAAAATAAGCTTCTGGCAATAACCTTGAATTTTTTCTCAGACAGGAGCTCATGTATCTCAGATTGGCCTTGAACTTATTATGAAGCCAAGAATGACCTTGAACTTAATGATCCTTCTACTTCTATTTCTTGAGTACTGAGGTTACAGGTGTGTGCCATCATGCTCAGCTTTATGAGATGTCAGCTGAACCCAGAGCTTCCAGAACGCTAGGAAAGCACTTCATTGATTGAGTGACAGACTTAGCCCAATAAAGTGCTATAAGAAGTTACATTTAATTATGTTGTGTGTGTGTGTGTGTATGGAGGTCAGGCGATGAGTTGAAGGAGCCAGTTCTTCCCTTCCACCATGTTCTGATAACTGAACTTCAGTTGTTAGGCCTGACAGCAAGCACTCCTTGGCCATCCTGGTCTGGAACTCACTAGGTAGACCAGGTTGACTCAGAGATCTGATTGCCTCTGCTGGAATTAAATACTGTGGACTAGACTGGCAAGACTGTTTAGATGGAACCTTTGAGAAATAGCGAGTTCTCTATAGAGTACCTGTGCTATGGGATATTTTGCGCACACAGCGACACTCTCGAGACTTGCCAATGAAGTTAACCTTGAATCAGTCAGAGCCAGCAACTAGCTGATGGGGAATTAGTTGGCCATAGAAAAGCCAGCAATTTGGACAGAGAAGACACACAGGAAGGAGAGGACAGGGACCAGAGCTGAACTTCCCTTCTGGGTTCTAGGATGAAGGTGTCCCTGGTCAAAGAGCAAGGTTAGCACTAGTTGCTACTCAATCTCTCTGAGATAGTAGGTTTTCACTCCAGCCTTGATTCCCAAGTTTTACTGATAAACAGAACAATAGAGGCTTAATGTATCCTACCTAGGACCAGAAGTCCTGCTACACCTTAGCCTAAGTGGTTAGCAGGGTGCTGACTGTGGGACCATAATCATTAGAATATCAGTATACTCATGTGCAGCCACTAAGTCCACAGAAAAACATCCCATTTGATGTTTTGATGCCTTAAAATGTGATCACACACACACACACACACACACACACACACACACAGTTTCCAGGCAAAGCCCCTAAACTCTAGGACTTCCTGAATGGCAGAAGTGTCTAGGAAACCTCAGGAGGACCAGCACTTAAAGATGTCATGATTAGAGTTCCAAAGATTTTAGTCCTCACTCTGTACATCTCTTTTTCCTGGTTGTTCCGTGTACCCTTTACATCATACTTAAGCTGTGTTTGCAGCTAGAACCTGAAGTGGGGAGAAATGGGATTTGATGCCAACTAACCCTAGGGAGACAGTATTGGAACTGAGCCACAGGAAACCTGGATTTCAGATACACATCTTATTAGTTTTGGGAAAACCCTACACCCTTGGTGTCATAGTACTGCGTGTACAAGTGTACAGAAGCAGATTTTCAGAAGAACTGGAGACAATTTCACGTAGGTCAGCTGTGCTCCTTGATCACCAGTAATAAGTGATAATATAACAGTTGCTCCTCACAGAGAAACAGCACCCCCCCCCCCCCCCCGAATTATAGATTAGCACTAGAGCACATGTTAACTAATTCACTAACATTAAACTAAAGCCACCCTTCAGCCAGTAACAGAGCCACCTAAATCCCAAAGACCTCGTGCTTCTAGGAGCCAACTCTCACTTCTCCTCTCTGCTGTCCTGTAAACTGACAACATACTTACTTGTTAGTTTGTAAAATTGGAAAGACCGTGTTTCCTACACCACAGCCAACCTGCGGACGGAAACATACCATCAGTCCCAGAAGCTGGGAATCACCCCCCTTTCTGCCTTCTTCGTTAAACAGAGTCCAAATTGGTGTATAACTTACGGTTTTTCGGCCTCACCCTCCCAAATACTGGGATCACAGGCACTATCACACCTAGCTTTAACAACTGTACAGTGACCAGAACTAAACAGGACTCTTGGCACTTCCTTACCCGTCATGGACTATAATCAGAGAATAGTAAAAAGTAAGAACACCAGCTTTCGCTAGCTCCAGAGAGCTGGTCTTAAAAAAAGGGCATGGTTTAGTTTTACTTTCTGAGTTCTTGCAGAAGGTCCTATAGACAGACTGTTTCCTAAAGAGCATCACCACACTATTATTAGAAAGACAGACTTCAGGGTCTGTGACCAGCAGAGACAATCTCGGAGGCAAGAAGGCAGTTCAGCATACCCGAGTAAGGTAGCTGGTATTGCTTCAAACTTTGGGAGTCTTACCCTGAGTGGTTTATTTCAGGCACATTTAAGCATAGCATCCTTTGGTGAAAACTTTTCTAGTGATAATCTTACACGCACAAAAAAGCAGACACAAATCTGAGAACCAAAACCAGCTACATACAGATCTGACATGAGTACACTGAAACTCTTCGTAAAGTAATGACACTTTTGAAAAGATAAATTCTATAGACTGACTGAGGAAAAACAAGCTTACAGTAGGAGTCAGGGGAGGGTCAGGTGTGGGTCACCATGCCATTAACCACTTCAGCTCTCAGCCTCCTGGGCAAGTAACAGGCGCTGCATTCCTGCCCTTGAAGTAACAACCCTGAATGCCAATATTCCAGGTTCCTCTAGTGCTTATTTGTGAGCACAAGGACCTCCTTGCCCCTCCAACAGGCCGGGCTGATACATCTGCATAACGACACTGTGCTAAAAAACATAGTGCTTCCTGCAGCAGGCAAACTTCTTAGCCATTTTACATACACCACCTCAGAGTTCCTTACAGCTACCAGAACAAGAGGCTCCCAATGCTTTAGGCAGCATATGTGCCTGTTGTAATAAAGATTAGCTAAGTGGCAAAGCACTTGTCTGAGGACTTAGGTTAAGCCAGCACCAGCAATGCCCCCACCCCCACTAGACTTAATTACTAGCTGTAGAATTGGCATCCAGTGGAGTTGGTAGACCCTATTTGTAAATTTACCATATAGTTCATATAGCACCTGCCTAGGCATTTTCCTAGTTTTTTTTTTTTTTTTTTTTTTTTAAAAAGTAGAAACAAATAGATAAACACAAAGATGCTCTCAGGCTGAGATGAGGCTCAAATCTAATGAGCTGCATCAGAAAGAAGACAGTTCTAGTCTTAACTTGCATATAAAATGGGCCATCTTCACTAGTTCCGTTATTAGGAAAATAAAGAGTTACCTCAAGTATTCGGTAGGTGGCTGAGGATCCAGGAAACTCATCAGCACAAATTTCTAGGTGACCGAGCTTCTGAGTTACAGCCTTTTCCACAGGTGGCACCTCAGTGTCACATTCACGGCTGGTACAAGAACACCCGTGCTGCTCTGTTGGTAAGCCAGGTCCATCCTCATTGCTTCTGTGGACTTCACTCTTCTGGCTCTCCAAGGGTAAATCCCTCAGGCTAGGTGCCAGCTCAGGGAATTCGGTAAAAAGCCAGTGTCTATCCTTGAAAAATCCATTTTCATGAATTTTGTAGAAGTCATTCCAGTATTTATGGGCATTAACTTCATAATCAACTGTAAACATTATTTAAGAAAGAATTTTAAGAATCAGTCTCAAGTTTTTTTATACCTAATGTCAATTGTCCTGCTTCACCAAATGTCACATTATCCCAAATGTATCCTTAAAAAGAATAAGCCTTGCCATGTGGTGGTGGCAGCCCATGCTTTTAATCCCAGCACTTGGGAGGCAGAGGCAGGTGGATCTCTGAGTTCAAGGCCAGCCTGGTCTACAGAGTGAGTTCTGGGAGAGGTAGTACTGTTATACAGAGAAACCCTGTCTCAAAACACCAAAGAGTCAGCCTTAGAACTGAACACCTCAGGTAAATTGTCTTGCTGCCTTATCTATCATACATGTCACCCACTTTTAATTCCCAGGGCTCTCAGCTTCTGCTAGAACTAGACAGGGAGTTTAGCTACCTGTCATTTTTCTTGTACATCTTTGGATGGCCCTCGACCATAGAAAAAAATGTGACTGGAAAAAATCTAATTACTCTTGGTTTCAAGGTTCTATTTGTCAAGAACAGACAGATCTTTTGGTATCTGTGGTAATTATTTCCCAAGTAGATCTTTTATTTACAAACTAAATGCCTTGGGTTCTTTGGACATTTGTATAGATTCAATGACTATCATCCACGTGGCTCATTGGAAGGTATGATCTTGCTCCTTTACACTGTGGAGGCTGGAAACAAACCAAGATTATTAATGAACAGCAAGAGTGGAAATAGAGGCTAAAAGTAAACTAGACAAAGCAAAATTCCTTCTTGAGGTAAGTGTTTCGATGGGTTGGAGGAGAGACTAGTAAGTTAAGTGTGGGCTATTTTTCTGCTTATTGTCAACAAGAAAACCCTGACTTGAATTAATGAAAAAATAAAAATCTAAGAAATGGGATTCCACCACTGACTGCTTACCTCTAGGCAATGTACTTAATGCCCTTTGGTCCAAGTTTAAATTTTGAAGACAAGATCACCCTATGTTGCCCAGGATGGCCTCCAATTCAGTGATCCTTCTGCCTCAGCCTCCCACGTAGCTGAGTCTATAGGTATGCATCACTGCACCTGGCTAACCGGTTCTTTCACTGTAAAAAGAGGATATTAGGCTACATGATTTTCAAAATCCCTCTCAACTCTATGCTGCTTTATCTAGTGTTAGTCAAACAATGAAGGGTGCCTATTTTGCAACTGGAATATATACATACATGCGTTTATTTCTGAGATAAGGTCTCATGTAGCCCAGGCTGCGCTGGAACTCTATGTAGGAAGAATGATCTTGACCCTGCTCATCCTCCTGCCTCCACCTCACTAGAGACACCATCCCTACATCCTAGGAGGTATATGCCTAGTCTGCACTAGGACCTTCCTACTATACAGAAACTCTTTCAGTGCTTAGTATCTTAAGTTTCTAGTTTTACTTTCAAATGCCACTTAGAAATAGAGCCAATCAGCCTTAGTTTTAGAGATATTTTATAAGGAAGTTACTCTTGTCTTCAGGAAGGGCCTTCCACTCTGCTACACTCATATTTCTTTGGTAGAAGGTCTAAATTTCCAAACTTGTCACCTCAGGAAGATGTATCATCCAATAATCCTCTCCTCCAACAGTATTTAGGATCTGATCACATCAAATTAGCTCTAATGGAAACGTAGAAGCTACACTAGGCTGAACGAACAAGTGTATGGTTGTCACAGTCCAGCCACATCAACATGACACTAGTCAACTGATCTAAAAATGTGGACACTAGAAAGTCAAACAAAAACTGTTCACAAATCACAAAGACCTAAAAATTTCAACCCCAAGGTCCATCAAGATTTTCTTAGAAGGCAGCCCTTTTGCCTCCTAGCTCGTCTCCTTCCCTCCCCAGCCTTCTATGCCCTTGTTCTTCATCAGGGCAGTAACAGAGGATCCCAGTGGCCGCACTTCCTTTGCCCTCTCCAGGAGACGCGTCCTGCACTGCGGACTGTGGACACCACCGAGGGAGACCCCCGAGCGCACCTTGCTTCTCCGGGCACACCCGCTGGGCACTGTTCTCCTGCACTTTCCTCTCGGCCGCCGCAGCCTGCTCCTCTGACCACTCTACGTTGTCCCTGCGAAAACCAAATGTGCAGCTTAGTGCTCTCAGGGGGCGGGCAGGGTCTGTCCCCGAGAGGGGATCAGCTACCGCCGCAGCCGGAGGGCTGGCGGGCTGGGCTTTGAGAGCCGGGAGAAGCGGCAGGAGAGTTACCATGCATTGTAGTGGAAGACGCGCGCAGGATCGCTCAGGAACCGGTTTCCGAACTGCCGTCTTTTCCCGTCCTGGGTCTCCACCACGCCTTCAGGGGAGGAGGCCGCCATGACACCGGAGACGGAAGCGCTTTTTTTTTTTCTATAGAGCAAAGACTTCCTGTGGGCCACGCCCCTTCCGGAAGCAGCGGCGTCAACCCGGGAAAAGCGGGGGGCGGGGCGGGCGGTTTTCGGGATGGACGGTCTTTCGTGAGTCTTTCCGTGGAGACGGGGATGGGCTTGCAGAACCGGGAGGAAGTGAGAGACCGTCCCGTTGAGCCCAGTTCAGGGCTGGAACCCTAGCACCCCCGCCCTCCCACTTTCTCTTCCCGAAAGCCTTGACCGAAGAGACCGGGTACCAGATTCGCTGGTGCTGAAAGCCAGCACCGGGGAAGACCACAGTCCGCCCCAGGGCAACGCATAGGTGCGCAGTGGCTTCAGAGAGCTTGAAGCTTCCTTGTTAAAAGACACGATCACTTTTAAAGGGAATATATACATGACCACACCTTTTAGGAAAGCCGGCCTTAATTGGCCCAATAATGATCGTAATACATGCATTCGTAGTTTGTAATATGTAAATAATATTCTATTTAAATGTATATGTACACCGTAATTTACATATTATATACGTATAAATAATAATACTCTCAATCTAATGGTAGATCATGGCATTTAGTCTATAATAGTGCATTTTCAGCCATATATTTTCTATTTAAAACCTTTCCCCCTTTATGTGTATGGGTGTTTTGTCTGTGAGTGTCTGCACCACATTGGTTCAATACCTGTGAAGGCCAGAAGAGGGCACTGGATCCCCTGAATGGAACTGGAGTTACAATGCTTGTAAACCACCATGTATGTGTCTGTCTATAAATATACCTTATCAAACATATGTTACTTACATAAATTTTCTAGCAGTTTGGTGCTAAACAGTTAGCAAAGACGTAAATAGTTAGATATACATCCTAAATCAACTTTTGTTAATCTGAATAGACCTTTATAACCTTAATAGTTTATCGTCATACAGTATATCCTAAACCAAAGTTGAATGACTTATATAGTATATTGTAGTAAATATAACCTTAAATTTTTATCATCAAAAAAATCCATACTAATACAAAATATTTGAGACTTGTTGTTGCTTCCTTAGTCTAAGAAGAGATACATTGATAGAGAGCTCATTTGTACTATGGAGCTTTACAATTGTTGCTTTATACCATGTGGCCATTTTAAGATGGTGAAGTCACATGGCATGTACTCTTCAACCTTAGTAAAGATTGTTGCTGGTCACGTGGCTGCCTGCGTCTTGAAGGACCTCAGTCAAGATGGAGAAGAACTATTTAAATTGTTTTCCTAAACAAGAGTTGAATCTAAGTTACATATATAGTATATCATAGATTTGAATCACATAGATAAGATGGCATAGAAAATTAAAACTTCCATGTACATGTCTTAACTATAAGCCTTTTGGTATAAGTTTTAAAGCAAATTTTGTTACAGATTTTACAGATTCCTTAACCACACCCAACAAACTCACAAATCATTCTTGAAATAAAGACTGTTTTCTCAAAGATTTCTTGAGAGCAAAGCCTAGAGAAGTTAAACATAAAAAAATTTAAGGGTAGAAATCTGTAGAGCTGATAAGAGACATCGGGATCATTTACTTGTGTGCTGGCAGAAGTTAAGAGTGAGCCATCTTTGGCTACTGAGCTATACTGAGGACAAGCCCTTTTCAGTAAGACGGCAAGTCTAAGGAGAAAAGGAGGAAGGGTCTCAAACTCATCCATTGGGAGGGTTAACTAGGTACAGCAGCCAGGAGGCCAAAGGTACAAAAGGTGAGTATCCAAAATGGTTGAGTTATATAGGGAAGAGCAGCCCAGGCCCCCTGGGCTGGAGAGTTCAGGGTAGAGGGTGGGGTATGCCAGCCATACTCTTTAATAGGAACTGAGAGATGCTGGGAGTCTCTGGCTGCCAGGTCCAGCTTTGATGTGTTAAACAAGAAGTCTTCAGGCTTCCTGGCAATACTCACTGATCCCTCCTGCTGGCCCCATAGTTATATTTTGAGTTTGAGGTCTTACTGTGTTGATCAGGACGGTGTTAGAATTACTGGGTTCAGACATTACACAGAGACAGACCTCGGAACACGCAACTCTAAATAGGGTGCCTCCGTCAAATCCCCCTGTTCAGAGCTCAGAGAACCCTGTGGAGGAGGCGAGAGAAAGAGTGTAAGATCCAGAGGGGATGGAGGACACCCGGAAAACCAAGTGCTCTGAATCAACCGAACTGAAGCAGCAAGCACAGGGCCTACATGGGTCTGCTCCAGGTCCTCTGCGTAATACACACACACATACACATATATTATAGCTTTAAGCATTTAGTATTTAGTTCTTTTATGGGACTCCTGTGTGTGTGTATGAGTGGGTCTCTGGTCTTTGTGCCGTCTCTTGGGCTCTTTTCCTTCTTTTGCCTTGTTCAACTTCTGTGTGACAGTTTCCCTTTTATCTTTATGTATATTGGTTTTCAGAGACAGGGTTTCTTGGTGTAGCCTGTCCTGGAACTCCCACTGTAGACCAGGCTGGCCTCCAACTTACAGAGATCCACTTGCCTCTGCCTCCAGAGTGCTGGGATTAAAGGTGTGTGTCATTCACTACTGCCTGGCTATCTTATTATATTTTATTTTGTTATGTTTTGTTATCTCTTAGAAGCCTGTTCTTTTCTAAAGAGAGACAGAAAGGATGTGGATCTGGATGGGAGGGAAGTGGGAGAAACTGGGAAGGGTAGAGGAAGGGAAACTGTAGTCAGGATCTATATAATGAGAAAAGTTGTTTTTCTTTTTAACAATATTTTCAATAAAAAAGGGGGGGAAGGAAGGAAGAGAAGAATTACTGAGCTTAACTGATCCTCCTGCCTCAGCTCTTAAGCAGTAAGACATAGAAGTAGTGCCAGTGTGCCTAGGTCATGAACAGATTTGGACTTCTATCCCAAGCATTGCTTCTAGGGCTTTGCCCATGCTAAGTGAGTGCTCCACCACTGAGTCATGCCACCAGCCAGCCTTCTGAATGCTCAAGGTAACAAAATTATTTCAAGGCCATTTTGGTGAATAGTTGTGGGGCCCTTACTGTCTTCGTTGCCTTTTCCTAGCATGTTATAGTTTTATATTGTAGCCTGACATGATGGCATAAAGGACTGTGGGTCTAAAGACAGAATGGCTCCTAATGAGAATCCTTCTGAAAAACAATAGAAACTGTTCATACAGCCCTCTGTCTTCACCAGTGCTGAACGTGGCTTATTTCTTGTCTTCTGAGGAGGGTCTCTTACGTAGCTAGCCTAGACTGACCTTGAACTCTTTGAACCCTTCTGCCTCAGTTTCCCGGTGAGTTGGAATTACAGATGTGTGCTGCCATGCTTAGTTCCTTCTCTCTCTCTCCTGGATCAGGCTATTTTCTAGAGAAATGATTAAGGAATCTATCTGCTTGGCATGGTGACTGGGATGGGCTTAACCACACACCTCCAAAACAGTTTTTTAGAAAAGTCTTTGAGATGGCTGATACCTTTTGTCAACTTTAGACAAGAATCTGCATAGAAGCTGGGCCCAGTGGCACACAGCTGTAATCCTAGCTTTGGGGGCCAGAGGCTGCCAATCTTACACAAGTGTGATCTAGACAGTGAGCTCCACTTGGGTAACGGGGAGGAAAGGGAATGGATATGAATTAACAACACTACATATGTGTAGCTCTGGCAGAGTGCCTGCCCAGCACGCATGAAGCCCTGGTTTTGATATCTAATACACATATGCCGGGCGTGGTGGCGTTCACTCATAATCCCCACATGCCTGGCACTCAGGTGCTGAAGACAAGAGGATCACCATTGCCAATTTATCAAGCCTGGGTCTAACCTGGGCTGAATACCTTTGTCATCCTGATAATAGATCAAAATGTTAATGCAGATTTAGTTTACAAAACCCCAAAGCTGTATGCCTCCCTTTGATAAGTTGTCAAAAAACACAGAATGCCAGAAAACTACACCAAGAAGAACAATGATGCACACTTAAATATTTTTAATAATTTATTTTTATTTTATGTGCATTGTTTTTTGCCATCATTGTTTCTGTATGAGGGTATCAGATCTTGGAAGTAATAGACAGTTGTGAGCTGTCTTGTGGGTGCTGGGAATTGAACCCCCAGTCATCTGGAAGAGCAGTCAGTGCTGTTAACTCCTGAACCAGTTCTCCAGCCCCCCACTTAAATATTTTTAAGACAGTAAATTCCATAGTTAAGTTTTTTTTTATCACAATTAAAAATCATGACATTCCAGCATGAACAGATAGCTCAGTGGGTAAATGCTTGCTTTATAAGCATGACGACCTTAGTTTCAACCCCTGGCATCCACATAGAAATTTGAGGGTAGTGGCATTTAGCATTGAGGTGGAGATGGTGACAGGTGGATTCTGGAGTCTAGCAGAAATGTTGAGCTCCAGGTTCAGTGAGAGACCATGATTCAAAAAGCAAACTGGAGAAGTGATTTCAGAAGATTCCTTAACATCAACCTCTAGGCTCCACACACACCAGCATGGTCAAGATTGTACTCACATGTGCAGACTTGTAAACACAGCACATACATATGCACAAAACAAAGTATCATGATACCTCCACAAATTTGCAATATAGTTATGTTTTTTGTAGTTTTACTTTGAGACAGGGTTTCTCTACATATCCTTGGCTGTCCTGACATTTGCCCTGTAGACCAGACTGGCCTCAAACTCAGAGATCCACCTGCCTCTGCCTCCTGAGTACTGACATGAAAGGCGCACACCACCACTGCCCAGCTCTGCCCAGCTACGTGTGTCTTTAATGTATTGGATGGGCTCAGTTATTTGCAGGAGCAATCCAAGTGAAAAGTGTGCCTTAGGAATTCCTAAATGTCACAAAGGTTCTTCGTGGTGGGGGCAAAGGGTCTGCAGTTGCCACCCTCTGAATCTGCTGTGTCTTTCGCAAACATTCAAAAACCTCATCATCTCATTTTGCAGCCACCCCAAACTCAGATGCTTATTGCTTGCAGGGCCCTTAGAAACCCAGGCCAACTCTCTTCTCTTTTTGCTGCTGTCTTGGCTGTCTTAAGTCGAGTGGGAGTAGCAGAGAGTAGTTGGCTCTAATAATAGGGTAACTGCTTTTAACTAGCAAAGATTTGGGAAAGAGAAACCATCCTATGATTTAAAGGTTTTTACTGGTCTGAATCCAAAAGTTGTCAAAATCTCCACCTGCCAAGAGTGTAGTATATAAAAGCAAGAAACCGTAATTTTGATAACTATGGAAAGCAATTTTTGGAGAGTTGTTTAGAAAATGTAGACATCTCATTGCCTAAATCCTCTGAAGCTTTTCCGTTTCCTTTTCCTTCCTGTCTCCAGGTCAAACTCACTGAGGTCTGAAGGAGTAGATAACCCAGAATTCCCCGGGGAGTTTCTGTTTGTGTAAGCATCATGCAATCGCAAGTCCTTCGGAGAAAGCAGCTCTTGGCCGACATTCCAGGACCATGTGTATGTAGAAAAGGTGTTGTAAAAGGACTCATTGCTGGTTTCAATCCCAACCAAATCCCCTCGGATCTTTTTCCAGAGATTCAGCATTTCTTTCCGGTGCTCAAGGGCGATTCCTAAGTTATAGGTATCCGTGGCTCTCTTTACCTGTATGGAGAGGGTAGATATTAGTGTCGTTACCTTAACTATCCTTGACTTGTAAACCATAATAATTGGTGGCTTGAGCGTTACACATGTGAAAATCACCGAGATTACATACACCGGGACAGGAGTCAGCTGCCCACAGCTTTTTGTTCTGACGTTCCACACATCCCGGAACACTGTTCCGAGTCCACTTCCTTCTCCAAGCTTTCTTAGAGTAGGAACTGTGTTTTTCTCTCTGTGGTCCTTCTAATCTCAGAATTTATGGATACACATGAGTGAGTGTATGCATGGGCGCTACGGGAAGACTGGCTGTGGGAGTAGAAAGCTGAGAGTTGGGCCATTGAGAGCGTGATTATTGTCAAAAAAGCAAAAGATATCTAGGAAATACAATGGCCGAGGCTGACCTCTGGCGTGTGTGGGTGCACGTGCATAACGCACACGCACGTAACGCACGCACGCATGCGGCGTGGGCAGAAAGGTTTCAGCATGTACACTTTAACTGGCTATAGCCTAACTCAGCAGCTCCAGAGAAGAACAGGATGTATTCGCTCTGCACCCCTCACCCCCCAGTTCCGAGTTTGATGCTAATCATCATGTTCTCCATGCTTCTCCTCCTTTGGCTTTTACAGATCCCACCTCATCCCTGTAGTCTCTTTCCTGAATCCCTCAAGTAACGCTGGCTCCCAAGAGTTCTGGGAGAGACACAGCTCATCTTGCCTCACTAAAAAGTGGAAAGTTTTGTTTGCTTTTTTGGAGGCCGAGTCTTTCCCAGCAGAAAGTACCTTTGCCAGTGCAGCCTGGGAAGACGTTTGACAGTGAATACTCACATGCTGTTTGATAGCCGCTGCATCAGATACTGTCCAATGGTGCTTCTTCTTGAATAGGTGGTCAATGGCTAAGATGTCATCTGAGTAGCCTGAGGCAGACTTGATAGGTTTCACAGCTGCAGCCTTTATGCACATAAAAGATCAGCAAAAGCATTTTAGTTTAAATTATATAACAAAGACATAATTACACATAAGTGTAAAATGCCATAGTGAAACCCATTACTTTGTAGGCAGACTTTAGACATTAATTACAAAAAGACATAAAAATGGGGGGGGGGAGTATTAGTATGAAGTTGGGCATAATGGTACATGTTTGTAATGTCAACCCTTGGGAGACCACAGCAAGAAAAAACCGAGTTGAGTTCCAGGAGAGACTGGGCTACAGTTGAGTTGAGTTCAAGGACAGCCTGGGCTACAGTGCGACAGTATTTTACAAAAAAACCAAAAAACCAAAAAACCAAACAAACAACCCCCCCCCAAAAAAAAACCCCTCAGTTTTTTTTTTTAAAGTTGCTTGAGACACAGCTTCTCTGTGTAACCATTCTGGCTGTCTTAGAAGTCATTCGGTAGACCAGGCTGGCCTCGAACTCACGTAGATCCCCCTGCCTCTGCCTACCGAGAGCTGGAATCAAGGGTGTGTGCCACTACCACCTGGTCAGAATTTTTTTATGAGAGGATCTGTATATGTTTTACAAGGTTGTTGCTGAACTATTTGTCAGTTGCACTGACACGCCTAGCACGGTACATGTGTAAACAGGCATTTAGGAAATCCACTCTAGTAAGTATAATGAAACTTGCTTCCAAAACAAAACTGATGGGATGGTTCGTGGTGGGGGGTGGATAAAGAGGGTAGAGAGAAGCCACCTTCATCTCCACCCACACTTCCCAAGCTGTTAGGAAGGTGCCCTCCACAGAGTGCAACCTCTGCTGTTTGCAGACTTCCGGAAGGAAGCAGTGTTTTTTTTTTCTTCCTGTTGCCAGGCTGCTGAACAATGCTAGGGCAAGCTTGATTTCCTTGGACATGTTTCTTGTCCCATCTTCTCCAGATCCTGGCTACTACCTGGTATTCTGGCTCTTCATTCACTGTTAACACTCTGAGTGGTTGCTAGGAAGTCAGACTTCAAACTCCACCAGCTGCTCATCTAGTCTCTCTAAAGTGATTTGTATGAATTTTCTTAACTCTTCCCATTTTGAGATTTCTTTATCCTCCAACCCATCATTTTCTTCCCGTGTGAGTCTTTTCTGATTTCTAAGCCTAAAAGTCTCCCCGAATTCTTTATATAGCCTGCTCTGGGCTCTTTCTCTATTAGCATTGATTGTTAATTGTGTGACATCTGTATGCCCGTGTGCCCCCTGCATGACTTTATATTGTTACTTCTCTCCGTTATTTACGTAGGTTCTGGGAAGTGAACTCAGGGCATCAAGCTTGTGGAGTAAGTTTATTAACCGTGGGGCTGTCTTGCCATTTCTCAACAAGATTTTTCTTTGTTCTTATGGTATGAACTATTGTGACTTCCTAAGGTTGAAACTGATTTTCAGAGTAAGTGCACAGCATGGAGACTGCATCCAGTGTGAGAACTCTGAGTCCCAGCTGCATACCCATGTTTTCTCAAATCCCAGGTTTTACATTCTCAAGGATGCTTTCTTCTCCATGGATGGCTTCTAGCAGGTTGAGCTTGGGCCTTGTACTGAGCATCATCTACCTTTCCTCTCACAAATTCGGATTTTTTTTTTAGAGGTTCTTTACTTAAATTCTCTCTCTTCTGCTCTTCCCACCCCCCCTCTCAATTTAGCTTCAGGTATCCACATCTCACCTAGAATTGTCAGGGCAAACCCTGTCCTAGCCATCAGGTCTAAGAACCTTCATATGACCTTCCTGCCACTCTGTCTCAAGAGTCATTGTGTCTCAAGAGCTTGGTGTTATGGCTTTAGTTTCTGTCTTGCTCTTTTTTTTTTTTTTTTAAGGGAGGGTTTCACTATGTAGACCAGCCGCCTGGCTGTCTTACTTTTCGAGCATGAGTATTTTGTTTGTCTTGAGGAAATTTTTGAATATTTGCCATTTCATCCAGCATTTTTTTTTTGTCATTGTTTGTTTTGTGCTTTTGTTTTGTGAGGCAGGATTTCTCTGTGTAGCCCTGGCTGTCCTGAAACTCACTGTAGACCAGGCTGGGCCTCAAACTCAGAGTTATGCTGTTTCTGCCTCCCAAGTGTGGGATTAAAGGCAGGTGCCGCCGCCACTGCCACCACTCAGTTTTTCATCTAGCATCTTTTTTTTTTTTTTAGGGCATAAAGAGTCTGTGTGGGGTAGGTCATGGGAAGTGGGTTGACAATGTGTACCTGGTTATTCCCATTTCTTGGTTACAATTAATATTTGGAAATACATAGAATGTTGTAGTATATTAGCTTAGACATATATATAGTACACCTCATGTGGTATATATATAATGCTCTATATATTTATACATATAAAAGGTCTACATGTGAAATTATGAAAATGATCTATTTTGTGTGTTTGTATGTGAGTGTGCTCCCGTGTGTGTGTGTGGTGTGTGTATGAGTGTCTGTGTGTGTGTGTGTGAGTGTGTGTGTGTGTGTACGTGTATGTGTGTGTGTATGTGTGTGAGAGTGTGTTTATGGGTGTATGAGTGTGCGTGTGAGTGTGTGTGTATATGTGTATGCATGTTTATCTGCGTGTGAGTGTGTGTGTGTTTGTGTGTGAGAGAGAGTATGTAGGCCAGAGGTTGTCTTCAGGTGTCCTTCTCTATCCATCTTCCCTGTATCTGTAAGACAGGCTCTTCCACTGGACCAGGGATGCATTGTTTTCAGCTAGACTGGCTGGCTCCAGGGTCTCCTCGAATCAGCATCCCAGCACTGTGGTTATAGGAGTGTGCCACTAGGACAGCTTTTACACGGCTGCTGGGGGTCTGGACTCAGCTCCCCATGCTTGTGCAGCAGCAAACACTTTACTCACTGAGTAAGATTGTGTATATACACACATAATATATAATATTAATATATATTAATATATAGCAATATTATATCTATGTCTGTTAATATATATCAGTTATATATATTAACAGGCACTTGTGTGACATTAGATATACCACATTATATTTATAAATGTGCATATAATGGAGTAGGTATTGATTATATTTTCCTTTACATATAATAAATGTGAATATGGTACTTGAGGTATAACAATAGATAGCAACATATGTTAAGGAAAAATTAGGGAAGGGGATATAGTATTGGCTGTTATTTTGTTAAAATATATCTTTTAAATTATGTTTAATTGTGTGTGTGTGTGTGTGTGTGTGTGTGTGTGTGAGTATGTGAGGGGTTATGTACAGTGGAGTGCAGGTGTCTGTGGAGTTCAGAGGCATCAGATCCCCTGGATTTGGAATTCTAGACCATTATGAGTCACCCAGTGTAGGCACTGAGAACCAAAGTTGGGTCCTCTGTAAGAGTAGTATTAAAGAATGTGTATGACCTTTAATCCCAGCATGCAGGAGGCGGAGGCAGGTGAATGTGAGTTTGAGGCCAGCCTGGTCTACAAAACGAGTTCCAGAGCTGTTACACAGAGAAACCCCGCCCCCCCCAAAACCCCAAATGAGTATGAACTGCATGGTAATGGACATACCTTTAATCTCAATAGTTGGGAGGAGGAAGCAGGTGGATCCCTGTGAGTTCGAGGCTAGCCTGGTCTACAGAGTGAGTTCCAGGACAGCCTGGGCTGTTACACAGAGAAACCCTGTCTCAAAAAACCAACTAACCAAACAAAAACAGACTGTGACTGAACAGTGACCACTGGATTGCCTCTCCAGCCTCTAAAATATATATCTAATAGATAATTTACTGTTGGGTATGGTGGTATTGACTTATAAATCCTAGTACTTGGGAGGCCGAGGTAGGAGAATCATTGCAAATTGAAGGCCTGGGATACAGTTTGAGATTCTGTCTCAACAATCCAAATGACCTGATTTCGGTAAAAGTTCCTACAATATCAAAGGACTATTTGAAGCAAACACTTGAGGGTGCTCATTGTGTTGACTTGTGAGAAACTCCTGAAGTGACAGCTGTGAGAAGACCCCTGAGAAGCAGGAAACAGGGCTTTTCAGAACACAGGAAACTGTTCAAACAGGAGCAGTGAAGGATGAGGACTGGTGGTATGTGTGTGAGGGTCCATAGAACATTCTGCACTGATGGAGATGTTCTACATGTTTCTGTGTTTTAATAAGCCATTTGAGCACTTCAACTGTGGGTAGTACAACTGAGGAACTAGTTTTCTAATTTTGGTGAATTTCAGTTTTGGAAGGTTCAGTTTTATTAATGTTTTAAAATTTTTATTTATTTTCATTTTATGTGCATTGATGTTTTACCTGCATGTATGTCTGTGTGAGGGTGTTGGGTCCCCTGGAACAGGAGTTGCAGACAGTTGTGAGCTGCCATGTGGTTGCTGGGAACTGAACCTGGGTCCTCTGGAAGAGCAGGCAGTGCTCTTAACCACTGAGCTATCTCTCCAGCCCCTATTACTGTTTTTATCAGAAATGCGGGTCCCACTGTATCGTGTAAGTTGTCTTTGAACTTATGATCTCTTTGCCTCAGTTTCCTGGGTGTGGGATTCTAGGCCTGCAATGCCATACTTGGCGGACTCTTAGGGTTAGATCATTCAGGACCTTGCAAGTAATTGTGAAGATTATCTTTCCTCTGAGTTATTTGAAAAGCTCAACTCGAGGATTTCAAGTTGGTTTTAACAGAGCTGTTTTGGCTGCTAATAATATACTGAGAATATGTAAAGAAGGAGAAATGTAGAAGCAAGAAGACTAGGAAGTCACTGATGCCATTGCCACTAAGATGAGAGACAATGTCGCACATAATGTGCACTCAGTGAATAAACTGTATTGTAGTTTCCTTTTATCCAGAGGGCATGGGGTCTAGCTCAAAGGGAAAGTGCATACTTAGTGCAGGACTCCATCCCCAACACCAAACCAAACACAAACAAGAACATTGAGTTTCCTGAGGGCCAGGCTTTGTTTTTTTCTCAATACAGGCTCTTATTGCACAGCCTGGGTGGCCCGGAACTTACTGTGTTGCCTAGGTTGGCCTTGAACTCTGCTCACTCGCTCAGCTCTGCTCACTCTCTCAATGCTAGGATTATAGGCATGAGCCTCCATGCCCTGATATTGGCTCTCACACTGGGAGGCTTAGAGCAAACGAGGTAAATCTAGAACATCCTCAGAGGATACCTGAGCATACCTGGGCATGCTGAGACTTTGTAACTCAGTACAGTAATGTACAAGCAAACGAACCAGAAGCAACAGAGTGACACAGGGCCAGAAGGTATAGATAGTGAGGGACAGGTCACCCCTTCATCAGAGCACTGCTCCATTGATATGGGTCTGGTCCTCCCATCCCAAGATGTCTGGCTAACTAGGAGCTGGCTGATGGTTCAAAATGCAGCTTCAACTTGATGGGGAAATTAACGGAAGTAGATGTGGGACCTTTTAGTGTTCTGTTATTTTTTTTTTGATCTTTGAGACAGAGTCTTGTTATGTATATATATCAGGATGGCTTTGAATTCTTTTGCTTCAGCTCCCTGAGTGCTGGGATTAATCACATATGCCATCTCTGCAGACCATCTGGCCTCAGACTCACAGAGATCCACCTGTGTCTGCCTCCTGAGTGCAGCACCATCATGCTTTCTCTCTTCTCTTCTCTTCCTTTCTTTTCTTTTAAATACAGGATCCCACTCTGTAGCTCAAACAGTCCTGAAACTATTGTAGCCCAGGCTAGCCTTGCATTCTTTGCTATTTTTTTGCTTCCATCTTCTCCATGTCGGATTTACAGGAATGAGCCATCATGTTAGTTTATTATTGTTCTTACATTCCTCATCTCAACCCCAAACCTAGATTCATTATTTTCAGTAAATTGAATTTTTTTGTTGAAATTGTTATACCTAAGTTCAAGGTCTCTGTTGGCTACACAGCAAGTTTGAGTCAGTCTGGGCTACATGAGACCTTGTCTCTAAAAATCCCAGTCCAAAATCAAATAAATACCTCAAAACAACCACAATCTCCCAAGACACTGTACAAAATTTGTAACAAAACATGCTTTCAGTCTTGAGTTTGTATCTTACAAATGGAAGTTTTAAAATTAGCTAGTATAAGAGATTAAAATTCACCTGTGTTTTCCAATCTTTTTTATGGAAAAAATAGTCCTCGAAGAAGCTTAGAGGCTCCCTTCTTCTTAGCATCTCTAACTTCTGTATGTCTTTGAATGGCTTTCCCATTACCACCCCATCCACATCAGGGAACAGTGGAAAGATAGGTATTTTTGAGTATGGGCTTCCAGTAGGGAGATCACACCCTAAAAAGATAAACATAAAAATGACATTATAAATGATATGCTCAACCCACAGCAGACTAAGAGATGAGTGACTCCCCACCCAGCCCAGGCAGGTCTCTGGGACCCTGGCTTTGGGACATAGTCCTTGGACCCCACCGCAACTTAACTTTGCCCTAAATCCAAGCCATCAGGGAAAGCCCTACAGGCCAAAAGCCCAGTAAAACCCAGTTCACTGGACAACCCCAGCTATAAACCCCTGCCTTATTCCCCAGCCCACACCATCACCCAGTGACCTTAGCGGACCAGAAACCCACAGACTTCCAGTCCACATCAGACTAAGTTCCTACTGGATCAAAAGCAGCCACCTGAGACCCACAGTGTGTCAGCATCTACTGTATTAAGAGGGGTCACTGTGACACAGAATATACTACCTCCAAGTGGACCAAGAACTCAGATTGGGCCAATAGAGGCTTCCTGAGATGCAGACACTGAACAGATTGCACCAAAATCAGCTCCCTGAGATACAGACAAATCCTGCAGTGATATGAGGAAGCAATGGTCAGACACCAGTGCAAGAACACATAACAACATAGAGAACAACATGGCACCACCAGAATCTGGTGATTCTACAAGAAGAAGACCTGAGCATAGCAATGCAGAAGAAGCAGAAGGAAATGACCTTAAAACAACTTTATTAAGATAATAGAAGCCTTAAAAGAGGATATAAAAAATTCCTTTAAAGAAATAGAAGAAAATAGAAACAAAAAATGGGAAGAGATCAACAAACCCCTGAAAGAAAATAAAAGAAAACCAAGAAAAAACAATAAAACAGGTGAAGGAAACAGTTCAAGATTTAAAAACTGAAGTAGAAGCAATAAAGAAGACACAAACTGAGGCAAAGCTGGGAATGGAAAATCTGAAGAAATGAACCAGAACCACAGATGCAGCATAACCAACAGAATGCAAGAGATGGAGAGAGACTCTCTGGAGAGGAAGATTCAATAGTGGAAATATTTCTATCAAAGGAAGAAAACACTAAAACCAAAAAAGCCCTAACACAAAACGTCCAGGAAATATGGGACACCATGGAAAGACCAAACCTGAGAATAATCAGAACTGAAGAAAGAGGAGAACACCAGCTCAAAGGCACTGAAAATATATTCAACAAAATTATAGAAGAAAACTCTCCCAACCTAAAGAAGGAAATGCCTATAAAGATACAAGCTTATAGAACACCAAATAGACTAGACCCCCCCCCAAAGTCTTCTAGCCACATAATAATCAAGCTACTGAACCTACAGAATAAAGAGAGAATACTAAGAGCTGCAAAGGAAAAAGGCCAAATTACCTATAAAGGCAGACCCATCAGAATAACACCAGACTATTCAATGGAAACAATGAAAGCAAGAAGGTCCTGGTCAGATGTTATACAGACACTAAAAGAGCATGGCTGCCATCCCAGACTACTATACCCAGCAAAACTATCAATCACCATAGATGCAGTAAACACGATATTTCATGACAAAACCAGATTTAAACAATACCTATCCACAAGTCTGGCCCTACAGAAAGCACTAGAGGGAAAAATCCAACCTAAGGAAACTAGATACACCCATGAAACCGTAAGCAATAGATAATCCCACAGAAGAAACACACTACCACCAAAAATAACAGAATAACAATCACTGGTTGTTAATATCCCTTAATATCAATGGGCTCAATTCACCTTAAAAAAAGAAAAGACACACCCTTACATGATGGGTACAAAAACAGAAGCCATCCTTTTGCTGCACACAAGAGACACACCTTAACTTCAAAAACACGCACTGGCTCAGAGTAAAGGGTTGGGCAAAGACTTTCTAGTCAAGTGGACTTAAGAAACAAGCTGGTGTAGCCATCCTAATATCTAACAAAATAGACTTCAAACTAAAATCAATCAAAAGAGACCAGGATGGACATTACTTGTTCATCTCAAGAAAAATCCACCAAGATGAAGTCTCAGTTCTGAATTTATGCCCCCAGCACAGGGGCACCTACACATGTAAAAGAAACATTACTAAAGCTTAAATCTCATATCAAACCCTACATGTTAATAGTGGGAGACTTCAATACCCCACTTTTACCAATGGATAGGCCTACCAGACAGAAACTAAACAGAGAAATAAGAGATCTAACAGATGTTATGACCCAAATGGACTTTATATAGATATAGTTTATATATATATATAAAACTTTCCACACAAAAGGAGTATACCTTTTTCTCAGCACCCATTGAATTTTCTCTAAAACTGACCACATACTTGGTCATAAAGCAAATATCAATAGATTAAAAAATGGGAATAACTCCCTGTATCCTATCAGGCCATCATGGCCTAAAGTTAGAGTTCAACAAAAGCAAAACTCACAGATTGTCTACAAACTCATCTATGAACATCTCTCAAGTGAACCACCTCTTGATCAAAGAAGAAGTAAAGAAAGAAATCAAAGACTTCCTAGAATCCAATAAAAATGAATCCACAACATAACCAAACTATGGGACACAAGGCAAGTGATGCCAAGGGAAAACTCATAGCACTAGATGCCTATATGGAAAACCTAGAGAAATCTCACACAAGAGACTTAACAGCACAGCTGAAGGCTTTAGAACAATTGGAAGCAAACTCACCTAGAAGGAGTAGAAGGCAGGAAATAATCAAACTTAGAGCTGAAATAAATACAATAGAGACAAAGAGAACAATACAAAGAATTAATGAATCAAAGAACTGGTTCTTTGTGAAAGTCAACAAGATAGATAAACCCTTATCCAAACTAGCCAAAATGCACACTCGTGTGCACACACACACATAGAGAGAGAGAGAGAGGAGAGAGAGGTAGGAAGGGAGGGAGGGAGGGAGGGAGAGAGGGAGGGAGAGAGAGAATACAAATTAACAGAATCAGAAATGAAAAGGGGACATAACAACAGACACCCAGAGAATCATCATGTCATACTTCAAAAACCTATACTCTACTAAATTGGAAAAATCTAAAAGAAATAGACAGCTTTCTAGATAGGTACCACTTACCAAAATGAAATAAAGACCAGATAAATGACCTAAATAGACCTATAGCCCCCAAGAAATTGAAGCAGTTATTAAAAGTTTCTCAAGCAAAAAAAATCCATGGGCAGATGGTTTCAGTGCAGAATTCTACCAGACATTTAAAGAGGAACTATTACCAATACTCCTCAAACTGTTCCATACAATAGAAACTGAAGGAACATTGCTAAACTCTTTTTATGAGGCTACAGTCACTGATACCCAAGCCATTCAAAGATGCAACAAAGAAAGAGAATTACAGACCAATCTCCCTCATGAACATCAAGGCAAAAATACTCAATAAAATACTGGCAAACAAAATTCAATAACATATCAAAAAAAAATCATCCACCATGATCAAGTAGGCGACATCCCAGAGATGCAGGAATGGTTCAACATGCAAAAAACTGTCAATGTCATCCATCATATAAAGAACCTGAAGAAAAAAAAAACACATTATCATCTCCTTAGAGAAAAAGCCTTTGACAAAATTCAATATTCCTTCATAATAAAAGTCCTGGAGTGTAGTGGGATTATGTTACATTGTAAATAATGGTCTCGCCTACTAGTTTAATAAAAACACTGATTGGTTGAAGGCAGACAGAGAGTGTGGGCAGGGCTACCAGACTAAGAAAACTCTGGGAACAGGAAGAGTAGAGCAGATGCCGGAGAGACACCAGTGAGATGCAGAGAGGAAGGAAGTTAAAATGCTGCTGAGAAAGGTACCGAGCCGCATGGCTGATCAGGATAAGAGTCATGGGTTAATGTAAGAGCAAGAGCTAGCTAACAATATGCCAGAGCCATAGGCTCATCAGCATAAAATTAATACAAGTGTCTGTGTGTTTCTGTGGGACTGTGGGTTTGCAGGTCTGTGGGTCTGGACCACAGGCCAGACAGGCCAGAAACACTAGAGAGATCAGGAATACAGGGACAAAACTTAAACATAATAAAGGCAATATACATACAGCAAGTCAACAGCCAACATTAAACTAAATGGAGAGAAACTCAAAGCAATCCCACTAAAATCTGGAACAAGACAAGGCTGTCCTCTCTCTCCTTATTTATTCAATGTGATTCTAGAAGTTTTAGCTAAAGCAATAAGAGAACAGAAGGAGATTAAGGGGATATAAATTGTAAAGAAAGAAGTCAAACTATCTCTATTTGCAGATGATATGATCATATGCATAAATGACCCCCAAAATTTTACCAGGGAACTTCTACAGCTGATAAACACCTTCAGAAATGTAGCAGGGTACAAGATTACCTCAAAAAAATCAATAGCTCTCCCATACACTAAGGATAAAAGGGCTGAAAAAGAAATAAGGAAAACTTCACCTTTTATAATAGCTGCAAATGGCATTAAATATCTTGGGGGGGTAACTCTAACAAAGAAGTGACAGACCCATTTGACAAAAACTTTAAGTCATTGAAGAAGATATCAGAAAATGGAAAGATCTCCCATGCTCCTAGATAGGTAGGATCAATATAGTAAAAATGGCCATTTTACCAAAAGCAATCTACAGATTCAATGCAATTCCCATCAAAATCCTAACATAATTTTTTTTACAGACATTGAAAGAACAATACTCAGCTTCATATGGAATAACAGGAAACCCAGGATTGCCAAAACAATCGTGTTCAATAATAGAACTTTAGGAGGAATTACCATCCCTGACTTCAAGCTATACTATAGAGCTACAGTAATAAAAACAGCCTGGTACTGGCATAAAAACAGACCTGTGGATCAATGGAATCAAATCAAAGACTCTGACATTAATCCACACACCTATGAACACCTGCTTTTTGACAAAGAAGCAAAAAAAAAAAAATGGAAAAAGGATAGTATCTTCATCAAACAGTGTTGGCATAACTGGCTGGTAGCATGTAGAAGAATGCAAATAGATCAATATCTATAACCCTGCACAAAGCTCAAATCCAAGTGGATCAAAGACCTCAGCATAAGCCCAGCCACACTGAACTTGATAGAAAAGAAAGTGGGAAATGCCCTCCATCGCATTGGCACAGGTGACCATTTCCTAAATATAACACCAGTATCACAGACAGTAAGGTCAACAATAAGTAGGATCTCCTTAAATTGAGAAGCTTCTGTAAGGCAAAGGACACTGTCAATAAGAGAAAATAACACCCTACAGAATGGGAAAAAATTGTCACCAACCCTACATCTGACAGAGGACGGATCTCTAAAATATATAGAGAACTCAAGAAACTAGAGGTCAAAAACCCCAAATAAACCAATTAAAAGATGGGGTCCAGAGCTAAAAAGGGAATTCTCAACAGAAGAATTACAAATGGCTGGAAGGCACTTAAAAAATTGCTCAACATCTTTAGCCATCAGAGAAATGCAAATAAAAACAACTCTGAGATACCACTGTACACTGGTCAGAATGGTTAAGATCAAAAACACAGATGACAGCCTATGCTGAAGGGGATATAGAGGAAGGGGAACACTCCTCCATTGCTCATGGGAGTGTAAACTTGTACAGCCACTCTGGAATGCACTATATGTTCCTCAGAAAACTGGGAATCAATCTCCCCAAAGATCCAGCAATACCACTATTTCGCATATACCCAAAGGATGCACATTCTTACCCCAAGGGCATTAGCTCAACTATGTTCATAGCAGCATTATTTCTAATAGTCAGAACCTGGAAACACCTAGATGCCCCACAACTGAAGAATGGATTAACAAATTGTGGTATATTTACACAATGGAGTACTTCTCAGCAGTAAGAAATAAAAATGACATCCTAATATTTGCAGGCAAATGGATGGATTTGGAGAGTATCATCCTGAGTGAGGTAACACAGGTCCAGAAAGATGGACATAGGATGTACTCACTCGTAAGTGGACTTTAGACATAAGATAAAGAATATCCAGGCTGTAAACCACAACACCTGAACGGCTAGGTAACAAAATGAACTTGAGAGACATCCATGGATCCCCTAGGAAGGGGAAATAGAGACAATCTCCTGAATAAATTGGGATCATAATGGGGAGTGAGCAAGGGGAGGTGGGAACAAATCATGAGAGAAGGAGATGGTTGAGTGAGAGAAGCAACAGAGAGGGAGAACAAAGAAATGGATATCTTGGTAGAGGGAGCCACTGCGGGATTAGAAAAAAACTTGGTGCTAAGGAACCCCCCAAGAGCCCACACGATGTCCCTGGCTAGGACTCCAAGCAATAGTAGAGAGGGTGCCTAACCAGGACTTTCCCCTAATCAAATGATCCACACCGTAACTTTCATTATAGACCCTTCATCCAGCGATGGATAGAAGCAGAAGCAGAGATCCACAGCTAAGCACCAGGTCCAGCTGAGGGGGGAGAGTATATAAGCAAAGGGATCAGGATCATGAGGAGGAGCTCACTGAATCAGGAAGAACCACTGAGGAACCTCCAGGGAAAGGAAGGAAGTAGACCCTCCAAAGGTAGATGACTGTCAAATGGCGTGGACAGTTTGTGGAGGAGCCTTGTGGAGTAGGATCAGACTGTTGCGGTGCATGAACTGACATCCTGGAGCCCATTCCCTACTGAGGAACACCTAACCCAGCTTAGTACTGGGAGGAGGGGACTCGGACCTACCTCAAATGGATACACTAGACTGAACCGACCCACCTTGGGACTCCTTGCCCTCCTTGGTGAATGGATGGGGGGTGGGGGGGGAGGAGGCTGAGGGAGGACTGGGAGGGACTGGGAGGAGGGAAGGGAGGGGGAGCAGTAGGACCCTTTTAAATAATAAAAGAGCGATGTAATGACAAGCACGCATAGCCCAGTGTGCTTTCTTAGTCTTCCCCTTGTGGCCCTGGCTCCTGTGCCAGGATCATGTTCCCACCCAGAGCCATCCCACAGGCTTCACACCGGCGTCTGAGGGCTCAGTCTGGGGGACTTCTGTGGGACAGAGCAGTTACTCCAACAGCCTCCGAGCCTTGGGCCCTGGGCTATGGCGTTTACTTCTGAGAGGGAAACCGGCTCTTACGCTTGAGCGCTTCGAGAAACTTGTACAAATCCCTTTCTTTCATGATTGAGATCCTGGCAGAACTGGCAAAGGCGGCCGTGCTTGAGCGCGGAGGGGTGCATATATCCGTCCGAAAGCCCCTTCTCCCGTATGGACTCCACGGCATTTCTGAACGGCTTTCCTGGAATTTCTTTCGGAAATAGCTTAAAGAGAAAATACAGGTAGCTCAGAAATGGAATAAAGAACTGTTTGGACAAAAAGGACATCAAACTGCAAGTTACAGACGTTGATTATGCTTATTTAAATGTACTTAAACCTTACGAGCATATATTAATCATACATAATACTAATAGGTTTTATTGTGGCGTTTCATACATTACACATATGTTGATTACAGCCCATTACCTCCTGTTCCCCTCTCTTTCCTCTTTGGTTTTTCTCCTGTCAAGTCTTTGATCCTTCATTTTCTCATTCTCTCTCTTCCCCCTTCCTCCCCTCTCCTCCCTCCCATCATCTTTACCTTCCCCATTCTCTCTTTCTAGCTTGAAAACTCAATGTGTATTTTTAGGGTTGTGTGCAGGGTCCTGGAAAAAGATTATTTACAAGAGCATGGGCTCCTTACTAGTAGCTATGCCACTGAAGAAGATGCCACATACTGTAGTACTTTGTATTGGGCTTTAGCTACCTACCTACCTACCTATCATCTATCATCTATCTATCTATCTATCTATCTATCTATCTATCTATCTATCTATCTATCTATCTATCTATCTATCTATCTATCTCTATCATGTACAGTGTTGTGCCTGCATGTACACCTGCATGCCAGAAGAGGGCACCGGATCTCATTACAGATTACATGATTGTGAGCCACCATGTGGTTGCTAGGAATTGAGCCCAGGTCCTTTGGAAGAGCAGCCAGTGTCTTTAGCCACTGAGCCATCTCTCCAGCCCTGTATGATTGGGTTTTGAGATGCAGGTTTTCTTTTTTTTCTTTTCTTTTCTTTTCTTTTTTTTTTTTTGAGACAGGGTCTCACTTTGTAGCCTAGGCTGTCATTGTATTCATGGTGTCCTTTCTGTTTCAGACTCCAGAGTGCTGGGATCATAGCATGAGCCACTATGCCTGCCTAGAAAATCGCTTATTTGTATCATTCTAATGTTTTGTGTTTTCTGGGATCAAATCCGGGCCTTTGTGTACGGTAGGCAACCAGTATACCACTCAGCTACACAACCTTACAATCCATTTTCCCAGTGTAGGGGACTGGACTTAGGACCTTGGACATGCTAGCCAATACTCCATATGCTGAGCTGCAGCCTCCATGTCACTTCTTCTTGTTAAACTGATTCCTTTATCATATATCAAGATAAGGATCATCTTGGTCTCTTTTTAAAATTTTTGACATTTATTTATTTATTATTTATTTTGACATTTACATTTATTATTATCTTTTTGTTTTCTGAGACAGGGTTTCTCTGTGTAACAGCCCTGTCCTGGAACTTTCTTTGTAGACCAGGCTGGCCTAAAACTCACAGAAATCCACCTGCTTCTGCCTCTTGAGTGCTGAGATTAAACATGTGCACCACTGCCTGTTTGTGCTCTAACAAATGAAGATCAGAGGGCAGAGCAGCCACTAGTTAACCATAGAGGCCAGGCAGTGGTGGCACATACCTTTAATCCAAGCACTTGGGATCTTATGCCTTTGATCCCAGTAGTTGGCATTAGCATTTCTGGCCTATGGTAGCTGCCTGGTAAATGCACTATTCCAACATGGCACAGCCAGAGCACACTGTGAGGGGGCACACCCCTTTCATTCCATATGCATGATCAGGTGTGACCATGTAAACCCAACCCCACATGCCACCTACACCCTTATAAGCCAAAGACCCCATTTCTCTCTTTCTTCCGTCCTCATACTTATCCTGCAAACTTCCTAAATAAACTCTAGTGTGGTTTACTGGTATTGTGGTTCATTCCCGCTTTCATTAACAATACCCGGGAGGCACACACCTTTAATCTCAGCACTAGGGAGGTAGAGACGAGAAGAGATGTGTGTTGTTCCAAATCATCCCACAACTGCCCATGTTACACTTTGTAGGAAACAAAGGCTGAGAAGTTAAAAAAAAAAGGGGGGGGGCTAGCTCATGCACCAGCAGCTCTTGGGTTAGAGATGGCGAAACTTTATTTTTTGGATGTCTTATGCCCATGTGGGGCCTCAGCACAGTGTGAGCTCAGTCTGATGATTTCAGACCTGGGAGAGACTATTGCAGTGTGTAGCCTTTTGCCCCGAGCCTTTCTTCTGTTTTGGACTGAACTCTGTGCGGTGTTGCGGTAAGGATGCTGGTGACAATCCCCAGCAAGCCGCTTTACCTGTGCCACCGTCACCACTTACCTTACTAGCTCTATTATATCCTTTCTGTGTAGGGCTGAAGTCTCTACAAGTTTTGATAGGATTTCAAATAATAAGATCCCTGGGTTGTTCGTTAAATCTAAACAGAGTTTCTTTTCTGGAACTGTAAGGGAACAGAAAAGAGAAGTTTCAAAATGTCTTCTAAGCAAACCATCTCTTTCTAAAAAATTACCTGAGAACTTGTAACAATATTAAATCAGAGAATAGAAAATATGGTAAAACATTAAAAAATGTTTCAGTTGGAGAAAGATCATTTTGATTTGACAGAATAATCACAGTTGAGTGATGTCTAAGTAACTGTGGTAGTACTTTTAACATCTGCATGCACAATAATCCATTAAAGACAACTGTCTTATTTGTCTGTAAAAGGGAATTGATAAATAGCTCTAATTTGCAGAGAAACTCTCATTTGTCACAGTGTTTCCTTAGGGACAGTCATTAGCTGAAGCGTTGGTGTGACTTCAAAGCTTCTTGTGGTGTCTGGAATCTGGACTCCTAGAGCATGTGATCCGAATAGTGGTTGGAGTTTCTAAGGCAGCCTGTTACGTTCAGAAGCAAAGCATAAAAAACTGATGGCAGCTTCGAGTTTGCGCAGATTGACCACCACAGGTGAGAGCTCGCTCCGTCACCTCCCCCCCTCCCGCCCCCGCAGCCTCTTACTGAGGGCTAAGGCTCCATCGGAGAGTGAAAACAGTGAGTCATCCAAGATCCGGAAAAAAATACTTTAAAAAAATTTTGGAAATGGTGCATGTGATTGGTTAAGAACTAAAACACTATAAAGGGAAACCAAAAGACTGGAGAGATGGCTCAGGGGTTAAAAGCACCGAATACTGTTCCAAAGGACCTGGGTTTGATTCCCAGCATCCACATAGACTGCTAATAACAGTCTATAATTTTAGTTCCAGGTGATTTGAAACAGAGCAAGGTAACCATACATACACATAAAATAAAAAAGGAAAACTAAACTTTCTTTAGTGATCTCATTAGATACAAAAGCGGTGTTTCCTTCAGGAGGCCAGTAGCTCCTGGATGTATTTAAATTGCAGTTCTGATATTATCAGTTTGTTTGGTATTTTTTCATAGGGAAAAGTACAAAGAAAAATTACATCCTGGACTCTACCCTCTTGATTTGTCTCCTGATGGATGCCTAAGGAGCCGTGTTTTCTGTGCGGTGGGCAGGACTGCCCAGCTATCAAATACTCACCCACAGCCTTAAGGAAGAGTTTCTTATCTGTCAGCACCTTTATGAAGTCTGAGAAGTTGATCTTACCGTCCCCTGCGACAGGAATCCAAGCTCAGAATAAGCAGATTTCTAAAGGTTTTTAAATTTATAAATACATAATTTGTATTTAAAGAGAGAGAGCACACATTTGTTATATATAGCCTAGACTGGCTTCAAATTTGCAATCCTTCTGCCTCAGCCTCCAGTTTGCTAAGATTACAAGTGCCTGCTACCATGCCCAGCTAGGATGGATTTACTTTAATGATTTAATTTATGTTAAGTATAAAAGCTAAACTATCCTGAGCCACCTAACACTTCATTAGCATATTCAAGGATGGACAGGTACGCAGAGAAACCTTGGTTTCCTTTCACTGTTAAAGAGATTATTTTGCCTCCCTATGTATCCCTTGATGGTCTTGAACCTAGAATCCTTGTATTTACATAAGTTTTTATGACTCGACACTAGTCTTCTGTAACCAACAAGGAGCACAACAAGGTATAAGCATATTCAGTAAAACTGTAAGCTACAGAGTGTCATTTTCATGAAGAATTTATCTACATGTCCCTCTTACACCCCACTGTCTCTAAAATTAAAAGACAGTTGTCAAGCAGTGGCAGCATATGCCTTTAGTTCCGGTACTCAGGAGGCAGAGGCAGGTGGATCTCTGTGAGTTCAAAGCCAGCCTGGTCTACAGAGTGTGTTTCAGGACAGCCAAGGCTACACAGAGAAATGTGTCTCAAAACCCCGAAAAACAAATAAAAAGACAAGAAGTACTATTAGAGGATGTGTATGTACTTGAAAGAATCAAAAAATTAGGCAAAGTTGTGGAAAGAGGTGACAACTTTAATTATCTGGTGACCTTAATTCACTGGCAGTTGGGCGATGAGGGGCAAAAGAAAATTATATGCTGCAAACATTTTCTATACAACATATGAGATTGTACTCCAGGCACAGACCATAGCACTTGAGAGGCAGAGGCATCAGTGGTTCAAGGCCTGACTCAGCTACATAGCAAGTTAGAGGCCAGCTTGGGATATACTAAAATCCTGCTCCAAATCAAACAAACAAACAAAAATACTAAGGATAGTGTTCCAAAGAGGAAAAAAGAAAATCCATGACTTGGATGCTTTAAAACACTAACAAAATTTCTCTAGCATTTAAAATTAAGCGGCCTCTTAGGAGAGAAGGGAGATTTGTATTGTTATGTTTCATATGGAAACAGTGGGCTTGGATTTTCTTGGAGTTCTGCTGTTTGTGAAGCTGCTTATGCCTTCATATCTCAGCTACTTCAAGACATCCCCCCAAAGCAAGCATCATGACAAACTATTTAATTGAGTATTGAGAAAGGACAGTCACTCTTAGTTTTCACACAGGAATTTTCTCAAAAAAAATCAATTTTTTAGCTCATACATACATCCCACTGATATTCTTAAAGAAAAACACACACAAATATAGTAGTTCTTTGTCCATGGGAGATATAGAAATTACATTTCAAGATCTGCACGCCTTAAAATCTTGGCTAGACCTTCTGTAAGTATATCAATGGGGTGTATGTATGAGTTAGAAATAAAATCTAATTTTTTTTGAGAAAATTCTTGTGTAAACTAAGAGTGACTGTCCCTTCTCAATGCCAAGTTCAAGTATTTGTCACGATGCTCACTTTAGAGGATGTCTTGAAGTGACTGAGAACTTTTTGGTCTGGTTTTGTTAGGTTTGAGGACTGTTCTGATCCCTGAATCTATGTTTTTTTTTTTAACATACACATATCTATGATAAACTTTATTTAATAGATTAGGAATAGTCAGAGATTAGCAAGAATAAGGCGGGGGAGGGTCTCTTTATGTAACCCTGGCTGTCCTGGAACTCACTCTGTAGACCAGGCTTTAAACTCACAGAGATCTACCTTCTCTGCCTCCAGATGCAGAGTGCTCCTCCACCACACCCAACCTCAGCGATATTCTATTATAAAAAGTTATATTATTGGTCTTTTTCTCTTGGAAGAGTTTAGGCAAATACTAATATTTTTGGAGCACAGTTGACCCAGTTAATTGAAACCATGGACAGTAAAATGTAGAACAGGGAAGATAAACTTACTTTGGTTTAGAGGTACACTTTTGGTAAAGAAAGGAGAGTTATTTCTTACACTTATAGGTTAAATGTTGACATAGATATCAATAAAAGTACTGTATGGGAAAATATGTCAAAATACTCACTGTCAAGATCAGCACATTTTAATTCATTGTAGATGTCATATGTGTTTAGATTCATCCCCAGTTTAGCTAAGGTGGACATCAATCCGTGTGAATCAATACAGTCAGTTTTATCCTTGGTGAAGAAGTTGTAAGCATTTTGGAAGGCTGAGGAAATGGAATTATGTCAGTCAGGATGGTTATTTAAGAAGAGACACAGTCAGGCATGGTAACTTCTTTCTACAACCCCAGCACTTCCCAGCACTTCCCAGCTGTGGTGGGAAAGTTATCTTGTGATCCAAGGCCCATTTAGGCTAAAAGTAATGTCTAGGCCAGCCTGGTAAAAGTGGAGGAGAGAGAGAAGTATATATGCTAACAAGACTTGGAGACATCATTTCGTCAACTGAAGGCTGTATTCTGCAAAAACATGAGGAGAAAAATGAATAATAGAATTTCAAAAAGGCGGAATGCCATCTTTTCTTGGGGTTGACACTAGAATCAAGTACAACTTACAGAATCAATAATGGGGATTGAACCTGGGACCTCACACATGCTAGGTAACTGTTCTACCACTGACCTATATTCCTGCCTTCAATATTCATTTCTATCAATAAGGACTCAGACATCCATTTTATATTTTGGGTAAACATATCATATGTTCACTTTTGTTTCTCAAACTGTTAAAAAAAAAGTATTGGAAGAGAGGAAGAATGTATGTATGTATGTATGTATGTATGCATGCATGTATATATGTATATATATGTATGTATATATATATGTATGTGCATATGTATGCATATATGTATGTATGTATATATGTATGTATGTATGTGTATGTATATAATGATATATGTGTATGTATGTGTGTATGTGTATGTAGGTATGTGTGTGTATGTGTGTATATGTATGTGTTTGTGTGTGTGTGACGTTGCATGACTATGGAGGTCAGAGGACAACTTGCAGGAGTCAGCCCTCTCCTTCCATTATGTGGGGCCCTGAAACAGAATTCAGGTCTTCAGCAGGCAAAGGCGCTTCTCTTCTCTCCCCACTTCCTCCTCTTTTTTGAGTGTTAGTGTGGGGTATTTGTGTGTGGGTAGTGTGCACACATGTGTTTTGGGTATGCTCTCCTCTGAGTGGAGGCCAGCATCCTGCTACATCACATTTTACTTTATCCTCTGAGACAGGGTATAGCGGGCCTTCATGGACCGCCAGCCCCCATATCACGACACAAAGACCTATTACTAATTACAAATGCTTGGCCTTAGCTGAGGCTTACTTACAGCTAACCTTTTCTCCTTTAACTTAAATTAACCCATTTCTACTAGTCTATGTGCTGCCCCAGGGCTCATTTACCTCATCTATGTACTGTCCACCCTGATTTCCTGCTTCCACCACGTTTGGCTGGCTGGATCCTTTCTTTCCTGCCCAACAGCCCTGGCTATCCCACCTCTTCCTGGCTATTAGCCATTCAGCTTTTTATTAGACCCATCAATCAAGTGCCTTAGGCAGGCAAGGGGAAACAGCAACACATTTTACAGTTAAACAACAGGGTCTTTCACTGAATCCTGGCATCCAGCAAGCTCCAGTGATCCCTGTGTCGTCCCCCCATCCCCCCTATGAGGGTGATGGTCATGCACAGATTTTTATGTGGGAGTCGAATTCAGCTCCTCAGGCTACTGTCACCTCTAGAGCCATCTTTTGAGCCCCCCCCCCCCCCCCCCGTAGGTTTTCTAGGTTTTCTGGGGACATAATGTTGTTCCTTTTTGTGGATAAATTCTGTCCTTTCTCCCTGGTGCATCCTACCCTGATGTACTCAGCACTCAGTTTTCTCTAGACTCCAGACAGGACACTGTGTCATCTCACATGCTCCTATAGCACCTATACTTCCTCATATCTTGTGTCATCAATAATTTTGTACTTTCACTGTGTAATTTCCTTGTATATTTTCTCCCAGGGCAGGAACATGTCTGATATTCTTATGTCTGGAACACTGTTGGCTTAAATATATGTTTGCTTTTTGGACAGTGTACCAAATTTCATCATTATCATTTGTCTCTAAGAAATCCTGATATTTTATTTCCATTTTAATTTAATTTGGTCTTTTGAGAACTAAACTGATTTGGTTTGTCAAACCTTATGTAGACCGGACTGTCCTCAAACATGTGGTCTTCTTGCCTCTGGAGGCCTCCCTAATGCTGGGATTCCAGACATGTGTTACCACAAGGCCTACCTCTGTGTTTATAATGTTCGATTTTTTGTTTTCCACCCTTACAAGATATCTGGATAAGAAGACGTCAGCAAACTGATTGGTGGTGATGTACAACTTTGACCCCAGCATTTGGGAGGCAAAGGTAAGCTGATCTCTGTGAGTTCGTGGCTAACCTGGTCCAGGACAGCCAGAGAACCCTGTCTTGAAAAACCAAAGAATAAATAAATAAAAGAATATCTGACCAAGCCTGTTTCAGTTCTTGAGAAACGTCAATTTGAAAGCTATCCTCCTTCAATCTGGAAAATAGTTTATATTTTACTTTTTGAAAGGGCCTTGCTATTTAGGCCAGGCTGGCTTTGAACTAAGCACCAGCGTCTGGAGTTATAAGTGTGTACCATCACGCCTGGTATAAAAAGTTTATTCTTCCCTCTACATCCCCTCTTTTAAATGATAGGATGATACAGATTCTCCCTGAAAGCTCTTGTGTGTGTGTTAGAGAAAGATCCAGCTAGCTGGATGCAATTCTAGCACTTGGGAAGCTGAGGTAGGACTGTTCTAGACCAGCCAGAGCTACAGTGAGTTCCAAGCCAGCCTTAGCCATAAGAGTAAGATACTGCCTTAAAAAACAAATAAAACAAGAAGTTTACAGATGGATGGAGGGGTTGTTATTAGATTTTTCTTTCTTTTTTTGAGACAGGGTTTCTTCGTGTATCCCTAGCTGTCTTGCAACTCACTCTGTAGACCAGGCTGGACTTGAACTCATAGAGATCCATCTGTCTTTGCCTCCAGAGTTCTGGGATCAAAGGTATGTGTCATCCCTGCCCTGGCTGTTGTTAGGTTTTAACATTTAGGATTATTTTGATTACCTTCTAGTTGTGAAGGGTTCAGCTTCGTTTCTTTGTATTGTAAATGGACTGGAAGAAATCCTCTTAAATCTTTATCTCTGAGAAGAGACATTTAACATAGGTTTGAATTTTGTCCATGTAGTGACCACAAGCATTACAGTATGTATATACAGTATCCACAAGCATTACAGAGTCACGGTGTTTAAGCAGTCCTGTCACTGGCTACTGTCTTCCTGAAAGGCTGGGAAGATGGAGACAACTGTAGCCCACCCTGTATTTCCCAGCTGCCCTACTTCTCTTAAAAAACAAAACTACCTGATTTCCCTCATCTTAAAAAACAGATATTCTGGGTGACGTGAAATGAGACTCTGCAAAGTTCAAGGCGGTAAACCTTAACTTATCACTATTGCTAGATGCTCCATGTCTCAAAGGTTAATTTGGAAAATAATGTGCTGTCTACCTTTGCATCTATTGTGATTTTATAACTCGAATTGCCAACATTTGTTTGGTATATATGAGAGAGATTAAGTAAATGATATAGACAGAAACAGAGGATACTTCTGGAAAGTTTGGAACTCTGAGTGACTTTTTATATCCTCAGAAAAGTGAAATCTGGAAAAGGAGGGAAACTATTAATACTTCCAGGATGGTTTGTGTAAATTTGCAGCAATTTATGAACCCACCCACCAACCCACCCCTGGCTTTGCTTATAATATGGCAAGTGGAATGCAATTATTTTTAAGTAAGTATAATTTAAGAGAAAATTAAATAATCATAAAAGTTTTTAAGATAGGATCTCATGTAGCTTAGGAGGGTCTCAGACTCACTAGGTAGCCAAGGATGACTTTGAACTCCAGATCCTCCTGTCTCCATCTTCCTACATGCTGCGATTATAGGTGTGTGGCACTGTACCTAGCTCCTATGTATTTGTTTTAGAAGTCTTTAGTTTTGATACTAATAACAAAAGTTTTAAGAATATGGAATTACTTTTGTGGGTTTATTTTTATTAAAACATTGACAAATATTTATTCTATATTTTGTATATATGAATGTCTTGCCTGACTGCATGTATGCATGTGTTACCATGTGCATGCTTGATACCCAAGAAACATCAAGCTGCCATGTGGGTGTTGGAAACTGAACCCAGGCCCTCAGGAAGAACAGCCAATGTTCTTAAGTGATGAGCTATCTCTACAGCTCCAGTTTTTGTGGTTTTACAAGAAACCCTTAATAAAGCAAAACTAGAAGGAATAATAAATATGGTTAAACAATAAGACCATTATGGTTTACTTTACCACCCTCTAGAGCATTAGACTCAACCTATTTATAGAGCAGCCTGAGATGGAAGGAAGTGATGAGGTCATAGATGTCCTGTTCTCAACATTTGGCATGAAAGTGTATCTAGCTTGTTTTATTTTCCTAACACAGTTTCTTTTTCCCGTGTTCCCTCTGTATTTTCTAACTTTTCTGCAGACTCAGGTCTGTTCTCACTCAGGTTACTATGTATGTGCTGCTTTTCCAAGTAAAAATAGTTTATTTTTGTATGATGTAAGAGATGCAAGCAGACACAGAAATATGATGTCCTCAAAACCCAAAGCAAAGCAGAAGAACAAGTGGACAAAGACGCTTGTTAATTACAAATAAAAAATACCCATGGAGCTAGGTGGTGGTGTCACGCGGCTTTAATCCCAGTGCTCAGGAGACAGACACAGGCAGATAGATCTCTGTGAGTTTGAGACCAGCCTGGTCTACAGAGAAACCTTGTCTCGAAAACAAACAGAACAAAACAAAAACCCATGGAGTCATTTCAAACTTCACCTTGGACTAAACCTAACAGAAAGTCTATTTTATAATGCTTCAAAAGATCATGGAACTTCCTATTTGAAACAAACCCAGCTCTGCCTCTCACCTTGCAGAGGGTATAGGGATTCCCCTGACCTGTGGTTTTAGTCTTAGCTGGATTATTTTCAATGTCAAAGGGCTCATAATTTAAAAACAGACAGTAACAACAGGACTTTGGCTGTTATGAGGTTATTTTCCTACTTCCTTAAAAAGGTCAGAAATACATTTTTAGCAATGGTGAAGCTAAAAACACCCACAAAGTGGTAAAGAAAATGGGCAGTGAGGAGAGAGCAGTGTTCCTCCCTTTACCGTGTGACAAAATGTATACTGGGCTTTCACTTTCAGACATTAGTGGAATTTGTTGGCGGGTGACTGAGGTGCTCCTAATAGAATCTCCTTGTATCATAGTGGGGCTGCACATGGCTAATTTACTGGATTTCATTTGGGAAAATGGGAAGGAGAATTCTGTTTTTCTAGCCAATATTAAAACGTCTCTCCATAAGCTGACGGAATGGTTCAGTGGGAAGGTGCTTGCTGCCAAGCCCAAGGATCTGAGTTTGATTCCTGGGATCCTCAGAGAAGGAGGAGAACTGACCCCCACAAAATGTCCTCTGGCCTCCATACGCATGATGCATGCATGTGAGCACACATACAAAGTAAAAGATAAACAACTCTTCAGTTCCAATGTCTTAAGTAACCACAGAACAGAATATTCCAACTTGTCTCATAATAGTCTCTGTAATGCAGTTTATACACCAAGACTTCACATAATCTACTCATACCTCACTACCTACCTCTTGTGGAAGACAGGTGCTTTTAGGGGTCTCAGCTTTTGTGTTGATTTAAGTCCTGAAACTGCCATGTGGCCAGAGACTCTCTCTGGAATTCAGAACATACAATAAAGGATCAGTCCACAGATTCATCCATCCATCCATCCATCCATCCATCCATCCATCCATCCATCCATCCATCCATCCATCTCCCCCCCCCCCTTTTGAGACAAGGTTTCACTTTGAGCTCAGCTGGCCTAGAACTCAGACCTTCCTGCTTGGAACCTTCCCATTACGAGAATGGCAGACATGTCCTACTATATATGGTTATTCATTCATTTCTTAGTATTCTTTCCCAGCTTTTTTGCTCAAGGCATCAAATGCAAATCTAAGATAGAATTATATGCAAAATTGGAGGATTGTGTGGAAAGGTCCTTTTATTGTGCTAAGATACAGAATCAGAATTTCTTGTCACAGCTCTACCTCTCAAAAATGTCACTTTGATCTTATATAGAAATAAATGCCAGGGCTGGAGAGATGTCTCAGTGCTTAAGAGTTTTCACTGTTCTTGCAGAGGACCCAGATTCCCAGCACCCACACAGCTGTCCACAGCCATCTGTACAGTCCAGTCCCAAGGGATCCAGCACCCTCTTCTGGCCTCCACGGGCATCATGGGCACTGCACACACCACACACACACACACACACACACACACACACACACACACACACACACACACACACACACACACGTAATAATCTTAAGTTTTTAAAAAACTAAATAAATGCTAAGCAAAATAAACCAGACATATAAAGAGAGATATTTTCTCACTTGCATGTAGAATCCAAAATAATCAAACCCACAGAAACACAAACTGGTAGGGAGGAGATATGTAGGAATGATTATCCACAGGGGCCAGAGGCTTGGAATCTCCTGGAGCTGGAGTTACAGGCAGTTGAGAACCATCTAATGTGGGTGTTGGGCCTTGACCTTGGGTCCATCTCTCCAGCCCACTTGCATTCTTGACTAGTGGGAAAAGTGAGTAGCTTGGAAAGAATGTGTAACACCATAGCTAGGTAGCACCACTTTACAGCTGTGTACTCGAAATTTGTCTGGGTGTTCCTGCTCCATAACTATGGAAAGGTGACCGCGATGTTAGTTTGACTGCGGTATATATATATATATATATATATATATATATATATATATATATATATATATTTTACCATGCATACATATAACAAATCACCAAATTGTATACCTTAACTAATTAAGAACAGCATATGATACAAAGCATGTAGAAATATATAGGAAAATTTAAAGACAACATTTATTTGGAAACGTCATGTCCCAGTCAGCAAAGAAGGAAGTGTTAAACATTCTTACTTGTTTGGGTCCTAAGGCACTGTACTAAGGTACATTTTCTGAGGCTTTCTTTCTGGGACCCACATCCCTCCCCACTGCTTTCTCATAAAAGCAATGTGGATAGCCTCTTGCACTGACTCTTCCAATACGATGGTTCCCTAGCCCTCCTGCATAGTCTGAGAAATGGCCTGCAGACCAAGGGCTGGGACACAGTTGCCCCCTTTGGGTTTTTATCACTCCAGTTAGCTTTCCAGACTATAGAGTAAATCAGGAAGCTCACTGACAAGCAGACAGAGCTGCTAACTTGGGAATAATGAATCAAATATTGTTAACTCAGGGAGAAAAAAAAAAAAACGCTTCGGAATTTTTGGTTAGAATTCCTTCCTCCCAGGTCATTGCCTCAGAACCTGGAAAGCAGCTGTTTCTAAACAATTCGATCACATGGTGTTCAGAATGTAGAACCTACCGTAAAGATGGGGACCTCAGAGACTCTCAACAGTTTAGGTACTTCAAAGGTGCTGTGAAGTTGTCCCCATGACTCAAAATAATCATTACTTATAAATAAATACCTTCAATCTCTTATACAGTTGATAGATATAATTTTTTTTAAATAACAGCATAGAATAAAAACATTTCTGACGTTTACCTACTTTTGAGCTGTATTACTAACCAACCATTAGCAACCAACCATCTGAGCCTGATCAAGAATTCACTAAGGGTTTGTTCCATCATCCAGCTATGACCTCATTCACTACTCAGGCCTGAGTTCAGGGAGATGACCTGTGGGCTCCTCCCAGGGTTAGCGCAAATGTGGATTCAGTGAGGATCTTCAGTTCCCCAGCGACACACGAGGAAATGATTACAGACTCATAACAGTTTGAGCCTCTTCAGACTTGAGAAGAGGATTTTTTTTAGCTTCAATTATGTATTGGTATATATTTTTTAATGTGTTGGAACTTGTTTAAAGTTAAACATTTTACCCAGGTCTCTTGATTGGAGAGTAATTAAAAATTATCTCATTAGTTTTCTAAGTTTAGAAAGGGAAAATAAATCTCCTGTGCTTATGTCTTCTGTTTTAAAATTAAAGGTTTTAAATGTCTATGCGTATATGGTATATGTGTGTGTCTATGCACATGAGTCCTGGTACCCACAGGGACCAGAGGCCTGGAATTTCCTGGAGCTGGAGTTACAGGTAATTGAGAACTATCCAATGTCGGTGTTGGGACTTGACCTTGGGTCTGTCTCTCCAGCCCACTTGAATTGACTAGTGGGAAAAGTGAGTTAAATAGTTAAATATAGTTAAATTAAAATTGCCAAACATGGTGACCTGTGCCAGTAATCTTAGTACATGGAAGGCTGAGGCAGGAGGACTGCGAGTTTAAGATTCTGTCTCAAACAAAACCTTTTTTTTTTTTTGGTTAGAAAAACCCGACAAAGCCAGTGGTAGCTCATACCTTTAATTCCAGCACCTGGGAGGCAGAGTCAGGAAGATTTCTGTATGCGGCCAGCCTGATCTACCTAGGAAGTTCTGTATGCCTTCATCTCCAAAAACACAAACCAACCAGCCAACCTCTCCCCCAACGAGCAAACAAGCAGCAGCATTCAAGCTCAAGCACAGGGTAGGAGGCTCTGTAGTCTACTGCAGACAGACAGACTCCGGCTTTACTCAGTACAGTGTTCCCAGCTGTTTCCTCCTTCAGGTCTGAATGTTTCAGTATGAGATTAACAACTTCACCAAATGTAACAAACTTGTCTCTCATTCTGGTTAGGAACACAAAGGAGAGGAGGAGGAGGAGGCTTCATTTCTAAATTAATTCAACACATACCCTTTAAGGGTTTCCTATTTTAAAATGGGAGATAAAGTCAATTCCCATTGGGTGGAGTTGGTGAGAAGTAAAACTTTGGTTTCCTTTTAAAGATTTATTAAAGTTCTTTAAGATTTATTTTTATTAGTTTATGTGCATGAGTGTTTTGCCTGCATAAATGTCTCCTTAGATACCAGGCAATATACCGTACTTACCAGGTATCTAAGGAGATGGTGAGCCTCTGTGTGGTGCTGGGAATAAACTTGGATCCTTCGCATCTGACAAGTGCTCTTCACCAAGCCAAACCTTCATCCTCTATTATTTTAAAATAATTTTAAAAGTTATTTTATGTGTACAGGTGCTTTGCCTGGATGTGTGTCTGTGTACACATGTGTTTGGTGCTCAGAGAAGCAAGGCGGCGGCACTGGGCTCCCTGCACTGGAGTTACAGATGGTTGTGGGCCACCATGTGTGTTCTGGAAATTAAACAGTACTCCTTTAGAAGAACAGTTTGAGCTTTTATCCACTAAACCATCTTTCCAGGCTTGAACTGTGGTTTCTTTAGGCTGCTTCAAATTCTTCCTGTCCCAGCCTGGCAAATATGTAAGACAACAGGCATGGGCCAAGTGCCTAGGTGGAAGTTAACACTACCAATTATTATTAATTATTAATTGTGACAAAATCTGTATTATACAGAAGCAACTCCCTTCAGTTCTATTTGTGTGTGCTGGGGATCCACACCAGCATCTCATGTAGGCTGGCAAGTGCTCTGTCTACCACATGCTCCTACATGAACAGTTTTTAAGTATATAGTTCAGTATTGATAATTATACTCATTTTGCTACATATCAGTAACTGAATGCTTTCATCTTACAAGGCCAAAACTCTATGTTCATTAAATAATATCTATCTCCCACCTCCTTCCTTCTCCTCATAACCACCCTACATTCTATGTCTGTGAATTTGACCACTCTAGATATCTCCTACATGAAAAATAATATAATAGATTGTTTTTTGTGATTGGTTTATTTAACTTCATAGTATCTCCGAGGTTCATCTGTGTTGTGTTGTGGGTCACAATTTCCTTCTTCTAAAAAGCTGAATGATCTATGTGAGTGACACACTTCGTTCCCCATGCATCACTGATGGATGCTAGCACTGCTCACCCCTTTGACTGCTATGGACACAGAGACCGTGACTAACTCCTCTTGAATCAGTTTACTTCTTTGTTTTTAGATAGGGTCCTGAATTGAACCCTGGCTGACCTGGAACTCACTCTGTAGACCAGGCTGGCACTTATTCTTGAAAAGCAAACAAACAAAAATGCCAGGGGGCTGGAGAGATGGCTCATTGGTTAAGAGCACTGGCTACTCTTCCAGAGGATCCGGCTTTGATCGCCAGCAGCCACATGTTGGCTCACAAATCAGCTGTAACTCCAGACCCATAGATTAGCTGCCCTCTTCTAACCTTTGAGAGCATTGCACACTCACGGTGCACAGACATACATGCAGGCAAAACATCTTTGTGTGCGAAATCATCCTTTAAAATGCAGAAAATGTTCCTGGCATCAATTTTATATCAGTTTATAATATTAAATCATCTAGCCTGTGTTCTAAAAAACTACTAAGTACTGTGAGTTTTTTTTAAAAAATTCTTTATTTTAAGATTATAAGATAATCACATCATTTTCCGACTTGTAGTTTTCTTTCAAATTCAAGGCCTCTTCAGTAATTGTTGCCAGATACATATATACACATGTGGTTTTAGTATTCTTTTGGTAATATCTGAGTGTGCATATTTCAATTAGTTCAACAAAGGTAACAATCCAGATGCACAACTTTACAATTATGTCATCATTTAATTTTTTACATTTACCTGTTGTGAGTGTTTGCTTGCTCACACACAGCATAGCAGGTGCGTGGAAGGCAAGGACAAACTTGGTTTCTTTGTTTAATTTAGTTTTAAGCGTGTGTCTGTTTTGACTGCACGCTCGTCAGTACACCACACGCACACCCTTGGAGGCCAGAAGAGGGTTTCACAGCTCCTGAGCTGGAGTTACGGACAGTTGTGAGCTGCTGTGTGGGTGCTGGGAAGTGAACCTGGGCTCCAGCTCCCCAGACAGGGTTGTGGAGCCAATTCTCTCCATCTTGGTGGCACTTGCCTTTACCCACTAAACCATCTCGCTGCTCATGTCGTCTTTCTCTAGTCAGCATTTCTCTGTGTAGCCCTGGCTGTCCTGGAGCTCACTATGGAGCCCAGGCTGGCCCCAAATTTAGAGATCACCTCCTGAGTGTCGCCACCATGCCCGCGCACCAACACTAGAGGGTATAAAGTAGTTATTTCATTGCTGCTTTGTGTCTCCTCGGAGAATATGATGTTTCACATATTTTCCACCTGCTTCTTTGCCATTTTAATATAAGCTCTGAAGCAATGTCTATTCATATACTCTGGCCATTCAAAACTGCTGGGTTACAGTAGTCTCATCTCATCCTCAGATGACATGCCTAAAGATCTTCAGCAGACGCCTAAAACCATGGTAGGTACTGAACCTTATCTGTACAGCGTCTTTTTTCTATGCACACATGTCTAAGGCAAAACGTCCATTTGTAAAGTAAGCAAGGTGAGGGGTTAAAGTCAGGAGCTACTATTTTCTTGCACTGAACTGAATGAACGTTCATCTTATTTGTCAGAAGCACTCTCTGGTTGCTACTGGCAACTCTGAATGGTCACCATCACTTTTCCTGTATTTTGGGATCATTATTAAGTAAAATAAAGACTACACAAGAAATACAATGCAGTGCAGCAGTTATCCGGTAACTGAGATGGTAACTTGGTGACTACTGTGGTGATGTGTATAAAGTCCATATTATGGACAAAGGATTGGTTCTTGTCCTTAGCACAGTGCTGGGAGTAGCATGCTAAATGTTATCACATCACTAAGAATGGCATATCATTAAAAACTTATGAACTATTTGTTGTTACAATAGGTTTCCTGGCTCTGTTTGGCGCACAGACCTGCCACCTCAGACCCCTTAGCCGCCCTCTGCTGCTTAGGTTCCCCCCACCCCCAAATGACTCAGACGCTTATATTAAGTTCATGCTGTTTGGCCTATGGCTCAGGCACATTGCTAGCTAGCTCTTTAATTGTAACCCATTTCCATTAATTTGTCTGCCACCACGCTATCTCTGTACAATGACCCGCTTCAAATACACAATTTGAAATCTGCTACTGGCTCTGTTTCTGCTCTAGAACCCCTTTTAAGCTTTCTTGGGCTTTATGTGGGTATTCTCCCCACATTGAGTGCCATCTGTTACAAATAGGGTTTCTTGACCCCAGCCTGGCCAGAGGTCCAGACCCACAGACCTGTAGTCCCAGACCACTTAGCCGTCCGCTGCTGCTTAGTCCCCCCAAAATGATTCAGATGCTTATATTAACTTCATGTTGTTTGGTCTATGGCTTAGGCACCTTGAGAGCTAGCTCTTTCATCTTAACTCAACCCATTTCCATTAATCTATCCTGCCACGTGGCTCGTGGCTCACCTGTGTTTCTTATATGTTTCTCCTTTGGGTGGCTGGCTTGATCTGTCTCTGACTCCACCCTTGCTTTCCTACCTATTCTGATTCCCCACGTACTTCTTCTATGGTGCCTGTCATGGGCCAAAACAGCTCCTTTATTTAAAGATTGATATTCACAACATCCAAAAAGACGTTCCCATATCATTTTGTTTCTGGAATTTTCCATTTAATATATTTGGACAGCAGTTTACTGTAAGTGGAACAATAGAAAGTGAAATTGTCTATCAGAGAGAATGACTATATTCGCTTTTTGGTGTGTGTGATGCTGAGAAATGAACCTAGGGTCTCACACACGCTAGACAAATGCTCTACCACTAAGCCCTACATTTGCACTTTTGCTTATTGAATTATAAGGCCTCTTTGCATATTTTGGACATTAAACCCTTATTAGTATATCTTTTACAAATATTTATAAATAGTTTCTCTTATTCTGGACCTTTCCCCCACCTTTCAACCTTTACAGTTAAAGGTAGAATTTTTAAACCAAAAGAGAACTAATAGGTCAGTACCAAAATTCACCTCTTTTGCTTTACTGATATGGACACAAAAGCCCTTGAACAAATTGAATTGCTTTCTTTAAGACTAGAGTCAGGAACAGCTTCTTTATAAACTATATGGTGATACCAAAGATGTAATAATATAATTAAAAAATCATTGAAGACATCAGAAAACAATATAAAACACGTGATAAGCAATGTGATACAGTGTGATATGAACTACAAAGGCGAAGAGAACCTAGAGAAGTAGAGGGATGACAGGGAGTCATCTTATTGATTAGCAGATGGGAAGGAGAAACTGACAAGATGATTATGGAAAACAGTGACAGGATGAAAAGCTGAAACCTACCGTTAATGCTGCTGGCGGTTCTTAACAACCTGTGAAGCCTCATCATTTCCTTCGCTGAAAGGCAAGGTCGAGAGTCAAAATTATATTCAATCCTGACAATCAGGAGAGGGGTCTGAAGAAAACATCTGTCTTAATTCACATTGCGTACTGCTTGTGGTGGTCTGAAGAGGAGCCACCCTCACTGGCTCCTAGATTTGAATGTTTGGTCACTAGGGAGTGGCACTGCTTGTTGGGAATTAGGAGATGTGGTGTGGCTGTGTTGGAGTAGGCGTGGCCTTGTTGGAAGAAAGGTGGGCTTGGGGATTTCAAATGCTCAAGCCAGACCCAGTGTCTTTCTCTTCCTGCTGCCTGCCAAACCGAATAGAACAATTAAGCTACCTCTCCAACACCGTCTGTCTGCATGCCACCATGCTTTAGGCAACCATGGACTAGACATCTGAAACTGTAAGCCAGTCCCAATTAAATTTTTTTTCTTTATAAGAGTTGACATGGTTGTGGTGTCTCTTTGCAGCAATAGGACAAGTTTACTCTCCAAGTAAAAACCTTGGGTCAGAACTGAAATCAGGGCCAGCCATATGCCATTTATTATCTTTTCTCATTAAAATCTGGGTTTTATTTATTAAATATGGAGAGATGAAGTCTCAGGAAAAAGTGGATATAGGGTTTAGTTTCCTGCATTTGACTGGTTTGACCATGGCCAGATAAACCAATTTTGCACTCTTTTAACACCAAGAAAGATCTGTGGCAAGTTACTGAAGTCTGCAAAGTGATGGCGGTTCTTTGTGGCCATGGAGGCACCATGTACAAGGTGAGCTGTTACTGAGAAGCAGTTTGCTAGAGTAGTCAGAAGTATTTTCGGTACCTTTAGAGTTAGTTCTCTGATCCCACCCTCTTCCTGATCTCAAGGATCAACTCAGGTTATCAGGCTTGGTGGCAAGTGCCTTCACCCACTGTGCCGTCTTGCTGGCCCTAAACAATTTTTTATATCTTTTTTTTTTCAACTTGGAAACATAAATACCCAGAATTTAAATGTATCTTCATTTAAATTAAAGTTTATTTAAATTAAAGTTTGCATAAGGCACTTAAGTTTTCTTGAATCCTATTAAATCAGACTTGTAGAGACAGATCTAAAAAAAAAAAAAAAAAAAACCACAGTTTCCTTTTTAACATCATTGGTTGGGAAATGCAAGCACAGAGATAAAATGGGAATTTCTCACTGACAAAGGGTAAGTTGGAATTCTGTGGCCGGAGAAGAGGACAGAAGACCATTCCTCAGCATAATAGTCAAACCTCCTTCCACTCTTTTCTAAATGAGCATAGGACATAGATGCATAAAACCTTCTGGTGTATGCATAGGGGAGAATATGGTGATAAAGTTATGGATTATTATAGGTTATTAATTTTTTTCCTTTTGCCTAATTTTATCCTTCTGAATACATTCTGAATTCATTTTCTATAATGAATATACATTATCTTGATAGTTCATGCCTTTGTGAATGCCAATCAATCACTGTGCTACTGACTACATTCCTGGTCCCATATACTACTTTAAAAAAATATTGTTTGCAGTATGTTTCAACATCCCCTTTTTATTCGTATATGTATAGGTGTTTTTCCTGCATGTATGTGAATCGCATTTGCAGCCACCATGTGGGTGCTGGGAACTGAAGCTGGGTCTTCTAGAAGAGAGGCCAGAGCTTTTAACAGCCAAGCTCTCTGTAACCCTCCATGTGTTACTTTTACAGCCAAGAAAACACATATGAAAATTAACATATGGCATCAAATTATCAATCTTAAATTGTACTGTAAGTTTTCACTCACGTTTAAGCTTCTTCAGGCCCTCCATTATTGACTGTACGGTAACCTTCCCAGTTCCTGTAAAACATTTGATTCAGACAGAGGCAGCTACATAAAAACTCAGTAAGATTAATAAAAGTAGAGAAATGATTAAAAAGAACATATTACATGATTTTCTGTCACCTCAGGTGCCCCCCCCCTATAGAAAGTACTAGAAAGAACTTGTTTGTATTTGCTTTGGAATTTGGATTAGCTTCTCTCTCAGTTGAATATGAGGGAACAAGTGACTTCTGTAGGGAGACAGATATCTCCAAACATCTCTACTTCTTCAGTAGCAGCTTCTCTTTTGTAGAACGCAGTCCATAATTACAGGTCACAAGGGGGAGGGGAGCTGCCAAAAGAATCTGCCCTCAAATCTATAATCTTTTCCCAACAGATGACAGTAGATGTAATTCTTTTCCCATTTTTAATTTTGCATGGGTGGGTGCTTGTATGCATATGCACATATGTACCCACAAGTACCATAGCAGGCATGTGGATGTGAGAGGAAAATTGTAGGAGCTGGTTCTCTCTTTCTATTATGTGGGTCCTGGGGATCAAACTCAGGTTGTCAGGCTTGGCACCAAGTGCCCTTATCTTGCTGGAATGCATATGTATGTACATATATGTGTGTATGGATATATTATATTACATATAGTATATACAAAGTAAAGATATAAGGAAAAGTATGTTGGCATATGCTCAAATGTTAGAATAGGAAGGGAAGGACCTGCTATTTGTTCTGACAAAAACTTTTTAAAGTGTTTCTTATTAGCATCTATTAGTTACACATGACAGTGGGTTTCACCCTATCTTCATACATGTATTGCTGTATTTGATCATATTCACCTCTTCTTACCTTTTCTCTCCATCTATTTCCTGCTAATTTTTCCTCTTCTCAACTAACTCTCCTACTTCCACATCTTTATTCATTTTTTGGTGACCTGGAAATCTTTTTTGAGAACCATTACAAATGTGCTCTGCTACAGTGAGGACACAGTCTGCCTTGGACTGGAAAGATGCCCCGGAAGACTTCCGTCTCAGCCATATGCTCCTCTGCATATATTTATCACATTATATCCCATTATTTTATGTGCTTCTTCCTCTACTGGATCAAAAGCTTTTTGAGGACAAGGGATGCAATTCATTCCTTTTTGTGTTCTTAGCATTTGATATCAGACTTTTTCTTTAAGAGCATTAAAGTCTCTTGGGAGATCACAGAGGTGTATAAAAAATCCAGAGCAGGAGATAAGTGATATGTCTAACAAAATCCTATCAGAATTCAGAGAAGAAACTATGCTGTTTTCATTGAGGGGTGAATGGTGCAATAGGAATCTCACAATGCAGATGGGAGCACAGGGCAGTCAGACAGGACTTCATGTGGGATGGAGATGGAGTAGGGGGCATTCCAGACAAAGTGATGCCTAAGGTAAGGGACAGAAGCAGGAACAAAGCCACTTTAGAGATCCATGGCACAGTGGTTTGCAGCAGAACAGGATGGAAGCAGTGGAGAAGGCTTAAGAGTACGTGTAGATTTTGCAGCAGGTTTATTTTTTTTTCCATTTTTTTTTTCCAAGACAGGGTTTCTCTGTGTAGTCCTGGCTGTCCTAGAACTCACTTTGGAGACCAGGCTTGCCTTGAACTCACAGAGTTCTACCTCCTTTGCTTTCTGAGTACTGGGATTAAAAGGTGTGTACCACTACACCTGGCTTTAATTTATGCTAGAATTCAAACCCAGGGCCTTATGAATGATGCTAGGCCAGTGTCCCATCGCTGACCTGTATCTCAGTGAGTAAATGACCAATCATCCCTGAACTCCTGCTTCTCCTGAGCCTTGGTCTACTGCTCACTTTTATTTCCTAATTTCAATCACTGATATATTCGTACTTCCTTTTTGGGTTAGAATCATGTCTTTACTTGCAATTTTAAAAAGGAGAGCATAGGCATAGTCTTTTCTTTTTTCTTTTTAGATTCTTGGTAGACAAGATGTGGTCCATGGACCAGGATCTTTGATGCCACAGTGAAGCTTGTTAGACATGCAAAGCTTCACCCTAGACCTGAACCCAAGCCTTCATTTGAACAAAATGACAAGATGTGCTGGCTGGTCTCATGTCAACTTGACACACAGACTAGAGATATCTGAAGGGAAGGAACATAAATTAAGAAGAGGTTTTCATAAGATCCAGCTTCAGGGTGTTTTCCTAATTGGCAGATGGCGAGGGAGGGTCCAGCTCATTGTGGATGGTGCCATTCCTGGGCTTGTGGTCCTGGGTTCTATAGCAAAGCATGCTGAGCAAGCCAGGGGAAGCAAGCTAGGAAGCACTCCTCCATGGCCTCTGCATCAGCTCCTCCCTCTCCCCAGGTTTCTTCCCAGTTTGAGCTCCTATCTTGACTTCCTTTGATGATGAACAGCGATATGGAAGCATAAGCGAAATAAACCCTTTCCTCCCCAACATACTTTTTTGGTCATGGTGTTTTGTGTAACCCTGACTAAGAAAGAAGGTAACATACGCACTCAAGTGTTTTAAATAATACAGAAGAGATCATTTCTGAGGATCTTATATGCTGATCTTAAAAGCGCACTTTTAGGAAGACACCGCCTTGCGCACAGAAGCCCTCACCGTTAAATTTCAGGTAAGGCATCAGCTCTTTCATCTCGTCCTCTGTGAACTCCATCCCCTCCTTTTCCAGGAACTTGCCCAAGTCCTCGATGTCAATAACTTCTCCTAAGAAAGGATGAGAAATGGGATGCAGATTTATTACGGAAATAGTTCTTAAACCTGGAGTGAAAAGGAGCACCGGGAAATCAGAAATCCTGAGCCCATAGATCTGCTTTGGTGTATAGCAGGACAAGACAGAGGAAATGCTCCAGGCTTTGAAACCCCCGTGGGCTGTGCAGAACCAGCACCAGACTGGGCTTTAAGCAAGGCTTTAACTTTGTCTCTTTCCACTGCCCATTTGAACACCCTTTTCTTCTATATGCCAGTCTCCTTCCTTCGTCACAGTCTCCCTCTGTTGCTCATGTTGCCCAGGCTGGCAGGGAAACATTAAGTTTTTCTGCCTCAGTTTCCTAAGTAGATTGGAACTACAGGTATATACCATTGTAACTGAAAATACACAGCAGTGAAAAAAAACCTTCATTTTTTTGTTTACTTTAATTACATCTGCCTGTAATTTACTTCTTTGGTCACTACGCATCCCAACAATTCATCTCATTTCAATACAAACAATAAAGTTTTTCTTATTAGTTTTAAGAGATTTAACCGCATTAAAGGCTGTTAAAAAGGGGTGGTGGGGCAAAAATATCCCACTGCCTAATACCCAAAACAATTCTCAGTTTTTCTTTCTAGTTTTTGATAATGACTGTATTTATATAATGTGAAAATCTAATGTAAATATGATTTTGTATTTTGCTATGAAGACCAGGTTGTTTTCAAATTTGTGATTCTCCTGCCTCAGCTTCCTGAGTGCTGAAATTACAGATGTGTGCCACCATGCTTGGCTTGTGTTTTGCTTTTTCAACCTATAATAATTTCTTTATAAATATTTTAAGGTACCACATAATATTTTGAAATGTTAATACTTTTTAAGAGTAATTTTTTAAGTCAGCATAAAAGTATCAGGCTTCATTCTAGCATCTTCATATAAACGCAGCATTTTACGTGGCTCCGCCTTTCCTCACCCTCTTCCTCAACTGGCTTCCCTCCCACATTAGCATACTCATAAGCCAGCCAAAGCTACCGTGCCTGGGCAGCTCATGCTGGTAATGCTGGCTTTGCCTGGTTTTGATGAACTTCCTTGAATATCTTGATATCTGACTATATGTGTGGGGATTATACAGGATTATACTCATGTTTAAGTAACGTAATGTTTTATTCTGTGCTATTAAGTATCCAACTTAAGTAACATTTTATATATATATATATATATATATATATATATATATATATATATATATAGTCTCTATGAAGCACAGACTGATCACAAGTTTGTGGTTTTCTTACTACATAGTTGTTTGTATAGTGTTTCTCATATATACACTTAGGTATTTCTAACCTATTATGCTTTCCATGCTACTTATTATGGGAACAAAAATCTTGCAACAGGATTTTAAATTGTACCAGTAAAGTACTCCTGTAGGATACTTTTCTAGGAGGGGGTTGTCTGGGGTAAAGGGTATGAATACTTTTATGGGTTTTGATATCTGTTGGCTGGTCTTATAAGTCAACTGGGCACATCAAGAAGAGTTATCTGAAGGGAGGGAAATCGATAAAATGTCTCCATGAGATCCAGTTGTAAGGTAATATCTTAATTATTGACTGATGGGGGAAAGCCCAGCCTATTGTGGGTGGTACCGCCCCTGGGCTCCTGGTCCTGGGTTCTATAAGAAAGCAGGTTGAACAATACATGAGGAGAAAGCTAGGAAGCAGCACCTCTCATGGCCTCTGTATCAGCCCCTGTCTCCAGGTTCCTGCCCTGTCTGAGTTCTTATCCTGACTTCCTTTGATGATGAACAGCATTATGGAAGTATAAGCCAGATAAACCATTTCCTTCTCAACTTGCTTTTTGGTCATAGTGTTTTATCTCAGTAATAAAAACCTTAACCAGGATGATATCTGATTCTATACTGGAAATTTTCAGGGAAAAATTCACACAATACTATAAGTATCAGTATAAATTCATGTTATGATTTACTTGAGTTCAGTGGATCCACAAAAATGGAAAAATGCCATATAAAAGAATCTAGACTTTCCCCATGGTGGCATGTGGCTTTAATCCCAGCACTTGGGAGATCCAGAGAGGAAGATTAGGATTTCAAGGTCATCTTTACCAATGTGTTGGGTTTCAGTAGGCTTGGACCACCCTCCCACCCACCCACCCATCCACCCACCCACCCACCCATCCATCCACCCATCCATCCATCCATCCATCCATCCATCCATCCATCCATCCAACCATCCATCCATCCATCCAACCATCCATCCACCCATCCATCCATTTATCCATCCATCCACTCATCCATCCATCCAACTAAGCACACACATACAAAAACAGAGCAACTTTAATGAACGGAAAGGTACTTTCCCAGTATTAATTGCTAAGTATTCAAGATGATACTTATAACTGCCTCCTATAATGGCTTAAAACTTACCCTTGATGTAACTGACAATATCCATCAGTTCATTCAGATCCACTGAACTGCTACCTGTAAGTTAAGGGAAAATGATTCCATGTGTCTAAGATTCATAGAAATTATACACCATTACCTTCTGAAATTATGAAGAACCCATGAATTCAGTGACTCTTTTCTAGTTCTCCTTAGAATTTTATGGATTTATTCACAGAGTTAACAGTGCTATGTTGGAAACAAAAAAAAACTTAAACTGTGAAATGAATATTGTATCTTCTTTTTTTTTTTTCACTGTTTTAGAGACCACCAGAATGATCTAAGTTAAGAAATGATTATCATAGTCCTGCGTGGTGATAAGTTTCATATTTAATAAAAACCAGTCTTAAATATCAAAGAGAGGAAACACGACAGTCAAATCTCACCCAGCTGTCTTCCGGTTTCCTCAGCCTGTTCCTCTGGCTTCTCCTGCCTGCTCTGTCTTCCTACACCTGCCTTAAATACCCTCTTCGCCCAGTTGTTTCACATCCAGGTTAAGATTAAAGGTGTAGGCTACCATTCTTTGGTAGTTAGCCTTGAACTCACAGAAACACAGAAAAATATCCTCTGTCTCTGGAGTTATGGGACTGAACCACCACTGCCTGCCTGGGAGCCTGGAACTCCCTCTGTAAACTATGCTGGCTTCAAACTCAGATCTGCTGGGATTAAGGGTGTAGGTCACCATGCCCAGCCGGGCGTAGGTCACCAAACTCTGGCACCACATTATATGTAGATCTTGTAGGAGAGGAAGAGTTAGAAAGAGAATTGGAGACAGAGTTAGTGAGTGGATAAGAACATCATGTGAGAACAGGACCTCTCAAGAAGGTGGGCCACAGGTGTCAAATGAAGGAAGAACAGACTTGAACATGAACCTTGATAAAGATAGATAGGTCATTGGTGAATGTGATACTAGAGAGTGTTAAGGAATAGGTCAGGGATCAGAGACAGCCTGGTCTCAAACTCAGTGTGTAGCTCCACCTCTTAGGGGCTGGTACTACAGGAGCAGTGGATCTCTGAGGCCAGCCTGTTGTCAAGAGGAACTAAGCAGAGTTGGAACAAGAGACAAGTGTGACGGAATAGCATATGGGTACCCATGGCAGCACACAGAGGGAAAGTATGGGGAGGAAGACACTCAATACACAGGCGATAAGAGGGGGGCTCTGCAGGAGCCAGGGTTCAGAGACAGCAAGAAGAAACAGGATCTGTGTACAAGTGGAAAAACAACCAAGATTCTCTTCCCTTTAAAGCAAGATAAAAGGCAGGGCATGTGGCCCTGGACACAGACAACTCATAAAAAGGAAGGTAGGAAAACAAGGAGCTTCTTGTCTAATTGCATCTATTTTCTTATGAAATCTGAGGTAAGGTCATCATCTAAGTGTTAAGGTGAGAAGGTACTAGAACTTTAAATAGAGAAGATGTGAAACTGTCTCTGTGAGTAAGACAACAGTCCTTGGAAATGTAGCAGAGACTTCCTCGGAAGTACTAGCGACTGCCTTGGAAACCTGTGACTGTTATCTGAAGTGAATTCTATTAGCATGGTTTTATGATTTCCCAGCTCTCTTGAGCTATTCAAGAACAAGCACAGAATCAGGAGATGGCTTGGTTTTGCCAAGCATGTTTGGTAGGGTTTCTGAGAGTTTGTAATGCTATGTGATGTTAAGCATGGAATCTCAAAAAGGAAGGCAGCAGTGGGAGGGCTGTCTTCATGGCTGGAGAGAAGCTGGAGCTGGCACTTCATGCTCTTTTCTGCCACAGCATATATTTCAGTGGTATTATGGAACAATGGCACAGTAATATGTTTTAGTCCATATATAATTATTCCTAATTAACAGTGTCACTCTTCATCTCAGAGCTCTGCTTTCATCTACATTATTTCAGAGAAACAAGGCAGATTTTCAACTCACTGCATATAGATCTGCATGTGTATGCGTTTTTTGATTGTGTGTGCAGTGTCTGTGTGTGGATATGTGTACATGAGCAGGTGTCCACAGATAGGCCTCTGGAGTTGGAATCATGGACAGTCATGAGCTGCACTATATGGTGTTGGGAATCAAACTCGGGTCCTCTGCAAGAACAGTATGTATTACCTGCTGAACCATCTCTCCAGCCACTGAACTATGCTGCACAATAATTACTCTCCCTAGTTAATAAAAAGGTGACAGGCCAGTAGTCAGGCAGGAAGTTAAGCAGGACAGCCAAACTGAGAATGATAAATGAAGGCAGATTCAGAGAGTCACTGGCAGAAACAGGGAGAGCAAGATGGTACACTGTACTGAGAAAAGGTGCCAGGCTACATGACAAAGCAAACATAGAAATATGGGTTAATTTAAATGTAAGAATTAGCAACTAACAATCCTGAGCTATAGGCAGAGCATTTATAAGTAATAGTAAGCCTCTGGAAGCAGTGCTGGGATGGGCAAACTCCACCTATAGAGTTATTTCCCTGTTTATCTTGCTTCATATAGTTTCCATTACTGCTTTGATAGAGTTCTGCTAACGGAGAAGTCAGGCGACAGGAGGCTAGGATGACTATTAGAGGGTTTTAACTTGGTGTTCACTACCAATAGAATTCAGGGATTTCTCGAGCTTGAATAGGAAAAATATATACTTATTTTCACTAACCACTAGTAGCTGAAGCAGCATTTTTAAAGAACAGATTCTTTAGACAGCAAACCATAAACAGCAGAATCTGTAACTTTGTCTGTCACTAGTAAAATCACCCAAAGTTCATGTCAATGTTTGCTTATGCCCTGATGTGGGATGTCCTTTTGTATATTGTGAATACCATTGGTTAATAAAGAGGCTGTTTTGATGTATGGCAAAACATCTTAGAGGTAGGTGGGTGATTCGAGCACAGATAGAAGGGAAGAAGGGCAGAGTCAGAGAGACATTGCAGGTGGCCACCCAGAGAGCAAGATGTAAAAGTACAGGTAAGCCATGAGCCATTTGGCGAGACATAGATTATTGAGAATGACTTGAGTTAAGTCATAAGAGCTAGTTGGTAATGAGCCTGGGCCATAAGCTAAACAGTTTGTAATTAATATAAGCCTTTGTGTAAATATTTGGGACCAAGTGGCTGTAGGCAGGTCTGGACCATGGGGCTAGGCCAGGCCAGAAACTTCTGGCAACAATGCCCATCTCTATTTTAAAGTGACAATAATTTGGCCTGCTAGAACTTAAGTGCTTTAAAAAGTAGTTTGGATGTTCTGGTAAACTATATTTCAGTATGGTGTGTTTCTCGGTAACCCTGTAGAAACAGGTCCATGGCACAGTAAGGGTAAATCCCCTGATGTATCTGAAGACACAGCAGTGGTGGAGAGGAGAAGGGCAGGGAGCGGCCTGCAGTACTCACCGTCGGATGGTAGCTGGGCCATCAGTTCTTCTAGTTCTTCCTCGGTCATCTTCACTTCCATATTTTCCAAGACAGACTCCACTTTTTTTACCTTGGCCCGTGGTCCTTAGGAAAGGAGGGCATGGAATGAGAATGTGGGAATGAGAATGTGGGCACTGAAATGCCGGCATTGCTTCTGACGGGTGAAAGCACTGATCAGGTTCACACATCAGAAACTCCTACTGGGAAGCTGACCACTTAAGCCCGAGGAAACCATTACTGTGCGCATGCCCAAGATTTAGATATCGTTACAGTAGAAACAACTGAGGGAAATATGCATTCACGTGCCAACAGCAATCGTCTTTGTTAGAAGACACGGAGACTTTTGCCGCTTTTAAATTGTGGGTGCTGGGAATCAGACAGGCATTACTCTGCCTGACATTTTACAAACTTTAAGAATATTTTTAAAAATTAGTTATATAAAGTTCTTCATCTTCCCTCTTCTTACAACCCCTCCTGTGTCCCCCTCCTAAATTCATGGTGATTTATTCTTTACCTATTGCTCTACATATGTGAATAAATATAGTTTTGCAACTATACATATATTTTATTTATTTATTGGGGACTGACCACTTGCTATTGGATAACTAGTCAGGGAATTTATTCCTAGGAAGACATAGTTTCTTTCTCTCAGTACTCATTAGTTTTAGCTTTTCACCTCAGGTTGGGAACCCATCGGATTTCCCCCACCCACACTGGCATGTCAGTCAGATTTATATATTCCATTTTAGGTATATGAGTATCTTGCCTACATGTATTTTTGTACACCATGTGCGTGTCCGGTGCCCACAGAGGTCAGAAGAGGGCATCATAGCCCCTTGAACTGGAATTAAGGATGGTTGTGACTACCATGTGGGTGCTGGGAATTAAACGTGGGTCCTCTGCAAGAGCAGGCAGTCAGGGCTCTTAGCCACTGAGCTGTCTCTCTAGCCCCTGCGCTGTTTGCCCTTGACTTCTCAAGTTGGAGAATTTTCTGGTAGTTTTTCTTTTAGAATTGAGTCTAAGACTTGTACATGCTAGGAAAGCGCTCTACCATCGAGCTACATCTCATCATATCTTTACATTTTTCTTTGAGATAGACTATGCCTAAGTTGTACAGGACGGCTTCAAACTTGAAATCCTCTTGTCTCAGCCTTGGGAAGCATTTGAAAATATAGTCTCTTAATTTAAAAAGAGAGCGGCTGGATGTGGTGGGTTATACTCGTACCACATTACTTAATTGGGTGACATAAGATTACTGTAAATTGGAGGCCAGCTTGAACTACTAAATGAATTTCAGGCCAGTCTGGACTAAAGAATGAGCCCCGCCCCTAACAACAACAAAACAGACACACAAAATTAAAAGGATAGTAGTTTGAATAGAGTATATAAAATAGAAATAAGATATTCCCTTTACACCAATACAGGGGGTTCCAGCCTCCATGAATAATCAACAGAGGAGAATGCAAGTCTAATGTCTTATGATTGAAACAGTCAGTGCACACAAATCTAACCGTAAACCCTTAGGAGTCTTCTACAGTAATAGGATACTTAACCTGTGTCTCTGAGAGATCATGCATCCAAACACAAGAAGCAAGTTATATGTCATATTGATGTATCAATAAATTGGCAGGAAGAAAAGCTGGAACATTTTAAAAGATGACACTAAACTTTCCCCTCCTTGATACAGAGCCTCGCTACACAGAGCACACAGGATTTGAACTCATAATCCTCCTGCCTCAGCTTCCCAAGAGGAAGGATTATAGGCACGTGACACCACATCTGGCCAAGGACTTTTTACTTGCTTTCCCGTCATGCATCTCACTCACCTTTGAGGTCCTTCACATGCTTCAGTAGTCGCTTCTTATATATCTTCCCACCAGCTGTAAGGGAAGAGAGAATTTAGAATTTAAGTCAGTTGTTGGGAAGACTGACTAAGACAGCGCACACACAAGATGGCATCCAGGGTCTGAAAATGAGCTTCTGATTTGTTTGGAAGCTCACTTTTACCACTGTAAGGACAAAACCAAATATGAGGAAGTGAGTTAGAAGTATACACAGTGGTTGAATTAAAAAGTCTTAATTTCCCATTTCTCCCCTTTCTCTCATTTTTTCATTTTTAGAAACTGTATGTGGATGTTTTGTGCACTACTTGCACGCAGAGTCCAGAATAGGGCGTCATATCCATTGGAGTTGAAATTATTGGTGGGTTTGACCTGTTTGAGGGTGCTGAGAACCAAATCCTGGTCCTCTGCAAGAGCAACCTGTGCACAGAATTGCACCACCCCTCCTGGCCATCATTTAGAGCTGGCAGTGTGCCCAGGGCAGCAGAACCATTTAAGTTTGATGGTAGAAGTTTGTGAGAGCTATTGTCAGCTTGAGAGCTAAGAACAGGCAGCAAGATTTCTTCTACAGTGAGACCTGTGTTTTCTTAATGGGTTTTCCTGGATACCAACGCATAACTCCATTGCCTCTATGGTCCTAAGTTCAAGTCTGAAGGAGCGAGTTCAGCACTCACCGTAGACTGATAGGGTTTGCTGCAGGTCCTTGTATGCTCTGTCGGGGAGTGCCAGTCCCACTTTCCTCAGCACATTTTTCAGATCACCACCGTCAACCCTTTTCCCTTTAGGAAGATGCAGATTTTTAACAGGTAAGAATTTTAGCAATGAATGAATGAGCTTTTAAAATTTTGTTTACCTATTGTGTGTAATGCTATGTAAGCACTTCTGTGCACATGTACATGTGGAGGCCAGAGGTCAGCCTTTGCTCCTCAGGAGTTCTCTCTCTCTCTCCTTGAGACAGTGTCTCTCATTGGGAACTGGGGCTTGCTGAGTAGGTAATGCTGATTCTCAGTGAGCTCCAGGGATTTGCCTGGCTCTGTAACTCCAGCACTTAGATTACAAGTTTATGCCACCATGGTTGGCTTTTTCTGTGGGTTCTGGGATAAACACTCAGGTCCTCCTGCAAGAACTCTCTAGACTGAGCTATGCCCCAAGCATGGATGGTTTTCGATCACTGCAAAATATTTAAATTAGTTCTGTGGCATAATCCTACTATAGGAGTGAAATTTCAAAGGAAATTGTTAAGATACATAAATTCAAGGGACATGTGAATGTGCTATTTGTTATAAAAGGAGAATTTATATTTTAATTCAAGAAAAGCGGACGCTCACATTCCAGATACAGATCAAACCCCACCTCGAGACTGAATAGTACTGATTTATGCTTTGGCTGTTTAGACAAAAGTGCCTCCCCGAATCTCTCTCTCTCTCTCTCTCTCTCTCTCTCTCTCTCTCTCTCTCTCACACACACACACACACACACACACACATCCCATAAAATCAAAGCCCAAATCAAATATAAGAATGTGGAACAAATATTTAATGCTTAATTTTGTAGGAGAGTTAATTGAGCATGTCAGTAGTAGCCTCAAAATAAAACTATTGTTTGAAGACAATATTTTTCCATAAAATATTAAGACTTTAGTTAATAATGAATGCCTTTAAGCCATAACTACTCACCAGTAAAAGTTTTTGCTTCGTCCATTAACACATGTAAATCAACCATTTTATTTTCTGTATGAAAAGACAATCCAAGCACAGAAACTCAGTTAAATTTGGAAAAGTCATAAAAAATACATCTTTTAAAGAGCTGGGATTTAGCCATCTTTCATGACTTTTATCATTAACTATTTTAGCTCATGAAGAAAAAAAGAAAAAAAAGACAAGCTGGATTTTAAAGATATCAGCCATCACCAAATACCATTCTGGGATACACTGACTTTCCTTCCTTCTAGCCGCCTGTCCTGGGTCTGGATGAAGAGCGCGCTCAGGAAAACACTCATCTCTGATTCTCTTCCTAACAGCCTACACTGGTTTTGCCTCTTTGACATTCCTGTCCAGCTAAAGTGATCTCATCAAATCACGAATGAACTATTTCATTAAAAGTCGGTATTTGGGCTTATGCCAGTCATCCCAGCACCCAGGCCAGGTGTGCCTCATACTGTTTGAAGCACACAGGCTACAGTATAAGTCAAAACAAGCAGAAACAGCTAAACATGGGAAGAAATGCAGGTGAAGTGCATTTGTTAACTGGCTGCATAGACTACTCAGACACAGTGAAACGTTCCTAAGTTTTCCTAAGAGACTTACTGTTTCATTAATTTTTTTTATTATTATTTTTAACACTTATAAGGCTACACAGAATCCCTAGCTTCCTTCCTAGGGCAGAGGTATCTGAAATAGTCACCATCGATAGGCAGGTGTCTTATTAGGTCTTCATAGTCTTCCTTCTCAAGTTCAAAGTCTGCATTCTTCAAAATGAGTGGTATGCTAGACACACGGACTTTTTTCCCTAAGAAATAAAGAGATGGAAGTAAATGCAAGGAATTCCAAACATGAAAGACGAGAGCTTTAAGAATATGGAGAGCGGCCAGAGAGATTGCTCAGTGGTTAGAACACTTCTGCTCTTCCAGACGTCTGCAGCTTAGTTCCCAGCACACACATTATGCAGCTTACAGTCACTTGTAATTCCAGCTCTAGGGGAGAGGACTCTCTTCTGGACTCTGTGCACATATGCCCACATTCAAGACACTTAATTAAAAAAATAATTCCTTAAAAAGACTGGATATTAAAGAGCATGGATTCAATCTCAGAGGGATAGTGAAATGCTGGCTATTTCACAAGCCAGATGGGTCACTATGAGAGCTGGGAAGAGAAGAGGCTTTTCACTGTGGTACAGCCTTCAGCTGAAGTGATCACAGATGAAGACAGAGGTTATCTTGTAAATGAAAACAGCCTCAAGGCTGCCACGGTAACAACACCGTCCTTGGCTACCAAGGTAAACCTGTGAGCCATAGGTGAGTTCTGAGGACATATTCAAAATCAGCAAACTAGTGGAATCATGGACTAGCAAGATTCTAATTGGTGAGAAACGCAGGAACTGTAGGCCCGGCTCTTGGGACTCTTACCTTTGATGGGCACCACACTGTCCAGTAATCTCTTCTTATAGACTGTTCCACTTTCTATAAGACACCGTGAAGCACAAGGGAAAGAATGAGACTGTCACATTCTCTCTCTCTCTCTGCCTTGTAAAAGTGAGGTGAACTGTAATTACCACTAAATTACATCTCTAGCCATGAAAGTCTATACATTTATAATACACGTTTTATATGACTCACCTAGAAATTTGTTTCAACCTCCAATAACGGCAGGAGGACCACTCTCAAGGCATTTAAGTTTGAGACTTAGCAGGAACCGATGGGGCATGTTACAAACACATTTTCCTCTTTGGCTTTCTTCTTGTTTTCTTTTGGTATTGTACTATAGCCTCTGTCTTTCCCCCCTTTCTCTGCCCATGAGGCAAACCTATATGCTTAGCCCAAATGGTAGCCCATATAAAAGGATAAGATTAAAATATCAAGCTAGGCATGATAGCACATGACTCCTCTCAGCATCCGGGAAGCCGAGACAGGATGATTACAATTTGAGGCCAGCTTGCTAAGTTCAAGGCCAGTCTGAGCTATGGTCTCTTTCTCAAAAAAAAAAAAAAAGTTGTTAATTTGAACAGTAATAATAACAAATATTTTAAATTACTTGACAAATTAACTCCATAAGTGAAGGTGAAGTAAAATTGGGACCGATGATATCCACCAGTCCAGCATCTGTCCCCAGAGAGCTCCAGCCTGTGGACCCTCCATGTCTGGAACGTGTCTGATGAGTCTCCAGTACAGGCCATTTGCCTCTCCTTACTACATTCACAGAATCAAAGCGTGCTAAGAAAGCTTCAGGGTGGTAGAGGGCTTAGCATTCAGAGGAGACCATCCTGGTCACTAGCAGCATCAAAGGGAAGGCAAGAAGGGAGGGTGTAAGGGAAGAGGCAATTATGGAGGCTGGTCCCTTGAGAGAAGAACGAGGAGGCAGGTCGGGGAGGGGACGGACACAGCGAATGGGCAGTCTAAGGTGCACGCATCAGGAATTCAGATGGGCGAGGTGGCAGACACAGGGAATGGGCAGCCTTACGTGCATGTGGCAAGAATTCAGATGGGCACCGAGCTCTGACTTCTCAGGATGCTGCTGCTCCCTCTAGGGGGCACTAGTACCCTTGCCAATGTGCAAGCTTGCCCTTGCTTGAGGGACAGTTGGGATAGGAACAATGGAAGCTGGGACGGGGAAGAAAGGCTCTGTCAGGGTCCCTGGACTGGGCAGGATACACAGGTGAAGGTCAGGATATCCTCTAGGTCTACCCCCTCCCCATGAGCCATGCACGTAGTCTGGAGGTAGAGCTTTTGAGGGGCTTGTGGGTTAAGCCACTGACAGAATAGATACTGTCTGCACGGATGCACGATGCTGGCGGGACCCTGCTCCCAGGAATTTACCTTTTAGCTGCATTGTGGGGAGATGAGAGGTTTCCCAGGGGACAGACAGATGTGAGGTAGACTGCAGGGAGTTGGGGGTGGGGCTACACAATTTAGCCAGGGCTCACTGGCTAAATATAAGAGAGAAGTTTCTCACTTTCAAATTAAAACACATTTAAGACAAGGGCTACTTATTCACCACAGTTCTCTCCCAGAAGCCCACAGTACCCCATTCATTTCTCTGAACAGCAGCAGCATGCTAAGTACTCACTAGTGATGGGCAGAGATCTTAACAGCTTCAACTCTTCTCTTTCAGTGACTGCGATTCCCATGTTCCCCAGAACGTTTTTTAAGTCTTTGGTGTTAACTCTTTCTCCTTTAAGTAAGTGGGAATTGTTTCAGGTTAAGAGATAGTGATTTTAACTTGAGAAAAATATAACTAAGTAGCACTTTCTCTAACCTCAAGGCTAAGCAAGTACAAAGATGTGAACCAGTGTCACTAATTCATAGTTATTTGTAAGTCAGTATTTGAAAGCGTTTTTTAAAGTAGGGTAAGAGGACAGCAATTGTCTTCTGCGCTGGGGGTCAGTCCAGCATGGAGCAGACTGTATAACAGCCGGTACTGTGGCAGCCCTATGGTTTGAATTCTCTCCAAAAATTCACATCGAAACTTCAATTACAGTACAGTGGTAACAAGAGGCAAGCTTCAGGAGAAAGTGATGTCATGGGGCTTTTCCCCACATGGGAGTACAGACCTAGGAAGAGGCCTCACAAAGCAGGAAGCCCTCTGTTTCCCTTTTCCATTCTCCACAATGTGAGGACACAGTGTCCCGGACCCTACCCTAAAGCAGGAAGTGGCCCCAATCCCAGCAGATACTGAGTGTGCAAGTGTTTTGGTGCTGGATTTCCCAGACTCCACAGTGCTGAAAAACTACTCAGACTGTGTTGTTATTGTTAGAAGATCGTGAGAACATTAAGATAGATGGCACAGGACTTATATAATTCTACTTGTATGTAAAAATCTCTCATTTCTACCTAACAGCCTGAATTTTGGGACTGACTGTTCATTCCGATTATAGTCCTGATGCAAAAATTTTGGAATTCAAATTAACTATAGTAATATGTGTTTTATTTCTTCAAACACTAGTGAAGAACTAATACTAATACTCAACTGCTATCAATAGACACAATTATCTATGAGTAGGTAAGAAGTTGGATAAGCTTAATGACCAGTGAGGGGAGGGGTAGACTGCCAATGAAGAAAGGCAATTCTCTACCCACATCAGGATCTCAGTTTTACATGAATCATATCTTATGTGAATTCTCACCTGTGAAAGATTTTGCTGCATCCATCAACACATCCAAGTCAACTTTTTCATGTTCTGAAGGAAATTCAAAATTTAGATTCAAAGATGGAGACAGATTTTTTTTAAAAAAATCATATAAAGTTCTTAAAATATGGTATATAGTTATAGAAAGTTTTCATGCTTTTGTTCAGAATATGTTTATTTTTTAGATTTACTTATTATTTTATTATTATGTGGGTCAGAAGAGGGCACCAGATCTCATTCCAGATGGTTGTCAGCCACCATGTGGGTGCTGGGAATTCAACTTAAGACCTCTGGAAGAGCAGAAGTCTTAACTGCTGAGCCATCTCTCCAGCCCTATTTAATGTTTTTCAGAGACAGGGTTTCTCTGTGTAACAGCTCTGGCTGTCCTGAAACTGGCTTTGTAGCCATGGCTGGCCTTGAACTCACAGAAATCCACCTGCCTCTGCCTCCTGAGTGCTGGGATTAGAGGTGTGAGCTCATAATTTTTAATTTTTTTTAAATCAACAAGAACACACAATAGGCAAAATATTCAAGCTTTAAGTGTATGTCTGTTCAGGGACTATTATTTTTTTTTCCCTTCACAGTATCTGAGAGTAGAGTTTTGCTGGTGTCAGGAGATCTAGTCTTCTCTTGTTGTGTGGATGCAGAGACATGCTAGAAGAACATTTATAAGTGTAGTCCACCAGCCTACTGGGTCACCTACACCCTGCACCCTTTCCAGTGGCACCATCTGCACTGGCAACTGGGGAAAAATACTGTCATCTTTGAATTTATGGCATCTAACATCACTAGCCGTCATTCTGTCCTGCACCATATGTACTTGTAGTAAGATGTCAGTTTTACCTGAGGATGTCCCTGATAGATCCATCTGCTGAGTACAAGAAAGACACCTCAACTTCAAAGACAGACACTACCTCAGAGTAAGGCTGGGAAAAGACTTTCCGATCAAATGGCATTAAGAAATGAGACTTCAAACTAAACTCAATCAAAAGAGATCCAGGAGGACATTACATATTCATCTCATGAAAAATTCATCAAGATGAAATCTCAATCCTGAACATTTATGCACCCAATACAAGGGCTCCCACACATGTAAAAGAAGCATTACTAGAGTTTAAATTGCATGTCAAACCCTACACACTAGTAGTGGGCGACCTCCACACCCACTCACATCAATGGACAGGTCTGTCAGACAGAAGCTCAATAGAGAAATAAGGGATCTAAAAGATGCTATACTCAAATGGACACAAAGGAAGATACATTCTTCTCAGCACCCCATTGACCCTTCTCTAAAACTGACCACATACTCAGTCATAAATCAAATATGAATAGATACACAAAAATGGAATAATCCCTTGTATGCTATGGGACCACCATGGCCTAAAGTAAGAGTCTATCAATGTCACAAACTATAGCAAGCCTACAAACTCATGGGAACTGAATAACTCTCAATTGAACCACATCGGGGCCAAGGAGAAAATAAAGAAATAAAGGTTTCCTAGAATTCAATGAAAATGAATCCACAACATACTTAAGGGACCCAATGAGAGGTGTGCTAAGAGGAAAGTCCACAGCACTAACTGCCGGCATAAAGAATTCAGAGAAATCTCACACAAGCAACTTAACAGCGCAGCTGAAAAATCTACAGCAATTAGAAGCAAACTCACCCAGAAGGAGTAGAAGCCAGGAAATACTAAACTCAGGGCCGAAATCAATAACATTGAAACAAAGAAAACAATACAAAGAATCAATGAAACAAAGAGTTGGTACTTTGAGAAAAATCAGCAAGATAGACAAACCCTTATCCAAATAACTAAAAGGCAGAGAGAAAGTATCCAAATTAACAAAATCAGAAATGAAAAGGGGGACATAACAACAGACACAGAGGAAATTCAGAGAATCATTAGGTCATACTTCAAAAACCTGTACTCCACAAAATTGGAAGACCTAAAAGAAATGGACAGTTTTCTGGAAAGGTACCATTTACCAAAATTAAATCAAGACCAGATAAATGACCTAAATAGACTTTTAACCCCTAAGGAAATAGAAGCTGTTATTAAAAGTCTCTCAGCCCCAAAAAGTCTAGGGCCAGATGGTTTCAGCTTAGAATTCTACTAGATTTTAAAGAAGAACTAATACCAATTCTCCTCAAATTGTCCCACACAATAGAAACAGAAAGAACATTGCCAAACTTTTTATGAGTCTATAGTCATGATACCTAGCCCACAGAATGACACAAAAAAGAAATAAAAATTACAGACCAATCTCCCTCATGAACACTGATGCAAAAATAATAAAACACTGGCAAACTGAATCTAAATACAGATTAAAAAAAGTCATCCACCACAATCAAGTAGGCTTCATCCCAGAGATGCAGGAATGATTCAACATATGAAAATCTGTCAATGCCATCCACCATGTAAACAACCTGAAAGAAAAGAGCCACATGATTATCTCATTAGATGCTTAAAAATCCTTTAACAAAATCCAACACCCCTTAATGATAAAGGTCTTAGAAAGATCAGGGATACAAGAAACATACCTAAACATAAGAAAGGCAATATATAGCAAACTGAGAGTCAACATACACTAAATGGAAAGAATCCCAAAGTGATCCCACTAAAATCAGGAACAAGATAGTTTCTTATTAAATTTCCTTATTTTGGCAAGCTTCTATCAATGAACAAAGGCTAAAATTAAAAGTACAAATAAATGATGTTATTTATTGAAGGTTCATTGGACACAGGAGTGGATGTATCCATAATTTCACCAGAGTCATGGCATCCAAGTTGGTCCCTTTCAGGAGGTAAATGTTCAGTTTTTGGGAATTGGGTCATTATCCCAGGTAAAACAGAGTGCAAGGTGGCTTGAGTATATAGGACCAGAAGGACAGAGAGGAATATTAAAGCCATATGTGGCTGACACTGCTATAAATTTATGGGGATGTGATTTACTACAACAATGGAACACACAGATTAATATTACTCCAGACACAGAAATAAACCATAAACTAGCACATGTTTCTGGAAAAAAACACTAGAAGGTATTATGAGAAACAGTCACAGACCATTTAGGTTATCCAGAAACAAGGCACAAAACAGCTGCTGATCTTTTAAAAACACCCACAGCACTACCTCTAAAATGGCTAACAGAGAAGCTTATATGGGTTCATCAATGGCCTATAACAGAGAAATTGCAGGCATTAGAGCAGCTGGTTCAGGAGCAGTTAAATGCTCAGCACATAGAAGAATCAACCAGCCCTTGGAATTCTGTATTTGTTATTAAAAAGAAATATGGAAAGTGGAGAATGGTAACAGACCTAAGGGCAATAAATAAGGTGATACAGCCAATGGTCTCTCTACAGTCTGGGATTCCTTTGCCTTCTCTGTTACATAAAGAATGGCCTATCATAGTTATTGATTTAAAAGACTGTTTCTTTACAATACCTTTACAAGAATAAGACAAAGAAAAACTTGCCTTTACAGTGCCCACTTACAATAGTTTTTGGCCTATATAGAGATATCATTGGAGGGTACTCCCTTAAGGAATACTGAATAGCCCCATGCTGTGCCAGTATTTTGTACAAAAGCCAGTATAACAAATATGTAACAATGTTCCACAATTTGTAATTTATCATTACATGGACAACATCTTGTTTGTTGATTGAAATATTGATACCTTAGAAAAAATGTTTGAAGACGTGAAAAAAAATTTCCTGCTTGGGGATTACAAATTGCCCCTGAAAAAATGCAAAGAGGGGATTTCATTAATTATTTAGGTTACAAAAAAAGCCAACAAAAAAAAATCAGACCCCCCAAAAGGTACAAATTAGGAGAGATAGATTGAAGACACTTAATGATTCTCAAAGACCACTAGGAGACAGTGCCAACTACAACCCACTATTGGAATAAAAAAATGATGAACTGGATAATTTGTTCAAAACCTTAAATGGTGACAAGGACTTAAATTGTCTGAGAGAATTGTCACCTGAAGCTGAGAAAGAATTGGCTTTGGTGGAAAAGAAATTACAGGAGGCACATGTGGATCGTGTGGATCCAGATCTTATTTACATTCTAGTTATCTTGCCCTCTAAGCATTCTCCTACAGGAATTTTAATGTAAAGGGAAAATGTTATATTGGAATGGATATTTCTACCACATAAACTGAGTAAGAAATTAAAGACATATATGGAAAAGATTTCTGTACTGATATTTAAAGGAAAATTAAGACTTCATCAATTGACAGCAGGATGGACCCAGTTGTCAAGAAATTGGTCAAGAAATTGACCAATTATGGGTAGAAAGTGAACTTTGGAAAAGAGCCTGCAGTAATTTTTTTTTGTAGATATTAACAACAAATATCCTCAAAGCAAAAGAATTGAATTTCTAAAGAAAACTAATTAGATTCTTCCTTGTGTTGTATGAGATAAACCAATTTCTGGAGCTCCTACATTTTATACTGATGCAAACAAATCAGGAAAGGCAGGTTACAAATCAGAACATATAAGTAAAGTGGCTCAAAACCCTTATAATTCTGTTCAAAAGTCAGAATTACATGCTATCGTGATGGTATTAATGGACTTTACAGAACCTCTTAACATAGTCACTAACTCTCAGTATGCAGAAAGAGATGTTTTACACATTGAAACAGTTGATTTTATTAATGATGAGTCAGAATTAACTTCATTATTTATTCTGTTACAGGAAATAATCAGGACTAGAAATCATCCCTTCTATATAACACATTCGATCCTATATGGGTCTGCCAGGTCCTTTAGCACAAGGTAATGATGAAATTGATAAATTATTAATAGGACATGTGCTAGAGGCCTCAGAGTTTCCTAAAAGTGTCACGTCAATAGCAAAGGATTTAAAAAAGATTTTTTCTATCACTTGGCAACAAGCCAAAGAAATTATAAAAAGGTGTCTTACCCGTTCTTTCTATAACCAAACTCCATTGCCAGCATGAAGTAATCCTAAAGGTATACACAGAAATGAAATCCTGCAAATGGATGTATTCTATTTTACAGAATTTGGAAAATTAAGATATGTACATCATACATTAGATACTTTTTCAGGATTTCATTGGGTAACTGCTTTGAGTTCAGAAAAGGCTGATTCTGCAATCACACATTTACCAGAAGTTATGGCCATCATGGGAATACCTGTACAAATTAAGACTGACAATGCTCCAGCATATGTCTCTAGTAAAATGAAACAATTTTTTGTTTATTATAATATAAAGCACATTACAGGAATACCACACAATCCTACAGGGCAAGCAGTCATAGAGAGATCAAATCGAACTCTAAAGGATATGCCAAATAAACAGAAAGGAATAACAAAGACCCCCAGAGATAGACTACATAATGCTTTATTAACTTTGAATTTTCTCAATGCTAATGAGAAAGGAACAACAGCTGCTGAAAGGCATTGGACTCTAGAAAAAACAGCTGAACTAAATCAGCTTGTTTACTTCAAAGGTGTACTAACCTCTGAATGGAAGTCAGGATATGTGCTATGTTGGGGAAGGGGGTTTGCTTTTGTTTCCACAGGTGAAGAAAAGTTATGGATACAATCAAAATTAATAAAGACTTGATTTGAACCAGAGAAGCTTCATGAAAATAAGAATTGATAGCTCATCCACCGATATTACAATTCTTTAAGTTGTAAGAAAAAACCAAGGGTGGGAGCAGGTTTCTGTTTTTGTCTTTATAGAAAACTAGAAATACCCATCTTCAAGAAGTTAAAAGACCTTGGACATCTAGATGTCTAAAGCAGAAGAAAGGATATCCAGAAAAATTTACAAGCAAATAATATTGGACCTATTGGTACCAGTATACTCTACAGGGTAAAATCTCATTGCTTACCCTCTATCTATCTTTATTTGTAAATTGAAGCCCCAGTTTAATTATAATTTAAAGATGACTTTAGAGTTGGAGTGTGGCTCTCTCCTTCTCTAAACCCAAGCATACTTGTTAAAGGAAAATGCAAAATCTCTGTATCATATTAGAAGAGCCACCTGAGATGGGACAGAATAATAACTAAAAATGAGGGACTATTCTATTGTTACTAATCCTATGCTGAAAAAATACTGACATATTTAGCTTTCTGTACATTGTGTTGGGTTTTAGTCTTTTATCAGTTTTCTGCAGTGATTCATGACAATGCCTAATTGTGAACTTGAAGTATCTAAAAGGAAGATGGGGCCCCACAATGATGATTTCACATGGGCTATGACAAAGCCACTAGGCTGACAAACACCAACCAAAGATCAGATTTGGACTACATACTGCTCAGGATAACTTCGAGGCAGCTCCCTGAGATGAACCAGCTTCACAGACTACTATAGCCAGGACTGCAGACAAGCCATGCACTTTCCTGTTATACAGAGACTGGACAACAAATGACACAGCTACTTATTTCAGGACTTGACATTTAACAAAACTTTTCTTTCCAGAATCCTCTAAAGATGCCATCATCGTCTTCCCCAGTCAGCAGGAAGTAAATTTAATAAGGAAATCTATTCAATATAGTACTTGAAGTTCTAGCAGAACAATAAGACAACATAAGGAGATCAAGGGGATACAAATTGGAAAGGAAAATTCAAACTTTCTCTATTCGCAGATGATATCATAGTATAGCTAAGTGACCACCAAAATTCTAGCAGGGAACTCCTACACCTGATAAACACCTTCAGCAATATGACAGGGTACAGCATTAACTAAAAAATAACCTAACAGCTCTCCCATACACAAATGATAATTGAGCTGGAGAAAGAAATAAGGGGAACCTTACCCTTTGCAATAGCTACAAATAACATCAACTATCTTGAGGTGACTCTAACCAGAGAAGTGATAGACCTATACTATAAGAACTTTAAGTCATTGAAGAAAGAAATTGAAGAATATATTAGAAAATAGAATAGTCTCCCATACTCTTGGATAGGTAGGATCAACATAGTAAAAATGGCAATCTTATCAAAAGCAGTCTATAGATTCAGTAAAACCCCATCAAAACCCCAACACAGACCATTGGGTCGGGAGAAGGGATTATATGAAGAAAGGGGTCAGGAGCATGATGAGGAAACCCACAGAAACAGCTGACCTGAGCTAGTGTGAGCTCACTGAGTCTGGACTAACAGCTGGAGGAACCTGTACTGGACTGAACGAGGCCCTCTGAATATGGATGACAGTCAATGGCGTGGGCAGTTTGTGAGGACTCTGGTGGTGGGACCTTGGCTTTTCCTAGCTCAGCCTTGCTACTGGGGGCAGGGCTCAGTCTTGTCTCAATTGGATAAGACTATATTGGCCCCTCTGAGTCCTTACCCTCTCTAAGGACTGCATGGGAGATGGAGTGGAGCAAAGCTGGGCGGTGACTGGGATTGGTGGGTTGGTATGTAAAAAAAAAACTTAAAAAATATAGTTTAAAATGAAAAAGAATGTTCTTGATAAAGCAGGAAAGGTTTTTATTCGTTATTTTTTGAGTGTGTGTGTGTATGTGTGTGTGTGTGTGTGTGTGTGTGTGTGTGTGTGTGTGTGTGTGTGTAGTGGTGTGGAGTGTTCATGTGTGTATGAAAGTCAGAGTCCAACCTTGGGTGTCATTCCTCAGGAGTCATCTACCATATTTCTCTCACTGGGACCAATCACAACAGGATTGCTGGCCAGCAAGGCTGTTCTCCACTTCCCCAGTGCTTACGTGTGTGTGTGTGTGTGTGTGTGTGTGTGTGTGTGTGTGTGTGTGTGTGATGTCCAGGTTTCTATGTGGGTTCTAAGACTGAACTCAGATCCTCATGTTTGTGCAGAAAGTTCTTTATGGACTGAGCCATCTCCTCAGCCATAAATTTGATTTAGAAAATACTGAATAACTGAAGGTAATATTTATGGAAGTGGTATAATTAGTCAATATTTTGCAAATGACCAAAGCATGTTGTTATGAAATCATGCATGGGTAAATATGAAAGGCTGAGGTACTAATACACTTTAGTGTAACCAAGTACATGGAAGGTTCAGGGATAGAGTTTTTGACCCCAGATGGTGGCTAAGTTTTAAGAAGATACTCAATGAGTTTTGGAAGCAAGGAAGATTTATTTGAAAAACTATAAAATACTTCTCTTACAATTATTTGCATATGTAGGAAGTCTGGTTATTTATGTGTATTTTTACCAAAACTAAGTTAGTCTAACGAGGGCTGAGGCTGCAACTCAGTGGTTGAATGCATGGCTGCCATGTGTAAAGCCCTACATGCAACTCCCAGAACTACTTAAACCAGAATAAAATAAAATAACCAAATTATTCCAACAGACTGCATGAGAAAGTATATATAGGAGTCTAGATACACACTAAACTGATTAATAATAATTTAAGACAATTATTCTCACCTTTTGGCTTTTTGGGAAATAATTTCAAAAGTGTATTTTATAAAGTAATAAATTTAGTGTTATTCTCAAAGAATGTAATGAGTCAGACTTTCTGGCACAGACTTGTAATCCCAGTATTTAGGATTGAGGCAGGAGAATCAGGAGTTTGAAGCTAGCTTGGGGCTTCACAGTAATTTTCTCACCAGGCTATGCAATGAGACCCTGTCTCAAAAGATAACAACAGTAAGAGTTTAGAGAATTAATGCACAAACATTATTAAAATGTGTTTTAGTTTCTAACACAATAAATTTTGATAACTAATAATTTACAAAACAACACAAAGAAGTTCTGAGTCAAAACAAGTAAGAGCCACTAGTGAGGCACTGACATCTTTGCTGGTTGGTTTCATAGATTTTAGATACACTTCTTAAAGACTGAATAGCATTAATAATCAGGAAATGCATTTTCAATTTTTTAAAAATAAGGTCTTATTATGTAACCATGGCTATCCTGGCTATCTGGGATCTCATTATGTAGACCAGGTTGGCATAAAACACAGAGATCTACCTGCTTCTCCCTCCTGAGTGCTGTGCCACTATGGCCCACATGTTTTCAATTGTTAAATAGGATTTTCCTCATTTTCCTACATCACTCTTTTCCGTTCCCTCCTAAGTCTCCACACCCTGTATAGTCTACATTAGCCAGGATTCTGCATTTCCCACCAGCGCGGTCCTGTAGGAACAGCCTGAACCCCTCTCTGTTCTCAGCATCTCTCTGGGACAGAGGTGTCCTAAAGGCTCACCAGTCACTGGCAGGCGAGACTGCAGGTCCTTCAGTTCCTTCGCCTCCAGTTTGAAACCAGCATTTTGAAGAACGGTTTTCACATCATGGACATTAACTTTCCCTCCTTAATAAAAATAAGAAACAGTGAGTTGTTACAAAACAAAAAAAAATTGGACTGTCAATGCCTACCTAGAAGTGAAAGCACATAGGTGCTAACTATAGCAAGTCACATGGCAGTCAGGCATGAGCATCTATAATTAGACTTCTGAGAGAAGTCTCCGTGGGAGAAAAGTACACTTTGGCAATTCTGGTAAGCTAGGCGAAAAGAATAATCAAGTTATTGTGAATAAAAAGTAATATTTGAAAAAGTTACTACAGTGACAAAAAATAACTTCCCAAATACACCTTTTTAAAGGTTGATTCCATTATGTATGCAGTGTTATACATTTGCAGGCCAGAAGAGGGCACTAGACCTCATTACAGATGGTTGTGAGCCACCAAGTGATTGCTGGGATTTGAACTCAGGACCTCTGGAAGAGCAGCCAGTGCTCTTAATGGCTGAGCCATCTCTCCAGCTCTCAGCTATACTTTTGTATAAAAGGAAAATGAAGCTAATGAGAAAGAATTATTAAAAACTACTGTCTGGCATAGTTTTTATTGATTCCATCTGAAATATGAGTTATTTATATAGTGTCAACGTGTATATTATATAACACATGATATGTAATACACATATATGTGAAAATTATAGATGTATACGTAATATTTTTTGATGAGATAAAAATTAAGGGTTAAAAAAGTGAGCCACAAAAAGATAAGAAGCCAGAAAAGAAGTGGTTGATAAAATTAATTACACAAAATTGAAAAATACCCATATGTCAAAGCTGATAATAGTTTCCTAGTCCTGGAGGACTAGACATAAGTGTAGTTACTGATAATTGGTAGAACTGCATTTTGGGATGATCAAAGTGTTGTAAAATTGATTGTGGTGATACTGCACAACCTTTTAGCATACTGAAACCCCTTGAATTGTATACTTTAAGTGAATGAACTGCAAAGCACATGAGTTTTTTTTCTATTCTATTTCAATACAGCCTATGAAAATAAAAAGCAAATATCCAACTAGAAAAAATTACCATGCATATGACAATGTGTTTATAACATTAACTATAAATACATTTAATTATTTTAATTATTAGGAATATACTTCAGTAGGCTCATGGACAAATGGCCCTGATTAGAAATTCAAAGCTTGGAGGTAATAATGATATTTCTTAGTTAGGGTTTCTATCGCTGTGATGAAACATCAGGAAGGGTTGATGTACACTTCCTTATCACTGTTCATCATTAAAGGAAGTGAGAACAGGAACTCGAGCAGGACAGGATCCTGGAGGCAGGAACTGATACAGAGGCCATGGTGGAGGGCTGCTTACTGGCGTACTTACCCTGCTTTCTTACAGAGCCTAGGACCACCAGCCCCGAATGGCACCACAACACAGTCAGTGGGCTGGGTCCTCCCTCATCAACCACTAGTTAAGAAAATGCCCCGTAGGCCTGCTTACAGTGATCTCATGGAAGCATTTTCCCAATTGAGGTTCTCTCCTCTCAGATGACTTCAGCTGTGTTAAGTTGACATCAACTACTCAGCACAATATAATAGCCTTTCATCTTCATGATATTTTCATTTTTAGTCTTTCCCTAGTAGTCAGATTGGTGACCACCCTGATTGTCATCATAGAGCCTACAACCAATGACTGATGGAAATAGATACTGACACCCACAGCCCAGCACTGGGCCTAACTCCTGGAGTTCAGATGAATAGGGGGATGAGCAAGGTGGGGGAAATGGAGAGCATGGTGGAGGAAAACCCCAGGGACAGCTGACCCGAGCTAATGAAGCTCATGGACTCCAGACTGACAGCTGGAGAGACTGCATGGGACCGAAGTAGGTCTCTGAATGAGGGAGACAGTCACATTGATCAAGCTGTTAACAGGTCCCTGGCTATAGGACCAGGAATTATCCTGGGTACATGAACTGACTTTTAGAGCCCATTCCCTGTGTGTATCCCTCACCCAGCCTGGATACAGGGAGGAAGGGATGGGTCCTGCCTCAACGTGGTAGGCGAACCTGTGTTGATTTCTCAATCAAGGCCTTACCTCCTTTAAGTAGTAGATGGGATGTGGGGTTAGGGGGAGGGAAGGGAGCGGAGCATGAGAAGGGGAGAGGGAATGGTGGAGGGTATGTAGAAGGAATTTTATTAATAATTAATAAGTATAAAAAATAAAAATTCAATGATTGATAAAAACATTTGAGTTCAATGGAAAATATAAGAGAAATTGTTAAATTAAAAAATATTTTAAGTAATGAATTAAAACATTCAGTTTTGTGGAATCAAATTAGCAAGAATCCAAAATTCTGAAAATGATATTTGAGCATTAAAAGTAAAATGAATAAATTACCAAAAGTTTAATTAAAAATAGACATGTACACAGGAAAAACAAGAGGTAAGTTTAAGTCCATTTTTCTTACATATTATTTTACATTTCAGATGATTCTTGAATACCTAGTAGATAGCAAATAATTATCGAATGAAACTCATAGTTTGTTATTTTATACTTTAAAGAAAATCTCAAATTTCATTCATCTCATTTTTCTCACTCACCTTTGAAGGACTTCACACAAGATAGTAATTCTTTCTTAAACAATGTTTTCTCAGCTGTAGGATAAAACACAATTATATTTTTGAAGGATGGTAAAGGTTTATGTTCATGCGTACAGAAAGGAAAAATTTAGAAACATCACAATTCACTTTCAAAGAGATGAGAAGTACTAAGGAAAAGGCCGTCAGGAACACAGTCAGAGGTGGTGTGCTTGTTTAGGGTGCTCAGCTCTGGGAGAAACCTCAACACAGGAGCCGAGTCAGTGGGGCTTGTGTACAAAAGTGATTATAGGTACCCAAGTGCATTGAACAACAAAATTTGGGCTTTTTCTTTTTATATTTGGTTTCATCTTTTTTTCCCTTCATATTTCCACTGTTCTGTCCCTTCATTTTCTTCTGGATTCATAGGGCTTTATTTCTCCCAAAGGAACAACAACATGTCTTAAGATAAGCCTTAGGGAACCTTTTCCTAAACCCAAATCAAAATGAGCATGGGGGTGTGGGAGATTGTGTTGTTTCATTGTAAATAATTATCCCACCCACTGGTTTAATAAAAAGTGCTGATTGGCCAAAGGCAGACAGGAAGTTGTAGAGAGCTGCAGAGCCGCACCTTAAAGATGGCGCTGGCTTCCACCTCCCACCTTTCTGATGGTGAGTGCTCTCTGGGGTAAACAACTCCTTATTTGGCTAAGGCTGAGTGCTTGGTTTGCTTCCTCGTATGTGGACCTATTGGCAAGGCCCACGTGGTGCTTGGTGATTGGTTATCCTGAAGGCAGATAGCTGGGCGGGGTTTCCCCCAGGGAGAAAGGAACAGAGAAACAGAGAGAGAAGATCCATGTACAAGGTCCTGAATAAATCGCTGAAAGAAGAGCCTGGTGTTGTGTCTTCCTTGCTGGCGAGGTCAGACGCGACAGGAAGTGTGGGCGGGGCTACCAGACTAAGAAAACTCTGAGAACAGGAAGCACAGAGCAGAATGCCAGAGAGAAGCCAGAAGAAGCAGTGAACAACCATGCTGCTGTGAGAAAAGGTACTGAGCCCCATGGCTGAACAGGATGAGTCATGGATTAGATTAAAGGTAAAGAGTTAGCAAGTTATATGCCTGGGCCTTAGACTGATCAGCTGAAAACTAATGAAAGCATCTGTGTGTCTCTGTGGGCCTGCAGGACTGTGGGACTGTGGGTCGTGGGTCCTAAACCTTGAAGTTAGGCCTGAAAGTCCCGGCCAGAAACCTCTTACTACATGGGGATCTTAGAAGCGCTAGGTGGAAGCTTGGCACAGAGTCCTGCCTGTAATCTCAACACCTGGGAGTCAAAGCTGGAGGAATTCAGAATTCCAGGCCAATTCTGGCTACTTAGCAAGAGTCTGTTAAGAAAGACTGTTTTCTCTCACATGTAGAGTCTATTTTAAAATATGTGCACACACACATACATATGGCACGAAAGCAGAAGGGGAATTATGAGGAAGAAGGAAGAGGGTCAGTGAAAAGTGGGGCAAAGTGGGGAAGGAGGGGTAGTGAGAAGGTAAATATGAGTGAGGTAGAATAATATATATATCCGTATGAAAATGTCATAATAAAATGCATCATTAATATACTAACCAAAATAATTAATAAAAGTTACTGAAAAAAAATAAGATAAATGCTAGGTAGGGTTGGGTCTTTTTTTTTTTTTTGGCCAGGAACTCAGGTGTAGACCAGGATGGCTTCTACATGTATACATGTACATGGCATGTGCGTGTGCACATATAGACACAGATACCAATATGTGGGAAAGAGAAAAGTTCAGGGATTATAGGCATGGGCTATCACACCTAGTACAGAACTGAGTCTTTTACAAAAAAACATAAATCTTTTAAACTAACAAGGGATATGCCAAATATTAGAAATAATACAAAACCTTTAAAAAAAAAACCAATTTTAAAAACAACCTGACTTTGTTTTTTGACATCAGGCATCAGGGACAAAGGAAACAGTCCCCATCTCTTCTGTGGTTCAGGACAGAGTCATCCATATGCAGATAGTAGTCAACACTTGTAGGACGGTGTTAGGTATCAGCGAAAAAAGCACACAGGGCTTACCAGAAACTGGTAGAGTTTTGAGCAGTTTTTTGTTTTCCTTATTTGTTATTATTATCCTCATGCTTTCTACAACATCTTTTATGTCTCCCATATGAATCTTTTCACCTTTAGGACAAAGAAGACAGCTTTAGGTGAGACTAAAAATTCCGTATTTGGTAACATTATATAAATAAAATGTGCGTGTAACACACTGTGAGACTCATCCTTATTGACTTAAAGGAGATCAAGGGACCCAGGGAGGGTGTGTTAAGTGTCAACAAGGGGAAGAAGAACCAGGTGTGCCCGGTTTGTGAGTCCAAAGGCCCAGGCGGCCTACCAAGACCATCTAACCCCCAAGAACGGAGTTACTGGTGCCTGAGGGCAGCCTGACTGGGTTTTGGGGACCAAACTTGGGTCCTGCCACAGTGCAGACACTGTTAGCCGCTGTTAGTGTCTCAGCAGTAAGGATTCTATTCTTTTCCTCTGGCCCCAGTGCTGCATTCACTTTCCTCTGTTTGTCCCTGTTTACGCCATGTTTGTGAAATGACAACAGAAAAGAATTTATATCACATAGTTATTTTAAGTTTGAGAGGGCAAGAATCATATCTCTCCAAAATACAAATTTAAAATTTTTATGTTAACATACAAAGGAATGGGTATCATATCCCATTTTCTCTCCTCCTCTCTTCCCCTTCTCATCTTTCTTTCTCTCAACAGGGTCCTAGGTTGGCCAAGCTGGCCTTAAACTTACGATATAGCTGAGGATGACCTTGAACTCTTGATCTAGAGCCAAGCGATAGGATTGAAGACCCATGTCTTCTTCAGTTCCCCTAAAGTCTGCGGAAGCCTTTCACCTCCTTGTTTGGTGTATCTCTTAGCATTGATCTATATGTTTAGAAGCTGTCATAAATGAGCTTCCTCCACACCCAGGCTTCCTTTTTGGCAAGCTTATTATTAGTGTATGAGAAGGCTACTTATTTTGTATCCTACCAACCCACTGAAAATGTCCTATGAGCTCTAAGGGGTTCTGGAGGAGACTTTAATGCCCTTTAAGTGAAGGATCACATTATCTGGAAACAAGGATACTTTGAAGTCTTGCTTTCTTATTTACGTCCATTCTCTCTTATCTTCCTTATTAGTGAGAGTGGACACCTTGTCTTGCTCCTGATTTTAAAGGAAATGTTTTCATTTCTTTTCCTATTAGCTATAATGTTGAGTCCAAGTTTGTCAGATGTAGTTTTCATTTTCTGAAGCATGTTCCTTCTATTCCTGCTCTAGCCAGGGCTTTTGTCCTGAAGGATAAAAAGCCCTTCGTCAAAGGCTATTATCTGCAGCTACTGAGTTAACCATGTGATTTCTGTTCTTCAGCATATGTGGTATTTTACACCTACTGATTTGCATATTCAGAACAAACCCTGTATCCCTGAGATTATACTAATTTGATCATGACCTATGACCTTAGTGTGTTCTTGAATTTGATTTATAGCATTTTGTTTGAGAGCATCTATGCTCAACAGGGAAACTGATAAATAGTTTTCTTCTTGTGTCTTTATCATATTTTGGAATCAGAGTAAAACTGGCTTTGTAGAGTAAGTGTCTTCAGTTTGAGGGTGTTGGTGTTGGCTTTCCCCTAAGTGTTAGTGAAAATTCAGCAGAGAAACCACTTGGGTTAGAGCTTTACTTCTTGGGGAGGTTGTTTCTTGTTGTTTTTCTGAGGCAGAGTTTCTCTGTGTAACAGCCTGGTTTGTCCTGGAACTCACTGTAGATCAGGCTGGCTTCGAACTCACAGAGATCTGCCTGCCTCTGCCGCCTGAGTGCTGTGAGGAGAATTTTTATTGTTTCTTCAACCTCCTTTTTATTTTTTGAATATATGTGTGGTGTTATATATATGCTTATTTAGGTGTGTGTGTGGTGTGTGTATGTGTGTGTGTGTGTGTGTGTGTGTGTGTGTGTGTATAGGCCAGAGGTTGACTTCAAGTATCTTCCTGTATTGCTTTTGACCTTTGTTTCTGAGGCAGTCAGTTTATTACTAAACCTGGGACATATTGACTGACCAGACTGGCTGATCCAGGAATTTGCCTGTCCTCCCTCCTGAGGTACAGACATATACTGACACATTTTTCTTTTTTAAAATATGGGTGCTGGGGATTGAACTCACACATTCATACCCATGCTGCAGACACTCTGAGGTATTCTCCACCCTCTCAATATTGTTTGTTACTCATATGTTTAAATTGTTTATATTTTCTATTTGATCTTGGTATACCATTCTAAGTATGTATCATTAAAAAAGCAAATTTTCTAATTGTTTTAAATTGTAAGTTTTTAAAGCATTCCCTAACCATGCTCTGGGTTTTACTAGAAACTGTTGTAACACACCTTTTCCCTCTAATTTTACCAGTTTGGGTCTTTCCTTTCTTTTGGTCAGCTTGGCAAAGAGATTGCCTTTTCAAAGAACTAGCTTTTTCTTCACTAGATTCTGTGTAATGCTTTCAGTCTTTATTGGTATCCCTGCTCTTGGTTTGTATTTGCTCTAGCTTTTCAAAGACCTTGAGGTGTGTCACTGGGTTGTCAAACTGAGATCTCTGATTTTTTTTTTTTTTTGATACAAACACTCGTGGCTATAAATGTTCCTCTGAGAACTGCTTTGGCTGCATTCCAAAGGTTTTGGTAAGCCATGCTTTCATTTTCATCCCATTCCAGGAATTTAAAAGTTCCTTTGTTGGTTTCTATCAGTTGCAAGTATTGGCTTTTTTGTTTTTTGTTTGTTTCTTTTTGGCTTGCTGTTAGTTTCCAGATTTATTTCACTGTGATCTAGTGAGTCATGAGACACTGTTCAGTTCATCTGCGTTTGTTAAGACCTGCTCTATGAACTTCTCTATTTTAGAGAGGACACTATGAGCTGCTAAGAAGGGAATGAATTTTCTGTCCTGTTGCATGGAAGACCCTGGAGATAGCTATGAGGTCTGTTTAATCTATGGTATAGTTTCAACTGGAATTTTCTTTGATTTTTATGTTATGTTAAAATATATTTGAGTATAAAATGTAAAGATCACACAATATCATGCCCATTTTAGTAACTCACCTGTAATATTTTTAATTTCTCCTATCATTACACGGAAGTCAGCTTTCCCATTACCTTTAAGACAAAAAAAAAAAAAGCAGAAAGTAGATTTAAAGGAAAGTTATATGAAGTCATTAAATGGTGAATTATAAAACAGAAACCTATATTCACTCACTTGAGAAAACTTTATACCTCCGGTGTCTAATTATCACCAATTAATAGAACTACCTCTCTCTCTGCTACAAGTATCCACCTAGCACAATGCAAGACAAAGCTCTCTCCTTCAGTTTCACTTCAGATTTATTGTTGGTCTTTTCTGCTAAATGAGAGCATTGGTCTACTCCTGGCTGCTCTTAGAACTTCAGCACGATAACCATCACCATACTGATGTGTTTAGTATTGCTCACTTATAATGACAGAATTCTCTTTTGCAATGACCGTTCTCATACGCCACAGAATTACTTTCTTTCCTCAGTATTTCTCAAATTAAAGTGGAAAGCCACCGGATACATTTAAAACAGTTTGCAAAATTGCCAGCTTAAAAGCACTGGATGGGAGGTGGGATGGCTTAGACAGCCAAGACCTAAGCTGCCGTGGACAGTCTCTTGCATTGTGACTTGGTCAAGGAGACATAATTTGTTTGCACTATTGTGTTATTTGTAATACTCCAACTGTGATGGTGAAGTGTAGTGGTCAGTCTGTATTCTTACCGTGATCTGATAATCATTAGTGTAGTGGCTTGCACAAGACCAATGCTACACAAATGTTTACTAAACAACAGTTATATCAAAACGCAAATACATTGAAGCTAACAAATTTACTTAAGACCAATATGTAGTTGCCTTAGATGCAAAATTAATTATTGCTTTTTAAAAATTTTTTTAGTTATGATAATCTTTTGTTAGCATTTTACTAATGTGATTATTGTCATTTTCAAATGGGATAGGTAAGAACCTTTTTGATATTGTATGTCTGTAAAGCACAGATATCATTACACCCTGAACTGTATGTACTCCAGAGGTCCACTGGGCCCAGAATTCTCCACCATTCCTTAGATGATTACATAGATGCATAAAGTATTCCAAAAATTATATGAATATCCTCACATCTTAAATCACTTTGATGACTGTATTCCTAAGTATCAAGAAAACAGGGCAATGTCCACGGTCTGCAGGATGTTTCCTGCAGTGATAGATTATAAGCTATCGAAGGGTTTTAAAAACAAAATGAGCTTTTGGAAAAAATGCTACCTCTTATTAAGGAAAAAGTCAGGTTTCCTAATACCTTAGAAATACTGGAGCCAATCGAATGAAGGAATGACCTTTTCCACTGATTTAGAAAACCATGTATCAATGGACTTGAGTGAATCTTACAGTCTTTACTTCTTCCTTAAGGGTCTAGCATCCTCCTAGCTGTCCTGATTTTTTCTCAGGTCTATTAGCATAAGGTCACTAAATGTATGCCACAGATAATTAATTCTATTTCCTTCCTTTAAAAGTTATTTATAATCATCATGTTCTGATGTGTGTATGTGTGGCACAGCATGTGTGTGGAAGTGAGATGACAGCTCTGTGGAATCCATTATCTCTTTCCACCTTCATGTGGGCTTTGGAGGTTGAACTTAGGTCACCAGGCTTGAGTGGCAAATGCTTTACCAGCTGAGACATCTTGTTGTCTTTCCCCTTCCTTCCTTCCTTCCTTCCTTCCTTCCTTCCTTCCTTCCTTCCTTCCTTCCTTCCTTCCTTCCTTCCTCCCCTTCTTTCCTTACTTCCTTATTTCCTCCCTTCCTCCCTCCCTTCCTTCCTCACTTCTTTCCTTCCTTCCTCCCTCCCTCCCTCCCTCCCTTCCTCCCTCCCTCCCTCCCTCCCTTCCTCCCTCCCTCCCTCCCTCCCTCCCTCCCTTCCTTCCTTCCTCCCTTCCTCCCTTCCTTCCTCCCTCCATTCCTTCCTTCCTTCCTTCCTTCTTTCCTTCCTCCCCTTCCTTCCTTCCTTCCTTCCTTCCTTCCTTCCTTCCTTCCTTCCTCCCTCCCTCCCTCCCTCCCTCCCTCCCTCCCTCCCTTCTATCTTTTTTTTAAAGATTAGGTCTCATTATGTAGCTCAGACTGGCTTTGAACCTGCCATCGTCAGCCTCCCATATTCTGGTATTGCAAGCCTGTCAGCACACTCGGATTAACTTTGTCTTCACTGATACTGTGTCACTGTGGCACCTTAACTCTTAAAGTTTAAGAACTCATGGCCCCGTAACATAATGGTTAAATCCTAGAGGCCAGGTGTGCTGGCTTACACTTATAATCTTGGCACATGGGAGGCCAAGGAGAGGAGGTTCACAAGCTTGAGATGAGCCTGGGCTACACAGAGAGATTTTGTATCAAAAAGCCAGAAAGGAAATAATTCTGTGACCAGACTACCTGGGTTTTCTTGGCTCCCTGATTTTTGCTAAACAATTTGTATTCTATGGTCCCTTTGAATGCAAAATAGAGGTAAAAGTAGAAGCTAGTTTACAGGATTATTTGGAAGACTCAATAAGCTAATTATCCATACAGCACTTAGAATAGTTCCTCTCATCTGTCAGAAACATGCAGTGTTACTCGGTGGTATTTACTACTGGATTAGCACCATGAACCAAAAAATTAATATCCTCAGCATTTCTGTTTGATCTTGGCATTTCACAGGGTGCTAAGTAGAGACCAGGTTCTTGTCACTAGTGTTGGTGATCTTGAGGTCTCTTTCCCAGGAATGGCCATTAGGCTCAGTTTGCCAGCTGTGTGTGAAGACTTACATCTAATCTCCCCTATTTTCACGTACATCCTCCCCTCATCCCAGATCCACTGCTAGGCTCATGTTGCAGGTTTTATTAGGAGATAAACTCACGATCAACTGGAAGATGGTCCTTTAGTGTCTGGATGTCTTTATCGTTGAGATTAATTTCTGCATGTTTAATGAAAGCATCCACCTTATTTGCAAATATCTTTATCCCTTAGAAAAGAAGGATTTGAAAGATATGAGGAGGCAGTCAGTCACTTCAGATCATGTCTAAGTATCAGTGTTGTTCAGAGACGAGTGGCAAAGGGCATTTAAACTAATCCAGTAACCATGTTCGTGATGCCTCAGTGTTAAACTCCTAATCCTTGCTCTTCAGACTCTATTATAGCTGTGTGAGTGAGTGTCTTCCGTGTACTGATGGCTGATTTCAGGGCCTGTACATGCTAAACAAACACTCTTCTTGATCTTAGCATTTAAAAGAAATTTTAAGAGAAGGAAGTGAGGAATTTGGAGTTTCTATTAAAGACCCAGATCAGTATTTGTCAATGCACCTATATAGCAGGATTTGAAACTTGAAATTAATGGAGAAAAATAAAATCTATGGATTTATTACATCACAATCCTCTAGGAAAATTGTTTACAGTTAAATTTATTTTAAATTAATTAATTAGCTAACTAATTAGTGGTGTGTGTGTGGTGTGTATGTGTGTGTGTGTGTGGTATGTGTATGTGTGTTGTGGTGTGTATGTGTGTGTGTTATCTGTGTATGGTGTGTATGTGTGTGTTTTGTGTGTGTGTTATGTGTGTATGGTGTGTATGTGTGTGTTTTGTGTGTGTGGTGTGTATGTGTGTTGTATTTGTGTGTTGAGTGTGTGTATGTAGAATGCTCCTTGCTATATACTATGTATGTGGAGGTCAGAGGATGACTCCCAGGAGCCAGTCCTTTCTTTCCATGATCAAACTCACATCCTCAGTAGAAAGCTCCTTTACCTGATGAACCATTCTGCTGGCCCATGGCAGTATCTTTACTGATCCATGAAAACAAAGCAACGAAAATATTTTTACGAATGAGAGGATGTGCTGGTCTAGCCCATGTGTAGTGTTCAAATCAGGGCAAACATGACTTTTTTCTTAAACAAGCACTTGTCATATCTTCATTCTAAACCCTTCCAAATTCTTTCTTTCTTTCTAACTTTCTGAAATGGTGCCATTGTCTGCAGTCACCCTAGTAGCCAGCAGCCGGCAGGGTTTCTTGTTCTCATCCAAATGTCCATCCCTTCTACTCTAAACTCCTTGAGATCAGTGTTTTTAGACAATATACATATAAGTGAGGTCATTTGGTATCTTTTTTTGTGGGAGTATGCCTGCCTCACTTCACTTAATGTCTTCCACTCCCATTCACATTGTTGTGAATGATAATATTTTATTTTTTGATGGCCAACCAGTAGTCTGTTGTATATGAGCATCAATTTTTCTTTATCCACTGTTTGCATTTCTTATTATAATACCATGGGAAACATTTTAATAACATTTTTTCCCTCTAAATACTATCTCTGGAAACTCAAGATCAATATTGTTGGGAGAATGCAAGTGCTGTTTTTCCTGTTTCTACTGTGCGACTTTAGAGAAGAATGGCTGTTTGTAGGTCTATCACAGGGACCATTGTCTGCTAAAGAATTCAGCAGTAGGGATGGTAAAATTAATAACCGGAAAGTTGTAAAGTAGAGGGAGGGTTTGAAAACAATAGCATGGCTCAAAGGACCTCAGCGTCACCGGCTGAGAAAAGAACCATTGTGCATCTTACCTTCAACGTTCTCCAACTCTTTTATTAACCTTTTCTTGTACAGTTTTCCATTGGCTGCAAGACAGAGATTTCAAGTCTCAAAAAATAATGCAGTTATTTAGGAGTGTAATAAAGGCCTATAACTTAAGCAGAAACTTATAAAATGATTTATTCTAGCAATTAATATTTGTTCTAATAATAAAACTCAGGAATGGAGACAATTCTGTTTGATGTGTTGGTAATGGGCAGCATGTGACAGCTTTATTCACCATACAAGTTCCTATGCTTCCTCCTTCTCCAAGGCTACTGTGAGATCTTCTAATGCTCACCATCAGTTGGGAGTTTCCCCATCAGCTTCATCATCTTGTCTTCTGTGAGTTTTATTCCTATATTTTCCAGGAAATCATCCAGGTCGACAATGTCAATCTTCTTACCTTTAAAAAGCCAAAGGTACTAACAGTTGAAAATTTGAAGAATGCTGATTTCTATTTTATAGAAAAAAATGTTTATTCTTTGTTACATAAGCATTAATGAACTTGAGTTGGCAAGGATGTTAAGAAATTACTAAGACAAAGCTGTAGCGGTTTTGACCAAAATAATGATGATCAAAGTTAGGTTGGATAGTTAGATGCAAATACTTACCCATAAGTCGAGTGAGGGCATGTGCCAACAAGGAAAGCAGTATTGATTATAGCACAACATTATGAAAAAAATCAGAACCTGACTTTTCAGGGTTTGTGTTTGTGTGTGGTGTACATGTGTGCAGTGTATGAATTATGTGCAAATGTGCACACCTATGCAGGTATATGCAGAGGCCAGAGAGAGGATATTGATCCCTGCTCTATAACTCTGCCTTATTTCCTTGTGACAGGTCTTTCCCTGAACATGGAGCTATGCTGGCAGCTAGAACATCCCAGAAATCCTCCTGTTTCCACTCTCACAGCATTGGGGTTACAAGGGCCAGTGTGGCCATAATGGCCTTCTCTTTGGTTTCTGAGATTCAAACTCAGGTCCTCATGTTTGCAGGGTAAGTGTCCTTACCTACAGAGCATCTTCCAAGTCCCCTGAAGTCTTTTTAATCACATACCACATCACTATATGATGCTTTTTTTCCCCCAGGGTTTTTAAAAATCCTTACCCCAGCCAACTCTGTCAGACCTCATAGAGTAGGTGGCTTTCCTTTTATTCTTTTTGACAGCAATTACCATCCCATGTGGATCCTGGGTTTCCTCTGTAAAGTAAGCTCACCTCTATTCTTGTTCAAAAATACCAGCTTAGAGGGATTTTGTTGTTGTTGTTGAGACAGGGTTTCTCTGTATAACAGCCCTGTCTGTCCTGGAATTCACTGTGTAGACCAGGCTAGCCTCAAATTCACAGAGATCCTCCTGCCTCTGCCTCCCAAGTGCTGGGATTAAAGGCGTGCACCACTACCACCACCAGAGTTTAAAAAATGTTTTTCAAGTCTCTAATGTAAAGTTCTGGAGAGAAACATGCAGCATCACAAACTATCACAACCAGAAGCTTCTGATTGGAGAGGAATTCCTGGGGGTTGGCAGCTCAAACGACCAGAGGAAAGAGGTCCAAGAAAATGCCTGCCTCTCAGCAGCTCTGGGCATCATCACAGCCACAGTGGAACCACTTCCTTGTCTGGCAACTGCTTTTGACAAGACATGAACCTTCCAATATACTCTAGTATTATGGTTTATGCTAAATTGTTTCAAATAATTGGACTTTCTTCTTGACTGCCAAGCCCAAATAATGACACAGAGACTTGTTAATTATGAAAGCTTGGCCTATAGCTTATATTTGTCCCCAACTAGCAGTTACAACTAAAATAAACCTGCTTCTATTAATCTATGTCATGCCACAAGGCTTTTTAGCCTCTCTCTCATTCTGCATGTCTGACTTGCTTTGTATCTCTCTGGTGTCCCCCTGTACCTAGATTCTAACCCTGAGTTTCTCTCTCTCCTCAGAAGTCCTGCCTAGCTATTGGTCATTCAGCTCGTTCTTACACCAATCAGAAGGTGTCAGTTCCTATGCTCTCTTCTGTGAGAAATCCTTAGATCCTTTTCCTCCCCTCCCCCCAAGACAGGGTTTCTCTGCATAGCCCTGCCTGTCCTGGAACTCACTCCATAGACCAGGCTGGCCTTGAACTTACAGAGATCCATGTGCAGAAATTAAAGGTATGCACTACCACCACCAGGCCGATCCTTTCCTGTTTATGAGGCTTTTTAACATAGTACCTGTGATATTATTGCATTTGTTTGTACATATTTTCACTCAGCTCAAGAAGAATCAACTACTTGACGCTCGTTGATGGTTGATTCGTACGGATCTATGCTCAGGATCACTTAATAGATGCTTAGGAATGATTGGTGACCCACCTGTAAAAAGACTCCCTTTTTCTATGACCTCATTCAAATTAACCAGCCCCTCATCTGTAAAACAAGATGGAGTTTACATATTAAAAATGATAATACACATAGAGAAAGATATAGTTACATACTGAAATAAAACACAGATTTATAACCAATTTTCAATATTTGGGTTAGAATTCTGTCCTGTTTCCATTCAGTTGAAAATGTGGAAAGATTATGACAATGGCATCGGTTCACATTGCTTATGTCTCTGTTCTGTCAAGACAGTTGACCCAGCTAGGAGGACACTGGGCTAGTGCCAATACTGGCTCCCTTTTCCTGTTTGGAGGGATTCCATGTTATGCTTGCAAAGCTTGCCAGCAATCAAATGGATCAAGAGCTGTAAAGCAAAGATCTGACTTGAGGCATCAAGTGTTCTGTTTCCATTTCCATGTCAATATGGATGCAAGTACTTTGATGAACTTAGCTGAACCTTAATATCAGTTACAATGTTTATTTATTGAGACTGGTGTCACTTACCACTGACCTGGAATTTACTGTGAGTAGAGGAAGACCTTCCCCTTCTGGTCCTCCTGCCTTTGCCTCCACAGAGCTGGGGTTATGGACTCGTGCCAGTATGCCCAGCTCAAATAGGGTATTCTTAATTTGATTTGCTTTAATTAAGTAATTAAAAATTTTGAGATAGTGTTTCTCTGTGTCGATCTGACTGGTCTGGAATTCTATTTCCTTCAGGTTGATCTCCTGTGGTGGTCCTCCTTCCTTCACTTCCTTCCTTCAAAGTCCTGGGCTTTGAAGACTGATCTGCCACACTGGCAGCTCAAGCCAGACTGTTTAAGCAGACAATGCACTAGCGCCTCACAGGGTCCTCTCCCTCTCCCTCCCCTCTCCTCCCCTTCTGTCCTGAGGAGGAGGGCGTCTTTATTTGTCTTCAAACGCTCATCATTTAGTCCAGCTTGGCTACTGACAAGCTGGAGATGGGTCTCTAATGCCATCTCCTATGGATGATCAACCAGAAAAGTACGCCTCAGGGACAGACTTCTACTTTTAAAACTGAAACAGTTGCAATATTTCACTAAGGCTTCCAGAGAGCTAGAAAACAAGCTACGAAGAAGTGTGTCCTTCATGACTAGATTAAAACAACCATCAAAACCAGAGAGGCCATTGCCACCAACTACAGAAATTAAAAGGGATATGCAGGAACACCCGTGATGTCATAGTGATACTCGGACAATTCAGACAAAATAGACACATTTCCAGGAAGGCATAAACTACCCAATCTGGCTCAAGAGAAAAAAGACTAAACTTTAGTGCCTATAAGGCCCTTCTAGTGACCTCCCTGTCCATTCTCTCCACACTGAACATTTGTAACTTGAAGCAAAAATTCTAGCCTTGAAGGAATACCTTGCTATTTTCCTAATGTTCTAAGATTCTGTTGCACTTATACTTTGGTATGCAAAGTTTTTCTCAGCTGTAATGTCTTTATTACAGAGAATTTCTGCATATCTGACTTTCTCAGACCCTTTCCTGGCAAACTTAATTTTTTATTGGTTCAAAATCTCAGTGAAGGCATTTTTAGTATTACACTACACATAGATAACGCTATGATGATGTCTTGGCCTCTAGGCCTTGCCAGTCTATGGAGGGCTAGGGTTAGGTTGTTATATTTCTAAGAGTTTATTTATATACATGTTATACACACACACACATACACGCACACACATATAGTAATACACATAATACACTCAATGAACTGATAAGTTCTTGAAGATTAGACTTAATTTTTTAATTTTATGTGTATAAATTTTCACCTGCACGTGTATATGTGCAGCACATGCATGCCTGGTGCCTGCAGAATCCAGAAGAGGGTGTCATATCCCCTGGAAATGGAGCTAGAGGCAGTTGTGAATTGCTTGATGTGGGTGTTGGGAACTGAACTAAGGTTCTCTGCAAGAGTAGCACATATTCTTAACCACTGAGCAGTCTCTGCAGTCCCTAAGATTAAAGATTTAAAGTGTGTGTGTGTGTGTGCACGTGCGCGTGTTTTTGGAGACCAGAACAGATCCTCTGAAGCAGGAGTGACAGGTGGTGGTGAGCTGCCAACCATGCTATGAGTAAATTTGAGTATCCTGGCAGAAGAACTAAGAATATATCCTCATAACTCAGTCAACTCTTCAGCCTTGAGAATGAGACTTTTTTTTTTTTTAGGTTTTTTAAAATATTTTTTCACAAATCCAGATTTGCTTTCTGAAATTCTCATATATAAATCCAAACTTAGAAGCAACTTACCATTAATGGTCAGGTAACTCATCAGGTCATCATATTCCTTCTCCTCAAGCTCATAACCTATATTTTCCATGAATGCCTTTATCATTTTGATGTCAAGCTTAAGTCCTTAGGGAACAGATGGGAAGGAGAAAAGCAATGGAAAATACTAGTTATGCCCATGCATTACAGAAGAGAGGGTGAGCAAAGGGATAAGAGCTGTCACAGGTCTCTGGACCAGAACCTGCTCCCTTGTTCTGCCGTAGCTTCTGTAGAGACATTTATAAGGTGCTAGGTAAGTCTGCTGAATTCTAGTCATAAACCACTCAGACCTAAAACTCCCAGACTTGAAATATTGTGAAAGTGAAACGTCATGTCAGGGTGTTGTGTTTGAAGCAGCAAACGACTTCACAACTTAAGAAACAAAGTAGGCCACCGACAGATTTGTCGTCACCGGAAATACGAAAAGCAAAGCACGGGAAGTCCGGTTTAGTTATTCTCTTACCTTTCAGGGACATGATGCTGTCTATCAGCTTGTGCTTGTATATCTTGCCAGCAGCTGCAAAGCAAGGCACACGACTGCAGTGAGAACCCAGGACACATATGATATGACACAGCTCAAAATCTGAAGTCTCAGGAAACAACTCTAGGGATTTTCCTTCCATTTTTTCCCATTTATACCACAAGCTAAGAATTGGAATAGGAGAAAGTTCTACAGATAGCAAATCTATCCACTTGAAAAATCGTGGCTAGATGGACCTCCCTGCCTCCCTCCTGCCCTCAGACACAGTAGGGTGCCTAAACACACATGTTGATTGTGGCAATGGTCCAGTTAGCCACGGCTAGAGTCAGCCTGGGCGCTCATCAGCAGGTGTGTGGCACAAGAAAAATGTTTATATTCTTTAGCTGTAAAGAAGACCAAAATCTTAAAATCCCGTCATTTGCAGGAAATGGATAGAATTGTATATCATGGTGCTAAGTAATAAATGAGCCATATTTGTAAGGACAAATACTGTGGTTTTCTTTCTTGCAGAATTATGTGTGTGCTGCAGGGGACAAACCTACAACCTTGACTTTCTAGGCAAAAACCCTCCCACTGATCAGTGGTTTCTATTCTCACATGTAGAATCTAGATTTTTTAAAAAGTAGGCATGGAAATAAGGCAGATCCTATTTGTTGAGGGGACAGGAGAAGACGAAGGGCTGAGAACCAAAGTACAATGAATATATGTTGAAACATGACAGAAATTTATGCTACCAATAAAACAGTTTAATAGTCACAATCGAATGCTTACCCATCAAACTATGCTATATAACATTTACATTTTATATTAACATTTTATACTTAAAGAACTGAGTTTTCATGTTCATGACTTGGTTTAATCCTCACTGTTATTCCTGAACTATACATCAGATTCATTTCTGTGGCATCTCATACCTAACGGCAACTGTCAGTTTTCATTGGATCAGTAAATAACTCCCTGTGAACTAAAGCACTTACCATCAATTGGCAAACTTTTCATTATCACATTGTTTTCCTTCAGCTGGAGTCTTAGCCCGATGTTCTTGAGAACATTTTCCACATCATTATAATCTATTTCTTCCCCTATATAAAGAAAATGATAGTAAAATTGATGAATTTAATAATAACGAAATCACAATGTCTATATGTAGCATTATAAAATATAAAATTTACAAAATGATAACATGGGCTAGAGAGGTGGTTCAGCAGTTAAGAGCACTGGCTGCTCTTGCAGAGGACTCGGGTTCAGTTCCTGGATGGCAGTTCACAGCCATCTGTAACTCCAGTTCCAAGGGACCCTTCCCACACACATGGTGCAGGGTCATACAAGCAAGCATATGCATACAATAAAAATAACTAAATCTCAAAAAGATTCTAAAAGTCATCAGCACAAATGCTGAAGGGCTGTTTCAGGAGGGTGACAGAAATGTCACTTCTTTCTGGTCAAGAACGCTCCTCAGAAGCTTTCTTTGTGGTCAACAAGGACATAGACATTGGTGTTGTCTTTAGTAGACCAGCTGGCATCCGTCATTCCACCTGTACCTATTATTTACTTTCTTCTCATTTTTGCCTGAACTATGACCTCTTTCACAGATGTCATAGGTATAAATTTGTCATGTCATTTTACTATTAAAACAATAGAAAAAAGAGGTCATATTGCTAACCACATGTGGTGGCTTATACCTCTATCCCCAGCACGGAGGAGTCTGAGGTAGGAAGCAGGCTGTGAGTTTGAGACAGCTTAGGTTCTAGTAAGACCCTATCTTATAAAACAAAAAGTCCCAACAAAACATTTTGTTTGCTTAAACAAATAACATACACACATATAAATAAATAAATAAATAAATAATAAATAAATAAATAAATAAATAAATAAATAAATAAATAAATAAAAAAAATTATGTTACTGAGAATTGTTGTTGGGGAATTCTTCTGTTGGCTTTAGAATAAGATAGTGGCCAGGCAGGATGGCCTTTAATACCAGCACTAGGGAGACAGAAGCAGGTGGATCTCTATGAACTTGAGAACTGCAAGCTTGGTTTATGCAAGTCAGACACAGCAACAGACTAAGACTCTGTCTCAAAATAAAACAAAGCAAAGTTGACGTAAATAGATGACTCTAGCAAAGATGTCAGTTTAAAAAGAAGGCCACATAAGTTATGATTAAAGCAGAAGATATGACTTTGACAAGGACAAGATAAAATACTTTTAAAATCTTGCTTTATATGTAGCTGGGTGTGGTGGTTACATATACTTTAGTCCCAGCACTTGGGAAGCAGAGGCAGGCAGATCTCTGTGAGTATGCGGCCAGCCTGGTCTACAGAAGTGAGTTCCAGGACAGCCAGGGCTATACAGAGGAACCTTGTCTTCAGAAAACAAAAACAAAACCCCCTTATTTTATATATTAAGAGATCCACTTTAAAATTAGTTTCATTTGCTAGTTATTATTGTATGGATACACATGCATGCCACAGCATGGCGTGAGGTCAGGGGACAACTCTGTGGAGGTAATTCTCTCCTCTCACTGTGGGCATGTGTGGCAGTGCCTTCATCTTACTGGCCCTGCTTGCTTTTGAGTTGGTATTTATTTCACTAGATAGCCCAGGTTGGTCTCAAAGTAACAAGAAACCTCCTTCCCGAGCCCTCAAATTACAGGCATGTGCTACACGAGGCGAGAGATCATTTTGTGTTTTCCATCTCTTCTCACTCACCTAAAATCTCATCTACTTCTTTGAGAAGAAAATCCATGCGGATGCTCTTTTCACCTGCAAAACAAGACAGTCTTTAGTAAGCTTCGCCGTGGTTGAGTCACGGTCTCTCAAAATGTGTACACTGGAGTGGCTAGTAAGGAGCTGTCATCCGCGAAGAAGTGGAATTTGTGGGGATGCAGCTGCTCAGCCATGTTCCTATAATAATCCTTCATCCAAGTTCTGCAAGTATCCCAATAAACCCACAGACTCACCAATGACTTAGGAGGAATCATTTCTTTGGTCTGTTGTTGGTACTCTCTGTGGAGTGAGCAGACGTGTATATCCCCCAGGGAAGTTCACACAAGTATAATTTTATAATATTACAGATAATATTTAATAATCTTGGTCACCTCCCTCCTCCTCTTTGTTTACTTCTTTTTTGATTCAGGGTCTTACTATGTATCCCAAGCTGTCTGGGAACTCACTATTTAGACCAGGCTAACCTCAAAGTCAGAGATCTGTCTGCCTCTGAGTGCTTGGATTAAAGGCGTGAGCCACCACACCTGGTTCCTCTTTATTCTTCTCTCTTCTTCCTGGTGCTGTTTGTATTTTTTCCTCTCACTTCCCTCATCTTAAAATATTCTTAAAAAATCTATCTACCTATCTGCATATGGTGGGAGAGGCAGTGTGAACACAATAGCACAGGCTAGGCAGCCAAGGACTGTTGCAGGAATAAATGAGACTCAAGGGTAGATCTCTGAGAAAGTCGGAGATATTAGAGAGAGTAAACACCACAGTCAGATCTCACCCAGCTGTCTTCCAGTGTCCTCATCCTAGCTTCTCTTGGCTTCCTCTAACTTCTGTCTTTCTATGCCTACCTTAAATACTCTCTTGGTAAGTTAAGGTGTGGCCCCACCACTGCCTGCCTGGGAGCCTGGAACTCCTGTAAACTAAGATGACCTGAACTCAGTTTGGATTAAGGGCGTAGGTCACCACTTCCAGGACACTCCCTGTTCTGGGATTAAAGGTATGAACCACCACTCTCAGGACTGACTCTTATATCTCTGAAACTTTCAGAGCATTTATTAAATCCACACAAGGGACCAAGTCATGCTCTCCTCCGTCTTCCCATCACATGGGGCCTGGGGATTAAACCTAGGTCTTTAGCTTTGCCAGAAAGTGCCTCTACCCACCAAACCATCTCGCTAGCCTTCAAATATGCTGTTTAAGAAAATTTTTTACTTGGCCCTAATACTGTCCATGATCTTCTTGTGGTACTCTCTGACATAGGAACTCTGGTAGCAGCAATGAGGGAAATTAATGGTAGATAATCTAGCATCAAATTAATACTCCTAGTCTTTAGGGTCTATGCTTATGATTTTCTCTAGGAAATCAACAAGAATACTTGAAATGTTTCTATAGAGAAATAAAATTCCTTTTCCCCCCCAAGGTCTGGTCATTTACTTGTTACCCTTAAAAACTTATTTTTAACTGGAATCAGAAGCAGAATTTCTCAGCGAGGACAGCCTAAGCTTCTTGGCAGGCTTCTTCTAGTGTGTTTCTTTGACTTCATTCATTCTCTTGGCCAAAAGTTTAGCATATTTTGTAGCTTCCTCTTTGCATGCATGTGCGTGTGTGTGTGTGTGTGTGTGTGTGTGTGTGTGTGTGTGTGTGTGTGTGTGCACGTGTGCGTGTGCGTGTGTGTGTGTGAGGGGGGGTGTGGGTGTGGTATTGTTTCTTCAGGGTACTACACTGAATTTTGGGTACTTTGGTCCTAGACTTCTAATTGTCTTTAAGGGCTTTCTGACTGCGTTTCTGGTGGACATCATTTTCTTTAGAGAGATTGAAAAGCTTTTAGATTTTTTTTTTTTTTTTTAGCTTTTTTGGGACCCAACAGCTAAGACACAGTAGTATTTGTCAGTCCAGGAATACCCTTCGCTCCCTTTCTTTTCTTTCCTTTTTTTCCTTCCTTGCTTGCTTTATTTCTTCTCCCCAATAACCAAGTTCAGAACATTCAGATTGGCATGCACAATGCATCCATGAGAAGACTTGGCTTCCTCTCTCACCTCTCCCTGGTCTATAACAGGAATCCCCTTACAGAACAGCAGATGCGCTCTACATGGGTCAAGACATTTGCTTCTTGTGGCAACCTTGTTTGTTGTCCCCGCCACAGATTCGGAGCACACCCAGCCCTTCCACATTTCACCCGGAGCATCAGCAGCTACGTCTATGGTCATGTCCTTCTCAGAGAAAGTGTGATGCTTTCCTTCATCTGGTTCAGTGAGTTTCTGACACCAGTGGATGGGAAGGAGATATTCAACTTCATTTGGCGCAGCCCACCACTTAGGTATGCCACATGAAAGAGCTGAAATTCTTTGTGTTTGAAACACTCACGATTAGCTAGCAGATTTTTAGACAATTCATCTATTTGCTGTTCATCAAGAGGATATCCCAGGTGTTCAAGCACATCATCAATTTTATCCAAATTGACTTTTCCACCTTAAGAAAGAAGAAATTCATTTTTATACCAAAAGAAAAAAAAAGATTACCCATACCCATCAGTCCACATGTTCAGAAGATGAAATGTCAGAGCACCATAAAGTCCTTGAGATGATAACATAAGTCAGTGGGACTTTGGGAGAGGAAAGTCTTCCCTATCCAGGCTCTAGAGAACATGGTCACAAGTGTCTATAGGAGGCATTTACTCATAAGAGTAAGCAAGACAACTCATCAATTTCTTACCAGTGTAAAAAGATTTAAAATTGCTACAGACAGATGGGTGACTATCCCAATTGTTGACAGACAGGTGCTCTAGTGCCCATGTTACACAATATGGTAACACAGTTAGTAATATAACCAGAGAAAGATGGGCTTTGTAGTTTCCCCCTTTTAGAACACTTTGCACTCACGTCTGAGACTCCGCAGTGTGTCCATTAACACATTCTTATATACCATGTTGTCATCTGTAAGGTAAAGATCACTTTAATTAGAGAAATTAGAATCCAGGAAGTCCTGTTTGTAATTGTTATTAGTCATATTCAAGAGGTTTACTGGGACTCACAAGGCTAACTATTCTCTAGTGGCATTGGATATATTATAAGTAGAAAACCCAGACACATTGTTCTCCAAGGTTCCTCTCCTTTCTACTCCATATATCTTTGCCTCATGGTCTTTGACTTTAGCTTAAGGCATGTCACAGATACTTAGTCTAATATTTAAAATTGTTTATCATAATTACTAGTACCCCCAAACAGTATTACCTCCCAAGTTAGCACCTGAATAGTGAGTAGAGTATACTTTTGTCAAAATTGGCTCTTTCTTTTAATTTTCAATGAGCTGTTAAATGGCTATGTTCATGTAAATATACATATGGCCCAAGCCCAGGAGTCCCGGATCCAATGGTGAGGTCTGAGCTACTCACCATCTGATGGAACCATGCTCCGTATCATCTCAATTTCACTGTCTGTTAATTCAATGCCTAAGCTTTCCAGATACGGTTGTATATCACTGGCATTTATTTTAGAACCTTTAAGAGATGAGAGATATAATAAATGAGGGTTTTCATATGGAATGGTTTGTCATTAAGGAAATGATAATAAAGATACAGTGGTAAGACACACAGTCACAGAGGCTTATCTATCTAGAGCATCACAAGAAAGCTCAAAGCAAAGCATGTTCCCTAGAACTGTGAAAGGAGGGAGGAACAAATGATGACAAGGAAACTTAGGGAAGGGCGACATGGAAAGGCACAGGAGCACAGCAGTGAACACTGGACAGAGACCAGGTAAACTTGGGACGTGTTACAGTTAATATTACAAAAATAAGTAATGGGTAATGATCTTAATTAACACAGTTAATTAAGTGAAGTGGGCCTTCAGCAAAATGGGAATGGAGAACCACGGTGAATGCCATAGGTATCCAGTCAGCTATTCTCCAAAGAATAATAATAACAAAAAGGAGACAGATCTACCATCCATGCAGAAGGTAGACACCAGAGACTGGGAGGGATGGGTAACTTGAGGGGATGGAGCTGAAGTCCCTGCAGTTTTACATCTCTAACTCCCTCTGGCTAAGCTAGTGACCATTCTGAGAATCAGCCTGGACCCAGGAGACTGGTTTCAACTTGGAATTAGATCTATGGTCACAGGTCTACTTTATGGGCAATGTGAGCTATACTGAAGAGGGTGCTCAACAGGGCAACTGAGGCCCCAACATCTGGAAATACTGCAAGACCAGAATAGACTACCTGAGGGTGTGTGGGAACTGGGATGGAGATGAACAAAGCCAGCTCCCTGGTCTGTGTCCTGCCCTGATACAAATTGTTTTGGTTTGATTAATTTATTAACTAATTGAATAAATAGCCCCAAGGATACTTGGTGGGGATTCAGAAGCTATATGCCCACTCTTGGCAGTGCTGGTTGGGTGTGTGAAAGAGTCTTCAGGCTCCTGTACTGAAAATGATAAAGGACTTCAGATAGTACACAAACAAGCAGATGTATGAGCTCAAGAAATTCAGGACCTGGAAAAAAATTCAGCAATATAGATAAGGAAGTTAGAAACATAGTGAGAAAATTCAGCAAGAGAATTAAGATTTTGATAAACCAAACCAAACAAGTACTAGAAATGAAAAAAATCCCAATTGAATAATAAAAAAAAAACCACAGTAGAAAAATCACCAATAAACTAAATTAAGCCAAAGTAAAAATATCAGGGGATGAGGACAAGGCTGAGGTACTATAACTAGATAGCAATAAAGAAAAAAATAATGACCATAGTCTGTAAGAACTCATGGGATATGATCAAGAGACCAAACCTACAAAATTGCATGGGGTCAAGAAGTAGCAGAGATAAAAATCCTACTAATGAAATCAAGCAGGGAGACGGGCAAAGCCTCTCTTGTACAAGACTGATGATCTGAGTTCAGCTCCCAGAATCTAGGTAATAAAGTCAGATGAAGTGGTGTGCATCCATAATCCCAGCACTCTACAGTGAGATGGGCAATGGAGATCACACACACACACACACACACACACACACACACACACACACACTAAAGGATCTTGATTTTAAATCTTGCCATCATTAATTCTCACCAGAAAACAAGTTGGCTCCACTCACCAAGGAGTTCAGTGAGAAGCGTTCAGTATCTGAAACACAAAGCACAGGTCAGACACACATCACACTTTTCTTGTTTGCCTGTGGGATTTTCTAAGGTGTCATATTCACAGGGGACATTTTCTGTTTTCTGAATGTATCCAATCATGTAATAGAATTTTAATAGAAGATGAATTAGCATGCTAAGTTGGATCTTCTTCTAGATGGTTACTTGGACCTAAAAGATACTTCTTTCCAGGAGGAAATCCCTGGCATTCTATTTCTACCCCATCTGACATTCTCCTTAATTTGCTGAATGAAAATATGATGCATTTTTGTGTTTCGTCTCAAACAAGTCCAGACCTCTCTCCTCATGTCACTTGTTGTTTCTTATCTGATCTTTTCTACCAGTCATTCCAAAGACTCCTGAAGTTTTCTGTGATGTTCAACACAATTTTATCAGTGCCTTTATCAGTCCTCTGTCAATACTGATAGATAAGAGATTAACAGAATATATTATCTATCTATCTATCTATCTATCTATCTATCTATCTATCTATCTGTCTGTCTGTCTGTCTGTCTGTCTGTCTGTCTGTCTGTCTGTCTATCTGTCTGTCTATCTATGTATCATCTATCTATCTATGTATCTATGTATCATCTGTCTGTCTGTCTGTCTGTCTGTCTATCTATCTATCTATCTATCTATCTATCTATCTATCTATGTATCTATGTATCTATGTATCATCTATCTATCTATCTGTCTGTCCGCCTATGTATCTATGTACCTATCTATGTATCTATGTATCTATGTATCTACGTATCTATGTATCTATGTATCTATGTATCTATCTATGTATCTATCTATGTATCTATGTATCTATGTATCTATCTATCTGTCTGTCTGTCTGTCTGTCTGTCCGTCCGTCCGTCTATGTATCTATCTATGTATCTATGTATCTATCTATGTATCTATGTATCTATCTATGTATCTATGTATCTATTTATGTATCTATGTATCTATGTATGTATGTATGTATGTATGTATCTATCTATCTATCTATGTATCTATCTTTGTATGTATCTATGTATGTATGTATGTATGTATGTATGTATGTATCTATCTATCTATCTATCTATCTGTCTGTCTGTCTGTCCATCTATGCATCTATGTATCTATCTATGTATCTATGTATCTATCTATGTATCTATCTATGTATCTATGTATCTATCTATGTATCTATGTATCTATTTATGTATCTATGTATCTATGTATGTATGTATGTATGTATCTATCTATCTATGTATCTATCTTTGTATGTATCTATGTATCTATGTATCTATGTATGTATGTATGTATGTATGTATGTATGTATCTATCTATCTATCTATCTATCTGTCTGTCTGTCTGTCCATCTATGCATCTATGTATCTATCTATGTATCTATGTATCTATCTATGTATCTATCTATGTATCTATGTATCTATCTATGTATCTATGTATCTATTTATGTATCTATGTATCTATGTATGTATGTATGTATGTATCTATCTATCTATGTATCTATCTTTGTATGTATCTATGTATCTATGTATGTATGTATGTATGTATGTATGTATGTATGTATGTATCTATCTATCTATCTATCTATCTGTCTGTCTGTCCATCTATGCATCTATGTATCTATCTATGTATCTATGTATCTATCTATGTATCTATGTATGTATCTATCTATCTGTCTGTCTGTCTGTCTGTCCGTCTATGTATGTATGTATGTATGTATGTATGTATGTATGTATGTATGTATCTATCTATCTATCTATCTATCTATCTATCTATCTATCTTTTTTGAGACAGGGACTCACAATATGGCTCTAGCTGGCCTGGAGCTCACTAAGAACATTAGGCTGGCCTCAAACTCAGACAGTTCTGCCTGCCTCTACTCCTTACCCCCACTCCAAGATCTGAGACTAAAGGTACATGCTACTGTACCTGGAAGAAACTCTATTTTGATCCTGGAGGATTATAACTCCATAAGTAATCCTTCCTCCCTAAGTATAACTGAGTGAAATTATTCCTATTACATCTATAAGAAGGGCTCGATAATTACTCTTAAAGGAAATCAGAAGAAGTAAATAAAATACCATCAGTTTTCAAGAAGTTCTGTAGACCTTTTATGTCTTTCTTTTCAACGTTGTATTTCAAGTTTTCTATGATGGTTTCTAGTTTATTTGTGAAGCCTTTCCCTCCTTGAGAAAGAAAGAGATGCAAGAAGGAAAAACATGTAAAATTAATGTTTTAACATTTAAAATTCTACTTAGCTCTAGGGAATGGGTCACAGAGGAGGGAAGAAGGCAAGGCTGTGAATGTTAGAAGAAAGAATAAAAGGGTGGTGGGGATGGGGGGGGAGATAGGGGCTTCCCTATATGCAGCAAGGTCTGTGGCTAGAATTTTTAGTAGATTCCTGAAGCAAAGGAAGTGACCAACATTTGTTAGTGGCTCTTCATTTATTCACAGTAGAGATGCCAGAAACAACAATAATTGTGGCTGCCAGGTTTGAGACCCATCACAGCAGTAAATTGTATCTATAAATTTAAACTAAAAGCCGTAAAGGGGGATGAAGAGATTGATACTTTATCACCATGTAAGCACCATGGGCAAGAACGTAGCCTCAAGTAACTGTCATTCAAGTTGTGAGACATGAGGTAAGTGGACCGGTGTAAATCACATTCAAGTGGTGATAAGAAAATTACCACTATAGTATTTGTGTGGGACAGAATAGTGCCTTGGAACGAGCCTCAGTGGAAAGAAGCTACCGTTACCATTAAGTAATAAGTAGACTTTCCAGAAAGAAACACAAACTTGAAGGCCTGACTCACTTAGCCTTGTATTTGTTACTCACTGTGAAAAGTTTTTAAACCATCCAACAGTCGGTTGCAATACACCTTATTATCATCTGTAAAGAAAGACATAATCAGTGTCACAGACAAAACAGAACTGACATCTACAATATGGCCATGGATTTCTACCATGAAGGCAGTAACCCTATAGGATCTGGGCTATCCAGTCTTATATATACACAGCTTCCTTCAATTTGGCTTTATTAGTAAAGTGAAGCATTAGATCTTCTAAATGTCCCACTTCGCTAGGCTAGTACTGACGCAAGCGTCTTTGTGTTTCACCTTCTCTCCTGTCCATACGTTTCTTTGTGCTACAGAGTTATCAGATATTCCAGAAGTAATATCTCAACTCAAAAATTTGTAATCATATCTTGATTCATACATTTCTTTCTTAAGAAATTGTCAAAGCCAGTCCCGATAGAGCCCCTATGTCAAATAGTCTCCATGAACACAAAGACTTTTGACTTTAACCTGCCATTTTAAAGTCTTCAGTATATTGAACGTAAACAAATGTGGACACATGCCCTTCTGCCCCCATCATACATATACCCAGACTAAGTTCCCTGGGAGCTGGGGCAGAATCAGAAATGCTCACAGGTGATAGGCAGAGTCTTCAGCAGCCCCCAGCGTTCCTTAGGTGTGAGAGTTACCCCTATATTTTTCAAAACACCATATATTCCATCAACATTCACTTTTCTTCCTTTGGGAAAAAATAGAAATGGGAGTAATAAATGATTTTAAACTGCAAGTGTCACCTACATTCATCTGAAGGATCGAACAGTCGAAAGTCTGAGTCTAGAGTCTGAGAGGCAGATATCAGAAAAAGATGTCAGTTGCTTAATTATAGACAGAAAAGAAAATTTGTACATTCTAATGAAATGCCAAAGGCAATATCATCTTGTCCTGACTCCATTTTGTGCTTGTTTTGATAGCGTTCAGTCCTCTACCCGCTCCCCAATGGTCACATCTGCCCTGGCAACACATTTGAGGTTTTCATGATCTTGACCATGGTCCAGATATAGGAACTAAAATAATTTAAGAAAACTAAAATAAGTTGAAAAAGTATTATGTTTAAAATAATTACTATGTTCTTCCAGGAATGAATATTTCAAGGTTCCTCTGGCCCTTATATGACTTTGATGTAAATTATGGTCTTTCTGGGTTTTGCCTTTAAAAAGTCTGTATTCCTGAGCTAGGGCATCAAGAGACTTTTCAGAGGCACAGACACACCCTTGGTCAGGCCATCCCAGAAAACAAAACAAAACCCTTAAGACTCTTCATCGGCTTAATCAGTGTGGCTGTCAGTAATGATCTCCCGTGGATTTCACTAAGGACACAGTATAAACTCGTGTTCTGAAATGGAGGTCAGAGAACAGTATGGCCATGGTATAAATGACTATATACATATTTTTTAGACAAAAGTGTCAATTTAAGAAGTTTTGTTCTTTGGTAATTACATATGTGAATATAACATATTCAAAACATACCTACCTCCACCTCCAACTCAGATACCCCTCATATCTGTCCATCTTCCCTTCCTTCCTTCCTTCCTTCCTTCCTTCCTTCCTTCCTTCCTTCCTTCCTTCCTTCCTTCCTTCCTTCCTTCCTTCCTTCCTTCCTTCCTTCCTTCCTTCCTTCCTCCCTCTCTCTTTTTTAAAATAACCCCGGTTGGACTCCTGTTGACCATAAGCACGTGTGTGCAGAGCACTATCTACTGGAGCATGACCAGTCTGCCATGGGTCACACCTCTGAAGAAAACTGACTCTCCTCAGAAGTTGGCTAACAACTGCCAATTGCTCTTCAGCTAGAGGTGGGACCTCATAGACTCTTCCCTCAGAAGGCTACACATTCCCTACTTCTGTGCTGTATGATAATATGACAAGGTGATTTGTTACTAAAAAGATTAGTTATGATGCATTATTTCACTAGTGATCATGGTTATCTGGGTTTATTTTGGCTGTTTGAACTGTGTAACTAATTGGAATCACTGGAAAAATTTCGAGAAAAATCTAAGATAATACAACAGTAGAAAATCAATAGTTTGTCAAAAAGCATATAATTAAAAACTAACCTGGTCTACTGGATAAAATGTTTTTATATTTCATTACATTAATTAATTAATTAACCTAGCATGTGTGTTGGGGGCACCCTTGAAGAAGCCGGCAATTTGCAGGAGTCAAAGCTCTCTAATATTTGGGTCTCAGAGATTCAAACTCAAATCATCAAGCTTGGTACCAATGTCTTTACCTGTTGAGCCACATCACAAAGATCCATAAAGTGTATTACTAATATACCAGTGAGATGGACAAGTTAATGTACTAACAAAACCCTTATGATGGGACTTAGATATTTAAAAGTCCACATGTAAAAGTTTTCAGAATATTGCTATTTAAAATCATTTTTCCTCCATGGTCTGTTACTCACCTGTGAATGACTCTACATTTTCCATCACCTTACTCAGTTTAACCTTATCATCTGTAAGACAAAATACAAATACGAGTCGGGCACGGAGTCGTGATGCGGACCCAGAAAACTTAAGGCCTTTCAGTGTGAAATAAACCATTGACATTCAAATGTTCTGATGAGCATGGAATTGAAGTCTGGAGGTCTATACATAGATAGCAATAAAGGAGAAACTATCAATTTGTCAATTCTACACACAGTGGTGCTAGGAAATTGAAAAGACTTTGTTTGATCTTTCCACTTGACCTGTTTCACTTCAGAACGCAAGAGCTATCTGTACAGCCGCATTAGTATTTCAGATTTAAAAGTGGTATTGTAGCACTGTTACATAGCCCAGACCAACCTGTAAATCTCTGGATAGGGATCCTAGGACACCCTTGAAATTGCAGCTCTCTGCCTTAGCTTCCTTCTTGCTATACATGCAAACATACTGAACACTCTGTTTATGCCTCTAACTCCAAGGCTTCTAACATTTGTCTTGTTTAAATAATCTGCTGACTTGTTGAAAATCTTACTTCTAGGTTTCATCATCCCTTGATCATTCAATCATGATCTCTACAACTCTATTTCTTCTAAGAAGCAATACTGTTTGGTAGAGAAGTTAAATCCTTGAAGCTACCTAGCTCTGGTTTCAGGTCCTATTAATCAATATCCGTGATGTACCCTCTATTCTCACATCAGAGATGTGAAAAGGCTAATAACCTACTTCACGGGGTTACTTTGGGACTATTGATAGCATAGATCTGCTGCCACATACATAGTAGGTAGTTAATATTTGATAAATATTAACTGTGGTTATGTCATAGAGATTGTTAGTTTATCTGGCCAGAGGTGCAGTATGGGAACAGTGAAAGGGAATTTGTTAGTTTCCTATACGAGCTATTTAATTAGTATATAATTCTGAGGTTTTGTTAACTAAATATTCTTCATGTAACTTTGTCCAAATAGTGGATAAGTCAGGTCTTACTTACAGTAAATATTTCCAGTGGAAAGACAATGGTGGGCCCCCCCAGGAGCTCCCATGTAATGGATGAAGATAAACATAAAGATAAAGGTTTCCTGATGGTTTGAATATGGCTCCCAAACTACGCGTGTTGGAGATAATCTCTGTGGTAACAGTGTTAAGAGGTGAGGCCTATAAGAGGTGACTAGGTCATGGGGGCAGGGTCCAGATGAACTCCCATGTTACTGCATGGGTGTTTTACTATTGAAACTGTTTTGTTGTAAATCTGACTTACACCCACCCCCACTTGAAACCCCTCCCAGTGACTGCAGCCATTTGCTCTTGTGTGCTCTGTCTCTCTCACATGAGCATGCATCTTTTACCTTTTCTGCCTTCTGCCATGGTGATGCAGTAGGAAGGCCCTACCATGCTAAGTCCTTGACTCTGGACCTCCCAGCCTCTATGCCTATGAGAAATTAATTTCTGTTCCTCTTAATTTGCCTAGTCTCATGTATTCTGTTATAACAGCATAAAACAAAGTAAATTAAGATGTAATGAAATTTCATATAGTGTAGTGGGAATCATAGAAGGTTGGTTTCTAAATAGATACATTATTCATAATTTTAACTCCAAACAATATACATTGTAATATTTATAGAAGTTGCTATGCCTGTTTTGATACCTGTAATTTTGCTATATTGAAACTGAAACCTTCCTTTCTGACTAGACAGAAAAGGGGAAGTGATGTTGGAATGTCCTTCTGTATACTGTGAACTATCCTTAGATAATAAAGGAATTGTTCTGGCAAAAAAAAAAAAAAAAGGTTGCTATGCTGCTTCCCAATGAAGGTTATAGCCTCTCTATTTTCCTTATAGGTTTAGAAATTGGCCAAACTGTTTATACAGCCAAATATTACACCCTCCCTCCCCCACTTTGAGACAGGATTCCTTTGTGTAGCTATCCTGGAACTTACTATGTGAACCAGGCTGGCCTTGAACTCAGAAATCCACCTGCTTCTGCCTCCTTAGTGCTAGGATTAAATATATGCACTTCCACCACCCAGCCCAAATAATACACTTAAAAAAATTAAGTCTCTATTATTTTGCCACTCTCTCCATCTGAGAGCCAAAGATAATGCAGTTAAGAAGAGTCCCCTCCCCCAATCAGCTAAGTGGCACATTGTAGGCGGAGTTTACTTAGAAGGCGCATCCAACATGGGTCGATTATCCACTTAAAGCCTGAGAAAGACTTTCAACGCCCCTTAATCAGCAGGAAGTAGTAACAGAAAACAACGCCCAAATTCCCCAAATATTGTTTCTAGATGTTTGTTTTCATTATAAATGGTTAATGTCATAGTTAATCTCTTTCTAAGAAGAAAAAGGGGATATGGTATATAAATGATTTTCTAAAAATTAGATTATTGAATTTACTTAGATCAGGAAATCAGCTGTTAATCTCAAAATGCTTTACATTGGTATAGATTTTGGTTTATTGATACAAATTTAAGGTCAATTTTGTTATGCTGTATGTGTTTTTCTATTGTTTAAGATATGATGTTCATATAACTGTTTTAAAATTGTAGTGTATAATTAAGAAATGAAGGTTAATAGTCACTTTTGATAATCAAACTTATAGTTAGGTTAGTTAAGATTTTTAGGTATACAAAGATATATTTCAATTAGGTAGGTAATCTTCAAATACTTCTAAGACCTACAGAATATGGCATTTAAAATGTTTTAAGAACTTAGACTTTTCTGGACAGTGAAACAGATTTGTTCCTGGCAGCACCAATCTTCAAGAGAAAAATGGGCATCGAAGAAACTCCATATGGAGTATACTCTATTTGTGGTAATGGTTAGCCACTGGAGAAGAACCTGTTCTTATATTGACTGCTTGACAGTATGCTGTTTAAACTAGACATGCAGGTTCCATAAGAAGATAACCTCTGAACTTTGGCACAACAAGCCTAGATGGTCATTCAGGTTCCTGCTTTACAGAGAAAACTGTCAGACATTCTTCAGGACTCAAGGAGAAGCAATGGATGAACTGTGTCAGAATGAGAAGAGCAGATTTCCTGCTTCACTAAAATGAAAAGAGACATTGGGCCTGTAGGCTGAAGATGGATGCCCCAACTTTAGAAAGGAACTTTGGGTGACTGTCCAGGCAGATAGGCGTCATCTCTGTCCTTTCTAGATTTTAGAAGTCGCTTGCATTTCTGGTTTACTTGGGTAAATATATCCTTCTGTGGTCTTTGATGTAGTTGAAGATTAGATAGTTATAGGTATAGTTTTTCTTAGTCATTTGAAAGATATATTTGATATGAAACTTTAGATTAACAAAGATAAGATAGATGATAAAATATTTTCTTTAATTTTGCTAAATACACATAGACTAGATAGCTAAATACACATAGACTAGATATTGTAACTGTAATTCTTGCTTGATAACTATTTTGTTATATGTAATTTTGCTATGTTAAAATTGAAACCTTCCTTTTTTATTAGACAGAAAGGGGGAAGTGATGTGGGAATGCGTTTATGCATGCTGTGAATCTCAATCTTTAAATAAAGGAGCTGTTTTGGGCCATGGCAGGCACCATAGAAGAAGTAGGAGGAGAAATCAGAGCTTAGGTAGGAGAAGCAGGGCGGAGTCAGAGGCAGATCCAGCCAGCCGCCCAAGAAGAAACATGTAAGGAGCACGGGTGAGCCACACGGGCCACGTGGCCGACAGATTAATAGAAATGGGTTGATTTAAGATATAAGAGCTAGCTGGCAATGTGCCTGAGCCATAGGCCAAACAGCATGAAGTTAATATAAGCGTCTGAGTCGTTTCTGGGGACCCGGGCGGCTGGGCAGCTAAGCGGTCTCGGGCGGCAGGTCTGTGGGTCTCTGGACCTCTGGCGTCCAGGACTCGAGAACCCCTCTACAACAGCACATATTTCTGTGTCCCTATCCTTTCTGAGGAAGGGTGTGTCCTGCCCTATCCTGGCCATTTGGGCATGTGATCCAAAGTCAGCCTGACTGACTTCCTGACTCTGAATCTGGAAGGTGTGACACAGGTGACACATGCAGCTGCATCACCCTGATGACAAAACTATTAATTAGCTCTGTGGCCATGAAAGCTTTTGATGCAGCCTTGGCTTTGCTCTTCTCAATACCAAGCTTCCAAATATTTGATTCTATGAGTCACTCTGTGGCCTCCCAAAGTTTTCTTGTGTGTTTAAGCTAGCCAGACATAGCTTCTTTTGCCTAGAACCCAAAGATGTGACTTTGCTATTGGGAAAAACTTTTGGCTGGATGTGGTAATGCATGCCTTTGATTCTAAGAATCTGGAGGCAGGGGCAGTTAGATCTCTTTGAGTTAGAGGCCAACCTGTTTTTTTCAGGCTCACCATGACTTCATATTAAGACTCCATAAAAAAGCTAAAAGAAACACACACACACACACACACACACACACACACACACACACACACACACACACACACGAGTTTTTTCCCCCTCCAGTTGAGATTTTTAAACTAAGCTGGAGAAGTGACATTTTCCTTAGTGTTAAGGCTCACTAGCGGTTATGGTTATGGCTTTATAGCTGTTTTATACCAACCAATAATCTGTCTATAGACTAGGAGCCATACACAGGAGACTGTTTGCTCCAGATTTGCTTGACGTGGCTTTACGTGCTGGCAACACATCTCCTTTCTTATTGGGTCCAAATGAAGAAGACCGAGATTTAAAATGAAAGTAACATTATTTTCTAGAGTCAGACTCAGTCTAGGATTTGGCTCCTTCGGAAACAGTACAACTTTGTCTCAATTGCTGTGATAACAGTGTTACATTGTTTCAGCATAATTATATAGACAAAAACCTCCCACAAACAAACTAACCCTGGCCAATGCTTAACCATCAAGGAAATGCAAATCAAAATCACAAGACATCACACAACTGGCGTCAGGGTGGCTATTAATAAAGAGACAAAAAGAACCGATGTTGAGGGTACAGAGAAAGAGCAACTCTTACACACTGTTGGTGGGTGAACATTAGCACAGCCATTATGGAAAACAACATGGAAATTCCTCAAAAATAGAATTACTGTCTGACCAACAATCCCACAACTTGGTAGATCAAAGACTGTGTGTATTGAAGAGAGGTCTGTGTGCTCATATTCACACAACACTGCTCACAATAGCTGAGATATAGTCAGTGTAAGAGTCCCCTGATGATGTGGAGGACTTTATATGAGCTGAGACAAGGGAGGCACAGTCAGACACTGTGCCTCTCATATAGACTATAAAAACATCGAGCTCCAGAAGCTGGAAGCGGGGTGCTGGTCAGGAGATGCAGAATCACAGAAGTCTACTGCACAGCAAGTGATACAGTCAATGACAGCTTGTTGAGTTCTTTAAGAATATAACTAAGCATGCTGTTTTCTATCTCCAGAATGGTAACTGTGGGGGGTGATGTATTTGTTAATTAGCTAGATCTAACCATTCAATAAGTAAACTATAAAACATTACATTATACAATATACACATAACAGTCAACTAAAATCTAGGATGGTTAGGCATGTTTTCTTTATTGAGCTTCCTTGTGATCTGACGGACTTTTAAAATAATAATAATAATAATAATAATAATAATAATAATAATAATAATAATTTGTAGGCCAGAAAAGGGAATCCGATCCCCTGAAGCTGCAGTAGTTAGGCAATCACGAGCTTTCCACAACTTAGGTCCTCTGGATCAGTGGCAGGCTCTCTTAAACATGGGTTCTTAGTCCCTGCCACCTTATTTTCCTGTTGACATGTCCTTTGTTTCATTTCTCTGGCCTCTCAGGTATCTAAACGTTCTCAGTGGCCTTGCAAGTGGGACTCCTTGTTTAACAGCAAGTCTTACAGCCCGGGATAACAGCCTTCCCCTTGGGTATATTTGGGAGTTTATTAGAAGAGCTTTATTAGAAGGGAGTTTCTCTGAAGACAGGTTGACACTCTCACCTTCAATTGGCAGACGACTCTCCAGGTCTTCAATTTCCTCTTCCTCCAGCTCATAGCCCAGCTCTTCGAGGATGTCTTCTAGTTTGGAGATACAACACTTTCCCCCTTAGGAAAGAAGAAGGTACCAGATGAAGGAGTCTGATACTAAGTTACCACAGATAGAGCAACCCATAGCATAATAAAACCAGACAACTCTCAGGGCTGCAGAGACGTGGCTGGGAATGCAACATAATATATCACGCTTTTGGGGATGCTTTCTATGGTTTGCAGGAAGGGTGTATTTAGAAGTTAACTATGAATCAGAAGAATTATGTAAATTTTTACTTATATATTGATTGTACTGATTGTTTATACTAAAATTGTTTCTTTTAGATCAAATATGAATGAGCCAACAATTAGCACTCTTGATTAGCAAACATAGTTAGAAACATTTTTATTGCTGAAAAATCATAAACTGTATTAGTTATGGTTGCATCTAAAAGAGCTTCAAACTTAGAGAAAATAAAATAAATCACCTGATTATTATGTAATGATGACATGAATTTTTTTAAAGTTAAGGTAAAGCACAGGTAATAGCTTGAATTGCCTTACCCAGATTATAACACTTACCAGAAAACCACTTTATATGATCAAGTAATACGTCTTTAAGGATTTTTCCATCATCTGTAAAATATGAAACATTTAAAATTAGAGAAAAATATATATACCGTAACAAGGTAAGAGAAGAGTGTAACTCTGAGTGCAGATTATAAAAATTTACCTCTTAAACTTAATACTTTCTTCTGTATACAGTGTTTTGCGCGCACAGCAGAAAAGGGTGTCAGGTGCCATTAGTTTACATGCCTACAGCTCTTATCTCTACATGCACTTCTTTACAAGGTAATGTCTTTTTCTTTGTTTCTCTTTTCTGTCCCTCCTGCTCCTCCTCCTGCTCCTCCTCCTGCTCCTCCTCCTGCTCCTCCTCCTGCTCCTCCTGCTCCTCCTGCTGCTCCTCCTGCTCCTCCTCCTGCTCCTCCTCCTGCTCCTCCTGTTCCTCCTGTTCCTCCTGCTCCTCCTCCTGCTCCTCCTCCTGCTCCTCCTGCTCCTCCTCCTGCTCCTCCTGCTCCTCCTGTTCCTCCTGTTCCTCCTGCTCCTCCTCCTGCTCCTCCTCCTGTTCCTCCTCCTGCTCCTCCTCCTGCTCCTCCTCCTGCTCCTCCTGTTCCTCCTGTTCCTCCTGCTCCTCCTCCTGCTCCTCCTCCTGCTCCTCCTGCTCCTCCTCCTGCTCCTCCTCCTGTTCCTCCTCCTGTTCCTCCTGCTCCTCCTCCTGCTCCTCTTCCTGATCCTTCTCCTGCTCCTCCTGCTGCTCCTCCTGCTCCTCCTCCTGTTCCTCCTCCTCCTGTTCCTCCTCATCCTCCTGCTCCTCCTGCTCCTCCTCCTGCTCCTCCTCCTGCTCCTCATCCTCCTGCTCCTCCTCCTGTTCCTCCTCCTGTTCCTCCTGCTCCTCCTCCTGCTCCTCTTCCTGATCCTTCTCCTGCTCCTCCTGCTGCTCCTCCTGCTCCTCCTCCTGCTCCTCCTCCTGTTCCTCCTCCTCCTGTTCCTCCTCATCCTCCTGCTCCTCCTGCTCCTCCTCCTGCTCCTCCTCCTGCTCCTCATCCTCCTGCTCCTCCTCCTGTTCCTCCTCCTGTTCCTCCTGCTCCTCCTCCTGCTCCTCCTGCTCCTCCTCCTGCTCCTCCTCCTGTTCCTCCTCCTGTTCCTCCTGCTCCTCCTCCTGCTCCTCTTCCTGATCCTTCTCCTGCTCCTCCTGCTGCTCCTCCTGCTCCTCCTCCTGCTCCTCCTCCTGTTCCTCCTCCTCCTGTTCCTCCTCATCCTCCTGTTCCTCCTGCTCCTCTTCCTGATCCTCCTCCTGTTCCTCCTCCTGTTCCTCCTGCTCCTCCTCCTGCTCCTCCTCCTGCTCCTCCTCCTGCTCCTCCTCCTGCTCCTCCTCCTGTTCCTCCTCCTGTTCCTGCTCCTGCTCCTCCTCCTCCTGCTCCTCCTCCTGCTCCTGTTCCTCCTCCTGCTCCTCCTCCTGCTCCTCCTCCTGCTCCTCCTCCTGTTCCTCCTCCTGTTCCTCCTCCTGTTCCTGCTCCTGCTCCTCCTCCTGCTCCTGCTCCTCCTCCTGCTCCTCCTGCTCCTCCTCCTGTTCCTCCTGCTCCTCCTCCTGTTCCTGCTCCTGCTCCTCCTCCTGTTCCTGCTCATCCTCCTCCTGCTCCTGCTCCTGCTCCTCCTCCTGCTCCTCCTCCTGCTCCTCCTGCTCCTCCTCCTGTTCCTGCTCCTCCTGCTCCTCCTGTTCCTCCTCCTGCTCCTCCTGCTCCTCCTCCTGCTCCTCCTCCTGTTCCTCCTCCTGTTCCTCCTGCTCCTCCTCCTGTTCCTCCTCCTGTTCCTCCTGCTCCTCCTCCTGTTCCTCCTCCTGTTCCTCCTGCTCCTCCTCCTGCTCCTCCTCCTGTTCCTCCTGCTCCTCCTCCTGCTCCTCCTCCTGTTCCTCCTGCTCCTCCTCCTGCTCCTCCTCCTGTTCCTCCTGCTCCTCCTCCTGTTCCTCCTCCTGCTCCTCCTCCTGCTCCTCCTCCTCCTGCTCCTGTTCCTCCTGCTCCTCCTGCTCCTCCTGCTCCTCCTCCTGCTCCTCCTCCTGCTCCTCCTGCTCCTCCTGCTCCTCCTGCTCCTCCTCCTGTTCCTCCTGCTGTTCCTCCTCCTGCTCCTCCTCCTGCTCCTCCTCCTGCTCCTCCTCCTCCTGCTCCTCCTCCTGCTCCTGCTCCTCATCCTCCTCCTGCTCCTCATCCTCCTCCTGCTCCTGCTCCTCATCCTCCTCCTGCTCCTCATCCTCCTCCTGCTCCTGCTCCTCCTCCTGTTCCTCCTCCTGCTCCTCCTCCTCCTCCTGTTCCTCCTCCTGCTCCTCCTGCTGTTCCTCCTCCTGCTCCTCCTCCTGCTCCTCCTCCTGTTCCTCCTGCTGCTCCTCCTCCTGCTCCTCCTCCTGCTCCTCCTCCTGCTCCTGCTCCTCCTCCTGCTCCTCCTCCTGCTCCTCCTCCTGCTCCTCCTCCTGCTCCTCCTCCTGTTCCTCCTCCTGCTCCTCCTCCTGCTCCTCCTCCTGCTCCTCATCCTCCTCCTGCTCCTGCTCCTCCTCCTGCTCCTCCTCCTGCTCCTCCTCCTGCTCCTCCTCCTGCTCCTCCTCCTGCTCCTCATCCTCCTCCTCCTCCTGCTCCTCCTCCTGCTCCTCCTCCTGCTCCTCCTCCTGCTCCTCCTCCTGCTCCTCCTCCTGCTCCTCATCCTCCTCCTGCTCCTGCTCCTCCTCCTGCTCCTCCTCCTGCTCCTCCTCCTGCTCCTCCTCCTGCTCCTCATCCTCCTCCTGCTCCTCATCCTCCTGCTCCTCCTCCTGCTCCTGCTCCTCCTCCTGCTCCTCCTCCTGCTCCTCATCCTCCTCCTCCTCCTGCTCCTCCTCCTGCTCCTCCTCCTGTTCCTCCTCCTGCTCCTCCTCCTGCTCCTCCTCCTGCTCCTCCTGCTCCTCCTCCTGCTCCTCCTCCTGTTCCTCCTCCTGTTCCTCCTGCTCCTCCTCCTGCTCCTCCTCCTGCTCCTCCTCCTGCTCCTCCTCCTGCTCCTCCTCCTGTTCCTCCTCCTGTTCCTCCTGCTCCTCCTCCTGCTCCTCTTCCTGATCCTTCTCCTGCTCCTCCTGCTGCTCCTCCTGCTCCTCATCCTCCTCCTGCTCCTGCTCCTCCTCCTGCTCCTCCTCCTGCTCCTCCTCCTGCTCCTCCTCCTGCTCCTCCTCCTGCTCCTCATCCTCCTCCTCCTGCTCCTCCTCCTGCTCCTCCTCCTGCTCCTCCTCCTGTTCCTCCTCCTGCTCCTCCTCCTGCTCCTCCTCCTGCTCCTCCTCCTGCTCCTCCTCCTCCTGCTCCTGCTCCTCCTCCTGCTCCTCCTCCTGCTCCTCCTCCTGCTCCTCCTCCTGTTCCTCCTCCTGCTCCTCCTCCTGCTCCTCCTCCTGCTCCTCCTCCTGCTCCTCATCCTCCTCCTGCTCCTGCTCCTCCTCCTGCTCCTCCTCCTGCTCCTCCTCCTGCTCCTCCTCCTGCTCCTCCTGCTCCTCCTCCTCCTGCTCCTCCTCCTATTCCTCCTGCTGCTCCTCCTCCTGCTCCTCATCCTCCTCCTCCTCCTCCTCCTGCTCCTCCTGTTCCTCCTCCTGCTCCTCCTCCTGTTCCTCCTGCTCCTCCTGCTCCTGCTCCTCCTCCTATTCCTCCTGCTCCTCCTCCTGCTTCTCCTCCTGCTCCTCATCCTGATCCTTCTCCTGCTCCTCATCCTCCTCCTGCTCCTGCTCCTCCTCCTATTCCTCCTGCTGCTCCTCCTCCTGCTCCTCATCCTCCTCCTGCTCCTGCTCCTCCTCCTGCTCCTCATCCTACTCCTGTTCCTCCTCCTGCTCCTCCTCTTGCTCCTCCTCCTGCTCCTCCTGCTGTTCCTCCTGTTCCTCCTGCTCCTCCTCCTCCTGCTCCTCCTCCTATTCCTCCTGCTGCTCCTCCTCCTGCTCCTCATCCTCCTCCTGCTCCTGCTCCTCCTCCTGCTCCTCCTCCTGCTCCTCCTCCTGCTCCTCCTCCTGTTCCTCCTCCTGCTCCTCCTCCTGCTCCTCCTCCTGCTCCTCATCCTCCTCCTGCTCCTGCTCCTCCTCCTGCTCCTCCTCCTGCTCCTCCTCCTGCTCCTCCTCCTGTTCCTCCTGCTGCTCCTCCTGCTCCTCCTCCTGTTCCTCCTGCTGCTCCTCCTGTTCCTCCTCCTGCTCCTCCTCCTCCTGCTCCTCCTCCTGCTCCTCCTCCTGCTCCTCCTCCTGTTCCTCCTGCTGCTCCTCCTGCTCCTCCTCCTGCTCCTCCTCCTGCTCCTCCTGCTCCTCCTCCTCCTGCTCCTCCTCCTATTCCTCCTGCTGCTCCTCCTCCTGCTCCTCATCCTCCTCCTCCTCCTCCTCCTGCTCCTCCTGTTCCTCCTCCTGCTCCTCCTCCTGCTCCTCCTCCTGCTCCTCCTCCTGTTCCTCCTGCTGCTCCTCCTGCTCCTCCTCCTGCTTCTCCTCCTGCTCCTCATCCTGATCCTTCTCCTGCTCCTCATCCTCCTCCTGCTCCTGCTCCTCCTCCTATTCCTCCTGCTGCTCCTCCTCCTGCTCCTCATCCTCCTCCTGCTCCTGCTCCTCCTCCTGCTCCTCATCCTACTCCTGTTCCTCCTCCTGCTCCTCCTCTTGCTCCTCCTCCTGCTCCTCCTGCTGTTCCTCCTGTTCCTCCTGCTCCTCCTCCTCCTGCTCCTCCTCCTATTCCTCCTGCTGCTCCTCCTCCTGCTCCTCATCCTCCTCCTGCTCCTGCTCCTCCTCCTGCTCCTCCTCCTGCTCCTCCTCCTGCTCCTCCTCCTGTTCCTCCTCCTGCTCCTCCTCCTGCTCCTCCTCCTGCTCCTCATCCTCCTCCTGCTCCTGCTCCTCCTCCTGCTCCTCCTCCTGCTCCTCCTCCTGCTCCTCCTCCTGTTCCTCCTGCTGCTCCTCCTGCTCCTCCTCCTGTTCCTCCTGCTGCTCCTCCTGTTCCTCCTCCTGCTCCTCCTCCTCCTGCTCCTCCTCCTGCTCCTCCTCCTGCTCCTCCTCCTGTTCCTCCTGCTGCTCCTCCTGCTCCTCCTCCTGTTCCTCCTGCTGCTCCTCCTCCTGCTCCTCCTCCTGTTCCTCCTGCTGCTCCTCCTCCTGCTCCTCCTCCTGCTCCTCCTCCTGTTCCTCCTGCTGTTCCTCCTCCTGCTCCTCCTCCTGCTCCTCCTCCTGCTCCTCCTCCTCCTGCTCCTCCTCCTGCTCCTGCTCCTCATCCTCCTCCTGCTCCTCATCCTCCTCCTGCTCCTCCTCCTGCTCCTCCTCCTGCTCCTCCTGTTCCTCCTCCTGCTCCTCCTCCTGCTCCTCCTCCTGCTCCTCCTCCTGCTCCTCCTCCTCCTGCTGGTCCTCCTCCTCCTCCTCCTGCTCCTCCTCCTCCTGCTCCTGCTCCTGCTCCTCCTCCTGCTCCTCCTCCTGCTCCTCCTGCTCCTCCTCCTGCTCCTCCTCCTCCTGCTCCTCCTCCTGTTCCTCCTCCTCCTGCTCCTCCTCCTGCTCCTCCTCCTCCTGCTCCTGCTCCTCCTCCTGCTCCTCCTGCTCCTCCTCCTGTTCCTCCTGCTCCTCCTCCTCCTCCTGCTCCTCATCCTCCTCCTGCTCCTCATCCTCCTCCTGCTCCTCCTCCTGCTCCTCATCCTCCTCCTGTTCCTCCTGCTCCTCCTCATCTTCCTGCTCCTCTTCCTCCTCCTGCTCCTCCTCATCTTTCTGCTCCTCTTCCTCCTTCTGCTCCTCCTCCTGCTCCTCCTCCTCTTTCTCTTGTGATTTTTGCCTCTCATTTTTTTTTCTTTCTGGAGCTGGGAACTGAGCACAGGGGCTTTCCACTGACCTAAAACCCCAATGTACCCTTATCCCTCTCTTCCACCACCCCTTCTCCTTCTTCCTTAAGTAGTGCTAAGGTTGAACCCAGGGCTTTGTGCATCTAATCAAGTGCCCCATCACTGAGCCTTTCTCCAGCCCTGGACAGAGTTTTGAATGTGCAGCTGGCAGATATCTTGCCTGGTGCTGAGCTTGCCTTCCCTTCTTCCTGCTGATACTGTTTGTTTATCCCCTTTCTCCTTGCTCTATTTAAACCTTGGTTATCTTAAGGTAATGGCACTGTTTTAAGAACATTTACTTACTTATTTATGTGTGTGCATGTGTGTGCGTGTGTGTGTGTGTGTGCATGTGTGTGTGTGTGTGCATGTGTGTGTGCGTGTGTGTGCATGTGTGTATGTGTGTGTGCATGTGTGTATGTGCATGTGTGTACACGTGTGTATGTGCGTGTGTTCATCTGTGTACGTGTGTGCATGTTGTGCATGTGTGTGCGTGTGTGTGCATGTGTGTGCGTGTGTGTGCGTGTGTGTATGTGCATGTGTGTACACGTGTGTGCACGTGTGTATGTGCGTGTGTTCATCTGTGTACGTGTGTGCATGTGTGTGCATGTGTGTGTATGCATATGTGTGTGTGCCCATGTGTATGTGCATGTGCATGTGTGTATCTATCTTTGTGACAGGGTCTGTCTTGTTTGCTCTTGCACTGTGTGTTTCAGGCTAGCTTGTCTGTGAATTTTTGGGGCCTCTCCTGTCTCAGACTCCCATCTCATTGTGGAAAGGCTGGGATTGTAGCCCCGAGGACTGCAACTTTTAGCCGGGTTCCAGCGATGTGAGCTCAGATCTTCAGTCTTACACAGCAAGTGCTTTTATCTACTGAGCCATCCCCACAGCCAGGAGCAATGCTTTTAATGCCAAGAATCAGTTTAAAGATGCTGGTGGGGGATGGGGCAGATGCTCTCAAAACAAATTTAAATGCCAGACACAATACTGTGTCAATTGCAGCTTCATATCCTTGTGTGTTAGGTGATGTGGGGCAGGAGAGGTGTTGGTTTTTATGATGTTCTCACTCTGAAGTTTATCCAAGCATGGAGATGCAGTCCATAGTCAGGAGAGTACGTACCAGGGACAGGCAGCCTTTTCAGCAGCTCATTGACTTCCTTGTGTGTGAGCTCTATGCCCATGTTTCCCAACACTCTTTGTGTGACTTTGGCATCAATTTTTCCTCCTTTGGAAAATAAAAAATGGAAACAATAAAAGTGATAATTGCCTGCTGACTTCAGATGATAAGACTAAGTTGCTACAGAAAAAGGGGAATGTGTTCAGATTTGAAGAAACCATGGTGCTAATCCCACTTACAATAAAGAGATGTAAAGAAGGCCCTGGTCCACTGTACCACCATCAACTCAAGTCTGCATTGCCCTTTGTTTTCCCTAGATCATGAGATGTATCATCTCACAGGCCACATCATTGGCATAGTGTCACAGTTTTATTGTAACACTTCCTGAGTTAAGAGTATTGCTAAGTATTTTGAATGAATGATGAGTATTATCACGGCAAAATAAAGCATAGAATACAGGAGGTTTCAGAATAAAAGTAGAACTCATTATGGACATATATATTAGAACAAAATTTTGCTAAAAGCTAAATAAAAAATGTAATCTTTATGCCAGTTAAAAAGAATTGAAGCCAGTGACAAGATAACAATACACTCTGTATTGTGTAAAGGTTTTCCTGTCTAGCGCTGCTAGCCTGGAACTCCCTATTGTAGGGCAAATTGGCCTTGAACTTGTGTGGTCCTCTCTAGGGCTGGGATTACTGTGGTGAGCCATCTTACTATATATCCCTGGCTGGCCTGGTTCTACTGGGTCTCCAGGTTGGCCCTGAACTTGCAACAATTCTTCTGCCTTAGCTTCCTGAAGACTGGAATTATGAGCATGAACTCTCTGCTAGCTAGGAAAATTCAGCTTCAAATATGCATGCAAATGTAGAGTTTTTGTGTACTGGTCTTGAATCTTTCGCAAAATGCCTTGCTTACCTGTGAATTTTTTCACTTCTTTTAGCAGTCTCTGCAGACTGGTTTTCTCAGAGGCTGTAAAAAGACACAATTCACATATACACGAATAACTGTGCACTGACTTAAAGATAAATGGGACATTTGGTAAGACTTTTTGTTATGATTTGTTTGGAATTATAGCATAGACAAACACGAAATAAGGAAAGTTACTTTTGAGATACATTGGCTATTGCTGTGAAATAATCCCGTTTTGTACACTGTAGAGATCTGTTACTAAATTGGTTTAATGAAATGCTGATTGGCCTGTAGCCAGGCAGGAAGGATAGGCAGGCGGCTGCCCAAACTAAGATTCTGGGAAGAGGAAGGGTGGAATCAAGAGTTGCTAGCAAGACACAAAGGATGCAAAATGAGAATGCCATACTGAGAAAAGGCACCAAGCCATGTGGCTAAGCATAGATAAGAATTGTGGGTTAATTTAAGTGTAAGAGCTAATTATTAATAAGCCTGAGCTACTGGATAAACGTTTATAATTAATATAAGCCTCTGTGTAGTAATTTGGGAAGTGACTGGTGGGTATAATTTGTAAACAGTACAGAAAGCTCCACCTCCATTGACAGACTATTAATCACATTATCTACTGTCTATTTTTCTTTTTCAAGATCTCAACCTTGGACTGGCCAGACTATTTAGTAGACAAAGGTACTTGCTGTCAAGCTTGATGACCTGAGTTCAATTCCTAGGATGCACATGGTAGGAGGAGAGAACTGATTCCAGAAAGTTGTCCTCTGACCTATACACTTGCCATGGCACACAAAAAGATCTTAAGCTTTGCATATCATGTGCATCTCCCTCTTCAGGCTTGCTTTCTTTAATTTATACTATCTACTAGCAAATCTTCAAATCAGTATAATTTGTTAGAATTAAAGATATGTGTTCAAATTAAGGATTTAATTTTTCGTTAAAAATTATGTGTGTAGGTGTGTTGCCTGTGTGTGTATCTGCACACTATGTGCATACAGTATCTGCAAGGACCAGAAGAGGGCACCAGATCCCCAGAACTTGAATTGCAGATGGTTGTGAGGAACCATTGGGTGCTGGGAATCAAACCCAGGTCTTCTGTAAGAGCGGCCACTGCTCTTAACTCTTGAATCATTTCTCCAGCCCAAAGATGTAGGATATTTTAGGATAAGAAGAAAACTGGAAACTATGCTTATTATTGGTAGTTTCCACAATAAAGGATGTGCCACAAGTGTGCAATTCCATCCTTCCTTAAGAGGTTATTTCTATTACTCCTTACAGTCAATATGGCAGATGGGCACTTTGAGGATTCTTGCCAGTTACAGAATGTATATATTTAAGACTTCTACGGATCATAGGAAGAAAACATATGGACAAAAATGAGGAGGAATCAAGGCCAAAGAAGATAGTTTGTCTTTATTTAATCAGAGTTGAGAAAGAATGAAAAACAAACCCTACAGGACAAGGACAGGACTATAAAAACAACATGATGATTTTCTACATCTGATTAAGGACTTCAATTGTCATATTCAAAAGCCCAATGGAAAATAAATCCATTGCAAATGTTCACATCACATTGAAGCTTCAGAACAAATAATAAATGTCCTAAAAGCATCAACAGCTAAATGATTACTCTCCAGGAATAAGTCAAGGTTTACAGCTGACTTCTCAACAGCGTTTGAGAACACGATTGTAGGATGACACAGAAAATGACTAGAATGCCACACTGAGAAAACATATCAGGAACAATAGTAAATGCTCTCTCCCTCGTGTGTGTGTGTGTGTGTGTGTGTGTGTGTGTGTGTGTGTGTGTGTGTGTGAGAGAGAGAGAGAGAGAGAGAGAGAGAGAGAGAGAGAGAGAGAGAGAGAGAGAGAGACTCAGACAGGATCTTGAATATGTCCCTTAGGCTAGTCCCCAATTTACAATCCTCCTGCCTCAGCCTCTTGAGTGGATGGACTATAAACATGTGACACATGCTAAGTAAATAATTTTATATCAGCAAAAGAGAGTGTTTGTCAATGATATTTACTTCTGGCAGAAGAAAAATGATCCCAAAGGCAAAGATGGGGATGCACGGAAGAACAAAAAGTGAGAAAGTATGCACATGAGTAAATCTGAACGAATACTGGAATCATACATTATTACACTACTACTTGATCAGTTTTGATTGTCAACTTGATTGGATGTAAAGTCATTATATAAATACATCTCTAGGCATGCCTATGAGGGGTTATCTAGATTAGGTTGAAGTGGGAAGATCCACCCCAAATGTGGGTTGTATCCTTCCTTTGCCTGGGTCCTGGAATGAATCAGAAGAAGGAAGGCGAGCTCAGGTATTCAGAGTTCTCTCCTTCCTGACAATGAATGTGACTTCCTGCTTCTGCCACCATACTGTCCCTGCAACAGAAGACTGTGTCTCCTAAAACATAAGCCAAACAAACTCCTTCCCACAGTTGCTTCTGGCATGTATTCGTCACCATGATGAGACAAATAATGAATACAGCCAGTGATGTTTTTCCTAAATTAAAACAGCTCAGAACTAAAGAGATAAGAACATTAACATAGGAAAGGAAGACAATGAAGGCAAAATGCTCTTAGGACCTTCAATTATCCAAGAGGAAATTAATCAGGAGAGACAGGTTCACATCACTCTATAGCAAAGCTCAGTGACAGATGTGAGACTCCAGTGATGGCTGCTCAAATGCTGAGATCATCACGGAGCAGGAAGGAGAGAAGAGTGGGCAGAAATTAGGAGAGAGTTTATGTCTACAAACCAGAGACATCCAGGGACACAACTGTAACAAACAGGAGCACTACAGGGAGAGTAAAAGGGACTGGAAGTCTATTTCATTACTTTATTTATTTATGTGTGTGTGTCTTAGTTATTATTCTATTTCTGTGATAAAATGCCAAGACCAAGGCAACTTATAGAAAGAAGCATTTAATTGGGGGACTTGTCTACAATTTCAGAGGGTGATTTGTTACCATCGTGGCAGGGACTGTGACAGCAAGCACGGTGCTGGAGTTACAGGTGAGAGATCACATCTAACCATAAGTTGCAGGCAGAGTGAGACTCTTGAAACCTCAAAGCCCACCCTAGTGGTACACTACTTCCAACCACACCTCCCAATCCTTCCCAGAGAGTTCCACCAACTGGGAACCAAATGTTCAAATATATGAGCACTTTGGGACTGTTCTCCTTAGACCACCACAGTGTGTACCTGTGTGTAGGTGTGTGTCACATACCCATGTGGAGAACAGATTGTGAGAGTCTGTTCTCTCCTGTCTGTTCCCTTTAAAGGGAAGATAAAATATTGCAATTTAAAATTGCAATTTAAAAATTAAATAAATAATTAAAAAATAAAAATATTGCAATTAAAATTGCAAATTAAAAAACTCTGGTCTACCAAAGAGTTGAGGCCAAGAAGGAATCTTATGGACAGTGCCAAAATAGAGAAATAGCAGACAAGGAAGTCTATATATTACAAGGTAGGGAAACATATAGTTGATGACATAGATTTTTGGAAGATACTAAAATGATGCAATTAACGTAAAATTAGCAACCCTTTCACTATAATAAGCTATCTTTCTTCAGTGACCCTCAAGTCCAATCAATCAAACAAAAGATAAAAAAAAATCATATTAACATAAAGACATGAGCACTTAAAGGCAAAAGGCCCTGGCAGGTCTGATACCAGCCACATACTTACTATCAACTGGAAGGTTTTCTAACAGCTCTTTTAGTTTCTCATTTGAGAGTTTGATTTTCAAGCATTCCAAAACACTTTCTAAGTTATTGACATCAACTGTCCCACCTAAGGAAAGAACCAGGAATATAAAAGGTATTTAATAACTTTGTTTTGTCTCCGTCACATCTGTTAGCAAGAATGTCAGCACCCTAGATGTTCAAGTGCAGAAGTGGCCAAAACAGAAAGAGAAACTGGAAGATGCTATTGCTGGGTATAGAGGAAAATCCTAACAAGTACGGACTCACTCTCCCACCAGGTACAATGCGGGGCTGATGAGCTCACTTCAGTTTTGCTGAGTTAGGAAATGGCTCCAAATAATAGCGCACCCCCCCCATAATATTTTCTATGTGCAACTAGAGTTCAATTTGATTTTCATCAAAAGCCAATCTTAGCAGGAGAACAAAAAATTATTTGGGAAATGTGGATGTGAATCCAGGAGAGAAAGTGTGGGATTAGCAGGGGAGACGGCGGACCCCACGAGAGGAATCTTGTTTATCTTTCTTCTCATCCTGTCCCTTACCTGGGAAGGTTTTCAGACAGTCTATCAATCTGTTTTCATATACATTGCCGTAATCTGCAAAACAGGGGCACATGCACATCATGCAAATGTGGTACCAGCCATTCAGAAGGACAGTACAAAGCTACCCTCTCACCCAGATCCTTTCCAGTAATTTACCTTATAGATAGTTTGATATTTCCCAAGAGTTTAAAAGCAAGGAATTGAGGAAAATTCCAGAACATACATGAAACTAGATGGAAATAACTCTCTAGTAGTTTGTGACCACAGCATGCAGCATCCAAACACATCTTCCCTCTGCTCCTTCCCTTTTCTCTCCCACTTCCCTGTTACTGCCTCACTTCCTCCTTACATCTCCGAAGTTAACTTTCACTGGGAAAATGGAATATAAGAATGCTTTTCATTCCAAATCATAAGAACTCAAGAAAACAGAGTTTCCAACAACTCTCAATGCAAAAACAAAATTATACTTTCTGAGGGAAAGAACAAGTTCATATGAAAAATTTTTGACAATTCTTAAAAACAACAACCACCAGGATACAGTCAATTCTACCAGGAGATAAAAGTTGGTTTATTATTATTTTTTTTAACGTATCTTGACCCCCAATCTGATTTTCCCTAACATTCTAACAGGGTACAGAAAACTCACCATCAATTGGTAGACTTTTCATGAGCTCTGAGCGTTCTTGAGGTGTCAGTGTTATTCCAGCAGCTTCTGTAAAACTTTTTACATCTTCAGCATTAACTTTTTCTCCTTCAAAAATAAAAATAATACGTATACTTTGCAATATTAGCAGATCCCTAAATAGCAAAAATGCTTGTAAGGAAATTGTCCGTGTTTTGCCTCACAACATGTAACTGACAGAAAGCAAAAGGCACAGGAAGACTCCAAAGAGAAAACAAACAGAAGAGAATCAGAACACATTTCTTTCACTCCGAGGAGAGATGCTCTTTTATTACACTTAAAAAAATATTTGTCTGTTGTATATGTCTGTATTTGTGGGTGTATAGGTACGTGCAGGTGTGTGCAGGCATGGAGGCTAGAGGTCAACCTCAGCGGTGGGTCCGTACAACTTGCTTTTCTGAGACAGTGTCTCTCACTGGTTGGGAGCTCATACATTGTGCTAGGTTGGCCAGCTGGGTTGACTAGCAGGCCTCAGGGATCCATCCATCTTCACCTCCCCAGCACTGGGATTAAAAGGGTGTGCCACCACAATCTAATATTTATGTAGGTGTGGGGGTTAAACTCAGGTCATCATGCTTATGTGTCAAGGCACTCTTGGGACATCCAGATGAGGAAGCAGAACACTGGTAAGACTCCAGAGTTTTGTTTATATGCTTCCTGTGCTCATGAGTTTATGTATTGATGAAAAGATGTGAGGATAACATTAAAATTTAGGGTTTTAAACTTTACATAACTTTTTACTTGCCTACAACTGAGTTCACATCCGATAATATTTTTTTCAGAGGAATACTTCGATTAGCTGCAATACAGAACACATGAACAATTATGATGATGACATACAATTCAAAAATTATAAATTAGGATCTGATAAGAGCCTATAAATTTTACTAGTCTATTTGTGTTTACATTAAATTTATATTTCCTGTTTTGAATTCTGGAATCCTCATTAGTAAGAAGGTCTTGGACTTCCAGCAAACCTCCTGCCTGTCTCCCAAGTGCTGAGGCTGTGAGTGTACATCAGCATGCCTGTTTAATCTTAGAAAGTATTAGTCTTAATCCCAAGGTCTGTCCCCTGACACCCAAAGCGAGCATAGTCCTCACACTAACCAGCAGCAGCAGCAGCCTGCTTCTGTATCACACTTCTCAATTCCTTGGCCTTGAGTTTGAGCTGCAAGTTCAGGAGGAGGGACTTCAGATTATTGGGATCAACCCTTCCACCTGTAAAAAAAAGGTCAGAAATGTGAGAAAAAGCCAGTTCAGACATAAAGATTTGATAAGTTAGAGTAACTTTCAACAGGCCTAACTGCGGTTAAGAGTTAGTCTGGTTGTGGTGGTGCACGCCCTTACCCCCAGCATTTTGGAGGCAGAGGCAGGCAGATCTCTATGCATTTGAAGCCAGCCTGGTCTTCATAGTGTGTTCCAGGCTACTAGCACTTCATAGTGAGACTCTTGTCTCAAGAAACAAAGGCAAATAAACATACAAAAAAAAGTTATTTGAAAGTGGTTTAATAATCATGCTCCTTTTAAATTTTCATAACTGTTGGGCTACTAATTGTACTTTTCACAGAAAGAGGTCATGACAAAGGGAGAAGGGTAAATGCATACTATAGGTTTTATTATAATAGATAAAAATCAAACACCAAACAGCATCTCTGGGTGCTGTTCTTAAGTGGGTGCTATTGAGTGAACTTTTATTCCACAGAAAAATTCAGCCAAATACAATCATTATAAAAGATGGCCACAGGAAGAAAAGTTGCTTTTGAAGTGGGTAGAGTTGTGGCATCAGTTAATTGAGAGAAGTTAAAATTGATGTCCTGAATGATGCCTGCGGATATTGCTGCAATTCCATAGACAGGGGTGCATAGTAAGCTGTAAGTCACAAACAAACATATTCATTCCTTGGCCAGATGGATGGGTATTCTGGATGCCTGACACACTGGGGACATCTCAATTCCATGTAATTCAGTATTAAACATCTCTTTTATATCATGACTCTTAATCAAGTCAGTCTCTTCATCTCAGCTACAGGCATGATAATTTCCCCCAGTACTAGAAGAGAGTGACAGACACAAAGACCAGGATTCTGACATCTATAATGCAAACTTACAATGGGAATTTAGAGCAGTTGTGACTTATGCAAATTTTGATATTTAAACTATATGTGTCTTGAAAATATTGAGTGGCTATAACCAGATGACTGGAATCTGAGTTGCAATATTTTCTAAATTGGCCATTTTATTAAATGGCAGTTCTCAGCTGAGTACCGTGATGGCTATATTCCAGCACAGTGATGGTCAAGTTCCAATGAGATCTGTCCAAGACTCACAGAAATGAATCTGTGCATTCAAAACGGATTGCTTTGAACTTGCTGCTGGTCTAATTTAATGGTGTAAAAAAAGACCAAACTGATCAATATAGAACAGGTTTCAGAAGAATCATAACCATAAACTAGGGAAAAAACATGGCAAAGACTGAATCTCTACCGGATCCTATACACTACTTTCTCATAAAATTTGTTACTTACCCTTGAAAGCCCTCAGACCTGACAGGAGTCTATTTAGAAAAACTTTGTTATTTTCTGTAGGAAAAAAAAAGGAAGTTAGAATTCAGGACAGAGGATGTCTCAGTGAATACAGGACTAGCCTTTCATTCTGTGACTAACTTAAGATGAGGACCGCCTTCCACCTTCAAGTCAAGGAATGAAGCTGAGGAATGAATGTCACAGTGCTACAGGTGAGTATCTGCTGTAGAGCTGAGGGTTCAACTGTCAATGCCCAGGCTTTGCTACTAATTGGCTTTGTGGCTTTAAGCAGATCTATTCTTCTGTGCTTCCTCCGCTGTAACACTGGGATAAGGTGTTGTCATCGTGTGTGGTGAGGATGGCTCCTGAACACCATCTGGACAAATGCTATGTGTTACTAATTGGTCTATTAATGCATCCACCTTTAAGACAAATACTGGCTTATAAATGAGAGATGAAACTCACCCACTCATCATTCTTATTTGTTTTTATTTTCATCTTTAAATATTATTATTTTAACAAAGATTTATTTAATTTTACCTTTTATGGATTTGAGTGTTGGCCTGCATGTATGTCTGTGCACCACATGCTTCCTGGTGTACTTGTGGGGTGGGAAGGAAGGCCATCGGCTTCCCTGGAGTTAGAGTGACATATGGCTGTGAGCTCCCTGATGTGTTTGTTGAGAACCAAACCTGAGTCCTCTGCCTGAGAAGCAAGTGTTCTTAACCACCCAGTCATCTCTCCAGCTCCTTAAATTAGTTTTTAAATATATTTTATTTATTCTTTGAAAATTTAATATGTGAATATATTGTGTTTCAATCATATTCATCCCCCAGATTTGCCCATGTTTTCTTCTCAACTTCATGTCCTCTTAAAAAATATTTAAATTATTGTGTGTGCACAAGTGCATGTATACACTTGTGCACGTACACACATGTACACATATACATACTTTGGGTGCTTCTGAAGGCCGGAAGATGGGGTAGAATCTTTTGGACCTAGAGTTATAGGAGCTGTGGGCTGTCTTTTGTGCGTGCCCAAAAGAACAGCAATTACTCTTATTTGCTGAGCCATCTCCCAACCCCACCCGCCCTCTCTTTAAAATTGCCCACTGAATCCAATTAGTGCTGAATGGATAGTGAATGGATATACAGGGTTCCCCTCTGGAGCAATCTACCAGGGACCACATTTCTAAAGAAAACAGAATCCCCCTTAGCAGCCATCAAATGTCTACAGCTTTTCAGCCAAAGGTGGGGTCTGCTGTGTCTGTTCCTCATCCATTCTGGAACATAAAGCAATGGTTTGATCTCATGGAAGTAACCATAGCTGCTGTGGGCTCCTGAGTGCAATGGTCCTCATATACTCAGACAACGTTTCACCACAGCCCTCTCAACCCTCTGGTTCATAGTCTTCCCATCCCTACTTCCTTGATAGTCTCTTAGCTCCGCCTCCCATCCCTACTTCCTTGATAGTCTCTTAGCCCCGCCTCCCATCCCTACTTCCTTGATAGCCTCTTAGCCCCGCCTCCCATCCCTACTTCCTTGATAGTCTCTTAGCCCCGCCTCCCATCCCTACTTCCTTGATAGTCTCTTAGCCCCGCCCCCTTTCCCTTTTAGCTAGGGTCTTGTATATCTCGACTTGCCATGAACTCTAGAGTCTCCTACTGCAGCCTCCCATGAGCTGGGATATTTCCAACTTTTGAAGTTTCTCAACCTTCTTCTCTGCCACATATTCCTTCCTTTTCTTTCCCTTATTGCTAAAGTGTGACGTGTCTGTGCCCTGAGAAGCAGCAGCAAGTATTTTCTTAGTCCTCAATGGCAAGGCTCATGCTTAAAAATGTTCTTAACTTCCAAACTGATGTAAATATATGGAAAAGATAATTTTTTAGCACTCGATACAAGAATTACCTATAGTAGTAGGTATTTGCTGAAAAGGCACTTAATAAAAAGAGGTTTATTCTAACTTTATATGTGTGAGTATTTGCTTGCATATGCTGTGTATCAAGTGTGTGCCTGTACACCTGTGTGCCTCGTGTCTGTAGAGGTCTGAAGAGGTCACTGGATCCCCTGGAACTAGAGTTACAGACGGGTGCGAGCCACCATGTGGGAGCTGGGAATGGAACCCAGGTCCTTTGCAAGAGTAGCCTGTGCTTTTCCTTCTGTCCCCTCCCTTTTGATAGGGTTTGACTATGTAGCCCAGAGTATCTTTAAGCCCTCAGCCCTCTCTTTGCCTGCCTCCCCAGCACTGGGATTACAGACAAGTGTTTCCATGACTTGCTAAGCTTTTTAAAGCTTCCTTTGGGAGGCAGGTGGAGTGCTGTGAGTCTGAGGCTAGCTTGGGTTACACGGTGAGTTGAGTTTAAGGCTAACCTTGGCTACAGGGTGTAACTTACCCAAGAAAGCTAAACTAGAAGAAAACAGTCTTTCTTTGGGAACATGTTGAGTGAGCCTTTTTGTTTAAAGAAAAAATAACATCGATAGAAAAGGGAAATGTTTTAAAGACTGAATAAAAGCAGGAACTTCTAGGGTTTAGCTAGGGGCGTATGTGTAAACGGTAAAGAAAAAGCGAGTCTTAGCAGCAAGATTTAGAAAAGCGCCTTGGAGAGGTTAGGGGTTTCTCAGGAGGACCTCTGCAGTGTCCCAGGGTCAAGGATGTACCCCTCTCCTCCATGCACTGACAGATCAGCAGGAATGCTTTATCTGCTTTCTTCTCAATAGTGATTTTGTGGAAATATGTTTGAGAGTTAAGTTATGCACCTGAAGCATCTCAGGAATAGCAGAGATTGTTTAGGAGGAGGGGTGGAAGATGGGTACAGGTAACATTTCAACACATATCCTTTCAGAATACACACTTGGGAGACTGGGGAGAGGGTTCAGCAGTTAAGTGCTTGCCTGTGCACTAAGAACAGAGCTTAGAATCCCCCAGAACTCATGTACGTGTCAGGTGTGTGGCAGCCTCCTTGTAATTCTAGTCTTAGAAAGTAGAGGCAGGAGGTTCCTCAGCAGACACAGGAGTACTCAGCAAGCTTATAGAGAGCCAGTCATACCTGTGAGACCTAATTTTGGTGGACAGACCCGGCCTCAATGCATATGATAGAAGAGCATTGAGGATGATTCACGACATCAACCAGGGCCTCCACACACATGCACACCCCCATACTGTGCCTACACACACCCCAAAATCAGTGTCTACCACACATGCACACCCCACACACATGTGGACCTGGTAAAAGTAAAAAATAAAATAAAATAAAAAACCAAAACCTCCCACCCTCCAAAACCCCCATACATTTAAAAAAGTAGAACCATCAGACCAGCTAGTTTCTGGAGGTCACAGTAGCATGCGTACAACTTACCATCAAAGGGCAGAGTTTCTAGCAGATTCACATATTCTCTGTCATTGAGTTTGAGTCCTAGCTCTTCAATGGTGTTTTTTAGGTCACGGACACTAACCTTTTCTCCTTGAAAAGGCAGAACGTTTGAACAGTCACAGGTGAAAATTTTAAGAGCTGGTAACTTATTTAAAAATATTTATTCTCTCTCCCCCTCTCTTTCTGGGTATGTGATGAGTGTCCGTATGTGTGTACTCATGCTACAGCATGTGGAGGTCTGAGGACAGCTTCTGTGTGTCTGTTATTTCCACCAACAGTAGGCCCTGGGGACTGAACTAAAGTCAGCAGATTTGCTTGGCCACATAGTCTTCCCCACTCAGCTGGCCTGATAATTTAATCTAAAAATGGTATTTGTAAGAACAGGTTACAAACTACCATGATCTATGATATGTCTTTTAAAAATAATAGTCAGATGGATGCAATATCAGTTTGGAGATAAGGAAAAAAGAAAAAATGGGACAAGCAAATACAAAGTGACAAAGTGTCAATAGAACTAAAGGCAAACCTACCCTTGTAATTGTAACATAACAAAGTCTCTCAGTGTTAGGACTTGGCATGCAGAATGCAATCTAGTATACAAATAAGATAATGAGTTGCCAGCAGAAATAATCCTGATAATTATACAGACTTATAAAACTGATCATGAGGAAAAACATCTTGAGCTTTTCAAAATTTTACCTCATTTATTAATATGTTACTTGAAATTTAGCTATTTATATGTAGCAAACAAATATTTATAAATGAAAAGTATGTATCTCTAAGGAACATAGGCTCTACTCTGACTACGGTAGCCCAGCATGCAGAAAGCAGAGACAGTAGAATCTCTGTAAGTTCCAGGCCAGCCTGGTCTAATTCCAGGGTAGCTAGGGTTACATAGCAAGACTCTTCCTCATAAAACAAGCAACAACAATAAAAAAGAGTAAGTCTTGTGACTTATTTTGAATAAATTATTAAAATTTATCTGACAAATAATTGAGTAAAATGTCAATGTTAATATCAACAATATATAAATGGGGAACATCCAAGATATTTATTTATAGCATTTGCATATCAGTATTGGAGAAACTCACCCTCAAAATCTTTAATTTTTGGCACAACATCTTTCAAATCAACTTTTCCATTCTCTGCAAGAAAATCACAGAGCAACAGTGAGAGCTTCTTTGTCCCAGCTACAACACAGGCAACATCTAAAAACTCAGTTCTAAATGCTTACATTATATTTGTATGAATTTAACACTAAGTAGATGTAACATACCCCCACCCCCTTTTTCTAGTTTTGTATATTGTGGTGGTTTGAATGGCAATGACTTCCGTTGGCTCATATGTTTGAATATTTGGTCTCTGGTGATGAAACTGTTTGGGAAGGATTAGGAGGTGTGGCCCTGTTAGAGGAGGTTGTCACTGGAGGTAGGCTTGGAGGTTTCAAGAGACTGGCACCATTTCTAGTGTGCTTTCTGAATCCGTTTAGACAGCATTAAAGCACACAGTGGAAGACTTAAAAGAAGTTATCATTACAACTATCTGAGCTTGCATTAGTGATACAACCCAGTGGTAAAGAGCACACAGTAGCATGGACAAGGCCCTAGGTTCAATCTCTAGTACCATAAAGAAGAAGACAAGGAAGAGAATTGTTTTAGCCTATTGTCCCTTGTTGGAATGATGGCTAGTGGTAGAGAGCTGACTATTTTTTCAACTAGCATTATCTATCTAGCTATATTTTTCACATCTTCAATCAATATTGGCAAATTATTTTGCACTGGGAAAGAGTCTCATTTTGTTATTGTGTTTAAAATCTAAAGCTTATATCACACACACATATCCAGAAGTTTTCCTGTGTCCTACAGCCAATTGGTTCCAAATAAACACACAAAGATTTATATTATTACAAACTGTTTGGTATATGGCTCAGGCTAGCTAGCTCTTGCATCTTCAATTAACCCATTTCTATTAATTTATGTATTGCCATGTGGTCAATGGTTTGACCCATTTTCTCACATCTTGCTTCTCTGGGCAGCTTATAGCATCTCCCTGATTCTGCCTTTCTTCCCCTGTCTCTTACTATAGGCCAAAACAGCTTCTTTATTAGCCAATGGTAGCAACACAAATTCATGTAGTACTGAAAGATTTTTTTTATTAGGTTTATAACCTTGTCATTTATACAAAAAGGGTAAATGTAGTGGTATTTGCTCTACCCAGGACCTTGGACTGTCTGGACTAAAAGAGGCAGTGTTTCCTTGCCCATATACACGACCCCTTATAAGATAAAAGATCATAGTCACACAGCCCTTATTTGGCCTGGTCTGACACCAGATGACCAGGTGCATATAACCCCAGGCAGAAAAGAGGACAGCTTTAGCTGTTCATTCAGTTCTGCTTCTTGTGAGTGTATCTCCCTGAATTATATCTTAACAAATTCCCACTATCCATCTAATAGACTCATGTGGATTGCACTAACCCACACAATGCCTTATTATAGTGGTTGAATTATTCTAGTATCCATAGTTATCTGTCTTTTAAAATTCCTGTGTTTTACATTTAGCCATTAGAAAAACTGCTTATTTAATTCAGGACAGGAAAAGCACTTACAACATGAACAATTATTAATCTATTTTAATTATTTGTAGTAGGCAAGCTCCTTCGCAGTCACAAAATATTCAGTGTGCCTACCAAACTCACTCATTTGATTTTCTTTCTTCATTCTTTGACCTGAGCATGGTCTGTTGGGACTTATCTACCTTCCTCATCCATGATGGAGGATACTTATGAAACTTGAACTAATAAAGACAGCATGCGTTTTTATCTGGATTCTACTGTAAATCTTTCAAAATCCCCTCTTGATATCAAGTAAACACCATCTCAGGATGCTGTTAAACCTGAGTTGTCCTAAGATGGATATGCTCCAACCTGTAAAGCTTACCATCAACTGATAGGTTCTCTAGAAAGTCTTCAAATTCTCTCTGTGAGAGCTCAAGTCCCATGGTTTCCAGAAATAGGGCCAAGTTATTCACATCAACTTTTCCTCCTTAGGAGAGACAAAGTATTAAAAAGATATCAAAATGTGAAAAAGTCCTTATTAACTCAGGTGTGCTGCGGTTATCGTTTTATTCATGAGGACCTACAAGTCAGGAAGACCTGGTCACAGGTGTATGGAGAAACAACATTGAAGCTATACATAGTATCTCGTTCCCTCATAGTGTCTTTTGTTCATACTGAACATATGTAACTTTAAATGTGCAGGGAATTGTAGCGTGATAGCCCAACACATTGTTAAGAAACAGAATAATATAAAATATAACTATAAGAAAATATATCTATGATGTTTCTATTTAATAAGATGGATTTACATTCACAGTGTTAAAATCAAGTGTATCTGTTTTCACATCGTTGTACTCACTTTTAACATTCTTTATACCATCCAATATCCTTTTCTTATACACCTTTTCTGAGGCTGTAAGAAGAAAATACAACTGAAGTCAGAAAACATTAGTAAGGAGGATCTGCTTAAACAAACAAGTCATGAACTATAACTCTTAAAAATGCCATGCTTTCAAAAGGACCGGCTTTTGACACTTTCCTTCTGGATTTATCTGTGGTCTCTCATTGTAATGGGGTTTGTCTGGAGAAAGTCTTTTTTTTTTTTTTTTTTTTTTTTTTTTTTTTTTTTTTATGTGTGTGGGTGTTTTGGGGCTTGCATATGCAGCATTTGTGTACCCGTGACTTGGGAGGGCAGAAGGAGGGCATTGGACCCCCAGGGACTAGAGTTGTGAGCTCACCATGTAGATGTTGGGAAGTGAACTTGGGTCCTCTGCAAGAGAGGCAAGTTCTCTTAATCACTGAGACATCCTTCACCCCCTGGAGAAAGACGTTCATGAGAATCTATTCACTCATGCACAAAAACCAATGACCATTGTCTTTAAACTCTGAAACACATATCCTATTTGATTTTTAAATTTCTGACTAACTTCATTTATTTCTCCCTTTTTATATTTTTATTTTTACTCTCTAGCATGTTAACATAAACATGGACATAGGCTTTACTGCGAGAAATGAGTGAAATAGCTTTTGTTTACCATATTGAAAATAGTTCAGATTTTTTTTTTGGCAAAAATATTCTGGAAGTTCTAAGAAATTATTTTAAAGTTTTGGTCAATGAAGTTGGGAGAGGGAAGCAGAGGAGCATTTAATGGAGGGGCTGGAGGGAAGGGCATGGGTGGAGGCAATGAAAACGCATTATGTACATGTATGAATATTGAAAAAAATATTAAGAAATAAAAACCCTGGTAACAATTTGCTACCATCTTATAAAAGCCTCATAATCAAGTGCTCAAAAATTTTCTCAAGTATTTATATGTATATTAATCCAGTATACGGATGCTTACCATCAAGTGGAAGCCCTCTTATCAGATGAAAATACTCTTTGTCCGTGAACTCGACTTTCATGTCTTTCAGGGTATCTTCTAGGTCATAAAAATCTATTGGCTCTCCTAGAAAAGGCAAATGGTGACAAGAAAAGAATTTGAGAACAGAAAAGCAGTGATTAATTAAGGTTCACATTTATTTTACATAATCTGTGAACCTTAATTATGTAAACAGAAGAGTATAAAGCAAGTAATAACTTAGTGCTTTTTTGTATGAAGTAAAATTTAAATATGTACTCCAGGATTTGAAACAATAGCATTTGGAACTATAAATTACGACGCACATAAGTTTCATGTAGAAAGGCACATATATTACATGTCTTATATTAATTAGTTAATTAAGTAACAGAATGCACTAAAAATATATTTGGTAAATGCTTGTGAGAAAGTGTCTCAAAAGTGGACCTGGGTTCTGTTACCCCAAGAGCAAAGCTAGAAAAGCATGTAAGAAAGAAGACCACAAGACACTTCTTCTGACAAAGACCAACACAAAATTTAACAAACCAAATTTTAACTAAATATTAACAATTCAAATATGGGCTTTCATCGAAAAGGTTTTTCAGCATAGTAAAGTAGTGGTGGTTGAACATGCAAAAACAATGTAAGTTATTTCATATTAGTAGAATGGAGGACAACCACCCTATGATCATTATAATAGGTACAGAGCAGTCATTCAGTTCAGTGGCTTTTCATATTAGGACATACCTTAGTTATGCAAGTGATATGCCTTAGACAGCCAGTAATGCCAAGCCTTTAGCTAACATATATTATACTTTATAGTAAAAACTGAAACTTTCCTAGCAGGGAATTAAGAGTGACACTCCTGTCACTTTTACTAACACAGCAGTGGAAACTTTAGCAAAAGGAATTAGGCAAGAGAAAGGACAATATATCTATTGGAAGGAAGAAGTTAGATTGTCTTACAGATGATCCAATATTACCTAAAGAATATCACCCACCACAAATATGTTAAAATATTTTATAGATACTCAATGAAATTGTAACATACTAAATTAACATATGGAAATCAGTAGTGTTTTTATGAAGTAGCAATGAACTATCAGAAAGAGGAATCAAGAAAAAAAGCTATATTTACAATAGCTGTCAAAAGTATTTAGGAAGAGATGGCCCAGAGGTTGAGTGCACACTGCTCTTCTGAGGACCTCAGTTCAATTCTCAGCAACCTCGTCAGGTGATGTACAACTACCGATCACTCCAGCTCCAGAGAATCCATGCCTCTGGCCTCTTCATTCATGCACATAGACACACATCATTTAAAAACATAAGAAAAACAAAATTTAAAAATAACTGGGAGTAAATTTAGCTAAGGAAATTTGCTGAAGAGAAAATTAATGAAAGAAACAAGATACAAATGAATAGAAAGAAACTCTGCACTCGTGGACTAGAGGGATTAATGTTATTGAAATGTGAACCATCCCAAAGTGGTCTATAGACTCTACTCAGTCCCTAACTGTTCATGTGTGTGTAGGTCTGTGTGTGGGTACACTCACCCATGAGAGCTCATATAGAAGACAAAGCTTGACATCAGGATGTTTTCTGTAATCATTTTCTACCTTAAATGTCTGAGACAGATTCTCTCACTGAATCTGGAGCTCACCGTTTCTGTTAGACTGTCTGGCCAATGAATGTCCAGGATCTGCCTGCCTCTGGCCCCCAGCATTGGGGTTACAGAAGTGTGATGCAGCTTTTTTTTTTTTACACAGTATTGAGGATCTGAACTCAGGTCCTCGTCTTGTACAGCAAGCCCTGTGCCCATTGAGCCATATTCCCAGCCCCTTTCTATCAGAATTCTAATGCACAAAATTGGGAAGCAATCTAGAATTCATGCATAGTTTGACTGTGTCTTGAAAAAGTTTATATGTTAGATATAGTAAAAAAAATTGTATGTTAATGGTATCTACAGATGAAGCATTTAGGAAGCATATTTAGATGAGATCATGAGCAAGACTCTATAGAATCCCAAAGCACATCACAGTGTCAAAAAGGAGGGTGAATTAATTGTCATTATCCCTAAGAATCTTTTTAGAATTTGGCATACTATAATACTCAAACTGTTTATGTATTAATAAAAAGATGCCTGATAATCAGAAAAGAAACACTCTGGCTTCGTACAGATTCAGAGTTTATTTTGTCTATGTCGGTGAATTTATTGCTCCTAGGGACCCCAGAATGATCACTAACTATTTGGTTCTTGAATCATTTATACTAGGGCTTTACTAATGTCTATATTAAGACCATTCTTAGCTGTGAAATAAACAGGTATGTGTCACAGGATAGAATACCTATCCTTACAACAATCCCAATATGGGTTGGGACTAGACAAAGACTGAGTGTTAGAAAATCCCACTGCTTTGAGGGTTTAGTGTCTTGTTTCTCCTGAAATATTTGACAGTTTACGAGGCACTAGCTCCTCTCCTGAGAGGTGAGCCCTATGACCACTCACCCACTACTCCATTTCCTAATACCATCGCACTGGGGGTTAGGGCTTCAGCATGAATTTTAGGAAGATGAAAATCTTCACTATAGTAAACGTGGCATGTGGACCAAACTTCTAACTTAAGATACAAGATCCTCAGAACAAGTACACATCTTCAAGAAACAGAGATCTTCCATTTAAGATCATCAGAATAAGAAATTGGTGTTTTACTCATTTTCATAGTTTTCAATTTTTTTCTCATAGTTTTCTTATTTGTTGATTTACTATCATATACTTATGATTTAAGCTATAATCTTCTGTACTAATAGCCATTTATGTCTTTACTAGAGTTAGAAGACACACTATTATTAGTAGTATTAGTATAAGCTGTAGTCACAATACTAGCCATTGTAGTAATAATAGTAGCAGCAGCAGTAAACAGATCCTTCTGTATTCCAGGCTGGCCTTGCACTTGCTAGGTAGTCAATGGTGACCTTGAGTTTATAATCGCCTGTCTCCACTTTCCTAGTGCCAGATTATAGGTGTGTGCTATGTAGTTCTGGGGTTTGAATCCAGGGCTTCACGTATGCTAGCCAAGTACTCTAGCAAACAAGTCATATCCCCATGCCCCAAGCTTAGTTTTGTAATTCAGATTGTTACTAGTAAACTAATTAAAGAATTATTAGTTATGTTTTGTGGAGCCAATAGATAATTTTTAGTTCATGACTTCAACAATTGCCCAGATTTTTTTCTTTACAAAAAGTCCACTTGGGATAAAACATCTTGGAAGCTGGGGCTGGTGGTGCATGCTTAGTGCTTAGGTGGAGTAAGGCAGCAGGGTCAGGAGTTCAAGACTAGTCTTGGCTACATAGCAAGTTCAAGTCCAGCTCAGACTATAGGAGACCTTGTACTACTCCGGTAAACCCCTCCCAGACAAATGTTTATGAGGAAGTAAATAGTAACTGGTGGGATGGATTATTAAGTGTAATTGATGCCATTTACAGAAATTGCTTAATTCAAGGTCATCACAAAATCTGTATGTCATTTGAGTCTTGTGTAATACAATCGTTGTCCTATGGAACACAATAAAGCGGTTAAAATAGCAGAGAGCTTGTTTTAGCTAATAAGATGAGAGCTTGACTGTTTGTCCTAGACTTATGGCATTACTTAATCTTTCAGCTCAGATAAGATAATGGCCTTGGACTCCTGCCCCTTCCAGTCCCTTGTATAATTCTTTCTGCTATCTTTGCCTCATGGCTATTTGAACTCTGCTCTTGAGAGTCTCGAACTCTTGCACACAGCCTCTAAACTACAAAACATACCCAAGTGCTGATTTAAAGACAGAACAGGATGGAATTATCCTGCTTAACACCGAGGCACTGGCTTCTCTAATGAGAATCAGCATGAGTGAAGGAGACGGGAGCAACCCTGATAACTGTTTTTTGTGACTGGTGGAAGATGTACCAAAAGGTAAAGTTAGAACTTAAAGACTTTCATACTATAAAGAAAAATGTGTCAACACTGATACAGAACACCCTCAAATAAATCCGAGTTTTGAAAAGGCAAACATGTTGGCATCTTTCATTGCTAGATCAACAATTAACACGTGAGAAGACGTGTGCTGTCATGCAGAATAAGCATCCGATTTAGAAATATAAAACTGTCCCTTACTTCAAAGTTTATGCCCTTATAAGGAACGTACTTTGAGTAACACGATGCTCATATGATTTCCCAGAAAATTATAATGTTGTTGACGACTTATCCCCCAAATTACATCTATAGATGGTATCTCAGTCATAGTTTAATTTTTGAAATATCTAAAGTTTTGGTTTGTGTTCGCTGCAAAACCATAGGTGATTCAAAGCAGGTAGATAAACATGTTTGATTAACAAAAGGTGAAAAAGGTAAATTAACAAGAAAATGAAGACAAAGTAGATGTCATTAAAGCCATGTAAAACACACAGTAATTTCATACTTACCTAAAACAGCATGCAGCTCTTTCATTAAGTTATCTAGTTTCACTTTCCCTTCAGCTATAAGACAGGAAAAATTCAGATATTGATAAAAACAAACTCGGAAAAAGGCAAAAACATTCAGTATTGAAATTATGAAATTAAGCACAGCCCTGATGAAGTCATTAAGTGAACTGTCTCTCTATAATGTACAGTTTGGGGCTGCAGCAGAGACTCCCATATCAGCAATGAGAACTAAGGTCATTTGGATCCTATTCTCTCGTAGATGAGATCTCTCAAGATTTCTCTTGGAAATGCTGATCATGTAGTCTGGTACACACCGAAAAACACGATTAGTGTCACTGCACTGCCTTTTGTAACTAGAGAACAGCTGTGAATGAACTAGGAAAAAGTGTGATAAACTACAGGGCTTCAACCAGGCTCAAATGAAAAAGGTCAGAAAGGCTGTCAAAGCGGGTGACTGAGGTTTGCTTGGTGCCCTAAAGGCTCCCAGAGCTCTTGATTGCTTGCTCCTGGGAACACAGCAGTGGGGGAAAAAGTCTTGCATCCATCTTGTTGACATTAATTTTTTTTTTTGTGGCTTTACTGCTAAGATACAGAGACTGGGATACATTCTGGTGTTCAATAGACATATGTTACACAGAAACCTGTATCAATAAATATAAGTATTGATGGATAACATGGATAAATTAATTGAATAATTCATTAAAATGTTCTGCACTATGTCTGGTATATTGTTAAGCTAAATATCTATAAGATATAAGGGGATCTTTGAAGGTTTTAAGTTCTTAAATTAGCACATATTAGCTTTATAAAACAATAGAATTCATTTTGACATTTTTATATGTATATATATATATATATACTTTGATCATATTCATTACTCCATTACTCTCTTATTTGAAGAGGTTTAATTTTTAAAAAAATTATGTGTGTGGGTGTTTTGCCTACATGCTGTCTGTGCACTACATTGGATGCCTGGAGCTTGCAGAGGCCAGATTCCCTAGAACTGGAGTTACAGACAGCTGTCAATCAATATGCAGGTGCTGGCAATAGAGCCTGGGTCTTCGCCAGGCTCTTGAAGAGGCTCTACCCAAGAAGGAAAAAGGTCATATTTACACCCTAACTAAGTTCTCCTGGCTATTTTATGCAGGTTTAATTTAAGGCATCATTAGACCTTTCTGGAGGCTGTGTTAGTAATATCAGCCAGAATGACAAGGGTCTGAATTAAGGGTAGAATAATAAGATAGGAGTTTGTTCTGTGGGAAACGTGACAGACCAGGAAGAGATAAATACGTCGATTATTTGAGTGGTTGTGAGAGGTTTTTATGACATGGAAATAGAAAAAGGAATAAAGAACTAAGGGTGAACAAGTTTACATTTTACATGCTGCTCAGACTACTGGTGAAAACTCTGCATTAGCAGGGACTTATTTACACAGGAGAAGCTCTCTTATCAACCCGATGGTCTCAACTGTGTGTGTGTGTGTGCACATGCGCATGTGATGTGGGAATGCCTTTCTGTATGCTGTGAATATCAATCTTTAAATAAAGGAGCTGTTTTGGCCTATGACAGGCACCATAGAAAAAGTAGGAGGAGAAATCAGAGCATAGGTAGGAGGAGCAGGGCGGAGTCAGAGACAGACCAAGCCAGAAGCCCAACATGTAAGAAACACAGGTGAGCCACAAGCCACGTGGCAGGAAAGATTAATAGAAATGAGTTGAGTTAAGATGTAAGAGCAAGCTAGCAATGTGCCTGAGCCATAGACCAAACAGCATGAAGCTAATATAAGCGTCTGAGTCATTTCTGGGGCCTGAACAGCAGCAGCTGGTGGCTAAGGGGTCTGGAGCTGCAAGTATGTAGGTCTGGGCCTCTGGCTGCACGGGGCCAAAAAACCACATGGTAACATGCACGCTTGCATTCACATAGGTGCTTGTGTCTCTGCAGGTGCACTTGCATGTATGTATAAGCGGAGGTCAGAGATCACCCTTTACTGTCGTTCCTTAGGAGATACTTCCCTTGTCCTTGCAGGAGGCTTGCATATTAGGCTAGGCTGATTGGCCAGAGAGTCCCAGGCACCTACCTGTGTTTCTCTCTGGTGCTTACATACCACAATGCTGATTTGTTTGTTAGTTTGCCTGTTTGTATTTTTATGTGAACAGATCTTTATTCTTGTGTAAGAAGTAATGACTGAACTATCTATTTATCTCCATTTATTTTTAATTCTTACTATGAATTCTTACATTCGGATTGTTGCTTACTGCATGTTGAACTCTTATAGCTTATGAGCTACAGTTTTCTAATATAATATTTTTATAAATTCTTTGAGGACTTCATATATACATAAAATACATGTAGATCATATTAACCCCCTATTCCTTTTTTCAATTTTTCAGAATTCACCCCAATTCCTCTTAAGTTCATGCTCATAAAAAAAAATAAACCAGAGGTTAATCTGTACTGCCCATAGATGCATGGTTGGCCGAGCATGGTTGGCTTATATATCCTTAAAACTGACTCTCCCATCCCTAGAATCTACCAACTGTCAATAGCTCCTCAGATCATAAGTCCATTCCCCTCTATGCTGATGTGTTAAATGTCTTGATCTTGAACAGCCATCAAGGACTGTTGTGAGTTCATGAATATACACTGCATAGCGCCTTTGTATTTGTGATGGCTATTCATGATAGTCAACTTGACTGCATCTGGAATTAGCTAAAACCCAAATGACTGGGCACACCTGTGGGGGAAATTTTTTTCTTAATTAAATCATTTGAGGTAGAAAGATTCTCTTCTAATCCAGTCTTTAAGGTGGGAAGATCCACCTTTAATCTGGGATATACTTTCTGCTGGCAGCTATATAAAGAACGTGGAATAAGGAAGTTTGCTTTCTTTGCTTGCTTTCTCTCTCTAGCAGATCCATTCCTTAACTGGCATAGAGCCCACTTCTCCAGGATTCCAGCATATAAAGGAGATCAGCTGAGACATCTAGCCTCATGGACTGAACAAGTCCTGGAGTTTTGGATCTTCCACTGGTACACAACCTGGACCAGTTGGACCAGAGTCTGTGAACCATTCTAATATATTATATTATATTGTATTATATTGTATTGTATTGTATTGTATTGTATTGTATTGCATTGTATTGTATTGTATTGTATTGTATTGTATTGTATTGTATTGTATTGTATTCTATTCTATTCTATTCTATTCTATTCTATTCTATTCTATTCTATTCTATTCTATTCTGTTCTGTTCTATTATATCTCCAGGTCCTGTTCCTCCAGAGAACCTCGACTGATACATATACTTATAGACTGGGCTGCTGAGTTTGTTTCTACACTTGCTGGTCAGCAGCTCTGCTCTTTACTAAACTGACATTTTTAATCACTGTATAAACTGACAAACTAAAAATGGAAAAAGAAATTTTTCCTATGAAAATATTTGAGGTTTATAAAGTTTGGTTAAAGGCAAATTGCTAAGAAGTTGTATTGAATTTGGGATGGATAATTCTCAGAAGACCAAAGAGTGAAAACCCAGAAAGATTCTGATTGCAAGTTTCTTGTGAATGTAAGAGAAGTAAAGCACTGTCCTTCTTAAAGCAAGAGAATTTGGAAATAAGTTTATTTACGTAAAAGGTCTTTCAAAGAATATGCTTGCATTAAATTCATATGGCCATAGTTCTAATTTTTCACTGAAGTAAAAATTTTAAGGTAATTTTATCACATTTATGATTTCTTATATGAGATCACCAAACCAACTAAATAAAACCCCCAGTAAACCTCAGTCACAAATAAAACCTTTATGCTCCTAGACTGAAACCCCTTAAGTCCAGTTTCGAAGTAAAAGAGGTGACATTTTAAGCATATGGCAATAAGTGACCTCTTCCAGGAAAAACAAGGTTGCAGAAAAAAAAGTAGACTAAGATTAGAACTGTTTATTACTATAACTTATGACAGCGTTTAAATTGTTTTTATTTTAAGTAACACTAAGAACTCTGAACATACCAATTTATGTAACATCATGGTACATGTCCAAAATTTTCTATTCTGTTCTATACAATTCCATTAAGAACATTCAACCCACTGGTTTCGGGACAGGCAGAAAAGGAGACAATTCTGAGAATTTTTACACCTGATTGTACAGGGTGGCAATTGAAGAAAGAAGCATTAAAGGTGCCGGAGTTGTGTTGTTCCAATTTGGCTGCAGGGACACTGCAGTGCACCACAGAACAGAAGCTTTCAAAAAGAGCAGGTGTGGCAGCCAGACATGTTGGGAGAGGCAGAGAAGACTGATGCTCTTCTTGCAAATTCTGGTTTCTGCTCTCTGATCATTCTCCAACTTAAAGTCTTGGCTTTATCTTGTGAAGCATTTTGTATCCACAGGGGAAGGAACTAGATTTTAGATTACTGGCAATAAAGCTAAAGGATTTTTTCCTGACCTTCAGATTCAACTTTTTCCCCCACGCTTTTGAAAAAATCTATGATGTTTTCAAACTCTGGCTGTAGAAATTCTTGTTTTCAAGACTAGAGAATGTGTTCTTCCTCCGCGCCCCCCGGATGTCCCAGTGCTCACTTGTTTCTGGCAGTCTTTCTGTTAGATCTATGAATTCTTTCTCCGTCATCTGGATTCCCATGCTTTCTAAAAATGTATCCAGGTTATTGACATCAACGCTGCTTTCTAAGTAGGGGACAGCAAACAAATACAATAAAATGAAACAATTCTACCTAGACCATGCATCTGTGCTGTTCTAGTATATCTTCCACTTAATGATGGCCATCCATTTTATTTTAATCTTAAAAAGCGGCTTGATTCTTGATATTATTTTATGATTTCAAGATAAACACCAAACTTTCAGTGTTGTTCAATAAGCAGGAGAGTAAAATTCCTCCAGTTCTTCTGCTGGGCACAAGCCTACAGAGCAAAACCATCTTTAGTAATATATGAAAGTCAGAGGTAAAGTTGACTGACATTTTGTAGACCAAGATTTTTGTTGCATGCGCCTGAAAATGATCAGTCTCTACTTTTGACCTGAGTCTTTTAAGTGAGAGACTTTACCCTTCATTTCCTTTTATTTTCTAGTTACAACAGTTTCCCCTTAGGACCCAAATGAGAGGAAACCCAGGGAAGCCTAACACTTCCAGTGGAGGGGGGGGCAGCGAGGGGGAAGTACTTGGTAGATTCAGATCAGCTGGCATAAGCGAGGATACAGAAGGTGCTTCTTTTCACAGTACAAAGAATGACCTTAAAGGCTTTTTAATTTTGTTCCTTACCGTCAAGAGATGCCACGGCCTTTGCTACTCTTTTCTTAAAAACTCTTCCATCATCTATAAAGAGGGGGTGTTTTGGAAAGAAGAGTCAAAAGATAGTACACAGCTCCTACCTCAGAGAAAAGGGAATTCAAAAATCTCTGCTTAAAGAGCATTTCAAATATATACAGATAATACACAAGCCAAAATGCTCCATGTCTCAGTGGTACATTAGTGAAGTTTAATATTAACGAGACTAGACATATAAAATCATTTTATATGTTTAAGGTAATTTGTATATTGATATAAAATTAAATCTGTAATTGCTATATTTTGAACATGCTTCTACCTCTGTTTAAAATATTTTGCACATTAATGCATATTAAGCATATTATTGTCATCTCCACTATGCAATTTCTACCTCTGATTATACTAGTCATAATACATATATATTCCATTTCTGTATACTTCTGTTTAGATGTTTTATATAATATATATTTAGGATACTGTGGTCATTTTGCACTATACATTTACCTTTGTTTAATGTTTATATGACCGTCATACTTGAAGTCATCATTCAGAATCTGTACACACATTTATAGATTGCCTATTTTTACAATATAAGCTCTAGTTTTTAAGATGATAAAAATTACAAATCACAGTTACTTAAGTTTGCCATGTAATAGTCATGTTGTTTAGGTTTCTCAGATATATAATAAAATATATCAGATTGACAAGAGTCTTCAGCCACTTCATAGACCTAAAAAATATGACATTTAATGTTTTGTTATTCAGAATTCAGCCATGAGAGACATGATAACTCCTGGCATCACTGTTCCTTTCCTGAGCTGGTGTTGGGCATCAAAGACACTCCACAAGGAGTTTGTCTTCCTTGGCAGACAATGGCTTATTGGGCAGAGAACTGCCCTTGCCTGAACTGCTGACAGTAAGCGTGCTGTCCAGTCCAGACAAGCAAGATAAAAGATAGAGACTGTTAAAACCTGCCCAGACAGGAAAAGACAGCTTCTCAAAACACCCTGCTTCTGAAGAGCTCTGTCCGATACCCTAGGCCTGTAGCTAATAAGTGGATGCTCCAGCTTTGTGGAAGGTGACTGTCCAGGCAGCTGACTGTCGCTGTCCTCTCCTAAATCTTAAAAACAACTCTCTTGTGCTTCCAGCTTATTTAGGTGATATATTTTCTTTCCCAGGCCTTTGATTGGGTTAAAGACTAGATAGTTTAAGGTTCCTACCATCTCATATCTTAGCTAAGAACATTCAGATACTAGATTCATATTACTCAAGATAAACAGCTTTAAAGTAATCCCTGCATATTGCCACTTACTAATATTGTAGACATTTAAGACATACCTTCTGTTTGCTGTTTGTTAGCTGCAGTTTGACCTTGTTTATGTTATTACTGTTCTCTCTCCTAGACAGTCCCCTATAATTATTTCTATTATATATAGTCTTATACTTAAGTTTAAAACTTTCTTGGTTAGACAAAAGAGAGAGATGTAGTGGGATTCAGATGTTACTGAAGGAGACCCAGAGGCATGGCTTTGGGGTCTCAAGACCCTAAATGGGGCGTGGCCAGCCCCCATTGAAAGCTCTATTGCACACTGCCTTTCCTTCCTGTTTGCTCCTGCATTCTCAGAGAGAAGATTGGCACCATCACAACACGAGACAGTTCCACTCTCCAAAAACTGCCTTAAGGTTCAATTTGTATCAGTGAGTGTTTATATAACCCCTTAATAAATATTAATCCTTTATATAATCAATTATCAATACGTAATTTTACAATAGTCTAAGATCTCTCTTTTTCCTGTACTATAAATGTGGGGGAAACAATCTTAGCCACTGCTCATGGGAGTTCAGACATGAAGATGGACTAGAAAATTTAACCTTTTAAAAATATATATAAAATCACCTTTTTGGTAAAGTATGTATTTTACTCCTGCAAAAACATGCAGCTATGTTATTCAGCTATTTGTCCTCTCTCTCCTCACTGTCTTGCCCTCCCTCCCTCCTTTTCCCTCTCTCTAAAAAGCAAGACCAAGTAAAGAACTTTGGTAGCAAATTTTTGGCTGGAAGCCTTGGTTATTTTTTAAATTAAAACATAAGTGATGATATTTTATTTGCATCATCATTAGATTTTAATAATTTTCAAGAATTTTTAGTTTGAGAATTTTTTTTACATACGCACAAAACCAAACAATCTACCAAGCCCAGATGGTATGTACCCCAGGGCACTTACCATTAACTGGCAACATATTCAGCAATTTTGAGATTTCATAAGGATTGAGTTCAATACCAAAGTTGTTCAAAACATCTTGAAATCTCTTTGTATCAACTTTCTGTCCTTTGAAAGAAAAAGAAAGATTGTTGGTATATGATCATTTTAGACTCTGGAATAATAAAAATGCTGGTCCACACCAAGTCATCCTTACAAGTACCTTCTCACACATTCTTACCTTACTAGGTAAATGTCACACTTATTACCTTACTAGGGTAAGGTAAACATACTTCTTGATTTTTGATAGAAAAGGGAGTGTGGTGATACATTGTGCATCTAATAAAGTTGACAGAGACCAGAGGGCAGAAACACGCACAGATTTAGCCGGGAAGGCAGGCCAGGGAGCTGTGACCTACACCTTTACAGAGTAGGTGGTATTGGTCACACCTTTAATCCCAGCACTTGGGATCCCAGGCCTCTGCTCCCACAGGCCTTTAATCTCAGCACTAGAAAGTTGAAGCTGGAAGTGAGATAGCTGGGCAGAGAAAAATAAGGCTGGTGGAGGCAGGAGGTTTCCCTTAGCCTGCGACTCACAAACTTCCCTTTGGTTGAGAACTCAGAGGTATTAAGCCTGAGGATTCAGGATGACAGGCCTGAGGAGTTGGCTGGGTGAGAACTGGCTGTGGTTTGTTTCTCTGTCTCTCTGATATTTCAGCTTCTTCCCAATATCTGGCTCTGGGTTTTTATTATATATCAAATAGAATTTGTGCATAAAGGGAGCACGGTCTTCTGAGCCTGTTGGCAAAAGACATCTCAGCCCCAAAGAAAATCATAATCTAATCATATCAAATCTAATCTAATCAAAATCATAATCATAATTGTCACTAAATCGAGTTTACCTACTCACCCCTAATACTGCAAGATGTGATTCTGACTACAGCAGCCCGATTCACCTCAATCATCTGAAGGATTCTTATTCTTATGGTATTTGTCTAGATTCTAACAAGAGCCAATTAACTCAAAATCTCACAAAGCCTAGAGGTGGGCGGGCCAATTAGAAGGTGTGGCTGTGGGAAGTGGAGAGTACAAGCCTTGGCAAAGACGGTCAGAATGGGAGGGGTAGGAAGAATAAAGAAGGGTATGGGCACTCATGCCTGTAAGTCCAACCTGTGGGAGGCTGAGGCACAAAGAACTCAACCTCAGGACCACTTCACACTACACAGTAAATTCAAGATCATCCTGGATTACAGAGCAGGGACCTGTCTCAAAGCAATTAAAAAGGAGGGAGGAAGAAATGACCTTTCAACTCATGAATAGCTGATCTCGGACCTGTTAAAACAATCGTGAAGATGGGCATGTTATTGTCAGAAACCACAGAAATTAAATATCACTGTTTCTTTCAGTGGCTGGACTCTAATTCATGGTCAAAGGCAGAAGAAAAGCTGGAAGCAAACATTTCGCTATAAATATTTAAAATACGAGCATTAATAAGCTTATGACGTCATGTTGGAGAAACCCAAGCAAAACAACACTATTAGACGAAAAACATGTCAGAAATGTCCTACCTGTGAAAGATTTTGATTCACTAATGACCCTTTTCACGTCGGCTTTACGGTTTTCTGTGAGACAGGAAAGAAATCAGAAACACGAGGGTGAGACTATGAACATGGTGCTGAACTGAGGAGTTAGCTGATTTATTTGCTAAGAGAAAAAAAAAATGGAAATTCAAATGGAAGCAATGAACAAATGCCTGCCTGAGACGGGACTGGCATGCTGAGTGAGCTTAAGAAAACCGTAAGGGCAGTTTAAGACAAATAATCCAAAATAAAAAAAAAATGCTTAGCCAGAAACATTGTTTATAAGACAGACACTGATAATTTCAGACCTGGACTCCACTGCAATCATTACTGCTATTTACCAATCAAGCATACATACAAATGATCATACTCTAAATGTACTTTGCAACCTGATACAGTTTTCTGGTTGTAAAAAGGACAGTTGAGAGATCTTCATTTTTATTTATTTATTTTTAATAATTTTATGCATGTATACCTAGTATATGGACCAAACCCAACTCTACATGTCTTAGCTAAAAATCTCAATTCTAAATTTATTTATAAGTGAAACTGAGTAAAGCGAAGTCAACTCTCACCTACAGGGAGAAAATCAGCATAAAATTTCTAGTAAGTACTTTAGGAATTACTCAGTATCCTTATTAATCCGGGAACTTAAGTCTAAGTTGGGGTAGGATGATTAGAAGCTCACGTCTGAAAACAGAGGCTGGGGAAGTTAGCTTGGCAGTGATGTCTCTACCTAGCACAGGTGTGGGCCTGCATTTCTTCCCGGTGCTACTGACCCCCCACTCCCCACAAACTGCTAACACCAAATGCTGCTGATGAGAGAGGTCAATCAGAACTCTTGAGCACTGTTGAGGTGGGAGTACAGAATGGTGCATCCACTTTTGGAAAACATCAGTTTCTGATAAAACTGAAGACTAAGATTCAGCATTTCCACTCGGACACATATACCCGAAGGAGAAGGAAACACACATCCACACTCTTGTATCATGCTCTTAGCAGCTTCACTCATGATAGTAACATGTGTGAGCTACTTCACTGCACACACTTCTTTTGAGATGTGGCTGACACGTTCCTCACCCAGAAGCTACCTTGAATGGAGTTGGATCTGGCAAGTCCTTTGATAATAATGTGGTAAAGGCCATGCCATGTGACTTCTGAGGTCAGGTTACAAAAAGGATGCAGTTTTTACCTCCCTCACTGTTAGGATGCTTGAACTTGGATCTTAGCACCCATGCTTTGAGGAAGCTCAAACCAGCTGATACAGTAAAACCCCATGGGGCATCCACATGGAGAGAAACAGGTTGCCCCAGTCCTAATCCAACGGCTGCCATCAAGAGGTTAATTAACCTTCTGAGGATCCCAAGCCAACTTCAGATGTCACAGATCAGAGAGGAGCCAAACACAACAAGTCACATCTGAGTCCTCCCTACAGGACTTGTAATCACAAAATATGGTTGCTTTGTGCTACTAATTATCAGAGGAATTATTGTGCAATATTAGAAAGATAGACAGACTTTATGAAAGAACACAGAGTGGTTTCACTACGTGCTATCCTGGGTAGGCAGAACAAATCGAAGAAAAACCAGAGAATCAGTTGCTTTGGGGTTGGGTAAAGATGGTTTAGAATAGGGCATGAGGTAATTAATGTTCTATCTTGATATAGATGTAAGCCCTCAGCCAAACTCAGTAGACACCTTGGACAGGTTTGTATCAGTAATCAATTAAATGTGATAAAAGCGTCAACTGAAAAGCAGAAATCATCAGACTCTTAAAAACATTTCAACTAGATGCCATTCATAAAATTTACCCTTTAAACATGTAGGAAAAGACAGATAAAGATAGACTGAGCTAGCAAGACAAAGTATCTAGTAATGTTGACAACACCGGACAAAGTATTCTTTAAAGCAAGACATATCACTAGAAGTAAAGAAAAACTTCATAAAGATAAATGGATTGACTGAAATAAAATATGACACCCTCAATTCACATGTGTTAAAATCATTTAAACACATAAAATGAAAGTACATGCACAGTGTGAAGCATGGGTGGCATGTGTCTGAGATCCACCTAGGAGATTGGAAAACTGAATGTACAGCAAAATCACTGCCATTCACAGCACACGTAGTCTTAGTCTATGCAAATGCATTTCAGGAAACTTTCACAGCTGCTGTGTGGTATGGCTACACATAGGGTGCAGAGTGTCTCTGTGTGCTCACAACCAAGGCTGCTATGGAGCTTCACAATGCATCATGGATGAGCATGCAGAATACCTTAGATTTGTTATGTGTTTGATTTTGAATTATTTTTTGACCATCTAGCTTTCAGAAATATTTTACTGTTACCGTTTATTTGCAATTCCCCCTGACTCATTTACATTACTTCTAAGAGGCCATAACCCATAGTTTTGGAAGCTGTAGTTCAAATTGTCTACCATAGGCTTTTCTTCATGGGACCCATGCAAAAGTAAGTGATAGACACATGGGCACTGAGTCAGAAGGCTGCTATGTGGAGCAGGTTTACCTTAGTTATACTAAAAGAACACAAATATTCAGTGCTTCTCCCTTTAAAATTAAATACTAAGGCCACCTATTCATGAAGGTGACCAAGGGAGGTGAACTGAAATTTGGGTAACACTTATCAAGTCTCCCTATTTTGTATAAGAAAAGATTAAAGCCAGGTGTCCTGGTGTACACCTTAAAACCCCAATACCGAGAAGGCAGAGACAGCTGGATCTTTGTGAGTTTGAGGCCAGCCTGGTCTATAAAGTGTCTCAAAAACAAAACAAAAATGAAAAAGATTTCAGGGGATGTCCTTCTGTATGCTGTGAATATGTGCTGCTGCCACTGGTTGATAGTAAAGCTGTCTGGCCAATGGCGAGGCAGAGTAAGGTTAGATGGTACATTCAGACTACGTAGAACTAAGGATGGAGATTAAGAAGGGCATAGTCAGGGCAGATACCAGCCAGCTACCCAAGGAGCAAGATGCCAGAGTACTGGTAAGCTATGAGCCATGTGGTGATGCAGAGTTAATAAAAATGGGTTGATTTAAATGTAAGAGCTAGTTGGTAATAAGCCTGAACTATAGGCCAAGCATTTATAATTACTATAAGCCTCTGTGTGGTAATCTGGAAAATGACCACCAGGTATAATCGGGTGAATGGGACAGAAAAAGCCACCTCTGGTTACAAAAGATAGAGTCGAAACGAGCTAAAATTGGAAGATATAATGGAGGGAGTGGCCCTGCTTAAAATCTTTCTCTAAAATGTGCTTGAAGCCAGAGAGAAACAGGGTATGGTCTTCTTCTGGACCCAAGTTTCCAGTATGCCTTTAAAAAAATGCCAAATAAGTACTTATTAAAATAGGCATTTACGATTAGTTTTTTTCAATAACAGTCATAATTCTCACCATCAATGTTCGTGTTTTTTATTAGATCTTCAAGCTCCCTTTGAGAAAGAGGCACTCCCATATTTCCCAGAACTGTGTCCACTCTACTGGAATCAACCTTCGCTCCTGTGAAAAGAGAGACAGACAAGGAAAAGTTAGTGTCCCTCAGCTGTGGAGAAAACTTACAGTTCCTAAGGATTATGTTTGCCATTTTCATTAAGAATACCAGGGTCTAATAAGAGCCTTGCTGTGGCAGAATCAGCTCCATGGAGAAGATTCCACCTACTAGAGAAAGCTAGAGGTGTCAAAGTGATACCTCACGAAGTTACAGCAGGGTGACAATACACCCAATGGGTCCAATCAATTTTGTTTTTCTTTTGCTGTATTTATAATTAATTTTTAGCATATTAAGGATGCTGGGTTTCAAGTCCAATTTGGAAGGATTTCACTTAAAGGTAAGTCAATTCAAGTAAAAATATTAGCAGAAGTTGAAATGGTATATAGATCTGGTTGATATGCTTATCGTGTGATGATAGGTCTCTCTGCATAGCTTCCCAGCTGTCTCATTAGCCTAGGTACCTCCACTTTCATGGAGCCTCCATAATGTTTTTATTTTTGGCATGAATGTCAGATTAATAGTCTCTGCCACTGATGGAATTAACCCAAGATATAGTAATTCTCCCTATATTTTTATTTTTTATCGCTGTGAAACCTAGACACCCATTTTCATTTTCCATTAAAGTCTGAAAAACTGCACGAGGGCACAGACACTCTTCCCAAGTTACATCAAAAGAAATCACTGGGTAAAATATAGGTGGATGTCTGAGAAAACCCAAATGTATCTGGTAATCTGAGTAGTAGGTGGCAGGATCCACACTTTAATCCCAAGGAAATGATGGTATAAACGACAGAGTGGTCTAGACTCCTTCACTTGACCAGGTGTCCCTCTTACCTTTAAAAAATTGCATACCATCCAGCAGCCGTCTTAGATAGACTTTCCCATCTGTAGGAAAAAGAGCTGTTCAGATCCCAGAAGTCTGATGTGGAGCTTTACAAACCAGAAATCTTAGAAACTCTCCTTGTAAATAGTTGAGAGATTTTCTGATTTACCAATAAATAATCAAATCATATAGAACATGTGGAATGTTCTAACTTCGCTCACATGTCACAGCACATCTTTTCCTTTCTTTCATGATATCCTCTTAGTTTCCTATTAGCTCACTGTAGTTAGCGAGGAACTCTCAACAAATACCCAGCAGCTGCTTCCAAATAATTGATTTGGAGGCTTAAATAATGGGCCAGTAGCTCAAGTATATTGCTAGCTAGCTCTTACACTTAAATTAACCCATAATTCTTATCTATTGTTTATCCATGTGGCTTGGTATCTTTTCATAGTAGAGCATTCTCAAATGCTTCCTCTGCATTTGCCCTTCCTCTTCCCAGAATTCTCCTAGTCTGGTTGCCACATTGGCCAATCAGTGTTTTATTAAAATAATGAGTGACAAATCTTTACTATGTACAAGAGCATTATCCCACAGCAAGTCACCCTCTATCTTCCTTTTTCTCACATAAACTTGGTTAAATGTTAGATGGTTCAATGGAATAAAATTAATAAAAATACTGAACTTATATAATAATGATATAATTACTGATTTTCAAACTGGGTATTAGGAGGCATTAGAACTCTCTTGAGACATAGATTATATCCCTTATTCAACTGTTTAGAAGAAGATTGCCTTGATCTCTTTTGATTTGGGGAGGCTTGAATATACATGATGAGATGCCTTGAGGATGAGGTCCAAACTTAAAAACAAGATTTATGCTTCATAATTATCTCACATGTCTATGCTCAGAGTGGTTTCATATAACATTTCAGTTGTCTAATGTTTGATTATGATCTATCACATGAAGTCATGTTGAATTTTCCACTTGTGGTAATACCTGGCCACTCAAACAGTTTTATATATTGAGTGTTGGATATCTTGACAGGGCTATAAGAGGGTCATTTAAGAAAATACAGCATAGGTCAGTTATTGTCTGGCAAGCACACAGGCAGAGACGATTCTAGAGGTTTCCACAGTTTAACAATAAGCCTCTCTTGATATTCTGGTCAGAAGTGCTTACCATCAACTGGTACAGTGTTCAGTAATTTTGAGAGTTGTGAGTCTGTAATCTCTATTCCCATGTCCCCAAGAACTTTCCCCACATCACGGACATCAATTTCCTTTCCTACAGACAAAAATATCAACACATGAGATTCACAGAACAATTTAATTATTGCAGATGATAATGACATCTTCCACTCAGTGCATAATAAAGTTAGGTAAATCTTATTTGGGCAGGTCTATCTCTGGCAGAAAATGGAAATGTTGGCTTCAACTCTGGTACAAAGGCAGGGATAGTAAAGTATGTTATAATAGACAGTCATAATTTCTGCTTGTGAGAGGTTACTGGCTGATAATAAGACTTTATCTTTTTATATTATAGTAACAGGCATTTTTTTTTGCTAAATGCTTTTGAATAATTTATAGAGACTCCTCACAAAATTATAGCTTAACTATATAGCACTGCCAAAATATTGATAATTCATAGTCAAGGCCTGGGAAATTGGACGAAAGCCATTTTACGTAAGAACAGCGTGGTATGAATACACCTGGCACTCTCTTACAAATGGTTATCCACAGCAGATCCAAACTTATGGGTTGCAACAAATGGTCCTGAGGGAAATTTATAACAACAAATATCTATATTAAAAAGGAAAGATTTCAAACAACCTAATGTTATACCTCAAGGAACTAGAAAAAGAAAACAAACCTCAAACATAGCAGAAGGAAATAAATAAATATCAAAGCAGAAACAAATATATCACAAAGAAGAAAACATAAAACTTAATAAAAATCAGAGGAATGAGGGAAGGGAAGGGCTTAAGATAGACACTCATCCTATTTTTTCATGCGTCAAACAAAACATCAAGTGCGTGTCTGGAGGCAGGGGTAAGTGGCATGGAAAGAGACAGTCTACAAGAATAAACAGTGCACAGGAACTAGGTATAATCCAGAAATAATAAGCTTCAGACTTGCAAAAAAAGACAATGGTTATTTTGGAAGGGAGGGCAGTCACAATCCTAAAATTTTGAGAAAAATAAATATGATAGAAAAGATGAACAAATGAGAATTAACAAAGAATCAGACACAATCAGCTCTGGTATATGGTGATATATTGCATATTTAATAAAAATAGTCTGGAATATCAGAGGATAAAGCCACTCACAGAGCCAAACCAGGAAGGTCAGGGAGTGGTGACCTGCACCTTTAATCCCATCACTTGGGAGGACAGGAGGCTGATATGAGATTTTTTTTATATGTTGTAAATATGATTGGTTAATAAAAAAGAGACAGTCTTGGCCTATGGCAAGGCACCTTAGATACAGGTGGGAAATCTGAGCATAGATAAAGGGGAAGGAGGGTGGAGTCAGGGAGATACAATCTAGCCCCCAAGGAGCAATATGTAAAGGAATTCGGGTAAGCCACAAGCTATATGACAAGACAGATTAACAAAATGAGTTAAGATGAGAGAGGTAGCTAACTGAGCCATAAGTTAAGCAGCATATAATTAATATAAGCATCTGAGTCATTTTGAGGGGCAAAGCAGCTGTGGGTGGGTCTAGACCTTGGGGCTAGTCTGGGCCAGAAACATTCTACTACAAATGGCACCCAATGTGGGGCACTGATCCAGAAAGACCTAAAAAAGCTTTTAAAAAATTATAAATGCACACACAAAAAAGCCACACTGGGCTTCCTACTTTCAGTCTCAGAGACTTGTCTCCCAGTAGCTGCCTATGAGATATTGCCAGCTGCTGGCTGCCATGAGCTGAACTGAGCTTAGCAACATAGCTGATTTCCATAGCCTCTCACAGGCTATGGTACAACATAGTTTCTTCCAGTTGCTACTTTTGAATTTAAAACATAATTGTGAACTTAAAAACACAACTCCACAATATTTAATACTGCTTCCCAAAATTAAAAAGGTAAGTGTATCTCTAGTACCTCCGCCATGTTAAAAAGCCAAACAGGGCAGAGTTGATAGTCAAAACAGTGTTTACAGTCTAACATTTTAGAAGCTCTTCTAGTTAAAAAAATAATTAATGATACACAATAAAACAGATTCAGATAAAAGAAATCTCTAAATGAGTTACAATGTATATAAAAAATACATAGGCTAAAAAATAAAAAGTCCTTAAAAATAAAATAATAAAATATAATGAGTCATATAAGGATAAAAATATACAGTCTAAATTATAATTATTATTGTATTTTAAATTTTTTTCAACTGTTAATGGACTGACTACAAAAGACATTTGATTATAAAGGCTGATAAGTTAAATAAGCATATATATTTTAAAAGTATCTTGACTTTAAAATTTAGGTCTAAAGGCGTGCTACTTTTAAAAAGAGGTTATACTTTTGTTTCCACAAAAGATAAAAACCTATAGATTGCTTCCAGGCTAATATAGTTTGTTCAAAAAATCTCTAATAAAATAAAAGATGGCCACATCAGCTTCAAGGCTGCTAAGATGATCCAATCTTAAGACTCCTATAAGATTGCCAGCAACAAAATTAATAATATAAAGCTATGCTCAAATTCCCCAAATAATGTTTATAAATGTTTGTTTCATTATAAGTAGTTAACAGTCATAGTCAATCTCTTTCTAGAAAGATATAAAAGTAATTTTAAAAGATAGATTATTAAATCTACTTTAATCCAAACACCAGCTGTTAATATCAAAATATCTTACATTAATATAAATTTTAGTTTATCGATACAAATTTAAAGTCAATTTTATTACAATGTATATATATTTATACTCTTGTTTAAGATACTATGTTTCTATAACTCATTTAGATTATAACATAAAATTAAAAATACAGATTAACAGTCATCAGTCATCTATAATAACCAAATTTATAGTCATGTTAGTTAAGTTTAAATATATAAAAATATATTTCTATTAGGTAAATAATCTTCAAACATTTCAAAGACCTACGAAATATGACATTTAAAATATTTTAAAAACTTAGACTTTTCTAGACAATGAGACAGGTCTACTCCTGGCAGCATGAATCTACTTCAAAGAAATAACAGGAATCAAGTTTGCTTTCTTTGTGGCAAAGATTAACCACTGGACAAAAAATAGTTCTTACTTCAACTGCCTGATAGTATGCTGTATAAACTAAACATGCATGATCCATAAAAAAATGACCTTTAAACTTTAACAAAACAAGCTGAGATGCTCCCTTAGGTTCCTGCTTCGCAAAGACTGACAGAGATTCTTCAGGACAGAAGGTAAGTGACTGATTAACTATGACAAGACAGTTCTTCAAATATCCTGCTTCACTAAAAGGTATGCTTGAGACTCTAGGTCTGTGAATACCCCACCGTTACAAAAGAACTTGAGGTAACTGTCCAGGCAACCAGATGTCATCCCTGCCATATCTAGATTTTAAAAGTTGTTTGACTTCCTGTTTACTTGGGTAATATTATATCTTCCTGTGGTCTTTTATGTAACTAAAGATTATAAAATTATAGTTTTCTTTAGTTATAATAAAAGGTAAATTAGATATAAACCTTTAGACACACAAAGATAAGTAGTAAAACATTTTCTTTAATTTTACTGAATACAAATAGATTAAATATTATAACTAATTTTTCTTGATAGCTATTTTGTTATATATAACTTTGTTATGTTAAAATTAAAGCCTTCCTTTTTGATTAGATAGAAAAGGGGAAGTGAGGTGAGATGTCTTTCTGTATGCTGTTAATATCATTGGTTAATAAAAAGACTATTTTGGCCTATGACAAGGCATTTTAGAAGCAGGCAGGAAATCCAAGCACAGATAAAGGGGAAGGAGGGTGGAGTCATGGAAAGACATGATCCAGCTGTCCAAAGAGCAATATGTAAATGAATTCAGGTAAGCCACAAGGCATGTGGGAAGACAGATAAATAAAAATGAGTAAAATGGGAGAGCTAGCTAACAGTAAGCCTGAGATATAAGTTTAACAGCATAATTAATATAAGCATCAGAGTCATTTTTGGGGACAAAGCAGCTGTGGGTAGGTCCTTGGGGCTAGTCTGGGACAGAAACTTTCTACTACAAGACACATCTGGATCTCTATGAGTTCGAGGCCTAAAAGAGCCAGGCAGTAGTGACACACATCTCTAAAACTAGCTCTAGGAAAGATAAGCCAGGAAGTAAGACAGGTAGGTGTGTGTGTGTGGGGGGGGGGTAGAAGGGAGGAGCTCAGCTTCCTTGACCACCTCTCTGGATAGCTGAGTACAGAGAAGCTTGGAGTCAGTGGATTCGTGGAGAGGCCTGAAGAGTGGGCAGGGTGCGAACTGGCTGTGGTTTGTTCCCCATCTCTCTGATATTTTAGCTTTTTCCCAATATCTGGTTCCAAGTTTTTATTATAATACCAAATAAAATTTGTGAAACACCAGTGATCAGCAAATATTTAAGAGAAATGGAAGAACAGAGTAACTCCAATTAAAGAAGACTATACCAGAAGACTCTACCAGAAAACCATGACAGCCACTAAAGACTAATGAGTAACATGCAAATTCAGTAGCCTTTTCTATTCATCAATGATAAGCTCACTGAGAAAGAAGTCAGAATTAAAGGTGTGTGCCACCACCACCCCCAGGAAAACTGCAGAGAGATGCTGGTAGCAATAGCTTTACCATGGGTGTATACAGCAGGTGACAACTAGTACTCAGCAGGTTGAACCACCAGACAAATGGCTCTCTGATGGGGAGTTCCACTTGGTAAGACCATGGGATCATTGACTGTAAATGACTGGTTGCTCCTGTCTGTAATTTCATATGTGCAAAAACAGCTGGTATCTTCCTATTGCCATGCATTTTCATGTAATGTGTACATGTAATCCCATGATTACATTTCAATATTATGGGCATATATTTGTAGATGGTCAGGAAGATAACTTTTTGTTAAGCTGTAGAATTTTGACAAATAGAAATATACTAGAATATGCTTCATAACTAGATCTATTTTCCACAAGGATTATAAGACACTCAGAAGCCTGTTTTGTTTTTTTACTCAGACTAATATAGGAAAAATTTCTCCCCAGCCTAAGACATGTTACAGACAATTGGCATATTCATAATCTCAGAGCAACTTAAAATTAAACTAAATGCCTCTGCAGAGGCCTCATAAAGTTAACCTCCACCCTCCACAAAAATACACAAGGGTATTTTCACAGAGGTATATTGTAGAACCAGGGTAATTATCACAAAGCAACCTAAGATACAGTGCCAATTCTTTGCTTGTTAAGAGTGGTAACTGGCCACTGCCCAGGAAAGTGCCAAACACCATGTCCCTGCCTATGCATTGCCATGGTAGATGGCTTTGCTTCTTAAAATCTATCAAGGAATTGTTATTACCTTGAAAGTAGCCTTGTAACTTTTATTACCTTTGCAAAGAGTCTCCTGTTAGAAACATGAATATAGCCAGAAAGAAAAGAGCTGAGAAAAATTAGAGCTAAGAAGATGAGCACTTAGAGCTGGAGAATCAGAACAAGAGAAATAGAGCTGCAGAAGAATAAAGGAAAATAACGCTCAGAAGAGACAAAAACGTATTCATAAAGACCCTCAGTGTCTTAAATTAGATTTTTCTTTGCTGTATTTTTGAACCCTGTTTGGATCTGTGGAATGGGAATCCATGGCATACTTTAGAAACAGTCTTACATAAGCCTCAAAGTCAAGTACTTATGTATAAATCTCATTATATGTGAACCTTTATAACAAACTACAAGGCACTGAAGAATAGAATCATCGAAGGCAGCAGAAGACGAGAAGAACTTCCATGTACATGAATTAGTGGAACTGATATTACTAGAGTGACCATATTGCTAAAAGTGATGTACAGCTCCGGCGTGATACCTGTAAAAATTACTATGATGCTTTTTCACAGAACTAGAAAAAAATCTAAAAATTCATATAGATATGTCAAAGATCCCCAAATACCAGAGCACTCTTGATTAAAAATAAAGAAATATAAGAGATATCTCAACTACTACAGAGCCATAATAGAATAAAATAGCCTTGTGGTGGTACAAAAAGAACCTGATGCATGTAATGGGACAAAAGGCCCAGAGATGAGCACATAGTTACAGCCACCTTATTCCTTACAAGGCATAATAACACAAACTAGGAAAACACAGCCTCTTCACCAAGTAATATGGAGAAAGTTGGACCTTAAAGTAAGATCTGGAACTTTGAGACTTTAAACATAAATGGGAAAATATTTCCAGATCTATGTATAAGTAATGTCTGTCTGAATTGGGCTCTACTTACTTGGAAAGTAAGAACAAGAAATGATAAGTTGGATCTAAGACTAAATTCTGTGCAAATTACAGCACAAAAGTTTACAGAAGGGGAGGAAATCTCTGCCACCTATTCATTCCACAGCTTATTAGCATCCAGAATATAAGAGGAACTTGAATATCAATAGATTAAATAATTCAATTAACGAATATGCAAATTTTTATTAATTGCACAATGAGTTAATTTAATTATACAAAAATTGAAATCACAAGTCCTCTAGTTTTTCAGAGTGACAAACCTGTCCACTTACCTATTTATAATAGTCAAGTCACAGAATCAGGACCATTAACAGATGAATAGAGAAAACAGATGTTTTATTCAGTCATAAAGAATGTAATTGCAGAGTCAGAAGAAAAGGTGAGTGACCAGTTGGCCAACCAAACCGCCACACTCCCTAGATTCTGGTCCTCAAGACCCATCCCACACCTTCTCCCTACCACTTCAACACCCCAGATACTGCTGTTGGGTTCTGCCCCCACCTGGCCAACTCTTACGGCTCAGAGACAAGTTACATCAGTCAGAAGAACAGGGAGTGACCCATCTGCCACCAAACTGCTCTACTCCTTAGATTCTGGTCCCTAAGACCCCTTCTTGCCCCTCTCACCTCATGGCCTGCCTCTGTGGAAGACTTGCAGTCCACACAAGTCAGAAGAACAGAGACCTCCCCTGCTGCACCAAAGGGCAATCTAACAACCAGAAGGCCAGCTCCCAACTTGACAGAGATTCCCTACTAGATCAGAGGTCACACTGGCTGCCAGAAATCCAGGCCACAAAGAGTAGAAGACCAAAAATGAAAGAGAGACCAAGGAACGAAACACTCATCCAACAAAGACAAACTCAGAAATCAGGAATTTGATCTATAAGCCTTCCAAGCCCAGATGCCTAAATATCAGGGTAAGAACACAATCGACAAACAGCCAGGACAGTATGGCACCACCGTAGCCAGCTACCACAGGACAGCAAGACCTGAACATTCCAATGCAAATGAAGCACAAGAAAATGACTTTGTAAGCAACTTTATGAAGATAAGAGAGGTCCTATAAGAGAAATGAAAACCTCCCTTAAAAAGACAACCAAAAAGTTGGAGAAAAGCAATACATCTCTTACGGAATGCCCCCCCCCACCCAAAAAAAAAAAAACAAATAGAAAAACAAATCCAAGGGTGAAGGAAATATCCAAGATCTGAAAACTGAAATAGAAGCAATAAAGATAAACTGAGGGGATTTTAAAAATAGAAAATCTGGGTAAGCAAATAGGAATTACAGATACAAGCATCACCAACAGAATACAAGAAATAGAGGAGAGAATTTCAAGCACTGAAATTACAATCGAAGAAATAGATTCATTAGTCAAAGAAGAAAACGTAAATCTAAGAAACTCCTAATACAAAATATCCAGGGAAACTGGAACACAATGAAAAGACCAAATACAAGAATAATAGGAATAGAAGAAAAAGAATCCCAGCTCAAAGGCCCAGAAAATATATTTAACAAAATAATAGAAGAAAATTTTCATAACTTAAAGAAGGATATGCATGTAAAAGTACAAGAATCTTACCAAACACCAAATAAGCTGAATCAGAAAAGAAGGCCACTGTGCCACATAATAATCAAAACATTAAATATACAGAAAAAGAAAGGATGTTAATCTCTGCAAGGGAAAAAGGCTAAGGAACATATAAAGGCAGACCTATTAGGATTATACTTGAATTCTAAGCAGAGACTCTAAAAGCCAGAAGGGTCTGGACAAATTTCTTGCAGACTCTGAGAGACCACTGATGCTAGCCTAGAATACTATACCCCACAAAACTATCAATCATTGTAGATGGAAAAAACAAGATATTCCATGACAAAGTCAAATTTAAACAACATCTATTCACAAATAAAGCCCTATAGAAAGTACTAGAATGGAAACTCCAGCCCAAGGAAGTTAACTACACCTAGGAAAACACAGGCAATAGGTAATTTCAAATCAGCAAAATCCAAAGCAGGAACACACACACACACACACACACACACACACACACACTGCTATCACCACCACTACCAAAATAACAAGAACTGACAATCATTGGTCATTAATATCTCTCATTATCAATGGATATAATTCAACAATAAAAAGATACAGGCTAACAGAATGGAAAAAAAATAAGATCCATTCTTCTACTAAGAAATACACCTTGACATCCAAGAGAGATATTACCTCAGACTAAAGGGTTGGAAAAAATTTTCAACCAAATGGACCTAAGAAGCAAGCTGGTGTAGCTATCCTTATATCTACCAAAAATATATTTCAAAACAAAATTAATCAAAAGAGATGAGGACATGTCATTTTCATCAAATGAAAAATCCTCCAAGATCATGTCTCAATTTTGAACATCTATCCCCCAAATGCAAGGGTATCCACATTTGTAAAAGAAACATGACTAAAACTTAAATCATATATCAAACCCCATATATTAATAGTGAAGAATTATTTCTAATAGGCAGAACGTGGAAACAACCTAGACATCCCTCAACTGAAGAATGGATAAAGAAAATGTGATACATTTACATATTGGAATATTGTTCAGCAGTTAAAACAACGACATCATGAAATTTGCTGGCAAATGGACGAAACTAGAAAAAATCATCAGTCCTAGAAAGACAACCATGGTAAGAATTCACTTATAAGTAGGTCTTAGCCGTAAAGTAAAGAGTAACCAGGCTACAATACACAGACCTAGAGAAGCTAAGTAACAAGCAGGGTTCAAGGAAGAATACATGAATCTCACTGTGAAGGGAAAACTGAAGAGACACAACCAGTGGGTTGGGGGAGGGTTCTGAATGGGTTGGGGGTGGGAACAGGAAGGATAATTCTGATGAAGGATGGAAGGACAGAGTACTGGGAGAGCCAACTGGAATTGGGGAGGGCATCTCTGGACTGAACTAGAAACCTAGTGCAATGGAAATTCCCAGGAATCCAAAGGGTGACTCTAGCTAAGCCAACCCTGGGTCTGGCTGGGGCCTTGACCTAGACCAGCCAGAGACCACCACCACATCCACAGATACAAGCAAATCAAAGCCCTTCCCTCTGGCTGGGAGGAGGGTCTAGGAAAAAGGGTATTTAAGGCTCTTCCCCCTATGATTGGCCACTCCCCCTTCAGGAGCCCGGGACCCTGGATAAGCATCTTCGGACCTTATCAGCTGACACCTGAATCCCACCACACCCTCCCTTAATAAAATTGGACTTATTTGTTTCAATTTGTCCTCAGAGACTGTGTCCTTGCTCTCTGTACCTTCTTACCCCCCTCTGTAGTAGCAGGGTTCTCGGTCCCGGTGCCAGAGGTCCAGAGACCCACAGACCTGCCGCCCGGGACCGCCCAGCCGCCCACTGCCGCCCGGGTCCCCAGAAATGACTCAGACGCTTCCACCAACTTCATGCTGTTAGGCCTATGGCTCAGGCACACTGCTAGCTAGCTCTTACATCTCAAATCAACCCATTTCTATTAATCTGTCGGCCACGTGGTCCGTAGCCCACCCGTGCTCCTTACATGTTGCTCCTTGGGCGGCTGGCTCGATCTGTCTGACTCCACCCTGCTTCTCCCACCCAAGCCTTCATCTCTCCTACTTCTTCCATGGTGCCTGCTATGGCCCAAAACAGCTCCTTTATTCAAAGATTGAGATTCACAGCATACATAAACGCACTCCCACATCACTTCCCCCTCTCTGTCCAACCAAAAAGGAAGGCTTCAATTTTAACATAGCAAAATTACATATAACAAAATAGCTATCAAGCAAGAACTACAGTTACAATATCTAGTCTATTTGTATTTAGCAAAATTAAAGAAAATACTCTATCATCTATTTTATCTTTATGAATCTAAAGTTTTATATGCAATATACCTTTCAAATGACTAAGAAAAACTATACCTATAACTATCTAATCTTCAACTACATCAAAGACCACAGAAGGATATATTTACCCAAGTAAACCAGAAGTGCAAGCGACTTCTAAAATTTAGAAAGGACAGAGATGACGCCTATCTGCCTGGACAGTCACCCAAAGTTCCTTTATAAAGTTGGGGCATCCATCTTCAGCCTACAGGCCCAAAGTCTCTTTTCATTTCAGTGAAGCAGGAAATCTGCTCTTCCCATTCTGACACAGTTCATCCGTTGCTTCTCCTTGAGTCCTGAAGAATGTCTGACAGTTTTCCCTGCAAAGCAGGAACCTGAATGACCATCTCAGCTTGTTCTGCCAAAGTTCAGAGGTCATCTTCTTATGGAACCTGCATGTCCAGTTTAAACATCATACTGTCAAGCAGTCAATATAAGAACAGGTCCTTATCCAGTGGCTAACCATTGCCACAAAGAGAGTAGACTCCATATGGAGTTTCTTCGATGCCCATTTTCCTGTTGAATGTAAATTAGTGCTGCCAGGAGCAGACCTGTCTCACTGTCTAGAAAAGTCTAAGCTCTTAAAACATTTTAAATGCCATATTCTGTAGGTCTTAGAAGTATTTGAAGATTACCTACCTAATTGAAATATATCTTTGTATACCTAAAAATCTTAACTAACCTAACTATAAGTTTGATTATCAAAAGTGACTATTAACCTTCATTTCTTAATTATACACTACAATTTTAAAACAGTTACCTGAACATCATACCTTAAACAAGAATAGAAAAACACATACAGCATAACAAAATTGACCTTAAATTTGTATCAATAAACCAAAATCTATACCAATGTAAAGCATTTTGAGATTAACAGCTGATTTCCTGATCTAAGTAAATTCAATAATCTAATTTTTAAAAAATCATTTATATACCATATCCCCCTTTTCTTCTTAGAAAGAGATTAACTATGACATTAACCATTTATAATGAAAACAAACATCTAGAAACAATATTTGGGGAATTTGAGCGTTGTTTTTCTATTACTACTTCCTGCTGATTAAGGGGCGTTGAAAGTCTCATGGTTGTTGAGGCTGAATCAGTCTGCAGCTCTGAAGCTGATACGGCTATCTCTTTCCATCAGGTTTTTTCAGGGGGTCTTGGTTGATGAAACCATATTTGCCTGGAAGCAATCCACAGGTTCTCATCTTCTGTGGAAACAAAAGCAGAACTCTTCTGAAGCAATAAATCCTTAGACACAAATTTTGAAATCAAAATACCTTTAAAAAATACATTCTTGTTTAACTTAGTAGCCTTTGTATTTGCAATCCATTGTCTTTCTGCAGTTAGCTCACTAACAGTTAAAAAATTAAAAGAAAACACAATAACAACCAAAATCCAGATTTTGTGTCTATTTTCCATCTTTACGTGGCTTATTATATTTTTATTACTCTATTTCTCGCTTTAAAAACTTTTTCTAACCTCTTTCTTTTCTCTCTGAAGCCTATGTACCTTTTACAAACATTGTAACTCGTTTACAGGTTTTTCTTTTTATCTGAATCTGTTTTATTGTGAATCCTTAATCATCTTCTAACCTTAAGAGCTTTTAAAATACATTCTCTAAAAAGAAGCACAGTTTTTGCAAATTAGGCTGAATCATTAAGTTTTCTTAAACGGACCGTAAACAGAGCACACCCAAGAAAATGCTGCTACAAAGAAAATTTGTTTCTTTTTTGTTCAAAATAAACAGAAATCTAAAATCAATCACATGCTACTGTGTCTTCTGTGAGATTCAGGAACCCGCCTGATTGCAGCTGCAGCTTACACTGCCTGCCGCCAGTCCGCCGGCGCCATTTTGAATGTGACCTGTCGGTCACGCTTTTTTGTACAGAGACTTGTTTCGTATACACAACTTGGAAGCTGCCTTTGCTCAGTTTTTGCTAAAACCCTTTTTAAACTTTCTCAGGCATTAAGTGGATAATCGCCCCACGTTGGGCGCCAGATGTAGGCGGAGTTTACTTAGAAGGCACCAGTACCAGATAAATATTTATTAAAATATAAATCAGAACTCACGGTACAGTTAACAGATTACAGTTGCACCTGAACAGGGACTGGAGTCTGGAACGGTGAGGACAGTCGGGTGGAGTCGATCCTATCCCCAAACATCCAGGAACCAGGAAGAGACCGTCTCGTGTTCCAGCAGCCCCTTTTCAATGGGCTTTCCCCTGCCCCCTTCAGGGGGCCCGGTGCCCTGTATAAGTGTCTTTTGACCTTATCAGCTGACACCTGAATCCCACAACACCCCTCCTCCAAGGGGAGCTAGCAGGACCCTGCAGGAAGAGGCCGCCCCAACATCTGACCCGAATCAGGCTCACCCAGCAATATAGCATGGCTGGTTGATATCCACGGAAGGCCCACCCCTTTCTGAAGAGAAATGAGGAGTGACAGAAGCAGAGATGGAAAGGAGGAACTGGGAGGAGAGGAGGCATTTGGGATGTAAAGATAATAACCAAACACACAGTTAAATGCATACATGAAATAAATATGAAATCATGTTGTTCCAGGAAAATTAATGGAATTGGAGAGTCTTAGGAGAAATAAGTCAGTACCACAAAGACTATCTTTTCTTTTCTCTTTTATGCAAATATACCAGAGGGATACAAAGATGTGGATATGGAAACGGAACTTTCAGGTATGTGGAAGGGGAAAGGATGGGAGAGGATAAGAGATGGGGCTTATGTGCCCAAAGTACAATATATGCATGTATGGAGATATCATAATGAAATCTATTACTTTGTACAAATAATGTGTACTAATTAAGATAGATAATTCATAAAAGATGGAAAATATAAAATACATTAAATGACTAAAATAATATATATTTTACACATATTTTTATATATACAATATTTATATTTCATTGCAAATAGCTGATTAAGTGTGTGAAGAATGTATATTCACTAGTTAGACTGGGTTTGCATGGAAAATTGCCTCAGAATTTATGTCTGAAGACAGTTACAAAGCTGAAATGATTAAGAGTGAGCCTTGGTCTCCCCTTTACTCAAAAGCCTTAAGAGAACAAATTTACTCGCTCCCCGAATGGCTCAGGGAGTGTCTCGAAAAAGACAGCGAGAGAGTGGAAAGATTCCAAGAGGCAGACATTGGGGAAGACCAGGGCAGAACTGTCGTCTGGACATCAGGACAGCTGTACACCTGAACCCACAGCAGCAGAAATGGATTCACTGGACATCAAGCTGGGAGGAGCTAGTGGGAGGAGCTAGTGGGAGGAGTTAGTGGGAGGAGTTAGTGGGAGGAGTTAGTGGGAAGAGTGGTAGGTGAATAGGTAGGTAAATATTATCAAAATACATTGTACACATATATGAAATTTCAAAAGAATCAAAAAAATATATAAACTTTTAAAACAGAAAAAAAAATTGAAGAAAACTCTGACCTTTTTTGGCCTGATATGTTATCAGTTTTTTCCTGCACTTAAATGTCTATACTTTGACTTAAGCAGGCTTTAAAATATAAATTATTCTCTCACTGAAGCATAGTTTTTAACTTTAGATTTTAAAAGGCCCAAATCCTTTTTTAAAATCACTAAATATTATATAAATTTTTTACATAAGCTTGAGTGTATTTTTATTAATTTGTGTTCTCTCAAAAAATGCTTAATTCAAGAGGTAAAATCAATTTATTACAAAAAGTTTACAACCACATCTATTTGCTGACTTTTTCTTACCTGTAATAGATTGTATTTTATCCATCAGTTTTCCCAGGTCAATTTTCTTCTGCCCTGCTACATTAAGCAGAAGGGAATAGTAACATAGACTCAGAAAAACTGAACTATAAATCCTTTATATATAAGAATAACTATGTACTAAATAACCCAGTAAAATAAATCTAAATAAAATGAAGACTGACATTGAATAGCAAATAGTGAATAAAGACTATTCTGGGAATATTTTTTTTGAACAAAATGTTTTACGAATGAAAGGCAAATGTGAAATAAGCTTAATTTCTTATGCTAAAAAATTCCAGTTATAATTCTAGCCACTCCATAACCTTAAGTACAAAAGTTAACAAATATTGACTTTTGAAAGTATTTGCTTGTGACTTTCTGGAAAAATTCTATTATTTTTCACTACAGCATCCTTTAGAGCTTTGGAACAAAAAAAAAGTAAAAAGTAGATTTTTTTCTTCAATTATTATTAAAAGTATGTCATGTACATATTTTAAGTGGCTTTGCTTGGGATCAAGCAGCCCTCTACTTTTCTTCTAAAAGTCATGATCTCCATATTTGCAAAGAATGCTATCTTATATTGTCAGGTGCTGACAGGCACGGAGAGACTCAGGTTAAGCAGCAAGGAATGTGTGTTGGGCGGGAGGCAGTGGAAATGACATGAGTAGTCAGGCTGGTTACTCTTTGAGCTGACTAGTTGGTATCAGGTTAGCCATCAGCTTACTGTATCCTTCGTATCCATTTTAAGTTAAAATAAATCAAGTTAAAATCGTAACAACACTTTGTATAAAATTAAAAAAAAAAAACTACCCAAGTGTATAAGGAAAAGATGCTTCTCCTCTTTCCTCCTCTCATTTCCGTTACTACAGTCCACTGGTAACTAGTCCACTGGTAACTAGTCCACTGGTAACTAGTCTATATAGTAGTCCACTAGTAACGGGTTAGTACGCAGCCTCTAAGAATGTTCATAGGTCTAAGTGAGTATGCTACGTGTATTTTTACTTTTAAAATATATTATTACTAGTCATATTATGTTAATAACAGCAGTTAATGCCATGTGCCTTCCTCTGTCACTCTTCACTTTCCTGAGCACAGAAGCGAACTGTCTGTCACTGGCTTTTAAGAGTTGCCATGGATGTGAGCTCCGCCCTCATGTTTGCTGTACAGCAAATGCTTTACTCACTGAGGCATCCCTATAGCCCCTGGGTGGTTGGTTTTTTATTTTAAAAATTTATTTATTTTTATTTTATGTGTATGAGTGCCAGGGCATGCAGAGGGCAGAAGAGGATGTGAGGTCCCCCAGGACCGGAGTTAGGGGTGGCTCTAAGGAGCTGTGCAGGTGTTTGTAATTGAACTGGGACCTCCCTGAGAGCAAGCATTCGAGATCACTGAGCATCTATGCAATCCCTCACTTTTGCTTTCTAAGAAAGGGTTTTGATAACTAAGCCTGATCTCAAACTCACAATTCTCCTGCCTCAAGTCCCCAGGTTCTGTGATTACAGATGTGCACCATCACACCCAATTAGTGTACATTTCAAAACTTAGTAGTAAAATATTGCTTTGTAACTTATTTGTTACTGTGACAAAAAATTAAAAAAAAAAGGAACAGAAGGTAAGAGAGGATGGATGGAAGAACATTTCCATGAGGAGAGAAGTGAAGAATGCTGAACAACTTGAACACACTGGATTGATATCAGCGTGATATGGATCAGTGAGAAAAATCAGGCTGCAGATCCTATTTCTGTAAAACCAAACAATAACTCTTACTTTATCGCCAGCATTAAATCCCTATTCTGGGATGTGTAGAGAAGGGAATTAAAGAATTTTCAATTTTAAAATATTATATTTTTTTTGCGTGCGGGTGGGTAGTGTAATGCACCATGGTGCACATGCAGAGGTATTTAATCTTTCCTACTGTGTGGGTCCCAGAGGCTGAACTCACATCATCAAGCTTCCTGACCAGCCCTTACCTGCTGAGCCATCACACCTGCTCAGATTATAGGCTTTAAAGGGACAAAAAAAAAAAAAAAAAAAAAAAAAAAGAGTTGTGTCTCATTTGTTTCATTAAAAGTTCTTCCGAAAGCTATTAAATTCTCTCTTGGTCTAAAAGTAAATTAAACCTTAAAAGCACTCATAACTAATCCTACAAACCCGACTTCTATTAAGATCAGACTCTTGCACCACTTACCATCACTCAGAATATCCTTTGTCTGCTCAAGTTCCTCTTCTGTGAGCTTGATGTCCAAGGCTTCTAACACAGCGTTCAGGTTATTGATGTCAACCTTCCCTCCTAGCGAACACCAAAGAAAATGAAGTGTGGAGAGGTTCTAAGATAGCGAGACTCGAAAGTATTCTAAAGTGTACATATGCTATTACGTTTACCTAACAGATTTCACCACACGCTAGGTACTGGAAAAGAGAATGCATCTATAGTCTAGTGTAACTGCCAGTATTTAAGGACAAAAGAACAAAACTATAATACATTTTCATCCAGTTCTCTAAAAGGTTAGGAGCAGGGTTAAAATACTAATTTATTTCCTCAGAATTAAAAAGTAACCACACACGAGAATGTGAGCTGGGGCAGAGGTAACATAAGACACACAAATCAATAATCTACAGAGATTTCTTTGTCTCCTAAATGGTTTCAGATTATTCTCCTGGTTAATATTTTCCCTCCTTCCTTCCTGTCCTCCTCCTCCTCTTCTCCTAAAAACCCACTCATGGTCCAAAGATTAATTAATTAGTGTGTGTGTGTGTGTGCACATGATGATGTGTAGCACGGTGTGCACATGGATGTCGGGGGACAACTTGTGGTACTTGTGAGGTTTGGCAGCAAGCACCTGTACCCAGCACTAAGCCATCTTGCTGGCTCCTTTCTGTCTTATATTTTCCTTCTGTCTGTTTGCCTCCCTTTCTTAGCCTTCCCCAACCTTCCATCTTCTTTTGTTCTGAGATAGTCTGGTCAGCTTAGAATTTAATATATAATTCAGGTTGACTTTAATCTCACAGTGATTCTCTTGCTTCAGCCTCCAGAGTGCCGGGACTTGAGCCACAACAACTGTGTTCCATCTACATTTCTATTCATATAATTTTTTCAGTTAAGATTGTAAAATACAAGACATAAGAAAGCTTCCTTGTATAATACAGATTATTACCAGGAAATATAAATACTCTTCCAGAGGCAACACAAGTCTGCATTGAACTAATGTAAATTCAGTAACTTTGCTTCTGAAAAGCTGTCTCACGGTTGCTACTCACGTTTATTACTCTTCACATTGTTCAGCAATCTGTTTTGAAACACCTTTCCATCATCTGTAAAGAGGCAGAATTCAAATCTCTAGAACTCTGACATGGAGAGTCATCAACACATTACAAGTTAATTGATTGTTGCAGGATGGATTTTAGTGAGCTGTTATCCAAATTGGGCTTTCAAAGTCACACAACATTGACACTTACATGCAAATACTTTTCATTGTCATAAACTTATTTATTCTTTGGTTTTATAGTCATTTATGAGTTTAGTTCTTCTATGCTGCATCACAGTAAGATATATGAAACACACTTCCTTTTTATCCTGCAGTTATTCTAGTATTCAAATGACAACGTGCTGATGATTCTCAAATGGTGTCTGAGGAGGTAATGACCATTTACTTTCAAGTCAAAAGTGCCTTTGCATTAACTTATAGATTTTTTGGAAAGACCAAGAACTAAAAAGGCCACTAAGCCAAGTTCCCTGAAAGGGATCTGCCATGTGACATGAGACATGTGACATCTTACCATCAATGGGCAATGTTGTCAGGAGCTGCTTCAATTCCTGGTCAGAAAGCTCAATCCCCATATTTTTAAGTGTGGTTTGGAGGTTACTAGAGTTAATTTTTTCACCTTAAAAAGATGGATATTCATAAAATATTAGGGATAACTGAATTATTTTGAATCATCTACAAATATGTTTCTACTACTACTGTTTCTATTACAAGAACAAAGAGGAAAGAGATATAGAAGCCCCCGATAGAAACAGTTTGTTGTAAGTTTAAAACAATTTATTGCTTAATATTTGTAGATTCTAGTGATACATTCCTAGTGATAGAAATAGTACCAGGCAATACAGAACAGCTGTAAAATTGTTTGAATATTTAGGATAATAGTATAATAAAACACAATTTAAAAATGTGATGCATTTTCTCTATTTGATCAAAATCTTATGCTGCTGGCAAGACATTGTATCTTTTTAAATTACTGGTAAATAATGACACCATTTTATCTGAAAAAGTAGCAAGGAAAGTTAACACATTATCAAAAACAGACAGTGTTGTTCTGCTTACAAATAAATAAGTACATAAATAAAGTAAATAAATCCGTGGGTCCATGATGTAAATATTTTATCAAGAGGAATACAGAAAATATATGAATCTATAAGTTATTATTAATACATTTCAGAAAAATACTATTAAAAGATTAAATATAAATCATAATTTGTTTAAAAATCATTTATGACAAATTCTTACCAGTAAACATTTTTGCTTCATCTTCAAAAGTTCTCAGAGGCACTTTATTATCAGCTATAACAAAAAACATAATTTGAAGCTCAAAATACGATACAAAATAACTAAGTATGAACACTCTTCATTCTCCTAAGATAACAACCTAAATCCATGGCCCTATAAATTACAGTGAGGTTCTTGTTAAGCACTTTAAGTAGTCATTCAAATACTCACAAAATATAAAAAGCATGAAATGTAGAAAATTTAAATTGAAAATAGTCTTGCTTCAAAATGTATATTTATTTGTCTTTTACCACATGAAAGAACAAATCTCATATTTGATAACAAAAAGATCAGATTCAAAAGTGACTGTTTTGTAGAGGCTAACTTTCCTGTGCCCAGATTTAGAATACTCTTCCTGACCATGGCCCTAGTGCCCAGGACCTGCCTCTCAAGTGCTTAGTTACTGGCACTGTCTTACCCAGTGCTGTTGTAAATATCAATCTTTAAATAAAAGAGCTGTTTTGACCCTTGGCAAACACCGTAGCCAAAGACAAGAGCATAGTTAAGAAAAAGAGGGCAGAGTCAGACAGACCAAGCTAGACCCCCCCCCCCAAAACCACATAAAAAACACAAGGTGAGCCATGGGCCACGTGGCAGACAGATTAATAAAACTAAGTTAAGATTAAAAAAACTAGCTAACAATATGCCTAAGCCATAGGCCAAACAACATAAAATTAATGTAAGTGTCTATGTGATTCTTTGGACTTTGAAATTGCTAGTCCAGATAAGTGGTGGCGGGTGAGCCGAATCATAGAACTAGCCAAACCAAAACCTCATTGTAACAACCCAGTATTATTATTTTTCCCCTAGAAAAGTTCATTTGTTTGTTCTGAAGCTAAATGTCTATAAAACTGAAAGCTCATAAGTCAACAAATCTGGACATGGTGACAGGTGGCTGTGTTCCCTGTACCTGGGGGGGGGGGGCAGGAGGATTGTGAGGTTTTGGGAGTCTGGGTTGCATTGTATCCTGTTTAGGTTTTGTCTACTTGAAACAAGCTAGAGTTTCTGGGAAGAGGATCATCAGCTGAGAAAAGGTCTCCATCAGACTGCTCACAGGTGAGTCTGTAGAGCACTGTCTTCCTTAACGATTGATGTGGGAGACCCTGTCTTCATTCTGAGCGGTAAAAGAAAGGGGTCAGGGTAGACCATGAGAAGCAAGCCGGTGAGCAGTGTTCTCCATGGCCTTGGCTTCCATGGTTCCTTTCTTAAGTTTCTGCCCTGACATCCCGTTGTAATGGACTGGAAGCTATAAAAAGAAATAACCCCGTCCTCCCTCCTGCTTTTGGTCCTGGTGTTTTATCACAGTAGTAGAAACCTAGTTAAGGCACCTAGCAAGTCCCAGGCTTTCCTGAGTTAGAGAACAAGATTGTATCTCCAGAATCAGAAATCCTAAGTAAAGCCAATGGCATCCGACACACTCACCATCGATGGGCAGGCTTTTTATCAGAAATTCAAGTTCTTTGTTGGTCAGCTTGATTCCCATGTTGCCTAGAAGACTTTCCAGATTTTTTATGCTGATATGCTCTACTCATAAAAAGACAGAACCATGAGAAGAAAAGTGTTAACTCAAAAACTGTGAGTTCCAAGGGGATTTGTTTTGTTGAGATGCACTCCCTTTGGAAATCTGAGGGAAGCTATGGCTCTGATCTTACACCTCTACAGACATCATGTGTTTATAAACTGCATGAAGATCTAAGAGGACAGGCTGAAGCCCAACAGTAGGTCTCATAAATGCTCATAAGATCCATGTCAAAATATCCATTTCACATTGAAAAAACTGTTTTGAATCATGAATTTGCTTTTCACACAAAAGCAACAATTTATTGAATAAAATATATAAGAAATACACCATTACATAGAGTATAAAATAAGTTGGGATTTAAGATACTTCTATTTTATGTCATTTATCAAAGATTTCATATTTATTCTATTCTGCTATTATATGACATATATCAATCTACTATGATTATTCAGTACCTTCTCTTCTATAAAATAACAATATATCATGGAACTCATGAATAATGATATAAATAAGCATTAACAATCCCAACTTCCTATTGGACTGTCTGGAAACTCTTAAGAATTGCCTCAATTGTAGGTCACAAAAATGGAATAATGATCCAGTAGGGTAGCACAAAAGGACAAGCTTTTAGCAATTTGCTTTAAAAATTTCCTCAACTTACACCCAAAAGAAAATTTTAGGCTAAATTGGAAAAGAATCTATATACAAGTTGGTATCTCATCAACATGAAATAATTATTACTTTATTTTTCTATTCCAATTTTTTCCTTTTCTTCTGTCTTTTATCACATAATAATTGTATTTCTTTCATCCCATGACTCCTGACTAACTCATAGGATTCTCACGTGGATAACGGTAAGACAGTCATTTACCTGTTTGTAAACCATGTGCTCTGTATAGACTCCCTAGTTATGTTGGGCAAGCCAGTTTGAGTGTGATTTGTTTGTAAAACTTAGTCCCTGTAGCCTAGATTTGGATATACCCAATAACAGGCCTTGCGTGATTCAAGACTCCTTTGATTACATGCATTTCTAACTTCCAGAGCTTTGAGGAAATTGTAGTTGTAACTGTGGAGTCGGATGGCTGATGCTCAGCAACTTGGTTCAGTAAAGCTCCAAACCTAAGTGGCAAGCTTTAAAGGGGTCCACATTTCCTGCTTGCTAAGGAAATTGAGCTGAATCTGGGAATCAAGATAAGCCTAGAAAAAGCAGAGAACTTCAGTGTCGGGATCCTACCTCCCAGCAGAGCCATGACTTTGGTGAGGGGAATAGAGACTACAGATTTGGCTGTCTCTGAAGTTCTCTCTACCAAGAGTCTAATTTTAAAGTCTAATTTGGCAGATCTTTATAAAGCAGAGCAAAATAACAGAATTATCACAGCGATTACCACCAATGGTAAAGCACAATAATAAAACCAGCGAAGAGCCTTAGGCAGCAGGCCTTTGCGCTCACCTGTGATATCTTTCACTCTTTCTAACACTTTTTGCAGATCAGCGTTCCCCTTTGCTGTAAATGTTCAACAGAAACACACAGATTATGCATACATAACCAAGTCCAGCTAAATCAACTCCCATTATAATTCTAACACTTTGTAACTTTTTTGGACTTTTTAGGAATTAATGCCATAATAAGAATATATGTTGGAAACTTGTTCATTCTCCTTTAAATATGTGTATCAGGGGCAAGTGAGGTGGCTCAGTAGGTAAAGGCACCTGCCACCAAGCCTGATGAGCTAAGTTCTACCTCTAAGGCGTACGTGGTAGAAACAGAGAACTGACTGCCTGGAAGCTATCTGCTGATCCCCACACATGTGCCATAGCATGTGTGCCCAATGCTTCCCCTAATTTTAAAAACATCATTTTCATTTTAGTTACTTGGAATAAAGTCCAGGGCCTCTGCTAGGATGTGTCCCTAGCCCATTGTGAGGAGCTGCCCAGCTCCAGTTCAGACCCAGTCCTCTTGAGCCCTGGGGGACATTTCCACTCAGATAGTAGGGAGGGCATAGGTACCACTGTCAAGCTGTCCCAGGCAGAGACAGCAGTGAGGCTACAGAAGAATAATACACAAAGATAATAAATAATACATAAAGATAATATGAAAAGGAAAATACTCCATTACTTTTGGTCAGGCAGATGCTAAGAACTTATACTTAAATTAGACCCTAATTCACTACCAGAAGACTCTTAGATCTGAAAAACACTTTTTAAACCTAAGCACAGGGTATAAAACATAACATAAAAACAAGAAATTTTTCGTAAGCCTTTAATGAACAGGAAAACAACTCTATCCAGCATCTCTATCTACTGTCTCCCCAAAATGCAGAGGGATTTCACCAATGAGGTGAAAGGTCTTTTCAATGAAAACCACGTAACAATGAAGAGAAACTGAAGATACTTTAAGATGAAAAGTCTTCTCTTGTTTACAAAGGAGTGCAAATAAGATTATGAAAAATACCACGTTAATGAAAGCAACCTACATACTCAGTGTAATCACTATCAAAATTCTATGACATGATTCACAGAAATAGATAGAATAATAATCCTAAAATCCATATGGACAAACAAAAGGCCCCCAAACAGCCAAAGCAATCTTGAGCAAAAAAGTAATGCTGGAGTTACTACAATATCTAGTTTTAATTTAGACGACAGAGCCATGGCAGCAAAGCAGCTAGTCATTGGTAGAAAAACAGATATATAGACCAATGGAATAGAAGAGAGACCCCACAAGCTAACTCGCATGGCTATAGCCACTCAGTTTTGACAAATGTATATTTAAAAATCATACTCTGGAAAATGACAGCCTCTTTGACAAGTGTTCTGGGCACTAGATAGCCACACAGAGGAGATAAAGTAGATCCTTCTTCTCTCCCTATATAATAACCAGCTCAAAATGAGTCAAAATAAAAAAAAATGCTAATATAACATCTGAATATTTGAAACACTTCAAGATGTAGTCACAGAGTATAGCTCTCTCAGCCAGAAGCCATGGAGCCTCAGTAAGAATCCACAAGTGGGACTGGACTAAAGTGCTCTGCCTCATGGAGGAAACAATGAGCAGAATCAAGAGACAGCCTCCAGAATGATGATGATGGGTGTCAGCTCTTCATCGGCACCCTAAGTGCATAAGATCTGGAGAAAAAGCAAAGAACGAAAGAGCAGACAGTTCTCAGAAGAAGCACAAACTGTAAGTTGATCTGTTGGATACATTGCTGGCTGGAAGAGGTCGAAAGAGCCTAGCAGCTCTTTTTCTAAGCTAAATGGAACGCCCTCCATCTCCAGCAAGGCTTCTGCTCTCTACTTGCCCTTATCTGGAGAATGTCCCTGGGTCTGGAGGACTGACCTTATCTGAAAGCTGTCTCTAAAGCCAGATGCCTGACTTATCTTTAAGCTCAAACTGACAGAAATTCCAGTTGCAAATTCTAGGAGCCTTTTGATAGGAGAGTGCCTCTTAGTGCAAATTAGATGATACCCCTGTCACTGTCCCCGGCCTTTATATCCCCCTTCTTGGAATAAAGTGGAGATGTAATACCTAACCATCTCCCTGGAGAGCTGTCTCCACCAGCTTACAAGCCTGGGGGGTGGGGAGGTGTCCTGATCACTCATTTCATAAACCATAAATTCTGGGAAGAATCATGGAGCAAATGGCACGGATGCATGCAAAAGTATGAATCATCCTTAGCCATCAGAGCAACACACATAAAATCATCATTGAGACTTTATGTCATCCAAACCAAGAAAACAAAAACAGGTGCTGTGAGGATGCGGGGAAAGGGTACAAGGACTACTTATAAACGATGTAAAAATTAGTGTAAACTTTAGTGTGGATGTTTAATTTTTAGGGGTATAAAAATTAGTATGGATGTAAAGTAGAACTTCCATGTGACCCAGCCACACTTCTGGATATATGACAGAAGGAATCTAAATCAGTATGCCACAGAACGATCTGCATGGTGTTTACTGTGGGATTATTCACAGCAGATGGCTAGGCAATCAGCCTGGCCGCCCATTAATCAATGAATGAAGAGAAAGTGGTTTTCTGTGCAAAAGTGCATCATTTTCAGGAAAGCGAAAGGAACTAAGAATGATCATGTTAAATATGTCTTTTTAGGCAGAAATTAAAACACACATATATATGGAGAGAAGGAGATGGATGGGTGAATATATCCAGGGTATATTATATGCATGTATGAAAATATTTCTATAATGAAAATATTGTTTTTAAAAAAGGCAATAAATAGTCAGTGATGGCACACACCTTTAATCTCAGCACCCAGGAGTTTGAGGCTGGCCTGGTCTACGGGAGTGAGTTCCAGACAGCCAAACCCTGTCTCAAAAAAGCAAACCAACCAACCAACCAAATAAAAACAAAAGTAGTCAATATTGGCCTGATGTAGTAACCTTGAGAATCAAAGCTCTCAAGTGGACATGGAAGAAGACTTGTCCAGGCAGAGAGAGCAGGCAGGACAGGATGAGGGTCAGAGCAGATCCTGATGGAAGTGAGGCAGCCGCAGAGGGGATGCTTTCAATAACAAATCCTTCAGGAGAGAGCAGGAGGATGCTAAGAAGACTTCCCCTTGCATGGGGCTCTGTTAGACCCCTGCTGAGCTTATGAGGGGCGCTGACCAGAAGGGGTGATGATAGGCAGCGGGCTGCAGCAGAACAAATATGAGTAACGGTTCTGAGGTTTCTGTTCTACGCTTCATCCTGGCTCGCTTCAGGACCAGTCTGGTACTACACTTTCTGCTCTCTTTACTTTTTATTCCTTTCTTTCCCCCTTCCCTGTCTTCCTTTCTCCCTTCCTTCCTTCCCCACTCGTCTCTCTTTCCCTTCTTCCCTCTCCTCCTCCCCCTCCTTCCTTGTGATGGGGATCAAATGCAGGACCACATACGTGTTGCTGGAAAAACACCGAATCATTGCATTGGATGCCCAGCCCTCACAAATCTCTTACCCATTCTGCTGCTCCCAACTATTTTTGTAATCTATGTAAAAATATATTTTATAAAAATTTAAATTGAATACTCTTACCTTAAGTTTTAAACTACATTTTCAATATCGATTACAATTTTAAATATCTCATCATATAGGAGATAAAGCCAACAGATAATTTACGTCTTACTGCTCACAATCAGTTTCCAGGTTCTCTGTCACTTCAGCAAGTTCCTCCTCTGAGAGCTTGAGCCCCGTATTTTCCAAAGAACTATGGAGACTATCCTTTTTGACCTTCCCGACTTAGAAAAGAAGCAGAAGGACAGTGTATGAATAAGAAAGACATCGTCTTCAGAATCAAACTTCAGGGTTCCTGAAGCAAAATAAGAGACTTAAAAATTCTAAAATGTTATGGTTTTGTAATATTACATGTCTGTGAGGCTGAGTTCTCAAGTCAATCTGTCCACTCAAATGCTTCAACAGAACAGGGAAACCAGATGTAGTATGCCTTTAAATGATTCTTATTGATAAAATGACGTGTTTAAACAGTGTCAAAGGGTTGGGCTAAGCAGGCCATAGGTGTCAACTTCATTCCACAGCACAGAAAGCAGGATTATTGTGTGTGTGTGGACTGTTATTTATGTGGTTCCGTGGTGCACTTCTCTAAGGGAGGGTTCTGTGTGGACTGTTACTTCTGTGGCTCCGTGGTGCACTTCTCTAAGGGAGGGTTCTGTGGACTGTTACTTCTGTGGCTCCGTGGTGCACTTCTCTAAGGGAGGGTTCTGTGTGGACTGTTACTTCTGTGGCTCCGTGGTGCACTTCTCTAAGGGAGGGTTCTGTGTGGACTGTTACTTCTGTGGCTCCGTGGTGCACTTCTCTAAGGGAGAGCTCTGTGGACTGTTACTTCTGTGGCTCCGTGGTGCACTTCTCTAAGGGAGGGTTCTGTGTGGACTGTTACTTCTGTGGCTCCGTGGTGCACTTCTCTAAGGGAGGGTTCTGTGTGGACTGTTACTTCTGTGGCTCCGTGGTGCACTTCTCTAAGGGAGGGTTCTGTGTGGACTGTTACTTCTGTGGCTCCGTGGTGCACTTCTCTAAGGGAGGGTTCTGTGTGGACTGTTACTTCTGTGGCTCCGTGGTGCACTTCTCTAAGGGAGGGTTCTGTGTGGACTGTTACTTCTGTGGCTCCGTGGTGCACTTCTCTAAGGGAGGGTTCTGTGTGGACTGTTACTTCTGTGGCTCCGTGGTGCACGTCTCTAAGGGACAGCTCTGTGGACTGTTACTTCTGTGGCTCCGTGGTGCACGTCTCTAAGGGACAGCTCTTTGTTTCGCTCTTTTTATTTAGAGAAAAAGTAGGACCAATGAAGAACATTATAGACCTCATGTCATAAAAAGTACATTGCAACTGCAGCTAAAATATATGTTCAATGAATCATAACTGTGCACTCTATGGGCCCCAGTCTGGAGAATCCAGATGCTATGCCTTGTCCTGTGGCACTTACCTTTGAGATCCTTCACACCCTTCAGCAGCCTGTTTCTATACAACTTCCCACTATCTGAAAGAAAAGTCATAAATAATGTAATGGTAAATTTGAAATTAGCAAAATAGCATAGATTTAACAACAAAAATTTCAAGTGTTCAAAATTGCTAACTTGCTTATAAATACCAATTATATTTCATATATAATAAACATAAATAGAAGTGATTCCAATTATAATAACAGCCAGAGGAATAAAATACTTTAGAATAAATTTAACAAAGCAGAAAAATTTACACTCTGAAAATGTCAAGCATGGTAGAAGGAAATTATCAAAGACTCAAATAAATTGTGTCCAAAGTTCATTGCAGAACTTAATATTGTGAACATGACATTCTCCTTCAAACTAATCTGCAGATCCAATGCAATTTATCAAGACCCATACTAATTTGTTTGTGAAAACAAGGAGCTAATACTAAGATTCTTTTGGCAAAGGAAGTCCAATTATTCCTAAAAATTATGAACAAATTAGGAGGGCTCACACTTTAAAATCTGAAGACTTACTACAAAGCAGCAATAATAGAGGTGTGGAATTCTGGGGTAACATGAATTGTAGAAACCAGAGGAAAAACTAACAGAAGTAATCTTTTCTATTTATAATCAGTTCACTTTGAATAAGGATGCCGCATCATCCCAATGGAGAAAAACTATTTTTAACAATTGATGTTGGAAGAACTAGATATTCACATGTAATTGAGGATCTGCTTAGGATTCTAATCTCATCTTCCCAAAACAAACTATGTTCCACATAGAGCAACCACCTAAACATAAAAGCTGAAACTCCTAGAGTTTAGGCATAAGCATCAGTATCTTTAGATGATAATATTTTTAGATTTCACATCAAAAACAAAAGAATGAATTAACTGGGTATCAAAACAATAAAACCATTTTATGTATCAGAGGATGCCATCAATTAAGTCAATCCACAAAAACATAGCAAACTTCCTGCGAGCAAATATATGGTAAGAGACTTTTCTATAATGTATAAAGAACTTCCTATGCTGAGAAAGCCAATACAGTTTAAAACTGGATAAATTTATGGGTATGGTGGCCTAAACCTTTAATCCCAGCACTCAGGAGGCAGAGACAGGCAGATCTCTCTGAGTTCAAGGCCAGCCTGGTCTACAAAACAAGTTTAGAACAGCCAGCGTTGTTATGCAGAGAATCCCTGTCTTGACAAACAAACCCCAAAGCAAAGAAAAACTGTACACAGATGAGGACTAGACATTTCTCCAAAGATGATACCCAAATGGCCAATGAAACATGAAAACAATGCTTAATATCAGTACAATGAGAGAAAAAGAAAGAAACAGGCTGAGATGTCACCCCAGCTCACTAAAGGACACGTAATTACAGGGGTTGTGGAAAATTAGAATCTTCATACTCTGCTAGTGGGAATGTAAACTGGCACGGCCACTTTGGAAGATGATCTGGCTTTCTTTTTATAAAAAGATTTATTTTATTATTTAGTTAATGTGCGTGTGTACACAGGTAAGAAGAAATCAGTGATGTGAGATGCCTTTCTGTATGCTATGAATATCACTGGCTAATAAAGAGGATGTTTTGGCCTATGGCAACCCAGCTTATAATCAGGCAGGAAATCCAAGAATAGATAAGGGGGAGGGAGGGCAAAGTCAGAGGAAACACAATTTCGCCGCCCAAAGAGCAATATGTAAAGGAACTCAGGTAAGCTACAAGCCATGTAACAAGACATAGATTAATAAAATTGGGTTAAGATGCAAGAGCTAGCTAGCAATATGCCTGAGACATAGGGCAAACAGTCTACAATTAATATAAGCATCTGAGTCATTTTTATGGGTTAAAGCAGCTGCGAGCAGGTTTGGACCTTGGGCTGGACCAGCCAAAAATTTCATATTATAAATGGTGCCCCACAAGAGGTACCAGGTATTGTAGGAATTATTTGTTAGTAACTGATTATATAAAATGATTAATATTTATTAAGAAGTTTATATGAAATATTTATTGAATTAATATTTAAGATTGAACTTTAGGATAATTTTTGGAGAGTTGAATTGTTTTATGCTGTGGTGGTGATCCTCCCTCCAGGAGTGTGGGGAACAAACACGGAGGGGAGACAGCATGTAACCTGAGCCAGACAGGTCTGGCCATGCTATTTACAGGGGTCCTTAGGACCTAGAAGCCACACCTCTAGGTCCTAGTAAATAGTACCTGATCCCATCAAAAATCAGATACCCTGAAGATGGAGTAACATGTGGTTTTGAACCACAGGATGTGGGTGCTGAGAACTGAATTCTGGTCTTTTCCAACTAAGAGAAGTCTTAACTACTGAGCCATTTGTTCAGTCCAGATCCTGGCTTTCTTTAACCAAAGATATAAAGTTACTATATGACCCAGCAATTTTGCTCCTAGATATATCCTAGAAAATTTAAAACATATACCCACACAAAAACTTGCATATGAATGGTTGAGGGAGCATTCATACTAGCCCAAATATGGAGATAACTAAATACTTATTTTCCCTTTTCCCATGAACAGATAACAAATAAAATGTGATGCTCCTAATATGTAAGATTATTCAGTAAGGAAAGAAGTGAAGTACCAGTACATAATAAGATATGGGTGAACTTTCACAAAACACCATATATTACACAATCCAGTTATATGAACTGTTTGGAGTTGGAATATTGATGAAGATGGGTTAGTGGCTGTCCACGTATTATGAAAGAACTAAGGATAAAGAATGATTACCAATGAGTGGGGTGTTTCTATTTGGAGATAACAAAAGTATTCTTACTGACAATGATGATGAATATACAAGTCTGTGACTATATGAAACACCATTAAACCATACACTTTATTTTTATTATATTTGTATGGGTGTTTCATAGACCTGTATGGTTGCTCTCCATTTGCATGCCTGGTGTCCAAAGAGGTCAGAAGATGGTGTTATGTCCTTTGAAACTGAAGTTACAGACATTTGTGAGCCACCATGTGGGTGTTGGGAACTAAACCCAGGTCCTCTGGAAGAGCAGCTTTTAATTACTGAGCCATCTCTCCAGCTCCATCATATACATTTATTGGATTAATTATATAGCAAATGAGTTATTCTCAACAGAGTTGTTTGACAATATTTTGCCTGAAATTTTCATCTCTAACAATGAAATGGATGATTTTTTCAATGGGCTAAATAGGTTCCTTTAATGAGTCTACTAAGCCAACACATAAGTGTACCTTTCCTTTGTTTTAAATTACGATGTTGTTTCTAGTGTCTTCCATTCCTCCTAGACTCTCCTTTTATGATGTGAACTCATTAGTGGTGTGGATCAGGAGCAGAAACATTTATCAAGGCTGCTTCATTTCTAAAATAAACTCTGACACTGAACACTTTCTTATGTACCTTCAATCTTAGTTTTAAAAACTATTCTTTAATTATTGGGAACAATTAAAAACGCAATGCTGACAAATGAACCTCGGCCTCCCCCAAGAACCCATGGACTCACCATCAAGGGGCAATGTTTTCATCAGTTCGTCCAGCTCCTTGTCTGTGAGCTCGATATCAAGGTATTCCAGGACACTTTGCACATCACTAGGATCAATTTTATCACCTGTCAAAAGAGACTGGTGAGCATCACAGTCCGGAGCATGTGTGACAAGAGTTTCTTTATAATTAAAAATACCCTGGTTTTCAGGTCAAAGATAAGTAAAAAAAAAATTAAAGCTACAGCATCAATAACCTTTTAGGGCCAAATTTATCTTCACAATATACATAAGCTTCTTTTATAGCGAGTGAATAATAAGTTCCAGAATAAAATCAGATAAATTTTATTTATTGCATTAACTTTTTAGTATGTGTGTGTCTATACACGCGTGTGTATGTGTGGTATACATATGCCACGGTGTGGTGTGAAGGCCAGAGGGGAATTTGAATGAGCCAGTTCTCTCTTTTTTTTTTTACTATGTGGGTCACAGGACCTGAACTCAGGCCATTAGGCTTACCAGCATTCACCTTTATCTACGGAACCACCTCATCAGGCCTAATTAAATTTATAGAAAGACACTTATAACATTTTCTTTAAAAATATTTTTTAAGAATTTCTAACATTTATTTTACATAACCAAGCTCAGATTCTGCCTCCCACCCCTCCTCCTCCCACCTCCTCTGAAATGGTAAAGCCTCCCGCGGGGAATTAACAAAGCCTGGTATATTCAGATGAGGCAGGATCAAGCCCCTCTCCCTGTCAAAATAATTTTATATTCATTTATTTGCTTCTTCATTTTTGAGACAGGGTCTCTCTATGTGTCTGATATTGGCCTCAAAGTTATTATATAGCTACGACTGTCTTTGAATTTATGATCCTCTTGCCTTTGTCTCCAGAATTCTGGGTTTATGAATAGGAGATAGCACTCGCAGCCAAAAAAAAAAAAAAAAAAAAAAAAAAAAAAAAAAAAAAAAAAAAAAAAAAAAAAAAAAAAAAAAAATTGGCTTTTAAAACAAAATTACAAGTACAATAAAGATACTGACTTGATCACTTGAAAACTTGTCTAGGTTTGTTGGACTTTTCACTCTTGTGTTTACAAAGCACCACTGAGGTAAATGATAACATCATAAACAATGGCTCATAGAATCTCATTCCAAAACTACAGAGAATTTTAAAACATGGAGTTCTAGAGTCAAATATTGTTATCAAGTATATAAAAACAGCAGAATTTATAAGTCAAGCATCAAGTATTGAGACATAATAGTGACTATAAAACGTCAATGTAGATAACCCAAACTCCACGTTTATAGCTTCTCCACTTACCTGTAAAGTCTTTCAGTTTTTCCACCAGTGTTTGTAGAGGAATTTTCTCATCAACTATAGGAGAAGATTAAAACTACATTACAATGTAACTGAGACTATGGAACTCTATGCACATGCACGGGGCGACTTACATCTCTATTCCGAAGGTGCCATCCCATTGTTCACATATCTCAGAAACAGTTACAGAACATACTCTCTAGGTTATAACGTTACCTCTTCCTCTTTGGAAAGTATAAAAAAAGTATTAGACCTCTCAAGTTAAGAATTTTCCTATCTCCTGGGTCTTCCTCAAAAAGGACCAAAACTATATTTGGATTGGTTTCTAAAAGGGAGCCTTCATTTACCAGTACATCCAGCTTAAGAATTCCACCACCTCATTAGTGATGGTGTGCATGTGTGCGTATTTGTGGTGGAATTCTCAAGCTGGATGTACTGGTAAAGGTAGAAGGCATCCTGAATGTCACTCTACCTCCTTGGTTGTAATTAGTGTGGAGCTCAGTGGGGAAATGATAATCAGGCCTGCAGCTCCATTACTACTGCAGATACCAGAGTCTCTTGAGATCTGACCTCTGAAGGTTCACACACATCCACCTTTACTGTATGTTCCATATGTGGCCAAAAGGTGTATCTATGCCAACATGAGACTTTGAATCTCCAAAACTGTAAAGTCAGACAGACATCTATTTATTTCTTAAATAACTTGTACCAGGTATTTTGTTATTCTGGTACAAAGATATTGGCCACATTCTTCAACCAATAGACATAAAATAACTAAATGGATAAAAATAAAACCCCATGATTCTCTGCTGTGGGATTATGCTCTTGGATACTGTAAATATTTGTCATTGTAAATATTGGTTTAATAAAATGCTAACTAGCCAGAAGCTAGGCAGACAGGAAGTACAGGTGGAGGGACCAGACAAGAAGAATTCTGGGAAGAAGAAGAACAAAGCAGATGCCAGCCAGATGCAGATGAAGAAAGATGAAAATGCTGAATTAAAAAAAAAAGGTACCAAACCACGTACCTAAACATGGATAAGAAGCAAGGGTTAGTTTAAGAATAAGAGTTAGCAAGTAATAAGCCTGAGCCATAGGTCAACCAGTTTATCATTAATGTAAGCCTCTGTGCGATTATTTGGGACTAAATGGCTGTGGGACCAGCCAGACAGGACAGAGAAACTTCTGACTACAATCCTCAACTTACTCAAGCACAGTGATGAAATTCTTATAATATTGTAATGGGGAAATGAAAGCTTTTCCACCAAGATTTATCACAGACACCTGTACTCAGTCTCATCACTTCTATTTAAGATAGCACAGAAGTGCCAGCAAGATCAGATGAGAGGCACCTGTGTTACAATGTGGTTTTTTTGATCCTGAGCTGCCTGAGGCCCAGACCCACAGACCCTGCAGCCCCAGACCTCTTAGCTGCTCACCGATGCTCACATCACACCTGCATTGGGAGTGATTCTTAACTTGAGAGGTCTAATGTAAAGCATGTAAAGTATGATGTCATTATTTGAATGTGTGTCCTCTTTAAAACTCATATAGAATTTATTTGCCATTTTAATACTATTAAAAGATGGGATTAAAAACTGCTGGTGTGTGTGCATGCATGCACATACACCGTATGGTGCACATGGTGGCCTGTGGATAACCCTGGGTGTTGGTCCTCACCTACCTTGTTTGAAACAGGCTCCCACTTTTAGCTGCTGCTTATAGCAGGCTGCCTGGCCCCAGAACTTCTAGGGATTCTCCTGTCTCTGCCTCCCATGTCACTGTAGATGTACTGGGATTCCAGACATGCCACTGTGCCCCTTTACACAGGATCTGGGAATTTGAACCAAAGGCCCCCTGCCTGCATGGCAAGTGTTTTACCCACAGAGTCATCTCCTTAGCTGTGAAAGTAGGCTCTATTGTCTAATGATACAGCCAGAAGTCCTCAATGGATGCAGGAGCCTTAATCCAGGACTTTACAACCTCTAGAACTGAGGAAATAGGGTTCTCTTCTTTATAAATTAAACAGTCTATGTAGTATATTACAGTGACAGGAAGGGACTGTGTCAGTTGACATCTGATTAGATGCTCACCACCAACATGCATGCTTTGATTCAGATCTCTCAGCTCCATATTTGAAAGTTTGACTCCCATATTGTCCAGAACTGTTTTCAGGTTGTTGACATCGACTTTACCACCTAAGGAATATGGCATCGAGAAGGTTAAGTCATACCCAAAGAGGATTTCTTAGATTTCCTTGATATATGTATTGTATGTATACACACACACACACACACACACACACACACACACACACACACACACACACACACACACACGGGCACACACACACACACACACACACGGGCACACACGGGCACACACACACACACACACACACACACACACACACCACATTGTTAATTTTTTAGTTCTTTGTTATTTCAGAGTTTGCATACTATTTGGGGAGTTATTATCTATCCAATATATGTGGGGATATGTTTCAAATTTAATAAAACCAGTCTGAGATATCAGAGAGATCTACCCACAGTCAGTCTAGGAGGATCCAGTGGTAACTCACACCTTTAATCACAGAACAGAGAAAGGCTGAGATATCAGAGAGTAAACACCACAGTCAGATCTCACCCAGCTGTCTCTTCCAGCTTCTTCAGCCTCACTCCTTGTGACTTCTTCTGCCTGCTCTGTCTTTCTATGCCTGCCTTAAATACTATCTTCACCCAGTTGTTTCACATTAAGGTTAAGATTAAAGGCACCACTGCCTGCCTGGGATCCTGGAACTGCTTCCTTAAATTAAACTGACCTCAAACTCAGATTTTCTGGGATTAAGGGCGTAAGTCACTACTCCTAGATATTCCCTGTGCTAGGATTAAAGGTGTGAGTTACTACTCTCTGATACTCCTAGATTGACTGAGGGTAGATCCCTCTGATATCTCAGACTGGTTTTTATTAAATTCAAAACATATCCCCACAAGTAAAACCTATTCAAAATCTATTATTGAGTTAGAACACAAGACTCAAAGGACCTACACAGACCAAGATTTAAAATGGCAACACATATGCATGAAATTTTGGCTTATGAGCAGAAAATATTCTTCACTCTGAATAATGCATAGAACTAACTGGTAATGACTGAAATCTCAGTTTTATATTTGTTGCTGATTCTTCAAATCATTGGCAATTGTTTCTATAATTTTGTTATGCAAACTTGAATTTGCATTTCTATATATCTATAATAATGTCTGTAATTTTGTTATGCAAAATTAAATTTTGCTATGTAAACTTTCCTGTGTGGAACTTCCTCATGAAAGATGGGACCCAGAGGAGACATTTGCCAATTGGTACCCAGAGATGCCAGTGGCCAGAGCTCACTGTTGATGCTGAGCATAGAGGGGTGAGGATCACAACCTTATTTGTGTTCTCACCACATTCCTCACTCACCTTTGAGAGACATCATGCCTTCTAGTAACCTGTTCTTAAAGACCTTGTTATCATCTACGGAAAAAGGGCAGATTTCAGGTAACAGTTAAATAATGTGGTAATTCACTAAAATTATTTCAATAAAACTAAAATTTAATACTTGCCTTACAAAGTGCTCCATTAAAATACAATTTGAGATTCTGATAGGGAAAGTTTAGGACATGGTGGAGCTACTGGAAAATCTGGTTTAAGTACAACTTACATGAGTTTGTGTGCATGTATATGCATGTGTGTGTGTGTGTGTGTGTGTGTGTGTGTGTGTGTATCTCTCTATGTGTTTGTTCCATCTCTCCTTTTAAAAAAATCCCCCTATAGTTTAACATAATCCTTTCCTTTCTTTAATTTCATAATCACCTGTAAATATCTGCGTGGTAAGGCTAGCCACGGATATTCCTTCCTTTGGACAGCAGAATTCAACACGGCAGGGATACTTATTCCCAAATTAAAAGTTAAGAATTTCATAGGTGCAAATTTCTCTCAAGAATAAGTTAATATTTTAACTTTTAAGAGATAGGTTTAAATTTCTTTAATTTTAGAACATGGGAGTAACTCTAGATGTTCAAAGTTTTTAAGTATTAAAAAGCCAACATGCTTTACAGTCATATTGGTATTTGAAATACTTACCATCAAAAGGGAGGTATTCCATAAGTTTTGAGAATTCATTGTCTGAAAGTTCTATTCCCATTTTTGATAGGACAGCTTTAACATTTTTGTTATCCACTTCTCCTCCTAGAGAAATCCATATGTGTCAGTACATGTATGAATTTAAAGTGTCATCTAATAATTCTGAGTGGGGAGATAATCTCTGACTGCATTGTGTGACAAGGTGCAGAACGGGAGCAGAGTCAACTATTTCTACAAGGGTACCTACTGTTGCAGTCAAAGAAATCGGATCCCTAAATGATAACAAAAGAAGACACACAGGGCTGGAAAGACGGCTTAGCAGTTTTTGGTTTTGCAGAGGCCCAGAGTTTGATTCTCAGCTACAACCACCTGTAACTCAGTTGCAGGGGTATCCAATGCAATGTCAGAAATACACATCCATATTCAGATGTACAGCCATACACATAATTTCTCTTAAAGTGTTAAGGAAGCTCTGAATGCAGTGATACTTGTTGTGGAATATTATTTTAAGATAATTATTTTAAGAATATTATTTTACATTCATTTTTGCTCTGGAACGGTTGTTTAATGATGCAAAGATGTGCTGCATTCTTTATGTTGCATTTGTTTAACTCCGTGAAGCTGTGTTACTGTGCCTGTCTAAAACACCTGATGGTCTAATAAAGATCTGAAGAGCCAAGGCAGGAGAAAGGATAGGCTGTCAGGCAGAGAGAATAAATGGGAAGAGAAATTGGGAAGAATAACGGAGAAGCAAGAACAAGGAGAGGAGGTACTAGGGGCCAGCCACCCAGCCACCCAGCCACTCAGCCACGCAGCCACCAAGTCATGCAGCCACTCAGCCACGCAGCCACCCAGCCACCCAGCCACCCAGCCACCCAGCCACCCAGCCACCTAGCCACCCAGCCACTCAGCCACCAAGTCATGCAGCCACCAAGTCATGCAGCCACTCAGCCACGCAGCCACTCAGCCACCCAGCCACCCAGCCACCCAGCCACCAAGTCATGCAGCCACTCAGCCACACAGCCACCCAGCCACCCAGCCACCCAGCCACCCAGCCACCCAGTCACACAGTCACCCAGTCACACAGTCACACAGTCACCCAGCCACCCAGCCACCCAGCCACCCAGCCACCCAGCCACCCAGCCACCCAGTCACCCAGTCACCCAGCCACCCAGCCACCCAGCCACCCAGCCACCCAGCCACCCAGCCACACAGTCACCCAGCCAGTCCTGGAGGAAGAGTGAAAGTAAGATATACAGAAGAAAAGGAAAAGTCCAAGAGTCAAAAGGTAGATGGAATAATTTAAGAAAAGCTGGATAGAAACAAGCCAAGCTAAGGCCAGGTATTAATAGTAATAATAAGATTCTATATGATTAATCTGGGAGCTGGATGGTGACCCCCAAAAGAGTCCAGAGTAAAACACAACCAACAACAGATATCCACACCATGTATGTCTTTCTTCAACTATAATACATGCAAATAGTTACATACACTAAAGTGAGATCTGCATGTCCCATTGTTAGAAGGTATACGTTATCTGAACTATTTACCAAAGGCTTACGGCAGCTATTATCTTACTAATATGGATATTGACTACTCTAATATAAAAAAGAGAAAAATATATTGAAATAAAAAATACCCCAGAAACAAGCAAAATGCCACTGATTTGGTTTTTAAAACATTTAACAAATGAGGCCAATGTCATAATTAACAGGACAATTAAAGGGTGATAAAAAATATAATTTCTGTAAACATTGAACATTTTGGATTCACAATTTCCCGCTCACCTGTAGCAGCTCTAACTCTCTCCATCACATTTTTCAGATCAGCCTTCCCACTAGCTGTGAGAAAAGGCACAATGGAATTAATCACATAATTATCAAAAAAGAAATGATATATTTGTGGTAAAAACATCCAACATCCAATAAAAATCTTCACCATGTGAATTTTTCATTTACTTATGACATTCCTGGACCTCAAGGAATTAATGTGATCTCCAGTAAATGGGAATATCACTTATAACTAAGAAACTGGGTCAGGACAAGAATATTCTCCTTGGTGTCTTGGAAGTCATTATAAACAACTTCTGAAGATAGAACTGGATGTGGCCTAGGATTCCAGTCACTTAACTCCGAGCATTAACAAAGAGCCAAGGCAGGGCCGCTAACCCAACCCCATATGTTCTAGGATTTCTTCCTGCAGGACTAATGCCTGAACAGTGCTTAGTACAGACGGGGAGAGACTCCAAAAGACAGGAGAGATTTTGTATGGAAGAGAAGGAAAAGAAAACGGGACAAAGTATCAGAGAGGCAGAAGGAACTGAGATATCCTGTACCATCATCAAAACCTCAGGTTTCACTGGCCGAGGAATAGGTGAAAGAGTGGAACTCTTTTTATAACACTATACTCTCTCTCTCTCTCTCTCTCTCTCTCTCTCTCTCTCTCTCTCTCTCTCTCTCTCTCTCTGTGTGTGTGTGTGTGTGTGTGTGTGTGTGTGACAGAGTCCCACTATGTAGCCCTGGCTGGCCTGAAATCTCTATGTAGGCAAGGCTGGCCTTGAACTCACAGAGATCTGCCTGCCTCAGCTTGGTGAGTGCTGGGATTAAAAGGAATTTTAGTAACTGTTTAAGAAACAGAGAGATAATGCTGATCTTGTTCAACTATAATAAAGGTCTAAGTTTTACTTTAATATTAGCTTCTCCAATTTTTCTAACATGTATCTGTCACCAGTTACATCTATTTTAAAGTTTATCCGATAGAACACAAAGACGAGAACACGGGGTAGGAATCTGTGGCACTCACCATCCACTGGTAGGTCTTCTGACACCTTTGCAAATTCCTCTTCATTGAGTTTTACTCCCAGAATTTTTAGGAGACTGCTCAGGTTATTTGGATGAACCTTTCCCTCTTGGGAAAAGATGATGTTGTAGTTAACAGGTGACCTTTACCAACACCTTCCACACGCAAACTCATTATTAATATCTTTAGTGATTTCTACTGGTTTTAGCTGCACCAACTTAGTCGAAACTAGGTTTCCAAGAATCCCATTTCCTGCATAGGATTTCCTTTTTCTTCTGTGTTTTGACTTGAACCTAGGGCCTCACACATGCTAAGCAAGCAGCTCTACCACTGAGTCACTCCCACATCCCTTCTGTATAGTTTTGGGATGATATTTGTCCAAGAGAACCCTGCATAACTGGAAAGCAGAACTGAGCTTGCAGTTGAGACACTCTGTAAGTTAGCACATAGGGACAGGGCCAGATTTCTATGTACATTTAAGGGCAAAGAGTGTTTACATGAGGCTATCTGTGCTTCCTAGAACAGTGGGACAGTTGCCTCAGAAGCATCATGTTATTGTTCTATTTCTGCAGATTCCTTTCCTGTACAGTCCCATGATAAATTCTGCATGGTATCTGGAAGTCACAAGTGAAGTGATTTCAGGCCCATTACCAGGAGCAGGGGCAATTACCCTCAGAGTCCAGGATACATCACAATTCCATGGATTAATCTTGTAATAAATCCCTTGACTTACATTGCTAACTATGTTTCCCCAATGACATTCTAAGTGATACAATGTTCATAAATTCCATTAAAATAAAATAGTACAAAGGAGTGTATTTTATGCTTTGAAAATTTTACAACCAAGTTGAAACCCCAAATATCCTTGTCCAAGTACATATAGAAAGTCACTAAAATAGTTAAAAACTATTAAGATGCCACTCCCTCTGAGACAGTGATTCTCAACCATTTCACAGGGTCACATATCAGACATCCTGAATATCAGATATTTACATTATAATTCACAACAGCACCAAAATTTCAGTTTTGAAGTAGCAATGAAATAATTTTATGGTTGGGGGTCCCACAGTATGAGGAACTGTATTAAAGGGTCGGGGCACTAGGAGGGCTGAGAGCCACGCTTAAGACACACTATATGTTCTGCTGGTTATAGTGTAGATAGACATAGAGAGTCAGAAATAAGGAGTTCTAGGAGCACAAGGATTCACAATTAATGATTTAAGAAATGTCTTTTAATTGAGTTACTTACCACTGAAGGACTTGACACCTTTTAGCAGTCTATTGTAATATACCTTCCCAGTATCTAAGGAAAACCATAGTTCATTTAATGGGAAACTGACTTGATATCATAAAAGTAGCAAATACAAATTATTTAATAGTCAACATTTTAAAAAGAGCTGACTTGGGCTGCTAAGATGGCTCAGAGGGTAGTCTCCACATCCAGCTCAGCACCTACACACAAGTGATGGGAGAGAACTGATTCCATGAGATCATGCTTGGCCTCCACAGGCACCCCAGGCACATGCGCTAACATACAAGTATCATGCACATAATGATCATAAAAATGAAAACAATTGTCTCTACGCTTATATTATTTAATTTGAGGCAGTGAAGTTGTGGAAAGAAATCTCCTTCACTGTGATAAACCTCTCTTCTTTGCCTGAGGGACCCCACATGCCAAATGTTGCTTCTGATCTTTACTTTCTGCCATTGGTAGACCTCCCTTTCTCCTTTCTCATTTTATGATATATGAAAATTAGTGGCCTGAAGATAACCTGCTTTATGGTTGTTGTCAACCTTTGTCTCCAGGCTTCTGGCACTTCCAAAATAAATTATCAATGACAAAGGGGCAAAATTATTCTATTACAATTTAATTCCCTTGCTCCCTCCCTCACTGCCTCCCTCTCTCCCCTTCTCCTTCATTCCCTCCCTGCCTCCTTCCCTCTGAGTTTTACACAGACCTACAGACACAAAAACAATACAAAAAGCAATAGGCTCCTGGAAGCCCCGTGGATGTCCCCTGGCTCACCGTCAACTGGAAGAGACTTCAGCAGCCTTTCTTGTTCATTCTCTGTGAGTTCAACCCCCAGGTTCTTTAAGATGTTTTTCAGGTCACTGGAATCAACCTTGTCTCCTTTCAAAAGAGGGAGTATCAGGCACATGGGCTTCAACACAGTGTCACAGGCACATGGACTTCAACATAGTGTCACAGGCTTTCAGTTACTGTGGGATTTTATCTTGAGTTGGAAAGCTTACTTTGTGTGGAGTTAGTTAAGTTGAAGAATCGATTGCAGAGTCAATGGGCAAGTTCCATGTTATCAGCTTTGCATAAATCAAGGAGTGATTTTTAAATTAAAAGTAGGAAATAGAACTCCAGAATGAAATCTTACCAGTGAATAATGAAAACACTGATTCTTATATAAGTCACTCTTCAGAAATATTTGTGTGGCAAGAATTATTTGATGCTTTCCGTAAAAATGGTGTTTTCATCAATCCTATGCTTTACTGTACCACATTCTACAAGGTTTTAGATTATTTTAAGCACTTGTGAAGTAAGGTATCCTTATTTCAAACACCTCATCATCTTAAGTTAGTCTGAGGGGCATTAGATGTGTATATTTCATTATGGAACATTTTGATGTTTTATGATTCTATAAATGCCACAGAAAAGTGATTAGAATCCCTAAACAACCTGTAGTACGTCCAGTTAACTGTAACTTACGTCCAGTTAACTGTAACTTTAGCCTTTACATGAGGGCTGCAGCACTTTCTTACTCACCTGTGAAAGCTGTAAGCTTTTTCATCAGTGCATCTACAGAAACCTTCCTAAGAACTGCAACAAAGCATGGGAATGAAGAAGACAAACCATCATTTACTGCTGCAAAGGCCCTAACCTAATTATATTTCTATTTAGGAAATGTGCTGGTTGGGGTTGGAGAAATGATTCAGTGGTTAAGAGTCCTGCTGTTCTTCCAGAGGACCCGAGTTCAATTCTCCCTAGCCAAATGCCTGTCATTCCTATTCCAGGAGACCCAGTGCCCTCTTCTGGCCTCTTCAGGTACTGAAGGTATGTGGTGTATATGTATACACATGCGCGTGCACACACACACACACACACACACACATACATACACACACACAGGCAAAACATTCATACACATAAAATAATAAATAAGGGTTGTTTATTTTTAGAAGAAACGGAATATATGGGCAACATTTTCTGCTATTATTTTATCCAATCTCACCACTTTCATGAGTAGCATGAATTAAATCTTAAAAGTACAAAGGTCCCATTTCAGTAATATAAATTCCACTCACAGTTCTAACATCCCAAACTCAAGTGTATTAGTGATGGGAAGAAATTCGAAGTATCCTTATCTTAAAAGCATGTATTTTGCTCTTCAAAGTGTAGAAGGCTGTCTATTAATGATCATAATATGGGTAGAGAATACAAAAGGCTTGCTCTCAAACACAAAACTTCAACATTGCTCAGCAACTGGTTGCTTATATGCTTTGCCCGTAATGTGTAACTTTGCCATTCCCAAAGCATCTACCCTAGGACTTTTATTGTTAGAGGTCTTTCTTGGCTTAAACATGTACGCTCTCCCACAATAACTAGGACACTTGAAAACCCCACTCACCATCAGCAGGGAGGTTTTTTACTAGATCCTTAAATTTGTTGTCCTGGAGCCTGACTCCTAAACTATCCATGAGAGTTTTCAGGTTGCTGGTGCTCACCTTCCCACCTGAGGAGAGAGAAACACATAAAGAAAAGAACAGGCTCCCAAGACAGTTTCCTAGAGCTTTTGGGACTACATGCCATGCTGCAAACTCACAAATGGTGTCAGTTCTCAGAAAGATTGAATATAAAATAGAAAGGGGTCATGTGTTTTCTCATGCCTGTTCTCAGGCTCTCTTCACTTATCCACTAGTATTAGTAATGTCTAAAATATGAAAAAAACCTATTTTATTTTAAACTGTCAGATTCTACTTATAAACACTCCTAAGGTTTAAATAGTGAAAGTATAAAATCCAGTGGTAAAGGATGGTTTGGAATTGTAAACCAAGCTCTTTGCTGCCCAAAGCTGCTTCAGCAAGGGCAGTTCATTACAGCAGCAGAAACAAAGCCAGGACCATGGCTGTTAACTGTTTTCATCACAAAAATGACACCATATATTACAATCATCAGCCAGATTAGTCATTCATGCTTTAAAGCAAATGCTGTACATGATACATATGTAAAACTTTATTTTAAACTAAAATAAGCACTGAGAAAATTTCTATTTCTTGCTTCTGGACAACGCCTGGAGTTGATGTCAGATGTCTGACATTCATCAAACCCCTCAAGTGACTAATGTTTCCAAGTTACCCATTTTCTCTACAAATGTGAAAGCCTATTTCTTTTGTTCAAAAAAGGAAATAAAATGTTGAGAAAGTGGGGAGCTTCCCCCTTAGGTCTAAGATAGAGAAGGGCTCAGCAACTGCGCAAAGGCTGCCACATAAATGGAGCATAAATTTATAGACAGTTATATGCTGAGGACCCTGGGAATGCACAGCAGGTGACAGCTGTATTTTTCAGGTCCACCTAGCACATAAATGACTCTGTGCTGAGGAACCTCCTTAGGCAAAGTCCATGGGGACATCTGTTGACTGGTCCCACCAGGCAAAGCCTGTGGGGTGACTGGATGTGGATCCAGGTTGTTTTCTGTCTGTAACTTTCTCAGGTGCCACTGCTCTGCCTCCTTAAGAATGGCTGTGAGGTTCTTCCCACAGCCCTTTGGTAGTGTGTCTCCTATCTTTGGGCACACTTAGAGATAATCAAGTCTGATGTGTAGAAATAATACCAGCACAGTCTTCTTTACTGGCACAGGGAAGTAACAGTATTTTCTGTCATAAAGACAACTAATCTTAGACTTCAGAACAAATTCAACAGACTAAACTGCCCCTGCAGAAAACACACAAAGACTAATTCCCAGGGGTTATTTATTGTTAACTCAAAGCCAAGCTGTTCTGAGACCTACCCCTGCAATAGTTGACTTTCTGGACATACCTTGACCACTCAAGGTTCAATCTGATACTGTTATTGTAATATCCTGAATTACAATGTCATTCTTTGTCTGAGAAAAAGTTACTTGCAAGGCCAAGCATACACTGGCTGTGACCTTACTAGCCTGAGAAAAACTATATGACTTCATGTGTTAGGGGAATGGGTTGGGCTCTGAAAATGTAGCATATATTTGTCCAGAGTTTGGCAATGTAGGGGGTGCAGCAGCAATGTAGGGACGAAGCTATGAAGACTGTGAGTGTGGAATGAGTGTGTATGAATGAGAGAGGGAGCAGCAGCTGTGGGGGAAGGGAAGGAGGAATGAGTATGTACGTGATGTATGTGTGATGAATGAGAGATGAAAGAGAAGCAGAAGCAGAAAAGAAGAAGCCGCCTAAAAAGAGGGTGAGAGATGTGTGGTGATGATCAAAAGTGAGTGAATAATATAGAAGACGCATATGTGTGAATGAATGTGTGAGAGATAGAGCTGTGGGAAAGAGCTGTCACTATGTATACTTTGCAAAGATCTGTGTGAGAGTGTGTAAGGGCCATGTAACATTTTATGGTGAGAGAGCTGTGTATATGAGGTGAATGGCTGTGTGGAGATTTGTAACTGTGGAGGCAGGAAGATGAAACTGTGTAAAAGAGATGTAGAAGAGAATGTATGGAAAAGATGTAAAGGCTTGAAAATAGATGTAACTGTGTTTAGAGATGTATGACCATATGTGTGTAAAGTAAGATATGTGGTTGTATGTATAGAGTGCAGCAGTGTAGAGATGTGTAGCTGAATGGAGACAGAAAGAGTCAGGAACCATTTTTTAAGAAGTAAAGAGAAAGTTACCATCAGAAGGCATGTGTGTTTCCTTATTTTACCAGTCAGTTACATAGTTCATAATTATCTCAGATAAAAAAGTATCATATCCAGTTCTTTCGATACTCTGAGGTATTCCTGTTATTTCTCTGAAATGAATCATGGGAGCTGGCCTCTCATGGTCTGCGTTAGATATATGAGCATGGGTGGCATGCAAGGATATTTTCAAAGTTGTAGACATGAGGATCTTGTCACTCACCTTTAAAGGACTTCACTTTTTCCAATAACCTGTGTTTAAAGATCTTTCCATCATCTGTAAGAAATATAGGATTCAAGTCACAGAACCGTGGATAACCATTAGCATTTTCTCAGGACAACTGACCTTTAGGATCTTCAGTACATATTTTTCTTATAAAAAATATATGAGAACAAATAAGATGGCTCAGTGGATAAAGGTGTTTGCTGTCAAGCCTCAGGACTCAAGTTCAAAACCCTGGGCCCATATGGTGGAAAGAGAGAACCTACTCCCACAAGTTGTGGCCTGACCTTTACACAGTACCTTGGCATAGGCACAGCTCCACACATACATGTCCATAACACACACACACACACACACACACACACATACTCACATATACACACACACATATTTGCACATATACACATGCACACACAATAAATAAATAAACAAAATGTGAGAGAAAAGTGGGAAATTTAGTATATCAAGCTTCATAACTCACACAGATACACACACACACACACACACACACACACACACACACACACACACACCTCCTGTATTTGCTCACTCCTGAGCTACCCCTTGTTCTTTACACGAATCCTGCATTACTTTTTGGTATTTATATTCTTTGGAATATACATATATTCTTTGGTATAGGCAGCGTAATAAAGAGGAATACCAGATATAAAATAAGATCCTGTGTAGAGAGAATTCAGGTCAGGGTCCAGGGACAATCTAACTTTTTAATTTCTACCTAATGCAGTGTAAGGAAATGAGGATAGCTTTGTCAGAGAAATCCTAAAGCCTTCTCATTGCATCAAGAGTTGAGATGCTTACCATCAAATTGCAGATTTTCCATTAGTTTGGAGAATTCTTGATCTTTGTACTCTAGTCCCATGTTTTCCAGAGCAGTTTTTATATCATTGACACCAATTTTTTCTCCTTAGTGATAAAGATTAAAATAGTGACGTACATGGAATTTAGCATAATTACAAGTTAAGCCACACAATGTAAGGAGAGGGTGGGGAAAGCCATGGCCACCGAGTTTCTAAGACTAGATCATTCAAAGGAACATGATTTGTTTATCAAGAGATGAGCAGTTGCTCTCAATGCTGGTCATGAGAACGTGCCAGGGGGATACACTGGAACATGAATTGCCAAATCTACTGCCATGACAACCATCCCTGCATCTGCTTCATCCCCCTTAGGCTCCTTGAGACCTTTGTACAAAACCACTCAAAGGAAAACCTGTTTCTATAAGCACTTTCCGACTTTCCTGGAGGATGTATAGAAACCGTCTGGCCCTTCTAAGGATGGGATGGGTGGTTATTATCTAAGAATTCTCCCATCCAAGTACTACCCAGGGCTGACCCTACTTAGCTTCTGACATCAGGTAATACAGTAGGGAAAATTCAAAGCAGTATGGTCATAGAGCAGTCTAAGAATTCTGATAGGCTGCTTCTATCCAACCTCTCTCTCTCTCTGCTTCACTTGGAACCAGACTTCAAGCTTCTAGCCTTGACCAGGTGCTTCTCTATTGAATAAATATTTCTCTTCATAATGCCTCTTTCATATTTAATCAGTATTGGTGTACAGTTCTTGAAGAACTTGCACTAACAATGGAACTCACAATGGCAATGAGGAGCAGTTGCAAACGGCTTACCCTAAGCCCATCAGGTGCATTAAAGAAACACCCTAGAAAACAACGCAATTTCAGGCCATTGGATAAGAAAAAAAAAAACCATAGGTGTCTTAAGTCATAGAATTAACATAGTAATAAAAGCATAAAAAACACATTTTGGGGCTGGAGAGATAATTCAGTGGTTAAAAGCACTTGTGGCTCTTCTAAAAGACTGAATTTGACTCATAATTGCCTGTAACTTCAATTCCAGGGATCCAGCATCTCTCTCTCTCTCTCTCTCTCTCTCTCTCTCTCTCTCTCTCTCTCTCTCTCTCTCATACACACACCCACTAAAATACTTTAAAAAATATATTACTGTAAAAAATTAGGATCCTATATTTACATTAACTTTCACTTACCTGTATAGGCTTTTGCTCCATCTAGCACCTTAATTAGGTCAATTTTTCCATTAGCTATGAATGAAAGGATCAAGGAGACATGTGATTAATGTGGCAAGTTCAGAAGTCATACGCAAAGGATTTACAGTGGAGAAACTTGCCCATTTCTAGTACACCTTGGAATGTCTTACTACAGATGGCCTTAGGTCTCCAAGGTCTTTGCTATGCCATATGAATTATAGGATTGCTTTTATATCTTTGTGAAAAACTGAAATTAATTACACTGAATATGGATTGCTTTGTGTAATATGGATACTATAGTAGTATTAATTCTTCCTACAAATTACTTTAGTCTATCGCTGATTCCCTAGACGGGGTTAGTAGATGCCCTTTAGTGTCCCACATGCAACCCGAGAGAGAGCTAGAAGAATCTCCTATGTTATTAGGAGATTAACCGGGTTAAGTATTTTGCGGTAGCAAAGGAAAATGCACGGATATATTTGATCCCCTTTTCTCTCTTTGGTCTGCTCGGATTTTCTATTTCTTGATGACTCAGAATTGATAGGCTGTCCAGAAACACTTTATTTCTACTCAGCTAACCAATCGGTTGCTGCGTTACTATTCACAGTCTCTACATTTGTGATCTCAGTTGTAAAACCCGTAATTTCTGGTTTCCTGCGAGTATTCTCATTTTTTCCTCCTTAGTATAGCTAAAGGCTTGATTTTGTTTAGACTTAGAAAAGAAAAGCCACAAATCTTAGTTGGGTTGACATTTCCCCAGTCTTTCAATGATTTCTACACGAACCTTCCCCATTCCTTACCTCTGCTCTTTGTTTGTGTCTCCCTTCTAGACCCCGAGCTGAACCATTAGGTGCTTAGCTGAGATCTTTGCTGATGTCAATCCTCTTTTCAAAGTTCCCCATTTAGACATGTTTTTGATGCATCTCATAAATTTTGGGTTTTTATGTTCATTTTGAAAGGTTTTATTTACTTTTCCCCTTAAGGTCTATTTTCTGATATAGACCTTAAGGGGAAAAGTAAATAAAACCTTTATTTACTCTGCTCTCTTTAGGCTCCCTTTACATGAGATCCTGCTCACCTCTAGATCCTTCACTATTGGTCCCTCTATGTCCGTAAACTAAATAGAGCGAAAAGGTTGGGGTTTAGCTCTGTATCTATTCACATATTCTGTCTTTTGATTATAGAATTGAATCTGTTAACATTTATGTAGGTATCGATAGGTAAGGGGTTTTCTTACATTTTGTTAACTGTTTTCTGTTTGTCTCAGTATTTTAAATGCTTCTGCTATTTAAAGTAAGCCAGTGGCCTTCATGAAGACAGATACGGGAAGGAAGGACCTAGTCTTGGGTCTTTATTTGACTTTGGAAAAGAAAAAAAAATACCTCCACAGAGGAAAAAATCTCTAGGCGACATAGAAAGGCTTTAAAATGTCAAAATTATTTCTAGATATTTTACATATATGCATTGTTGCTTTAACTCGACTATTTTCTACTTTATTTCCACTGGATTATTTCTAGCTAGTGAAATCACTTGAAATTTTAATTTTTAATCTTGCACAAAAGCCCATGAACTAAAACAACACCTATAAAACTCAATTATTTTAATAGACTTTTTTTGGTTTGTTTACCAGGTTTCAAAAACACACAAAAGTAAAATCTGAACTATGGGTAATGATGTCTCTTTTCCAGAATTATCACATTTAATTTTCTCACTGAAGTAGTTAGGAGTTTTGTAATTGGTTCTTAAAATGTTATTTGTAATGTTAGCGTTCACTAGTATCTTAAATATTTATCCTAACACTAACTAAGCTAGCTTTTAAGATTCTTAGCTATAAGATTAACAGGAAAGCACTTCATGCAGGGACACGCAGTGCTATCGGGCGCACCCTCGACCGGCAGGCTCTTCTCCAGCTCTTCCACTTCCTTTTTAGAAAGTCCAATATCCATGTTTTCCAGGAAAGAGTGCAGGTTTTTGACATCAAGTTTTCCTCCTTAAGAAAAAGGAGAGAGAGAGAGAACAAGAGTAAATGAAAGTCATAAAATATGAAAATCATGTGTGTGTTTTAATAACCACGTGTAACTACTTTAGAGAAAAATATAAAAAAATTCTTTGCACTTTTGCCTTCTCACTAATATTTATTAAAAGCTCTATAATTTCCACTTGACTTTTCCAATAAAACAGAGAAGATCAAGAGTAATTAGGCAAATGTATTCTGTTCTAAAAACTCTGTCCTGGTGACAAACCTCTCAGAACAAAGGATTTCTTTAGACGACTATTCAGCTTAACGGCCCTGTACCTGCAGTCACCTCAATGCCACGTCACTTCCAATACTCCTAGTCTATAGTAAAAACACTTACTCCATCTCCAGATTGACAGACTGGTTTTGTCTATTAATGAGCAACAGTCCTAAAACTGGCAAAATGATTGTATCCTTTCCCTACAATTTTATTGTTCATATTTAGATAACAAAGCTTTTTAAATTTTTGGTAGTAAAGTTAGGAAGATCCCAAGTGTGGTGTTTCCTTCCAAGAAACAATAAAAATACTTGGCAAAGCCCTAAGATATCCGACAGATACACTAGTATGAGTTTTACCTCACCTTTGAGAGACTTCAAACCCTTCAGGGCTCTAGCCCAATAAACCATCCCGTCATCTGTGTGGATAAAATGTAGAAGGTGAGGAAGGAGCTTTTACATCTCACAAGGAAACAAGAGAGAGAAGAACAGAGTGATAAACCAACAAAGAATGGAAATAGACCAATCGTTCATCCTCAAGAACAGGGCATCTAGAGAGCCCTCAAGATAAAAAGAAAGGTGTTGGCAGAAGTTAAGATAGAAAGGAAAAGAAGGACACAAAAGACCAGAAATGGCAAGTTTGAGAGTATTTGCTTTACTGGAGAAAAATCAGATGTAATCAGCAACAGTAGCGAGCTACAAGGAACGATGAGAAGACAGCAGATAAGGAGCAAGGGCAGGAGACAGATAGACAGTATACTTTTCAAATTATGTGAAAGTATCTCCAAGGTTCTATGACTTGGTTGATGCTTCAGTAAAAAAGTGGATCCCTCCCTCCCCTCAAGTAGTGGGAACTGAACCTACTGCCTCATAGAAGCAAGGCAAGCACCCTGCCACAGAGCTTTGGTTCCCTTAGCCTTAGAAAATGTGAATATAATAAAACGGCGGGAGGAAAAAAATCAAGAACTGAAACAGCTCACTTGCCGTGTTGTGTAGTTTACACACAAATCAGGAGACTTTGCTGGGCACTGTGGATTGTGTCTTGATTAGAGTAAAACCATTATCACAACGTGGTGGCTGTTCACAGAGGAGGTCAGTGGCCCTTAAACCAAATCTCTGTGTGCTGTGTGGTGATATATTGTATATTTAATGAAATTTGTCTGGAATATCAGAGGACAGAGTTACCCACAGCCAAGGTCAGGGAGTGGTGACCCTCACCTTTAATCCCAGCACTGGGAAGCCAAAGATCCATCTGGATCTCTGTGAATTCAAGGCCTAACAGCCAGGCAGTGGTAGCTCACACCTTTAATCTTAGCTCTAGCAGAGTTGAACCATAAAGTAAAATAATTTGGTGGGGAAAGAAATATAAGGCAGAAATTCAGCCATTCTGTCTGAGCACCAGTCAGGCTGAGGGCCCCTGAAGACAGCACTTACCCTGTTCAGCCTGAGGAGTTGGCTGAGTGAGAACTGGCTGTGGTTTGTTTCTCTATCTCTCTGATATTCCAGCCTTTCCCTAATATCTGGTTCTTGGTTCTTAATTATAATACCAAATAGAATTCATGCTATAGTGGTGTCAGAATTTCTTTATTTTAACTTTTTTTTGATGCATTTTCAGAATTCTAGAAACTGGGAAATACAGCGTGAAGAATTCTAATAATTCTTTTCATCTTACCAAATGTGTTTTGTTACCCATCCAAATTTGTATCAGTCTTACCACACACACAGACACTGTACAGACTTATTCAAATACATCAGCCATCCCCTCTGTCACTGACCGCAGTGAAGGACTATCAGTATAGGCTATCACCTCAGTCTCTGTCTCTCATCATTTTTACAAGTCGATTTTGTTCAGGTTGGGGTGAGAAGCTTTAAACTTCTCAAGGCCTTTAAGCACTGAATCCTAAAGTTTTCAATTTCCCTCTCAGGCTTATTTATTAAATTGCAGTCTGGAAACTTCAGAGGTGTTTTAAAGACTCACCGTCCACTGGTAATGTTTTCAATAGCTTCTTATACTCTTGATCATTTAACTCAATTCCCGATTTTCTTAGCATATTTTCCAGATTATTGATATCTATCTTTTCACCTAAAAAGTTAGGAATAGTGAGAGGTGGATATATTATCTATGTCATATTCCACAGTGTCCTTCCACACTGCTCTGGATTAGAGAAAGCTGGAATATTAAATGCCCCCTTATTGCTCAAATATACAGGCTCTTTTTAAATTCCGGGAAGACTAAATTCAGTTTATTATTGTGAAATCAACCCTTAGGGTGGTTAATATAAATAATCATCTAGGAAAGTATGTTATGCTTTTGTTAATGTTGTAACTGTCAACAGTCTTAACAAAAATCATATGAAAATTCAGAGTGCCATGTACTGAGCCTGCATATTTCAGAGAGAGATTAGGAGGGCAGGTTTCTTACTAAGACATAATTCTATGGGTATTTTTGTATTGTTTTTGTCATATTTTGCCAAATTTATCAACTCTAAGGAGTTTTTTGTTTTCTATTGGAAAATTTCTAGTAGAAGTTTTTTTTTTTGTTTGTTTTGTTTTGTTTTTTGTTTTTTCTCATTTCAGGGCAGTGTTGTAAAAAAAGAAAAACAAAAACCCCCAAAACCAGAAAAACACCAATTATCACAACAATCCGAAGGCTTTAGTTTGGTAGGAACTCATCACTAACCTGTGAAATCTTTTGCTTTCTTCATGACAGTTTTTATATCAATCTTCCCATTAGCTGCAAGATGACAAATAGTCAGAATAAAGGTCAGAAGCAAGCAAGGTTTGGTAATAATTATTATTGCATTTTTCTTCTTCACTAGTGATAAACAAAAGGTTTTAATTGCACAGTGAAGCCATATTGACAATGTAGCTTTAAGATATTAAAATGTCTAGCCACAGATATGAAAGAACACATCTTGTTTCCAGTTACTTCTTGGCACTTTATTCCTGTTACTCAGCTAGACTCCAAGAACTATACTGACAAAGAAAGTTATGCTACGTCTCAGCACTCTAAGTTTGGAAGATTTCCATTCATACGGAGTTTGCTCATATCCACAATCTATGCAGTGTCATAATTAAATTGAAGAGACCTCACCTATGCTTTGCATCATATATAGAAGTTATTAATGTCACATACCAGTGATACAGCCTTTCTATACCAGATACTTGAGGTTTGTTTTAGTGACTATTTACTCACCATTTACCTGGTAGTAAAAGACAAAATTTAAAGTACAAACCATGCCTATACAATTTACGCATAGCATTCTCAAAAATGAGATCAAAATTTATAGAAATGAAAAACCCAGGACAATTAAGATTTTAATTTAGTGAAGTAATCTGTCTTTGTAATATTTTGTTGCAATGCCTCTTTAAAATTGGTTAAAAACAAACCAATATATGGTGTGTGTATGAATGATTGTATATGAACTGAAGTATTGTGCCAGATCTTGGAAAATAGGGTCTAGCTCCAACATGCTGACCAGACTTATACTGTCTTGGTCTATGACAAGAAACTAAATCGATGGTACACTCCTACCGTATCTTTGAAACTTTGTTTCTGTTTTAAATTGACTGGGGGAAAAAGTCTCTGTGAATTTGAAGCCGTTTGGAGAGAAGTTTGATCCTTATACCCCCAAGGGAGTCTTTGCTTCTCCTCTAGGTCAATGATGGTTGATTGTCTTGTACTGTAGTACCCTTTACTTTATACCATCCCTGGTGGTTTTCTTACCCCACCTTGGCCCTTCCCTGTTCCTGGTGACACCTCAGCAAGACGCAGTTTTCACAGAAAGTCATTCTCTTGATGTAAACCTTGATGTAAATGCCAAGAAGGAGGATTTGGTTTTGCTTTCCTGCTGTGTGTGTGTGTGCATGTGCCTGTGTGTATGTCTATGTGCCTTTATGTGTGTATATGTATCTAAGTGTCTCTGTGCATCTAGTATCTATGTGTGTCTGTTTCTCTTTGTATGTTATGCCTGCATGTGTCCAGTATTCATGTGTATGCGTGTCTCTCTCTGGGTCTATATACCTCCATGTGTCTTGTCTTCATGTGTGTGTGTGTGTGTGTGTCTGTATGCAGACTGAAGAGCAATCATGGTTGTTATTCCCCAGATGCTGTCTACCCTGATTTTTGAAATAAGACCTTTCTCTGGCCTAAAACTCACGACTATGCTTGCCTGAGTGGCCAGGCAGTCCAAGGTCTGAGCCAGCCTACCTTCACCACTCCAGTGCTAGAAGTAAAAGGGAGTATATGCTAAATACTCAACTTTTTAATTTAAAAATGTGTGTAGGTGTTTGTCTTCATGCATATCTGAGCACCACTTGCATGTGTGGTGCCTGTGGAGGTCAGATAAGGGCATTGGAGCCTTTGGAACTGGAGTTACAGACATTTGTGAACCACCATGTGAATGCTAGGAATTGAACCTAGGTCTTCTGGATGAACAGGGCCATCTCTCTACCTCCAATGTGGGTTTTTAATGTGGGTCTTGGAAACCAATGCAAGCCTTCAGGTTTATGTGGCAGACACCTTAACTAGTGAGATGCCTTCCCAGCCCACGCTCTGAGTACTTGTCAAAGATTTTCAAATGGCTTTATGTCAAGATTCTGAGATCTGTACGCTTAATCACACAAGATATGACATGGTGCTGCCAATAGCAACAACACTTTATAATCAGGCTTTATATGCCCTTTCATGGATGAAGAAAGAGGCACGGGAAGAACATTAAGGTATGAGCCAGAACCCAAATCAGGCAGCCTGGCCCCAGAATCTGCACTTTCACAGCTTTGCCGTTCTGATGCTGAGTAGGAGATGCTTACCACTGACTGGCAGGCTCTGTGTTAGATCCTTAAGTTCTTTTCCTGAGAGGTTTACCCCCATGTTCTTCAGAAATGCGTCCACTTTTCCAGCCTTGATTTTCCCATCTGAAAGAGAGATACAGGCAAGAATGAAATATAACTTTAAAATGTCACAAAAACTGATGATCCCATTTGGATTTGGATAAAATGGGTGACTGCTGTTCATCAATCTTTCAAACTGATGGACTTTGCTGTTTAATGAATTATCTGAATGAAAGAAAGTCTTTTTAAATTGTTAATATTTAGATTTCAGTTGGGAATCTGACAAACTTTTGGGGATTTCCCAAGAAATGGGGAAAATCTCTCTACAATTGAAAATATAAAATTAAATGCAATGTACTTATTGGGACTTGTAGGCTTCTAGAAGAGAGAAATCCATAGAGAGCAGAGCAGAGGGTCCCCGGGGGTGGGGAGGGGGCGAGGAAATAGTAGCGATTCCCTAACAGATACAGTTTCTCTTCATAATGGCAGAAGGGCTCTGGGGGCCAATAGTGGTCACGGCTGCACAACGCTGGGAACATACCCAGTGTTACTGAGTTGTACATTTAGAATGGTAGACTATGCTAGTCATATCTTTCTGCAATAAAAATGGCAAAGTACAGGGGGTTCTACAGAAGATTTTAATGCTGAGCCAAAGCAGTGTTCCCACCAGAAGGGGGTTAATGTCTGAATGTCCAGGCGAGAAAGTGAACCACAGTCCTCCTTGTACATCTGCTTTCCTATCACAATCTTTTTACCTGTAAATGTCTTTAAACCCTCCAGCAGCCTCTTCTGATAGGTTTTACTACCATCTGTAAGAACAAACAATTTAGGCCAAGGAGAAATGAGTCATTATGACAGTAAAAAAATCATTTTAGAAGTATATCTTTAGACTCATTTTCTTCCAATTTTTAGAAAGGTATAGTAGCATTTTACAGCACAGAACTTTGTGATGATATACAGTGTATCTAATAAAGTTTGCCTGAAGATCAGAGGGCAGAGCCAGCCACAGTGTTAGCTGTAGAAATCAGGGAGTGGTCACACACACCTTTAATCCTAGCTCTCCAGATCTCATGGCTCTGCTCTTAGCACTAGGAAAGTTGAAACAGAAAGTGATAAGGTAGGAGACAGGGTTTTGCCCTCCACTTTCAGCTGAGGACTCAGAGGTGTTCAGTCTGAGGATTCCTGAAGTGACTGTGGCTTGTTTCCCTGTCTCTCCGATGTCTCAGCTTTCCCCCAATACCTGGCTACAGGTTTTTATTATAATGCCAATTAGGATTCATGAAATAGAACTTTTAAAAGGGTGAGCATTTTTTTTTCCCTCTTTGATATGTGTTAGGAAGACTTTTTGATGCTGTGAGATTAATTGGAGAAAACCAATTTAAGAAAGAAAAACATTTATTTAGGTTCATGATTTCAGGGGTTTTAGATCATAGTTGACTGACGCCATGTTTCTCTTACAGAGATGAGTGAGAATACCTTAGCAGAAATGCCTCACATCGCTGGAATACTCTCCTCCTAGCTGAGAGAGAGACTGAGAGAGACAGAGAGAGACAGAGAGAGAGAGAGAGGCAGAGACAGAGAGACAGAGACAGAGAGAGACAGAGACAGAGAGAGACAGAGACAGAGAGAGACAGAGAGAGACAGACAGACAGACAGAGAATGCCCATGTAACAGCTTAAACCTTCTCCACCACACTTCCATCTGTGACCCAGAGGACTGGGTAGATGGGATATTCAGTGCAGGTTTCCTCCATCCTTAATCATGACTGGAAACAATCACAGACACACTCCTACTTGAGTAGGCACACTTCAGTAATCTCTCAGGCACTCCTCAAAGTGACAAGGATTAGTGCTATGTAGCCAACTTGATGCTGAAGCATGTAACCTATCATCTATCCTTTGCTTTTTATATTCTGATGCCTAAACACCACCCCACTTCATTTTCCTTGCCTCTTTGCTTAACATTAAACATTCTTATAAGATTAAGAGCAACAGTAGCCATTTCCCAGCATTGAAGCACAGTGATGACATGTTTACTCCCAAAGGAAGAACTAACTGCACAATTGCATATGTCTTCTTTGGGTGGGATTAAGTTCTATTGTTGTTGACAGGCTTTTTCACTGAGAATCAAACAGGACAATGTCTGTACAAAAGCTCGCAAATCTAAGCTTTCCAGAAAGTTACATGGAGGGCACTTTTAATGCCAGAAAAACACGATTTAGGCTGTCACATTCATTGAAACTTGTTTATTACTCTGTGGCTGTTAGTAACCCGTGGCTTCATCCACTAGTTACCAGTGTTACCACCAACTGGCCCCTGCCAGTTGCAATACCCCAAATCCAAAAAACTGTCTCTAGATGTTGCCTGTGTCTATTACAAATAAAGAAAAACAAAATCAAATAAAAAAAAAATCCTATCCCTGCTGCAACAGTTGTGTCTATTTTAAACACTTACCATCAGCTTGCAACTTTCCCAGCAGAGTCACAAAGTCCTTATTCGTGAGTTCTATGCCCATGTTTTCCAGAACATCTTCTAAATCAGCCAAATCAATAGACTCTCCTATAAACAAGAAATAAAAATCTAAGAATTTAAGAAATTACTTAAGTATTCTCACCTTAGCACTGCTCTCAAGTACCATATCAAGAACAAAATGTCAATCCACACACAGATAAAAAGTTATTTTCTCATAACCATGGGGAAAGTGTAACACAGTGTACACTGTGGAGGAAGGAAGACATCACTTCGAATCAGAGTATTTTAAGTGGACTGTATTCATATATCAGCCAGTAAAACTTATGCTAGCTTTTTTATGTGATGCTCTATATCCCTAACTGAAGCTTTACTTTACTAATCATGAGTCATTTAAAAACTCAGTTGTTAAAAATAATGTTACTAAGAAATATGTAAGAGAAAAGGGCTAGCTCAAGATAATCAAAGTTTTTGCATAGAGGGGCTGGTTGGAGAGATGTCTCAGTGGTTAGAGTACTTGCTGCTCTTGCAGAGGACCTAGGTTTGATTTCTGCTATTGACATACTGACTCAGAATGATTTGTAACTCTAGTTCCAGGGGATCTGATACTCCCTTTTTAGGCCTCCATGGTCACCAGGCCCTCACATGCTACACACTTGTTCACACACACACACACACACACACACACACACACACACACACACACATTTGGCACAGAAAGAGTAACTGAAGTATAGATAATCTATATTTTAACTATAGTAAATTAAAAGATGTACCACTTATTAATAAAGGATAAAATGTCTGAATAGTGGCAGTAGCTATGATGAAAGTATCAGTGTGATCTAGTCGAACTGTTTATGTTCTTAGGCTCATTTTCAGCAGTTCATCACTTACCCAAAGTTGCTTTTACTTCACCCAAAAGCTTATTGAGACCAATCTTCCCCCCTTCTGTGAGAAAAGACACAAATGACTAAATGATACATATTTTAAATACACAACATGCTCACGTATAACTTTAGTTAAAATTGAATCCTTTTGTTATATTTTACAAATCTTATATTTAATTTATAACTAACAGAATTGTGCAAATCTTTCAACAATAAGACCATCTTTGTCCTGGGCCATATGGCCTCTCATGTTCTAAGATACTTTTTGCCTTAGGGAGAGTATAAAATTTGGCTTATACTAGCCATAAAGTTTGTCAGTGGTCATCACAAATAAACAGTTTTCATCCTTTGTTTAAGATATTTCTCTGTTGCATTTTTAATTACTGTAGCTTTTTGGATAATGATTTCTATATATGTGATAAAACTACTAAAACATTTTACTCTTCTCCATATACTTCCTCATAAAATATTTGGTAATTTATATATTAAATATGTAAAACATTAAATATGGATCAGATAATATAGTAATTGGTTTGGAGGTATGTGTGAAACGCTGGTGTCTATAAAAGTCATTACTAAGAAAGTCTAATTTGCTAAATGTCTTTCATGTGCCCAAGCCCCTCAGACTCCACTCTTCAGAAGCCCCAGGAAGTGAACTGTATTAAAATAAGGCCAAAGCTTATGTGGAGAAAAACAGAATGAATAATAGAGCAGTAGAATTGAGGGAAAAGTTGGTTCTTTGAAAAATTCAATAAAATTGGAAAATCTTTAGCTAGCACCTTAAAGTGGAAAAGGAAAGAATGATTTCCAACACTTGTTTAAAGGCCAGTGCTACACTCCAGTACCCAAATCAGATAAAGACAGAATGACAGGCCAATCTCCCCGTTAAACACAAACACAAAAAATCTCAGTAAACCCCATTTAAGAACACACAGAAAGATCATTCCTGTGATCAGCCTGCCTCCATTTCAGAGATGAAGACATGGTTCAACACATACAAATTAGTAAATGTCATACATCAAAGGATCAAAATCACATGATTCACTGTAAAGAAACAGAAAAGGCCTTTGAGAAAACCAAACAACCCTTCATGATAAAATCTCTGAAGATGCAGGGATAGAGGGAGTATATCTCAACAGAAGGAAATATAATGAATTCCTTTGTGGCCCTGCTGAAATTTCATAGTTTCAGAACCATCTAAGTTTGGCATATATTACTTTTAACTTCAAAAAAACACTAAGATGTTATAATTTCATGCTCACCTTTGACTTGAAGTTTATCACTTAGATTTTTATGTTCTTTCTCTGTGAGTTCAATTCCCATGTTTCCAAGAGCTTTGTCAAGGTCACTGAGATTAACCATCCCTCCTTAGAAAACAAAGGAGACACGTCTATGGCTTCAGTGAATTCAAAATATTACCTACATCTTATTTGATAGATGTTATTACCTAAGAGGTGTTGATGGAAAAACAGTGATATAGTATGTTATGCCGATCACAAAAAGTTAGTGAAGGAATTATGCATGGAACTTGTTTCACTAAATGTTAACTGGTAGAAGAGAGGGTCATATAAAAAATGGACAACTTTTTCTGGGTGGTAGTAGCATACACTTTTAATTCCAGTACTTGAGAGGCAAAGGCAGACAGATCTCTGTGAGTTCGAGGCCAGCCTGGTCTACAGAGTGAGTTCTAGAACAGGCTCCAAGGTTACACAGAGAAACCTTGTCTTGAAAAACAACAACAACAAAATAACAATTTTTAAACTAAAGTGAAGTAGTATAGGCCATTTTTAGTCTTGAAAGCTTTGACTATTTGACACAAAGTTATAAAATAACTCTTTGCTATATAGAAATAATTTTAAATGTTTTTCCCTTTTGGTAAAGTCAAGGTTATATGCAGACATACAAATAAGGTTATTTCCTAATAAAAGCAATTTCTAAGGAAGCTGAAGTAATTAGTAAGCATCTAATACTTATAAAAACAGACACAGAAATTTAATATTTAAATTGTTACCTTTATAAGACTTTATAGCATCCAGCACCCTATTCTGATATGTCTTTCCAGCAGCTATGAGACAAAGTAAATTCATGTCAGAGTGACAATCATATAGATTCCATGTTTTACGACTCTGGAAACTGCTGTTTACATTTACTCTAAAATGCAAGTTGGATTGGTAAACCTTGAAAATGTGATAAATTGCTATGAGCTTTGTTGCCTTCGGAACTGTGTAGGACCACTCTCTGCGGTGTCCTCTACCACCCTTACCATGGCCATCATCCCAGCAGCCCGGTTGGTAATGTTTATAGGTATTTAACTATATACCAATCACTTCTCAAGGTGACCTCCTTCATCCAGTTTCCACTCTCAGCTTGAAGATGTGGTACTGAGGATGGAGAGTGGTTAGAAGTAGCTTGCCCACGGTAGCACAGTGACAGTTAGTGGAACCAGGATTTGACTGTATAGGCTCAGACTTGGGATTCCTAACACTTCACTATATCATTCTTTCCCTTTATTTCCCATTGATTTCTTCCTTTTAGTCCTTGTACTAATGTTTCACTCTCTTCATTTTTCTTTCTCTGATCATAACTAAGCTTCATAATTTGGGATAAATGCTAAATGACAGTAATTACTTAGGACTGAAGGTTTTAATGATTTACAAGGTAAAATTGAATTAACAACCACATGGCTTCTAGAAAACCTAGAATCTAATTAATTAGTTAATGGAGTCCTAGGATTGTAGGTGGGAATGTAATAGACCGTTCTTACAACTGCTCATAAAGAGGCCTAAGATCAATTCCTTCAGAAAGACGAAGAGGTAACTATGTGGCTCACCATCAGTAGGCAGGGCTTTCTTGAGCTCTGAGCATTCTGCATCCGTTAGCTCAATCCCAAGGTTTCTGAGATAATTTTGAAGATCATTTACATCAACTTTCTTTCCTTTAAGAAATAAGAATACAATTACTTGAGAATTTAAGGACCTACTTAATGATTTCAAGTAATGTACTCATGTCTGCCTAAAGAGTCGCCTACAATTTGAGACCATGCAAGAGAATAATGAAATTTTTCCTTTTTCTGGAATGGGAAAAGGAGAGAAAAAAGAAAGAGAGGAAGGGGAGGATAGGAGGAGAAAGAGGAAGGGTAAGAGGGAGGAGGAAGGAGAGTGAGTTTTAATGGAGGGATCATTAAAATCATCTAACTTATTGAAGAAGTTCTCAGTCTAGAGTCAAGACATACTGAAGTCTGGCTGCACTGACTAGTGATTAGAACAACACAGACGAGTGATTTAAAGATTCACATTCTCACCAGGTACTTTTTGATCTGATTTAAGTGGTTACAGTAACAAGGGCAATGATTTTATATATTTACTATGTCTATCTGAGCTTTAATAGACAATGCTCTACAGCAATTGGTATTTTTAGAAAACAAATTACAGAGTGAAACACCATGCCATGAACACACAACTCATTGGTCTGCTTTAAAACCATGAATTATATAATATCCAGCTGTAGTGAATACAATCTCAGTAACAATAAAATCCCATACATTTTCCAAGTCAGTGACTGGGCAGCTAGGATAAGCTAGGATAAATAAGAAACTGTGAAGTTAAGAAATAGCAACTTTTTTGGTTTACTCACCAGAAATTTTTCTTATTTCATTCATTATATTTTTAAGAGCGACATTCCCATCAGCTACAATATGATAGAAAGCCAAGTCATCAGCATGAATTCAAAATTCTATACAAGATGGCAAAGAATGCATCTCCTCAGACTTTCTCTAGAATCATCTTTACAATTTTACTTAAAATTTTTTCAAGGTCGAAAGGGACATGTTGCCTTACATGTTGAAATTCCTATAACAGTTACATTATTCTGAACTTTGTATCTTCTAAGTTACTCTGGGCACAAAAAATTGAATTTTGAGTCTATCTTTGGCATTAACTTCCTTGCTTGGAAACTGTCAAGTATACCTTCCAGTATACCCAAGACTGGTTCATATCACAGGCTGGTGGTACAACTAGATTATGGAGATTGTCCAATCTACCAATAATTATTAACATTTTTATTTTTGTTTGATTTGCTATTTGATAGTAAATGTTGCTATTATAAAAATTTAGAATATTATACTTAACTACAGCAATCAACTCTGCATACTGTAGAGGCCTACTCCATTCATTTAAACGTAATAGTTCTTGAGTATTTCCTTTGGAGCTGGTATTGTTTCTTAAATGATAGACACATAGTAATACATGGAATGACAGCTTGTATGGGGCATTAGGTAGTTGTAAATGACAGTGAACTTGAGACATGGCTCCAAGAATGCTGACAGTTGGAGCTGCTGAAGTTTAGAGCAGTTATGGAGGTGACAAGTGAAGAGACCTGAAGAGGAGAAAATGGGCTGGGGAGACCTGTTTCAGAGTGACTTATTCATAAGGCAGCATGAGTACCTGGCGTGTCTGAGGATGGGTGTTTCTAGAGTGGGCTAAGCATAGGAAAGCAGCAGAAGATTTAAAAAGACTAAACAAATCACATAAAACTTCCTAAGTCGTAGTAATACTCTGACTTTAACTCTGAGAGAAACTAGGAAGCTCTGGAGTGTATTTTGAGCACAGGAGTTTCATGATGTGATTTGAGCATTAACAGGATAACTCCAGATGCTGTGCAGAGAGCCAGATTGATATCCAATCTTTGAATTATTATTATGGCTCTGTCTTCAGAATCATGGCTTTTCTGTCACAATCACTAGCTCTAACAGTGTTTCTCTGTCCAGGTTTCATCGTTCTTCTGGATTACCGTAGTGTCCTCTAGCTGTTCTCTGTTCCTAACATTTCCTTTTTACAAGTTCTCTATATGGTATCTATGCTGGACCCAGCACACCTGTGGTGCATAAACATAACACACATGCAAGCAAAACCCCACACTACACACACACATAGATACACATATACTCACCACACACACAGAGATACACACTTAACACACACTACACACACACACACACAGATATACACACAGACACACACAGAGACATATACACACACACTACACACACACACACGTATGCTCTCTTGCACACACATTTGTACACACGTGTGTCTTACAGATCTCTCCTTGTTCAACCCCACAGGGACAGCATTGCTGCCATGCCATACATAGGGTGAATTGACAAGTGTCAGGCTTTCTTTATAGGGAGACTCCTTTGCTCCTGAAAAGCTCACTGAGGTTAAAGGCTTACCGTCCTGCTGCAGATTCCCAATCAGGTCTTCAAGTTCCTTTTCTTCGAGTTTTATGCCCATGCTCCCCAGAAGAGAATCCAGTTTATTGGCATTAACAGTCCCTTCTTGTGAAAGACACAAGCATATGAACGAAATTTAAGTAAGTAGTCAGAAGTTTTGAAATTATTGTTTTATGCATTTTTATCATTTTCAGCAGACATTCACGACCCACAGCTCAACAAACAGTAACAACAACAAAGAGGAACCCACAATGGGCTTACTAAAAGGATCTCTTATAATAAGGTTTTTTGGCCTTGGGTGGCTTGAATCAATCTTTAAATTAAAAAAACTGTTTTAACCCATAACAGACACTATAAAAGAAATCACAACATAAATAAAAAACAAAACAAAATCAAACAAACTAAACCAGCCACCCCCCAAAAAACATATAAAAAACACAAATAAACCACAAGCCACATAACAAGCAAATTAATAAAAATTAATTAAATTAAAATATAAAAACAAACTAACAATATGCCTAAGCCATAAGCCAAACAACATAAAACTAATACAAATGTTTAAATCATTTTAAAGCCTAATCAACTACAAACAACTAAAAATCTAAAACTACAAATCTATAAATCTAAACCTCTAGCTGCCCAAAGCCAAAAAACCTCATTATAACAAGAGTCAGAACCCTTTCCACCGAACCTGGCCTCAAGCACCAGTCTACACAGTGCACAGTTTGAAAGCATTTGCTAGATCTGCGTCGCCAGTGCAGCAGAGGGTGACGGGTCTTGTGGGTGTGTTTTATTTTTGTCAGTATGTACAGTGTACTTTTTGTTTTCTGAAGCTTCAGGTTTTTCTACTAGTGGCCAAATGCCCCCGACAAATCCTCTCCATTCTTTACTTTTTAAAACATTTCTAGTGAGATCCACTCCATTTGTTTTCTCTTCCAGTCCCACACTTACCACAACAGGGGGTTTCTTCCTAAGAACAGCAAAGTGAGAAATGGCAAGTAACCCACAAGAGAAGTCGTAACCATCGCAGTACCACAATGCAGCGACAGAGAAACATGGCTTTCACATCTATCTGGTGTCATCGGGGCTCTCACTCACCTTTAAGAGACTTCAGACTGTCCATCAACCTATTATTATAGACCGTTCCGTTTTCTGTAAGAAATGGACATTTCAGGTCACAGACACACCGGAAAGCTCACTAAGGTAAACTATAAAAGCTATACTTTGTGAAAGACTTCTTTGAACATGTGTATACACGAGGCCAACTGAAAGCTGTACGATCGAGAGGCTAGGTTTTAGCCAGCCTCCTCCTCATGAGCAACGGCAGCCATCTGTTCCTGCTACCCCACCTGCTTCCTCTCTTCCTGTCTTGTCATTGATCTATCTCTTTATTACACTTGTCCCAATCAGTTTCTCAGTGGTAACTTAATGTCTGGTCATTCTGTTCATAGCTGCAGCACAATTCTGTGCAGGGGATCTTGAGATGAATGTTCCTTCTTTCACAATCAATAATGCTAATTTTAAAGTTTGCCACCAACAGGGACTACAGAGATGGCTCCGTTAGTAAATTGTTTACTGCGTGGAACTGAACTTGTTCCCAGAACCCATGTGGGGAAAAACACACAGGAGGAGGAAAAAAGAGGATGTCTGGGGCTCACTAGCCAGTCATGTATGCCTAAGAAAACAGGCTGAAACTCTCTGTCTCTCTCCTCTCCTCTCTCTCTCTCTCTCTCTCTCTCTCTCTCTCTCTCTCTCTCTCTCTCTCTCTCTCTCTCTTTCCATCCATCCCTTTTCCCTTCTCTCTACTTCTCTCTCTCTCTTGCATGCATGCATGTGTACACACACACACACACACACACACACACACACACACACACACAAATATGTAATAGCACTAAGTTCTCTCTCCCTCTTTCCCCCCCTTCCATTTTTTCAGACAGGGTTTTACTATGGATCCATGGCTAGCATGAGCTCTCTATTAGCACTAAGTTATTTTTTTTTAAAAAAAACTAATGTTAATATTTGAAATTCTTACCATTGACTGGCAGATTTTTTAACAGCTTCAACATTTCTTTTTCCTTGAGGTCAACCCCCATTTTTTTCAAAAGATTTTTCACATCATTGACATCAGTCTCTCCTCCTTCAAAACACAAAATAAAATAATTTAAATAATTCTACTTCTAAAACACATCTCATCCTATCCCATATTAATTTTACTGCTCAATAGGGAATAAGGACAGTGTAATACACACACACACACATATACATACTCACATACATACCCACACACATATACATACTCACATACGCACACCCACACACACATTCACTCACGCACATACACACACAAACACACACTCACTCACACTTACCACTCATATACACAGTTAGATTTGAATAAGTAGTTTTGCTTAGTGCTAGTGAAATGCTTCATTTCATATTAATAAAAAATAAGACAGCATGAACTACCAACACACAATTTTTTTATCTGATTTATCAATTTTCTAGTGAATTGGGACTTTATTATCCAAGTAAGTTATATCAGGTTTCTAAATATTTTTAAACAATAAAATTATCTATATCTTTATCAGAATTTTACTCTATCATTCAATGATTTAATTAGAATTTTCTTTTTCCTTCATATCGAAATATTTTCATGTCATATGTAAATACCAAATAACCTTCTACCAAGACACAAAACTAAAAGCTTGTTACAAAACCAAGAACAATAAAAAACACATTTCTAGGACATTAGATAAATCAATGAAAAATTTTACAATACAAAATATAAAGTGGTAAGAGAAAACTAAATATAATTTATAATTTTATTTATATTAATTTATTACCTGTGATATTCTTTACTTCATCCATCAAGTTAGTAAGTTCAACTTTTCCATTAGCTATATGTAAAGGTTAAAAAAATAGATTCAGCATAACAGACTATTATACAACCATAAAAGAATGATATTTCATCAGTTCAATCAAATGAATGGGCCTGGAGATATCATGCTAAATGAAATCAGTCAGAGGCAGAAAGGAAAGTTCCACAGCCTATCCCCTAACCCTCATCCTTAAATGTGTGGGATTTTTTGTTTTGTTTCTTCGGAAAAGCCAATAGGAATCTAAGCAGAATGACTTCTAGAAGACCTATCTGATGGATGGAGGGTGAAGGGATAGATGGAGATTAGACATTCAGACAAAAGTAAGTTCCAGTGTCCTAAGGAACAGCGGAGGGGTCTACAGTGCACAAAGCCTAGAATTTCCTAGTGAATTAATTACTAGGAAGAAATAGATGGCACTGAACACAAAGCAATAATAAGGACATGAAAATGTTAAAAATATATAGTGTGTATTATCACATTGTAGTCCATTAATTCAAACAATTAATAATTTTAAATGAGCAGATTAAAAAATAGGACATAAATTCCCTGTACTATAGAGTCTGCACTCTGCAATCATATCCTACATCACACTTCAATATATAAATCTTGAATATGAGGGATTCAGAGATTGGAAAACTATGGTCCAGGGACCACATCTAGCCCAGAACCTTTTATTTTTATCACTTACAACTTCAGACTTGCCTTCTCAATTTAGCTAGTTGGAAACCCCAAAAGAAAACATTTGTGTCTCATAAAAATTATTAAAGTTGTGGTGTTCATCTGTACTAAAACACAGACACATCATGTGCTTGATTGCTGTCTATGACAGCTTTTGTCCTATGATATCAGGTCTGGGAACACATGGTCTGCCAAACCTTAGATCCTAGATAATGGGGTTGTGAATCATTAAGATGTACCTGACTTTATAGTCTGTAGAGAAACTATTATTGATAATGGCCATATTCTGTGATCCTTCTCAATTGTGGGATAGCTAAAGCCTATATGCCATTGTATAATTGGAAAAATGATAATACCTCTGTGTTGGGAGCATGAAGGTCATTGCATCCACAGATTTTTAGGGAAACCAGAAACGTTAAGCATGGAGGATTGTCCTCTCAAAGAAAAAGAGGTATAACCTGTTTTTCCATCCAGAAGGCTGGGAATTGGGGAGTGATCTATATTATCTGAAGGGCCAGGCCATGTCAAGCTCTCACAACCAAGACTGGAAGTATCTAATAGTCTAAATAACCCTTACATTATCTGTGTAGCTAGGGGCTCCCCCACAACCCCAACCAGAGATATCTAATAGCCCAAATAATCTCTGTGCAATCTGAATGCCAGGTTCCATGCCAGCTTCTTCAATTGACCTTTAAGCAAATACAGGTAGCTTATCTCTAGAACCCATCTTCTTGGAAGAAACCACATGTAGTTTGAGTTCAGTTTCAATACACTTAAGCCTCCTTGAGCCCTCAAGATTGTATTACACCAGGAAAGATTTCCCCAGATTGTACTTTGTTTAAATATTCTGTCAATAAACTGCTTGGCATCAGACTCCTGAACTTTGATCCAGCCTCGTTAAGTTGGCCTGAACCAAGTTTTCATTCTCTCTTCTTTGCAGATTGTTTTTGCTACTGGCTTTGATGCCTGGAGGAGCTCCCCATCTCCCAACCTTGGTTAATTTTTCAAATATTGCCAGTATTAATCTTTAGAAAAAAATTTCAGTTTCTATGGCAATCTTAAACGACTAATCAAACATCTTTAAAGCAACTGTACTCACTTCATCATAAGCAAAATTTTAGCCTTGTTTCTTTTATTACTTTTATTTATATAGTCATTAAATATTAGTTTGTCAGTCAAGCAGTCCCTAAGAAGCTGTTTGATGTTTCTAAGAGTCACAAGGATTTCTGAGAGCTACTGGCTCTCCACAGAGTGGCTTACAAGAAATTAACCACCCCAAATAGATCCACTTTATTTATTCAAAAAAGGTAAATTAACATGGTGTCAGACTTACGCTTTTATGTTCCACAGGACAACACTGAACAAGATGGGCCAGGTGATTGCTGTATGACTATGCTTTCGTACATTGTAAATATTTCACTCCTATTGGTTTAGTAAAATGCTGACTGGTCAAGTAGCTAGACAGGAGGTAGAGGTGGGGGCAACCAGACTAAGAGAATGCTGGGAAGCAGAAGAACAGAGACAGATGACATCTAGGTGCAGAAGAAGCGGAATGAGAAAGCTGCTCTGAGAAATGTTACCAAGCCGCATGGCTAAACATAAATAGAAATATGGGTATAAGAGTCAGAAGTAATAAGCCTGAGCCATAGACCAATCAGCTTGTGATTAATATAAGCCTTTGTGTGATTATTTTGTACCAAAAAGCTGTGGGTCCTTGGGGCTAGGCCAGGTCAGAAACTTCTTACTACAAGTGGTGACAAAGAGGAGACTTCTGCTGCCAAGCAGATCATGCCAACCTAGAGACGTCAGATCTGTCAAAGAACCAGATGCAGTGACATACACCTGTAATCTGAGAAGTTTGGAGGCAAAGGCAGGGGAGTTACTAAATTTGGGGGTCACAGTCTCTGTCCCAAGCCAGGATCAGCCACATGTTCTACCAAGCCAATTAAAAGAACCAAATTAATAGAGAGAAGCAGAAAAGAGAATATATTCAATGTAGTAACACTGGAAGAGAGACAAAGAGATCCAGGCCCCAAGTCCTTCTTAAGGGTCCTGAAGAAAGATTAAAGTACAATGCTAAAAATGTGCATATCTAAGTAGTTCCAGTAAAGATGTAACCCTGAGGACCACTGAACTACAGTCTCATCTTGTAAGGCTGTCTGACAAGTTGTTAGAACCACATGAAATCTCTCTCAGGGAGACAATATTCCTCCTGGCTGATGCCTTTACCTACTCCCAGCATAAGATTCCTGGGATGGGGTATTTGCCATTTATTTTGGATCCACTAGACCAATAGATCAATAGTCATATTTAGAGTCACAGGTATCTCTTTAGAATGTCTCTATTTCTGCCATCCAGTTACAGGAGGATCATAATAATGACACTCTTCTGGGATAACTTGTGAGAGCCTGGGATAATTTGTGAGAGCCTGTTTCAAACAAACACCACGAAAGAATTAGCAAAGGCTTTGAATCGTTTATTGAATTTCTGCTCCTGGAAGAAAGGGTAAACCCAACTGAAATGACCCTTAGCAGAGAATAGGAACTTATTAAACAGATCGTGAAGACAGATAAACAGAAGTCATGGAATAATTTCTCTGAATTGGTTAAATGTTAATGAACTGGACATTGTTGCTCATAAATATTTTGTACATTGTAAATATGTCACTCCTATTGGTTTAGTAAAATGCTGACTGGTCAAGTAGCTAGACAGGAGGTAGAGGTGGTATGTAGTTATTGTACTTATTGTATATAATTTTTCTTATATTAGTTATAACCTTTTTTATTTTAGACAAAAATGGCGAATATGGTGATATTTTGGGTATGCTCTAACAAATAAAGCTTGTCTGGAGATCAGAGGGCAAAGCCAGCCATTAGTTAGCTTTAGATGCCAGGCAGTGGTGGCTCACACCTTTAATCACAGCACTTGGGATCTCATGCCTTTGCTCCCAGAACTGGGGAGACAGAGCCTTTAATCCTAGCAATTAGGAAGACTGAGACAGGAAGTGATATGGCTGGGTGGAGAAAGAAATATAAGGTGGGAGGAGATGGGAGTTCAGTATTTCTGGGCTGAGGACTCAGTAGAAGTAAGAAGTCTCTCTAGTGGTTGGCTCCTCTGCTCATTCAGCATTTACCCAATATCTGGCTTTGGGCTTTTATTAAGACCAATTCATGCAACATCTGGCATCCAACTTTTGGGGCACAAATTCATGAAAAAGCTACTTGCTTGTAGCTTTGCTGGCTGTGTTTTCCATTCAAAGTTAACCTCTTACCACCAGCCAGATCTGCCTTTTAGGCAGTTCCCATTACACGTTTCTCCCCCCATGGTCCCATGTGTGCATTTTCAGACAATGGGTTTTCTCTTCTGGTGGGCTGTGGGCTTTCCCGGTGGGGCTGCTGCTGCACTAGGTAGCTGTTTCACTTCACAATCACCAGAATCATCATTGTCAGAAGATTTTATGAGTCAGTTGGGATTTCTAAAAGGAGGAATTCGTTAAAAGAGGTTTTTCCTACATTAAAAAATGAAAAACATTATTACAATGGAGTGAGTTATGTCTCTGATACTATACTAGACAGTTTGAAAATGGAGTAATTAAATGAGAAGATAATTAATTTAGATGGGATTTACCTAATGTCAATTATACATATTATTTGTTTGATCATTTTTGTTTCATTATTTAAAGAGTTGGTTAATATGAGCGTCAAGATAAAAGTTTCATAAAATCTTGTTAAAACACATAATAGAGATATTCAGACCCAGACAGAGGAATTTAAATGAGAACCAATCCCAGCCTTGTATTATAAGGTTAGAGAGGAAAAGCCTAAGGTTTTCAAAAAACCAGCCTTAATTTATACAGTAACCTTACAGAAACTGCCAAATGAAAGCTATCATCAAGACTGTCTAAGAGCTGAATGAACTCCTGTGCAATGTTAGATCTGAAGAGATTCGAGGAAGCAATAGTCTCATATGGCATACATTCACCCTTTGTGAATCAGATGTTAAATTTGTGGTAAACTTGTAATAGAATTATTCCTCAATACTGGAGAGATTTGGTTATAGCAGTTCCAAAGGCTGAACCTCAGTTACAATGGAGGACCTGATGGAAAACTGAGGCTAAGACTATGGAATAATGAAATAAGGCTAGAGGTTGGGAAATCTCCTAAGACCAACTTCTTGGGAGGGAGATTATGCTAAGGTAGAAAAGCAATCACTTTCTGGCTTTATGCTGTGCAGCAGCCCAGAATGCTTAGGATAAAACTGAAGAAGTATGAAAAATATTGAGTCATTTACAAAAGTTATATAGGCCCCCCCCAAAAAAACTTCACTGATTTCTTACAAAGATTGACTTCAGCAGAAAAGAGACTGATACCAAATTCAGAAGCTAGAAAAATAATAATTTCTGGCTTTTGAAAATGCTAACGCACAATTCAAAGGAGTAATTAGGCTGTTAAAGACAAGATCTGCATCCTTGGAAGAATGGATCCAAGATACAATAAATATCGAATCTCATAAACATGATGGTGCCTGGATAGGGGAGGTGATTTCTGGAGGTTTGAAGAAAAATCAAAATGTCAAATGTTTCAATAACGTAAATAAGGTCACCTAAAAAGAGACTGTAAACAGGACATTCCTAGAAACAATAGTTTTACTAAGAATAATGACCAAAGAATGTCCCCTGCCTTCTGGATTATGCAGAAAGTGTGGCAAAGGCAAACATTAGACTAGTGAATATAGATCAACAGGAAATAGACAAGGTAACCCTTTGCTGTCAGGAAACATCTTAGGGGACTTTCATAGCCCCCATAGCAAATTTGGTCCAGACATTTCTGTCATTGTAGAGAAAACTCCTTTTCAGAGCAATTAAAAATATAATGCCTATTATAAAATCCACACTGCCTGGGATGATAGAACAGCTATAGAAGAGAGAACAAACAAATTGGGGTGAAACTATAAAATGAATACTTTGTCAAAATTCTATAAATGAATGAAGACCAAAATTAAAAATATGAATAAATGATGCTGTCATTGAAGGTCTTTTAGATATAGGTGTAGATTTAGCAATAATTACATCAGAATCCTGGCATCCAAACTGGCCTCTTCAGAAGGTAAATGTTCAACTTTTGGGATTGGAATGTTATCTCAGGTAAAAACAGAGCAGGAAGATGTGTTGAATGTACAGGGCCAGAAGGACAGGAAGGGAAATTAAAGCCACATGTGGCTAATATAGCCATGAATTTATAGGGATGTGATGTTACAGCAATGGACTACCCAGATTAACATTTCTAAAATCTTAGAAACCTACCATAAACTAACATGTTTCTAGGAATAATATTAGAAGGTATTTTAAAGAAAAGTTACTGATGGGTTGAACAATAACAAGGTCAATAGCTGCTGATATTTCAAAGACACCAACAGCCCTACCTTAGAGCAGCTGGTACAGGAGCAGTTAAATGCTCAGTATAATGAAGAATCAACCAGCCCTGGAATTCTTCTGTATTTGTTATTAGAAAGAAATCTGAAAAATGGAGAATGGTAACAGATCTAAGAGCTGCTAAGATTACTCAGCCAATGGGCTCTCTATAGTTTGATTTTTTTGTTTTCTCTGTTACCTAAAAAAATTGCTATCTTATAGTTATTGATTTAAAAGATTGTTTTTTAACTATACAAGAAAAAGAGAAAAATTTGCTTTCATGGTGCCTTCTTATAATAAGTCTCAGCCTATTAAGAGATACCAATGGAAGGGTCTCTCACAGGGAATGTTAACTAGCATCACCCTGTGACAATATTTTGTGTTAACAGTCATTGGAAATGATACATCAGCAATTTCCTCAACCTATAGTTTATCATTACATGGTCAACATATTACTAGTTGATTCAAATGTAGATACTTTAGAATATTTGAATAAATAAAGAAAATTTTGCCTTGTTAAGGATTACAATTGCTCCTAAAAGATACAAAGATGAAATTATATTAATTAATTTAAGATATAAAAAAATAGGTCTACAAATATTGACTGCAAAAGGTGAAAATTAGGAGAGACTGATTGTGGACTCTTAATGACTTTCAAAGATTGATAGGAGACATTTCCAATCTATGGACCACTATTGGAATAGAAAATCATAAACTGAGTAATTTGTTTCAAACTTTAAATAGTGATAAGAACTTAAATAGCCCAGGAGAATTATCAGCTGAAGCTGAGAGAGAACAGGTCTTGGTGGAAAAGAAATCATAAGATGTATATGTGGATCTTATGGACCTAGAGCTTAATTTCATTCTGGTTATTTTATCCTCTATGCATTCCCCTATAGGGATTTTAATGAAGAGGGAAGATATTATATTAGAATGTATATTTCTATCATATAAACAGAATAAGAAATTAAAGGCATAGGTGGAAAATATTTCTAATTGATTTTTTTTTAATTAGCAAGAATAGTACCAGCAGAAATGGTAGTACCTATGACTAATGATGAAATTGACAAATTATGGGTAGAAAGTGAACCTTGGTGAAGATCTTGCAGTAATTTTTTGAGAGATTAACAATAAATATCCCAAAAGCAAAAACATTCAATTTATAAAGAGAACTAACTGGATTCCTTCTCATATTTCATGGGGAGTACTGATTTCTGGACTCTCTACATTATATACTGATGCTAATAAGTCAGGGAAGGCAGGCTGCAAATCAGTAGCCCCAAGCCCTTTTGATTCTGTCCAAAAGTCAGAATTATATGTCATTCGGATGGCATTAATGGCCTTTACAGAACCTCTTAACATAGTGACTCTCAGTATGTAGAAAGAGTTGTTTTACATATTGAAACTGCTTAATTTATTCCTGATGAGTCAGAATTAATCTCATTATTTATTCAGTTATAAGAAATAATCAGGAATAGGAACTGTGTGTGTGTGTGTGTGTGTGTGTGTGTGTGTGTGTGTGTGTGTGTGTGTGTAACAATACAATTCTATACCAGTACCAGAATACCAGGCACTCTAGAACAAGGTAATATTGAAATTAATAAATTCTTAATAGGAAATGTGCTAGAGGCATCAGAGCTCCATAAAAATACCATGTTAGTAGCAAGGGTTTGAAAAGGGACATTTCCTTATAATTTCCTTTGTTTGCAATTAAAGAACCTAATGTGATCTCTGGAGTCTCCAAAAGGATGGCAGGGTCCCACAACAATGATTTCACATGGACTATGATGACGCCACTAAGCTGACAAACACCACCCAAAGATTGGCTTTGGACTACAAACTTCTCAGGACAATTTTGAGGTGACTAGCTGAGATGATCCAGGCTCACAGACTACTCTAGCCAGGACTTGCAACAAGCCCTGCACTTTCCCATTACATAGAGACTGGACAACAAATGATACAGCTACCAGCTACCTCTCCTAGGACTTAACTATTAACCCCCCCCTTTTTTTTTTTAGGATCCCTAAGGATGCAGTCACTCCCAGATAATAGGAAATGATTTTAAGAACATGATGCCCACATTCCCAGGAAGTAGGGTAGGCAGTTTTTGGTTTTTCAATGAGTTTTGCATAATTGCCATTGCTTAGAGTGGTTGGCTACAAGTTGTATTGGTTAATGGTCAGGAAAAAAGCTGAACAAAGGAGATTAGATTCAGGGTTCTTGTTTGAAAATAAAAAAGAAGAGGATATAGATAAGATAGGGAAAAGGATATATTATTAACTCTACTCTGAAAAGAAAGAAGGGGAATATGGATATAAGATTAAAAGGTAGATTACTGAATCTACTTTTAAAAAGCAACTATTAGTTTTAAATATTTTACAATGAACTGGAATTTTGGATATTGTATAAAAATTGTGTATATTGATATAAAATTGTGATTATTTTTGTTAGAACATACTGTACATATATTTCTACTCTTGTTCAAGGTACTGTACCTAAAATCTCATTTAACAATATAATACAAATTGCTAGTCCTTTAAAACTATTATTACAAACTATTTAGAATAATAAAAAATTCAGGTTAGTAGTCACCCATTACAACTGAATTTATAGTCATGTTAGGTTTGCTTTCAAGGTAAAACAAATATATTTTAGATAGACAGGATGTCTTCAAATACTCCAGAGATCTACACAATATGGCATTTAAGATATTTTAATAACCTAAGACTTTTCATGGCAATGAGGCATGTCTGTTCCCGGCAGCATCAATCTACTTCAGATAAGATAATGTGCATCGAAAAAACTGCATATGGAGTTTACTTTCTTTGTGGCAAAAGCTAGGAACTAGGCAAGAAACTGCCTCTTGACTGAGCTATTGACAGTATGCTGTCCAAAATGGACAAGCAGGACATAACAGAAAGGACCGCTGAACTTTGCCAAGACAAAGTAGGACAGCCCTTCAAAATATCCCACTTCACAGATTAGTCTGTCAGATATGCTAGGCCTGTAGGCTGAAGATGGATGCTTAAACATTACAGAGAAACCTTGGATGACTGTCCATGAATCTACCTGTGACTGTTAATGCTTTAACATTACCAAGGAACCTTGGGTGACTGTCTAGGCAGCCAGTTATCTCTACTTTTGGATTATCTCACACTTTTTGGAAGTCGCCTGCTTGCATTTCCTGTATACTCAGTTATATTATTTCCTTCTCAGGTCTTTGATGGAGTTGAAGACTAGTTATAGTATAGTTTTCTTTGTTAACAAATTCAGAAAAGAAACTCACTAAAGAGGTGTAAATTGTATAAGTTTGGGAGACATCAAAAGATACTTTCAATTGGTAATGCAAATTAGGATAGAAATGCAAATTAGGATAGAAAATGAATCAGGTACAACACTTTGGAATCATCATAATAGGATGAATAATGGAGTATTTTCTCTGAACTCATCAAATGTTAAAGGACTAGACATTAATGATGTAATTATTGTCTGTATACATTATATATATTGTACTTATTGTATATAATTTTCTTGTATTAGTTATTTCCTTCTTTTTTGATTTTAGACAAAAAGGGGAAATGTGGTGATAGTTCGTATACGCTATAAAAAAAACCTTGCCTGAACATCAGAGGGCAAAGCCAGCCACTAGTTAGCCATAGATGCCAGGCTTTAATCACAGCACTTGGGATCTCATGCCTTTCATCCCAGTATTTGGGAGGTGGAGACAGGAAGCGATAGGGCTGGGAAGAGAAAGGAATAGAAGGTAGGAGGAGACAGGAGCTCCGTCCTTTTAGCCTGAGGATTCAGAAGAGGTAAGAAGTCTCTAGTGGCTGGCTCCTCTGATCATTCAGTATTTACCCGGATAACTGGCTCTGGGTTTTTATTAAGACCAATTAGGATTTGTGCTACAGTAGCCTGAATAACTTAAAGAAGAAAAGAAGTTTTAGGGAACCAAGGTGCGTTGCATTGTGGGCATTTGAGAAAAAGAGAAAGAAAAAACCAACCAACCAACCAAGCAAGCAACTAGAAAAAGCACTAAAATTGGACTTATCACAGGACTGAGAGATTTTCTTTCCTATGAATCTGTGAATGAGAAGATTCACATAACAAAGGCCACACTACAGGCTACTTAGAGAGAGGGAGACATCTGTGAATCAAGAGGTAACTAAAATGGAAAACCTGAAAAGGGACAGAGCAAAGTCCCTTTTCCAACTCCCCAGAGGAGGTGACAGGGAGAGGAAACGGCAGCCCAGAAGACAAATGGATTGGTGTTCCCAGCCAGCAGAGAAGTCCTGCAGTACTTCATTTTTCCAAGTTCCCTCTTGCACCGTGGTTTATTGCTGGACAGAATCTAACCCCATAGGTGAAGTGCTGGGTTTCTTCAAGGCTCTTTCTCTCCATAAATAACTCAGTACATTGTCTTTTCCATCTCCTGAAGCACATGGGGGACACCTCTCAACTTTGATGTTTGCTGCTATACATATAGACTGGTGGGCGTATAGAGTAAGTAGGAACTTGTCTTATGGGTCTGGTCTTTATATTATGCCTTGGGTTGGGCAATGTGGAGCTGCAGGTCCCACAACCAAGCTCCACAGATGTAGCCCTGCCTCTTTCCAAGGAAAATTAAATTCAGAAGCTCACAAGTTACTCCTACCCTGAAACTCCACCACTAGAAGAAGTAGGAAAAGTTTTGTTTATTTTTTTATATATATAAATGGATCTGTGCCTTATGTTTTGTTATAAACACACAGCCTTGCAGAAATGCTCAGGCTCTTTTAAATATGCAAATGCATGTGGCCACCATATGTTTGTTCTGACTGGTCTTTAACGTGTAAATGTACTGTGTTCTATATGTTTTCATTAAAGATTATAACATCTGTACCAAAAAGGTAACTTAAAATTTGCAAGTTGGTGTTAGAGCCTTCATGAGAAGCAACATGTGGCTTGCTGCCATCTTAATTATGGGTAGCCACATGGGTGGTTGCCATTTTGATTAGATTTGAAGAGAACAGATGTCATGACTTTATCACAATCTTGATTGAGGGTGGCCATATGAAGTGAGCCAGCCAAAGAGACAACAGGTCTCAAAAGATACTTTTAAATTGGGATAAGATTTTTGTATAATTCCTGTCTTATCTTAAAAACCAGGTTTATGAAAGATAAGATATAAAACAATGCTTGTTTAATGAGGTATTAAAGTTAAACCTCCATGTTTTCATATGCAAGAATGTATCTCGCTAGTGCCAAACTTTATAACATAAAAACAATTCTCTTGGTATTGATTGTAGAGACATGAGATTGTTTACACTGTTGGAACTTGGTTTTCCCTTATGCAGATGAAAATAGTACTTTATCTTGATATTACCAGAACACAGCTAAAAGATTTTAAACTTCTTTAAAAGAAAATTGTATAGTTTTATAGGCAATTAAAAAACTGGATATTTTAAAGAAACAGCTTTTTAAAACTGTTTAAATTTATAAAGCTATGGGACATTTTAAAAGTTATAGGGCATTTTATTAAAATGTCTTTGTTAATATATAATCTTGATGGATAAATAAAAAACTAAAAATTAGGACCACAAATAAACACCAGAGACTGAAGTGTATTCCTATTTTGTGAAGCAGTGAGACAGTGACCTAAACAGCCTGACTAAAATGGATTAGAAAATGCCTTTCTTAAGATCTAGTCAAGAAAACAGAGACTGGTTTGAAGATACACATGGAACCTCCTTGTTTGTGTTAGCGTTGTTATGCTGCAGCTATTCTGGTAAGCTGAGTCACACAGAGAACTGTTATGTTCTAATGGTACACTATGTTAATATCAGAAAAGCCCACAGTCTCTTTATTGACTATTTATTAATTAAAAGTCTTATCTTTATATTAAAAGAGCTTCAATTTAGAAATTGCTATATATACATTCAGATTAGCTTCTTATAAATGTTTTCGAAGTTAAGCCTAAAACAAACATTTGTCTAGTTTAGCTATATTTAACAGATAGTGGTCCTTAATTGCTTCAGAGATCTGAGAATATCTCATTTAAAAAGTTAATAAAACCCTTTTTCATGATAGAGAAACACGCCATCTACTGGAAGCACCCTATCTCCTCCAAAGAAGATGATAGGTTCAGTAGAACAATCGTTTTGTACATTGTAAATATGTATTAATCTCATTGGTTAAGAAAGAGCTGACTGGCCAAAGACTAGGCAGGATTTGGGGGGTGAGCAGAAAGAATGCTGGGAAGAAGAAGGGCAGAATTTCAGGAATTGCAAGCAAGACACAGAGGAAGCAGGAGATGAACATGTCGTACTGAGATATAGTACCAAGTCTCATGGTAGAACATAAATAAAAACATGAGTTAATATAGTTGTAAGAGCTAGTTAGTAACAACCCTAAGTGATTAATTGAGCATTTGTAATTAATATTAAGTCTCTGTGTGGTTATCTGGGAGTGGCTAGTAGGACAGAGCTGACCAGCTGTCCAGATGAAAAAAGCTCTGCCTATTGATGGGCACAGAAGAACCTCCACTTTGAGCCTGCTTTAAATGTGACAAAACTGGCCATCAGGTAAAAACAAAACAAAAGAAAACTGACTTCACTTCAACTGCTGCCAGGATTCTGTACAGACTGTGGACAACCAGGACACTGAGGAATTGATTACCCTACTTTACCTAAACAAGATAGGCCAGTTCCCCCAAGTTCCTCCTCCACAGAAAAGTCTGTTGGAATTTCTGAGCCTAGCAGCCAAAGATTGATGCTACCCTCAAACCTCTGACCCCAATGGCCACAGAGTAACCCGGGGTAGCTGTCTAGTTAGGCAGTAAATCTCTATTATTTTAGTTGATCCTTTTCACATTTCTGATGGTGTTTGATGACTGGGCTAATGTAGCTTCACCAGATTAATAGCTCCTTCCCATAAGGCTGTAGTCACTTTGTTAGTTCATTAGTCAATACATCCATTAGTTAAAGCTACTAGGTCTCTTGGTAGACAAAGACAGGTTTCCCTGGTCCACAGACTTGAATATGAATTCAAGTTTCAGGTGTAACTTTCCACTAAAGAAACATGCTTTGCAATGACTGGGCTCAGTAATAACTATGGTGTCTCTAAAACTGATTAGGTGGGAAAAAATGTGCTAGGCCATGAAAGCTTAAACTGTGCTTTAAAAGGTATGTAAATACAGCTTTAGGGATTTGGGGACATAAAGGTTTGGGTTATGAGGGTATGAGAGTGTGTTTTGAGGTGTGTGAACACAATTTGTGAGGCTATAAGAAGGTGACATAAAATATATTAACAATGTTTCAGATTTCTTCCCCTCCTATGCTATCATTACATTGTGACTTCAACAGAGTCAGAGTTCAGAGTTTTGACATTGGTTGATAAGAGTTCTGAAAGGCTGTTTATCTAGCTTTGATAACATACTCCTCATAGTCACTCACAGGCTCAGGATTTTAGGGGTTTTTTGGTTTGTTTTTTGGTTGTCTTTTAAATGTAGACTTGAAGGCGCCTTTCATTTGGGTTAAGATATATATCATGCTCTCTAGACATAGGAGAAATGTTCATGCTCTTTAATCCAAAGCCATAGCCTTTGCTATGACACCAAGTTTAAATCTGTTCCCATTGTTTTAGAGATGTCTATTATCTTCTTTTTCTACGGTGTGGATTTCAATAGTAATGCCATTATATCTAGAATTTTTAATCTCCTTTGGTAAACTAAAATTCATGTAAGCTTCAAAAAATCCATGTCATAACACTTGGATCCACATGTCCCAGGTCAAATGAAAAATTTGCAAATGCAAGGATTTTCTTTAAGTTTCTGAATTTTAACTTCTTCCCCTAGTCTATAGCTCAGCAGATTTCTACCTGGCTGACAGATACCATCCAAGGAGCACCCACAAACTGCAAGCTGCTGAGCTCTGAACTTACACTGAAAGCTGGGGTAATCAGTCCAGCAGATGGGAGTGTTCCCCACCCTGTCTCTTTACCTAAATCAGCTAAAATCAGATGCTTCTGATAAATGCCCTGTTACACAGTCTTTGAGCCTTCCTGGGCCCTGACAGTCAATGCTCCATTTCAGCTGGAAGCGGGTGCAGAGGGGACAAAATGCCCCCTAGAACACCAACTGGTTACCAAAAAATGGGCTCAGATTTATCAACAGGCAGATTGGCTAACTAAAAGGATTCACAGAATGATAGGACACTTGACTTGCTATGGGCAAAACAAAGAAATATTATCCAAGGTAGGGCCCTTGGCCCTTCAGCTTTCTATTAATTACTATTTAGTCCTACATCATTTATACAGTAACTAAATGATAATTCCTATTTGGGTACCATTAAGCTAATAGTTATTAGATCCAAATAAACTGGTACCCATCATACAGTCAAAGATTTGATCTAGAATACAACTTCAGTGGGGGATGTTAGATCTGACCTATAGTTCCCACTTGCCCAAAGATCAGATAACTTCCTGGGATTATGGGAATCATAATTCTTAAAAAAAATAACACTGGCCCAAAGACCAGTTAATTTCCTGGGATTCTGAAAGCTGGAGTTCTTGGAAAATAACAGCATAGCCTTGTGGGAAAGCATGGTGGCTTATGGGTTTTGTTCATATAAGCTCCACCAAGAGGTTTTGAGACCACTTACCTGGAAATTTTCCAAAATCCTATCTTGGTCAGTATTTAGTATTTTTAATAAGAACTTGCTTAAATTTGGCCAAAATGGTGAAACTGGTTTTTCAGGGGAATTGCAAGATCAATACTAGCTGTACATTTTTACCACTCACCACAACTGGCAGACTCCAATGAAAATAGCCTCATTGTTTTTGTTTGTTAAATATATTTCCTCCTGTCTTTTACTCTTCTTTATCTTTATTTCATATCCAAGATGGCTCCTCTAACCAACACAGGAAAAAGAGGCTCCTCTGGTTAAGGATGTTTCTAAAACACTTAATGCTTACATCCCATCAGACAGAACACAATAGAAATACTGCAGGTAGTTTCCATGGAGCAGGAAAATAGTGTTTATCCTAGACAGCCTTGTATCCAACTGAGAAACAAAGTTTCTGACAGGAGGAAGGAACAATGAATGGGATGTGCCGAGTTGGGTAGGGGAACAGTGCCCACAATTCTTAGATCCTACAGGATGTTTTAAGTGTTACTTCTTTTGTTAAATTTCTGAGTGGAACTTGCCAAACAATAAAAAGACATTTTAAAAAGACATACTACATGTTTAATCATGGACATGTGTTGGGGTATAGACACACAAGTTCAGATGCCCATGGAAGCCAGAGGAGAGCAAAGCATCCCTTAGAGCCAGATTATTTGACATTTGTGAGCCATTCCACATGGGCGCTAGGGATTGAACTCTGGTCCTCAGCAGAATCATTACATGATCTTAACCGCTCTGTCGTATCTCCAGCACAGAAAAATGATTTTGGAGTTTCAAAATGCTTTGCTTTTGTATGACTATGCATCTAGGAATGCCATGAAAATAGTAACATAGATTGAAATTTTGTCTTTGTGTTGACTAACTTAGAGAAATTAAAAATTCATAGTTCAGGACTTACAGAAAATTTCATTTGTTTTCATTTATCTATTAATTTTCTTTCCACTACACTTTTAGTTTTTATTTTAAAAAGTATTTTGTTTTTCGTTGTTACATTTATCCACATCCCTGAAAAACAATGTGCTTACTATTTGAATTAAGTCTTAATTTCAGATAATCATCCCTGCAGCTCAGTGGAGAATGTATTGCAGAGGAAGCGAGAGGTGAGGCTCATGTAGGGAAAGCAGGGATTGGAGAGACAGCTCAGTGGTTAAGAATACATACAGCTCTTGTAGATAACGCAAGTTCAGGTTCATAACCACCTGTCATCCCGGTGCCATGGAATTTAACGCCTCCTTCTAGACTCTGGCCACTGCACTCACGTGTATGTACTTACACACAGATAATACACATGGTTTAAATTTTAAATAAATATTTTAAAATGAGGCTGGAAATATGGTTAAGCAGTTAGGAGAACAGATTGTCTTTCCAGAGAACTCAGGTTCAATTCCACGCACCCACATAATCTGGCTTCTGTGAGCACAAGACACACATGTAGGCAAATAAACCCATATACATAAAGCAAAATAAAAAGAGTAAATTGAGAAAAAGTACAAAATTCATTTTAAAGGACAATATGGAGAGAACAGTTATATTGATGTTGTGAGGGCATCGACTGGAGGTGACAGGCTGACAATATGGTCAGTGTTAGTAGAACAGATAGGGATAAAATGAGGAAATACACGTGAGCCTTTAATACACTTTTCAGAGCAAAGGAAAGAAGGACCAAGAGGATGGCAGTGTAGTTAAGCTTGGATAAACAAGTGGTGAGTGGTCGTCAACTGAGAAGCCATAGAGTAAGCTTGGGAGGAATGGAGTGCATTTCAACTAGGAAATGCTGAGACTGAGTTTCTAAAGGGTCATTCAAGAGGTCAGGTCTGGTTGGCACCCAGCGGGATGAATCAGAAGCTCACGGCACAGTCTGGAACAGGGACAAGGACTGCAAAGCTCATGAGTGATGGACTAAACTCAGTAGGGACTGGCTAAGGAATATTGTTTACTAATTGAGGTCATGATTTCTTTTGAATCTTCTGTTTTCATCTCTGAATATCTGCGTGTTTCCCTTATTCGGAGGTTAGCTAGTAATCCTGGCTTTACGTGTATTCCTTATCTACTTTGCGGTGGGACTTTGGGTTTTAATAGAATAATAGGATTTCTTTTTATGTTCCTTCAATGTCTTTCTGAGGGAAAAACCCAACTTTAGAAAACCTTTTACAGCTTAGTGAAGACATAGTAAGAGACACACAGCTGTGGTGATGTATATATTTAATAAACCTTTGTTTGTTTGGTTTTGGGTTTCCTTTTGGAGATAGGGTTTTCTGTGTAATAGTACTGGTTGTCCTGGAATTCACTTTGTAGACTAGGCTGGCCTAGAACTCACAGAGATCCTCCTGCTTCTGCTTCCCAAGTGCTGGGACTAGTAGCATGCACCACCATTGCCTGGCTTTTTCAAAACTTTGTTTCTGATATTCCAGCTTCTCCTCCCCTAAGAAAAGGGGGAAGTGTTGTGGGATACAGCTCTTCTACACTCTAAAGATTTGCTGCTTATACTGGTTTAATAAAACACTGATTGGCCAGTAGGAAGTAAAGGCAGGATAACAGACCAGGAGAATTCTGGGAAGCAGAAGAGCAGTGAGAGATGCCAGCAGATGCAGAGGAAAGAATGCTGCTCTGAGAAAAGGTGCCGAGCCACATGGCTAAACATGAATAAGAATCATGGGTTAGTTTAAGAGTAAGAGTTAGCAAGCAATAAGCCTGAGCCACAGGCCAATCAGCTTGTAATTAATATAAGACTTTGTGTAATTATTTGGGACTTTTGGTCCAGATCTTGAGGCTAGGCCCAACAAGAAACTTCCAACTGCACACAGCCGCTCTATAATGCTCACCATCAACTGGCAGGGCTTCCTTGAGGTCTTTAAGCTTTGCTTCTGTGAGCTTGATCCCCATGTTTTCTAGGATGGTGTCTATGTTATTAGCACCAACTTTCCCTCCTTTGAAAAACATTAAATTAGAAATGTACAAAAGTGAGTAACGTAAGACATCATTTCAACAATTACATACCACTGCTTCAACATATACTGATATTAAAATGAAAAACCTCCATGATTCCCATATTTATATTATTATTCAGATTCACAATATGAACACTAAAGTGGCAGTCTGACTTTGTGCTTGAGAGAACAGTGTTAGTATAGTGAAAACATTAACATCAGAAGCTGCCTGTTGAGCCACGTTCCCTGGAAGTTCTCACTGGAGTACTTATGTTCGTTCAGCAGCCATACTTCAGAAGGACAAAACTCACTTGTGTTTTTCCGGAGCTTTGAGTTCACGGTTACCAGCCCTGCTTGCTTAATTAACAAAACAAACAAAACAATTATGGCAAACTATAACCAGACATACCTGAACTAATTCTTTTGAAGTAAAATTTTGGAAATTCCAAATTTATATTGGTTTAAGCAAAGATACACCTAAGACCCAATTATATGCATATTTTAAAATATATTAAGCATAAGTAGGAAATAGTATTTTCTATAAAATGAGTTAGTATCTACACCATGAGATATGAGATTATTGAGAAAATTCTGTTTTTTTAAAACTAATTCTCTGACTTACCTGTGAGAGACTTTACTTCATCCAATAATCTATTCTGAAATACCATTTTGTTATCTATAATAAAATAATATTTATTATATATTTTTATGACATAAAAATCACAGAATTTTAGTATGCATTTATCTATCATGAATATTAATGCTTTATATTACAACAGAACTATTATTAAAGACCATTTACATGTTCTATGATTACATAGAATTAAAAAATTATATGTTCTTAGTTATTTGTATCACATTGCCCTCAAATATAAATAAATTTGAAAACAGGAAATTTCTGCTTTATCATACAGTGAGAGCAGGAAGACAGCCCCTGTTCCCACTGTTAGCAGTCTTATAAGAGGGCCAAGCTACACAACTGTGACATATATGCAGAGGGCCTAGGTCAGTCCCACACAGGCACCCTGGTTGTCGGTTTGTCTCTGTGAGCCCAGGTTAGTTGATTCTGTGAGGTTTTCTGTGGTGTCCTTGACCTCGCTGGCTCTCTGGCACTGGATACCATTTCCAGCTGTTTTGTGGAGTAACAAACTCGTACATTTGGTAAACTTCTACAGTACGAAACACAGTTTTTTCTCCTTTTCTTTCCCTTCCCGTTTCTTGCTCCTCACTTCCCTCTATTCATGTTTGCACAACCTAAAGCCTTTTGCACAACCTTTCACAGCATCTGGGACTCATGGCTGAATTTATACCCCAGCAATTTTCACACCCCCAGTACACCTCGGTGAAGCTCCAGCAGTGCCTTACCGTCCACAGGCAGCGTTTCCTGCAGATCGGAGAGCATCTTCTTTGTGAGCTCAATGCCCATGCTTCCTAGAACGTCTTCGAGATCCCTGATAGAAATCTTGTTCCCTTTGAGAAGACAGCAGTGTTGACATTAGAAAAAGCAGGTATTTAACCATACCTGTAAGGCATCATTTACAAATTAAAAGTCTAATGTTAAAATGACACTTATCCACATAAAACCAGTGGGAGACGCATTTAAATATTGTCCCCAAAGTTTGAAAAATTGGTCTTCTAATTTTGGAGACTTGAGAAAGTGGCAGGGAAATGTATATATAACCAGAAAATTAGATGACATCAGAAATAACCAGACATTTCTACAAGTATAATTCTTTTGATTTAAAATACAGATTTAATGTTCCAAAGCTGGTGGCAGTGGGACTCCTTTAGTCCCAGCACTCTGGGTGCAGAGGTAGGCGAATCTCTGAGTTCAAGGTCAGTCTGACCTATAGCACAAGGATAGCCAGGACTATACAAAGAAATTCTGTCTCAAAAAACCTAAAAAATAAAACAATAAAATTAATATTCCCCAGAGTAACAAAAACATTTTGAGTCTCTAAAATTGTTGCTTTTTGAGAAAGAATCTCACTATGTAATCTTGGCTCTCCTGGAACTCACTATGTAGACCAATATGGCCTTCAACAACAAAAGACTCTCCTGCCTGCCTCTGGAGTATGGGATTAATGATGTGAATTACCATGCCTACCACATGTCTTCAATTTTGTCTTGCCATTTGCTATGATTTTCTAGGATATATATTTATATATATATATTATCACAATAATTAAGTAAATATTTATAGCACAGTAAACAAAAACCCTCATATAGAGTACTTCCAGAAACAAGGAAAGTGATTCTAAAGGAAAACCAGTAGCATAGCATTTCAGTGCTAAAATCTTGATAATCCAATACGTACTGGTGGGGTATCAGAAACAGAAACAGATGACTTTTACAGTTTACTGTTTTAAATATTCTCTCTCCTCTCTCTCTCTCTCTCTCTCTCTCTCTCTCTCTCTCTCTCTCTCTCTCTCTCTCTCTCTCTCTCTCTCTCTCTCGGCTGAAAGATGACTATGAGTGCTTTACTCTATTGCTTCCCTGCTCATTCTTCTGTCTCTGAACCTGGAAGACATCGGTGGCTACTACTCTGGCCCTGTAACAAGCCCCCAGGACCTAGCTGTCTCCACCCTGCACTTTGGATACATGTGTATCATGTCTGACTTCTATGGGAATGTTAGGGACTTGAGTTCAGTTCCTCACACTTATGTGCCAAACTCTTTATCTACCTACCCACAAAGAAATATATTCTTCAGCAATGAGTAAAAAATGCAGAATTTAAAGGCTAGTACGTAATATTGATAACATGCCACTTAACACAGCAAAGGATGAAACTTCCCGTATTATATTAAACTTACCCACCTGAAAAGGCTTTCATTGCATTGATCAGCTTTTTCATTTCAACTTTTCCAGCTGCAAGAAAATAAGCATTCACATATGGACATGGTCCTGAAGACTCAGAACCACCGAATGAAACAGTATCTATATATGCTAGTGTTTTAATATGTCATAAATACATCATAAGCATGAATTAGAGGTAAAACCATTTAAACACAACAAATGTAAACATTCACAATCTATCATCTTCTATCATTCAAAGTAATAAGAACTATAACAGTAACAGGATAAAATCTAAAGTGATTGCTTCAAGCTTTCTAGGCTGCTTACAATTGACAACAAAAATGTTTTTAGGCTTTTATATGTGAGGTTTTTGCTTGAATGTATGTCTGTGCACCACGTGTGTGACTTGTACCCACGGAGGTCAGGAGAGTGTTGGACCCCATGGAACTGAAGTTCTAGTTGTGAGCTGCCCTGTGGATGCTGGAAATTGAATCCTAGACCTCTGAAAGAGTAGCCAGTGCTCTGAACTACCAAACCATGTCTTCAGCAAGTACTTGACAGGCTTTTGTTAGAATCAAGGGAAGGTACGAGATATACACTAACGTGTTAGTATAGATTTCAGAAATGGCTCCAATATAAACGGCCCATTCTCAGCACTTCTTTGACCAGGAGGCAAACTTTTCTTTAGTTTATTTGCATTGCATATATAAATGGCAAATAATTTTGAGGACATTTTTGTCTTCACATTATGTGTAGACACTATGTAGAACAAAAAATGGTGCATATGGATCTCACATTTTAATTTAAAATATGACTTATTTGGAGGCTGGGCAATAAGTTTGCATATTTTAAAAGTCAAGTGCTATAAAGGAATATTTTATGACATGATTATCCAGGGATCTCTGGTACCTCATCTCCTAGTAATCTTGTTCACTTTAGAAGAAACTAATGTGAGCACCTTCCCATTAGCTTAAGGCAATGGATAAATAATAACTGAACATATAAGTACAGTGTAGTCTTTCGAAATAGGTATACACTGTAGAAAGCTAATCATTTAAATAAGTCATCAATGTACCTGTTTTCTGATGAGAATATTAATCACTTTCAGCAGTTTAAACACATACACTATTATTTTCTGTTTTTAATTTTTGAGATTACAACATGCTTAAAACATTTCTCCCTTCTCTTTCCTTTTTCTACATCCCATATATCCCTCCCTGCTCTCCTTTGAACTCATGGCCTCTTTTCCCATTATTATTAGATGAATATATGTATATACATATATTCCTAAATATAACATTCTCAGTCTGTACGATGTTACTTAAATGTCCTGATCATTTGATATTGGACACCCAGTTGCTGTGTTCTTCCCTGGGAAGGCTATTTCTTTCATCCCCTGCATTCCTTAATTGCCTATAGTTCTTTTTGCAGGGTTGCGGCTCATGGGCTTTCTCCCATCCACTTTGACACACCTATTGGTGCTGTCCTTGTAAAAGCGCACATTATTATCGACTATAGTGAACATGATGTACAACTCAATAATGCTCCTCTATCAAATCTGAACTTTGAATCCTTTAAACATGTATCTCCTTCCTTTCCTACCCCAAATCTACAATCTCACTGCCTCCGGTCTTCAGTCTTCCGTTGGTTCTATGAATTACATCTCTTAAAGATTCACCATAAAGAAAGACAGACAGCGCCTGCCTGTCTGCGTCTGATTTTCCTGGTTGGATTGGTTTTCTCAGGGGTTCTCACAGCACCGATGATGCTAACAGGGGTGGGCTTTGTGTCTAGGGCGTTGTCCTTTCCTCAGGTCCTGTGAGCTTTGGTATTTCTAGGGTATTGTCTGTAATATCCCCAGTCTTATTACGATTTTGCATATGTTATCTTATTATCTTCTTTATTAGGCTAAAGGTTTACCACTTATGTGTCTGTAAAAGCTCAACTCTTAGCTTTGTTGACTTTCCCATTGTTTTTCTAAACCGTGTTCACTGACTTGTACTATGTTCTTTATTTATATCTTTCTAAATTTGGACTAAAAATTCTCTCTAGTTCCCTGAAGCATAGCTCTAGGTTGCCTACTTGACTTAAATGTAACGTAACATTTTTGAAGTGGAAGTCTTGGAAGGACCTTGATACTCACTATATACATTTGGATAGTTGTGAACTCTCAGCCAACTGCCTCATTTAAATGCTGAGGTCGCAGGCATACATCACTAATGCCCAGCTGTGTTTAATCTTCTTATTATTATTTTGACCTGTTTTCTGATCTTGTATATGGTCTGTCCTAGAGAACTACCCATGTGCTCAAGACTGTGGCTGTGTTCTAAAGACATATCCTAAAGCATATGCTTCCTTATCGATTTTCTTGTCTAAATCTGTTCATTGTGAAACTTGAAGTGTCACTGTAGTGCAGTCTGTTCCTTTATCCTGCTTTATTAATAGGTGCTTTTCACACATGGAGATGCTCTAGTGTAGGTATATTTATTTTGTATCCCTTATTAGAGCTTCTGGTCTTTGTCACAGCTATGGTGAAGGAAAAAGGCGACCCCTCTATCATTCTCTCCCATTCCTTGTCTACACTGCAACCTGAGTAATTAAAGATAACCTGGCAGCTGCATCCCTACCGTTTGCCTTTACCCAGCTCCAAATTCTAATTTGTATTCTTTCCTGGCATGCTAATATTTCTTTCTAGATTGCAATTTTGAGCATGCCAAATAAAATGTATTATTGGTATGAAGTTACTGAATATTTTACAACTTATTTTAAATCTGAAGGGTTTTGTTATTTTTGTTCTTTAGATTTTCTCAATACCTTCTTGTTGCCAAATACAGCTTGGAAGTTGCCAAAACCCATTAAGCCCTGCACAAGACCTGCCTGTACAAGGTCAAAGCCGCCATCAACCTAACATGGAGAGGAAAGGAGCTTGCTAGACCATAACTGAGGAGCTGCTAAGGGTGCTAACTGTGGAGAGGAGGTGGGGGGGGAGGGAAGGATTGGGAAGAGCTTGGGACAAGAAGCCTCTGGGAAATGTTGAAGGGAAAACGGGGGAGTAGATATGATCTCAACATATTTTACTGATGAACAAAATTACAAAAGATTATAAATAAAATCATTAAACTAGCAAATAAAAACTGCTATCACCACCCACAACAACAATAACAAAAACAACCCCAAAAGAACAAAAAGTCCTGAGTTGCAGTACTCTTGGTGCTGTTGGACCTTACACACTCACCATGCACTGGTAGGCTCTTGACCATGTCCTTAAATTCCATTTCTGAAACTTTCTCCCCCATGTTTCTGATGAGTGTGTACAGTTTGTTGACATCAGCCTTCCCTCCTTATGGAGACAAAAAAGATAACTAAGAAAAATCCATCAAGGTATGTGATAAATATAGTTATTTCCTGGCTTTTATAGGTTTTCAGTATGAGAGTCAAGATCCACAGAGGTCAATCTAAATGCGCAAAAGCATAATGCAATGAAAGTAAAATTTCTTTTTTGAGTGTTTTTAATAGAATCAGTCATATTTCAAATGCTCTTTAGAGATACTAATATCTAACCACAGAACGAGACAATAAAATCCCTCATAGGGGATTTTGAATAGTGGAATAATCATTTGTTTCTCTGATCTCTCCATAAATTTTTCTAGCTCTGCAACAGATTTTTAAATTGTTAGTAATTCTTTTGTTATTATTTGTTCAAATTTCCACTTTATTTTCTGCCACACTAATGACTTAAAAGCTCCAGCACAAAATGGTGCATCTATCTGCCAGCGAATCAACAGGTCGAGGTTCTAGGATGCAGACGGTAGATGAGGCACAGAGAGCGAACACAGATTAACAGGAGATATAAAGACACATCATAGATTGAAGACTTGGCAGTTCAGTAGCTAAAAATGTTACAAATGGAAAATACTGATTTCAGGTCTTAATTGCTTTTCACTCACCTTTAAGAGACTTCAGAGTGTCCATCAACCTATTGTGGTAGAAATTTCCATTAACTGTAAGAAAAACCACAGTTTAAGTCAACGTAGGATGAATTGAGGTGAATCTTTGGAAACTTAGTGATCTCTTAGTATTAATCATGCTGGAATAAACATCTTCATTTCTGATCATCTCCTTTATTCCCTTATAGGGCATTTCTATCCTTTAAAAGTCTTATCTACTGGAATCAAACTACTTTGTGGAAGTGAGAGAGAAAAATAGGCTTTTGAGTTTTGAGGTTAACATTGAAAAATGTCTTATATGTTGGAGGGTTTCACCTGCATGTTTTAATTATACACGTGAATGCAGTGGCACAGAGGCCACAAGAGGACACTGGGTTCCCCTGGAACCAGAGTTACAGCTGGTTGTGAGCAGTCATGTGGGTGCTGGGAACCAAAACCAAGCACCCCGCAAGAGCAGCAAGTGCACCCCGCTACTGAGACATCTCGCCAGCTCTCAGGGCTCATATTTGATCTAATGCAGTAGACTACCAGATTTTTTTTAAACAGATAATTCATATAGATATAAGTGTGAAAGGCAAATTTTAAAACTTTCAGAGGAAAATACAGAATATTTTTATGACTTTGCAGTAAAGGCATATAAAAATTCAAATCTTAAAAGAAATCTCCAAAAATTTAAAGAGCATATGTGTCAGAATGAAAATGTAAAGCCATGATGATTTTGAGGAATATTTTTAAAATGTAAACAAAAACTTAGCATTTAAGATAGGAAAGCAAAGTGTTGCTAGAGAGCCAGCCACCTTTCCTACAGTTGCTTTATAAATAAAGTTTTACTGGTATACAGCTGTAACATTTTTAACCTATTAACCACGAATAATACTAGCCTACAAGAGAGCTGGGCAATTTTGATAGAGGCTGTAAAGCCTAGAATATTTGCCATCTGGCTTTTTGAGGAAATCATTTGCTTGTCCCTGACAAAGAGCATTTACAAAGAAGAACTATCAGGCTATAAGGGAAAAAAAATCACTAGATGGGTACTTTACAAAGGATGAAATAACTGTTTATAAGTATATGAAAATATTCATGGTAGTAGTTTAACACCATAGATAAGCAGACACTTGACAATATGAGGCCCTGGGAAGCAAAGGAAAAATTCTCCTGGAACAGCTGAGTTGTAAAATATTCTGGGCTCTTTCCTTTCTCAAGTGTGTGAATTTCCAACCCAACACAGTGCCATTTTCCAAGGACATGCCTGCCCTTTATTTCTTTGTCTGTTTGACAGTCTAAAACTTGAAGATAATAAAAGAACACAAGAAAGGCTGATGAGATGGGTCAGAGGGCAAAGGTACCTGCTGTCAAGACTGGTCACGTGAATTCAGCCTTTGGGACACACATAGGGGAAGGAGACATGTGCATCATGGCATCACACACATACACACACACACACACACACACACACACACACACACACACACTCAAATACAATAACAATGCTTTGAAGGAACATGAGGAAAAGTCTGGAAATAATGTGTTTAGTGCCTTGAGTACGGAAGGCCACAGTACTATGGGTAAAATGTGTACATTAAATACACATGAATTTCTGCCTATCAAACCTACTATCAGAAGAACATGAACAGAAATAATATAGGATTTCTCAATCACAACAACAGAATAATAGGACAAACTACCTAAGAACTGCAAATATTAGGTTAAAGAAGGGTTGGTTATTATAACAGAAAATTTATGCGTTTACTCAGTATTTAAAAATTTAAGGAGGAACCCACTAGAAAAATATACACATTTTAATTTATACATTTATTTATTTGTTTATGAACATCTTGCCCGCATGTGTGTCTATGTACCATGTGTGGCCAGCAGAGGGCAGAAGAGAGCATCAGATCCCCTGGAACTGGATTTATAGATGGTTGGGAGCCACCGAATGGGTGCTGGGAATTGGACCCTGGTCCTCTGTAAGAGCAGCCACTGCCCCTCACTGCCTGGCCATCTCACCATCCCCTCTGGAAATATTTTAAAGTTGGAAGCACAACTCACTTCAGTAGTGAAGATTCAAAGGAGAGTACTATTCCTTATCATAAGGGGCATTTGGGGGTTACTGTTTTATTTTTCCTATGTAAAAGCATTATTTTTTTATCTAAAGAATTAAAGAAAAGCTAATGGTCAGTTGGGCTTGCTTAGACAGAACGTCTGGGCCATCTGCTTTGCTGTTTCCCTGCCCATCAGAATATAGAGCCTGCGTAAGAGAGCTTCTGCCCAAGCTCTTCTGATGGCTAACGCAACATTTAAACACTTACCATCAACAGGGATACTCTTCAGCAGGTCTGTGTACTCCTGCAGTGTTAGCTCTACTCCCATGTCTTCTAGAATATTTTCCAAGTCTTTGATATTTTCTTCACTTCCTAAAAAAAGATAAAAGAATAGGTGGCAAACTCATGTTACTCTGAGACCAGGTGATATTTTAAAATAATTATTCATGGGGCTGGAGAGATGGCTTAGCACTGGCTGCTCTCCCAGAGCTCCTAGGTTTGATGCTCGGCACCCACATCTTTAACTCCAGGTACAGAGGATTTAATACCCTCTTCTGATTATCCTGGGCTCCATGCACACATGTGGTGCCCAGATATATTTGCAAGCCAAACACCCATGCACATAAAAAAGAATCAATAGGTAAAATTTTGTGTCAGGTGTTATAGCACACAACTTTAATTCTACCACTCAAGAGGTCAAACCAAGAGGATTAAAAGTTCAAGCCTAGCATGGTTAATATAGATTGAGTCCAGCCTGTGCTACATAGAGAGGCTCCGTTTTGGAAAGTAAAATGAGGGGTTGGAAAGGTGGCTCAGTGTTTAAGACACTGGCTGCTCTTCCAGAGGACCTGAGTTCAATTCCTGGCACCCACATGGCAGCTCACAAGTGTCTACACCTCAAGTTCCAGGGGATCCGACACCCTCACACAAACATACGTGCAGGCAAACATCAATGCACATAAGATAAAGAGATAAATTATTTAAAAAATGAAAAAATGACTGAAAAAATAGGTGTCACTTTGCAGTGCTAACCTCAGTTGTTAATTGAAGAAAAGCACAGGCCCCTCCTAGTCATTTCTAATGTGATTTAAAAAGGCTTTCTTCCCTTTGCCCCAGTAACTTAGGTGATTTCACACAGGCATCAAATATAGCACATAATCAAACATTTGTTGAAGATTTCATTTTACATTTTAACCATTTAGGTAATTCATTAAAATAATTTTATAGTCCAGGGTTAAATGGCTTTGTTATTCAAATTGTTTTAAACACTATTTCATAATTTATAATTCTGGATTTTTTTTAAGGAATAAAGAACTGAGGTTACATTAATTAAAAAATATAGAGGAAAGATATCTTACTGTTCACGAAGCACAGTTAAAGAATTACCCTTAAAATATAGACAATTCAGTTATAACTGTGAGTGGACGTAAGCAAGAGCGAAGGAGAAAAATGGAGAAATAAGAGAGAGTTACTATTCAGTGACGAGAGTGAGTCTTGGATTGGTAGAAAATCAGTCTCACCTGTGAGAGTTTTTACTTCAGCCATCAAGCCTTGGAAATCAACTTTCCCATCTATAAGGATAGATATTAGAACACAGACATTGAAAAAAATATGCAAACAACGTTTACTTGACCCAAGAAAATTCTCCCTACTGTGTTCTGAAAATCATCCTTTATTTTTAATGATTAGCTCTTAGGAAGCCATGGCATACTAGCCAAAGGCACTCTGTCCCCATGTTTTAACTAAGAGGTGATTTTAAGGATGTTAACTTTGTAACAATTTATTTTTATGTATTTTCTACTTATGCATTATGTTCTAAAACTAAAACAATAATTAGGAAGAATACACAGACTAAAAATGCCAATTAAAAATATTTTTTAGAAAAAATTTACTTTGTAAGGTTTACAAAAAGCATGAAGATTCAGGTGAATGATAAAAGATGAACCGTGTACATGCTAAACACAGTATGTGCATCAGACCCACACAAGCCCCAAACCAGACCAAACCCACTGAGGCAACTTGAAGGCAGGCAGATGCTAAAAGATATAAAAAGGACATTTGACGAGCATATGATTATTTAAAAGGGAATATAACCAATATGAATTTGTATGTACTTAATATAGGTTCATATCTGTAAAGCAAAAATTGACAAAAACTTACAGTGTAGACTAACCCACAGTCTTGCTAGCTGGTCTTCTCTTTGGAAGCCCCACCCTAGGGGACCCCGCTTTGCCAGGGAATGCCAGCTGCTGCCTTAAATGGGGCTTCTTCGACCCATTTCTGCAGGATGTTTAGAAGCCCTGCTTTGATGATGTTACCTTCTGCTTGTTTCTTTCACTTGGAAGCTTCACGGCAGGGGATGTTCCCCTGTCCCTTGTTCCCAGAACTCTCTTTATTGGGATATAGTTGACTACCACACTGCCTTCACAGGGCTTCATCGGTTGGTTTCTGCTGGATGCTTTGGACACCTTATTTGATGATATTCCTCCCTCCCTCCCTCTCTCTTCTTTTACTTTATACTTAATAATTTGACCCTAAGCTGAAATTTGCATTTGGAAATTAAAAATGACAATCTTAAGAAAACTTAGCAAAGCACAAAGGACAAGTTCAATGAACCAGTTTGCAAGCAATGTTCTACACAAGCAGAGCAGTTAACCACAGAGCCTACCTTTATCTGGTAGGTTTTCTTGTAAACGATCAAGCTCTTTTTCTGTGAGTTTGATTCCCATGCTTTCTAGAGCAGTGTTTATCTTATCTGTTTTAACCTTTCCTCCTTCGAAAAAGAGATATAAAGGATGAGGAAATTCATTAATATGAGAGATATTTTAAGTACTAGAACTGTGTTAGCTGTGTTATATTAAAATACAAAGCAAACACAATGAATTTTTGGATACTAATATTGCTTTTAAGTATGAACAAATACCTTTAAAACTCTGTACTAAATAACTTTACGGTGGTAAAACTTCAAGTTATAACAGAAGAAAAATAATGAAATGAATATCAGAAGAGCCTTGACACAAGAAATACTTGTTTCCACAAATACTTGGAAATTTTAATAGAGCTGGATTCTTTGTGCTTGAAGATAGTATTGAGTATATATTATTAAAATAGAAAAAGCTTGTATTGGCTTAAAAATACATATCTATCTCTATAAACCACCTGACATATCAGAGAAGAACTGAGTAGAATTTTCTGAAGCTGAACATGAATTGAGGATGGTAGTGTGTGGAAGAGAAAATGATTTTAAAACTGTAAAGCAGGGGCCCAAAAATCAGAAAAGCTAGATAGATGTTAACATGGGGTCATGGGATGAGAGAGCCATCAGTGCTTCATTTTTAAAATGGTGACGTTCAATTTACTTAATGATAACATTTTTCAAATTATAAAACACTATGAGCTGACCCACGAAATTCTTCAAGGATTATCTTGACTGTCTTTTTCCAAAGGGACTAAGACTACCAGGAAGCATCCTTCCTACAACCAGAGCCTTCCTCTCCACAGCTGTCACATGGAGACTGTCCAGCTCTTCAATTACTCCCCCCAATCCCTCCTTGTTTTTGAATTAATTAGTGGGGAAAGCCTTAGCTATAGCCTTATGTGTTTGCCTACACTTGGTCTTAGCTCAACGTCACTAAAAATATGTTCTAGCTAAAAAAATAATAATGAAACCATGGACTTTGTTTTATTTGACTCATCAGGTAGAGGTACCAACCATCGCATCTGATGAGCTGAATTTGAGCCCGAGGGAAGGACAGCACCAACTCCCACAGGTTGCTTTCTGACCTCCTCATGTACACCACACACATGCACACATGCTCACTCACACAAAATAAGTTCTTCTAAGAGGAAAACAATGCTTAATATTTCTAACAGTGGGTGTGATTGATTTGGGGTCATCTGTGCTTTGTAAACTAATCCCAGAGTCGTTCTTGTCATATTTTTTATTCAGATGACAAGTTTATAGTTTATTTTGAAAATATAAGAGATTGTGAGACATTTCACAAAGACAAAAACAAGTCATTACAGATAAAAAACCATTTATAATAAAGAAGATAAATTCAGAAAGTATGATAACTCTTAAAAACACAGCTTAAACATCAATTCTCAAATTGCTTGTTACTCACCTTTGAAAGACTTTACCCCATTCAGCAGTCTGTTCTTATAGACCTTCCCAGAATCTACAATGAAAAACATACTTAATGCCAAACAAAATGTGATACAGATACTCGTAAAAACATCCATTTATTCTTTTCTCCTTATTCTGGCCATTTTTTATTGTTTTGGGGGGGGATGTGGTTACTGAAGCACAGGCTGGCCCCGAACCTCTTGAACATCCTGAGTGCCAGTGTTTGAGACCTGTGCAAACAAACACACTCAGCTACACACACTTCACTTTCAGGAAGAATTTTTATTATTTATTGAATAAATGTGTTCTTATGCCCCAATAAAACCTGAAGAATTTAGAAATGAGAACTATCAGTATGACAGACTGTGCAATTCAAACACCTGACATGATTTTTATTTAGTTTTAGAATTCCATACATGAGTACACGATGCATTTTTATCACAGCCACCTGCCTTGGACTTCTCCCTGGTCCCCTCTTAAATTCATGTTCTCTTCCTCTGCAGTTACTGTTGCTGCAGATATCACTGTATCACTGTCCATATCTTCCCGACTCCCATCAGTGTGCCCACATACGTGTGGGACACTCTTGACCTCTTCAACACGGGTAACCTATCTGCAGGCTTGCATGGACTCTGCAGAAGAGCTGTCTGAATAGGCTCAACTATGTTTTTGCCCACTTTACCCCCCCCCCCCCATTTTGCTTTTTCCACTCAGTTCTAAAAATTGCTAATAGCAGCAGTTTCCTTGGATTTATCTTCCTAAGGCTAGCACTGCACCTGGCTGGAGGGGCCGACCGTACAATGCCTCCTTATGCCCCAACATCCTAGGTTAGGGGTGAGAGGGCCTTTGCATGCACAACATGAACTTTATTTATAAATGTTTAAAACATTACATATTAAAAAGGAGCCTCCCACAGCCCTATAAAGCTGAGCTCACCGTCCACAGGCAGCTCACTGAGCAGAGTCATTTGCTCTTTATCTGTCAGCTCAAGGCCCATTTGGCTCATCACAGCAGGAAGAAATCTCATGTCCACCTTCGGTCCTTTGAAAAATACGAAATATTATCAACCTAGACATTATAGAATAATTATTTCAAGAAGCAATGTAATGTTAAATGGAGGTGTTTTTTTTTTTAATCTGAGGAAAAATTAAAAACAGCAAAATATGTGTATACAGGATCAAGAGGGGTCATGTGCCACATTTAATGGCTTGCACAGAAATGTTGGAACATATTTTATGACCCAAGGCGGAGTCAGAGAAGAAGAAAATAGATGTTATTTAAGTGACTCCTAATTAAGATATCAGAATCAGTTCCTTTGTGGATCTTAACCAGAAAGCACTGTATATTGTCCTTCTGGGCTTTTTGTTTTTGTTTGCTAAATTACATTATTTGCTCTTGACATAGATAACAAAGTCTTTTATGGTTGTTACTTGATATAGTCTGGGTGTTTATTAATAATGCTCCAGTAAACGAAGCTGCTAAAATAATGTCCTAAAAATCCCAGACGTTAATGTTCTACACATTTAACCAGCACAAGAGCAAAGATGCAGGACACACTTTATCGAGAAAAATATTAAAAATTAAAACAAAAAAGATAAACAGAACAGCTGAAAAGTCTGTTTGAAACTCTACTGCTGCATAAGGACCTAGGGGTTGTTCAAAGAAAAGTTGTCACCCACCTGTAAACACATTTAATCCCTTAAAGAATCTCTGCGTTGCAACTCTGCCATAGACTGCAGGAAGAAATTCAAAGGAAATGTATCATGTGACTTAAAGAGGGCAAGAGGAAAGGATTCTAGCAACACATTCGAGAACTTCTGCAGCTTTACCTTTTCATGAGAACGAGTCAGAATAAATAAACAAACGGCTAGACATTTAACAATTCCACTGTCATTCAGTTCTACCCAAAGCTTCTACGCTTAAGGGGTAAGACTCTGGCATTTATGCTATGCACCATTTATTTAGATCAGATCATTAAGACAAGGTTTAAAGCTGACTTATATAACACTTAATGATGTTTCAACTTGGAGTTTACTAACCACTTGCTCATGTCATAAATCTCAGCCAGTATCGACCTATTTTTCTAGGGAGACTTGCTGATTCTTTTGAGGTGTGAGTGTTAACTAAGGGTTGTTCCTGGGCTGGAGGATTATACTTACTGTTGGCACAGTAAAAAAAAAGACACCCCCTAAGTAGAAGGTATTTAAGGTATTTCCCCTAAGGTGTCAAAACTAATGTAGTCAGAACAGTATTAGAGAGTGGCCTTGAGGGGATGAGACAGAGAGAGGTGGAGAGAGGGACAGAGGGATGAAGAAATGCAAGAGAGAGATTTATTGCCAGCACTAAAAAACTGATGCTGTGGAAGTGTAAGTCATGTAAGAGGAACCTTGTATTGTGAAAAAACATTTAAAAATGTTTCATAAATAGCACATCATCAGTAATTGATACCCCAGGAAGAAGAGCCACCATCACTAAATTAGCAAGACTCAACAAGACATGGATGCACATTTATACAAGATTACTATAAATGCTATAATGCTATAGAAAAATTCCACTAAGATTTCTGATATTATTCTGAAGATATTAATTTCAATTTGTTCTTATCCTGTAAAGTAAATATATGCCTATCCCATATGACCCAGGTATTCTAGAGTATATATTTCTAGGTACATATCCATCGAAATTCTTGGACAGATGCATCATGAGGCACACTTTGGGAAGGAATCATTGTAATGGTGAGAACCAGAAACAATAAAAATATCCACTAAGTAGGAAAATTATAAATAAATTGTGGTATATTAATGAACTAAAGTATTTCATAGCATCAAGGAAGTACTACTTTTATAGCATTTTTGGGCATTTTGGGGGATTTCATATTGAGGATGTAATTTGCAGGAAATCTATGAGACATTGTAAGATAACATTTTAGTAAGTCTCACAAACAGGTAAATACATATTTAAGAATTGTTAAGGAACACATACCCATACAGTTATCTGAAAACAAGTGATTTTAAAACAAGGAGGCTATAAACATAAAATTCATCATAGCAGTAAACTGGCAGAGGTATGAGATGGAGGAAGAACCCATGTGAATAAAAAAATCATTGTCCATTTGTAGTGCTTATTACATTAAAAAATCATTTACATTTATACTTTATAGTGTGCATTGTATAAGCATAATTTACCTTTCCAAACATCATATGTAAAACTATGTATTTGATGTCAGCTGCATTTAAATCATTCATGGTTTCCTCTCTTGCCAATCGTTGGTACAACAGCTGGCCAGTACTTCAAAATGCATGGCCAAAATCAGTTGGCAGGAAAGTGACAGTGTCAGTTAAATGCATTTTAGTGACTCCTTATGCTGATCCATATCTAACATGTCTTTTATTGTCTCAATTTTTATATCTTAAGAAATTTGGGTGATTTGAACAAAGCAAAAAGAAATGCATTTAGATAAATCTGGAATTATAGTTATTTTTCAAGTTTGATTTTTTTACAATTTAAGCACTTCCTACGATTTAACATGTAGTAAGCTTACCCATAAAACAAAAGTAATACTGTTAGAAGTAAATGAATATATACAGAAATATATCTGAAAAAATATCCTACTGAAGGGCACATCCATCAGTAGCAATGATAGAATGACTGGTGTGTGATCAAAATGGGTACTTTCAGCCAAGAGTTTTTCCCAGGTTCATACTGACCCATCTTCCTCATTTGTGGTAGAATTACTCTGTGACTTGATGCTAGTAGCTGTTATCACCATCCCAGGCACAGACAGCTGGAGCCCAAGAAGGCCAAACTTGGACTAGGATGAGTAGCTCAGAACAGAGCAGTGTGTCAACAGTGCTCATGTGAATCCTCCATCACCCTTGCCCTGTGCCAGCTGCCAGGTTCTGCCATGGCTCCACGGCAAAGGAATGTGTGCTCAACCTATCACTCTCCTGTTCCTCTCTTGCTTTGTGGCAAACGTCTGGATTAAGTGAAATGATCATTTCAGTGGATGGCTGGGGCGCTTAAGTTCCCCTACACTTAGCATCTGTTTGTCATTTTCTGCGCAATCCATCTTTCACAGTCTCCCTCTAGCTCTTCCTAGCCTAGCAGAGGATCTGAATAAATTCATCTCATCACTCAAGTGACAGGAACTGTATCATGAACAACAAACGTGAGGTCATCACTTTCTCTTACATTTAAAAAAGCCCAGCTGTGCCTGATGAACATTTAGGGATTGGTTAACTGTGGCATGCACACAAGTTCCAGGTTTTTTGACTTAAAAATATCTTTAACGCTCACCATCAGAAGGCATGCTATCCTTCAGATCCTTAATTTCTTCGTTTGTGAGCTTCCAACCCATATTTTTCAAAACTGTGTCGGTTTTATTGATATTAACAATCCCACCTAGGAAAATAGAGAGGAATTTGTAAAAACAGGATGGATTTTAATTCCAAAGCTCCTTATTTCATTTAAGTTTCCAGTCTCTGCGAGACCATTTAGGCCACAAAATGTCAATAATAGGCTTAAAAATGAAATACATTTCCTCAGTTTAAACTGTGGTGCTATGATTACAGAACTCCCACGGAGCAGCATAAAGTCTCATCAGCTACTGTCAAGGCGAACTCTGGTCCATGGCTTGCTTTCTTCTCTTCTCTTCTTCTGAAGGTAGGGATGGAACCCTGAGCTTTATTTATGGTAAGCAAGAACTCTATCACTGAGCTAGAAAACTAGCCCCATTCATAATTTTCAGACAGGCTGAGGCATCATTTATTTATATTAATAAGAATTTCATCTTTTCACTAACAAGTAGCTCTGTTGTTAATTTATAAGATTATAAGGTTCATTATCTCAGCTCCCCACCTAGACTGTCTAAATAATTTCCCCTTTGGCTCACTTCCTTATACAGCTTTCATTTTCAACAAATGGAAATACAGCTAAAAAAGTAAAGACAAACCCTCTGATGTAAAGATCACATTTACAAAGGAAGATAAAGATGCATTAAAATGTATGTAAGTTGATGGGTCTCTTCTGTTTGTTCTAATGCTCTTCACTTACCGTTAAAAGACTTCAAACCATCCATTACTCTGTTCTTGTGGACTTTGCCATCAGCTACAAGAAACAGGAACCGGGTTACATACAAATGACTCATGTTGGGAGTCACGAAGGCAGCAAAAGTCATAATTTAAGGAAAAAGAAACTAGTGACTTGTGGGGACTTGGCTCTCCCCTTCTACCATGTGGGGACTGAACTCAGATCATTAGGCTTAGAAGCAAGTGCCTCTACCCTCCAAACCATCTTGCCAGCCTTCCACTTTCTTCTGAGACCTGATCTCTAAACCTGAAACTTGCCAATGACTTGCCAGCAGGCCTTTGGGATCTGCCTGTCTCTGTTCTTGCAGTATTTAGTTATAGCACAGGCTGCAATGCCCTGCTCTCTATGGGAGTGATAGAGATTTGAACTCGGGTCCACATGCTAACACACTGTCTTATTACTGTACTATTGCTGTGATAAACACTATGACCAAGGTAACTTATGATCATTTAATTTGGGGCTCACAGTTTTAGACAGAGTTCATGACCATCATGAGAAGGAGCATGGCCTCAGGCAGGCAGACAGGCATGGTGCTGAAGTAGCAACTAAGAGTTTACACCTTGAGACACAACCACGAGGGAAAAAGAACTAACTGGTAATGGTATGGGTTTCTGAAACCTCAAAATCCAGGAACACACCTCCTCCAACGAAACCATACCCCCAGTCCTTCCCAAAAAGTTCTACCAACTGGGGATGAAGTATTCAAATATGAGTCTATAAAGACCATTTTTCTTTTAAACCACCATACATGGAAAGCATTTCACATATATCTTCAGCCCATAGGTATTATTTTAAAGATGAAGAATAAAGGATTATTAATTTCTTTAAAATTATTGGTAATTTTATCCTCTACAAGCTTACATACTGTATTCATTTGAGTATCATATACAGGGATGATTTTTAAATTGAATCTTTAACAATAATTTTAAAAACCTTAAAGTTATTTAATGTGTATTGATGTTTTGCCAGTGTGCATGCCTGTGCACCACATGTTTGTTTGGTGCCTACAGAGGCCAGAAGAGGATGTGAGATTCCTGTGAGACTGGAGCTACAGATGGTTATGAGTCACTATATGGGCGTTGGGTATCAAACTTAGGTCTTCTGGAAGAGCAGCCAGTGCTTTTAACCGCTAACCCATCTCTCCAGGCCCAAAATTCACTTATTTTTATTTTATGTGTGTTCATGCTTTGTCTACTTAATGTCCACAGTGGTCGAAGAGAGCACTGGATCCTCTAATGCATGGTTCTAAGATGTTACGCATGTGTCAGGCGCCAAACCAAGGTTCTCTACAAGAGCAGTAGCTGCTCTTAACATTGCTCCAGCCCTATCTAACGTCTTTTAACTTTTAAAAATTATTTTCTCTACTTCATTTTCAGCCTTCTAGTGCAGTTATAGGTCTCAAGTGTTTCACTTTAATACATCATTGTCATCTGTTCATCCATCCATCCATCCACCCACCCAACCATCCACCCACCCAACCATCCACCCACCCAACCATCCATCCATCCATCCATCCATCTATCCATCTATCTATCTATCTATCTATCTATCTATCTATCTATCTATCTATCTATCTATCTATCCATTCATCTATAATTACTTTGGCATGAGATAATTTATGTAAATTAAATTTAAATGTTTTTTTGATACATTTTAGAAAATGTGCATAGACATTGTCAAAGCCATAAACTGTACACTACAATCAAGACTGTTCGTGTTTTAAATGCTTACCACTGACGGGGAGCTGTTTAAGCAGTTCCTTTTGTTCCTTGTCTGTGAGAATTATTCCCATTTCCTTCAGAACACTTTTCATATCACTGACATCAATGTCTCCCCCTTCAGCATCAGAGAATCAGGCATATGTTAGTTTCAGAGAAAACTCTTCTACCTCCAAACACATGTGAAGGTCTCTTCAGCTACCATAGCCATATGAGTTACCACAAATATTCCAAGTGCTTGCAATTCTCATTAATTTGGACAGAAATATAATTTTTCACTCAACGTAATAATAAACATAAAGATACAGTTTACAAGAGGTAACTTAGTAGATCATGAGTAAAAAATCTACTAATTTTACCCAAATTCCATTTCTCTCCTAGTTTCCCTGTAAGAAAAATTTTATCTTTATAAAAATTTGTCTATAATTTTCTGTGCTAATTTAGATTTTGAAGTAAGTGATGGTGACTATCATGATAAATATTCGAGATTCAAAATAATTTTTCTATCAGATCTTTGGACCAAAATAGTGCCAAAATGCAAATGTTCTAAAGTACAGTTGCAGGTAGCTCATCAATATGGAAGAAAAGAAACAGCAGAAAAGCCAATAAAATAATAGCACAGTATAAATATATAATTTGGTATAACTTTAGAATTATAGATACTAGCCTGTAATATCTTCCACTGTTTCTAGGACTTTGTCAAGATGAATCTTCCCATCAGCTGCAAGAAAAATCATAATTGGCATGAGAGATTAAAAATTAAGAACTGAAATCTGTCACACGAATTTGAATCAATCAAAATTTATTTCATGTACACTAAGGACAGAATATGTTTTATGTTTGGTAGAGAATTGGCAAAGAAAATATTTTCTAAGCTTTATATTCACAGAAATGGTAAAATAATAGATTAATGGTGTTGGATGTGATTCTGAAAACCCATATTTCTATTAAAAACTCCAGGTTCATCCAGGATCTATGCTGATGAGTCAATTTTCACTATCTTCTCTCTCTCTCTCTCTCTCTCTCTCTCTCTCTCTCTCTCTCTCTCTCTCTCTCTCTCTGTGTGTGTGTGTGTGTGTGTGTGTGTGTGAAAGACAGGGGGGGTTTCCATGTATAGCCCAGGCTACCCTCAACTTTCAATCTTTCTTCCTTGACTTCTGAGTGTGGCACTCACCTTTGGCTACGTTTTATCTTTTGCTATTTTAACTGATAACTTGGAATGACTGACATGTGTTATTGACCTTTTGTTACTAATGTATTTATAGTCTGGATAACTGTTTCTACCATCGATGGGGAAAAGGATTAGTGAGCACTAGAGTCATGAACACATAGTGCCATTTCACTACCAAGAAAGACGTAATCTCTGGTGGGAGGGGCTACGAGGTCAGGGCAGTAAGAAGGTGGTCTGAGGCTCAACAATGTATGGAGTAGTTGACCCAGAGTATGTCCTGGGAAGAACCTACCCAAGGCAACTCTACACTCCAGCTTCCTTCTATTTTCCTACTTGGACTCATTAGGTTACACAAATTCAGTGATAAATTTATGAAGAATTTCAGAATATCAAATGGCAGCCCATTAAATCTGAAACATAACATTCTTATGAGCCTGAGTTTCTATTCACTTTACATGATGATACACCATGAAGTTCTAAACTTTTGTCATAAAAAACTAAATAAAAGATACTCAGTATAGACAAAATTTATTCAAAAGACTCAAAAGAAAGGCTGTATGAACTATAGCTCCTGTTCCTTAGGCCTTCATAAAGCTTTTAGACAAGTCTTTTAAATATATGACTAAGAGTCACAATACTGTAGATAATAGCAATCAGACAAAATGCCCAGTAACTACAACTTAAGAAACACGAGGTTGAAACTGGGTGGTGAAAGAGAAGCCAAGGTCTTCAAGAGAAAGGAGGGTCCCGTGACTCCCGCTCTCTAAGCCAGCTCCCCTACTGGAGAATTTAAGACATGCCTAGGAAGCAGCTCATGACAGACTTCTCAGTTGGCAAAGTTGAGGAGATGATCCAGTCAGGAAGTGCTATACAAGAATTCAGGTGAGTTCAAATCCCCCCCCCCCACCCATGTAAGAAGCCACACATGAGCCTGTAGTCCTAGAATGGAGGATGAAGAGGCAGGAGGATCCCAGGAGCTCCCTGGCCAGCTAGTCTAGCTAGCTCTTCTTGGTAAGTTCTAGGCTGTGAGAGGGAACCTGCATCTTATAAGCTGGAGAAATGATGATTAAGGAAGACGTCTGACATCAACCTTTGGTCTACACACACACACACATGCACACACACACATACATAGACACACACATGCATGAACACATACATATGCACACACATGCATGCACACATGCACACACACACAAGCATACGCAGGCACACAATACACACACATGTTCACATATGCATGCACACACACACACATGCACATGACTTGTTTCTTGGGAACAAAACAGCTGCACAGTGACTTCGGGCTTGTTACACGAGAACGTAGTTATCTAAGGAAGGTAATGAGAGCATGGTCCTAATTAACTTGTACTAGTTAGATTTAGTTATAGATAGTCACGTAATTTTTTTTCTATAATGTGCTGGTTGCCCTGAACTCACAGGATGTGCACATGGGTTCGGCAGCTATTAATGAATTTATATCTTTCCAATTAGGAACGGCAGCTTAATTTGTTCTCACTCTTTTGCTTTTTCATTCACTTATCCAGTATTTCTGTCATTTGTCATCTGCGTCCCTTTCTCCATTTCCTTCTGTTCTAGGGAGAATGACTCTGTTGTATTTAAACAGGACACATCTTCAATTCTAAGTGTTTTGAAATAAAAAGTTTACCCTGAAAATTAAAGGCATTGCATTTGACTGACAGATTTAGGAAGAAAAAGAAATTAAGGAAAAACCAAACAACCCAGTTATAAACAACTACCAGCCTGGGGAGGCGCACCAAAACAGGGTGATCAGCTTCTACAGCTGAGCTATTGGGCTATGAATGCCTATATGACTATCCAGGACTCTTCTCTCTGGGCTGGAGAGGCTGAAGCAGGAAGGTGGCAGGTTCAAGGCCAGCCTGGGCTGCATAGTGCAACTTCATCTCAGAAAAAAAGGAAAACATCTGCTGTTCACTTTGCTGAAATCGCTTTCTGAATTCTCTGAATGCCTGAATCTGAGAGTGGCCCAGACCTTAATGTCCAAAGATACTCTGTTGAATTTTTTCCCTTTTAAATGCCCTAATATACATTAACTAATTAATATTCTTAAATTGGGACTGGTTTCTCCCTTATCTTTGAAAAAAAATATATAATATATATACATATATGTATGTATGTATGTATATAACCAACAAATACATTAAGTGTATATTCCTTCTCACAAGCTCATAATATCAATTCTTGTCTAACATCCACCATGATACACAACACTCATAGTAAATATGATGATATATTGTGCATCAAATAAAGTTTGCCTGAAGACCAGAGGGTAGAGCCAGACACAGAGTTAGCCACAGGCAGTGGTGGCACATGCCTTCAATCCTAGCACTTGGGAGGCAGAGATCTCTGTGAGTTCAAGGCCAAACAGAGCCAGGCAGAGGTGGCACAGGCCTTTAATCCCAGCACTTGGGATCACATACCTTTAATCCTAGCTCTAGAAAGTCTGAGAAAGGAAGTGATATGGCTGGGAAGAGAAAGGAATACAAGGCAGGAAGAGATAAGAGTTTTCCCTTCCATTTTGGCCTTGTGGTTGGCTCTCTTTACTTCTCCTGTTGGATATGGGTATTTGTGGAGGTAGGATCTTCCCCTTTCTGCCTGAGGAGTTGGTGGGTGAGAAGCGGCTGAGGATTGTCCCTCTGACTCTCTGATCTTCCAGCTTTTTCCCCAATATCTGGCTGCAGGTTTTTATTATAATGCCAGTTAGGATTCCTGCAAGTGACTTCCACTGTGGTAACCAACACTCACCAGTAAGGGGTAGATTTTCTGTCAGACTTTCATGTTCTTTATCTGTGAGTTCAATGCCCAGACTTCCCAGAACAGTGTCTAGGTTATTGACTTTAACCATTCCTCCTTGGGAAACAAACAAAGAAAAAGAATTATGAAGAAAATGGACAGTGGTTCCAAAATATGCATATATCCAGGCCTATGATTTTAATCTTATATTTTAGCACAATAAAAAGGATAAACATATAATTTATTTGTAGTAGTGAGTGAACATTGGAAGTTAGCTCAGCAAATCAGCTATAATCAAGCCAAGAATCTACAACAGAAATATTCTAAGGTTGAAGCATTGCTTGGTTATGAGCTTCAAGTTATACAGCCTTAGTAATATGCAAGAGTATATCAAGGGTAGAGTTGACTCCATGGGGCAAAGGAGGAAAACACGGGGTAAGCCTCCATTTAAAGCAAGGCCATGGCGACACTTGATAGTAACAGCTCTAGTTCCTGGTAGTTTTTGCTTCATTGGTACAGTTTGAGATGTAGCAAAATTATAACCACTTTATCCACCCAAATATCACTGACAATACATTCATCATCACAAAATTCTGCAAGTACATTGCTAACTGGCATTCTCCAGGAAATTTGATCTCTTAGTTTGGCTGCAACCTGAGAGAGACTTCTTGCATCTCACATCAGCAATCAAACTCGATGGCATTACTCCTTCCTTCCTACTCTCTGTGAGGAACGGAGAGAAAAGCAGCCTAGCCACCATCCATGCTTTTTTCTTCATTCCCTGCTAAATGGCTTTAGGGGGAAATGATTATATTATTAAAAATAAAGAATTTCTGATTTGTGAAATAAAATTAACAATCCTTTTAAATTGTTGTTGGGTGAGTTCCCAAGAAAAGAGTATTATTTTCTATATTACTATATCTTATGTGTAGTTGAATTTTTAAGTGATTATTTGAGGGTGCAATTTTAAAAGGTTCAAGGATGGACACTTGTACTGATAAAATAAAGTGCTGACTGTAGGAAATGGGAAATCTAAATATAGAGGCACGGGCACGATTAAAACTGTTATAAAGATGCATGTTGACTTTCTAGCAGATTTTCATGCCAATCACACTTCCTCCAGACCTTTCATGGATTTCACTTCTTCCACTAGTCTGTTCTTATACACCATCCGAGCATCTGTAAGGAAAAAAAGCAAAATGATCTCTCAAGGAAGAGCAAGTCATACAGTTACTGAGCTCTAGTACGTAGGATTTTTAAGCTGTTCTTTTATAAGAGAAATCCTACCTAATGTCCTAGGAAATGAAAATAACCTTTAAAAAGTAAATTCTCACTCAGTGGCAAAAATGTGTATGTCAGCGAAACCAATGAGGAAAGGTCCAGAAACTCGCTCCATTTCCCTTGTTTCCTCTCCTGTTCCCTTTCCGAGTGGGTCACACTGCAGCCATTTTATCTATTATGATGGCTGTTATTAATGAGCTTGGCGAGTCTCAGATTTATAGCAGAGAATGCATTTTTTTCATGTTCAGCACTTCTTAGAGGAAATAACTGAAGAGGTGAGTTTAGAAAACTGTGCAGTGAGTCCCAGGCAGCCAGTCCCTGAAGAAGCAGCTGTATGACTCACAATCCATGGGGAGGGCTTGAAATAACACCTCCTCTTCTCTCTTGGTGAGTTCAATCCCCATGTCTCTCATCACTCTTGGTAGATCATCAGCATTTATCTTCTTTCCTTTTAGAAAACAGTAACATTAACATCTGGAGAACAGTCTAATTATGTCATGAGAACCTCATCTGTTCTGCCTCATCTAAAACTTCAGGTAGTACACTGGAAAAATTACCTTCAACTACAAAGAATATGGGGAAACCACAGACAGTGCAGCATCCCTTAATTTTATAAAAGGAATATGCTCTTATGATGAGTCTGTGTGCAGCTCAGAAAGCTGACCAGTACTTCTTGGTTAAGAGTTCTTAGCAGATTACAATGAGAGTTTATAATTCTGAAAGGAAAAATGAATGGAGAAATGTTTAGTTATGTCTTCACAGTGGCCCTGATATATGGATCCCATAAAAGTTTTAGCTTGTTATTTACTATGACATCAAGACGAGGGTTACTTTAATCCTGATGAAGTAAATAACATTATTGATTTATGAAAATTAGCCCCGTAAAATTTCTTTCCAAAGATAAAACATTTAAAATTTATTATTAAATCTAAGACAAAGCTCCAGTTAAAACAGTCATAAGACAAAATATATCAATTGAATAACCTGAAAATTATTTTAAACATTAATACACATCAAAGTAGATACTCACCAGTATAAGCGCTCAGAAAATTTAGTAACTTTCTCAATTCAACCTTCTCATTATCTGCTAAGAAAACATATATGTCCAATATAGATGTGCATACCGACACTTACTAAGATATGAAATACAAATAAATTAATATTTATACTCTATAATTTTATCCCATGTTTTTTTGTCTTGTGATCTAGAAACCTGAATCACAATTACCAGAGCGCATTCTATTATGGGAGAGGAAATTTAATTTGCAACTGTTAGGAGTAAGTTACAATATTAAATTATCTTATCCCATAGAGTCTGCTCGATGGTTCTTATACCCTAGAACACTGTTTATTCTATAAACTCTGCTTACATCAAGAACAAGCATTAGATTTACAAATTGCATGTGCTATAATGATAATGCTTTAATTTGTATTTGAAAAGGATATCCTTATGTAATGAGTTGATATTTTCTGTTTCCAGTTTCTTACTCTTTTGTCAGACAGATGTAAATAATCACCGCAATGATTAATATATTTTACAAAGCAGAAGCTCAATATTTATTTGTAAAACCAATTTAAAAATAATTGCGATGAAATGATGTTACACATCTAGAATAATGTGCTCAGAAATTTAAGGCAGTTTAGAATTTCAGATTTTTTTCCCCTTTATTACAAAAAAATGACTAAGATGTATTCCCTGAAAAATATGTTTTTCTAATTTAAAAAATATCTAAACACATGTTTTATGAGAAACTGATAATTAAGACCATTAACTCAAACATGCCCCCAAGAATCCGGAATTTTATTACTCATCCTACTGACAACTGAAAGTGACCAGAAGAGAGTATCAGTTGTCCACAGTGCCACTAAATCTCCACAGAGGAGAACTTCTGTTCTTTGTCTTCCTCTTTAACTAAAAAGTAAAGCAGGGTATCATCCATATGTTTGAAAGACTTATGTGCAGATAATTCAGATATTCCACAGCTTGATTTTATGGTGTGTGAGTTGTACTCAAGATAGTTGAAAGGTTTCAGTATGCAGAGCTATGTAACCATGACCACGATCTGAGAACACTTTCACCACCCACATCTCACGTCTATTAGTCAGTCTGTGCCCACCGCTTCACCCCACATCTACTCTGTCTTCACATTAACTGAATAACATCCTGATTCTTTGATTTACTGCATTTCAGCACTAATTCAGCTTTGACTGTGTTTCAGAATTTGCTTCTAAATTATTAAAGAGGTTAATTGAAAATATGGCCAGAGGATCACAGAGCTTGGGCTGTGAAGTGGGATAGTATGCAGCTTTATTATAAAGTAGCATTCCAAATATTATAGTTTGAATGTTTGAAGGCCCTTGGTATGATCATGGGGCTGTGGTATCTGTCTCTTACGTTAATATGCTCTAGTTTTGAGTTGCTATTTTCTATTTTCCCAGACTTAACTCCCCCTCCAGACTTTCTTAGGCTATCTTCTCTAATTTCTTTTCTAGTCCTGGTAATAAGTTCTATTCACTCTTTTAGCATCCCCTTGGATTTAAATTAAAGTAATTTGCTGGCATATGTTAATAAAATAAAAAAATATCACTTTATTTTGAGTTCAATGTTTGTTTTTACAAATGTCATCTTAATGGAAAATTCTTTTTTGGCAACAGTTTTGTTGTAAGTTTTCACTGTGAACCATTTCAAATTCTATCTTTTTATTTAAGAATTTTAAAATTGATTTTACATAGCCAACCACAGATGGCTCTCCCATTCCTCCCCCTGTTCTCTCTCACCCTTCCTCCCTCTCTTACCCCCTTCTCAGAAAAGGTAAGACCTCCCATGGGAGTCATCCAAGTCTGGTACATTCCACTGAGAAAGGTCCAAGCCCCTCCCAACCCCCCACACCGAGGCTGCACAAGGTGTCCCACCATAGGTAAGGAGCTCCAAAAAGCCAATTCATGAACTAGGGACAAATCCTAGTCCAATCCCACGCAGGCTCCATAGCTGTCTCAAGTTCCTGGACCCCCACTAGTCTGGTTCCGTTGTCTCTGTAAATTTCTCATTATGACCTTGACCTCTCTTGTTCAAATAATCCCCCTTCCCTCTCCTTGACTGACTTTTGGAGCTCTGTCTGGTGTTTGGCTGTGGCTCTCTGAATCTGCTTCCATCAGTTACTGGATAAAGGCTCCATGATGACAGTTAGGGTGGTCCCCAATCTGATTACCGAGGTAGGCCAACTCAGGCACCCTCTCCACTAATGCTAGTAGTCTAAGCTGGGGTCATCCTTGTGGATTCCTGGGAACTTTCCTAGCACTAGGTTTCTCACAATAGAAATTTTTTTTCAGAGTTCACTATATAGATGTACACATTTTCGAGTTATCGTGAACATTTAGATTCACACGCTCACCATCAATAGGCAGTTTCTCTAGCAAATCTTCCTTCTCCATGTTTGTGAGTTTCATGTCCTTGTGTTTTAAAATCGTGTCAATGGCAGCAACATCCACCATTCCATCTTTGGAAAAAGAGGAATAAGATCAAATAAGCACAAACTATGACCTGAGCTGCGCATTGCTGTCATGGTATGTCATTCTCAATCCCAGTGCAGTGTGGTTAGCTGAGCAAGGACCACCAGGATGGATGTGGAGTTAAAACCCTATACCACTTACATAAATGAGAAAATGAAAATCCCATAAATGCAGGCCATAGGAAGGTTAATTCCAGTCCAGAAAATATGACACAGAATACGTTTATCTCAGAATTTCTAAGCATTCTTCTGATATTTTTGTTGAATTAAAAATATATTACAAGCTTGCAGAATCCTCATGATGATATGATTGACATCTATGTAACCCAATTAGTTTTAGGGACAGTGAAAAAGTGGGAAGATCATCCTCACCATTTTCTTGCCCTTTTCTCCTAGGGGGAATCCAATGTCTTACATGTGCTCAAATTCTTATGGTGATTTCACATGTATGCGGGAATGGGTTTGCATGCATATGTGGGAAATGGTTTGCGTAGCTGTAAAGCTACCAACAGCCTCGGTCCCTCCTTTCACTTCCATTTACATTCTTATAGTTATGTGTGTCCATATCCAACACGAAACTCTTCATTCCCTGTTACCTACTGTTCCGCGGTAACAGTGAGCCATTATTTATTGACACATTCTGCAGATGAATATTTAGGTTGTTTACAAGTTTTTGTTAAAAGAAACAGTATTGATTGCAATAACACAATATGTATGTGCATGTGTAAGGTCAAATGACCCAGTAGACAGCGCCTTCCCTCCACGTCAGTGGAACGTCTGGAGAAGATATGCATGTTTCTGTAGCTTTGCCTAGTCTCTCTTGATGGTGATGGAGTCGCTTCATATTCTAGGGATGCCTGGAGTTCCCACTGCTTGTCTCTGACTTCATACTGTTTGATCTTCACACTTTTTTGAAAGCCTGACACACATGTGTGTGATAACTTGATGATTTTTTTTACTTAGGTTTTCAGAACTGCTAGTGGTATGATGTGCCCTTTAAACTATTGACTGATGACCAAATTTCTACTACTGTTTTTACCCAATTTAACACTTGATCTTTGACTTATTTTTCCTTCCTTGTTTGTTTTCTATATTCTACAGACCCTTCTTCATTTGTTTTTAAAATAACCATGTATCAAAACTAGAAAAAAATCCTTTATTTATATTGAGATTTTTGAGGATTCTCCATACTGATTTCTGGATTGGCTGCACCAGTTTACATTCTCACGAGGAGTGAACAAGGGTTCCTCTTTCTCTACATACTCACCAGCATTGCTGTTAGCTTTGTTGGTATTAGGCATTATGCCTAGGTGAAATGAAATCTCAGCTATTTTAATTTGCATTTCCCTAATTGCTAAGGCTGATGGACACTTTTAAAGTATTTATCAGCCATTTTTATTTCTTTTTTTTTGAGAACTCTCTGTTCAGACCCATAGCCTCCTTTTTAATCAGGTCATTAGTTCTTTAATTATATGCATTTTGAGTTCTTCATATATTCTAGATATTATGATGTCACTCATCTTAGTGGTAACCACTAGCTGTCAATTAGACATAAAGCCCAATAAATAAAGGAAATATGCTGGATACTAAAGAACTAGCTGACTACTGGGTCTAGCAAGGTCATGGATCTTAGAAGAGAGACTGCTATTATAATGTTACCAGAGCAGCATAATTCTAAGACCTACCCTCATACACACAAATAAGCATAGCTCTTACCCTTTGTCAAAGAAGCTTCTCTTTACAGCAAAGAGACCACTACAGAAAGCAGCAACAGGTGTAGAAATCAACGAACCATGTCATTCCCAGTCCCAGTAGATAGATACATCTTCAGCCTTGCTCCTGCACTAAAGCTCAGGAACACGTGGGGGGTGGGATCTAGGCCCACGAGTTTTGGCCACGAGCAGATCTCATCAACTGAGAATGAGGCTAGAGGCTCTGAGACCGAGGGCAGGAGGAGATAAAGACGCCTGCACAGTTCATAGCTCAGGAGTGTACTGGGTAGCCACAGTGGACTCCCTGTCTGAGGGGGTTAATACTCAGGAGGACCTGAAAGTACCGACAGGATTTTCCACCTGGTGTCAATCTTGGGCTGTGGTTGCTTTCAGATTCCCAATGCCCTTGGAAGACTCCCCCTAGTTAAATCACTAGCTTCCCTGTGATCCTGGGAAGCTCAGGAGGGTGAGAGAACCCACCCAGCCTAGGAATGCAAAGCTAAGTGTGGCCAGTAGAGGTTCCTAGAACACAAAGGGAAAAAAAAACCTACTTTGGTGAAGACAACTCTGGTGGAAGGCAGACACCTGGTCAACGCTGACTCAGCTGCATCGTAAGTGACCGGTAAAAGGCCCGGGAGCTTCCCTGATCCCCGCCTTTCCATGCCTACCACTGCCAGCCTTGAACTTCTGAGGACCGAGGAAGGTTCTCTAACATTCCCTGTGAACATGGCTTGTTGATTGGTGGTGCTGTTGTTTCTCCCCTTGTGATTCCTGGCTTTTTGTTGCTACATGTTACTACATACTGCATTACAGGACTTTTTACTTTATTGTGTTTTAACATATTTTTGTTGTTCTTTTTCAAATATTCTCGTAGTAAAGTTTATACATTTTTTTAATTTGAGGCATTTTTCTTTTTCCTGTTTCTAGGGTCTTTCCTTTTCCCAGCTGTCTCTCCCAGCCTTTCCCCCCTTCTCCTTCTTACACTTAGTAGGATTTGATTTTGTCTTAATTTTTTTCTAAATGTTTGTGCACACATGCATGTACACGGGTGCATACGCAAGCATGTGTGTAAAATGGGTGTGTGTGGGGGTGAGGGGGGGAGGGGATCTAAAGCTAGACCATGGAGTGTGTGTGATAAGGAAGCTGAACGGGAACAGATGGGGAGGACGGGCACAAGGGGGCCAACGGGAGGGAAGAATGAGAATAAGGATAAGGACATTGGTGCGTGAAGATGCCCCGGGATAACCGTTACTTTGTATCCTTTCCTAAAATAGTAATTTAAAAGCACTTGAATGGTGCAGAAACTATGCACTAAAGGATTCTAAATCTGGAAAATACAAAGCATACTTCATGGTCATGAACTTTACCATATCCACTTACATCTAGAGGCGAGCACACCGTCCAGCAATCTACTCTGGTTCACCTTGTCGTTGGCTGCAAGGACAGAAATCAGGTCACATGATACAATTAAGCAAAGCAACACTAAAGACTTAACTTCGTGATTTGCCTCTGAACAGGTACGTCATGTTTGCAAAAGACAATACAAACTGGAAAAGGTTCTGAGTATGGTTTCCTGGACCCTGGGAGAATTAGCGCAAGCATTCTACTCTGCTAAAACAAAACAGAGGTGTCTTAGGTGCTCCCTGTTCTCCCTTTAACTTCTTCAGTCTTTCATCTAGAACTTTCTCAACCATTCATCTTTACATAGAAACCTGCAGCATTTTGAAGATATGTTCCCACTGGAATAAGAAAATAAAAATAGACATGTCCTTTTTTTAAGACTGAATAAATGACCGAATGATGGAGAAGATTCCAAACTATAATGACTGGGATTTCTTTCTAAGGTAGGGGACTGCATGGCTAAACTACTACCCCCGCCTTTTTGAGGATTCAAACATAAGTAGTCATGGATGTTTAGATTAAACAAAATTTGTGGTGCACTTCCCTCTAAAAACATTGTGCCCACCACCTTCCAATGCTTCAAAAGCTAGCACCCAGGAAGAGAGTTTCCTGTTACCAAGGTGTGTAATGTCTTCAGCAAGAGGCTCTTACTATCTGGTTATGGTGGACAACCACGAACAATTGTTTTGGGGGTCTCTGAGGCCTCCTGGACCTCTGAGGACTCACAGGGAGAGAACCTGAACCTGACACTAAGATTTTTATTTAGTAACCCATGTCTTCCAGGGATAACATTGTTCACCACATGAGGGACCTCTGCTCAGCTGTTTCTTCTTAAAAAAAAAAAAAGATGTTAATTACAAAACAGTAGTGTTTCATGTGGCTTCTTAAAGGCTGTATTGGTTTTAATAAATGCTTACCGCTAACTGGAAGCATACTCTCTACTTCCGAGCATTCTTCATCTGTGAGCTTTATTCCCATTTTTTCCAGAACATTTTTTATGTCTTTAACATTAACTTCTCCTCCTTGAAAATAAAAAAAAACTGAATGTTGATAAGAATGTAGATGTGATATGAAAATCTCTAAAGTTTGGAAACAAAAACATTTGCTTGTTAATCAGCAGTTTCAAAAGCTTCCTAATAAAGTGGTATAAGCATCATCAGTCAGTACATAAGCAACTGTAGTATCTTTAGTGATGGAGCAGAGCCACAGGGTACACAGTTTAGAGAGTCTAAGTTATTTACAATACCATAGATAGTTGATCCAAATTCAGTAATTCTACTTTTCTTTAAGTATGAATCCTGTTAGTTTTAGTTTTTGTTAACTACTTAATTAAGTTAGTTCAGTACAAGGTGCTGAACATATTTAATTCTAATAAACTAAGAAAATGCACTACTTCAGGTTTATATTTTGTATATTTGTCGGCAGCCTACTACTATTTACCAGACATATCTGCATTTTTCTGAGGGGAGAATTTATTTTATCTTGACCAGAATATTAATCATCTGCAGGTCCACTTGTTAACTCAGGTTTGTAACCGAATGAGTAACAAGGGTTCAGCTGACAGACTCCGAACCTAGTCCAGAGTACACCTAGATTTAGATAGAGTGGTCCTTTCATGCACTTTATGCTAAATCACATTTTCACTTGTTCCTTGTATTGTCTTAAAATGGTTTACTAGATGGTGTGTTCACCACATTTTGACTGTGACCAAGCCTTTCTGTTCTGTGTTCTCTGGGCTATCTAAATCTGATAGCTTTGATTGCAACCAGAAAAAATTTTCTTCCTGGTGTTCATATTATATACATTAAGGTATAGTTTAAAGTATGTCTTGGAAAATAGAGAACTTTCCATCAAGGCACTACACTGACGTAGATTAAATATAGGAAACCCAAAGTTAGCATCTTCATATAATTTATCATTCACAGGACTACTCAGACTATAAACGACTGTTAAAATAATTATAATTTGTCCACTTCATTGGTAAATCGTAATTATCTAAAGAAGAAAAACAATCTTATGAAAGATGGTAGATAATCTAGGCTTCATGGAACATGAGATCAAGATCACAGCCATTTTGCTTTACCGTGACAATGTCCAAGCAGTCATCAACGGTACATAAGTTAATGGAGGTGGGTAGGCCACAGCAAAATGTTTTCCCACAAAATTATTTGGCCTAAGAATTGTATTTGTAGCTTGCCATTCCTTATTCTAGATAATTAAACAGGAATATTTTGTGAACTGAGATGGTAAGATGGCAGAAAAAGGCACTGGTGTCAGAAGACAGCGTCAAAATGTAATTTAGAATAGTAACAGAGGACAACAATTAGAATAATTCTCACCTATAACATCTGTCACTGCATCTACCAGTTGACTCAATGGAATTTTTCCATTAGCTACAAGAAAATTCAAAATTAGGTGTTAAATTCAAAATATGCCACATGTAAAACAAACCAGAAGATGCAAAAGAAGAGATGAAACAATATCCGCTAGCTTTTCATCTTCATCTTTTATGCTGACCTCTGTATCAAGCTCAAGAATATAAACCACAGATTTTTACATTTAAACTCTACATATTGAAGGGGAAATGAGGTCAATTTTAATGGGAAAATGAAAGAATGCCATCGGTATTTAATGTGGCCCTTCCATATACCCTTTTGAGAAACACAGTTATAAGAGATGCTTTATGGGAGACATTTTTACATCTGATCTTAGCCAAAAGGCCAAGAAGCAATATGGTAAGTGTCAAATATGATTGATTGGAATCTAAAGATCTGGAGCACTACCAAGACAAAAACTTATTTACAGACAGGATACACTAGACATCTGTTTGTTTTTACACAATTAGGGAAGATTCTGGGCTGTGTGGTGATGTGGTGATATATTTTATATTTAATATAACCAGTCTGGAATATGAGAGAACAGATCCACCCACAGCCAAGCCAGGATGGTCAGAGAGTGGTAACTAACGCCTTTAATACCATAACTCCAGAGACAAAGATCTTTCTGTGTTTCCAAGTGAGTTCAAGGCTAACTACCAAATAGTAGTAGCTCACACCTTTAATCTTAACTCTAGAATATGATGCAGAGTTGAACCTGGAAGTGAAACAAGTGGGTGAAGAAGGTATTCAAGGCAGGCATAGGAAGACAGAGATTTATTCTGTAGAAGTCATGAGGAGCTGGGCTGAGGACTCTTGAAGATAGTTTTGACCGTGAGAAGTCGGCCAGGTGAGAGTTGACTGTGGTCTGTTTCCTCTCTCTGATATTCCAGCTTTTCCCCAATATCTGGCTCTGAATTTTCATCAAATACAAACTAGAATTCATGTTTCAGGGCTGAAGTTAAAGAACTAAGTTTTCAGCAAACAGTAAGTTGATGCTCATGAAAATGTGAACGTAAATTTTCTTATAAAATACTGTAAAATGGGAGTGGGATGATCAATGAACTCAGAACAACATTTTGAGAACCACTAATAACCATCAGTAGACACTTCCCATTCGTTCTTTGTCTCTGGGCTACAACTTTTATTCTGGTCCTTGTGAGGTTGTTACTAGTGAAGAAAACACTTGTATTAACTTGTATTGTGACATTCGGATCTAAAAGAGGGCTGAGGTGGCTCAGCATGCAAAGACGCCCATGGGGGAGGGTGAGAACTGAGTCCTTGAAGCTGTTTTCTGGCCTCCACATGTGTGACTGACATGCACAGCCATGTGAAGGATTCATCACGCGACTAGCTTTGCAGAAGCAACGCTCTCCTCTAAGACACAAAGGGACTCACCAGTCTCAGCAGTCGATGGCAGAGTCTCCATTAATCTTTCTTTCTCCTGAGGTGTGAGCATCACTCCAAGGTTTTTCAGAACGGTGTCCACATTATCCAGCTTAAATTTTCCTCCTTAGAAAGCAGACAGAAACAGAAAATGAGAAAATGAGTTTAAGACATGAAAAGTATGTTTTTGCATGCTTTCTATCTGAATTTAAAGATTTTATTGTTTCTGCAATGAAGACAGAAGAGAAAATGTACTTTAATAAGGCTTTTCTGTCTAAACTTCCATTTATCCCATTTAATAATAGCATTTAATAACATATAAAAACAGAAATACAGAAATAGGACAGTCTCTCTCTCTCTTCCTCTCTCTCTCTCTCTCTCTCTCTCTCTCTCTCTCTCTCTCTCTCTCTCACACACACACACACACACACACATGAAAATGGTGTAAATCAGAAATGAAATATCTTCCTTAAGTCTTCCCCTGGTGACTTACAAATAATTCATGAAATAAGATCTGGAAATCTCACATAGAGGTGCTTGGTACAGGTCACTGAGGCCGGCTTTTAAAGTATAGTACAGTACAGTATATTAATAGTACAGTACAGTACAGTATAGTATAGTAAGTAATAGTACAGTATAGTACAGTACAGTACAGCATAGTATAGGTATACATAAGAAGGTTGGGGCAAGTGGAGTTTTAAATAGTGCAAGGGAGAGAATTGTATGGCATATTTTGATCATTGCTATAGCAGAGGCAGTGAGAGTGGCATTAGTGCATTAGTTGGAGGCTGTACAGACAGCTGATGGACAGATGTCCTATAAATAGGCTTTTGGACTGTTGTTTTCTTTAGTAAGGTCTTACTATGCAACTATTGTGTAGACCAGACTGAAATTGTTTTGTTTGTTTGTTTTGCTGGGTTTTTATTTGTGTATAATTTTGGAGGTAGAGCCTTGCTATATAGTCCAGTCTGGCTGTGAACTCATGACTCCCTGCCTCTGTCTCCTAAATGCTAGATATTTTTTGGTATATGCAACCACATCTAGCTCAGAAGTATTTGGTGTGTGGTGGAGACTAGGTGTCTTTGTGCAAGGTTGTGATCTTGACAATACTCATAAAAATATGATGAAAACAACTGAATAGACAATCTGTACAAAGGAATCTAGATAAGGCTCACACTCTAAATAATTAAAGTGAACCTTAAAATTTCACATGTTTCTGATATTCTTACCATGTTCTTCACTTACCTTTTATAGACAGCACACCATCTAACATTCTGTTTGTAAATACATTTTTGGAAGCTATTTAAAAAAAAAAAAGGAACAAACCATGTCAGAACAGAGGTGTGAGTTCACCTTTATACTTCAGTAAGACATTTGTGTATAATTATACATTATATATATGAACTGTGTGTGTTTGATATCACTATAATAAAATAGAGTAATAGGAAAGAACACTGTAACACATACACACACACACACACACACACACACACACACACACACACACACACACACAGAGTTTTGGTAACTATGGTGTTGGCAGCTGAGAGAAGCACTCTTCTATTCACGCCAACCCTCCCCTCCTCCACCTTCTCCTCCTGGTCCTAATCTTCCTCTTCCCTCTTCCCGCCCTCTTCCCCCATCTTCACACCCACGGTTTCTTTGTCTTCTTAGGATCCCATCGCTGCTGTCTGAAAGAGGACTGAGCTCAAATGACAGCACTGACTAAAGGGTCTGACAGACGACAGGCACGTCTAAATGGCAGTACCCCCACCTCCTGACCATTCCTGGCAGTTTTCAGAAGGAATAAGCACAAACGGAAAGCCATTCACACAGGCTCTGAAGAAGGTGCTCTGGCGGTTTGGAGGTGTTTTCGGAGCCTACCATCAAAGGGCAGTACAGCCTTCAGGCTCTCGCACTCTTCATCTGTGATCTCGATCCCCATGTCTCCCAGAACGTCCTTCATGTCATCTCTATGGACCTTTTCTCCTTTGAAAACACAAAACCACCAATATTAGAGAACCATCATTTCACAAAATGGCAGAAAATGACTTTCTGATATTGCATCATCATCTAAGCAAAATAAATAAATAAATAAATAAAGGGCAAAAAGAACAAATATAACCCCTTAGTAGTTATAAAGCATAGGTCTTCAGCTGTAGAGGCAGATTCACACCTATTATTCCAGCACTTGATCCAAGAGGATCAAGGGTTCAAGGCTTGTCTCATCTGCATAGGGAGTTTGAGGATAGCCTGGGCTACATGAAATTCTGTCTTTCCAAGAAAAAACAAAAACAACAAAACCCAAAGCCACAAAGAACTTTTTTTCTGGTCTGCCACAGAAAATTTGTATTCCTTTGGTTCAAGTGTTCCACAGAGAAAAGCAATTTGTTTTAATAATTAGCCAATGTATTAAGTCACAGGTGGGACACACACACACACACACACACACACACACACACACATACACACACACATATTCCACCATCATTTATTGTATTTATTACCTTTTAATCTGAATAATATAATTTTCACTTCATAGAGATAACAATAACTTGACCATGTACAATGTTATTTTTTCAACTCATTGTTATAAATAAATAGCCTTTGGAACTTCCTTACTCAAACATTCATACTGACACAGAATTTTAACTGAGTTGTTAAAGATCTAAAATCTTGTCAAGTGTTTTATCATATCATGTACACATGGAAAGCTGGAGTGTGCATTATAGGGATTACAGTTGAAAATCATCTGTTCAGAGTCTCTACAAGTACAGCACAAACAGTGGAGTAGAGAACACAGTGGGACCTTCTCTCCACAGAAATGCTCAAGAGGTGAGCAAACAAGGCAAGCTGCTTCAGTCATGCCCAAACTTAGGAGACAAGAGAAAGTTTCAGCAAATAAGCAAGTGCTGGTGGAGGGAAGAGGCAATGGAGAGGTGAAGCAGACAGCTAAGACCTTCCTGTCTGTTAATCCAGCCTTTTCACAGCCTTCTTTGACAAGTGTTTCTCATCACCCATCCTGGTCAGCAAAAACATTTAAAGAGACTCTTACTTACCTGTAAAAGCTTTTACTTTCTCTACAAATTTGTCTGTTTTCACTTTTCCTTGATCTGTAAGAAAATGTATACTTAACATTTAGAAATTTAAAGCATTAAGTAAATCCAAAAGCATTTACTAGCAACTGAATTTTAGCCTATGTTCTCCCCAGAGAACACAAGGTAATATGCAGTAAGCTTGCTACTTATAAATATGCCTCTTAAAACATAGGATCTTATATGCTGTCATAAAAAATGAAATTCCAGTAATAAGCATGTACAATTTAAAATGACTTTTTTATTGAATTCTTAGACTATTTTTTTTCATTCTAAAAAAGAACAAAATTTAAAACTGAGTTTACCACTCATCAGTGTTTAGTTGAAATTATCTTACTCTACTGAGATCTAAGTTAATTAGATAAATTGATTTATATGAGTAAAATACTTATTTCAAAACTAGTCTCTCAATTCTATTGATCAATATATTTTCACAATACATAGTCCATGAAATTTATAAAATCAGCAATTAAAAGATATTAACATAAAATACACTAAAGAAAACAATTACAAGTAGATGAACTTTGATACATCCTATGTTATATTTTACAAGAAAAACTGAGTATCTTTAGTATTAGTAAGTTACTTTAAGTATTTCTAACTTTTTGAAATTACAAATGATGTAGTATTATGTAAAATACTTTTATACCATAAAACATTTTCAAATGTAGATGGCAGATAATCTAGTATATATTTATTGGATTAAAGTGTAAAATAACTGTTATTAAAAGTCAACTTACAATATTTGTGCACACATACATATATCAGCTACAGAAATATATGTACTATTATACACAAATTTAAATATTGTTCACAGGTGGTGAAAGCTAGGCCAAATAAATTCTTTATTTTTTTCTTCTGACCCTATGGAGGCAGAGTATTCCAAAATTATTTCTACAGTAGAATCAGCTGGGTTGGGAAAGTGAATGATATGTGTTTCAATGAGCCACGGCCAGTTTTCAGAAGCAAAGAGGAAGGGCACAAAGCAAAGGGCTACTTAACACAAATATATGTTAAGGTAGGGTACACTGCAGATAAATGTGGCCTTCTCTATCTCTTTGATGTGTTAAGTTTTACTACAAATGTGAAATTCAAGGTCCTTCTGTGCCTCTCACTTCATTGTGGACCTAGGCTTGAGTCCTAGTATCTCAGGAGACTTCACTACATACACTTTACTTCACACCAACCTAATGTTAATACCTCAAATGGTCAGGTCACCAATAAGCGGTTATTTAAAACTATAATGTTGACTCAGGAGAAGAAAGGCACACTCATTCTACATGTCCATTATCTGTCTAACAATCTTTTCTAAGATGCCTTGGTTGGCCTTAAATGGTTTGAAAGTGGATTACAATTAATGGGAAGGCTAGATAGAGGATGTTTCCACATAATAAGTAGATATTTTCACTCATAATTCTGTTCATGTTAGTGGTACAAGAGAGACCACCTCTATCAAAATTTCAGGTAGACCTAAGAGTTTAAAATTAATCTTATGTGTTAGGAACTGATGGTACCACATCTAGACTTAGTTTTTCTATTGATTGCATCATTCACTTCAAGCAAAGGAAATAATTAAATGAGACATATTACGTCTGGAAGGTTGAAAAAAGTAAAAGTTAAAGAACAAATAAGCAAAAATATGTTTTAAAGAACACTGCCTGTCCTTTACAGTAACAAAATTAGATGAAACTTTAACAACATAAGAAAGTATTGTCTACGATCCTAAGTTTGTTGGGTTATGTTTCATAAAAACAGCCCCTGGCATGTTCTCAGGTTAATATATTTAACATTCACTTATTTGATTTGGTAGTTATTTTACCTCTAATACATAGAAAGTTTGGACGTTATCGCTAGCTCACCAAAGGAGATCAGGAACACAGTCTGGGAACAGTCTGTATCAAGGCCGGTTCCCAAAGTCTCACTGAAGACTTGGTATAAGCAACAAGTTGCATATGATCAATTTAAAGTTTCTGTTTATATTGAACAAAAAGGAAACAGAGTCAAGGATGGCTTCTTTGTAGCATTTTCTTGAGTCTGCTCTGTTTGCTGGCAGTGAGCAGTTGCCGCTCCTTTGAGAAAGGCTTCCTGACTCAGCGTTAGCGGCAAAAACTGTGGGGCTCTTTAAGAGGCCCTGATGGAAAATACTTAAAGTACTTGAGCATCGGTGGGGGTGGTGCTCTATCTGATGACAGTGTGGACTCTAAGATTCCCCAGAGTTAGGGTTGTAAAAGGTTTCACAATATTTAATATTGCTTCCCAGAATTGGAAAAGAAAACATGGCTCTGGTGCCTATGCCATGTTGAAAACCCACCAAGCAGGGTGGAGACAGCAGGCAAAGCAGTGCTCTACTGTCTAGCATTTTAAAAGCTCTTCCGGTTAGAAAATGATTTAAGGATTTGCAATAAAACAGATTCAGATGGAGAAGATCTCTAAATAAGCAGGAAGTAGTAGTAGAAAGCTGTGCTCAAATTCCCAAAATATTGCTCATGTTTGTTTTCTTTATGAATGGTTAATGGTCATAGTTAATCTTGTTCTTTAAAAAAGTGACATAGGAATGATTAAAAAAGAGTATTGAATTTACTCTAATCAAAAAATTAGCTGTTAATTTCAAAATATTTTACATTGGTATGGATTTTGGTTTATTGATAAAATTTAAGGTCAATTTTGTTATACTGTATTATTTTTCTACTTTTGTTTAAGGTATAATGTTTATGTAACACATTTAAAATTGTAATGTGTAATTAAAAATGCAGATTAATAATAGTCATCTGTGATAACCAAACTTATAGTCATGTTAGTTAGGTTTTTGTATGTATACAAAGAGATATATACTAGATAGGTTCAAAGATTCAATTAGATAGGTAATCTTCAAAACTTCAAAGACCTACAGAATATGGCATTTAAAATACTTTAATAACTTATACTTTTCTGGACAGAATTCGTTCTTATATTGACTGCTTGACAGTATGATGTTTAAACTGGACATGCAAGACCCACAGGAAAGTAACCTCTGAACTTTGGCAGAACAAGCCAAGATGGTCCTTCAGGTTCCTGTTTTGCAGAGAAAACTGGCAGACATTCTTCAGGACACAAGAAGAAGTGACTGACGAACTGTGCCAGAATGGGCAGAACAGTCTTTCAGATTTCCTGCTTCACTGAAAGGTATGCCAGAGACTCTGGGACTGTAGGCTGAAGATGGATGCTCCAATGTGACAAAAGAACTTCTGCAGGTGACAGTCCAGGCAGACGGGCAGAGAGATTTTGGAAGTTGCTTGTACTTCCTGTTTACTTGAGTAATATTATATCCTCCTGTGGTCTTTGATGTAGTTGAAGATTAGATAGTTAAAAATAGTTTTCCTTAGTTATTATAAAAGGTATATTAGATATGAAATTTTAACTCATGGGGATAAGGCAGACAGAATATTTTCTTTAACTTCATTAAATACAAACAGACTAGGTGTAATTCTTGCTTGATAGCTGATTTTTATATGTAATTTTGCTATGTTGAAATTGAAACCTTTTTTGATTAGTCAGAAAAGGGGAAGTGATGTGGAATGTCTATATGCTGTAAATAAAGAACTGTTTTGGCCATGGCAGGCACCATAGGAGTAGGCAGAGAAATCAGAACATAGGTAGAGGGAGGGCAGAGTTAGGCAGAGACACAATCCAACCTCCCAGGAAGAAACACATAACTAAATAGGTAAGCCATGGGCCACATGGTAAGACACATTAGAATTAAGAGGAGAGAGCTAGCTAGCAATGTGCCAGAGACACAGGCCAAACAGCATGAAATTAATATAAGCATCTGCGTATTTCATTGGGGATTGCTGGTCCAGATAAGGAGCAGCAGGTCTGAACCATGGAGCTAGGCTGGCCAGAAACCTCATGTTACAGATGGCACCAACACCATCTGTCTGAGTCATTTTTGGGGGTCTAAGTAGGGTGGGCAGATCCGGACCATGGGACTGTGGAACCATGTGTCTGCTGGTCTGGCTCACTGCCGGATGGGGGCAAAAACCTTTTGTTACACTAAAAATAATAAAAAAATAATTAAATTAATTAATTTAAATTAATTAAAATTAAATGAAAAATCTAAAACTATCTTAAATGCTTACCATCAACTGGCAGATGTTGTAGCAGGTCACTAACTTCCTGCTCTGTAAGGTTAATTCCCATGCTTTGTAGAAGATTATCCACACCTTTGAAATCAGGAATCCATTCTTAGGAAAAAGAGAATATGTGGGAAATCATTGATGCTGTAATGTGACAATTAGTACATCATTGATGCTGTAATGTGACAATTAGTACATCATTGATGCTGTAATGTGACAATTAGTACATCATTGATGCTGTAATGTGACAATTAGTACATCATTGATGCTGTAATGTGACAATTAGTACATTTATTATGATTATAAATCGCATGAGGAAGATCAAGGCTCAATAGTCTGTTCATATGTAGAAGGTGGGGCTAACAACAGTGTTGGAATTAGAGTAAAAATGTTCTACATGGTTGAGTAACTGCCAAATCATCAAAAAAAAAAAAAAAGGCTAAAGTCAATCAAGTAGCAGTGGTGATGATGGATAGAGCTTATTTTAGTTTTCTCAACTTCCAAATTAGATGACCTCTGCTGCTAAATAAAGTTGATTATCAAATTCTGTTTCTAATGCTGATTAGGTCAACCATCTTGCTGACACTGCAATATTGGACAAAGGGCTCAAGCAACCAAAGGGCTCGAAATGACCATCCCCAAATCTATCAGAAAGCAGGATCCCAGAAAGGAAAGAACAGCAAAAGTATGTTGTGATGGCATTTTCTGAATCCCAGTTTGGTCTCTGATGCTGATGATCTCATGTAGTGAAGTGAGAAAGGCCAAAGATGTGCAGCTGACCCCTGTGACCTTAGAGAGCGCTAATCCAAGAACATTGTATGATTCTCATTTGTTTATGGGTGCTTCATTTATGACAGATGACATATGTCTATCAACAAGGACATAATAATAAGCCGTATGTATGTGTTTGTGAATCTTATGTATTTATATTGTATGTTTATGTACATGTATGTCCAAGCTTGATCACTAACCAATCTGTACGTGGAGCAAAACATCACATTGTACCTCAATATGTATAAACATGATAAGCAAATTTTTCTAAAATTTGAAAGTAGTAGAACAAATTCCAAAAGAATAAGACAAAGTAGGGTGTGTTCTTTCAATGTCATCCCAGCTGGCCTCGAGCACATGAGCCTCCTATATCAACACACAGAAATACACCTAACACAATTAGATACCCATGTAAAAATCATCAAAGACTATTACCCTACTTTATATTCACTAATTCCAGGATCAGCAATGAGCTAATGGTGAAAAAATAAGTTATAAAAAATCTAAAAAGGAAAATACATAAAAGCATAAGAGATATCTTCATCAAAAGGAATAGCAAAATATACGGATTCAGTTTTGCTACCACAAAACTAAGAACTTCTATTCATCGAGATACCACCAAGAATAAAAGGCTAAAAAATGAAGAAAGTATTTGCCATACATAGTAACAAAGTCTTAGGATCCTGACAAAATCAATATTTCTTATAATACAATATGAAGAAAGATAGGTTATCATAAGAAACTGGTCAAAATATTCGTATAAGCACTCCTATAAGGAGAAAATGCAAATGGTCAACAAGAAACAAAAAGATGTTAATTCTTTAATTGGAAAATACCAATTAAAACATCAGTTGTTTACCAGTAACACATGCATCAGATTGGCAGAGGTTTGAAAGACAGTACCAAGTTTTAGGACAGATCAGAAGCACTAGCTAAGGTTCATGTAACCAATATGGTGTAAGACTTTCCACAAAGCAGAATTATGATGCTGTATAAGCCTTAGCAATGTGAGTCCCAAATGGGTACTCTATAAACTCATGTTCCAGAGCACCAGAGTGTCTGTACAATTACTATTAAAAGAGGGAGTGATCATAATTATAAAAAAAACCAAAAACACGGGTGAGCTGTGTCTTATACAGAGTTGGTGTAAAGTTAAACATAATGGAATATATATAGTATAACTCAATTTATACCGTTAAAAATAAGAAAACAGCTATGGTATCCAGCGATAGAAATGCATGTGGTTGGAGAACAAGAAAAGCAATGGAAGTGTTTATCATCGTTGAAGGCAGAGGCTTTCTTTGGTGTTGAGGGATATGGCTGGTGTGAGGATGCAATAGGCCTGCAGGGAACTGACAAAGTATTATTTCCTGACGCACATTTCTCACTTCGTACTGTTTCTGTGTGTTCAGCTCTGTGGCCAAGAAATGAGATTTTTGTTATTATTTGTTTTCTATTGTTGCCGTATTTCTGTTGTTTTTCTTTTGAAGTAGGTCATTCTATGTAGTCCGTGCTCTCTTGGAACCTTCTGTGTAGGCTGCTCTACACCCCAAACCCTCCCTGTAGTGAGGACTGACTCTCCCAAGTTGCCCTCTGAGCTCAACATGCTTGTCGTGCATTGTATACACCTGTCCCTACACACAACATGAATTAACTAATTAACAAATGTAAAAGCCTTAAATAAACACAATCAGGCATGCAATCTGTCTCTGTTATTGAATTTTAAATTATTATATTGTTTTGGAAGTAACAATAATATAAAGATTCACATGGCTGTGAAAAAATAATATACAGATTTACTAAGAGAAAAAAATCCAATCAGTGGGTTTCCCTTATACTTAAAAGTTAAAAGTTTAGACAAAGACTTTTATTTTCTATTTTAAAAAACCTATATTGGAAGGCTTGTGTAGTGGTACACAGCTATTGGGAAATAGAGCCATGCGGATCACTGCAAGTTTGAGGACAGTCTAGTCTACAAAAAGAATTCAAAGCCAGCCAGGGATACATAAAAAAATCTTGCTTCAAATATAATAAAGTAATACAATGAATGCTTTTAAAAAGGGGATACAGGCTACGAAGGTGGCTCCATGGGTAAAGTGCTTGATTGACAAACTTAAGGAATTTAATTTGGATCTCAGAACCCACGTGAAAGCTACAGCCCACTCTTCTAGCCTAAAAGCTGGTAGGCAGAGACAAGATCATCCAAGGAGCCTACTTACCAGGCAGTCTATCATAATCAATGAACTTCAGGTTTAGTGAGAGACTCTGTAACACACACACACACACACACACACACACACACACACACACACACTGAGGAAGACCCTGGACATCAACCTCTGGCCTCCACACATGGCCACATGGAGGCATACCTCCAAGCATACAACAGGTACACATACACTAATTACTTAACTAATTAATTTAAAGATAATTTTTAATTTAAAAATTAAAAAATCTAGAATAAAAAATAGGAAATTTAATGAATATCAGATCATCTCATCAACTCTGAAAGCTCTTTTCATATGGTGCATCATATAAAGGGCTACACTTCAACACGTGGGCTGTGGCATGTAAAGAAATCATATGGATCTCACACTCACCTGCCTTTTTGTGATTACCATTCACTATCAAATTTTTTATTTTACTTTACTTTCAGTTGCGTGTACATGTTTGTCTGAGGAGGGGGTATTGCACATGCGCACAAGTGCAGTGTCGGAAGAGATGAGAAGGAGGTGCTGGATGCCTTGAGGTTATATGTGATTCTGAACCACCCACTGAAGGTGCTGGGAACTGAACTTGGGTCCTCTGAGAGTAGCTCTAGGTCCTAGCAGTTGAACCCTCCCCAGACCCTCCACATCATTTCTCAACCTGCTCCTAAAATTATTTTCATTAGCTACAGAAACAGTCACAAAGAGTGATGGGCACATCAACTAGGTTGTACATCAAAAATATGATTTCAGAAGTTCAGACCTTATGATTTGTCATAGAATCATTTCAAGTCATATTCAAATAAAAGTTTAATAGAGTGGAATGGAGAAAGGCTTATTTCAGTCATTAACATGTAAGGCTGGGACTCTGCAGAAAACACTCACTCTAGAGCTTCATGATTTATTTTCTAAACTTCTCATCCATCTTGTTTCTCAACTCTTCATTCCTTCTTATTATATAAGGATATCCTCTCACTGGATAAGAGTGTTAATAGAGCCGGGTGGTGGTGGACACACCTTCAATCCTCCCACTCTGAAGGTAGAGGCAGGTGGATCTCTGAGTTCAAGTCAGGCTGATCTACAGAGTAAGTTCCAGGACAGCCAAGACTGATACACAGAGAAAATTTGTCTCAAATTAATTATGTGTAAAAACATAATGTACATAGTTAGGTATAGATTATACATTATATAATATAAAGTATATACTATATAGTTTATATATTTTGAATATACAATACCACATATAATGTTTACATTATTTATGTGATATGTAATTAATTAAATCAATGTGTAATTAATTTAATTAATTAGTATGAGCTGGGTGGTGGTGGTACATTCCTTTAATCCCAGCACTCAGGAGGCAGAAACAGATCTTGTGAGTTGGAAGCCAGCCTTGTCTACAGAGTGAGTTTCAGGACAACCAGAACTACACAGAGAAAAACCTGTCTAGGAAAAAAATCCAATAAATTAAGACAATTTATTGTCCTATTGGTAGCTTGAAAGACTATAAAGGCAGATTATTCATAAACCAAAATGTATGTCAAAACTAGGATTTTGTTTATACAAACATGTTATAATAGTAGGTAAATATTGAAGTGTTGAAAGCTTTATGTTTCTCAATAGGTAAACTTCTTACAAATGTGCATAATTATAAGTCCTTGTAAGGCTACACTGAAGCGTGTGAGCACTTACCATCAGGTAGTTGACTTTTCATGTACTGTAGTTTATCTTCATCCTTGTATTCTGACTCCACTTCTTCTGGAACAATCTTCTTGTCTTCAATACCTAAATCTTTTGCTTCAAACATTGAAAAACAGACAGGTAAGAATTTTGGGTTAACACAGAACATTTTATTCATCATAGAGTGCTTGGGAGATTTTTCTTCATTATGAATTGACTACATTTTTTATTGTACTTCACCATCTACTGTGTTAAGACCATTTATAGTTTCTATCCAACATAAAACAAAGTTGTAGGACATGTTTCAGAAAATAAAAAAAGTTGTTAAAATATTATGAAGTGTTTTAAAAACATTTGCATTAAAATGTAGATAATTTAAATTTCAACTCTAGACAATGAAACAAGTGCATTTTCATAATATGTAGCATGGCAAGAGATGGATTCATCGAACTTTTTTTGTTTTGTTTTTGTGGTTCTTGGACTTGAACCCAGGGTGTTCACGTGGTAAGCAGAGCTCTTCCTGAGCTGTCCTCCCAGCCCTAGTGAAATGAATGTCTTACTAACCTACAACTGCTGTGACAGTGTCCAACACATTTTTTAATGAAGTCTTCCTGTTATCTGTTTAGAAAGAAGACAACAACCATCACTTATAATAATAAAGACTTAATGTAAAGCTGGTAAACATGAAATAAAGACCAATTAAAATAGTTATACTCTGCTCATCGGACTCAATCACAAATATCGATAATCATTCTGATAGGCAACAGCTTTGTTCTTCTGGACAGGACTGCTGTCAGAACACAGATAAGTGCCCAGGCCACTTTTCTGTGGGATTCATGGGAGGATGACATATTTTTAATGCATTTGCTTTATTGTATGTGCATGGGTGTTTTGTTGCATGTATATATGTGCACCATGTGCATGCATGCAGTGCCTAAGGAAGTCAGAAGAAGCGGTTAGAGCCTGAGGAACTAGAGATACAGATGGTTGTGAGTCATCATGTAGATGCTGAGAATCAAACCTAGGTCCTCTGGTTTTATCTACTGAACCATCTCTACATCCCTGAAAGAATAATATTTTAAGAAAATAATATATATCCTTATATATTCTCTATATAAACATCTCCAGAAACTAGACATAAAAAATCCAAATACTCCAATTAAAATGGGATACAGATCTAAACAAAGAATTCTCAACAGAAGTATCTCAAATGGCCATGAAACCCTTTAAGGTTCAACATCCTTGGCCACCAGGGAAGTGCAAATCAAAACAACTCTGAGATTCCATGTAATACCTGTCAGAGATCAAAAACACAAGTGACAGCTTATGCTGTAGAGGATGTGGAGAAAGGGGAACACTCCTCCATTGCTGGTGGGAGTGAAAAATTTGTGTGGCCATTTTGGAAGTCAGCATGGTAGTTCCTCAGAAAACTAGAAATCAGCCTTCTTCAAGACTCAGCTCTACCACTATTGGGCATATACACAGAGGACAGTCAATCATACCACAAGGACACTTGCACAGCTATGTTTATAGCAGATTCATTTGTAATAACCAGAACCTGGAAACAATATGGATGCCCCTCAACGGAAGAATGGATAAAGAAAAGGTGGTACATTTACACAATGGAGTATTACTCAGCTATTACACACAATGACATCATGAAATTTGCAGACAAATGGATGGAACTAGAAAAAATAATCATCTTGAGAGAGGTAACCCAGACCCAGAAAGACAAGCATGGTATGTGCTCACTTATAAGTGGGTATTAGCTGTAAAATAAAAGATTACTATGCTACAATCCACAGACCCAAAGAGGCTCGTAACAAGGAGGGCACAAGAGGGAGAGGGTGATGCTCAGATCTCCCTGGGAAGGGGAAATAGATTTCATGGGTAGATTTAAGGCAGGTGGGGACTGGAATATGAGGGATCAGGTTGCAGGGGGTGGGGCAGAGAAAAGGGACAACTGGAAGGAGGAGGGGAGCTCGAGGTAAAGTAGAAACTCGGTGCAAGGGAAATTCTCAGGAGTCTACAAAAATGACTCCAGCCAAGACTACTAGCAATATCGGCTTATAGCCTGAACCTGAACTGTCCATCTCCTGTGACCAAGCAAGACTTCCAGTGAAGGGACTGAGACTCCAATGTAGCAACATAAACTTAGACCTACAGTCTGCCCTGCCTATGGGATGTGCTAGGGGATGGATGGCATAGATTGTGGGAGTGGCCAACTAATGACTGGTCCAACCTGAGACCCATGCCCAGGAGAGTAAGTCCATGCCTGAGAATGCCTGGAGTGCCAGGGCCCAGCAGCTGGATGACCCAGAGACCTAGGCTAGAACCAAACCCAACTGGAGAAAAACATGACAATGTGATGATGCCTAATGTTATTCTGCTATACTCATAGACTAGTGTCTAGCCCAATTGTCCTTGGAGAGGCTTCATCCAGCAACTGATGAAAACAGATTCAGACCCTCAGCCAAACATTAGGCCAAGCTCTGGGAATACTTCAGAAGAAGGGGAGGAAGGATTGTAGAATCCACAGAGGTCAAGGACATCATTTAAAACACACACACACACACACACACACACACACACACACACACACACACACACAAAATCAACTAACTTGGTTCATAGGAGCTCACACAGTCTGAATCTACAACCATGGAGGCTGTATGGGTCTGACCTAGGCCCGCTGCTTATACATGGTAGTTGTAGCTTGGTCTTCTTGTGGACTCCTAACAGTGGAAGCAGGGGCTGTCTCTGACTCTTTTACTGGCATTTGGGACCCTTTCCTTATACTGGGCTACTCTGCCCAGTTAGTACAAGGGGAGGTGCTTAGTCTTACTGCAATTTGATAAGCCCTGCTTTGTTGATATTCATGGGAGGCCTGCCCTTTTCTGAATAGAAACAGAGGAGTGGATGGGGGCCTGGGCAGAGGGGAGGTGAAGGGACTAGGAGGATAGGAGGGAGGGGAATTTGCGATTGTGATGTGAAATAAATAAACAATACTTTTTACTTCTTGAAAGTTTTTGGATTTAAATTGTTTCTATTTATGTCCACCCCATGGAGCATCCTCACAACTGTAGATACAATCAGTAGTAGATACAATCATATTGTCAATAGAGAAAAATAAAATTTCTGAGGTATAATTTTTAATATCAAAAGATGGAACTTACTATTGCCTTATGCTTGTTGAAATAATACCTTATTGAAAACTAAAAACCTTAGGGATTCTTGTAAAACCTAACATTATCAAACATTCACAAACAATTTCTTACCATCAACCTGCAGGCTTTTCTTTAGGTCACTCATTTGATTTTCTGAAAGTTTTACATCCATAGTTTGCAAAACAGAGTCCAGTTTATGAACATCAATATCCTCTCCTACAGGAAAAAATATAAGCAAATTTTAGTTGCTGTCTTACTTAAAGGCATTGCATCCAGAGCCTTATAGTAATCCTAACCAATGAAGACCAAGGTCCAGTGAAGTCTGTGCAGCTGTGCAGGGATGTCAGTACCAGAATGACAACCAGAATAACCTTCCCGATCTTGTTTTTGCTAGCTGGTTGTGTAAGCAGCTTAGTAACTCAGTAGTTAACAAATCTAAGATGTTTAAAGAAGAAATATTATTTCCTTGGTGCCCAGACTGCACGTATCAGCCAATATAATAATAATGTATGCTGTTTCCATTTGGTTTAATTTTTAAAGGGCCAATCAGGTATCTAATTATATTTTCCTTCTACCGCAGAACACACATGACTATCTGCAGAACTCTATTCAGATTTTTAGAGGAAATATGCACATGGTATCAGAGTACAGACAAGGCATCAGAAAGCACAATCTAATTCTTAGAAATGAGCGCAGACATAGACCGTGGCAATCTCAAACTTCTTTTCCTGTTTGCATCCCCACTCACCTTCAACAGCTTCCACACCATCAGCCAATTTCTTTTCGTAGAATTCTCGAATATCTGCATGAAAGGTACAACTCAGATTGCAAGTGATTCACTGAGTCACAGTTCAGAATGATAGACATCAGGGTTTCTCCCCAATGGTACGATATAATTGCAAATAAACAATAAAGTCATAGAATGTAAGACCCTCATCTGGGCCTCTCCACCCACTCATTTGTCTTATTCCCTGTAACATCCCTCCCATCATTGACTTCCCTCATTTATCCTCTGTAGTTTACTCAGTAGTCAATTGCCTTTTTCATTCTTCCCAGATAATCCTGGGGTTGTTCAATCACTGGTTTTTAAAGCCTGAACAGGCAGATTTTGGGCTAATGGCAGGATTAGTGATTGACAGACTAGAAGGTCTGTACATCCTTTAGTTAAACTTTCTTTTAAAGGAGAGCTATTAGAAATTTATTCTACAAAAAAGAAAGTCTTTTTTGAACCTTTTTATGGCATGTAAATGACATTTTATGTACAAAAGGATGAACACTGTCACAGAACAGGCATTGTCTTAAATTCTATGCAAGTTAAAATTCTTACCATCAACAGAAATATTTTTTAGATCCACACTTTCTCTAGGTAGATCCCTCAAGTGCTGGATACTTTTTATATCAGTAACATCAATCGTTTGTCCTTCTAATGATAGAAAATACAGGTAAATAAGACTTTAGCAAAGGCCTAAGAACTCTAAGCACATGCAGAGACTTTCATGCATATCAAATATCAATTGCAATATGAACAGTGAGAACACAATGATACCTACACATTTGTTAGTAACAATCATGGGAATGTGATTTATTTTCTGATTCCTGGTAAAAATAATCATAATGGTGGAATATACATATATGTACATATTATTTAATGATACTGTCAAGTATAGGTCCAATTATTTTCTTTAATTACTAGACATCCTGTCTTTATTTATTTATTTAGAGACAGAGTATCACTAAGCAATTTTAACTAGCCTGAAATTCACTTTACATACCAAGCTTGCCTTGAATATACAGAGAACCTGCTTCTGTCTCCTAAATGAAGGTATGAAAGGCCTGCACGGCCACACCCAGCCAACAGTCATTCTTTTATTCCAGTTAATGCGTTCTTTGGGCATATGCATGAGGAGGGGCAACACTAACAAAACCTTTATAGGGTTAAGAAGATGCCATCACCATTTCATACAGCATTGCTTAACTAGACAATATACGGACAGGTCCCATGGTATTAGAAATGACTTTCCATAATAAAATGTTAAAAAGAATAATAAATAGCTGATTGGGTAACTCAGTATACTAAAATTAGGGTAGAGGAACAGGATTTAAGACTCGTAGTCCTTTCTCACTAACCTTCTTCATCTTTTACCATATCCATTAATTCGTTGACACTAATCTTCTCTTTACCTACGGGAAAAGCCACAATTGAGAGACAGATAATAAAACATTATTGTGGAAACATTATCTGAATTTAGAAACATAAAATAGTAAGCCCCTTTCCCTTCAGATTAAGGATCAAGACAAAGATGACCAACCACTGTCTCTTCTACTTGACATTGCTCTAGCAACACAGACAAGGCAGGAGAAGGGTAAGAGGAACAAAGCAAAGCCTTGTGATATTGCAAAGGAAGAAGTGAAAAATGTCATGTTTCAGTAGAAAACCCTACAGACTCTAGAAAATGCTATTTCAACTAATGAGTGAATGTAACAAAGCAGTGAAATGAAGACTCAATCAAAAGCAGGTTTTATGAAGCATGCTAGCAGTGAGCAATTCGAAGATAAAATGTTAAGATACAAGTAAAGCCAACACTCACCCCAAATCCCAGTCTTCTGCACTAAAAGTTGCAAAATATTGTTTAAAGAAATTAAAATCTCCCATAAAGAGAAAGAACATTGTGTTTATTGCTAAGTATCCACACTTATTATCTATTGTTCACACACACACACACACACACACACACACACACACACACAGAGAGAGAGAGAGAGAGAGAGAGAGAGAGAGAGAGAGAGCAGCACTGTAACTATGTCTATTCTCTCCAAATGAATTTACAGATACAATTTAATCAAATGACATTGTTGTCTTTTGAAGACATGTATAGCCATTCTAAAAACTTAAATGTAGATACTAAGAAACTAGAACAGTGGAGGAATCTGGAAAACATGAAACACTGTTGAGAAGACTCACTCTAAAGCCATTGTAATTGACTCATGCAGAAACTGACTCATATTTTGATTAATAGCTCAAGTTACTTTAATAAATACAAGTAATTCTTTATGATAATTAGTGCTAAAATTAGTAGGTATCTACTTGTAAAACATTAACTACTATCTTTCATTTTATATAAAATTAACTCAAAATAGATCATACAATTAAACATAACATGTATGATTAAAAATATTTAGAAAAAGTATAGGTCACATGTGTGACCCTGATATAAGCAACAATTTTCTCAGTAATGTAAAAAATGCACTAATCACAAAGATTAGTAAATTTGATATTATCACTATTAAATTTTCTAAAGGATAGAAAAATTCATCAGCAAACCAGTCTTATAAAAACTTGAAATACTTATATCTGACAACGAATATGTAAAATAGGCAAGAATAGATAAAACTATCCAACAAATAACAATAAAAAGATGCTCTGTGTAAAGAATGATCTATAAAAGCCATACTTTTAGCTTCAAATACACAAGTTTGTTAGGTATATAGCAAGCAAATATAAAATAACAAATATCAAGTAGCACATACGAAGAAGCAGAGAGTTATAAAGGCACCATCAAATCAGGCACTTACAACATCATCAGAAGTGATTGGAGTAAGCTAGTTGGGAAAGCAAGCAAAGGTAATGCCATCACATCAGGCGTGTGCAACATCCAGCACATGACCGAGAAAGTCCCAGTAAAACCCTCGTGCTGGAGATCCAGATGAAAAGATTTCAATGCCGAGCAGAAAATTCTCCCCACAGACGGCTATCATGTGTACATGTCAACCATACATGCTTGTGTCATGGGATAAACAATTCTGACATAGTTTGAAAATCCCTGGACAATGTCTTTTAGGCTTTCTCAAAAGTGCAACGTTTTTAGGACCCTTAGCTATTTGCTATTTTCCTTTCTACTTGTCAATTCGAGGGCCAGCCTTCCCCAAGACAGGGGATTTTAGAAAATGCTTGAATTAAACATGCTAGGGTCTGAGGCAAGGGGCCTCCTCTTACTTCCCAGAGTCAGCTTCCAACAAACTTAAGCAGCCCAGGGCAAATTACCAACATGATGCTTGTTACAAAGCATAATCTAATACAAATGGTCAAAAGATCCAAAAACATTTCTTAAAAGAATATTATAATAAACAATATTAAATATATTAAAATCATCAAGAACATGAAAATATTTAAAACATCTTTAGACATCTGAGAAATGCAAATTAAAATCAGAATAAGTGATAATTTCCTATACATTGTTTAAAATGAAAGCTAGCAATAAGAATATTGAGCAAGGGTGTGAAGCAACTCTCAAAGGGTTTGTATCTAATCTTACTATGTTTTATTATGCTGTGTTCAGCTGTTATCACTGGGAGGCCTGCTCTTTTCTGAAGGGAAATAGAGGAGCAGTGGATCTGGGAAGAACAGAGGTGGGGAAGTTGGGGGGGCAAGGGAGGGAAGGCTTCCATTAGGATGCATAATATGAAAGGAGAATAAATAAAAAGAAAAATTGACATATACTCTATAATATAGTAAGATTCCACTCCTAGGTCTTTATCCAAAAGAAATTAAAATGCATTCCTACAAAAAAAGTTGTACATACAAATGGTCATTTCAGCCTTATTGAAAATTGCCAGAATAGAAAATAATTTATATATATATTACATATATATATACTTAGTAAGAGTATAAATAAATTATACTATATCCATGCAATTGAATGTTATTCATCAATAAATGGTAACACAGTCTACATGTAACCACCTAGCTGAACCTCACAACCATCCTTAAAGAACATAAAATATACACTATGTGGATCTATTTCCATGAAGTTAAAAAACTGAGAAATCCAGTATATGGTGATAGAGATCAAAGAGTGATCAGCAGATTCATGCTTCCAGAATAACACTGTGGGATGTGATTCTCCCTAAGGAAAGTGAACATCCAAAAAGTTAAAAATCTGGAAATAGTCTAGGGGATAACAGTCACATGAATGTTAAAAGGAAAAACAAAACCATACAAAAACGACATCACACTACAAATAATACTATCAAGAGAATGAAAAGACTAAAGGATGGAGGAAATATTTGTAAAACGTTTTTAAAGTCAATAATAAAAGGACAAAGAGCCTAATTTTAAAGTGAGCACGGGATCTGAGCAGCTATGTCCTTAAGTTGTTTAACAAACAGCTAATAAGCACATGGAGATTTTAAATATGATCGTCACAAGGGAAAACCAATCGTAACCACAGTGACGTACCCCTCTACACTTACTAGCATGCCTACATTGTAAGACAGACAATAAAAAGAATCGGAAGAGCTGCATAAATCATAACTTCCACACATTTTTGCAAGAATGCAAATGTGCAACACTCAAAAAAACAACTGGATCATTCCTTAGGAAGTTAACCACCCTGACCACTTGATTCAACAGTTCCATGACGAAAAGTAATAAAAATATGTTCGCACCAAAGCTGTACATCAAGAACAAAAGCAACACAATAGATAAAAAAAATGAAAATGACCTAAGTTAGCAACGAGGGATGAATACATACAAACCAAAGGAAGTGTATCCATAAAGGAATATGATTTAGCAATAAAAAGAATGGGGTACGCATACTCTCTATGGATGAGCTGACAAAACATACACAGCAGGTCACTGCAGAGAGAAAACCCGACTAGCAAAGACCCCGGGCTGGAGAAAATAGGAAAGCAGTGATTATAAAGTTTTCCTTTGTAGCTGATGAAAGTGTTCTAAAAGTAGGTTGCAGTGGCGGTCATTCAACTTTGAATATTCTTTAGAAACAATAAATTGCAGTTTTATATTTGTATTGCCTCTAGTTAAATAGTTGTTTCGCTGGAAAGAGACAATGAAAATTTCCCTTAAACTCAATGGCTAAAATACAGTCAGATAACATAAACACTTCACACTTTATTATAGGGCATACACTATATCAACTTAAAATTTTTCAACCAAGGTCCATAATCCAATATTTAATGTGATGGCTTATCTGTGCTTAATGACTTATGAAGGAGTCACTGGCCCTTGAACACAGAACCTAGACCTTTGAAAACTGACATATGAGCTTCTGCCATGACAGCATAAAAGTAGCCAGCACAGTCTCTGCTAAATGCTCACATTATTGGGGCTGGTGAGATGGCTCAGTGGTGAAGAGCACTGGCTGTTCATGTAGAGGGCCCAGGTTCAATTCCCAGTACCCACACAATTGGCTCTCAAGCACCCTTAACTCCTGTTCCAGAGGATCCAATGGTCTCTTCTGACCTCTACAGGGACCAGGCACACATGTAACTAACAGACTTACATGAAGGCAAAACACTCATACAATAAAAATAAAGATACAACATTTTTCAAGTTCACATTTAATAAAGGAAGAGCAATGTTCATTTGCAATACAAAGAAGCAAATCAGAAAAGGCTGTGAGCATTAACTCCCAAGGTTTTGCTTGTAGTAATTAGACAATAATACAAAAACAGCAGTTAGCTTAGGGCATAGAATTCCTAATTACTATGCACACTAATCTAATTTACCACAGAACAGTTTACATTGCATTAAAAGGTTGCATAAATTCAGGGTTCCAGTATCCCTAATACATGAGAAATTTAATGCTAACAGCATTCATCCACATGACTGTGAAAACCAGCAATATCTCTGAATACAATATCTAAAACTCAGTATAAAAAGCAAAGTTCTTTTTTGGTCAAATGCCACAGTAATAAATAATTTGGCTTTTATCAATTGCTCTGATGTCTAAGGTCAGTCATAAAAATATAAATCACAAATTAAGATATATAATAGAAAAAAGACAGACTTGAAGAGAATTTAGTCCATAAAGCATTTGCCATGTATGCATGAGGACCTGAGTTCGATCCCCAGGATACACATAAGAGGCAATCCCAGCACTGTGAAGGTGCAGATAAGCAGATCACTGGGGCTCAGTGCCATCAAGTCCTGTCTACCAGCAGGCTCCAGCTCAGTGAGAGACCTGCCTAGAAACACAAGGTAGAGGGTTTGGAGATGGCTCAGTGGTTAAGAGCACTTGTTGCTCTTGCCAGGAACTGGGGTTTCCTTCCCAGCATGCACATAGTAACTCTAGTAAATTCAGTTCCAGAGGATCTGATGCACTCACCCAACCCCCATAGGCTCACACACACATGCAGGCAAAAACCCATAATATAACATATATAAATCTAAAAAAGTTTTTTTGTTTTTTTTTTTTAAGAATCCTAAGATAAATAAGGTACATAGCACCTGAGGAACAACACAGGAGGTTGTCCTCTGGTGCCACAAGCATATGCCAAAATCTACATGTGCATGCACATCCACACATATGCGTACACACACAGCACATGTAAAGATAAACCAATAAATAAATGTGAACATTTTCAGAATATAGGAAACAAAGCTTTTTTTCCCTAAGGAAAATTGTTAAATGAAACAATGAACTGAAGACAGTTTTATTCTCTCTTGCTACTCCTGAAGATTTTTTTTATAATTAGGGATAAAGGCTTTCCTAAGGTCTGCAAAATGTCTTTTTTGAAACAAAGAACACTAGTTTTGGAAAGTCCATATTCATCATCACAGGTGTGGACTCTGCAAGGGGACTCATTTCTGTGACACTCACCCACAAGGCTCTCCGACAACTTCCTGAGTTCTTTGTCTGAGAGTTTAATCTGCATTTGTCCCAGAATGTTGTCCAAACTGTGCTCATCAATTCTTCCTTCTTAGACAGGCAAGAGGAACAGAGAGTAAGAAAGACAGCATATTTTTTAAAAGCCTTAATTCTGGGCTATTATTAACTTGGTTAATAATAATAATATTAGTAAGGTAACTTATTTTGGGATAATCCCGATAGCAAAATTCAAGGGTGTTTTATGATTTAGAGTACAATCTCAGATTTCATACTTTTAAGCATAATAAGAATCTACTATCAGTTGCCTGAGCTTCCAGATATTTTTTATGGAGTAACTGTTAATCCTTCACTGTAGTGTAGGCTGTTATGTCTTTTAGCCTGATTTCTTTTCATTTAATTTTTCCATCTTATTTTTCCTCTTATTCCTGTTTTCTTTCCCTGACTTCTCTGGTCATTGGAAACTGGTTATCACAGTGAAAGATGTTGCTGATCAAACAATACAGCTGGAGAAGTGGTCCAACCATGAAGAGCTTTTCTACGATGTCATGAGACCAGAATTCAGATTCCAGCACTGAGACGACAAGCTGGACACCCATAGACTCCTGTAATCTCAGCTCCAAACAGTGTAAAAACAACAGGACTTCCAGGGTCTGCTGGCTTCCAGCCTACCTGAGAAAACGTGATCTCTGATGCACAGAGCTGCTTGGAGAACCATACCCCTACTCTCTTCTGTCTCTACATATGCACACCAAGCATGTACACCTGCTTGCACACATACATGTACATACATTCACACATATGGACACTCTATTGTATAACAGTTTTCTCAGAATTGAGATATCCCTCTGGGAGGGAGAGGAAGGTTCTTTAGACTTAGGAGGTAGACAAGATGTCACGTGTCTGGAAAAGAAGGAACATGAATGATTCTTGGAGGCTCCTATTCAGTTTGACAATTTAGGGGATGAGACTCGACCAGTTCAGCTTTGAGAGGAGATCTCTCAGACCTGCCCAGCTGCCTACAAATTATTCAGAGCTCCAGAGTTACAGCTTTTGTGAAACTCACCTGTGCCTAGAAGAACTTCTGATGATTCAATTGCTTTTTAAAAGTCATCCTAGGTCCTGTAAGTATCCCCTCATACATATTCCTGTTAGTAACCCCCCAAAATTCATCAAATTGGACTTTGGAGAAATAATTAATTGATCTGTCATAGATTCCCTTTCTGGGTTAAGTATATTGCACCAACATATATTGCATACATATAGATGAATATAAAGTTTTTAAGATAGCACATTTTTGAGATGATGAAATTATAGCTTCAGAGGGTCTTTTCATGATTTTATATGCTTAATCTCTGGAGGGCTCAATACTACAGTGAACATCTATTATGAACAAGTTATGCTCAGGTCTTTACAATCCTTTCCTGTGAGATTCAAACTCATGTTTTCCAGAAGAGTTCACAGCCCATTGGACATGGTCACCTCTCCCTTAGAAACAACCAGAGTAAGATTAAAAAAAAAAAAAAAAAGAAAGAAAAGAAAAATACAGAAGCATGAGTCCTTACTTGTGCCCTAGTTTTAGTACATAGATCACAGCTAAATAAACACTTCAATTAGAACGAAGGGCTCTTTTCTAGACCAGCATACAGCAGCATTTTGAGAGACTGATTATTTGTTCAGGGAAAGAGCAGAAGAGACAGATGACAGTTTACAGACACTATTCAGTAAGACTGAATTTTCCGACACTGAAATTTTTCTGTTTTCTGAGTAAATTGTCTTACATTTTGTTTATTATGTAGATCATCTGTAGAGTTAGAATGGGTTAAGAGCACAGATGTAATCTCTAAACACATTAAGGGTGGCTAGGATGAAATTTTAATATCTTACACCTTTCACTTATCTTCAAGAGGCTTCTGATCATACCAATTGAAACTACTAAGGCAAATCTCTCAAAGGCAAATAAAATGCAAATAAAATCTCAGCAAGGAATGTGATGATTTATGAAGATGGTATGGAAGCCATCATTTCACCCTGACAGTAAGGGCTCTGGTGTGCTGAACTTCCTTCTATGCTACTGATTTCATTTTCTGTGGGAACCTACAGTGACTCAGTTTCCCCTAGTGGCATAGGAGTCCATTCTGACTTACAGAACAACAGAGTCACAGTGATTCAAGATAATTCTGGAGTTCAAGAGAGTTTAGCTTATCTGTTTCTCTAGCCTTGAGACTATTCTGACTAGCTCCTGGGAAAGTATTATCTCGCTAATCCAAGCTGCTTGTGCTAGTAGAAGGCACACGATGTGATAGCTGTGATAACGAGGGTGCCTGCTGCCTGATTCAAGAACAGTACAGGGATTAGGCTTTTTCTCAAGATAGTACCCGACTGCCAATGCTGTGGATTGTTCTGACTCTGCTTTTCATTGTGTATAGAAGCTGACTGAGAATTAAACTTGAGGCTGCTGTTTCCCACTGTCAGACCTCTGGACTCTGCTCTGTCTCCTTGTCTTTCCATCCGCGTACCTCCACATGACTGCCTGGCTGACTCGTCAACTGGCTCCAACAATATTTTTTCCCATTTTCCTCCATTTAATCTCATTTTAAACCTTGGGACTCTCAAAAGTGTCAGGAGCCGGTTCATTAGCCAAGAGTCAACTAAGAATTCCCTTCTTCGTCCTTCTCCAGATAGGACAACATTCTTTAGATTAAGACAGTCCTTGGAAAAGCCACAAGGGAACCCACTGGCCTTGGCTCATAGTTGCTCATAACTGCCTAACACACTGACCTTGGCTCATAGTTTCACCCCCTCACTAACTCTCCCTTCTCCTTGCACCTGCAGCCCTGCAAAAACATATATATGCAGCCTGGAAATAATAAAGATTGACCCCTAGATCAGATTCTTAGACTGGTGTCCTTCTTCATCCTCCTGTTCCTTTATCATTCCTTCCCTACAGGTGACAGGGACCCCGTTGAAGTCCCACGGGTCGGGACACAAAGGATTAAAGAATAAGCGCTAGTGATTTCTTATTCTTTGCCAATTTCCCACAGTATGTGCATTTTCATCCACTACTCCTAAAATTACCAGACCCTTTCACAGAAACCTTCTTCCTGACAACCCCCTCAGAACTTAGAGTAGTTTCTCCCACTGAGTTTAATTAAGGTTGTTGGCATTAGTGGGAACATATTTACTGGAACATGAGCAATCTATCAGAGGCTTCAACAGTGAGGAAAACGGCAGTCCTCCCTCATATCCCCCCTCCCATGCATGATGAAGTGGTGACAGGCCCAGTCTTGCAGAGGTAACCCCAGCCGCAGTGAGTTCACCAATACAATGAATTAAGATCCACTACTTATCACTTATGGTGAGCTTTATCAAACTAATGCATTCATTATTACATTCATTTCTTAATTCATTTCTTAATTCATTCAATAACGCCTCCTAAAAGTTTCCTTGAGTGATTCTCTACTTAATTAGGAAATAGAATTGTGTGGTAAATCAAACTAGTTCCACCTCTCAAACGCTTCTCACTGATGACTAGCTTCCTGTTTGGTTTTGGTTTTGGTTTTGTTTTGAAATAGGATATCTCTGTGTAGCCCTGAGATATTCTGGAACTCTGTAGACCAGGCTGGCCTTGAACTCAGATATCCACCTGCCACTGCCTCTTGAGTGCTGGGATTAAAGGTGTAGAGCACCACCATTTGGTGACAATAATCTTCTAACAGTGTTGGAAGAGGTGTTACAGAAACTGCTGAGGGAGAAATGTTGCCAACAGTCTTACCCAGCTGCAGATCCTTCAAATTGCAATAACTGGTCCACCCAAAAGAAAAAAGCCCCAATTTCAGACACAAATGGGGGACGCACACACAAGGGGTCACCCCTAGTTAAAGAACTTTAGGCAGTTGAGAGGTCCTGAGGGAGGAGAGACAGTTTTCTTCAATGAAAAGCTTCCCCCACACACTGATACACTACCTATGCCAAGTGGTCAACTCTACACCCAAGTACATACAAATAACACTAACTGGTCTCAGTAGGTCATTCATGTGCATGGATAGATATATATGCATATATATATATATATATATATATATATATATATATATATATATATAATCATAGATAAAACATCAGTAGGAGAGAAGGTTGGGGAGGCACACAGGAGGGGATGAGGAGAGGTAGGGTAGATATGATGAAAATATATGTTACTCACATATGAAAGTGACAAAAATATTTTTAAAAACTAAAGTCAGTACATTAGCTATTTAAAAATAAAAAAGAATTGAGTTGTAGAAAAATCTTCTAAATGACTATATAAAATTTTTTTGAAGAAAATGACTTGTCATTTCATATTCTCACCTTCAATTGGCAGATAATTCAATTCCAAGGGTTCCTGAATTTTAGTTTCTATTTTCTCATATTTTGAAATTTTTTCCATGTCGACACCAACATCTTTTTCTTCAAAGCAAAAGAAATATTTTAGAAAATATTGTGCATGTGTCACAGTTCACTAACACACACACATAAACACACACACACACTACATTTTAGTGTTAGATAAAGAGACATAGTCCTTGTGTATGTCCAGTGGATCCTGAAGGCATCTCCTGAATTCTAGAATATGGATTAAGGGTGAAGCAAAGGACCATACAGCTCTGAGAGTCTAGTTGTTCCACAGATGAGGATCAGCAGCAGAAAAAAAACACACAAGGATTTTCAAACCCCTTTTATAATGTAGCACACTATTTGGATATACCCTATGTGCATCCTTCTAGGTGTTTTATTATCTCTAAATTAACTTTAACACCTATACAATGTAAATGCTATACAAGCAAGTAGCTATGTATAGCTATTAAATAGTCAGTAAAAACTTGGTGAATGAATGAATAAATGATAAAAAACATCATTTTACAAAATAAAAGGAAAATGTTATGTGAAATACATGAGAGTCTGTTAAAGGAGGATTAAGGATTTATTAAGATGTGAAATGAGAGAAAATTCATTCATGTATACAGAGCCACATAAATAGCCATTGTTGCCCTCTACTCTGCCTGGGAGAGAATGGAACCAGTTGTCTGGTCTCTGACCAACTCAAAAAGAGAGCAACTAAGGGGGGGGGCTCATCCACTTTAAGCACTCACATAACCAGTCAAGAAGCCACGCCCAAAGGCTGGTACTCTAAAGCCATTAGAGGAATAAATTCCCACTATACTTCCCCTTTTTTGTTTGATAAGAAGGTCCTAAACCTAACACAGAACTATATACAATAAGAATGATTATCAAGTATCATCCAGGATAAAGAAAAAGTAATATAAACAAAACTGGGTCTACAACCAACAAAAACAGCATCAAGAAAGAAACACATTCTAGATTTCCAGATCAATGGTAAGTTACAAATTACAGAGACTACCTCAGTGGCTGTCCTATCCTGAAGAATCTAAATCTAGTACTCGAAATGCTCTCAGCTAAGATATGAGAGGACTATAACTGTAACTGTCTAGTCTTCAACCCCATCAAAGACCTGAGAAGGAAATAATATTACCTGAGTGAACAGGAAGTAAAAACAAGTGACTTTTGAAGATAATCAAGAAATGACAGAAAAATTGGCTGTATGGACAGTCACCAAAGTTTCTCTGCATTGTTGGGCACCCCGTTTTGGCTACAGGCCTAGAATAATTGACAGACCATGTTCAGAAGCAGGAAAATTTGAAAGACTTCCTACCCTGTCTTGGAAAAGTTCAACAGTTGCTTTTCCTTGTGTTCTGCTCATCTGGAATGGACAGTGTGCTTACTGTCAGCAGCCAATGCAAGGGCAGTTCTTTACCTAACAGCCCATTTATGCCAAAAAGAAGACAAACTCCATATGGAGTGTCTGTGATGCCCAACATCCTCTCAGTGCTGCCTGGAGCAATTGTATCTCAGGTCAACAGAATTCTAAGTTGTTAAAATATTTAAATGCCATATTCTCTAGGTCTATGAAGTATTTGAAGATTACCTATGCATCTAACATTTATCTATGTGTATACAGAAAACCTAACTAACATAAGTATGACAAGCATGGGTGATTATTAACCTGTGACTCTTACCAACCTATATAACTTAAAGACGAGGCTTTACATTATAAAAATAAACAATATGTAAATGTATATACAGTATAAGGACAATGACTTCCAAGTTGTAACAATATACATAAATATCTTGATCAAAAGTAAATGTATGGTGCAATATGACAACAATATACCTAACTTCCTACTACATGAAAAAGTTATTTTGTTTTCATGTCAAAAATGTTAGCTTCAAAGTCCAAATACTCTTGTGGGTAGGTACAATGCTATGGTGTCACTTACCAGAAATTGGTAACTTTGAAGGTGATTCTTCAGGGGTCAGTTTGAAAGTCATGTTTCCAAGAAGCCTGTCAAGATCACTAACATCCACTTGCATCCCTACAAAAGACAGAGGCATGAGGAGGTTGAGATATAGACAAAAATCAAATAAATGTAAATCTCTATGTATCATGGTTAACTTGTCATTATAAAAAGGTGCCTCAAGCAAGACTCATAAGTGTTTGAGGGAATTGTTAATAAATTGAAATCAACCTATTCAGTTTTATTTAATGCTGAAAATAAGCATATAAGAAAATATGTTTTAAAAGAGAATTATGAAAAAACTAAGGTTATCTATAGTAACTAAATAGCCAATCTAAACATTTTAAAATACATATTTAAACAAATGGTGGGCTTTGTACAGTCACTAAATACTGAGCTATGAGCATCTCTCAATAGTTTGTTTCTTTCTCTCAAAACTTGGTACCTGTGCTAGTTTTTCTACTGCGGACATTGAAAGAAACATAAAACAAATAGAGAATATTTTAAAAATAAAAGGTAAATTACTAACCATATACAATGCAGTATATTACTAAAATTAACTACATAAATATACATATGAGGAAGCAATAAAATTAACCAGAAAGAAATGACAAGAGAAAAATGAAGCACCTCTGCTAATCTGGATTATGTTATTTTAAGTGCATGGATGTTTTGTTTACAGGTATATCCATGCGCCAGTCATGTGCCTGGTCCTCATAGGAGTCAGAAGAAGGTGACAAATCTCTTGGAACTGGAATTATGGTTGGTTGTGAACCACTACATGGGTGCTGAGAATCGAACCTGGGTCCTCTGGAAGAAAAGCCAGTGTTCTTAATTACTAAGCCATCTCTTCAACTCTAATCTGGGCTCTTGATTTCTATTTTCTTCCTTTCAATAGTATTCACACATTGTTGTGACCTATTCTTATATACATCTCCATTACCTATGAGAACATGCAAATCCAAAATGATGACTAAGAAGAGCTCTTATGTCAAACCAAATAAAATGTCTTATGCGCACAAATACAAACTATGAAACTACTTTGTTCCTAGGATGTACCAATCTCAGAATAGTATGCAGAACAAATACTACAGTGAATGTGTCAATTCCTTAGTATCTGAGACAATCATTAACACCAAGTAGGATAATGCATAAACACTTCCTTGTCTCATATTTTTGTTTTCCTGCTCCAATCATCTTTCCCTTACCAGTATATTCACACAACTTTTCCTCCTCCCATTTCCCTGGAGCCCTTAACCCTACAGATTAGCAGAATGAAATGTAATAATCAGCTCTCCTTATTCCTGATGGCAAGATTTATGATTTGAAAAGGCATGTGTATATCTATTAAGTGACAATTTCACATTTCTAAATATTAAAGTTATCTGTATCTGAGACTTATTTAGTATTGTTTCTATAAAAGTTACATGGTTATCCTAGATTATTGGATAATGAAAATTTCTAATAGTATAATCACAGCTCTCTTATAATTCTACAAACATCAATGATGCTGAATAACTCCCTTGATGGCATATCAACTATTTATAAATTTAATCTAATATTTAAAATGTTCACCTTGTGTTGGAAATGATGTCTCCTGCTTCAACTGTTCTCTAGACAAACTGTCTCTCTTCACATCTTTTATGGCATTTTCCACATCTCTGACATCAATTTTTTCTCCTCCAGAGAAAAACAGATAAATATGAGATGTTTTCTAACTATTATAACCTCAAATTATGAGGGATGAGCTAAGAAATTCTTACTTGTAAGAATGTTATGATTATTATACAAGTAATTTCACTATTTAAAATAAAGGAATAAAGTCTTAACAAAATACTATTTGGCAATGATGGAAAAGATATAAGATATCTTGATATTCTAGTCTTATATTTATTATTTTTACTGAACTGGAAATTTAAAATCATCCCACATAGAAATGTTTCAGGGTTTCATCTCTAATCTAATTGAACATAATCTCCTTTAGTTAACAGAAAATAAGGAAAATTTTTCTAATTTAATTTTAGAGAAAAAAATCTCAAAATCTAAAAACATTGGCATTACAAAAAATATATATGACCAGAGAATCAAACACATATATTCCTCAGAATGCATATACAAGGATAGTTTTATCAGTATATAAGTTATAATTGCCTCAAACTGGAAAAGTTCCTTGATAATAGAATAGATAAACAAATTTTGGTATATTTATACAATGGAATATTAAAGAAATGCATTCAGGCACAATCAACTAATTAAAAATTATTCCATCTAGCAAATAGAATCTTTAGAGATCCCTATTTGATTACAGTTTATTTGTGACATATCACAATGAGAATCAATAAGCCACTGCTGCATGCAAGGTATAAATGAATCTCAGAGATCAACATTTGACATAATGTTGACTTTAATTAAAAATTATAGACTAAATAAAATAATAAACAATACAAATTATGGACTAATAAAAGTAATGAACAAGTTAAAAAATATTGGAGTATAGATTTGGATTCCATTTATACAAAGTTGAAAACTTGTAAAATGAATAATTCTGTGGTCTGAAACAGTGTAATACTTTCTCGATTTCCAACCCTCTATAAACAACAAAACGGCGAGATGATGAGTAGAGATGTAGTGGTAGTTTGAATGTAATTGCCTCCCCTCCCCATAAGCTCAAAGGGAATGGCACTATTAGGAGGTGTGGCCTTGTTGGAGGAAGTGTGTTACTGTGGGAGTAGGCTCTAAGATCTCCTATGCTCAAGTTACACCGTTCAGTGCACTTCCTGTTGCCTGTGGATCAAGAGATAGGACCCTCAGCTCCTCTTCCAGCACCACGTCTGCCTGCTACTTCCACCGCGTCCCACTACGCAATAAACTAAACTCCTGAAACTGTAAGCCAGCCCCAATTAAATGTTTTCCTTTCTAAGAGTTGCTGTGGTCATGGTGTCTCTTCACAGCAATAGAAACATAATAAAGACAGGAACTAGTATTATAAACAATAGTGCTCATCTTAATGAAGAAAGAGCTGACAATCAAAAAATAGCTGGTTTTTTTTTTCTTTTTTTGAGGAGAGTAGCACTGGACTCCATGCCTATAGGCATGAAAACCTGGAGATAGGACAGTGAGACAGCAACTTAAAAAAAAAGTCCAGAAACTATAACTCTTGTTTTCCAGTGAGAGGACAGATGTTTCAGGGGACAAGAGAGAGTCCTGGTGGCTCATTTCAGTAGGTAACAGCAATGCTAATGAAGACAAAGGCTCCATGGAGGACAAACACCAAAGGCTTTGCTTCAGACAAGTAATTGCGTTATTTAAATTGCTATCCATCAATAATTACCATGAATCTAAATGGAATAAATTCCATGACTCAAAGTCATTGACAGGTTACACGGATTTAAAACCAATGCAAATAAAATCTAAGAGCAGAAATATTCTGCTTACATGATATTTCCAGTGGAAATATCAACAGACCTTTGCATATTCCATCCTGAGACATAGGACAGAGAGCTACATAAAATTTATCTGCATGTAAGTAACTGGTAAAGGTATGAATATCAATACGGTTTTCCAGAGACACTATATAAAAAGAAAATTAGAGATGAATAAGATCGATTGGGAGAATGAGATGAAAATGGAAGAACCGAAATTTCAATGCTGAAATTATCACTAATGAAAGACAAAGGAGAGCTCTCATAAGTAACAGAACGAATAAAAACTAATGAGGCAAGAGGAGACACATAGCCTGAACCGGCCATCTCCTGTGACCGTGAAAGACTTGCAGTGGAGGAATTGAGACACCAACCCAGCCACATGACCTTCGACCTACAGTCTGTCCTGCCTTTAGGATGTGTTGGGATAAGGGGGATGTAGAGACCAACATAAGGGAGTGGCCAACCAACAACTGGTCCAGCTTGAGACCCATGCCACGAGTGTGAGCCCACCCCCAACACTGCCTGGAGTACCAGAACCCACAGACTGGATGACCCAGAGACCTAGGATAAAAAAAAAATGTAATGATGCCTAGAAATATTCTGCTATACTCATAGACTGGTGTCTAGCCCAACTGTCATCAGAGAGGCTTCTTCCAGCAGTTGATGGAAAAAGCCAAACATTAGGTGGAGCTATGGGGATCCTGAAGAAGAGGGGGAGGGAGGATTTGAGCTGCCAGAGGGGTCAAATATACTACAAGAAAACCCACAGAATCAACTAATCTGAGTTTATAAGGGCTCAAAGAGACTGAACCTACAACCAGGGAGCCCGCATGGGTCTGACCTAGGCCCCCTGCATATATACGGTAGTTTATAGCTTGGTCTTCCTATGGACTCCCCAGGGGTCATCTCTGACTCTTTTACTGGCATTTGGGACCCTTTCCTCATACTGGGTTACTCTGCTCAGCTCAATACAAGGGGAGGTGCTTAGTCTTTTTGTAACTTGATAAGCCATGTTTTGCTGATATCCATGGGAGGCCTTTCCCCTTTTGAGGGAGGAGGAGTAGATGGGGAGAGCTGGCAAAGGTGAAGTTGGGGAGGGAGGTGATGCATTAATGAGACAGACTATGGCACATGCCTGGTGCTCTCAATAAAGCCGAGTAGAGGTCAGAGTCAGAACACAGAAACACGTGGAAGTGTGGGAAAGCTACACATTAACTACCTATTCATTTATCTTCCTACCACTTTATTCTGCTTCCCAAACATTCATTGCTGGGAATGATACGCTATGCAAATGTTTTATAGTAGATCTGGACTTAGAAAATGAAGACAGCCTTTGCTTTTAATCTATACCTGGATTTTTCTGAGACTATTAGATTATTTTTATCAGTACAAAATTAACTAGTTTTCAGAAATAGTCTCTAAGCTTCAAAATTCCTGAAGATTACTTTTCTGTATCAAAAGTTAGTTACCAGCAACCGAGAGGGTTCTTTTCAGCTCTTCAACTTCTCCTTTGGTGAGGTCAATATCCATCTTCTCGAGCACGCTGTCCAAGTCCTGGACTTCTTCTATTGTCTCCCCTTAGTAAAAAGAAAAAAGAAACATTGACGCTCTCACTAATGCTGAAATGTCTCTCATTCTTTCACGTGAGTTACAATCTTCTGGCAAGAAGGCAACATTCAGTAAGAATGAATTAAGCTTACTCCCAACAGTTCTTATTGCAGAAAAATAAGCATACCACCAATTTCTGAAAGTAACAAAATTACCTTCCAGTGTATTATTTCTATGATAAGAAATAGGAAGTTCTGCCAAGATAAAAAGAAAAAGTATGGCTGGAACAAGAACACATTGGTATGAGCCTTTTTTTCTACGATTCATTACTTAATAGATTTTTTTTTCAGTAATCTAACTTGATTTCCGCGTTTCCACTGTATGAAATGCAATGATCTTATATGCCTCATAAGCTTCCTGTGAGGGTGAGGTGTGTCACATCGGAAGACTCAGAACTCTGCCAAGCACACATCAGGTGTGAGATTCATTTTGATAACTATTCAGAGTCAATATAGGATTAATTCTTTTTTAAAAAAGACATATCTGTTGCTATATTAGCCACAGTCACCACTGACTTCTCTACTCTGTGAGTTCCAGGTAAATGCCGATGTGAGAGCCCTGTCTCAAAACACAAACTCAATGTCTCTTGAAGAACAACACCTGAGGGCTGACCTTTTGTCTTCACACCCCAAGCACCTACATACACGCAAACACACACAAGGACATATACACACAGAGAACACTTACAGCTTCTTGTGATAAAATGAGTCAACCAGAAAAACACCATTTTTTTTTTAATAAAAGGAAATTGGCTACTTTAATGAACAGAGTTAAATTCAACTGTTGCTCCTTTTGGGAGCTTTGTTCACAGCCAGGGTAAGTGGAAGGTTGAGAAGTGAGTTTGTTTCATAATTACTTTCTGATTTTTTTTCCTCTGTTTCCCTCAGCCTAAATTCCCTCTTTTCTATATTTAGACTTCTGGTCTGTTAGCATTTCCATGGCATTGTTAGATATTGTTTAATTTGATGATTAAAAACAGTGAGTCAATATTCCAAGTATTTTTATCTCACAAAAGCCCCACTGCAACGCTCCTTTGAAGGGAAATTCGGCATCTCTACATTTCCCTTTTCTTATCCGTGAGTTGAATTGGTATCTTTCCTAGGTTATTTTGAATGTTATTGGAATTGACTTTTCTCTCATTTGAAAGGATAGGAATAGAGCCAGAAAGGTGATTAAAAATTCTTTAACAGAAGGCAGAGCAAGATGGCCACAGAATAACACTCTTCATCCATCTCCTTACAGCTTTGACAGTCTGAATGGTTATAGATGCCAGAAACTATCTTCAAAGAGCTAAGGGAATTAAGTAAGAGAAGACAGGAAGGAGGGATACATCACCCTTTCCTAATTCCACGGAGCACAGCATATAGAGAGATGCCCCCCACTTGGGAAAAGATATGAAACTCAATATAGTCTTCAGAACTGCAATATAGTTCTGGGCAAAGCCCTGTGGCCATTTGGGCTCATGGTCATGGACCGAGCCCTGGATCTGTCTTAGTGGGCAGCCAAGGGAATACCTCCACCATGCCTCTTCTCAGACCTTTGCTAGCTCAGCTTAACCATTTGCGGGAGGGTTGGGACTTTACCTTGGAATTCAGTGCTGGGTAACTGAAACTCAATGCTGAGCAGACCTCCTCCTGTCCCCTGCCTGTGGATAAAGCCTCCAAATGTGCCTGTGTATCAGGCAAAGACCAATAGCAGCAAGTAGATGGTCTTGGATTCTGCATAGCCTCATCCCTGGCTACCTGCATAAGTTTCAAACCACGTATATAATCATAGCAACAGTCAGGTTGTAACAAAATAGACCTGTTTCCACCCCTGCACTTCTCTAACTTCAGCAAGCTGTGAGTAACAGGTGTGGAACATTTGTAACCACGAGATTGTCCAGCCTCTAATTTACAAATTTTGAGGCAGTACAGCACAGAGAGAATAATTTTCTGCTTTAGGGAAGGGGGTAGTTTTCTGCTTTGCTGCCTAAAACTGGACCCTCACAATGAAGCCAAGCCCCGAGGAATTATCTGAACAGGAGCTGATGGCTATGTGTAAGGCATCGGGGCCACCATGGCCCTGGGATACACTACTCTTTTCCAGTCCAGCCTTAAAACAACTGCAGATTTGGGATAAACTTGGGCTTACAGCAGTCTCTAGTGTCAAAACAGTGACAATACACCAAGTGTGGACTGCCAGTAAATGTGGATTTGGGGGACATTTTGTGATGAAATAGGAGCAGTGATCACAAGCACAGAAGACAAGTAGCTTGCTAAGGTTTCTAGGAGGAGGAAAGTCAAGTTATGAGGGTTGGAGTAGGTGCTTACTCCTCAGTCTGATGATGATGATGATGATCTAATCTCAGATGATGCTGCAGGTTCCAAATCTCCAAGAACCACGACTGAGTTTAGTATACAAGAGGGGCCACTGACATCTGAGGCTGGGGGCTGGAACGGACTAGCAGGTAAGGTGAATGCAGCATAAACATGATACCTGTGTTTGGATCCCCAGCACCCACATAAAAGCTGGATGCCGGCCCACATGTTTGAAAGGCAGAAGGGTAGACAGAAATATCCTGTAATCCAAGTAAGGTAAAAACAGGAATATCCCTTGGGCTTATTGGTCAGCCGGCCTAACCAGCTGATAAGCTCCAGGTTCAGTATGAGATCCAGACGAAAAGAATGAGGTAAAGAATTAGAGAATTAGTAAGGAATACACTTGATGTCAATCTCTGGTGTACACACACACACACGTGATGAGTATGTATAAACTAAAATTTAAAATAGCTGTTTTAAGGAAATTCAAGGAATTTTTAGAAAACAGAGAATTCAAAAATCACAACAGAGACTTGGATATTCACAAACAACAGAAATCCTGACACTAGGAAATCAAATTAATAATAAACTGAAAAGGTTTAAGATTCAGTTCAACCAAATCTACACCAATGGCTAAAGAGAAAGGTTCACAGAGAAGCAAGAGAAAATTAGAGAAATTGTGGGCCACTGAGAGGCTGTCTCAAAAAATGTGTGGTTCTTGGAAATGACATCAAAGGTTGTTCTCCAGCTTTTACATCTACACACACACACACACATGCACACACAAGAACTTGAAGACACAGGTACACACATTTACACACATATATAGTTTGTTAGTGTCTGTCTCTGACAGGGCCATACTATGTGACATAGCTTAGCCTTGAGGTCTCTCCAACCTCAGTTTCCCAAGTACTGGAATTATAGGAGTTTACAACCATGACCAGACAAAAATACATTTTCATTCATTCTTGTTATTTTTAATTGTGGGGGAGGTGTACTGTGCATATGAGATGTCCATGGACACCAGAGGCATAGGATTCCCTTGAACTGGAGTTTACAAACGGTAGTGGATGCTGGGAACCAAACTTGGGTTTTCTGTGGGAGCAGCATGTGTTCTTAACAATTAAGCAATCTCTCCAGCCCCTCACAAACATTTTTAAAGCACTAGTATCTCCACTTTATATTAACTTATTACCAGGAACAGGTAGAGCTTCACTCAATGGTTTACTAAGTTAATTTTCATGTCCACTATAAGACAGATCACAAAGTCCATGGTGAGATTCACAATGAGGAATTTAACGATGAGGCAGAATATAAGACACCAACAGGTCATTCACCAGAGCCATATTTCTATAATTCTTCCCCCACACCATATGTAAATGAGACATGGGCTCTCATAAAATAACAGCACACAGATCCTGTTTTATTAAAACACTGTAATGCTAAGACACATCATGTCATTAGATCAATTATGTAAGAGTTTAAAAATAATCTTCTCTAAACAGACCATTTTGATGTTTTCCCTGAGCTCTCAAATCTGTTCTTTTTTTAACTCAAAGAAGAAAATGAAACTTACAGACTATCTAGTAAGCCATGCATCTTTTAAACTACAGAAAACAGTTATTTTCAAACAAGATACACATTGTAGATATAGGATGTCCAAGATCAAGGCACATGAAGACTTGGATCTAGTGCCAGGCTTGTATTTGATAGGTTGTTGTTTTGGGTGGTTTTTGTTAATTTTTTTTTTTTTTTAGCAACACCAGCTAGAGTCTTTTGAGAAGAGGGACTCTCAATTGTGAAAATGTCCCCACAGAGTTGCCTGTTATCAAGCCTTTGGGACATTTTTCTTGATTAATGATTGACGTGGGTAAAGGTGGTCCTTTCCCCCTGGCAGATGGTCCTAGGTCTAAAGGAAAGCAGGCTGAGCAAGCTATGGAGGAAAGCCAGTAAACAGCACTTCTCCACGGCCTCTGCTTCAGCTTCTGCCTCCCAGCTCCTCACTTGATTGTAAAAGGGGACTGTTTCCTCTCCGAGTTGCTTTCAATCACGGCATTTTTACCACAGCAATAAAAACCAGGTGTGTTCATGCATCTCATATAGCCTGTGAGTTAGTCTCTACATGTATTTTCTAGAGTGGTACAGAAGGGAAGGACCGTCTATCGGGAGGAATATTCCTAACACTTTAGCTAGTCCAAACAGAGTGCTTCTAGTTGTACAGTAGACAATAGCAACCTTATTGGCAATCACAGCATTTGTTTGGAGCTAATTAAGTTCTAGAAGCTGCACTGATTAACAAGAAGGGGCTTTCACCACATCTGTTCAGAGCTTCCCAGGCAGGTAACTTTGAACACATAAAGTTAATCCTGGGCCAGTGAGAAGGCTCAATGGTAAAAATGTTTGTTACACAGCCTGATGACCTGAGTTTCATCCGCGGATCCCATAGTTGAGGGAGAGAAACAACTCCCAAAAAAGTTTCCTCTAACCTCCACATGCAGTCTCTGACACATGTACCCATATACGTGCACACATATAAACACATACATGCACACACGTACAAACAACAAACAACTTTTATTTAAAAGCTAAACCTCAGAAAACTTCAAACGTTCACTCCCCTAACCTCGGTCTCCTGAGAGTCCAGGCATCATAGGCATGTGCCACCATGCTTGGCAAAATATGTTTTCAAAGCATTAGTATCTCCACCACTTGTATGGGATCCTTACCTGAATCATGTGGAGCTTCACCCAGTGGTTTGCTAACTTGAACTGTAAGACAAAATACAAATCACAGAGATCACTGTGAGATTCACAAAGTTCTTGACTGTGAAACAACATAGGCAACCAACATGATTTTCATTATAGGCACATTTCTATATTTCCATCCCATCCCATAAAAACATGAGAAATGAGCTCTCTTAAAAAAGCACACATACTCTTTTATTTGAAGTGTTATAATGTTAAACTACCTTAGAGCCTTAGGACAATGACTTAAAAGCAGGAGCCAAGAAATGGTTGAGGGCTTGTTGTTCTTACAGAGAACCATAGTTCAGTTCCCAACACACACATCAGGAGTTCACTATCACCTGTAATTACAGCTCCAGGACATCCAATGCTCTCCTCTGGCCTCTGTGGGTACCTGTACTTAACGCACACATCTACACATAGACATACGTATATGATTTAAAAAACAAAAAAATACTTCAAATTAAAAAAATAATCTCTTTAGGAAAAAAAACCTGATTTTTTTATTTAAGAAAAGAAAGAAAATTAAATTTAACAAATGTCTAGAAATTAATGTTTTTTAAAACACTTATAAAAAATAAAAACTCATTTTTGAAGAAAAAATCAGTTGCAGATATATGAGGTCTAAGATCAAGTTTCCAGCAGACTCAGTGTCTAGGGACAACCCTTCTATTTGACAGATGTGTGCATGCACTGCATTGTAAGGCCTGTGAAGTGAGAGATTTTAGCGTAAGGAAAAATTAAATTTCAGAAAATTTTAAAGCTTTAGCTTTATGTCATAAATTCAACAGCTTTGGCCTCCAAGTTCTGGGTCTAAAAATATTTATTTTTAGCTATTAGTATATCAACCGCTTTCTGGGAAGAGTAGACTATCACTCCAAGACCCCATCAACTGCAGGGCAAGGTACATATCACAAAGACTACATGGAGTGGTCCTTTATCATAAACCATAAAATTCTTTTTCCCCATACCTGAGGACAGGACCCACGGGCTTATGCTTGCTAGGCAAGTGATCTACAACTGAGATAAATCTGCATCCTCTGTGAACATTTTAATTGGGAACAGGGCATATGAGATTGGAAACTTTCAGATTCCCAAATCAGCCCTTGTTCCATTCCATCAAATCAATCTGGAGCAGGATTTAAATGCAGTACTATCTTCCACCAGTATTGCATGTGCATGCTTGTGGATGTGCATGCATGTATATGTCCATGGTCTGTGTGATATGCAGGATTTAGATGCAGTACTATCTTCTACCAGTATTGCATATGCATGCTTGTGGATGTGTGTATGTGTATGTGCCCATGGTCTGTGTGTGCATATTGATGCTGGGTTCTGATTCTCCCTGTCTGATCTATTGAGGCAGGACCTCTCACTAAAGCTAGAGCTCCTCAGCTGGCTCCCTGGCCACTAAAGCCTATGAGTTCTCCTGCCTCTACAATCCCCCGCAACAAAGTTCCAGACACACACCTCATATCCTCATGTTTGAATAGTAAGACTTCACCAGCAGAGCTATCCCTTCAGCCTCACAGCAATACTGTTTAAACCGATCACAACCACATTTATTCTTCAGCAAGGGCCTTTATTAATCTCACATTTCTAACTCCCAAATTATTTTCACCTATACTTTTACATATTTCTATATATTTCTTTGTTTTAAGCACTCATGCACCATAAAGGACAGACATATCATTGTATGCATTTTGTAATTTTCTTATCCAAAATGCAGCATAAAGTACATGGTTTTGTGTCTTTGGCTTTAGATCAAGAACCATAAACTACCCTAAATACCACAAAGTGAGGCTTATTGTAGGGGAATTATGTTGTTCCATTGTAGATAATTTTCCCCGCCTATGAATTTAATAAAAAGCGCTGGTTGGCCAAAGGCAGACAGGAAGTGTGGGCGGGGCTACCAGACTCTAGGAACAGGCAGAACAGGGCACAATGCCAGAGAGAAGCTAGAAGAAGCAGAGGACAACTATGCTGCTGTGAGAAAAGGTACCGAGCCCCATGGCTGAACAGGATAAGAGTCATGGGATAGATTAAGGGTAAAGAGTTAGCAAGTTATATGCCTGGGCCTTAGGCCGATCAGTCTAAAACTATTGTAAGCATCTGTGTGTCTCTTTAGGCCTATGGGTTTGCAGGCCTAAACCTTGAGGCTAGGCCCGAAAGTCCGGGCCAAAAACCTCATACTACAGCTTATTTCAGCTAGAGAGAATTTGTTCAGGCAGAATTATCTTAAGCTATGTTCAACTGTCTTTGGAGGTTCATATTTCAAGAGTGTGAGGTCAGAAACCAACTATCCCACATTCTGAGGAGCGTTGTCTAGTGTGCTCACAATTACCTTGCCAATTCTGTGCCAGTTCTTCTGATGTTTTGTCAGAGAAATCTAGTCCCATTTTCTCCAAAATGGTTTCAAGGTCACTGTCATCAACCTTCCCCTCTTGGGAAAAAGAACAAACTTTGAAAAAAGTATTACAAGTTCATGGCCTAAAGACAATGACCATATAGCATCATTACTATGCTCAAAATCTGAGTAAAAATGAGATTTAATTACAGAATCAGAAGAAAATTTTATAGTGTCCAATTGACGCTGATGAAACATCTACTTATCCAAAGTTCTAAAAGGGAGCTTGTTACAAACTTCAGTGCATTCTGGAACTACTGAATCTGAGGCAAAGCTAGCTCTCTGCTGCCGCCAACCATGCCATCTTTTTCTTTAATGGTACTACTGCTTTTGAAATAATTTCCATTTCCTGTTAATTTCTGCCCCACTTATCAAGGGAATGTGGGTCCCATGCATACAAGGACATTATCTGTATCTCTTACACCTAGAGAGGCACCATGAACTTCAAGACTCAGTAGACTGGGTGAATAAACTATCATCCCAAAAGTAGGCAATGTAAGACTAAAACTTGAGGTAAATGAATTATTTTGTTGTACAAACTACCCAGGAAGTGGTCTACATTGTTAACAAGTTCTCGGTTCCTAGTCAAAAACTGTAATGATACTATTTTTCAAAGTGCAAAGGATGAAAGTACTGTGTATCACATATATCAAGCAGCTTATTAATACAGGTCAAGATTTCTTATGTTAGTTGTAATTTTGCACTCACCCTCTTTCTTAAGATGATCAACTTCATCCAGAAGTGTATTTAGAGCTACCTTTCCATCAGCTATAATTTAAAAAAAATCATTTTGAAAACAGAATGCCTTACGTAGCAAATACACTGATAGACTTTAAATACATAGCACTGAGATTTGACTTAGAGTCAAGACACTGCCATGGTAGAATTAAGAACCAGATCTTCCCGGGAGACTCCCGTCTCCGCCCCATCTCTGGTCTAGATGCTGGGGAATCAAGTGTGTTCCTTGTCTCTGCACCTCTCTCTGCTCTCGTCTTCTCATTCCTATTTTTATTTAGAAATGCTCTTACCTTCTCTTTGTCCTCTTTCTCTAAACTAAACAACTCCCAGCAGAGACATCCTGAGGTACTACTTACACCTGCCACTTATGCCAAAGAGTTATAAACAAACAATTTTTAATGAATTAATATCACATCTTGATCTATGTATTTTTTTACTTTGTACATTTTAATTAAAATTTGATTACATCATTTTTCTCTTCCTTTTTCTCTGTCCATCCCAAGTCTTCCCCAACTCATTCATATTTATATTTTAAAAGCCTGAAAATTAACCCTTGAAACTTAAGGCCACATTAATTCAAAAAAATCTGTGGACGGCAAGAGGGAGTGGATGGTGTGAAGACACATGTTTTGTCCACTGCTGGATCATTTGAACTCTTCAGATGGACAGAGCAATACATTGATAAATTCAGATTTAACTCTTAGCCTTCCTTATGCATCACAAAGCTCCAATACAAAGAAATAAATGTAGTTTAACGACTCCTCTACATATGCTTAACCCTCTCCAATAATATCTGCAGTGGCAGAAATGCTTACTGTCCACTGGCAGTTGTTCTTGAAGGTGCTGACATTCCTTGTTTGTGAGCTCCATTCCCATCTTCTCCACGATATTGTCTAACTTTGTAGTGTCAACCTTTCCTCCTTAAGAAAGAGGAGACATATTTTTTACACAATTCATAATAGTGTACATACAAATACACATATAATATTTGGATACATACAGTCTATTTCTGAACATCTGCTTCCTGGTTTCAAAGTACAAAGCAAGGCTGTCCAGTGAAATACTTTGCAAAGTTGATATAGAATAAATATTAAAAGCAGAGGATCAGATATCATCAACCCTCTTAAAGATTGTAATCAAAGCTAATAATACTAAATGTTTTAAAATGTGAAATTGGTAATTGTCTACCAATAAGTTGCATTGTGAAGAAAATAATTCAATAATTTTGGATGCTGGCTATTAACTAAACTAGAAATGGTGTTTTCTCCCTCTGGCCCAATCAGTTTTTCTGGAGTTCCAATTACTTATCCATCTATTGAAATAAACTGATTATTGAGCCTTCATGAAAGTAGCATTTTTGTACAGGTCTAAAAAATGAAAGCCAGAGTAAATATATGATTTGGAAATAGATTTAAAAGAGATCTTAGAAGACGTCTAGTGCTACAGTTGTCTAGATTCTCTGCTGTGGAAGGAACCCAAGATAGTATGAACAAAAAGAAAAAAACCCCAAGTTAAATTTTTGATGTACAATACGTAAGAGAATAAGAGAAAATATAGTGAAGGATGAACATTGTCATCTTTTACTCTGGTTTATAAGTTTGGGTGATTATCTTTCGTCCTTTTTATCTCTTCTACATATTCTCCAAGTTTTTATATTATGAATTCGCATGTTTATTATCATAGACAACATTCAATCATTAACATACTATCACAATGGCTTAAGACTCTAACGTCATGCCTATTACTCACCTTTGAGAGTCTTGATGGCATCTACCAGCTTAGCCTCACTTATCTTCTTATCCACTGTGAGAAAAGATACAAGGACTCAACAAAAGCAGTCAGGATACTGGAACTCAAAGCAAAAGCACCGGATCCTCTAGAAGGTAGTGTGGAAAGCACATCTGCGCCATCTGACTTCCTCTTACCCACTGGAACACCTCACAAGCCCCTCTCTTAGCAACCTAATCACAGTTACCATGAGGTATGGTAGATCTCCTGGATTAAAATTTCTTGCCAAATTCAGGTTTATTTTTTAAGTTTATTGTACTAGCACATATTGAGCATATTGTTAACTATTATTTTGTCTATTTCTATCCACACGTTTAACTTGTTTTTCTTAGCCGAAATAAGCCCCTTTGTTGAAAGTATTTTTTCATACAGTATATTCTAATCATGGTCCCCCTCCCACATCTCCTCTAAGATCTTCCCCATCTCCTCATCCATCCAAATCCATGCCTTCTTTATTTTTCTCTTTAGAAAACAAAAAACATAAAAAAACCAAAAAAATCCAGGAGAAACACACACACATGCATACACACACATAAGGATTCCATGTATAAGTGATGTCAAGTGGTATTTGTCTTTCTGTATTTGTTTATATCGCTTTGCATGCTGTCCTTCAGGTCTACCATGTTATTGTAAATGACAGAATGTGTTCCTTTCCGAAGGTTGAATATAGTACCGTACTGTGTGCTTTCATCAGACACTTATCCATTTGTTCATTACAGACACTTAGATGAATATAGTGTAGATCTTTCTATGGTGTCTGACTCTGTCAAGTATGTGAAAATGTACTTAGAATTTAAGCTCTTAATGACAATATATAGTCCTTGGTCCAGTAACTTTTGGAATACAGAGGATAAAATATTGCCATGTGCAGTTAAGAAAATCTTTGGTAGCTCTGCTTCACTATGACTTGAAGGATGAAGTACTGACCCTCTAAGATACAGCTTTGCCTACTTCTATGACTCTAACATCATAAAACAGACAAGCAAACAAAAATCTTTCTCATCCAGTTCAAGTGATTGCAGTTACCTGAAAGCAATCATTTCCTTATACTTCCTCTTCCATTCCATCATTCCAAAAAATATTTGGGCACTTTTAAAACTTTACTACATGATTTCCTTTGTATTTTCACCTTGCTTCCTAATAAATTATATATTATTTGCTAGAGAAAATATGCTCATGTCTTCTTTGCATTCCTTGAGCCCCATATGGCTCCTAGCAAACCCATGGAATAAATGAGCAAATTTAAAATAAATCACAAGAATTAGACCTTATCCTTTTACACCTGTACTTTGATATTGTTAATTCAACAAAGGAGTATGAGTAGTTAATATTTATTATAGACCTTGTTACTTGTATACTCTTGAAATAATTATAAAACAAACTGCTGAGAAACGGCTCTAAGGTTAAGAGCATTGGCTGCTCTTCCAGAGGTCCTGAGTTCAATTCCCCCCCAGTCACATGGTGGCTCATGACCATCTGTGATGAGATCTGGTGCCCTCTTCTGGCGTGTAGGAATATATGCAGGCCAGAAGACTATCCATAATAAATAAATCTTTTTTAAAAAATAGACTATTTTACAACATCGCTAGAAACATTTTCTTTAAAACTGTGACTATTTAACCTAAATATTTAAAGTGTTATAAATTCTACAATACAGTTAGTTGTTCTTAGTAACTTGTACGCAAAGCTTTAGTGGACTTTGTTTTCCATTTTTCTGTCTATTTCTACGTCCTTCCCTGTCTTTTCTCTGCTTACGTTAGGCTTCCCAGTGACCTCAAGGGTGTTTCTTTATGGTTGGCTTGTAACATCTAAGGTTCAAGTATTTTCTGCTTAATAATCTTTTATTTATCTAAATGTCCAAATTATAAATAAATACATACAAACACATTTCTTCCTTTAGTACCATATGTTAGTATACTTTCAAAGTAACTAGATAATAAATGAAACAATATTAAATTAGCTGTGTGATACCGATATTCCTTATAACTAATTCTTAAAGTCATATTTAAAAGGCATCAAAATAATTATAATGCTCACCACTGACAGGGAGATGGTTTACTAGGTCATCATATTCTTCCTCTGAAAACTCAACACCCATATCATCCAGGAAATTGTACAGATTAGCAATATCAATTTTTTCTTTGAAGATATAAAAAAAGCAAATGATAAACATGTAATTTTATAATGATTTCAATACATGAAAATACAATGCTTTCATGTTGTACAGGATTAAAGAGTGAGAATTGTTCAATAGAAGTCAGAATAAAAAACTTTTCATAATTGATATTTAGTGGATCCTAGTAAATGTTTAAGGACATAAAAAATGAGTATTATATAGTAGCATAGATAATAATGCATATGGTCTACATAAACAAGTTGAAAGTAACAGATAAAGTTGAGAACAAATCTTAAATTAGTAACTATTAAAATATTCCCTACATTGATTTTCTGTGGATATTTTATAAGACCACATTAACAACAAATACCCTCATTTTTATCATTCAGTAATCTTTAAAAATAGATTTGTGCTATAATGAGATGGGTACACAAAATAGGACTTTTATTCCCACAGAAGTATTTTCTTAAGTAACCCTAAAGTCTGGAATAACAGCAGGTATTCTCATTCTCTTCCCCCAAGTCCCCTAAACACAATTTAAAGGGTTTCCTGTTCCCACTCCTCCGCCACCCATCACCTGTGTCTCAGAAAGTGGCAGCACTTGACCTTATAACTAGCTTATTTCACTCACACGATGACCTCAAGTTCCATCCATTTTCCTGAAAACATGACTGGTTTCTTTTTATGGCTTATAAGGCTTATTATGTGAAAATCCCACATTTTACAGACTCAACCACCAACGGCTGATTCCATAATTTGGTGACTATGATTAGTACCACACAAGCATCTTTATGGGAAGCTTTCTTTTGTCTAGGAACCCAGTCATGGGATGGCTAGATGACAGGGGAGTTTTATTTCTAACTTTTCTTGGAACTTCCATACTGCTCTCCATAGTGATTGGACTAATTTACATTCCTGCTACCAGTTAGACCACATTTTTGTCATGTATTTCAACCACATTGTTACCATATCAAATTTAAGAAGATATGATGATCTAATCAGATATTGATAAAAGTGCAAAACACTGTGATTTTTGCTACATTTTTAAAAAAGTTTTATTAAAAATATGCAATTTATGCCCATATGTAATTGGTACTGCAATTTGAAACAAATTATATAAATGTCTTAATTTCTCCTAATTTTAATTTAGCAGATATTAATAGCTAAAACCAAAATGAACAAAAGCTCTTTAGGATCTTTAATAATTTTTAAGATAAGATAGTAAGACAGCAAGGGGCTCGGCAGTCACTACTACAAATATACCAATATACAGTGATATATTATTTAAATCTATAGAGCTGATGATAACTAAGACCAGGTGCTTTTAGAATTGACTTTTTGAAGGAAAGTCACACTGGAAAGGAGAAAAAAGAGATGGTTTCTTTTCATTTTAAGCCTTTGCCATTGAGGCTCATTTATTGTTTTTAATTTTATACATACAGGTGCTCTGATTACACGTGTGACTTGAGCCATCTCTCCAAGGTCCCTGCTTCTTAGTTTTCAATCACTTCAATAAGTAGTAAAGACAACCAGTTTATTAGGGAATTAAATTATAAAAAATATTAAAAATAAACATTGGTAAGGTACTGGGGAAAGGAATACTTATAAATTCCTGGTGGGGATGTAAATTATTCTAGCCACTATGGAACTCAGTATGGCGTATCTTTAGGGGGAAAAATTACAAAAATTTTTATATGGTCCAGATTTATGTTTCTAGGCATTTATCCAAATGCATTAAAGCCAGCCATAACAGGGTCCATGCTTATTGTGGCCATTCACAACAGCCAAGTTACAAAACCAGCAAGTGCCCATCAATGGATTAATATAGAGAGAAATGTGATTGATATGCACAATGGAGTTTTATTCAGCCATTAAGTTTTATTAGCAATAAAGAAGACCTTTTCATTTAGAATAAAATGAATGAAACTAGAGATCATTATGCTAAGCAAAATAAGAGAACTCTGGGAAGAGGAAGAGTCAGACAGACATACCAGCAGACACAGAGGAAAGAAGACCAGGATGCTACTCTGAGAAAAGGTACTAAGCCACTTGGCTAATCATGGGCTAGTTTAAAAGTGAGCAAGTTATATGACTGAGCCAAAGGCCAATCAGCATGAAATTAATGTAAGCTTCTGTATAATTATTTGGGGCTAAGTGGCAGCGGGGTTGCTAGCGGGTCCAAACCTCCGGGCTAGGCCAAAAGTCTGGGCCAGAAACATGAGACTACACGGTACTAGCAAAAATTCAGATGCATGACCAACAAAATAAAAATAAGCCCAAGAAGTTATATCCATTTGATATGCAAAGGCATACATTAAAAAAGCTATATCCTCTTTCTCAAGTGATGATTAATCTAAGAGAAACTGGATATCCACATATAGAAGACTGTTCTCTACTTCTCACCCTATACAAAAATTAGTTCAAAACTAATCAAAGACCTTAAGGTTAAAGCTGATAACCACTGGAGGGCTTTGAAGAGCAGGGTAGCCTTGTAAGCGCTGTGCTTTATGGAGGAATTCTCACCTGACAGCAGGGTGGAACAGTAACTCATATCTACGTTTACCACATCTCAGCCTATCAAATAGTAAGTAGCAAAACTCCTGTAATTCTGTAATGGTTTCTTTTGAAAAGAGCTAGCTTAGATGGTATAATTTGTGTCAGAAGCTTCTACAGGGAAACCTCAGAACAAATAAATCCAATAATACTAACTACTATAAGTGTTTTCAAGCCTCACCAGGAGATGGCAGGTATTCATACAAAATTTTCTCCTCCTTGTCCGCATTTTCCAAAACCTCATCAACAGTACTGGCGTCAATCTCTTCTCCTAAGGAAACATGGCATGATAGTATTAAGGAAGACATGAAATCACATAAAAGTAGAATGTCTATTTAAGTCCTACATACTGTTTTAAATATAAGAAAACTGTGCTGGGTCTCTGTTACATTTTATAACATGAATTATTATGAAGTTAAATTAATGTCTAAAGAGATGTAATTCAGTAGCTGAGTCCTTGCTTAGCATAGCAAGGTCCTGAGTTCAATCCCCGGAACTGTAAGGACATTAAAAAAATTTTTTAATTCAGTATAATATCTTGGTTATATTGGTCTCATGGTGGCAATATAGAACAGTTAAGTCTAAAAGTATCTTTCCTTAAATCCCCAAATTTATAGTCTTTACTTATTAAATAATTATTCAAGTTATTTTTCATTAACATCTCTCATTTTTGTTGGCTCTATTTTGCTAAGATCTAAAATATCACAAATGGCATGTTGCTTCAAAAACATAGCATCACAATTTTATCCAACATAGAGTAGCCAAAAGAGATGCCAGGTCTAATAAATAAGCATTTAGTGACAAATTTACATGTAAAACTACTAAACTAGTATTTAAGAAATAAAATGGGTATTTTAAATAAATGTGCTGTTTCTATGTTAAAATAATATTGTCACAGATAGTATTATTGGTCTACAATTTCAATTTTGGAGTTGGAGAGATGGGTTTGGTGGCTTAAAGTACTTGCTAAAACCAGCACTCATGTGGTGGTTTGCAACCATCCATAACCTTGGTTTTCAGGGCTTTGAAACCCTCTTTAGACCGTCAGGGGCATCAAGCACATGGTATCCACACATTCATGCAGGTAAAATATTCAGACATAAAATAAAATAAATAAATCTAATAAAATCTTTCAATTATATTTTATTCATTCTTACCCACATAATATCCAACACTGGCTAAATATTAGGCAATTATTTAATTAGTTAACCAACTAGCTAATTAACTATAGACTCCTTCCTATATCTTATCCCATTGTTTTTGTCTCTTTTTAGCAAATACAAAATAAGAAACTAGATTAAAATGTAAACAATAGTTCTATGACCCTTAATGAAATCATGAATGTTAAACATGGCAATACTGAAATGTATAAAGTAACAGAAAGTATGACTTTATTCAACTCCAAATAAATATAAGCATAGGGAGCCTCCCAAAATCATTAACAATGTTTTGTTTGTTTATTTTTGTTTTGCTAGGCTGAAGCAATTGCTTAGCAATTAAAAGCATTTGCTGTTCTTGCAAGAGACTTCAGTTAATTTCCCAGCACCTATGTGATGCAGCTCACAACCACCAAACTCCAGCTCCTGGAAGGTGAGACACCTCTGGCCTCTGTGGGCACTTGTACTAAATGTACACACCCACACAAAGACACAAACACATAATTTAAAATAATAAATACAATTTAAAATATTTTTGTTAGAGCCAATGAATCAATCACATATTTTTCAAATGCATAACAATACCTCAAAAATCAATATACAAATTTCTTAGCTTATCAAGAAGACATAAGGAGAAATATATAGAGAACACATTTAATATATAAGAAAATAGGATCATTGTGTATTTTTATTATCTTGCAAAAAAACCTGTCAAGTGGTTAATTCTAGTGAGCTACCATTCTGAATATCTTATACTAGAAAAACTTAGCCCATGACTTGTAGTCCATTAGGAACTCTAAAAGGTTCCAGTGCGTACAGATTTGGGGGGGGAACCACAGAAGTGAGAGTGTGGAGATGTCGTCTCAGACAGTCCCACAGCCCCAAAATCATGTGAAAGAAAACAAGACGCTTTTTCTGGCAAGGTGAAGGAAGTGGGTATTGGTGAAGGAGTCAAAGTCAGTTGACAAGTCAAGCCAAGGGGCACAGCTGCCCATTCATCCAGCGATCTGCGGGTGTTGCTTGGAGTAAAACGTGATTTCCTTATTCTCCATTCCCCCGGAAAAAAGTTCAGGGAGGAGCAAAGAGAGATCATGTCTACTTTGTTTTCTCACTTCTCAAACTCCAACTGAAGACTCCCATCAGTCTAGCTATGTTCTAATTCATTTCTCACCCGCACCAGGAGTGTCCAGTGTACAAACTTGATTATCTCAGTAACCTCTTTAAGACTTATTCCTTGTGTTTAATTCTAGCATGGAACCTTGTTCACAATTAAGAAATGCATGTAAAGTCAATGAACATGTTAACAGAGAGAGTAGAAATTCCCAGGGTCCCACCCTAGATAATGAACCTCAGGCAGCTATTGACCACTGGAAGAATTAGCCTCTTCAGGGATGAGCTCCCTAACTGATTACCCCATGCAGGGTGGTCAGCCTTGAAACCATACACACTCAAATAACAGAAAAAGGACTCAGCAAGATGGGTGGTGTGTGTGTGTGTGTGTGTGTGTGTGTGTGTGTGTGTGTGTGTGTGTGTGTGTGTGTGTGACAGTGTGTGTGCCTGTGTGTGTAAGACGGTGCCTCTGTGTGTATGTGTGATAGTGTGTGTGTGTGTGTGTGTGACAGTGTGTGTGTGAGATGGTGTGTGTGCCTGTGTGTGTATGATAGTGTGTGCCTCTGTGTGTGTGTGTATGTATGTGTGTGAGACAGTGTGTGTGCCTGTATGCGTGTGTATGTGTGATGGCATGTGTGTGTGCCTCTGTGTGTGTGTGTGTGTGTACATACCAACTGTAATGAAAGAAAAAGAGGCTATCGACCTGAGAGTAGGCATGGGAGAAACCTGAGGGGTGGGTAGTAGGAGGAACTGGAGATATTAAAGGGAGATGGTGATGCAATTCTATTTTAATTAAAACATTTTCCAAAAGAAATGCAGAAGCATTCTTTATAAGAGGAAAACAGGATTGTTTATCAGGGAAAGGTGCCACTAAGCCTGATTGATGGCATGAGTTTGATTCCCAGTACCACAGAGTCAAGGGGAGAATTAGCTCCCATAAACTGTGCTCTGACTTTTACAAGTATAATATCACATGTGTGTGCACATGCACACACACATAAACACATACACACCATCACACACATACACACACACATGCAAGCACACACATGCACACACACTAAATGAATGTTAAAAATTTAAAAAGGTGAGCTAAGCAATTAATGTATTAAAAATAAAAATATAGTAATGGAGTGTGGCCCATGGTATGAGTCTGTACTAAGAATAATAAATAAAATAATATAAACAAATAAATAAAGTAGAAATTTTCCTTATGTTACAATGACAATGTAAAAAAATAAGCATGAAGAAAAAGAAAACATCTTTCATTAGGATGGCAATTAGGAACATCAAAATGAATGAGGGTGGGTTATAAAATTAACATCCGACTACCATAGTGGTAAAAATAAATTCAGTCCCAAATTATTAAAAGAGAATAAACACAGTATGTGAAAGATTCGTGATAAATATTTAACTAGTTTAAAAGATCCTTGGATATCTCTCAATATTTATAAGGAACAAAGAGTAAGTATATATAAGTAAATATAACTGACTGTAAGGACAAAGTCACCACAGGTGATGAGAGGGCCTGCTGTCCTGCACCTCTTGGTGCACTGGGAGGAGGTGGTTCCATCACTGTGCTCCAGTCAATTGTGCAACTTCTCATGAGGAAATAATGATAAACCCAAGGGAGGGTCAGAACAGGTACTTTGTACCCTTTAAGAAATTAGGGTTGTGAAAGTCCAAGGAAACAGAATCACAGAGGACATTCAAGAGAGACTCACAAGCAAATACAAGGAGCGACCCTGAAGCGTGTCCAGTCAGGACCCCCCCCTCCCACCCAGGTGCAGTGCCAGCTCAGCATCCACTCACAGAAGACACTGGTGTTACCGCTGTGGTCACAAAATTTGATATTCAAACAGCGTATGCTGGGAGCTTTCCATTTGGGTGAATTTAACAATTTAAGAATCTACTTTTTTTTCTTATTTCAGTTTTGTCTTAATTTTGCGTTTTTCTATGTGTTCCATACACATCTGAGCACATTCTCAAGGTGGCTGGAAGGGGTTTCTGCTGGCTGTCTTGGTGACTCTGGACTGTATAACCTAGTCATGCTTGTCTACCTCTGCCCTCTGAAAGCTCTGGAGAGCTCTCTTTAACGTAACATTAGTATCAAAAAAAATTTTCATTAATAAAAATACTTCTCATAACATAAGCCATGTGAACCATGTCTAACATGTGGCTTTCTAACATGACAATATTTCAATATTTACTAACTGGTATCACTAGTGTCATATCACCTAAAAAGCATCTAGTTTTCCGTGACTTTATCTCCTAGGGTCTAAAAACAAACAAACAAACAAACAAAAAATGATGAGCACATAGAAAACTAGTGATGTTCAACTTCCAAAAGTATTCCCTTGATCTTTCTGATGTTCAATTCCAGTATGAAATGGGGTTTTGACCGTACTGTGGCAAGCAGGGTTTTCAGCAGCTGAGGGGCAGGGAAGTGATTTCTTTTCAAAATGGTAAATGCAGTATTCTCTGCCAGTCCTTTGATTAGGAAGACACAACTCATAAATAAATATTCAGAGTGAAAGTAATATCCACTGAATATGTTCAATGACATTAAAGACCGGCACGGAACACTGGGGCCACAGTGTCATCCAGGCCAGGGATGATGCCGAGGGCCATCTCTGGGTCCATGGTCCTACTGCAGCCATGATCTGTATAGCTGCCCATGTCTTCTAATACCATCAAAGGCAATGCTGATGCCAGGCTTCAGGGCAGCCACCTGGGGCCATGTTGATGTCCGAGGGACACACTGCCACAGGGGCCATGCCTATCTGAGTGGGCAGCACTGCTACCTGGAGCCATGGTGACATCTGAGCCTAGGCTACTGCCCAGGACCATCTCTAGGTCTGAGGCCCAACAGCAGCCAGAGTCTGGGCTGATGCCCATGGTTTGTGATACTACAGTGATTCTTAGGAATCATGCATGTTGCGATCAGAAGGCTATGCTAAGTCAGCCCTGTCCTTCACCAGGCCTGGGATAGCTGGCTCTGCCCTTGCTAGACACTGCAGCAGGAGAGAGAGCTGGCCCCAGAACTCAGGAGAGATGGCATCACCCCTCACCACAGTGTGGGAGAGCTGGCCCAATGGCATGGGCCTAGATCTGGCTCTGCCCCTCACCTAAAGGGGTGGTCCTAATGGCTCCTATTGACCAGCTCAACTACCATCCAGTCCCACATCTTGGGCCTTGGGTTGGTCCACCATAACAGCTGCCCCATCTGTGACCTGCTGGAGTGCATGAAGAGACTGATCCTGTGGAATGACAACCACAGAAACTCCATGGCTCAGGGCAACAACAGGATATCCAAGAGAAGTTTTGGTGAGGGCCCAGTGATGAATGGTGTGCCAAAGGCCTTGAGCCAGACCAGTGACTCACTGCAATGAACACTTTGCAGGAGGGGCTGAGTGGACAAAAGTGTATACTGCATGACACACCTCAGCTCCCATCGCCACTAGGATGAATGAAGAGATGCTGGAAAGATAAAGAACGAGGTGGGATTTTTGTTTGTTTGTTTTGCTTGGTTTTTAATTAATTTAGGAGGGCATGATGCAGGAGTAAGGGTCAGATATGGAGGGACTGGAAGGTGAGTGGGATTGGGGTGTATGATATAAAATTTCCAAAGAATTCTAAGACTAGCATGGAAATACAATAAGCACTGGGACATTGGTACTTCTTTTTCAAAACTGAAATGAGAACAAACAGTAGAGAAGATCTGAGAAAACTATAAGCCCTTCTCTAACAGAAGAACACACAGCGCTTTCACTACACACAGGGGAAAAACATTCTGGACCACAAAACAGATACCAACAAGTTGGATACCTCAATAAACAGACTGAAATTATACGGATGTGGAATGTCTATATGCTGTGAATAGAGGACTCTTTTGGCCATGGCAGGCACCGTAGGAGTAGGCGGGGAAATCGGAGCATAGGTAGGAAAAAGGGTGGAATTCGAGAGAGAAGAAGCGATTCAGATACCCATGATTCAGGATGTAATGAAATAGGTGAGCCGCGGCCACATGGCAGGACAGATTAATGGGAATGGGTTGAATTAAGATGAAATAGCTAGCTAGCGATGTGCCTGAGCTATAGGCCAAACAGCATGAAGCTAATATAAGTGTCTGAGTCATTTTTGGGTGGGGGGAAGTGGCCATGGGCAGATCCAGACCATGGGGCTCAGAAACCTCATGTTATGTTATATACCATATGTTCTCTGACTATAATGAAATTAAATTAAATGTAATAATAAAATAAGTCAGAAATCCAAGTAACACACTTCGAAATGGTCCACTGATCAACAAGGGAATTATTAGGAAAGAAAATGTCCCGAGCACTTTGTGAAAACAGAACATCTCAACATTCATTAGATGAAAAAATCTGAACAATCGTTCAATGAAAAATTAATTTGTTTAAAATATAGTGTAAGTATAGTAACTTTTTAAAAGTATAATAAAAGTAACAGTGGTTACACATTAAATTTAAGACCTGCAGTTCCTGGGAGCTGAGACATAAATTCTACTTCAAGTTATTTATTAAACTATATAAAGGAGTACACTGTTCTTTTGGAGATTAAATCTTTTTTTGTAAATTTCAAGACCTTTATTTACCGTTAATAACATTATAGATGATATTTTAAGGAGATATGGTAATATATTTAGTTGTTAATATTTCTAAAAATCAGATGGGGGACTGGAGTGATCAGGATGGCTCAGTGATCAGAGTGTTCCCTGCAGACAGCTCCAAACCACCTGTAACTCCAGTTGCAAGGGATTGGACACCCTCTTCCAAGCCTCCACAGATGCCACACACATGTGCACATACATATATGCATGCACACATGCATGCTCAACCACATACACACACGATAAAATAGATGGAGAATATTACTAAGACATTCCCCCAAAGAAGGCATTTCTACAAAAAAAAATTCTCCATAATGATTTTTGGTTTGTCAAACTTATGTCTATTCAAAGTCATGAGCAATAACCAAATAAGTAAACTTTAGGGCCCTAGAAGAGTATGAAAGGAGACATAACTGCAGCTTAATGTCAAAATTACTCATCCACTCTTCTTTTCAGTACTATAGGTATAAGAAACAGGAGAGCTCATCTAAAGGCTCAGAAAGAACACACATACTATGTCAAAACTATTACCGGACTGAGTTTAGTTACAAGGGGAAAATCAGAAAAAAAGAGGCTCACACACACACACACACACACACACACACACACACACACACACACACACACACACACACACACAAACCTGAAGAAATCAAAGTTAAAATACCAAAAGAAGAAAAATCCATCCCAAAAAAATCTCTTAATATCAATAATAAAACTTTTCTCTTGTTTCTTAGTGAACTATACATTAGCACTAAGAACTCATTTGTCATATGCTAATATGTCTCATAATTCATTTATTTTAACTAATGTTACTCTAACTTTCACAAGGCCCTGGGTGAAAACTTACAGTCATGAAGACTCTGGTGTCCAGACTAGAGAGAAGAGCTAACCGATAGCCCCGCCATTGTGGTCTTTTTCAGATGCACTGCAGATTAAAAACCTATGGCGCAAAGGCTTTCAAAAATGAGCCTTTCACCGTGTTAACTGAGCTGATAACCATCGAAAGGCCCTCTGAGGTTTTCTTTTTTTACAAGAGACCTACAACATGTCACCGCTTATCTCTATTCAACAACAACAACAAACACAACTCACTTTCAGAGGCAGGTGAAAGCTGAGACTTGATCAAATGGTTGAGAAACTCTTCTAGATCGAATGTCCCATCCTCTGAAAGGAAACAGGATGTCAGAGAACAAGGAGCCGGTCAATGATGAGAGAAAACAGGCAACTGTAGTAACTGCTCCATTGGAAAATGCTTTAGAGGCGTGGCTTTGAAGTCAGCAAGACAGATTTGTGGTATCGTTCAGACATATCCTGATTTGCAAGGCATTGCTGAATATACTTAGACCATGATGACAGTCTAAGCCCAGGCTAACCCATGATGCAAACACACCTCCACACACTTGGAAAGTTCAAGACTCACATTACTGAGCAAATGTACTTAGAATCATTAACTCAGTACTTACCCCTGGGTGCCGTCTTCTTCAGTGCTGCCTCAATCATATCTTGGGGTAACACAACCCCTATGTTTTTCAAAATGGAGGTTGCATCATCAGGCGTTGCCTCATTTCTTCTAATGGAGGCCAGAGCTTTCAAGTGACCTTGCATTTCTAGGTGAAAAAAAAAATACACACTGTAGGAAATTTCAAAAAACTTTAAATATCCTGAATAATAACAATCATGTCTATCACTTCTTGCAGTCTGACCTTGCCAAGCTATGAGAAGTACTTCGTCTGTAGTTTCTCCTAATGTAGACCAGCCCTCAGATGAGGGTCATTATCAAATGTTCCTTGACTTAAAACAGCTTAGGAAAGACTTCTGACTCCAAATAGTTATTAATCGTGAAGTCAAGTTTAAAGGCCAAGATATTTCATGTTATAGGCAAAACATTTAACCACTGTGACAACTAAGTCACTGCAGATAGTTAATAATTTATGCACACACACATGTCCGGTATGTTGGCAGGTAAGTCATGGAAGAAGAAAAGACCGTGAGTGGGAAAAGAAATCCTAAGAAATGGAGAGGAAGTAAAGGCAATAGATACAGAAAGGGAGATGTGGGGGGAAGGGAGGGGTCAGCCCAAGGGGGTACAGGAAATTAGAGAGGGGCAATAAGAACTAATTATTTATAAAATTTTCATTAATGAAGCTTATTTTCTTAAACATCTAATTAAAATTTTAAATGAAGTCTGAAAAAATAATATTATGTAAAGAGAAATCTCAGAATATATCTACTTACACTCTTTGAGATTTTTCTAAAGTAATTTGCTTGCCAAAAATTGGGGACTGGTGGCCAGTGAACTGGCACAGTGGGTAAAGGCACTTTGGCAAGCCTGACAACCTAAATTCAGTCCCCCAGACCCTTGTGGTGGAAGGGGAGAACTGATTCCCATCTGTTGTCCCCTGATCTTAAGATACTCATTATGCCCATAATATATGCATGTTAATAAGTAAATAAAATGTAATTTAAAACATTTAAAAACTGGAAACCTAGTCATAATTTTATCACTCTCAAGTATATATTTCATTTTCCTTAAAGTGAATTGCTTACATGTATCAATACACAAAAAAATATCACAGAAGATGGCATTAATATGCCAATTAAATGTAATATCTACTTTTGAAATTACATGTATAAATTATTCCAAAAACAAAACCCTTAAGCTCTGTAACTATCATTTCATAAACACTAACTCTGTAAGAAATTTATGAACAACGAACCTATAAAATCTCATCGGCCCCATTCTGAAGGATCAAGGGTAAAATGTTTGTCTATTGAAAGTACATAGAACTTTGAACACATCCTAAATCCTAGATCTGAAGAATAGTTTACTTCCATAGCTATCCAAATTGAACCTGAATGCAGTTCTGCTTCAAGTTTAGAAAGGCAAAGACCAAACATTAAACCACCTCAACACTTCTCAAGAAATGGACTGCTGCATGCAGACCCAGGGAGTCCAGAATGGTCGTAGATTTATAACCAAGTTTTAATTAAACTTTAAAAGTTTAAAATTTAAACTTTGAAAGTTCAAGAGTTCTAAACACATCTCTTAAAAATGAAGATAGCAGTCAACTAAATACATTATCCATCCAATGTTCCATGACTGTGGCAGTGGATTAAACTAGACACTGTACAAATGTGAGTAATGAAATGAATGTATTCCCTCCAAACTGTCCTCTAAAGACTTACTTGAACTTTTAGTGAAATATGTTTCCTTCAACTTGGTGAGCCAGTCTTTTAAATCTGCACTCTCCTCCTCTGAAAATGCAATGATAGAAGAAGCGCCTTTTAGTTAAAGTTATGCATGCTTACTGAACTTCCTCAGCCAAAGCTTTCCCTGTGTGCTTCTAACTCTGTCTGGTTCTGGAATACAAAGGAGGCCTCTGCTTAAAGTAAGATGACAGGAAACTACCCACCCAACTCTTTGAGGATTCTGGGGAAATCAAACTGGATTTATTTCATGGGACTGATATAGCTCCACAGCCTCTGACCAGTGGGAACCTGTTATTCAAACCTCAGAAGGTAAAGAGATGGGAGGAGAAGGGAATATTATATTTCCCTAGAGTGGTCAGTATAAGAAAAATGCCAAAAGGAGGGGGCATCAAGCCCCCAAAGGAAAAAATTAACTGTTGCTGAACGCATTACAATTAACTTGAATCTCAGCTCCATGGATTTATGAGTTAAATACGGCTTTATATGGAATTTTAATAACTGATTTTGTCCAGGCAGTGGTGGCACACCTTTAATCCCAGAACTTGAAAGGCAGAGGCAAGTGAGTCTCTGTGAGTTCAGGAGCCAGCTTGGTCTACATAGAGACAGCCTATCTCAATATAAATAAATAAAGACTCTGAAAAGGAAATACGTACTATCAACAGAAATGTTTGCTTCCAACTTCTTTATTTCTTCATCTGGAACATGAAGTCCCAGGCCTTTGGAAATCTGTTTTATATCATCAATACTAATTTTTTCACTGGTGACTCTGTCCAGAGCCTTTGCAAGTTCATTAGCCTCTACCAAAAGGAAATATTTTCAGTTTAGGTACAATTAACTTCTAGATAACAAACTTTAAGCTAATTCAAAAGCTAGTACAGATAGCCACATTCTTTAATTTAGAGACACAATAACCCAGATCAATTTGCATTAGATACTCACTTGTTCTAAATATGTATTAAACCTTCACTTATTTTATATGAAATAGGACCAAATGTAAGATAAATTCATAGAAGAAATTAAATTTTGGCAAAAATTGGAAACTAATGTTAATGTAAAGGGGAATTTACTCTCACATACCTGTCTCCATTCTATTTAAGAACAAACACTTTAATAGGGGATAATATAGTAATAATTGGTATAAATAATGTATTAAATTCAAAAGATAATAGTGCTGAATAAAGGAAATAAATCTAAAAAAAACCTGTGAAATATTTAGGATAAGTCAATGATCTATGTAGTCAGTTGTATATGCATGTATTATACTGTAAGTAGCTTGTCCAAGAGTAGTTAAGAAAATATGAACTATCTTCAGCAAAGGTGTTGAATATATGCTTAAGAAAAGTCTCCTCAGTGAGTTGTATAGAGAAAACCACATCACTAATAATAATAATGCATAAGAAAGAAGCTAGAAGTCTATTTCTGATAATATATAAACATCAATTGCGAATGAATGAATAAAAAATATGCTAAGGCCGGAAACTAAGTAATTAATAATAAATAAACTACAATAAAACAGGAGACTAAGAATTAATAGTAAAGTAGTGGGTTAACTGGCTAAGTAATATGTTTGCCAAAAAAGCATGTGGACCTGAGCACTCATACAAAAAGCAGCCATGTGTATATGCATGTAAAAATGAGAGGGGACAGGAGGATCCTTAAAGCTCATTGACCAGCCAGTCCAGCTAAATCAATCTAGGTTTTATGAGGGAGACCCAGTCTCAAAAAATAAGGTAGAGAGAGGTTAAGAAAACATTCGGTATTGACCTCTGGTTCTGAATATGCATACTCACATGTGTACACACACACACACACACACACACACACACACACACACACACACACACACACACACACACACACAAACACATACACACACACCAAGGAATTAATAAACAGGACTAGGGGTATAGATGAGTGATAGAATGCTTGCCTAGATGTCTAAGCCTTGGGATTCAATTCCCAATACTGCTAAAGAAAAGGAAGGGAGAGAGGGAGAGAGGGAAGGAGGGAGGGGAAGGGAGGGGAGGGAGGGGGAGTTTAATAAGCAATACTAAAAGCCAGACTTCCGTGAACATAAGAAGCTCACCTTCATCTAAGCCCTTTACACTACTGTGTTCTACTTATTCAATATGACAAAATATTAACTATATTTGCTTGTAAATAGACAATCCATTTGAACAATGATGGCTCTTTTTCTACATTCTAAATGTGCATAAAACTTTTCAGTTATCCTCACCTCTAAAATCCTGTAAACGCTTATTGCTCCTCAATGCTAAAAGAGCAGTCCTTTGGGAAACGTCTCCATTTTCTATAAAGAGAAAGACAATACAAAGATCACATTGACAGTCAAGAAACATGATGCATGTCCACAGTGAGTCACTTCTGTTTGCTTATTGCTCCCTTAAAGCATGTTATACAGTTTTCTGCAGCATGGACTTTTGTCTGGAATGCTATCTCCTGTGCATTTATCCAAACCAGTTCATCTGTCTCCTTAAAACCCTTCTCTTCATTCTGTATTCCCCTAGCTACTACTCTACTACCCCTTCCGTTTCTATCATGGGCAAATTTCTGGAAAGAAATGGTTTTATCATATCTTCATTCCCAGCTTTGACTATTGGTGACTAGCTTCCACTAACCACCACTGCACTGGTTCTTACCAGGTTGACCAGTTCACTACTCACCAGTACTTTCTAATTCTTGTCTAATACTTCCTCCTGTAAACTGACTTTCTGGTTAATTCTAAGGTCCTTGTAAGTACCCTCTCTTTCTCACCACTATCTGAGAGCGTGCCCTAGTGCTCTGTCCTTGGTCATACTCTCATTCCACCCGCCATCTTTACTTAGTTGTCCTGCAACTATGCATTATGGGTAGATGACTTCTACTTCCAGCCTGGACTATTGCTTATCGCATATTTTCAACTTTCTGTCCACAAATATCTACTAATATAAATGCTTCATCGTTAGGTTAAAACCTGATGGTCTTCTTGTATCTCACATATGAAAAGACATCAAATATTCTGGACTATTTGGAGTCCCTTAACACCCTTAATGCCTTCATTTGTATACACTAAACATTCTTACCTAACTCTTTTGACTCTTCCCTGAGTCTTTAAATTTTGTCGCATTTCAAATCACATTTCAAATTCAACTCCAAATTCATCTCTTCTAAAATGTGTCTGGTGACTACTCCACACCCCGTGTAGATTTGGCTCCCATTATATGTCTTCTTATGCAGCAACCTCCATGTTGTACAGGAGAAATGACCTTGAACTTCTGATCCTCCTGCCTCTGTTCATGGAGTGCTGGGATCACAGGGACATTCCACCACATGCAGTTTCTAAGTACTAGATTAAACTCTGGGCTTCATGCCTACAAAGCATGCTTTCTACCAACTCAGCGACATTTCTAGTCAGCACCTTGCTGTTCTCCATGTCTTATTTCACTAAATGTTTTCTAAATGTAAATATTATTTATTTGTATATGCTGTATAGTACATAATCCCTGACATATTAAAGGTGCTGAATAGCAGATTCATCACACTATACAATTTAAACTGGTTTTACTCACATAGATGACACTATATCCATGATGGTAGGCTATGTAGTGCCCCAGTCAATATAAGCAATGGAGAAGTGCCCAGGCTCATTTAATAATGAATGAAAGAAAAATGTCCTAAGAATTGGTTTTATATTGGCATGATTTTTATTTTCACATTATTATCTTTTAAATTTTTAATTTTATTTACTACTGGTATATATTCAATATACAAACTGACATGTAGTTTCATGCTATGCATTTATTAATCATACTTGCTTACATTTACTCTGCTCCCATCGCCCTTCTGGCTTTTCTCATAGCCCATCACCCACCCACCCCAACCTTATCTTATAGCTCTCCCTTCTAACTTTAGGAGTTCCGTTTTTAATTTACACAATAGCTTCCAGTTTTGAAAATTCTACATCACTTTGTTTGGAAGCTTTGGATGTTCTCACTCAACCTCATACCACAAATATTCCAACCAGAGCAGAACACACCCCCCTTAGTCTTCCTAACACTTTCAAATCACCCCAACCTTCCCAGAGAATCACTTTCCCTCCCCTGATGATCACCAAGTGTTCAAAACAAATATGCCTTAAGCCAGTGGAGTCAGCAGATGAGACTTTAAAGGATGCTGTTAAACATGCTTACTAAGCTTATTTAAGATGGTCAATCAGCCAGAGTGGTACCGAGCATCTGCAATCCCAGTACTCAAGAGGCTGAAGCTGTAGGATCAAGAGTTCCATATAGCCTGGGATACACAGCTCTGGGACAGTCTGGACTACATAGACACTGTCTCAAAGACTCAAACACACAAAGATATTTCATTCAGCTTAATGATGGCTCTTTGTAGTACTGTTCTGTTAAGGCAAACAAATTGGCACTAGTTATACATACCGTCAGCATCAACCGTTTCCTCTAACATCTGCTGTTCCTCAGGTTTTAAAGGAACATTGAGGTCACTAAGAGCATCTTTTAAGTTGGCCGCTTTAATTTTGTCAGAGTTCATCAACTTGACGGTACTAAGGGCTGTTCGTATATCTAAAAGCAAATGAAGAGTCTCAAAGTCACTTCGTATTTTTTTCTTTGTAAATAGTTTTGTGTTCTATGTAATGAACAATAACACACCAATAATTCAAGCTGCATGCCAAATACATATCACGATATTGCCTCTATGGCTCCAAAACTAATCAAATTATCCATAAACTCCATTATCCTGAGAATGTCTTTGAGGTGACCAGGTCAGTATGAATAACTAATGTGAACTGAAGAGATGGAGTCTGAACAAGGAAGATTACTTAGCTCACGAGCTGGAGACCAGCCTAGAAATAGAATAAGACTCAGTTTCAAAATGAACAAATTAATAATGAAAATTGGGCATACCATTAAAAATAACCTTTGTATTTAAAAATTTAATTCAAGATGGATTATTTACACTTATATCATGTTATGAATGCAAAACTATAAAACACACAGTAACTGGACATAAAGGCCACAGACGCCTAAAAAGCCATGGCAAGAGCATCAAGTATGTGAAGCCAGCTGGACTGTATAACAAGACCTGACAGGGGAAAGGGGTAGAGCAAAGAACAGGGAGGTAGTAGGGGGAGAAGGGGGAAGGAGAAAGGAGGAGGGGGAGGGAGAGGGAGGAGGAAGGAGAGGGAGGAAGAGGGAGAGGGAAGAGGAGGGAGAGGGAGGAAGGGGAGGGAGAGAGAAGGGAGGAGGAGGGAGAAGGGAGGAGGGGGAGGGAGAGAGAAGTGAGGAGGAGGGAGAAGGGAGGAGGAGAAGAGAGAGAGAAGGGGGAAGGAGGGGGAGGGAGAAGGGAGGAGGAGAAAGGAGAAGGGGGAAGGAGGAGGAAGAGGGAGAGGGAGGAGGAAGGAGAGGGAGGAAGAGGGAGAGGGAAGAGGAGGGAGAGGGAGGAGGGGGAGCAAGGAGGGAGAGGGTAAGAACAGATGTGGTAAAACTTTTAAGAACTTGGCAAGGCAAAGATTTTTTTGTTTACATATGACACCAAAAGCACAACCCATAAAAGAAAAAAGTGATTAACTAGATTACTAAAATAAGATTAATGAACTTCTTCTAAGGCACCTTTTAAGAAAATAGAGGCAAGAAAAAGACTTGGAGAAAAAATATTTGCTAAGCATGTATCTGATAAAGCACTTGCATCCATAATATATAAATAATAAAGATAACCCAAGCTAAAATGAGTAAAAAAAAAAAAAAATGAACCAAAGAAATACAAAGAGAAAACAAGGAAATGAAAGGATGTTCAGCATCATTAGTCATCAGGAATATGCAAAGAAAAGCCACAGTGGCATACTACTCACACGTGTGAGAACAGTGAATTACATCACAGTTATGAAGGACATGGGGATGCCGGAGGGCTCACGTACTTCCACTACTGATACAAAGGGATCAAAGGGGGCTGCAGCTATTCAACAGAACAGTTCAACAGTTTCTCAAAAAGACCCAGTTAACACCTCTGAAATTAACTAAAAGTAAAAGCATCCCTATATGACAACCTGTACATGTATGTTTGCAGTCACTTTTTGGTGAAAGCCCCAAACTAAAGACATCATAATATATATCAAGTCAGCAGATAAACTACACTATAACTATAAAGTGGAATAGTACTCAGTAATGAAAGAATGGGTTAAGTGAAGCATGTCAGGCATTGATAAACTTCAACACTACTGTGCCATGTAAAGGGAACTGCCAAAGAAGATTTAAATACAAACATAAATCTTTAGTGACAGAAAGACCAGTGCCTAGGGGTACTAAGCAGCAAGAAGGTAGAGAAGGCAGATGACATTATCAAGGGATGTGAAGAAAATCTGGGGATGTGTTTATTATCTTGTGATACCACAAATGTATGCAAAGGCCAACATACCACCACATCATGCAGTTTAAACATAAAGATATAATTTTATATACAAATTATATTTCAGAATATAATTCAAAAATAGTATCTTAAGCCAATGAAAGATATGACAGATGTCGTCGACCCACCTTCCAAGACAGGATCTGGTTTGCGTTTGCTTATATTCTCCAAAACTTGCTTGAGACTTACTTCATCGTTTTCTAAAAAGTAGAAGGTCATAATTATAAAATGGAAAAGTTCTAGTACTGTTAATCACTAAGTGACAGAATGTGGGACAGGCAGGTGCCAATAACACATCACTAAGTGACTGTGACAGAAGAGAGAAATAGCCAAATATTCTAACTTCTGAAATGCAACAGAATCAAGACCAGAGCTATTTGAGTTAGCTCTACCCAGAATCTCTTCCTTCAAAACAGAAGCTTTAACTATATTTACTTACTTGGCTTAAAAATAAAATATGCATTTTATATATGAATATAAATATGTATATATGCAAGATAGACTTGATCTTGAATAAACAGAGTATGTATGTTTCTGACAAATATCTACAGCAGAAAATAGTATGAGTTTTAATGCATTTTCAATATGTCTACCTTCTGTTATGTCTTCTAGCACATTTATATATGTAGGCCTTACTTTTTGTTATATATTTCAAAGGCCAATTTGTCTCTCAATTGGAAGAATGACTTTAATCAGAAAGACTGAAGAGGAGTCTGGGAGATGCTCAGCAGGTCAAATGCTTGCCACTCAAGAATGAGGACCCTAACCTCCAAGCAGACATCAATGGGCATGGTGACTTATCTGTAACAATAGTTTGTGAGAAGTGTAACAGGAAATCCCTCAACAAACATAGCTAGATGAGCTGAATTGACAAATTCTGAATTCAAGTGAGAGATCTTAATAAACAAGGTGGAGAGTGATTGAAGGTACACACATGCAAACACATATGAACACACGTACATAGTTGCACAGACAAACACAGGCGCGCGCACACAGAGAGAGAGGGAGACAGAGAGAGAGAGAGACAAAGAGAGAAAGGTAAGTGTAGGCAAGGATATGTTGAAAATGTAATTCATACATGAATATAGCCTTATAGAAGAAACTGGAGATTCATCAAAAAATTAAAATAGTACTAAAAACTAAAACTACTATATGATCCAGGAATTCTAATTCTGGGTGTGTATTAAGGAAAATTAAATCAGGATGTAATTGAAAGTTTTTGTCCCATAACTCTGAAATACCCAGCAGCCACTCCCCAAATAATTGACTCAGAGGCTTAGTATTACTTATAAATGCTCGGCCAGTAGCTCAAACTTATTACTGACTAGCTCTTACACTTAGATTAACCCATAATTCTTATCTATGTCTAGACACGTGATTTGGTACCTTTTTTCAGTCATGCATTCTCATCTTGCTTCCTCTGTGTCTGGCTGGTGACTGCATCTCTGCCTTTCCTCTTCCTAGAATTCTCCTAGTCTGGTCACCTTGCCTATACTTCCTGTCTGACTACTGGCCAATCAGCATTTTATTAAACCAATATGAGTGACAAAAATTTACAAGAGTAATATCCCAGAGCATCAGAATATCAAAGAAACAGCTGCATGTTCATGTAGGTTGCATCATTACCCAAACAGCCAAAATATTAAACAAACATTAAATGTATGTTGATAAATAAATAAAGTGGACAAAAAAAAATCACACATGCAGTGGAATACTATTTGGCTTTCAAAAGGAAAGTTTGTCATTTGAAACAAGAGATGAATCTGAAGGACAGTAGGTAAAGTAAAGAAAACCAGTATAGAAGACAAAGCATGGGAACTCTGACTAAGAAAAACAGTCAGAAACAGAGCAGAATTTAGGGGAAGGGACTGGGGTGCAAGAGTGAAGGCCAGAGATAAGCAGCTGGTGACAAAGAGGAGGACAATTTCAGTTGTGCATGGGCTAGAGTTCAGGAGAGTCATTGTACCACAAACGACTATAATCAATAACAATACATTCTACTTGAAAATTGTGATTTTAAATAATATCACAAAAATTATAAGGATGTGAGATTAGGAATAGGTTATCTTAATTTAATTACTTTACACAACATACATATACCAAAATACTGCAGTGTACAATATAAATGCATAAAATTTCTTATTTTCCAATTAAGAAATAAATGCATTTACTGATGAAAAAATATATTTGTGAGTACCACAGGATTCCAAATATATAGTAAGACTAAGACTTCATTATGATTCATACATATTGGTCCTTCAAGGAGGATGGGGGAGAAACAACTGAAACTAAGCATGTATGAAAATGCCAAGGGAAATTACTATGTGTTAGCTTATTAAAAATAAAAATGATGGCTAGGGAGATATCCAATATTTTTTAAATTGCTAAAGGGTCTAGAGATTTGGTGGTTAAACACTTGGTGTGTAAGGGTGAGGAACCAGTTGAGAACCCAGAACTTTCATAATGCAACTTGCTGGGCATGGAACCCCTCTGTAACTCCACCCTCAGAAGGCAGGTGGGTCAGAGGATCCCAGAGAAAGCTAGCTGGCAAGACAAGCTAAGCTATGCCAGTGAGCTCTGAGTGATTCTGCCTCAAGGATAAGGTATAGAATAAGCCAGGAAGACTCCTGATATAAACTGTGTCTCCACATGCACATATATGTGCACAAATACATAGATACATACACATAAAAGAAGAAAATGTAAATATTAAAATAATAAAAATGACAGGGCTGGGATATAACTCAGTTGACAAAGTACGTGACTCACAAGCAAGTGGATCTGAGTTTGACCCCCCCCTAGAAAAGCCAGAACCTCTGGAACTTGCTGGAAAGCAGGCCTCACCTAAGCAGCAAGCACCAGAACAATATGAGATTGTCTCAAGAAACAATATGGATGTCTCCTGAAAAATGACAATGAAACTTGATCTTGGTGCTTCCTCACACAACGGCACTCACATGCAAAGTCCAAACATGTGTACCTGAACACAGACACAGACACACAATGCACATGTATGTTGTGGGATATTTATGCACTGTGTGAAGGTGTATTTCTGTGACTGGTGTAATAAAGAGCTGAATGGCCAATAGCTAGACAAGAAGAGGTTAGGTGGGAGGGACTTCTAGAGACAGAGAGGACTCTGGGAAGAAAAGGGGCAGAGAAGCAAGGAGACACAGAAAGGAAACAGGAGATGCAAGATGGAAGAAAGGTAATGTCATGTGATAGAACATATGATAACATGAATTGGTTAATCTAGGTTATAAGAGCTGGTGAGACAAACCTAAGCTAAGGTTGGGCTTTCATAATTAATTATAAGTCACCATGTCATTATTTGGCAGCTGGTTAGCAGGACAGAGAAAGGCTCATGACATATGTACACATCATGATCATCATCTTGGTGTGGATTATACAGCACATAAATGATATCTCAATATTAAAAAGACAATGAATAGAAGAAAAAACTGTACAATAAGAAGACTTTACCATCAACAGAGGCCTGTCTCAGAATCTCCCGCATTGTGTTGTGGCTTATTGGAATTCCTTCCCTCGTGAGATTGGAGACCAGTTCATTTACAGGCATCTTCTTATTCCTGATATTATCAAGAGTTGTAACCTCTTTCAATAAACCTGCAAATGCAGGAGGAAATGAGAACAGATGTTGACATTGAGATAAAGTCCTTTTTAATCCTTGGTACCTCAGCTTACAAAAAGGAAGTATGTATTTAAAACAATCAGAGAGTTTTATCTTTAGAAGTCAATTAAACAATAAACCAAATCATGTGGTAGTTAGATAAAAGTTCTGCATAACTTCTGAAGCAGCTCATGTTGGTCATTCACTGTCTCCTCCCAGAGGTGTCTCTGCTACACACTCCATGGTAACACCAGCAGTCAAGCTTGTCAAGAGCTGGACAGGAGCTCAGAGAAAGACCGAGAAGCAGAAACAGAAGCCAAAGAGTTAAGGAAAGGAAAAGTATGGAAAAAAATCTAGACTCAAAAGTAAGACCTGTCTTTGACTTAGGGAGCCTTCCTCACTCACACGCATGCTACATGGCCTTCCCAGTGCTCTTCCCAAACACGTTTCATACGTGAGATGATAACATAGATATGCATAAAAATGAGAGGAAAACACCACTGGAGTAAAGAGATATTTCTAGAATATAGCAACATATACAGAGACAAGTAATTTGCCTTAAAGAATCATTGTAGGAATGAAATTCGAAATAATTAATTATACTCAGAACACAAATTAAAAGTATGCTAAGAAATGAAAAATCTGGATATAATACTTAAAATAAGGCAGAGGAAACTTTGGAAAAATACTGAAAATAAAGATAAACAAATTGTATTTTAGAAAAGTTTAAAGTACCATAAGATGATCTTAAATTTTTAATTTTATTCTTTTATTATGCTTACTGCTAAATGGTGTTGCTGGACTAGGCGAATCAACGAAAGAGGAAACTATGTCCTTTAAGATCACTTCTTTTTCTGCAAAGTTTAAAAAAAGTAAAGTTTAGATGAGTCAATTTAAAACTTAAAGGGCAGGATCTGGAAAGATGACTCGGCAGCTAAAACATCCAGTGTTCTCGAAGAGGTCTAGGGTTTACTTCCCAGCACCTACATGGCAGCTCATGACCATCTATAACTCCCACTCCAGAGGATCTGACACCCTCTTCTGACCTCTGAGGGTATCAGGCATGTATGTGATACACCTACATGTATGCAGGCAAATATTCATACACATAAAATAAAAATAAATCTTTTGAAATGAATTAAGGCAATAATTGTGTTAATATTATTTCACTCAACTACCAAATTTGGTCACAACACATTGGTTAAATTGAGGTAATGCAAATATATGCATGGTCACCACCTCCCACACTCAGACAACATACATATACAACACACAGAGATCAGGGGTGTTTTTTTGAATTTGGGGGGGTTGGTTTGGTTTGGTTTTTGGTGTTGTTTTGTGTTTTGTTTCTTGAGATAGGGTTACATTATTTAGCCGTGGCCGTCCTGGAACTCTACAGAGACCAGGCTGGCCTCAACTCAGAGATTCACCTGTCTTTGCCTCCCAAGAGCTGGGAGGCACCACCCAGCAGGATTTAAGTTTTATAACACAACAACAACACTTATCCTTATCACCTACGATATACTCTAAAGTTCTCTACTGAATTTCAAAGTATTCCATTTTTTAATGCTGTTCAGGACCTAAATATTTATGATATAACTCACGTGACATCCCCCACACTTTTAAAACTCATACACAGGATAAATGATATATACATATATGCACACACACAAATATATATATATACATATATATATATATATATATATATATAGAGAGAGAGAGAGAGAGAGAGAGAGAGATACAGCAATCTTCATTAGAGTATATATAAGTAGGAGTAAAAGATAACATGTAGAGCCACTTTCTGCAAAGAGTTCTTTTTTTTTTAACCTGGTAACAAAAAGAACACTTTTCTTTTTCCTACTATCAGTACTCCCTGTTCAACATGGGAAAAAAAAAAACTATCCACAAAATCTAATGAATAGGGCTGGTGATGTGTGGCATATCAAATATTTCAAGCTGAATAAATTATATAATGAATATGGGAAGGACATATTGACTGGAAGTGCCCATATCCCCTGAACCAGGCCAGGAGACTTTCAGGTGAGAGATGCCCCACATATAAGGACATAGCACCCTCCTCTCCCAAAACAGAAGGGTACTGATGAACAAAAGGGAAGAGGGGTTGAGTTTGGTGCTTGTCCTCTATCTCACATGCCTCTCTCACACTACGGCATAGCCCTTGAGTCAGAGACAGTTCCAACAATGAACTGGTCAGTCCTCGAGTTAGATTTAACTAAATTAAAACAAAGCAAATGGAATCCTGGCACTGCCTCAGTTAGACACCTGGATTACTCCCCTGAAAAGAACTAAATATTCTAACTCAAGTGTTTCCTATGTCTTAGACACTTAATTTGCTTCCCCATGATGAATTTCCAGCTCCCCTCTCCTGGCTCCCCTCCCTGACAGAGGCTCTAGTCCAGTAATGTGTTCCTACCCTCCAACCTGGATGTCCTCACTGAACAACCCTGAGGCTCTAACCCAGAAACATGGCAGCTGCTTTTCACCCAAAGTACTTGTAAAGACTGAACAAAAACAGACAACGTTTTTAGTTTCTACTTTCAAAACCTTCGTGTCTAGATTCCTCACAAACTGGGAATTGTCCCTCCTTCAACTTATGAAAATTTCTGAGCATTTCAACAAACAAAAATTTTAGAAACAAAAACTATTAAATGTTTTGTTCTTTTACAGATTTCTTCATTTTGAAATGTTTATGCTTCTCTTGCACATTATCATCAACTTTATGTTTTATTTATTTAACTGAATACAAAACAGTAGAAAAGAGTGAACAATAAGAAGCAAATACACAAGGAAAAAGATAGTATGACCATGTAGGGTGGTCTTTCTGTATGCTGTGAAGGTGTTGCTACTATTGGTTAATAAAGAAGCTGTTATGGCCTATGGCAGGACAAAAGACAGCTAGGCAGGGAATCCAAGATAAGATAAGAGGGGGGAGAAAGATGGTGGATCCAGAGTAGATGCTCTGAGAAGCAAAATGTGAGAGAATAGGTAAAGCCAAAAAGCCACAGGGTAATACGTAGATGAATAGAAATGGGTTAATTTAATATGCAAGAGCTAACTAGTAATAGCCTGAGCCATAGACAATACAATTTGTAATTAACATAAGTCTCTATGTGTTTATTTGGACCAAATGGTTGCAGACACAGGATAACTTCCAATTATAGTATGAGGCTATATTGACACCAGATAAAAGGAGGTAAGGACTTCATTAACCACAAGAATCAGTTCACAGTATGTGGTAGGGGAGTGACAGCCATTTCACATGTCAACCTAGACTATAAAATGTCAGTTTAAAGGCCTTGAAATGTAAATATAAGTAAATTAAAAGGGGGAGGCAACTTCAACCCCCAAACAGGCAGAAAAAAAAGAGTTCTTAAAGGCCAGTGGAATGTCAGCTCAGATGGTTTACAGCCACAGACACTGCTGTCACGAGACACCAGAACACAGAATTTGCTCCTAGGTAGTGGCAAAATCTACCCATCCCTTCCTCAGTTTTTACTTCCACTCTACCAAGTTCTCTGACATACATGTTTTAAAAAATAAATTTGTTCATGAAGTTATAGTCTATGCATTTTCTGTATATTTTACCTTTCATTTTTATGTTATTTCAGTTTTTTTACTTAGTGGCTGCATAGTTATTTTTTGAACAGATAATTTACATCATTGTTTGATGTGCGATGTCTTTCTGTATGCTGTGAATATCATTGGTCAATAAAGGGATGGTTTTGGCCTATGGCAAGGCATCTTAGAAGTACGTGAGAAATCTTAGCATAGATGAAGGGGGGAAAGGGTGGAGTCAGACAGAGATACCAGCAGACACAGAGGAAAGAAGACCAGAATGATGACCTGAGAAAAAGTACCAAGTCATGTGCCTAAACACGATAAGAACAATGAGTTAAAATGAAAGAGTTAGCAATATGTCTGAGCCACAGGCCAAGCATCATGTAATTAATGTAAGCATCTGAGTCATTTTGGAGAGCTAAGCGGGTGCTGATGATGAGTCTGAACCTTGGGAGTAGGTTGGGCTAGAAACTAATTATACAACTTTTCAACACCCAGGCTTCCTCATCTTTTCATTATGTTTTCATTGAGATCTCCATGTCCGGATCTTTATTCTTTTTATAAACATTACTCTCAGATAAATTTCTGAATTAGCTAACGTTTATGGGTCATTGTTTGTATCCAAAATGTATTGTATGATAGAATAAAGATCTCAGTAAATAGTCACACTCTTTATATCTTTTATCCTCTAAGAGCATTTAATACCAATTGAAATTCAACTACTTCATAGTCAGTTAAATCATACATTAAAATATATAAGCAAGATAAGTGTATATATGAAAAAAATACCCTATGTGCTGGGGATAAAGTTCAACTGGCAAAATGCTTGCTTTGCTACACAGAGCCCTGATTTGATTCCCAGGACTGCATGATGTAGGCATGTAATCAGGAGATAGAGGCAGGAGGATCAGAGTTTCAAGATCATTCTCAACCACAATAAATTTAAGGGCAGCCTCTGATGCATGAATCCCTGACTCAAATAGCAAAACCAAACAACAGAGTAGACAACCCCAAAGGTCCTATACCAAATAAATGTAACATAACTCAAGGGTACAAATATTAGGTCAAAGGTTCTCAGTTGGATGAATATTAAAAGCAGATTTACTTGGTTACTATAAAGAATGACAGAACTGACAGACAAAAGTTTCTGATCGCATTCCTCTCCAAGCAGCTGAGTGCTTGTACTGCCCACCTTGATGTAACTGCAGGCTGTGCACATCAATTCTCCTTGCAGAGAAAACAGGACCATTGCAATGGATGCCTTTTGGTGGCTCCAGAAGTCACACACACTTTGTCCTTTTGTAGCTCATCAAGTCTAAGCATTCTATGACTATGACAATGGTGAGGAGACTAATATTACATTCTGTATCAAAGGAACCCAAAAGCCCAGGGAGATCTGTGTCACCTCTAGAATCTGGGGCTGAAGAACTATAAACACCCTATTTTTAACTACTGTATTCCAGTAAGTAAGAATCTGCTTTTAAAACATTAATAATAATGACAAGATTACATCTACTAGTCTCAATCAAATAAAGACTATCCAGATATTCTCCACCTTAACTAATATGTGGACATCTGTTCCATAAAGAGCTCCCTAACATACAATATTGCCATTCTTTGAAAAAGAGCCTGGCTGAGCATGCATCCTCTAAAGCAAGACCTAAGAAGTAACTGAAGTACTCACCGTCCATTTCAGAAGTCGGCAACACCTCAGGCTGGCCTTCCTCCTCTAAAAATTTTCTTAAATTCTCCAAGGAGGACAAAAGGTCTTTAACCTCAAATTTTCCATCAGTGATTCTATCAATAACACTGCATGCATCCTCTAGTCCTATTTTGACAGCAAAATATAAAAGCAGGATTAATATACCCAGCTAGTCACATAACAACCTGATTTGCGTGTGCACATGTATACAGGTACTTATCTACTGTGGCAATGTTTTGTGTATGCTCTAACAAATAAAGCTTGCCTGAAGAGCAGAGGGCACAGCCAGCCATTAGTTAGCCATAGACATCAAGCAGTGGTAGCTCACACCTTTAATCCCAGCACTAGAGAGGTTGGGACAGGAAGTGATATGGCTGGGCAGAGAAAGAAATATAAGGCAGGAGGAGATAGGAGCTCAGTCCTTTCGACCTGAAGATTTGGTAGAAATAAGAACTCTCTGGTGGCTGGCTGCTCAACTCAGCTTCTCTGATCTTTCTTTACCCAGATATCTGGCTGTGAGTTTTTAAGACCAATTAGGACTTGTGCTACAATCTACCTTGGTTTTTTTGAGAGTGTTTTTCAACGGAACACTGGTTGGCCAATTAAACTGCTGCATCTTTCCTGGGGCTCACCCATCTCCACTTCCTCTCACTGCTGGGATTACAAGCATGGGATTACATGCATTATCATTATTCCTGCATGCTACATGCCAGGCTTTTTATGAGCACCGCAGATAGAATTCAGATCCTAATTCTTGAACTGTCTTTCCAGCCCCATAACAATCTGATGTGAAGGAAATGTTTTCATTTTCTAGAATACCTGTTCTTTTTTCTTTTTACTTATTAAACAAGAAGTGCCATAAAATTTAGAGGTTTTGATGCTCAATTAGAAAACAACATAAATTAAGACATATTAAACATTTAACTCACAAATCTGAACAACCAACAAAGTTACCTTTTTACCAGGGCCCACAAATGCAGCTCAGTTTAGAGTGCTTGCCTGTCATGCATTCAGTCTCCAGTGGCATGTAAGCATGGTGCATATCAGCACCTGGGAGGTGTACGCAAGAAACCGAGAAGAGGCCCTGCTAAAAATCACACACAAGAGCTGGGAGGCTACCTCAGTTAGTAAAGCACTTGCTGCACGAAAGTGAGGGCCAGAAATTGGATATCCAACATCTTCATAAATGTCCAGCAAACATGGTAACCTATCAGTAATCCCAGTTCATAAAGAGAAAAGGGATCCCCAGAACCAAGTGGCTAATTAAGTTAGACCCAGTCAGGGAGCTCCAGCCCATGTGAGAAACCCTGTCTCTATATATAAGGTAGAGAGCAATTGAGCAAGATAACAACATCAACCTCTGGCCTCTTGAATATATAATTCCACTCACACACATGCCAGCATGCATACACATATGCATACACACATACCAAAAATGTAAATACAATGAAAGCCTATGAGCATGAATTTCTGTTTGCATTTTTTCAAATTTTATACTTACTCTGGCACTCATTAAACATATCAGTGTTGGCCAATTCTCTGATGATATTCTTAAACTGTACCACATCACCTTTAGAACAAAGAGAAGGAACCGTTTATATATTCTGGTTTTTCTTTAAAAAGAAAACCTTATTTGATATTATAAAGCCAGAGTTGTAAAACACAAAAATATAAAGAAAACCCAACAATTATCTTGGAATATGTGATAAGCATATATAGAATAAAAGCTATCAGGGATATTACTTTTAAAATATGTTCCTTTTTATGGGATCAATAAGTTATATTTATGAATATATTCATATTTGAACATATATGCATACAGTAACAATTTATTTTTAAAGGACATGAACTTGCAGGAAAGCAGGGAGAAATGTCTGGGTTTAGAGGAAGTAGGGGACGAGAAATGTTGTGGTGAATGCCTTTAATCCCAGCACTCAGGAGGCAGAGGCAAGTGGATCTCTGGAAGCTTGAGGCCAGCCTGGTCTATGGAGTGAGTTCCAGGACAGCCGAGGCTACACAGAGAAACCCTATCTAGAAAAACAAAAACAAAATACAGTCTCAAAAATAAACAAACAAAAAATATGTTTTAAAGCAGACTGAGCAAGCAATAGGAGCAGGCCAGTAAGCAGCACTCCTCCGGGGCTCTGCACTATCCATGTCTTGCTTTCACTGCCCTCACTGTGTCAATTACTGCCATATGAAAGTATGATTGAAAAATCCATCCCCCAGAATGAAGTAAGTCAATAAAATATGCCCTTTAATTCAAATGTAATCATTTGAAAAGTATTCTTTTTTCTGAAAAAGAGGAGGAAGAGAAGGAAAAAATAGGCTGACTGCAGCTCCTCGGGCACTTGGGATAAGTGACATGTTAGAAATATGGCACCTTTGCTGGTTTAAAGTAAAATAATCTTTAAAATCTTTTTAAAAGTAAAATAACCACTCACTAGAAGGAGTAGTGTTATCCAAAACCTTCTGTATTTCATCATCTGCTAGGTGGATTCCCATAGCATTTAAATTTTCCTTAATGTTCGAGGTGGCATTAGGATCATTTCTGTCAATGCTAGTGTTGATAAGCTGCTCTTTCTCTCCTGGGAAAAGACAATGACTTTCAGTTACAAAACCACAGAATTAGAAGAGAATTTACTCAACCTGGAAAAAGGGTGAACACTCTACAGTTAACAATAAACCTAACACTGAGCCACTGGCTTGTTTCCTCTGAGATCACAAGTACAAAAAAAGACTATTCCTTACCCAGTGCTGTGCCGGGACCGAGGCCAGCATTGCCAAGAGCTAAAAGGTGACCATCTGCTGAACCAGAGAAAAATTTACATCTATGGTAGACAGCTATGCCATTCCCCTAAGACCATAACTTAATAAGATTATGGGATATAAGGTAAGTATAAACATTGCATTCTTGAGCCTGGAGAGGTTAAGTCTTTAAGAGCTTTTTCAGAGAACCTGGGTTCAAGTCTTAGCACTCATATTGTGGCTCATAATTGTCTGTAACTGTTCCAAAGGATCTGACACTCTCTTTCGGGCTCCATAGGCACCAGAAAAGCACACAATGCACAGACATACATTCAGGTAAAACGCCAATACACACAAAATAACAAAACAATTTTTAAAATTTTTAAAACATATTCTTGTAGAAAAGAAGCAAAAAAGGATATAAACATTGTAATTGCATTTATATTTTGAAACAAAACCAAAAAGGTTTCTCATATATCCAAACCCCTGAGGCATTTGAGATTTCAATTTTGTGCTTAAATACTGAAAGGTTTATAGTTTATTCTTATCTGTGAAGATATACACATCTTGCCATTTGCCTATCAAGTTTTCTCACAATCCTCACTGGAAGAGAACCAATCTTATTTCCTATAGGAATCTGAATGATACTAGCATTGTGTAACTACTTTACAAACATAGTGAGGTCTATTCTTGGATTTTCTATATCATTTTGACCTTTTTATCTTTTCATTCAATGGTATCAAATGATTTAATTATAAAGATTTTGTAGTATAAAAATGTAGACACTAGGACCTGGTAGGTTCTGGCTTTTAGCAGCTCCTTCCTTTCAGTGATTTCATATTAGTTTTTATATGTTAATTTATATGTACATCAAACTTGTCTGGTTCGAGAAGGAAGTTAACAATACCTTTATTGAGACTATATTAAATACATAAATTCAGGGAAATTAACTGACATCTTATTGACCTTTTAAGATAGTCCTCTCTAGAAAACACATTTTTCCAAGTCAAATACAGTTTTTGTACTCTTCTGTAATGTTTTAGAATTTTTGTTCTACAGATTTTGTATATTTCTTAGGAAACAGGTGAAAATAAATGTGATTAAACATAATGGAAACCCCAAGTATGATGATATTTGTGGTCACAGGTGTGACACTATACCTACTGAAGCAGGAGGATTGCCTCCAGTTTAAGGACAGACTGAACTACATAGCCTGTACCAGGCCAGCCTGAATTACGTGGCAAGACCCTGTCTCAAATCCGGAATCCTGTCATTTGCAAAAACATGGATGAACCTAGGGGATATTTTATTTTGTGAAATCTCAGGACAATTACTAGATGATAGAATCCAAAAACACTGTCACAGATGCAGAGAGTATGATGATGGCCATGAGAAGGAAAAGTATGATGTTGGTCAAAGGGTAGAAAGTTATAGTTAGACATGATGATTATGGAAGTTTACACAGCACAAAGTAGCAGTGGTCCCTGTGAACTGAGGGCTAGAGTAGGAAACGGATCATATAACAGCACAACAGAGCTCTGACAGACGGTGTGTTCATGTGTTGTTTATGGTAACAGTCACACAGAACCACAGTCCTAAGAAAGTTGATATAAGCTTTTCACGAATTTGTTAAGAACATAGCATACAGTATTTGATAATGTAGAAAAAGATAATGAATACTCCTAAAGGTCTACTCCAATCACTTTGCCAAGCCTTTAAAATTTTATTTTTTTAACTATTCTTAATTTTCTGATCATTTCAGAAATAAAATATGAATACTGAGTAGTCTCGGAGAATAAAACATCACTGGATAACTTTTGAGGCACTGTCAGTAAAACTGTCCACAATTCTTAAGTTTACCTTGTACTTAGTGATGTTTACATCATCATTCAAAGAAAAGTTACAATCTACCTGATGCTGGTTTATCTTCATATTGCATCTTACTTGTGCTTTCTCTAAACCTAAATTGTTTGAATATGTAAGCCACTGTTTAACTTTCCATATGTGAGCATTAAATACATCCTAAGTAAAACTCACGCTCGGATTTCAGAGTTCTCAAGGCATCCACAGACTTGGTCAGAAAGTCCTGAATGGTAACTTTGCCTTTTCCTGTAAAGCAAGGGAAATTTGGCTGAGAGAAATAATGCTTCAGATATATTAAGACTTAAGATAACAGCCAAGCCGACCCGGACTATTTCTTTTCTCTTGTCTCTTAGACTCTGTAAAATATGCAGTTCTATTTCTTTCCAAATACTTATTGATTTTACATTAGTGGTAATAGATGCTATCAAAATTCCATCATTTTAGAAATCTATAACATTAGTCCTACTTTCCCATTTACTTTCCACAACTTGACGAGAGAGGTCTTTCTAGTTTAAAAAAAAAAATGATCCCTTCTATAAATAAAACCTTTGAGTATCTCCACTCCCTTACAAACATGTGAAGGACAGATACCACTATGGGACAATGAGGAGAGAGTTGCACCAATATTAGTTATACACGTGTGATAAAATTTAAGTAGACTAGTAGTAAGCAGGATTTACAGAACACAAAAACGTATGATGTTCTTACTGAATATATATTTATTGAAGGTAATATAACCCACAAAAATGTATGATGTTCTTACTGAATATATAATATTGAAGGTAATATATCCCACTACGTTTAGAGGAGAGAAAAACCATAGCTACTACAATGATCTGCCACCACAGTATACAAGCAGACATGTACTATTACATTTTCAAGGAAGGTGGTTATAATGCAACAGGTGCTTCTTAGGAACAAAACTGTCCAGAAAAGGTACTGTAGGGCAATGAGAACTGGGGAACAATTTTTATTAATTAAACCTTTTCGTTTATTTTACATCCTGACTGCATTTTCCCTTCTCCCCCCCCCCCTCCTGTGGAAATAATTTTTAGGATAATAATAAACTACCTAAATTTAATCTCAGGACATGATCTACAAAGCCCTATACAAAATGAGTAGAATAACCCACCCATTTTATTTGTATGTAACCAGTGAGGCAAAAATCTAGGGCCAGTCAACTACAGAGCCCCTGTCAAGATTGAAAATCAGGTGAGAATTTTGTACATGAGGAGGTATGAAAATGGTCCTTATGTGGCAAGACAGATGATACCAACCAAATCTCTCTAGGAAGAGAGTACCATGTTGGAGTAGGGAACTACTAGCAACAGGCCCAAGATCTGAAGGATCGGAACTCTAACCTCTGAACACCTGAAACACATGGTCTTGGGTTCAAACAGCACCTGGAGCCAATGATGGTAATTTTTCAATGGTGCTACCTCCTGGCAAAGAGGACAGACTCTGGAAGTAAACAGTGCTACATAGAGCTGGGGGTGGGGGAAGAACTCATTTAAAGACGATGTCCCTACCAAATGGCATCAAGTGGCAGAAAGAGTCATCTGTCAAAGAGGGACGACGGTCTTTACTCAAGCATTATAGTTTGCAATAGGAATTGAAGGTGGGGCTCTTAATCTAGACTTGCCATTCAACATTATCCCCTCTCTACGAGATAATTGGCCATTACTGATCCAGAGAGGTCAAATACAATAATAAGCAGAAAAGAGAACTTAGCATCCATACAAAGTTACTATGAAAATAAAGGAAAACAAAATGTAAGGGCTGGGCAGATGGCTCCACTGGAAAAGCCTTTACACAAAGACCAGAGTTCAAGCCCCAGAACCAACACAGAAAAAGTCACTCACAGTGGTGTGCATTTGGAATCCCAGAGCTAGAGAGGTGGAGACAGACAGTTCCCTGATGTTCACTGACCTCCATGGTCACCATACACACACACACACACACACACACACACACACACACACACACACACACACACACACACACACACACACACACACCTTAAAAAAAAAAAAAAAAAAAAAACCTCTCAATACATGTCTTCACTTGTGAGGAAATATTTGAGGAAGAAAATAAAAAGGATATTCCTCAAATCATTTTAAGAACTTAGTAAAGACAGCATCCAACTACACCTGTTTTTAAAATATTCAAGTTTTCTTGCACATCAGTACATGTGTGTCTGCTTTCTGAACCACTGCTGTGGGCAGCATTACCTGTCATCTGTGACTCGGCTTCAGGTGCGTTAGCACCTGGCATGGCTCTGCTCTACAGGTAGAATTCTGCTTGATCACAGCCCATGACAGTCAGTTCACATGATAAGCTTACTCCATAAGCATGATCACTGGCTTCCTACAGGGACTGGATGGCCCTGGATCCCCTGATTATTTGGCTTTGTAGAGCTCTGAGTTGGCACACCAGTAGGGTAGTGTGACCAGTCATCCCACTTCAGTTGGTACAGGATTACCCTCTGTCCTCTGTACTCCACCCAGACATCTTCCTTCCTCTTCCATTTGTAGAGAACAGCCCATTTAAGGTAGATAGATTAAAAGTACACACCATGCTCAGGAACATTTTTTAACACTTCAGTCAGAGTGGCTTCAGCTGAACGAAGGTCATCATTCACCAATAACTTCTTAAAGTCGGAGACATCAATTAGATCCTTCTGGAGAGCTTGGAGGGCAGTTAGAAGTAGCTGTGTGACTACAGAGAGAAGAGAAGGTTTCAACAGCACTTGCCTCAGGTTACGTAAAATAATGGGAATGTACATGAAACTTTGAACACAGCTTTATAAACAGGAGCTAAGGATCATCAAATCTGTAGTGCTAGACACTGCTCTGAGTACTTTCACTTTGCGTATTTAATCTCAAAATAATCTTAAAAGGAATCATTATTACATCCATTTTCAGATAAATAGACCGAGGCTAGCAAGATTATATTGACTTGCTGAAGAGGGCATTGATAATTACATGGTAATAACAAGTTTCAAACTCAGGCAACAGAGATCCAAAGCCAATGCTTTTAACTACTCTACCTTTCAGACAGAATCATCCAGGTAGTCAGCTATCCCTTGGGCTATTTATCACTTTGCATGTGGCCACAGAGACCACTATGAAATGTTACAAATAACCTTTAAGCCAAAGCTACACTGCATTGTTTAATTTAAGGTGTGTTGCTGAAACAAAATAAGTGATGTTAACAATAGGAGTAACCTGAGAAGCAAAATGTAAACATGTTGCCACTTTGTTCTAAATTATTAATAGACACTTCTCTTGGGAGACATAATTGCCAGACATCTGTTGACCCAGAAAGCTTTCTCCAGCTCTAGTTAATACTGATCATAACAGAGAATATATGTAAGATAAATGTATATATACACTATATCAAAATATACAGACCCAGTAGAAAGTGTACCTGGCTAGTCATAGGAAGGTAAACAACTCCAGAAACAGAATTATACTCACTTACTAACAACCACCAAATGATAAGCATTTTAATAGAGATAACATTCAATACTCAGTTATAATCATTAATCTTAACTGTCAGCCTGACAGGATGTAATCAGCATGGAAGTGCATCCCTGGCTAAGTCTATCAGGGTTTCTACAAGATTGAAACTGAAGAGGAAAGAGCCACCCTGAATGGGGGCTGCACCATCCCACTGGCTGGGTCTTGAACTAAATACAAAGGAGAAAGTGGGTTGAGTACCACATGCATTAGTCTCTTATTCTTGAGTATGAATGCCATGTGACCAGCTACCTCAGGCCTCTGCCGCCATGCTACATCATGGTGGGTTATCCCCCAAACTGCTATAATCCAACATAAACCTTTTTCTCCTCAAGCTGATTTTGTCTTGTATTTTATCACAGCATTAAGAAATGTAATTAATACACCAGACCTATAACTGAAGAAAACAGAGGCAAAGGGGGGATGTTTACAAACATTCAAGGACTCAAAACTTCCAACTCCCATGCTGCCTTTCTTTGACTCTCATGGAAAATGAACATAAGCAAAATATAGAAAAAATCATAGCAAGGAAAAATATAGATTCAGGAAGCAAGTTAGCCACAGAATGGAACTAAATCTAAGTCCTGAGACAAGATCTAGCTAAGTAGCTGGAGGGGGGGGCATTTCAAAGCAGGCATCTGAATGACATAAGCCTGTGTGTGTTGAAAGTTTCATGAGACATGAAAAAATAAGACATCGGTAAGAAAATATGCAAATTTTAAAACCAGAGTTCAGTGTGGTAGTAAATGTTTGTAGTCCCAGGCATTGGGAAGGCTGAGGCAGATTATATGCCTTTGTAATTAAAAACCAATAAATATTTTAAAGGACAAAGTTTGTGTTTATAAATTACAAATCAATTAGAAACACACATCTAAGAGCTCGAGAAATGGCCCTGTTGTTTAGAGTGTACACTGCTCCTTGCAGAAAACCCCAGCTCAGTTCCCATCACACACACTGAGGAACTCATGGCCACCTGTAATTCTAGCTCCTGAGATTCAGTGTCTCTAGTATCCATGGGCACTCACATGGCCATGCTCAAGCATATATGCGTGTCTACGTGTGCGTGCACACACATACACACACACAAACATGTCTTTAAAATACACAACTAATTTAAATGTTCATAGATTACAGAGCAATGTTCCAGTCACCTCCTTAAACTAGAAGTGTTCACATACCTATGGAGTCTTTAAAGCTTTTAGTATTTTTCATTTCCGTTAAAAAATCATTTAAGTCCACTTTCATGTTATCTGGAAGGTCAAAATCAAATGGTTGACATTAAAAACGTTGTATCAGCACATGAAATTAAGATTCTGATTCATAATAATTATATAAAACTCATTTTCATTTACTTTTCTCAAATTATAGGAACTATTTCAATAGAATTCCAACACTTGTGGTTCATTGCTAATATTAACTAACATTTTAGTTCCTTAGATGTGATATTTTACATGTATTGATTTATTTACTCTTCATAACATTCTATGTATCATTAATATTCCTATTGTCTAAAGATGAAAACAAAGAGAAATTAGCTTGTTCAAATGATAAGACCAGCAAAGTCTAGAGGCTGTCACTCAAGATGATTCCATCTCTTTGCAGGAATAGCAATGTTACTGTAAGTGTAAGTATATACACACACTAACACAAAGTCACAGAGTCCTCAAAGAGTCTAAACTATAATGAAATGACAATGTGGGTAATGCAGAAAACATCCCAATATAAATCCCAGGAGATAGCATATAAAATCTATCAGTCCATGACGGGAATCTTGTAAAGGATATAAGAAACATTCACCAGAAACTAAGATATAGACTAGTGAGCAGCAACACTACAGCCATCTTAGAGACAAAATTAAGATGCAGAAATGACTAGGTAATTTTTCCAAATATTCATTAAGAACCATACAAAAGAGCTGAGTCTACACTAAAACAGGAGTTAGAACATCTACTAAGTAAACTGGGATGTATAAAGGGCTTCTCTCAACCAGTAAAAGGAAGGCATGCAGGGCTGAAGAGAGTCCTCAGAAGTTAAGGGTCCTTCCTGCTCCTCCAGAGGGCCCAAATTCAGTTCCCAGCACTCACATGCAGCAGTTTACAACCACCTTGACCCCAGCTCCAGAGGATCTGACACCCTCTTTTGGCCTCCTCAGGTACCTGCACACATGTAGCACACACTCACACAGACACACATATGTACACATAAGTAAAAATAAAAATAAGTACCTAAAATTAAAAAACAAAGAGATATGTTCACTGGCTCGGTATGAAAAAGGAGACCCCTGAACAGCTTGGGATTAGAAAGAACTTAAGAGAGGCATCCAGAAATTAACCTAACAAGATAAAATAGAGAAGATTGCCTTAGCAAATTGGGGTCATATTGGGCTGTAACCAAGAAGAGTTGGGAACAAATCTTGAAAGAAGGAGATGATTGAGTGAGAGGAGCAATGAGGGAGATAGACAGAGGTAGATACCTTGATATAGAAAGCCAGTGTGGGGTTGGAAAGAGATTGGGTGCTAGAGAAATGTCCAGGAACTCATAGGATGTCCCTGGCCAAGTCTCCAAACAATAGTGGAGGAGGTGCCTCAACAGGACTTCCCCTGTTGAAGGGGAATGAGTGAATACCCAAAGTGTCATCACAGAACCTACATCCAACAAAAAAATAGAGGTATAGGTGGAGATCCATGACTGAGCACTGGGCAGAGCTCCTAGTCCTTTTGAAAGTGGGGGAGGAGAATCTGTATGAGCAAGGTGATAGGGATTATGAGGAAAATTCCCACAGTGATGGCTGGCTGGAGCCCTGGGGACCTCACTGAATCAAGATTAACTACTAGAGAACCATCGGGAAAGATAGGACCTCCAAGGGTAGGCAACTTTCAACTGACATGAGCAGAGTATATGGAGCCACGAGGGGTGGGATCAGACTATGTTCCTGCTCATGGGCTGGCACCTTGGAGTCCATTCCCTGTAGAGAAACCCCTTACCAAACATTGACTTTGGGATGAGTAAATCAGACTTGCCTGGAGTGGATGTGCCACGCTGAGCTGACCCACCTTGGGACTTTTCGCTTTTGGGGGAGGGGATGGGTGGATGGGGAGGGGCAAGGCTGAAGGCAGGCAGATTGGGAGGGACTAGGAGGAGAGAAGGGAGGGGGAGCGGGGTATGCATTGATAAAAATGACAGAAAAAGGAGACCTAAATCACCCAACCTGACACACAGTAGGGGTGAGGGAGAGATTCTTGTGAGAAACTGAAGGTCCACTCATAACTTTTGTGTGGGTTTAGAGACTAAATTTATGGCACTTGAATGTGGCAAAATCAAAGGTCCAGCATGATGCTTCAGTGCCCAGCATCTATTGCAAGCAGCCTCCTTAAGCTCCAGAGCATCCAATGCCCTCAGATACCTCCACACATGACATACATTCACACAGACATATATACATACACATAATAAAATAAATCTTTAAAAATTAAATAGGAAGGTATGTTCACTGGCTCAGTATAAACAAGGAAGACTAAATAACCAAATCAGATAAAAAAATGACCCATATTACAAAATCATCTAGAGGAGCCAATAAAAAATCAATAACCACATTGTATAAAACAGGCACCTTCAGACCTAAAACTCATAGAATTCCCACAGGAAAAAATAAAGATAGATATTCCCAAAATAAAAGCTCACCTAAAACCAATAAAACTCAGCCTCTTCTAGAAGATTGACAAATGATTTCATTTTCTAAAAGTAAATATACATATACATACACACTAATCTATAGTCACATGCATATAATTCATGAAAAGAAATCAAGTACATATTTTCTGTGAGATAATGCTCTAGTACACTGTAAAGATTTATTACTCCTATTGGTTTAATAAAATGCTGATTGGACAGTATCCAGGCAGGAAGTATAAGTGAGAAGACCAGACTACGAGAATTCTGGGAAGAGAAAGGGCAGAGTAAGGAGTTACCAGCCAGACACAGAATCAAGATGAAAATGCCTTACTGAGAAAATGTACCCAGCCATGTGGCCAAACATGGATAAGAATTACAAGTTAATTTAAGTGTAAAAACTTACTTTAAGTAGTAAGCGTGAGCTACTGGCCGAGCATTTATAATTAATATAAGTCTCTGTGTGCTTATTTGAGACTGAACAGCTGTGGAACCAGGTGGGATAGAAACTTCCACCTACAAATATTACTGAAGTTAATGGTGGTAAACCAGGGTAAATATTGAGCCACTTGGAAACAATTACTCTAACAAAAAACAATTGTACTTTTAAAATGCATTTTATTTTATTTGGTTAAAAAAATCAAAATGCGGCAAGCACTATATGTAAAAGAACAGGTGAACTTGGATCTTCTGTAAAGAAGGACTCAATCAAATACTGTCTATGATATATGATATTTCCCTACTTAGGCTTATAAGTAATGAATGATAATTATCTAACATATATATCATAACCAGATGAGTATGCACCGTTAGATATGTCAACAAATGTGTAAATTAGTAGTAAATTGGCCCTGACTTACATCAACCAAGCTTCCAATGTCGTGACCCTATTTCTCATTTTAGCTTTATATGTATATTCTATGATTCCAAGAGGAGGAAAATGAAGACACTCTTAAGACAAAAAAAAAAATTCACAGCTCACCACTGGTATCACAATGTTCAAGAGCTTCTCTGAAGTCTTCTTCAGTCAAATTAGCATTCAAACATTTTAGGACACGGTCCAAGTCAGACAGAGTGATCTTGCCATCATCAACATGTGACAAGATGTCAACAGCTTCTTTGATCTCTACAAAGATAAATGTATACAACATACCATTATAAAAAATACACAAAGGGGAGTAGTGGCACACATCTTTAATCTCAGCATTCAGGAGGCAGAGGTGGGTGGATCTCATGAGTTTTAATACCAGCCTGATCTACACAGAGAGTTCCAGGAGAGCCATAGCCACATAACAGGGAACTTGACTTTTATATGTATATATATGTATATATATGTATACACACACACACACACACACACACACACACACACACACACACATACAAATCAATTTCTTAAAACTTACTAAGGGCAAGCAAGCCATGTGCTAAATATTTACCAGAACCAAAAATCTAATAGAAGTAAAATATTTTCTATTGGGAATGATGACCTCCTTATGTTAAACAATATTTAAGTTTTTTTTTAAGTTTACAGCAAATAGAAGGTGGTGGATGTTCTAGCTTGTTTTCTGCTGCTGTGATAAAAACACTGACCAAGAAACTTTGGGAGGAAAGGGTTTAGTTCACCTTATAACTTACAGTCCTTCCTAAAGGGAAATTAGAGCAGGAACCTGGACTCCATTTCATAGAGCTTTACTGCAAGTTTATCAGTCATCAATGTTCCCTCTCAACCAGGTTCTTTTGCCCACAACCTCTACAGCCAAAATGACAATCCCATTATCTCACACAATTTAAAATATAAGATATATTTTAAAGCACCATTTTTTACCTATACCATTTTTCTTTTAACCTCAAAGTGAAGTTGTATGTCTTTTCATACTCTGAAGTTACATGAAATTATTCAAGCTTTCCTGAACGTCACTTGGGGAAGAAAAAATCTACATCCTTTCCACTATAGTTATTTTACAGCTACTAACAAGCAACATTGACAAACCAATCCCTCCTAAGAGTTTCCTGTAAATTCTTTAGTGAGAAAGACAGACTCTGTCATCTCTAAAACCAAAATTAAAATCTACCACATAATTGGTGTTATGAGAAAAATATATACAAACTCAATCAAAGAGCAACCTCCTCACTTCATTAGCATGTGATAAACTTAGAATAAGGCTCCATGAAATGGAATATGAGGTCTGAGCCAAGGTCCCGGTGGGGGTTGGGGGTAAGTTGGTCCAACAGGAAATATATACAAAGTAAATAGTGAGTGCAAAAAGATGGACCCAAAAGCAAACTGAATCAGTTTAAATTATGGCAAGTAGTATGGTTGCAGCATAAATACAGGTATCATTAACAATGAGGCTGAAGCAATAAAGCAGATCACTCATTCAATGAATATTTAAAATTATGAGTTATAAAAGATTCAAAACAATATCTGGCATGCTAAATTTAATTAGTTATAGACATTAGCTTTTCTTGACAGTAAGATAAGAACTAAATTTCACTGTATTCTAGAGCTACAATTATTCCTAGGCCAATGGCACTTCCAAGCGAATAAGAGACGATAACATTAATTGAATGATTAAAAGCAGGAACAGTTATTTATATGGAGTAAGTACTTTGAAACAGAAATGAACTAATTAGAGCACATGGCAAAGAGCACACTCACCAGGAAACATAAATAAGCAAAACAAGTCAGGAAAGAATATGCCAAGAAACAGAAACATTTAGCAGGTTTTTTAAGTATGAAATTTGTGATGGGGCAGGAGGAACCAATAGCTGAAGTAGTACTGGCTATAAAATAAATGTGCAAATTAATGCTACAGAATTATGGCATGCGTGATATGTGCTATAGAAACAGTGTGTAGGTTTCTCAAAAACCTGAAGACAGAACATCTGCATGACGCAGCTCCTCTCCTGCACAACTCTCCAAAGACTTCTAAGTCCTACCACAGAGATACTCGCTCATTGTCTTTGTTGCTACCTTATGCACAACAGCTAGGAAATAGAACCAGACTAGATGCCCATTGATAAAGAATGTTTGAATTATGTACTATGTACTCAACTGTAAAGAAAAAAATAGATTTATGACATCTTCAGAAAAAATGCATGGAATGGAAAATTATGTAAAGATACAGAATCAGAGAAAGATAAATACCATATTTTCTCTCACAAACAGATTCTAGATTTGGGCAAGAACCATCTGAGAAATAGCTTGCTATATGAAACGTGTGTGTGTGTGTGTGTGTGTGTGTAATACATATCACATCTAAAGCTTATACTCACCACTTACTGTTGGTAATCTCAGGTCTGGAGACAACACCTCCTCCGTAAGACCTGAAAACAAATAGAGAAACAATGGAACAAAGAACAGCCTTCTGGCCTTACCGACTTGGACAGGAAACAAGGGGGTAAGTGAAGTTCTTCTCTTGGTGACGCTGACCAGTGAGGACCATCCCCTTCTCCAACAGCCATATCCTTATTCTTCCCATCTTTCTCTGTGATCTCCTTCGCCAACTTCTTAAACGTACAGGTCCTAATGCAGCAGGTGCCCCTGCTTTCCTACCACCTACTCAATAAAGTATTCACTTTTAATCCATCTCTCTCCCCCTCCCTCCTTCCCTTCCTCTTTCTCTCTTTTCTCATCTGCCAAGCTGCTACACCTGGAGCTTTTTCTATGTACCAATTGCAGTTATCTCATTATCCCAGATCCTACAGAGACGTGAGTCTCAACAAAGATCTACCTGATGGACAGATAATAAAAAAGCTACTCTGTCTTTTAATCTGTATTATTTTATATTTATATGTATGAGTGTTCTGCTGCATGTATGTCTGTGACTACAGGTGTAGCTGTTGCCTATGAAGGCCATAGGAGGGCATCAGATCCCCTGGAGCTAGAATTACAGATGGTTGTGAGCTGCCATGTGGGTACTTGGAACTGAACCCAGGTCCCCAAGAAGAACAGCCAGTGTTCTTAATTGCTGATCCATCTTCCCAATTAATCCCACTCTATCTGTGTAAATGATCTGACTGAAGTTGAGTGCTTTAGAGTAATTTATAAATAGAAGGGTATTACTTGAAACAAAAGGAGGTTAAAACACAGATAAATCATACTTAATATTTTTGTCTGGGTATGAAGAACTAGCCATATTAAAAATACCTTAAAAATGGTATGGTTAAACAATTTTGCAGGTAACCCTAAGATTTTTTAGACCTCAGCACTATTGATGCTTTGGTCCAGATCACTACTTGATTACAGTGGTGCTGCCATGGGTTCTACAGGATGAGGATGCTTAGCCTATGGCTCTTGCCTCTCCTCTCTAGATGCAGTACTTTCTCATTGGTTCTAACAATGAAGACTGTCCTGAAGTTCCAAATACACTCTCAGGAAATTATAGGGGTAAGACATAAGCCTGTGGTGGTCAAACGTCTCTAACCACTGAACAATTTCACTGGTCGTTCCTTGGGATTTTTTTTTTTTTTTTGCTAAAATTCCATCCAAATGTCATAAATGTCTTTCAAAATATAGTTGAGAACAATACAGATGATTAGGTAAACTTTTTGTAAATAAATAGATAATATAATTGGCTACAAAAATAAGTATGCTTCAATTAAATTATTCAACAATACTTTACCTAACAGCCTTTTACAAGAAAGGGAGGGAGAAAAGGTGGGTGATAAGGAGGGAGGGGCAAAGGAGGGGAAATTATAGTACTAAGATCATCTAAACTACACACAAAAATGTACTAATTTGAGACTCAGTTTGCAACCTAGCCCATGGGATCACCTAGGCATTTAATTTCATAACAATTTTTTTAAGGTCTGGAGAGATGACTCAGTGGTTAAGAGCTCTTGCAAAAAATCTGGGTTCAGTTCCCAGAGCACACAGTCTCTCTCAACCATCTGCAACACCACTTCAGGAAATCTATGCTCCCCTGTGGTCCCCACAGGCACCTGTCGCACATGTTATGCGCACACATACACGCATACAAAACACTCATACATGAAAAATAAAAACAAATATTTTTAATTAATTAAAAATTAATCTCTGTGAATATATAATCCAAAATCTAATACGTACTAAATACTGTCCCAACGTGTTCAAACCATCAATAATTATTAAAAATTAATTGATATCTGGTAAAAAAAAAAAAAAAGTTTGAAATCTCTGAATAAACATTTAGAAGGTGGGCAGAAGAGATGGCTCAGATGCTCTTGCAGAGGCACTCAGTTCTGTTCTTATGGGGCAGCTAACAACTGCCTATGTCTCCAGAACCAGGCAGATCCATGTATGTGTCTGGTCTCCTCCAATACCTGCCATTGTGTATACGTACCCATATGCACAAACATATGATTAAAAATAATCTTTCAGGTAAATTAGAAAAGTAGTAATGTTAACCATTAAAACTAAAAGCCCATGGGGTAAGCTTCCTTAATTTAAAAGATGTAAAATTAATGTTAATTAAAAGCTGCTGTCTGGCTCTTTAATCAACTTACTCTTGACATTTTTCAGTCCCTCCAAATAACTGTCTTTATCAGGCTGATAACTTCCTTTCATGGAGTCCAGCATATCAATGGCCTCTTTCAATGCTAAAAGTACAGAAAATATGTAATTAGGATACACATACAATATACATATACTGTGCATTCAATATATCATTCAGTTTGTGGGGCTAACTTTTTGAGCGCAGTAAGATCCGCACTGTCTAGTAAGGGCACTCACCAACCACATGTGGCCAAATAAGCAGAGCACTCCATCTCTCTTCATGCTGTCTTCTATCTGTATCCTTTGATCATTAGAGATAGACCCACCTCTCATTTTTATTTTGTTTTGTTTCAGACTCTCACTTACACTTGGAACTCTCCCACCATACACAGAGAACAACCCTTGTTTATATTCAAAACTATCTTGCAAAGCCAGATTTGGATGGAGTGTTTTAAAATATGCACAAAAGTTTATCAGTTTTCCGTTAAAAGTTCCCCTCATCCTCAAGCACCCTCTGAACCCCATTCTTTACTTTTCACTTTCCTTCCCTACCTCCCTTGCTCCCACCAGCTAACTTCACCTGTCATTTCAGACCATTCTAATCTCCTTGTGTTTAGTAGACTTTTGAACTAGGAAGCCTACAGTCAGTAATCGCCTTAATTGAGAGAAAGACAGAGAGAGGGAGAGAGAGGCTGACAGACATTAAATCAGAGAAAGAGCTCCTGCATCTAAAATATACATCTAGAAATTCTTCCCTAATAATTAATTGAGGGAAATAGATAGTAAATTATTTATATTTTTTGTAAAAGTAACCATGTGTAATATTGTTTTTCTGGATCATCAGCCTATCCCTTCAAGTAACTTGATTTTGATTTTAAACCAACATAAAAAATATTGAAACTTGGCTTTTAATGGACTAATGAAGTGTTAGGTCCCCTACTGGAGACCTCATTCTCTAACCCAAATCAACTAAAACCGGAAGTAAGAAGCAGGGGGCATCAGTGAAGGGACAGCACTCCGGGGTTTAAAGTTTCCTCTCCAGCTACTTTTAGATCAAGGGGGCACTACTGAAAATATTGAGGAATAACAGTCTGAGGGGATGCCCAGCGAGTAAAGCTCTCACGGTGGAAGCCACCAGGAATCAGTCAGAGGATTCCAACCTGCAAGGCTTGTTAAATCTTAATCAGCTCCCAAGGCCCCACCTCTGAACACTGCAATCAGGTGAGTCTCCACTCTCTTCACACACATGAGTTTAAGGAAGACAAATCCCAATGTGCTGAGACTAAGCACCAAATATGATGCTTAACTGAACGACCTCAGATGGTTCTGAGTTGTTCCCTTTGTGACAGTCTTCCCAAAAAGCTCTTACCAACAAAGTTAGAAAATTTCGGAGTGTCTTTCAAAGCTTCCATAACGTCTTTAACATTCACTTTATTGTCTTCTAGAATAATAATAATAAAAAAAGATGGAAAAAGTAAGAATTCCTGAGAAAAGTAGTTTTCAAAAACTAATATCAAACTAAACATTTTAACATTTAAAAATTTTTAAACACTTTATTTACATGGTACTTTTGGCTACATTACTAACTGTCATTTCTTCCCATAGCCCTACCAGGCTGCAGACACACCAGCTCTAATTAAGTGCCAAGAAAGGCCCATAATGTCATTTGGCCCAAATTGGCAAAGTAGTATTTCTACCAGGTTTTAATTCCCAAGCCATTCTTCACTAAAAGGAACACGGCATCTGCCAGCAGCGGGATTTCAACAAGGGTGCTCCCCACAAAACCTAGGCTCGTTATTTTAAAAAGCTTATTTATTTAAAAGGCTTGTTTGTTCTTATAGTTGCAAATGAGCAGATTTTTAAAGGAAAAGCTTCTTTTCAAAGATAATATTTTCAAGAACATAGCCAAACATCTCTAGACGTGACTTATAAACACCAAGAATGGTGTAAATGCTCACCAGAACCAATGTCTGATTGAAGGATTTCCTCCATTTCTTCATTAAATAATGTAATCCCAAGATTTTTTAGAAAATCTTCCAAGTTCTCCTGAGCTATATTCTCGCCATCGAGCGAAGTAAGAGCTGAGGCTATCTCTTGAAACTCTATAAATAAGTATTTTAAAAGACATTTGATAATTGGACTGAGTTCTGTTTTTAAAATAAAATAATAAAGATTTTTGTCTTTGTTATTAAATGATTAATTATTAAATTCTAAGTTTAGGGTCTCAAGACAGTTCAGTGGGTAAAGTCATTTGCTACATAATCCTGAAGAAAACTAGAGTTAAATCCCCAGAACTCCCAGTGGACGGAGAGAACAAACACCTGAAAAGTTGTCTCCTCAATGCCACATACATGCATTAGCATTTTGTGCCTATATGCATGTCATACATATCCATCACACACACACACACACACACACACACACACACACACACACACACGCACGCACGCACGCACGCAACACCACCATCGTCATCATCATAAACATTTATATGTAGATACTGAAGGAAAGCATATAAATTTACAAACACTAGTCTCTGATGCTTCTAAGCTCTCCTATAAGTAGTCTAGGTATAGTAAATTGGTAAGGAACATTCTGAAAGCCAAGCTCCATATGCCACCAAACGTCCAAATAGGCTTTTCCAAAGATAGCAGCCTCAGTTCTGCTGTATCACCTCTGCCTGGCCCTTTATAGCTCTTTCTAGAAATCCCCAGCCATACTCTTCCTTGGGAGGCAATGCCATCTTCTTCTCCCTGGCTATCTCTCAGATTCAGGTGCCCAACTAACATCAGCACTTCATGACTTAGTTTACTTTGCTCCAACCTTACAAAATATCACCAATCCTGAACAACAGTCTTTCTGAGCACTGCCCATCAGTTTCACAATTAAATACAAAATTATAACTCTTTATTCAATATACAACATGCTCCTTATACCATGCTATATACTGAACATGAATTGCTGCATTTGATCCTAATAGATCTATAAACATGATACTTTTAGCTTCTTAATTCTGAAGATAAGGAAGTGAAATTCAAGGTCAGATAGTATAGAAGAAAATTATTAAACTACAGAAGGGTGATGAGAGATGCCTAAGGAAATAGATTTATGGGAGGTTCTATGAAATAAAACAATCCATAAAATGGTTCTAAGCCTGAGGCCTAAAATTCCATAGGAAGAACATATACCTAGAAAACTTTAAAAACTAGTAAGAGGGGGCTGGAGAAATGGCTTAAAAGTTAAGAGCAATCACTGCTCTTATAGAGAACCAGAGTTCAATTCCCAGCCTCCACACAGTGGCTCACAAACATCCATAACTCCAGTTCCAAGGGATCCAATGCTCTCTTTGGACAGACAAAGGCAACACACACTCACACACACACACACACACACACACACACACACACACACATACACACACAATCACAAGCATATCTATAGCCAACATGTTCATGCACACATAATAAAAAAGAAATCTAAAAAAAAAAAAAAAAGTTGCAGATTTCCCATAGAGTTCAAAAAGGAAAGATGGAATTTAAAAGATCTTTCAATAGACTACTTTTTCATAAAGTTTTTTTTTTTTTCCTGAAAGAACCGGCCAATGTCTAATCAAACTAAGCTTAGTCTGCCTTCCATCAGAACAATGCAAATATGGTAACTAGAAATCAAAGCAAATTATTTTTAAAAATCAGTCTAAATAGTCACAAATAATTCACTTACCTTCTTTTTTTTTTCTTTCTTAACTATCACTGGGTGATCTCAGTGCACATTAAGCGGGGGCTCTAGCAAGTTACAGTCCTAGCTCTAATATCTTTTCTCCTCCTCCTCCTCCTCCTCCTCCTCCTCCTCCTCCTCCTCCTCCTCTTCCTTCTCATTCTCCCCCCCCCTCCTTTTCCTTCTCCTCTGCATGTTCGTGGTATGCTTGCATGTGTGTTCACATGTGTGGGGGTACACATGTATGGAGAAGCAGGCATACATATGCATATGCATGTAAAGGTTGAGTTACTGGGTCTTCCTCAATCACTCTTCACTGTATTCTCTATCTGTATTCAGTATCTCTGCACTGAAATCAGAGTTCATCAATATGGCCAGTTGTAGTGGATTTATGATGTTACATTGTAAATAATTGTCTTGCCTATAAGTTTAATAAAAAGCGCTGATTGGCAAAAAGCAGACAGGAAGTATGGGCGGGGCTACCAGAATAAGAAAACTCTAGGAACAGGAAGAACAGAGCAGAAATGCCGCAGAGACTCCAGAGTTGCCAGACAAGCCAGAAGATGCAGAGGACAACTATGCTGCTCTGAGAAAAGGTACCTAGCCGCATGGCTGAACAGGATAAGAGTCAGAGTCATGGGTTAGATTAAGGATAAAGAGTTAGCAAGTTATATGCCTGGGCCTTAGCCCAATCAGCCTAAAATTAATGTAAGAATCTGTGTGTCTCTGAGTCTGTGGGTCTAAACCTTGAGACTAGGTCCCAAAGTCCAGGCCAGAAACCTTATACTACAGCCAGTCTAGCTAGCCAGTTTACTGTGTGTGTCCCAGGTCTCTGCCTTCTAAGAGTTAGAATTATAAACAGATGCTTTATCTCCCTGGCATTTCCATGTGTTCTAAGGATCCAAACCCAGATTCTCCCCACCCCACTCCATACCCATGTTTACCTTTTAACCTGGAAGTGTCTTGCATATCTTTTACCACTTTTGAAAAATCGTCAAGTTGTACTTTGTCACCTTTCGTGGAAAAAAAAAATTTATTATATAACCCTCACTAAACAAAAGTCAGAGCCAGTGAAGTAATCTACAAAAATGTAAATCATTTGGTATATGCTTAAAAACTTTTAGTAACAGGTTGATTTATGGAAAGAACAAAAAGACCATAGAATTTAAACTGAGTTCTGAATTTCTATCAATTAAGAGAAACCATATAATCCATAGTCATATAAAATGTAGATAGAATTTTAAATAAAAGAGGTGCTAGGTCCCAGTCTTCATTTAGACTTTGCCTGAAGAAGAACACTCTGTAATGGATAACCTGAAAGGCTCTATGACTGTAAAGTCTGAAAAGGCCAGCACCCTTCTATTTAGGCAAGAGCTTGCAAGTACCAGACTACTGTCAAGGGACAGACATGGGAAGCAGAAACAACTTTGTCTCCTAAGCACCATCAAGGAAGCTTAGGCTGGAAAACTTGGAATTACCGTAGTTGATGGTCACATACATGGGAGCCAGCGAGGCACATCCCCAATAAGTCAACATCCTACTTTACATGTTTCAAACATGGCTACAAATATGATATCTTGCCTTTTATCCACCATATATTTTAAATTAGCACCTGAATTCCTAGGAACTATATAATAAAATCACATTCCTATAGTGCGGTACATTTTCCTGTTTCTTATAGAAATATCTGGAATCTACATAACTATAAAGGCTTTGCCTCTAAATCTGTCAGCTATCCTGACTAATGTAATAATAAAATGTTGCCATAAATTTTGGACAGATACATTGTCTGTTTTGTTAGACAGGTTCTTGCTAAGTAGTACATGGCAGGTTGGACTTCTTAAACTTCCTACTTCAACCATCTAAATATGCTGGGATGACATGCATGAGTCTCAAATAGATCTCAAATTTCCCAATCTCTCAGTCTCTTCTCATTAGCAACACACCAAATGGCATGAAGAGATTGAAATAAAAAATAAATACTCATGTTTTATATAGAACAGCCAAATTATATAAACGGTATTTATAGTTCCTAAATCTATGTATTAGCATTTCAGCTGTTGGACACTCCACCTCACTGAGATCTGAATCTGTGTGAGGCATTGAAGTCCTTGTGCTCACAGACAAGCACTAGGGAAACCTGGAATGCTAAGTATACGGAGTTATTCTTTTAAGGGAAGATGCAAAAGCTGTTACCCAACCAAAAGGCTGGAGTGGACATGTTCTCTAGCCTGGTTTCCTTTGCATTATCTGTGTGGATACTTCTCTACTGGACCCTCTCCCAGACCCTTACCATAAATTTGCTTTCCTCATTCTACAGAGCCTATCTTTATAGACTTCACAGAGAGTTTTGATGGCATCATGTCTGATCTGTGTTTAGCTTACTTTGTTCTTTGAGGACAGTTATGTTTGCTTTGTTGGGCAGTGCATGCCGTATTCAGTTAACTATCACCAGAATAGTCTGCACATTGTGCTCTGCTTAAATATACTAGAAAGTAACCACTTAGAGTCAAATCCATAAATTTGAAACAACACTGGCCACTGAGTCACACTGAACTGAAATGACTTCTTTCCTCCTGAAGATTGTCACTCTGCTGGCCATGAAGGTCACAGAGACCCCCTCATGAATCTATAAAACTGCTGGGGTGGACAGAGAAAATGCTCCATACCATTGGGTCTAGGGAGAGTATTCTTGAATATAACCTGAAAAGTCCAGCTGACCCAAGAAAAAAATGACAAACGGGACTTTGTCAAAATAAAAAAGGGCTGCTAGGACAACAACAAGCAGAGTAAACAAGAGAAAGACAGACAGAAACACACACACACACACACACATCCCTTAGTCAGGAAGCTAGCAACTACTCACTCATGAATTGAAAGAAAATATTTTCAAATCATACATAGGATAAGAGGTCTACTCTTTAAAATATACAATGAATACTTGATATCAAGAAAATATATAACCTTATTTTTTTAAATTGGCAAAGGCCTTGAATAAATATTTCCCCCAATAAAATGCACAGGTAGCTCACAGATATATGAAACATACTCTAAGCATTAAAAAAAAAAACAAAAACAAAAACAAAAACAAAAAAAAAACAGTGAACTCATGTTGGGATCCCACTCCATATTTGCTTGACTGCTTCTCACTAAAAACAGACACTAAACGTTGATCCTTGGACGTCTCTTAATTTAGTATTTGGAATACTCACCATCAACTGTTGCTAATTTCACTGCATCTAAGAATTCATCCTTTTTTAAAAGACTATTGGAACTGGATATCGTGTCCCACAAGTGAGAAACATCCATCTGGCCCTTGCTGAGACTGTGGAGGGTATCAATAGCCTTCGGCAACACTAAGCCATGGACAAAACACAAACATAAATGAGAGCTAATTTTCAAGGATCAAAACACAATAAAATATTTAATCTGTTATACACAAACAGGTCTTAGAAGTTTCCGAACTGTTTGGAGAACATATGCCCTCATCCTTGGGTAATCACAAAAAATAATTTCCTAACTGGGAATATAGATCAATGGAGTAGCTTCCCAGCATACCAAAGGTCTGAGTACAATCATCAACCCCATAAAAAAATTAAAAAATAACAATTTCCCTTCAGAATTATATTTATAAAAGTCTAAGTTCCCAAATATTTCAAAACTTGGTAAGATTTTATTTTTCATTGTGTGTATATGTGTTAAGTGTAGGAGGTCAAGTTTGCATAAGGGTGCCTACAGACACTGAGAGGGTGTCAGATCCCCTGGAGTTGGGGTTAAAAGTGGTTGTGAGCTTCTCAGAGTGGCGTTGGAAACCACACTTGGGTCCTCTTCAAGAGCAGCAAGCATTCTTGAGAACTGAGCCACCTTTCCAGTCTCAGGTTATCTCTGTATAGCCCTAGCTGTCCTGGAACTCACATTGTTGAACAGGCTGACCTTGAACTCACAGAGACTTGACTGCTTCTGCTTCCTGAGTGCTGCGATTAAAGGTTTGCGCCACCACTACCCAGCTCATGTTCCCAATTTTTAAAATCAATGAATCAAATACGTGTTGCTTCCTGTCTTTCCCCAAAATTCTTTCCTATCTCCATCTTCCTATATTGAAAGTTTTGAATGTAGTATAATTTTAAGTGAGAGGGTGAAATTATCTTCTTAAAGATTACAGAACTGACTGAATACTGCAATATAAAGAGCAGACTCTCTGGAAAAGGAGGAGGAGGAAAACTCTGTAGTGGTTCAGAGACAAAGATGCTGGTGGCTGTGACAGGAGAGACAGTAGCAGGGATATGAAGAGACATAGCACAATGTATCTTGAGAATGAAAATATGTTCAATGAAGAAATAAATGGAAGCTGAAGGGACAGGACCGCCCAGTCCTGAGAAGCTAAGTCAATAGTAGTGTGTATACAGCTTGCCACATGAAGGGTAATCTACTGGGGAGGAACTGGAGATGAACTGGGAGTCAAAGGATGGTGGGACAGTTTACAGCAGTGACATCACTCTGAAAGGATCATCAAGAATGGGACCCAGAATGGAATCTGGGGTGTAGGGATATTTTCAAATATAACAGAACATTCAGAGATATCAGAGGAATCTACCCACAGTCAGTCTAGGAGGATCAAAGAGTGGTAACTCACACCTTTAATCCCAGCACAGGGAATATCCCGGGAGTGTTGACCTACACCCCTAATCCAATCTGAGTTCAGGTCATCTTAGTTTACAGAAGGAGTTCCAGGCTCCCAGGCAGGCAGTGGTGGTGCCACACCTTAACTGAGCAAAGAAAGTATTTAAAGCAGGCATAGAAAGACAGAGCAGGCAGAAGAAGCCAGGAGGAGGGAGGCTGAGGAAGCTGAAAGACAACTGGGTGAGATCTGACTGTAGTGTTTACTCTCTCTCTGATATCTCCCCCTTCTCCAGAGATCTAGCACAAAATTCTCCCTTCCCTACCCCCCCCCAAAAAAGTACATAACAACACATGGCCAGAGGAGTAACTACTACCAGCGGGCTAGGCTTTCTGTTCTGAGTTAGCCTCCAATCTTAGGCAGACCAGCCACACGTGTTTCCATTTCATTTTCATCTGGGTAAGTTTTCAGACAGTGACCTCTTTCTCCTAGTGGGTTGTTTCTTTTTTCTTTTTGGACCCCCTCCTTGGGTTGCTATCACACTAGGTAGCTGCCCCACTTCACAATCAATTGAATCATCAAAAGACAGCAAATTGGTGAGTAGATCAATTTTTTAAAAGAGGGAATTTGTTTAAAGCAACGGAGGATACTTGGTCCTTCTGTGATCATTCGCTAGATGATTTGGTATTAAAACCAGTGAAGGAAAACATAAATAAAATAAATGGCACTATCATAATGTTTATCATACTGTTTATTATGAATATTTTTGTTTGATTTCTATTTTATCACTTAAAAAGTTGATTAATATAAATCCAAAGAAAAAGTTCTTTAAAAAGCCTGTTGAGAGAGAACACAAAGATGTTCAAATTCAAACAGAGGAATATGAAGAACCAATTTCAGCAAGGTCATCTAAAATTAGACAAAAACAGGCAACATTAATATACCAAGTAACCTTTAAAAAATAAAGAATGATAAAGATGATAGAGAAGCTAGTTGGGCTCCAGTACAAATGCTAGAATCACAGAGAATTAAAAAAAAAGCAATTGTAACATGGGACGCACTCACCATTTGTAAAACAAATGTTGAACAGTTGGTCATGCTGTAACTGTGTCACCCCTAAGGATTGGTTAGATATGGTTACAGCTGTGTTAAAGGCAGAGATGCTTATACAATGGAAATCATGGCAGAGGGAGGAGACTAAAACAATAGAACAAAGAAGCAGAACCAGAGGCATAGAAACCTCCCAAGACCAACTTCTTGGGGAGGGAGATTATGCTGATATTGACAGGCAGGCTTTATACAATGAACATACTCTGGATTTATGTCACTTGACAGCTTTAAATGCCTGGGACCGGATTGAAGAAATAGGAAAGAAAATTGAATCATTCACAAAAGTAATTCAATGCCCAAAAGAAACTTTTACAGACTTTTGCGCAGATTAACTGTAGCAGTAAACAGAATGGTACCAGACTCAGAAGCCTGGTGAATAATGATTGAATCACTGGCTTTTGAGAATGTTAATGCACAATGTAGAAAAATACTTAGATCTTTAAAAGCAAAGTCAGCACCTTTGGAGGATTGGATTTGTGAGACAATTAATCTAGAGTCTTATGATAGTGATAACTGGGTAAGAGAGCTTATTTCAAGAAGTATAAGAAAAAATCAAAATGTCAAATGTTACAATTGTGGAAGGGAAGGTCACATAAAAAGAGATTGTAAACAAGGCATTCACAGAAACAATGCTTTTGAAAGGAATAATCCCAAGAGAAGACCCCTCCCTTCTGGAGTATGCAGAAGGTGTGGAAAAGGAAGACATTGGACTAATGAGTGCAGATCAACAAGGGACAGACAAGGTAACTTTCTGCCCTTGGTAAATGCCCCAAGGGGGCTTTCAAAAGCCCCTATATCAAATCCAATCCAATCTTACCCTGCCATTGTGGAGGAAACACCTTCCCAGAACAATTTAAAAAATCAAAACCTATTTTAAAAAGACATATTACATTGAATGATATAAAATCATAGAAAAAGAAAAAATCAGGAAAAATTATAAAGCAAATATTTTGGCAAACTTCTATCAATGAACAAAGGTCAAATTTAAAAGTACAAATAAATGATGTTATTATTGAAGGCTTATTGGGCACAGGCACAGATGTATCAATAATTTCACCAGAATTATGGCATCCAAGTTGGCCCCTTCAGGAGGTAAATGTTCAGTTTTTGGGTATTAAGTAGATATCCCAGGTAAAACAGAGTGCAAGGTGGCTTGAATATATAGGACCAGAAGGACAGAGAGGAATATTAAAGCCATATGTGACTAAAATTACTATAAATTTATGGGGATGAGATTTACTACAACAATGGAACACATAGATTAATATCCCTCCAAACACAGAAATAAGCCATAAACTAGCACATGGTTCCAGGAAAAAACATTAAAATGTATTATGAGAAACAGTCACAGACCATTCAGGTTATAGAGAAACAAGACAAAAAAGCTGCTGATCTTCCAAAAACACCCACAGCACTACCTCTAAAATGGCTAACAGAGAAGCCTATATGGGTTCATCAATGACCTCTAACAAAAGAGAAATTGCAGGCCTTCCTTGGAGCAGCTGGTACAGGAGCAGTTAAATGCTCAACATATAGAAGAATCAACCAGCCCTTGGAATTATCCTGTATTTGTTATTAAGAAATCTAGAAAGTGGAGAATGGTAACAGACCTAAGGGTGATAAACAAGTGATCCAGCCAATGGGCTCTCTATACTCTGGGATTCCTTTGCCTTCTCTGTTACCTAAAGAATGGCCTATTATAGTTATTGATTTAAAAGACTGTTTGTTTTTTCACAATACCTTTACAAGAACAAGACAAAGAAAAATTTGCCTTTACCGTGCCCACTTATAATAATTCTCAGCCTATAAAGAGATTCCAGTGGAGGGTCCTCCCTCAAGGAATGCTGAATAGCCCCACTCTGAGCCAGTATTTTGTACAAAAGCTAGTAGAACAAATACATAATAAATTCCCACAGTCTATAATTTGTCAATACATGGACGATATCTTATTGACTGATTCAAATATTGATACCTTAGAAAAATTTTTTGAAGAAGTGAAAAAATTTTTCCTGCTTGGGGATTACAAATTACCCCAGAAAAAAATACAAAGAGGGGATTCCATTAATTATTTAGGCTATAAAATAGGCCAACAAAAAATTAGACCCCAAAAGGGACAGTTTAGGAGAGATAGACTGAAGACACGTAATGATTTTCAAAGACTTCTAGAAGACATTGCCAATTTATGACCCACTATTGGAATTAAAAATGAAGAACTGAATAATTTGTTCAAAACATTAAATGGTGACAAGGACTTAAATAGTCCAAGAGAATTGTCACCTGAAGCTGAGAAAGAATTGGGTTTGGTGGAAAAGAAATTACAGGAGATCATGTGGATCCAGACCTTAATTGCATTCTAGTTATCTTGCCCTCTAAACATTTTCCTACAGGAATTTTGATGCAGAGTGAAAATGTTATATTGGGATGGATATTTCTTCCACATAAACCAAGTAAGAAATTAAAGACATATGTGGAAAAGATTTCTGAACTTATTTTTAAGGAAAATTAAGACTTTGTCAATTGACAGGAATGGACCCAGCAGAAATTGTTGTACCTTCAACTAATGAAATTGATCAATTATGGGTAGAAAGTGAGCCTTGGCAAAGAGTCTGCAGTAATTTTTTGGGGAGATGTTAACAAAAAATATCCTCAAAGCAAAAGAATTGAATTTCTAAAGAAAACTAATTGGATTCTTCCTCGTATTGTACGAGATAAACCAATTTTTGAAACCCCTACATTTTATACCAATGCAAACAAATCAGGAAAGGCAGGTTACAGGTCAGAGCTTATAAGTAAAGTGGCTCAAAATCCTTATAATTCTGTTCAAAAGTCAGAATTATATGCTATCGTGATGGTATTAATAGATTTTATAGAACCTCTTAAGATAGATACTGACTCTCAGTATGCAGAAAGAGTTGTTCTACACATTGAAATGGCTCATTTTATTAATGATGAGTCAGAATTAATTAGCTTCATTATTTGTTCAGTTACAAGAAATAATCAGGACTAGAAATCATCCCTTCTCTATAGCAGACATTCGATCCCATACGGGTCTGCCAGGTCCTTTAGCACAAGGTAATGATGAAATTGATAAATTATTAATAAGACATATGCTAGAGGCCTCAGAGTTTCATAAAAACACCATGTCAATATCAAAGGATTTAAAAAGATGTCTCTATCACTTGGCAACAAGCCAAAAAAATTGTAAAAAGGTGTCCCACCTGTTCTTTCTATAACCAAACTCCATTGCCAGCAGGAAGTAATTCTAAAGGTATACATAGAAATGAAATCTGACAGATGGATGTATTTCGTTTTACAGAATTTGGGAAATTAAGATATGTCCATCATACAACAGATACGTTTTAAGGATTTCATTGGGGAACTGCTTTGAGTTCAGAAAAGGCTGATTCTGTTATCACACATTTGCTAGAAGTTATGGCCATAATGAGAATACCTGTACAAATTAAGACTGACAATGCTCCAGCATATGTCTATAGTAAAATAAAAAAATTTTTTGCTTATTATAATATAAAGCATATTGCAGGAGTACCATGCAATCCTACTGGGCAAGCAGTCAGAGAGAACTCTAAAGGATATGCTAAATAAACAGAAAGGAATAACAAAGACCCCCAGAGATAGAGTACATAATGCTTTATTAACTTTGAATTTTCTCAATGCTAATGAGAAAGGAACAACAGCTACTGAAAGGCATTGGACTATAGAAAAAAACAGCTGAACTAAATCAGCCTGTTTACTTCAAAGATGTACTAACCTCTGAATGGAAGCCAGGATAGGTGCTACGCTGGGGAAGGGGTTTTGCTTTTGTTTCCACAGGTGAAGAAAAGTTATGAATACCGTCAAAATTAATAAAGACTTGATTTAAACCAGAGAAACTTCATGAAAATAAGAATTGATAGCTCATCCACCCATATTACAATTCTTTAAGTTGTAAGAAAAACAAAGGGGGGGCAGGCTTTTGTTTTTGTCTTTACCAAAAACTGGAAATACCCATCTTCAAGAAGTGAAAAGACCTTGGACATCTAGACATCTAAAGCAAAAGGGAGGTTATCCAGGAAAATTTACAAGCAAAAGAATATCGTAACTATTGGTACCAGTGTACTCTTTAGGGTAAAATCTCATTGCTTAACCTCAATTTTTTTTGTAATTTGGAATCCCAGTTTAATTATAATTTAAAGCTGGCTCTAGAGTTGGAGTGTGGCTCTCTCCTTCTCTAAACCCAAGCATACTTGTTAAAGGAAAATACAAAATCTCTGTATCATATCAGAAGAGCCACCTGAGATGGGACAGAAGAATAACTAAAAATAAGGGACTATTCTATTGTTACTAATCCTATGCTGAAAAAATAGTTATATATTTAGCTTCCTGTACATTGTATTGGGTTTTAGTCTCTTATCAGTTTTATGCAGTAACCCATGACAATGCCTAATTGCGAACTTGAAGTATCCAAAAGGAAGATGGGGCCCCACAATGATGATTTCACATGGATTCTGACAAAGCTACTAGGCTGACAAACACCAACCAAATATCAGATTTGGACTACAAACTGCTCAGGACAATTTCTAGGCAGCTCGCTGAGATGAACCTGCTTCACAGATTACTATAGCCAGGACATGAGACAAGCCATGCACTTTCCTGTTATACAGAGACTGGACAACAAATGACACAGCTACTTATTTCAGAACTTGACATTTAACAAAATTTTTCTTTTTAAGATCCCCAAAAGATGCTGTCACCCCCAGACAGCAGAAAATAAATTTAAGAATAGGGTGCTCACCTTCCCAAGAGGTGGGATGGGTTGTTTTTGGTCGTTCAGTAAGTTATGGATGATTGTCATTGTTGAGGTTAATTGGTTAAAAATTGTTAATGGTTATGGTTAGAAAAAGTTAAACAAGAATGATTATATTCAAGATTTGTGTTAAGAAATAGAAAGAAAAAGGGAAAACAGATATATAGGATATAAAGACAGATTATTGAATCTTCTTTTAAAAGGTTTTACTAGCTTTAAATATTTTACATTGGATTGGATTTTGTATATCATATACAAGTTGTGTATATTGAAATTAATTGTGTTACTGTACAAATATGTCTATGCTTATTCAAGGTATCATACTTATCCAGTTCATCTAACAATGTAATACAAGTTTCTAGTCCATGAAAGTTATTACCAACTAATTAGAATATAAAGTAATACAAGTTAGTAGTTAGACATTACATTCAAACATAGTCATATTAGATATGTTTTCAAGATCAAACAAATATATTTTAGATAAATATATTTATACCTATAAATATATTTATATCTTCTTTAAACACCTCAGAGATCCATAGAATATAGCATTTAAAATATTTTAAGAACTTAGACTTTCCTGGACAGTGAGACAGGTCTGCTCCTGCCAGCACCAATCTACTTCAAGAGAAAAATGGGCATTGAAGAAACTCCATATGGAGTCTACTTTCTTTGTGGCAACTGTTAGCCACTGGACAACAACCTATTCTTGTATTGACTGCTTGACAGTTAACTGGTTATACTGGACATGAAGGTTCCCTAGGAAAGTGACCTCTGAAATTTGACAGAACAAGCTGAGATGGTCCTTCAGGTTCCTGCTTTTCAGAGAAAACTGTCAGATATTCTTCAGGACACAAGAAGAAGCGACTGATGAACTATACCAGAATGGGCAGAGCAGATTTCCTGCTTCACTGAAATGAAAAGAGACTCTGGGCCTGTAGGCTGAAGATGGATGCCCCAACTTTATAAAGGAACTTTGGGTGACTGTCCAGGCAGATAGGTATCATCTCTGTCATTTCTAGATTTTGGAAGTTGCTTGTACTTCCTGATTACTTGGGTAAATATTATTTCCTTGTTGAGTCTCTGAGGTAGTTGAAGATGAAATAGTTATAGTTTTCTAGTGACAGTTTTAGAAAAGATACTTTAAAGTTAAAGTGTATAAGTTTAAGAGATCAAAATAATAGTTTTTAGTTAGTAATACAAGTTAGAAAGAAAATGAATTAGGTATAATCTTTTGGACTCATCAAAATAAGATAATTAATGAAATATTTTCTTTCAATAGTCAATTGTTAATGGAGTGGACATTACTCATTTATTGTTTGTATATATTACATATAATTATTGTACCTATTGTATATGGTTTTTCTTATGTTAGCTATAATCTCTTTTTAAAAATTTGACACAAAAGGGGATACGTGGTAATCTTTTCAAATATAATAAAAACACTTGGAGATATTAGAGGGATCTACCCACAGTCAGTCTAGGAGAATCAGACAGTGGTAACTTACACCTTTAATCCCAGCACAGGGAATATCCCTGGAGTGGTGACCTACTCCCTTAATACAAACTGAGTTTGAGGTCATTTTAGTTTAAGGAAGGAGTTCCAGGCTCCCAGGCAGGCAGTGGTGGTGCCAGACCTCAGCTTAGCAAAGAAAGTATTTAAGGCAAGCACAGAAAGACAGAGCAGGCAGAAGAAGCCAGGAGGAGCAAAGCTGAGGAAGCTGGAAGACAGCTGGGTGAGATCTGACTGTGGTGTTTACTCTCTCTGATATCTCCACCCTTCCCAGAGATCTGGCCCTGAGTTTTCTTTATTCATGCAACACTGGGGTCATGTTGATATTTTAAAATCAACCACCAAAGTAGCAGCTATTAAACAAGACCAAGATGTGATGCTGATAAACTATCTGTGGACAGAAAGGATGAGGAACCGACACTGTCTTGGGTGCCAGAAGGAAAACTTTCCAGGAAACAACAGGGATTAAAAGGAAAACAAAATGAAGATGAAAAGTGATTTAGCAAACTGTGCTTTAAGTTTTATAGGAATAATGCATCTTTCATAGGAAGGTCTGAGGACTTGACCCAATCCTACCTCCAGATAGATAGTTCAATAACCAACTAGAAAAGCTGCAGATTAGGAACTAATTTTCCTTCACTTAGGCATAAAACATGTTTTTATACCAAATTTTAAAACATCAATAAAAGTATCTTAGGATGGCCAAGCACCTTGGCACATATCTGTGTACCACCAGCACCCAGGGAATATGGTAGGAGAATCACCGGAACCCGAGTTGAGGAGTTTAAGACCAGCCTGGGAAACATCATAGAACTCATCCCAAACAAACAAAACAATATAATGATATAAAGAAGGGAGTGTGGCATTGAGGCCAAAAGCTGGTTAAGAATGATGTTTCCCTGTGGGTCTACACAAATGATACAAAGGTCGAGGAAGAACATCGTATGACAAAAACAAATGTTAACTGTGTGAGTGCACCTGGGATGGTATAATGTGGAGCTTGGAAAACACAGCTTTATCCGAGACCAAATCATAATGCTAGTGTGTACCAGAAGTGTGGCATTCAGCAGGCCTAAGATAAGGAGAACTCTGCACCTTGGTTTTCTCTTCTTAAAAAACATATAGTATTAATATGGAAATCCATGGGGTGATAAAAAAACATAATACTAGTGCATGATAAACACTAAGTATGAGTAATAATACAAATAAGTCTATAGTTATAACTGAAATGCTTATAAAGTCTATCTGAAAATTAAACTAAATGTACCTTTATGATTTTGGTTTGTTTGTTTGTTTGTTTGAGACAGGGTCTCATTATGTAGCTCTAACTCTCCTAACACTTGCTACATAAAGCAGGCTGGCCTTGAATTTACAGAGATCTACTTGTCTCTGCCTCCCAAATTCTGGGACTAGAGATGTTGCCACTATAACCAATTTTTTGCTACTTTTTTCATGAATTTAAATAAAGAGCTTGAACTCTACCTAAGAACTAGACTTGGGAAATTTTTTTCTGATAATATAAAGCCAAGATTACCATCTGTGAATTCAGACGCTTGTATGCCCTAAACTGAGATTCAGCAATAGAGTGGTACAGTTCATTATTCTTATGAGAAAAATGTTTAGTTGGACCCTGGCCTCACTTGTTACATAAAAGCAATTTCCAGCCAATTGAAATTTTATATATGGAAAAAATTGAAACTTCTAGAAAACACTGGTAAATACCTTAATAAGTTCAAAATTGAAATAATCTCTTTTCCATGTGAAGGCAAAGCCAGAAGCTAAACCTGAGATGGTATGGGAACCAGGATATGATTGGAAGTTATAGAACAGGGATTTTAAACAGTTGCTTCACAGAGTGGGAAATAATTAATTATAATCAGACTCATGCACAGCTGGGAGTTTCACCTCACAGGCTCCGACAAGGTACAAAAGGCTAGAGATTTTAGGGTATTGTGTAAATCTTTATAAGATGATTTAAATCAGATAAAAAAAAAAAAGCAAAAATGAGCAGAGACTAATATTAAGTGCAAGGGTAAGTGGATTGATCCGACAATATAAGGAATATAGACTCAATAAGAAGGTAGGCCCCTGCATTGGGTGAGCTAGCTGAGGCAGTGCTGAGGGAAAGCTGGTGGGCTGACCAACCAGCTACCACCCAGGCCCAGAACCAGAGCAATGAGACAGGCCATCCCAACATCCACCTCATCTGTGATCTGTTGGGGCATGTAAAGGGGATGAACCTACAGCTGGATCTCCATGACAACACAGGACAACAGCAGGACAGCCAAGACAAGCCCCAGTGAGAGCCCATTACCAGTGGTGGAGTAGAAGCCAGAGGCCTAAACCAGACAGACCAATGACTCACAGCAACGAACACTTGCAAGCAAAGATGAATGGACTAAAGGGTAAACATGTGACTCAGTGGGCCACACTACAGCTTCCAGACAAGATTCTTTTCCTTTTTTGTTTTGTTTTTGTTTTTTCTTTTAAAATTTGATATGATTTTCTGTTTGTTTGTTTGTTTGTTTGTTTGTTTGTTTGTTTGTTTGTTTTGGTGATGGGGAGTTGCAAGGGCAGAGGATATATTTGAAGAGACAGGAAGAAAAGTAGATTGGAATGCAAGATGTGAAATCTACAAAGGAGCAATAAAAGTTAAAAAAAAAAAAAAAAAAGATAGGACCTGAGAAATCTGATGAAAATATTTTCTACTTTCATCACTTTTTGTGAGCATAAATATAAAACATTAAGACCTGCAAAGAAAATATAAATAAGTATATGAATGAAAGTATACTATACAACTGTACTAAGAAAATTTAACTTCCATAACAGTGAAAATCCTACTGGAAAAAATGAATTGGTTGATAATACAAATAATCTCTTTATTTTTATCCATTGTACAACCTACTAGAGAAGAAAATTATAAGCTAAAAATAACTATTAAAATCTACTACCATTCAATATATAAGCATCAAATAACATAACTCTAGACACAATGTTTAAAGTACTAATATCAGTCCATTAAAAATAGATGGTTATGCAGCTGGAGAGATGACTCATTAGTTGAGAACATGGCGTGCTCTTTTAGAGGACCTGAGTTCTGTTCCCAACACCCATGTCACCATCTCACAACTACTTGAGACTATAGCTTTAGGAGATCCAACATGTGCTTCTCGTCTCCATAGGGAACCATGGTCATGTGCACATACCCAACCCTTACCCAGGACACCAACATACACATATAATTAAATATTGTTGATATCATTACCTTACTTTTCTCTATGCTGAGCTTCACAGTGCCAAATACTAGCTCATATTAGTTTACTGATGTCTAAAATAAAGCCCAGTTCACTTGAGTGGTTCTTAAGTGTTACTAAGTAGGTTAGAATATTAAAATAAATGCTGTTAAAGCAGGTGAAACCAGAAACTCTGTATATTAGGTCTCAGATTCTAAACAGCATCATTTTCTCACAGTGAGAAGATATTTCAGTATCCCTCCCCTCAACAGATGAGGCATCCATGGTTGTGTCTACAGTAAGTATGGAGGACAAAGACTATAATAGCTCTCAGGTCATCTTTGTGTAGAAGTTATTCTACAGTTCAGGCTGGGGGATGAAAAGACCACACTTAGCAGTACAAAGGTGGCAGTGGTTGCCTCATGGTCTGTCAGATGACTAATTCTCTTAAGTATCTTAGAAAAGCCTGCTCTCTTCGAAAATTTTTCAGACCACTGGGTCTACAAAAAACCACCAAGTGTCAGTAACATGCATACGTACATAAATTTTCAGAGAAGCCTTCTGTGTTGCTCATGATGGTATCAACAAATTCTTTAAAATTCACTTGTTTCGTTTCTAAAGGGAAGAGGAACATTTTCTTTAATATCTTCAAGTATTGAATTGTTATGACAAATACTGAATTGTGTGGTGATATTATATCCATCATAAAACTAATCACTAAAATACACGTTTTGACAGAAAAAGGCAATTCAGTTTAAAAGCAAAAATCAGACACTTAATAGAAAATTGTTCAAAATATTGCACAGTATTGTAATGTTTAGTACATGTTACCTGAGATCTCATTTCGTCCATGTGTGCTCTTGGATATTTGGAAGTTCTTTATCTCATCTCTTCTCAGTTTCTCTTTGCCTGCACCACTTTCACAGACACTATAACAATTTCAGTAACTTCTCAAGAAAAGCATGTCTGCACATGCAGACCTCAGCACACACGGCCCAGGAGTGTTTTAACTATTCTTGGACATTGTTCATTCATACAAACATTAAAATTGGCTCATAAAAGGCTGAATTTTGTTGAAATTTCTTTAGACAAACAAATTAGAGAAATGATAGTCATCTAGGGCTATGGCACCCTCCGCATTCCCAGATCTCAACTCATCCCAAAATCTAAATAGCATGGATGGAAGAACTGGCTGGTTTCAGTTTCTGAACCTATGAGCATAGGATATATTCTTATTGAAATCATCCTTTATATCCAAACAAAGTCATATGTTCTCTATACAAGTTTTACAGATTATATTTTTCTACTTCTTTTTTATTATTAAGGTTATAAATATATACAACTAAGAATGTTATAATAGATTTTCATACAATATCCTTAAAAATCAGTAATTATTAATTCAGTTGTTCATTCATGTAGAGCCCCACTTGCTTGATTAGTTCACCTCCACCTCCCCCTCAAGGAAAATTTGTGCTCAGTTACATGGGCACTGGTGTACCCCAGATTGTTAAACGTTTCCTGTGAATTGAAGGCTCTCACATGGGGGAGGCCCCTTTACCTCCTTCAGTGCCTTGTACCTCGACTTCTACCTTGTCAGGCAGTGAGACCTAAACTCTGCTTTCCTTTTTCTTCACAGCTTTACCTAGGGAAAGTATCTGAAGGGACTATTAACAACGGCTACTTGTAGATGATGAATTTTGAGCACTTAATTGTACTTTTGAACTTTCCTTTATGGTGAAATTCAGGTGTTAGCTGATAAGGTTAGAGGGCATGTATCCAGAGTCCCGGGTGCCTGAAGGGGGTGTGGCCAGCCCCATTCAAAAGGGGCTGCTAGGATCTTAAGCAGCCCATTTTTTTTCCTGCTTCTTGAGAGATGATCTTAAGCAGCCCATTTTTTTTCCTGCTTCTTGAGAGATGACATCAACATCCATCGCCTAAACCATCCGATCCCTCAAATATCTTCCTAAAGTGTAACCTGTGAGCGTTGAGTGTTATATTACTTTCCAATAAATATTAATCCTGTATTTGGCATATTGCAAGTGAGATTTATTGCAATAGCTGGCGTCCCTGGGGGGGCTGGGCATCTAGCCCGCTGGCATATTGGGCTGGGGAGCACTGCCCAAAAACCAGAAGACAGGCAGAGTATTCAGCCTTGAGAGCCTGCACTCCCATGTGTGGGCTAAAAGCTCCACCTATCACTCTGTGCATGGTGAGAGCGCAGAATCTGTGCCTGGCTTCTGTGCCTCTGAGACAGGTCTGCACCTGGCTTCTGCACACTGAGCATAAGGCCCCCAGGTGAGTGCAGATTTTGTCATATCGTCTTGTCTTAATCTTGTGAGACTTTGCCTTTTCTAAGGTTCACATTCAGCCTGTGTGCCTGCTGGAGCCTCTTAAGACCACATAGGGCCTATAAGTAGCCTCGTGCTGCAGAGAGTCCCTACATCCACTGTATTGCTGGTAAACAGAGCGTTGAATGCTACTGCGACACCTGCTGACCAAATGTTGTCATTACAACTAAATTGAGGTAATTGCTAAAAATTATTCTACTCATGACTTCAGGTCATACTTTTCCATGGTGATTAAAAATTCTCAAATAAATATCTTGAAGACTTAAATGCCCCAGTCCTACTATTTTTCATCTTATTTCAATATCTTATGTTTCAAAGCGTAATAAAAGAAGTAAAATCTAAAAATCAACAATTAATGTCTAAGATATGTAATATAAAAATTTCAAACACTAAAATGACAAAGTTAATTTTCTAAAAATTGTTACAAAAAATTTTCAAATAAGACTTCCTCTTCATATATAGATAAAACTATACAAAAAATACAAGCAAAAAAATAAAAATAAAAAACTCATTAATTACATTAACAATAAAGACAAAAACTCATTACATATGTTAATAATATAAATCAAAAAATTACTGATTCAATAAAGTCATTAAAAAGACTACTTCATCAAAAAAATCAAGCTCTAAGAAATTCAATAATATCCAAGCTAATAAAAAGGCCACATTACAACTAAAAAAGAGTGATAATACATTTTCTGCTCAAAACAATTCAAGTCACCCTCAATAAGATATTATGATAATAAAGACACTATACCTAAGGTAATAAACATAACAGGGATACCCCCTTCCCCACCAATATTGTTTCCATTTACTGTCCAGTCAAAAAAAGCACATAGAGTCTCCCCAAAATTTATAAAATATAATTATGAGCCAATACATATAAGAGAGATCAAATATTTCAAAGAGGCCATATTGCTTCGTAGAGTACACTCTTCTTATATAAAACAAATGCTAACTTCATAGTCAACAAAAAAACCAAATAATTCCTAGTGATTAGATGCATCTCACTGCAGCCATATTAGACTATAGCCAAAATTTACAATAATAAAATTGGTTTAAAAAAGAGGCTAAGGCCTTAAAACAACAAAAAAATGTTAGAGACTTTTTCATTTCCCAAGACCAAATTCTTGATAAAGGTGTGTTTACTGATGTAAAGGCTCAGACTACTTATAATGAACATACATTGTTGCTGTGCTATATTAAACACTTAAAGATTTTAGACCCTAGTCAAAAAATTGAGACTTATACCAAGGTCAAACAAGGCTTAAAAAAACCTTATACTGACTTTCTACAGAGGTTTACCAAGACTATACATAGAGCAATATCAGATCTAAAAGATGAAAAGTTAATATTTTCTTTGACCTTTGATCATACTAATCTAAAATGTTTAAAAAAATGCTTATGCCTTTAAAGATCAGATCTACACCAATAAAAAAATACTCAATACAAAATCAATGCTAAATTTCTCCATTGCAAAAAAATAAATAAATAAATAGCCCAAGCCATTACTAATGTTAGAGTAAAAAACCAAGACATCACTTACTTTAACTATAGTAAATCAAACCATATAAGACAAAATTATACACAAGATACTTCTAAAAATAATATCCATTTTAAATATGATTAAAACAAAAGGCCATTGCCTTCTAAATTATACAAAAAGTGTAGTAAAAGATGACATTAGACCAACAAATATAAATCTACCCAAACCAAAAAAGACAATCCTGTACCATCAAAAAACATCTCTTGGGGCTTCTCCCGGGAAGCCCCCAAATATCAGACTTCAAAGCCAAAAAAAAGTCCAATCATATCCAGTCACAATAAAAAAACAACATTCTCAAAACAAATAAAAACTCCAATGCCTAATCTAAAAGATCATATGACATTAAATTAAAAAATAAATTCAAAAAAAACACTGACATAGATTTTTATATATTGATACAAATATAAAATCACTTTATATGTTTGATTGAGATAATTTATATATTAGTACAAATTTAAATCTAAAATTGTTTTATATGTCCAAAACAACCTATACATTAATATAAAATTAAATCTATAACTGTTATAAAAAATTAAATCTATAACAACTGTATTTTACTACACTTTTACCTCTGTTTAAAATATTTACACATTATGGTCATTTCCACTATACAATTGCTATCTCCATTTAACTGTACTAGACATAATATATGACTGAGCTAATTATGATATGTACACAAGATGTTTTATTTATCTCTGTTTAGATGATATATATGTACATACATGTCTAAAATTCTGTTACCATTTTACACAGTATATACACCTCTGACTAATGTTTAATAGTCATACTAAAAGTCATTATTCAGAGATTATACATCCCTTTATAGATAACCTAATTTTATAATACAGACTTCAATCCTTAAGATGATAAAAACTACAGCCAACATTACTTAAGTTGCCAAGTCACAGTCATCCCAAATACAAGTTAAAAGACCATAAATAGACAAAAGTCTTCAACCATTTCATAAACCCCAAAAATATAACATTTAACATTTTGTTATTCAAAATTTGGCCATAAGAGATGCGAAGACTCCTAGTGTTAAGCATCAAGGACACTCCTTTAGAGTTTGTTCTTTTGACAAAAAATGGCCAGATAAATAAAAAACTACCCTTACTACCCTAGTGTTGACAATGCACACACGATGTCCAATCTAGAGAAACAAGATAACAAATACAGACCGAGGAAACCTGCCTAAACAGGATAAGGCAGTCCTCCAAATACGCCTGCTTCTAAATGATCTCTCACATATCATAGGCCTGTAGCCAAAATGATAGATGCTCCAGCGGCACAGAAAACAATAGATGATTGTCCACATAGCTGTGTCGCTGTCCTCTCCCAGATTTTAAAAACTACCACTCTCATGTGCTTCTGACTTTCAAATAATATATTTTCCTTCTCAAGTCTTAAAAAAGTTAAAAAATAAATATTTAAAGTTACTATCCTATCATCCCTTCACAAAAAACATTCAAGAGTTAAATTTTCACTATCCCAGAAAAACAGTTTAAATAATTTATACACCCCACCATCTAACAATATTCTAAATATACATACCTTATATATGTTAAGATTTAGTTATAGTCTTGCCTTTTCCTCTCCCAGATATTACCTCATAATAATTCCTATTATATATATTCTTAGTTTAAAACCTTCTTAGTTAGACAAAAGAGAGAAATGTGTTAGCTGATAAAGTTAGAGGGCATATATCCAGAGTCCTGGGCACCTAAAGAGAGTGTGGCCAGCCCCGTTCAAAAGGGGCTGCTAGGATCTTAAGCAGCCCATTTTTTTTCCTGCTTCTTGAGAGATGACATCAACATCCATCGCCTAAACCATCCGATCCCTCAAATATCTTCCTAAAGTGTAACCTGTGAGCGTTGAGTGTTATATTACTTTCCAATAAATATTAATCCTATATTTAATATATTGCAAGAGAGAGTTAGTACAATATTCTTTTACTGACTTAATAATTTTTCTATTAACAAAATCATTACTGTTATAATAAAAAAAAGTCATTATTCTGAGGAGAAGAGTTTTCTTGAAGTTTTATCAATTACCATCAACTTCAGTGAATTCTTTGATCTTCTTTAGTTCTGGCTTAGGAAGGTAAACTCCCAAATTTTGAAGACAAGTATCCAGATCCTCATAAGCAACTTTTTCATCCTGAATTTTACTAACAGCTTCAATGGCATCATTCAATGCTGAAAATAAATTTATTTATATTAGAATTAAGTAAACTTTAAACCAAAAGCACAAGTATTAATGTGAATGCTAGGTTCGACATTAAACAAAAATACAGATTACTTTAGACTTGTTGCATAGTAACTGCAGAATCAGAACGCTTTAAGGGATTTTTGTTCATTTCTTTATTCAGGTTTTGTTGTTGTTCAAGGATGGAGTCTCATGTAGACCAAGCTGGCATCAAACTCCTTTTATAGCTGAGGATAAACTTGAACTTTTAATGTTCAATCATCATGCATGATTTCTCTAATGCTAGGGATCAAACCCAGGGCCACATGCATTCTAGGAAAACTACCAACTGATCTATACCTCCAGACACAAATATTCCAATGCTAAAAATCAGCAAGTAGCGAAATGAGTCAAAAATATTCTAGTTTGCTATGTGATCCCTACACCTAAGAAATGCCAACTTAATCATATTGACAGTATCACCACTGAAAATATATAGAAACAAAGATCTTATGAGACTGTCCTACTTAATTCAACAAGTTAAAATTCCCTGGTGGTTTATTTAACATTAGCATAAACCTAAGTAGAGAACCTTCCGTCCTTAATGATAACTGAGATAGTGCTTTGTGGAAATGTATAGTTCGGTCCATGGTAAATTCATTTAGTTTAATCTTCTTTAAATATAATTACTTATAAATGATTATCCTGCATCTTTTTATAATACCTTAAAATCTATACTGTTGCACAAATGAAGGAAACTCAGGGCCAGATCTCTGGGAAAGGCAGAGATATCAGAGTAAACACCACAGTCAGATCTCACCCAGCTGTCTTCCAGCTTCCTCAGCCTCGCTCCTCCTGGCTTCTTCTGCCTGCTCTGTCTTTCTATTCCTGCCTTAAATACTTCCTTTGCTCAGTTAAGGTATGGCCCCACCACTGCCTGCCTTGGAGCCGGGAACTCCTTCTGTAAACTAAACTGGCCTCAAACTCAGATTTGACTAAGGGCATAGGTCACCACTCTCAGATATTAACTTGGACAAGTTTACTTCATTAGCTTTAAACTGCTAGATCTATGCTGCAATGAAAGCATTCTAGTTTTCCTTTCCTTTCTTTTTGAGCCATAGTGTCACTATGTAGGTCTGGTTGTCCTGGAACTCGCCGTGTAGGCCAGGCTGGCATTGAACTCGCAGAGATCTGCTTGCCTCTGCCTCCCAAGTGCTGAGGTTAAAGGTGTGGGCTATCATTCTTAAAAGAAACTCTTCCAAATATACAGATTTTCATGCTCGCTCTCTCCTCTCCTCTCTCTCCCCTCTCTCTTCTTTCTTCTCTCTCTCCCTCTCTCCCCTCTCTCTCCTCTCCTCTCTCTCCTTTCTTCTCTCTCCCTCTCTCTCCCCTCTCTCTCTCTCCCTCTCTCTCCTCTCTCTCTCTCCTCTCTCTCTCTCTCCTCTCTCTCTCTCTCTCTCTCCTCCTCTCTCTCTCTCCTCTCTCTCTCCTCCTCTCTCTCTCCTCTCTCTCTCCTCTCTCTCTCTCTCCTCTCTCTCTCTCTCTCTCTCTCTCTCTCTCTCTCTCTCTCTCTCCTCTCTCTCTCTCTCTCTCTCTCTCTCTCTCTCTCTCTCTCTCTCTCTCTCCTCTCTCTCTCTCTCTCTCTCTCTCTCCTCTCTCTCTCTCTCTCTCTCTCTCCTCTCTCTCTCTCTCTCCTCTCTCTCTCTCTCTCTCCTCTCTCTCTCTCTCTCTCTCTCTCTCTCTCTCTCTCTCTCTCTCTCTCTCTCTCTCTCTCTCTCTCTCTCTCTCTCTCTCTCTCTCTCTCTCTCTCTCTCCCCCCCTCTCTGAGATTTAGTCTAGCTTGACCCTGTAATAGGTGTTGGTGCGCTATCTTAACTGCTGCTAGTTGTATGTGCAACTGCTCTGCTGGGTCCTGAAAACACTGATTTCCTCATCGTCATAAACTACTTCTGACTCTTACATTCTTTCTGCCCCCTGTTCTTGAGCCTTGGGAAGAGAGATATGATGAGATGCCCCATTTAGAGTCCAGCATTCCCGTCTTTTATTCTCTGCACTTCTCCTGGCTAAGGGGCTATTGGCAATTGACAGAAGCTGGAAAGGAAGCATCAGTTTTCTTTAAGAGTCAGCTGAGCACATTCCAGTGAAAGGCCACACACCCTAGAGTATATGGCAGTGTCAACTATATTTGGTGAGTACTTTTTAAAATGTGGACACAAAGTTGGGTGAGTAGAAACCGGGGTGGGGGGGGTGAGGATCTGGGAGGAATGGGAAGAGGGGCAAATGTGATCTAAATTCATTGTATGACATTCTCAAAGAACTAATAAAAGTGAGAAAAAAGAAATTAATAAAAAAACAAGCCAACACTATTGTGTGTATATACATATATATGCATAGTTTTTAAAGTGGTTGATAGACCAGACGGCAATCAGCACAGAGAGAAACTGGTCAAGGTGCCGGGTATAGAAGATTTCAGAATGCTCAGCCCCAAATTGAACATGTATATCACATGCCGAGCACCCAAGGCACAGGGATCATTGTGGAAGACAGAATGGAAAGAGTGTAAGAGCCAGAGGCAATGGGTGACAATGTAAACAGTGTCTTCTGAACACAACTGGGCAACAGCATTTACAAATGCATAGCCATTGCAGCAGCAATGCATAAAACCTGTCAGACCAAATCCTATCATGGAGATAGAAGCTAGGCACACAGCCCCACCCTTAGCCATGAAGCTATTGACAGAAGTTAGCTGCTGGGGGGAAGCAGACCATTGTTTTTCCTAAGAGGCTCCTAGAGAGATGACCATGCTCCAGTGGAATAGCACACACCCAAAAATATCTGGGAAGAGTTGGTCAGGGGGTGAACATAATTAAAACATATTGTATGAAACTCTCAAAAGCTAATAAAAATTAAAATTTAAGTAGGGGAAGCATTATAAATTATTTGAAGAAAAAGTGAGCTCTGAGAAAATAACACACATGTACACTGGAAAAAAAATTAAATAGGTTTACTCAAGTGTAAGATCCAGATAAAATATTCTAATTCATATTTTAATCTTGTTAAAAAAAACTATTTGTATAAACAAAATAATTACAAAAATAATAACAAAATGAAAACAATTCTGGATTGTGGTGACCATAGTACAACTCTATACAGTGACTTGAAAATCAGTGAGTAGGTCAATACTGTGTGTAAATTATAACCTAATCAGTGTTTCATAAATGTTCTAAGTCAAAAGTAAGTTATAGCAGTATTTCATTCAAAACAGTTCTTCATGAACAGCTGAAAATCAGTTCCTAACCAATGAGGCTAATTACCAGTTTGTTCTCTTCACCATCCTTGTATTCCTGAACCCCTATATAGCACTTACAGTTGATAACATTCAGGTGACAGCTCTGTGACATGAGGAAGTTAGTTACTGCGACCCCAAGACAGCAAGCTCTTCCAGGAGTCACGGCAGTGTGAGTGTCTGCCTACCTCAGTGGCAGGGAGTGTCTGTCTCAAAGCGTCTGCTTCCTTTAGTTCTGCCTTGGTTTTGCTTCATTTTGTGTTCTGTTTGTTTTGGAAACGAGTTATGGAGCTCAGCCTGAATTCCCCATTCTCTTGCTTTGGCCTTCCAAGTGTGAGAACTGAAAGCTATGCTCCACCATGCCCCACAGAAGCAAGTTCACTTCCACCTATTCAATCTTCTTTTCAACTTAATTGCTTTTCCTCCAAGTCATTTTAAATCAAATTTTCTACCTACCGTCATATTCGGAGAAATTGTGCTGCCTGCTTGGAGACAACCTTAATAAAGTCATCTAAATTCACCATTCCGCTTTCTGTGAAATAAAGAATCGAAATTACACATTCTGATACATTTTACATTAAAGTATGTTTTCCTTCTTATTAAATCAGGAGTAAAAACTTATCCTATTTTGCTTTCGTACACTCTTTCCTGAAATGAGTCTTTCTGAATTAGGTTAGTTCATATCAATCCTTTTTAAATTTATGAGATGGTGATTCAATGGCGGTATTCCCCCTTCCCTCTCCTCCCTCCAAACCTTCCCAAATACTCCTCCCTGCTCTCCCTCAAATTCATGGCCTCTTTTGGTGTGAAATATTAATGATCTCTTCATTTGTTTTTGCTGAGAAACATTTGTTTAATGATGCAAAGATGTGCTGCATTTTTTTTTAATGCTGCGTTGGTTTAACTCTGTGAAGCTGTGTTATTTTGCTTGTCTAAAACACCGATTGGTCTAATAAAGAGATGGCCAATAGCTAGGAAGGAGAAAGGATAGGCAGGCTGTCGGGAGAGAAAATAAAAAAGAGGAGAAATCTGGGAAGAGATGACCAAGGAGTGAGAAAAGGAGGAGAGGAGGATGCCAGGGCCAGCTACCCAGTCACCAGATGCCCAGTCACCCAGACACCCAGTCACTCAGACACCCAGACACCCAGATGCCCAGATACCCAGACACCCAGACACCCAGCCACTCAGACACCCAGACACCCAGTCACCCAGACACCCAGACACCCAGACACCCAGCCACTCAGACACCCAGTCATCCAGACACCCAGACACTCAGTCACCCAGTCACCCAGACACCCAGACACCCAGACACCCAGACACCCAGTCACTCAGACACCCAGACACCCAGATGCCCAGATACCCAGACACCCAGCCACTCAGACACCCAGACACCCAGCCACTCAGACACCCAGTCATCCAGACACCCAGACACCCAGACACCCAGACACCCAGTCACCCAGTCACCCAGACACCCAGACACCCCAGACACCCAGACACCCAGACACCCAGTCATCCAGGCACCCAGTCATCCAGGCACCCAGTCATTCAGCCACCCAGACACCCAGACACCCAGTCACTCAGACACCCAGTCACCCAGTCACCCAGACACCCAGACACCCAGTCACTCAGACACCCAGTCACCCAGTCACCCAGACACCCAGACACCCAGTCATCCAGATACCCAGTAACCCAGACACCCAGACACCCAGACACCCAGACACCCAGACACCCAGTCACTCAGACACCCAGTCACCCAGTCACCCAGACACCCAGACACCCCAGACACCCAGACACCCAGACACCCAGTCACTCAGACACCCAGTCACCCAGTCACCCAGTCACCCAGACACCCAGACACCCAGTCATCCAGATACCCAGTAACCCAGACACCCAGACACCCAATCACACAGCCACTCAGACACCCAGACACCCAGACACCCAGACACCCAGTCACCCAGACACCCAGGTACCCAGTCACTCAGGCACCCAGACACCCAGTCACCCAGACATCCAATCACACAGCCACTCAGACACCCAGACACCCAGTCACCCAGACACCCAGACACCCAGACACCCAGACACCCAGACACCCAGACACCCAGTCACTCAGGCACCCAGACACTCAGTCACCCAGACATCCAATCACACAGCCACTCAGACACCCAGACACCCAGACACCCAGTCATCCAGGTACCCAGTCATTCAGCCACTCAGACACCCAGTCACCCAGGCACCCAGACACTCAGATACCCAGACACCCAGTCATCCAGATACCCAGACACTCAGACATTCAGTCACCCAGATACTCAGTCACCCAGACACCCAGTCATACTGTAAGCCACAGAGTAAGAGGTAAAGAAAAGAATATAGAATATAGAGAAAGATAAAAGCCCAGAAGCAAAAGGCAGGTGGGATAATTTAGGTTTAGAGAAGCTGACTGGAAATAAGCAATCTAAGTCCAGGTATTTGTATGGAAAAATGACTTCATGTGTTTGAGAGCCCCCTTAAGAGTTAAAAGTAACACTTTCATTTATTAATTGTTATTGCATGCAAATACACACACACCTATTATTTTAATAACCATGGAGGCATATTAGTGCCATAAAATATAACTAGTCACCAAGGACACAAAAATAAGTAAGGCACAGTCCCTGGGTTTTTTTTTAATAGTTATTACATTATTACATGCAAAGGACTGGGTTGGATGCTAAGAATTGATAAATATGAGAAGTCCATATAACTGAACTACAAGTTAAGTCAATTTCATACCAAGGTGAAAAGCCAGTCAACATGGCATCCATTATGACATCTTGACAGTATTAACCAGCACTGAACAAGTGTCACACCACACCCATACCCTGGGATTCAGAGTTTCAATTCACTACCAGTTTTTAAATATAATCCCTCCAACAACAATCACTCAATGCTGATAAGCACCAGAGGGTTCAATAACTTCTCTAGCAACCACTCCTTATACATTTTGAAATCAAATTCTCTTCCTACTTGTATTAAGAAAGAAATTATGCCCAGACTCTGAAAATTCACTTTTAATGTTGTTATTCCCAAGTCATTCTTTCAAAGAGAGAGAGAGAGAGAGAGAGAGAGAGAGAGAGAGAGAGAGAGAGAGAGAGAGAGAGAGTCTTCTTTTTTTCTCCCCAGATGAACAGTGGATAATTCTTAATTCTTAGTTACTGATAAATACAACTCTTTAACCCAGCTAAGACTCCCTGCAACCCCAACAGTGGTTATGTAGTCTAAATTGCCCATCTCCTGTAAATAGGCAAGACTTCCAGTGGAGGGATTGAGACACCAAGCAGCCACACAACCTTTGACCTGCAGTCTGACCTGCCTATGGGATGTACCGAAATTCATAACTGCCCCAATTGTCATTAAAAAGCCTTTATTCAGTAACTGATGGAGACAGACACAAAGACCCACAGCCAGACATCGGCTGAGTTTGGAAAATCCCATTGAAAAGAGAGAGGAAGGATTGTAAGAGCCAGAGGGGTCATTGCAAGAAAACCCACAGAAACTACTAACGTGGGCTCATAGGAGCTCACAGAGTCTGAACTGAGAACCAGGGAGCCTGCCTGGGGCAGACCTAGGCCCTGCATACATGGGACAGTTGGCAGCTTGGTATACTTGCGGGACTTCTAACAATGGGAACAGGTGCTGTCCCTAACAGTTTGGCTGGCTTTGGGGAACCTATTCCTCATACTGGGTTGCCTTGACCAGCCGTAATACAAGGGGAGGTGCTTAGTCCTGCTGCCATATGATATGGCATGCTTTGTTGATTCCCATGGGAGGCCTGCCCCTTTCTAAACAGAAACAGAGGAGGACTTGATGGGGGTAAGGGCAGAAGGGAAGGGTATATGGGAGGAGAGGAGGGAGGGGAAACTGGGGTTGGGATGTAATATAAAATAACAAAAAAGAAGAAGACAAATTCTCTAATACACAAGCCCTCTCAAGAAGAAAAAAACCTTAAGGATCCAACTGCTACCTTAAACTCTAGCTCCAAACTCCTCCTATGCACAAAATCAAAACCTTCAGTTACTTTTTAAATCCAAACTATTTGATTAGAGGTTTTTATAGACCTTGTTTTATTCCCTGGCCTGTGCGGCTAGCTCGACGCCTACTCCCACTCTAGAAGACACAGTGAGGACAGCAGCCTGGAGCCTTTCAGAAGCAAGGCCAAACTCAGACTTCCTGAGGTTGTGTGTTTCATCTTTTTTCACTTTTATGCTTCTTCCCTGACCCTTCCCTCAGTGTGTGTAGTATGTAGGTGGTGCGGTGGGGCAGGGGTGGGGAAATCACACACTGCCATGCCTGCTCAGCTTTTATGGTTCTCATAGTTGAACAGCAAGAGCAGTATCCACAGAATGAGCTATTTCCTGTTCTTCCTCACGCTTGAGAATGGTCCATTTTGTTCTAATCCTCAGTAAGAGAAAATCCCCCCCACCCCGATTTTAACTCCACAGAAGTATTAACTTTCTCCAATTTAGCGTCAGCAAGTTCTTACCATTTTTACTAGTCTCTGGCACGATCTTCTGGAATTCTTCATCTGGTAAAGTAATCCCTAACATGGACAAAGCAGACTGGAGTTCCTCTGGATCAATGTAATCTCTTTGGAGCTTACTGATGGCATGATGGACAGTTTCTAAATACACAGAATATAAAATGATTATATGTACCAAAACCAATAGTGCTTACCAAAATTTTCTTGTTGTTTTTATTATTATGCTTTGAGACAAAATCTTACTACGCATCTTAGACTAGACCAGCACCCTCTACACAGCCAGTCTGGCCTTGAACTCATACACCTACCTTGGCCTCCTACGTGATGGATTACAAGTATACAAGTATATATCACCATGCACAGCTAGAATCTTGAATAATCAGAGAATGGGTTTTGAGTAGAATGAAACTACTCAAATTTATTCAAATAAATTACCAAAGAAAAACATACATCTTTGGGTATGGTTCCTGAGATCCCACATGATCACTGTCAGTTGCTTTTTCTGGTATCTTACACTTTTGCTTCCAAATCAAGCACAAAAACTTAAAATTCTACAAACTCCTATTCAGAAAACCACCTGTTCAGTGACCCAGGCTGCTTGCTTCTGATACAAATACAGTTCAGGGGTCCAAGACATCAAAGCAGCAATGTATTTTTTTTTAATTCCAATATCCCAAGCACAGTTTTAAGAATTCTTTCCCATCCAATAAACTGACCTTGCTGTGCTTTGAGTGCACACTTATAATAAAAATCCTAAAGGTATACACATGTGGACAGTATCACTTTTGTGATATTCAGGTAAGAAATGTAGAACCTGAATCTCCTCGAAAGAACTATAAGGAAAAGTCAAAATGAGGAGGATTATACAAAATAATCAGTTGCTACTCTTTTGGTGTCAAGATGATGAAAAGTTGAGAAGACATTCTAGAATGGAAGACTACGGTAGCCTGGCCACCAAATGCAATGAGTAATCCTGGGTCAGTTTAGGATCAGAAAGAGGACATCCCTGAGACAACCAATAATATTTGAATACGCTCCAATGTCAGTAAGGTTAGTTTTATCAATGTTAATTTCCTGACTTAGATCATTATGCCAGGGATACACATAATATAGTAACAAATAGGGAAAACAAGTGAAGAATATTTGGGAACGTTTATGACTATATTTGCAACTGTTGTAGATATGTCAGTTTTAAAAATAGAAGTTTAATTTACTCATAGAGGTCGTCACATAAAATAGAGTCCCTGTGACGTCTGTTGTTTTAGAAAAGTTGTTTATACCAAGTGAAGGATTTCATTCTTCCTGACATACAGAACATGATAGGGAAGTGGTAGGTGACATAATTTGATTTATAATGCCAGGTAGATAGACATCAGCAGCTTGGGAGACTCTCTTCCACTGCTAACTAAATGTTTAGTTCTCTGATATTCTATAAGCCCAGGACTGTCTCACCTCACACACAGAAAGAGGAGCAGAGCAGTAAAGGATTCAGAATGAACACCCTCATCTTCCTTAGTGGGTTATATTCTTTTCTCAGCTAACTTATTTGAGCTACAAGTTAGTGTAGTAATCATTTATTTTTTAGTAACTTTACTGCATTAAATGATGTGTGTTTCTAACATTTCTTTAAAGAGCAGACTGTAAGAAGGGCATAATTAAGTTCCATACAAGGTACTTCTGTGATGGAGGTAGACCAAAAAGAGGAAATTACTATCTTGATGAGGGTTGCACAGCCTTAGATACTAAGACGTATAGTATTAATTATTCTACTTTTAATATTTTCCATCCATAAGAAATAATACCTGACATACCAGGAATATCTTCAAATGTTTGATTGTGGGACTCTAGCATTACAAATTTTCTACATATTCAAATAAATTACCAAAGAAAAATACGCTTTCTATTCTCCCCCCCCCCCCCGCATCGCCCCTCTCTCTTCCTGTATGGGGGGTGGGGAGTATGTTGTGGAATTGGATATGAACATGTGTGCATGTGAATATGGAGGTCAAAGGTCAACCTTAGGGCTTGTTTCTCTGGTGCTGTCTGCCATGTTCTTTGCAGGGTCTTCCACTGGCATGGAGATCTTTGTTTAGGCTAAGAGGGCTAGCCATCAAGCTCTAAAGATCCACCTGTCTCCACTTTTTCCCAGGAATTATCACCATAATCACAAAATTATATCCATTGGTCTATATATAAAAAGTGATGATTACACAGGCTGACAAGTAACTGTTAAGGAAAAAATATGAGTGATTGACACATGCTGTCCGTTTCTGAAAAAAAAAAAAAATTGAAAACACTCAAGAATGTAAGTCCTGAAGTAGGTATGTAGTACTGACCTAAGGCACTGATTGCACTGATTTCCTTAGGTGAAACTGGTTTTAGGGGGCTGGACTCCTTTTTCACAACTAGCTTTGAGATGTCAGAAGTATCACTTTTATCTGGAACCTTATCGAGGCTTGTAGTACTCTTCAAGAGAGGTGGTTTAGACTTTGAATCTTGAATCTTTGGGTATGAATCTTGAATCTTTGGGTATGAATCTTGAATCTTTGGGTATGAATCTTGAATCTTTGGGTATGAATCTTGAATCTTTGGGTATGAATCTTGAATTTTTGGGTATGAATCTTGAATCTTCGGGTATGATTCCTGTGATCCCACACGATCGCTGTCAACCCCACTTGAGGATTTTTTTGTTGGTAAGGAAGTTTTTGATCGTTTAAATTCAGGCTCATCGTGTTTCTCCGTGGATTTACTGTGAGGTTGAAGGGAAGGTACACTCAGCTTTTTTGATGTGAGAGGTTCGGACAATCTGGAAACTGAACTGCCTTTCTTCTTATGTGGTAGATAGTGTCCTGATATGCTCGATGATCTTTTAGTTGAAGTGCCTTCATCCATAATTGCTAATTAAGAGAAATACATTCTTTTATTTAGTGATTTCATTAATTTGTATGCTTTGTACAATATTTCAAACAAATTCATAATCAAGAAATTATGAATTGCTTAAATATATAAAACAAAATTTAACAAAGTTGAAAGGGATGGTGATTAAATGACCAAACTATTAACCAATACAATCTTACAGATGATTATATTTAAATACATTCACTCAAATCTACATAGTGTTAAAATAAAATACTCTAGTGGGCTGTATCGTTCTCTACTTCGCAATTAGAAAGATAACAGGCTAGTAAGGAAATACAGTTAGAAATACTCTCATTGTAAAGTACAGAGTATAAGAAATTGTAGAAGAAAAACTTTTGTTAATAAAGTTAAAATCTAAATAATTATTCTTATGAAAACCCTCAATGTCTCTAGGCAGAAATAATCTGATACAAAGTCACAATTCTAGAAAATATTAGGAAATGGAATGTCTGAGGTCATAATTTCATTTATAAAAATCTATATGATGGTTCAGGATACCTTATGTATGAAAATATTTTAAAATATTTCAAGAGTTCTAATACTTGATCCTCAACACCACTCATCTGTTACAGAATAATGTGTCACTGTGATTGGTTTAATAACGAACTCAATGGCCAATAGCTATTCAGGAGAGAATGGGAAGGCCTTCTGGGGGGAGAGAGGAACAAAGGGTCAGAATCTAGGTGCATAAGACATGCCAGAAAGACACTGAGGAAGTTGAACATACAAGATGGAAGAGAGGTAAAGAGTCACATGGCAGAACACAGATTAATGGAAAGACATTAAATTATAAAGACTAGTTGGGAAGAAGCCTAAGCTAAAGGCCGGGCTTTTATAATTAATAAGAAGCTTCTCTGTCATTATTGGGGAGTTGGCAGTCCCAAAGAAAGTCTAACAAAAAAAGAATCACTGCATTTGGTGCCCAACATGGGGCTCCTAAATCCACATAGGGCCTGAGAAAGCTGAAAAAAGTTCTGAACACAGAACCAAACACAGCTTCTGAGTAACCGAGTAACCGTGATGTAACTTTGATGCTGTTCCAGGCTGCGGAGTACAGGAGTGCAGCTCCTTTAAGGGGCCCTGCTATAAAGCCGAAAACTTAAACAGATAGAATTAAAGACTAGATAGGGATGCCTGCCACAGCAGAAACCCAAAAACTTCCCAGAGTCAGGGCAGATAGATAGGACTCCTGCACCATAAACAGTCACAAAAAGTAGTTTTAAAATAATGAAGTCTTTAAACAAAGAGTAAAGTAATATAAAATAAGCCATGTTAAGATGGGAAAAACACACAGGGAGTCTTAATTCTATATGATGCTTTGTTGACTTTTAATTTTTTGAATGTTGATGAGCAAAGGGGCAAATGTTGCTGAGAGACATTGTATTGCCAAAAAAAAAAAAAACTGCTAAATTTAAACCAGCCTATATATTTTAAGGGTGTCTTAACTTCAGAGTGGAAGTCAGGAAATGTGTTGCATTAGGAAAGAAGTTATATCTTTGTTTCCATAGGAAACAAAAATCTATGGGTTTCTTCAAAATTAATAAAGACAATATTTAATTGGGGGAGATCTCACAAAAATCTTGGCTGCAGATATGAAGGAAGAAACCAAGAAAAACTACAAGAAAAATGATGTATATGCTGATCCCTCTAAATGGGAACAGCTCTGAGACTGGATTAGACATGATAAATCTTGTTGGCTACAGAATCCTCATGACTGTTTTCTATACAGTCCAAACAGACTTATAAAGTTGACAGATGCATTTTATCCAATCAAACATAGAACAACAACACAAAAGATCTTTAACTGATTTATGTACACCGTGCATTCTATACTTGTGTTAATGCAGATACGTATGTTACCTTTAAAAGTTTGTATGTTTTTAGGGAAAAAAGACATCAGTGGAGACAAGTAGCTCAGGTGATGCAGCCTCTCAGAAGGCCTTTGTTGCAGTTTCCTCAAAAAAAAATCTGCATCTAGAACAACTTGAAAGCTGTTAGCAGAAATGGTCCAGCCTCACAGATTATCCAGCCAGGACTTCAGATAAGCCTGTACTTTACCATCACACGGAGACTAAATAACAGCTGGCTCTCCCAGAACTTAATCATTATTCCAACTTTCTAAGGGTCGCCCCCAGACAACAGAAGCATTATAGAGAACATGATACCCACATTCCCAAGAGATGAGGTGGGTGGGTTTTGTTTGCTTGGTGGGTTATGGATGTTTATCATCATTTAGGGGGGCTGGTTGCAAGTTGCTACTGGTCATCATCAGAGGAAAAAAAATCTAAGCAAAAGAGATTAGATTCAGGGATCTCTTTCTGGAAAAGAGAGTGGGACATGGGAATGGCAGGATAAAAAGGCAGATTATTGAATCTACTTTTAAATTAAAAAGCAATTACGACTCTCAAATATTTCACATTAGTGTGGATTTTTCTATATTGATACAAATTTAAGGTTATTTTTGTTAGACTATGTATGTGTTTCTACTCTTGATTAAGGTATTGTACCTATGAAGCTCATTTAAAAATGTAGAGCTCTAGTCCTTGAAATCTATTATCACAAACTATTTAGAATAATTAAGCAAGAGGAGTCAGCAGTTAGCCATCTATAAGTGATCACACTTACAGTCATGTTAAGTAGGCTTTCAAAGTCAGAGATATATTTTAGATAGAAAAGAAGTCTTAAAACACTTCATGGACCTACATAATATGGCATTTAAGATGTTTTAATAACATAAAGCTTTTCATTATAGTGACACATGTATGCTCCTGGAAATACCAATCTACTTCAAACAAGAATGATGGGTATCAAAGAACTTCCATATAGAGTTTGTTTTTATTATGGCAAATTTAGACACTGGGCAAGATAGTGTCCTTGCCTCAACTGCTGACAGTTGTTGTTCAAACTGGACAAGCAGGACACAAAAGAAGGCACCTGCCAAACTTTGCCAAGACAGGGTAGGACAATCCTTCAAAATTCCTGCTTCACAGAATGTCTGTCAGATATTCTAGGCCTGTAAGCCAAAGATGGATGCTCCAATGTCAGAAGAACCGTGGATAACTTGTCCAGGCACCCTGATATTACTGCTATTTCTATAGTTTAGAAAGATATTTGCTCTGTGCTTCCTGTTTACTCAAGTAATATTTGATCTTTCTTGGGTCTCTGATAGGGATGGGAATAGATAGCTATAGTCTTACAGTTCCTTATTACCAAATTTAGGAAAGAAAATTACATAAGACAATAAAGTTTATAAGGTTGAAAAACACAAAAGTTTGAGTTGTTTATCTAAGAAAATGTTTTAAGGTCTAGAATTATACTTTTAGGTTGATAATATAAGTTATAACAGAGGGCTGGAGAGAAGGCTTGGTGACTAAGAGCACTGACTGCTTTTCCAGAGGACATAGGTTCAATTCCTAGCAACCACATGGTGGCTCATAGCCATCTATAATTAGATCTAGTGCCCTCTTCTGGCCATCCGTGACACATACAGGAATGACACTGTATACATGATAAATACATAAATCTTAAAAATAAAAAATAAATTATAATAGAAAATGGTTAGGTGTAAAACACTGGATTCATGAAGATAGAATAGAAAATAATTTCTCCAAAATTGCCACATATAAATGGACTGGACATTGTGCATATAATTCTTATTTGAGAATGGTCTTACTGTATATAGTTTTACTATGTTATAATTAAAACTTTTTTGTATTTAGACAAAAGGGGGAAATGTGGGATATTGTGTGAAGATGTGTTGCTATGGTTGTTTTAATAAAAAGCTGAATGGCCAATAACTAGGCAGGAGAAAATAGGCAGGACTTCTGGAGAGAAAGAGGAACTCAGAGTTAGTACCTAGGCATGCTAGAGATGCCAGAGCAACACCGAGAAAATCAGATGCACATAATGAAGGAGAGGTAAAGAACCACATGGAATAACATAGGTTAATAGAAACAGGTTAATTTGAATATAAGAGCCAGTTGGGAACAAGTCTAAGCTAAAAGCCAAGTTTCATAGCTAATAGGAAGTCTCTGTGTCATCTTTTTTGGGGGGAGGGGGACTGGTGGTCCCAAAGAAAGTCTGGCAAGAAATATTCGCTGCATCTATCAGATTGCCAAATGCCTACAAATCAGAGAAAATCCAACAATTTGACAGAGCAATGATATAATCTTGAATGTGAAGCCATTTCTTCTAGAAAATGGGAAAGTTTCATAGTTTGATCTTTTTGAGAATAAACTGAAGACAAATATTTAGGTTCTAAAATTGTAAAGGTCATTAAGGATAGTGATACAAGTCTTTAACTTTATGGGGAGAAACAGTACACTGATAATAACTAAATCTTTGGCAACTGAAGAGATGACTCAGAGGTTAAAAGCATTTGCTGCTCTTGTAGAGGATCCAAGTTCGGCTTGCAGCACATGGTGGCTCACAACCATTCCTAATTTTAGGTCCAAGGGATCCTTCTCACTCTTCTTGCCTCTGTGGGCATCAGGCATACATTTATGTACATACATATATGAAAGCACAACACTAGTACATATAAAAATGATATAAACTTTTTAGAAATCCTTTGAGACTTCTACTTTGAAATGTCGACCATGTAGAATGGCCTGCCTGTTATCTCAATAGGCTGACTACCATCTCTCAATGGCTTTTCCAAAAGTCAACTTGGAAAAGGTCCTATTTCTAGTACAGACATCAGCATAAAGGAACAAGCAGCATAAAAACTGAACAATATGACCAAAAGAAGACAACAATCTCTCATTAGCTGACACCAAAGTAATATAAACATGCAAACTACCTGGCAAATATTTCAAAATACTTCTTTTTAAGAAACATCAGTAAATTTTCATAATACGCAGAAAACTAAATCTATCCCACATGAAAAATAATATCCAAAATTACAAATTTAACAGAGAAATTCAACTTATAAAAGAAAGAAATATGGAATGTAAATGTAGTGAATAAGATAAAAATATAATAAGGTAAGACAAAACAAACCAACTAGAAAGACCTCAAAGACAGAAACTAAAATATGCAGTCCTAAGAGGAACACATAATGAAAAGGAATAAGGAAAACTTATTGGATTTGTGGAAAAGGGCTAAAAGATCATATTCAAATTAATAGTGCATTGGTGAGAAAAAGGATAAAGGGGGTAGAAAGTTTACATAAAAAATAAGAGTAGGGGGCTAGAGAGATGGCTCAGCTGTGGAGAACACATATTACTCTTTTTGATACCCAGCACCTACATTAGATGGCTCACAACCAGTTTCAGGGGAATCCCACACCTCTGACCCCTACAGGCAAAAATACGCTCAAGTACACATATCTAACCACAACCATCACCATTGACACATAACTAAAAATAAATCAGCAAATTTTTTAAAGCAAAATTCAAGATATCATTGTAAAGAGAATATTTCTTTAAAAATAGTTTTTTAAAAACCTTCCTAAATCTTGGGAAATATATAAGTGTTCAAGTACAAGAAAAGTCTGAAGACTCCAATGAGATTCGATCCAAACAAGAGGCCATCAAGACCTATTGTAGGCAAAGAACCAAACAGAAAATACAAAATGAGGATCACTAAACTACAAAAGAAAATAATATGTAAGGAGCCTTCAACAGCAAATATCATATTTCAGCTGATACTCTGTAGGCAAGGAAAAATGGCCAATATATTTGGTGATGTAGAAAACAACTATAAGATACTTTACTCAGCAATGTTATCTCTTCAAAAGGAAATGCAAAGACTATCGCAGACATACAGAAACAATACCATCAGTCCTGTCTTATGATAAATGCCAAAGGATACCACGCATGGGAGTGCAGACTATAGCTAGCACTTGGGAGGTGGAGGAAAGAGAATCAGGAGCTTAAGGTCAAACTGGGATACACAGTCAGTTTGAGGACACCCAGAGTCTCAAAATCCTATATCCAAAAGAACAAATTAGTAACAAAGAGACATAGTAAAAGTGCTGTAACTCTCTTATATCATCAACATAGGTTTGCATGTATATGCACATTTATGGAGGATGCACACACGTGACCACATGCATGTGTGTGTCTATGTGTGCACACGAAAGCCAGAGAACAACCTTAGGTGTGGTTGGTTCTTCTCTGGGTATCATGTACCTTGTTTTTGGAGTCTGTGTCTCTCACTGGCCTGAGGCTTGCCAAGTAGAATAGGCTGGCAGCCAGTGAGCCCGGGGATCCATCTCCACCTCTTGGGAACAAGGATCGCAAGTACATGCTAAGGCACTTTTTTTTCTTTATTTTTTGTAAGTACCACAAAAAATAAACTAAAAAAGTAGATAAGACTCAAACAAATAAAAAACATTGCAAGAAGACATTATAATTCCTACCACAGAAACACAGATGATCACTAATGGCTACTACAGAAAACTATACTTCAGCAAATTGGATAATCTAGAAATTGATAGATTACAAAAATATACAATTATCCTATTGAATCACAAGGAAATAGGATGTTTAAACAGATCAGTAATAAAATTATCATCAAAGAAACTCCCAGTATGTGAGGATGTCACTACTAAGAAGCAAAAAACTTTTAAAGATTGATTATTTCTCGTGTATACTGTGATCTGCCTGCATGTATGTCTCCCACCATGTGGGTGCTGGGAACTGCACTCAGAACCTCTGGAAGAGCAGTCAGTGCTCTTAACCACTGAGTCATCTATCCAGCCCACAACAAACTTCTAAAGAACTACTACACTTTCTTTTCAAACACTTCTCAGAAGATTTCTGAATTTATTTTACTTTTCATGTATTTTTATATTTTAATTATATGCATAAGGAGGGTTCCATTTGTGAGTGCAAGTGCCCATAGAGTCCAGAGGAAGGTTTTGGATCCGCTAGATCTGGAATTATAGGCAGTGTGAATCTCCCAACATAGGTGCTGGCAACCAACCTTGAGTCCTCTTTAAGAGCAGTGCATATTTTTAACTACTGAACCATCTCTCTCTAGCACCACTAAAGTCTAGGTTAGGATCACTCTGACACTAAAGCCAGAAGACCACACTATAAGAAAAAAATCATGGGACAATAGCTCAATGAACAGATGTAAAAATTGCAACAAATAGAGGATCACTCACCACAATCAATTGGCATTTATTTCGGGAATGCAAAGATGGTTCAACTCATAGAAACCTATAAACATAATATATAAAAACAGTATAAAGGAGGCCTGGCAAGATTGCTAAGTGGGTAAAGGTGCTTGCCACCAGGCTGGACAATCTAAGTTTGATCCCCCAGGACCCACATGGTGGCAGGAGAGAGTTAATTTCTGAAAGTGGTCCTCTGGCCTGCACATAGACACACAGACACACACAGACACAAAGACACACACACCACATCACATCTTAGCCACTTGTATATCCACAAGGAGACACAACAATACATAAATGTAATTTAAAACTTTAAGCAAAACATTTCAATGAAGTTTATAAATTCTCATCATATAAAAATCAAAAGATCAAAAATGTAAATTTAGACCTGAAACCATTAATATACTTGAAGAAAACATAGGAAAATATTTCAAGACATTAATATGGGCAATGATTTTTATATGATGCCAATAGCAAAAGCAGATAAATGGGATTATATTAAACTAAGACGCTTCTAAACAGCATAGGAAATAATTGTCTAGAGACTAGAAGAAGAATTTGGAAAATATTTATCTGAAAAAGAATTAATTTCTAAAATATATATCACTTTAAAAACCAAGTAACACATTAAATATTTTTCTACTAGTTAAACACAAAGACAAAAATCATATATAGAGGTAACAAGTCAAGAAAGTAAATAAAAAGAAAGCCTTGGGTGTCAATAAATGGGCCATAAGATACAAAGGTCAACAAAATGAGACAAAGTTGGCAGAAGATCTGGTATACCCAAATTTACAAAGATGACTTTTAGATATCTGAGAGCATTTTAAGTAATATCTGTAGTAAAAAAAAAAAATTAAAAAAACAAGCAAATAAATAAATGACAATTACTAATTCAAAGCAGGGAGTTAAGGTTTCTACAGAAAAATAACGCAGCCCTGAGACACTGTATAACTCAGCTGTAAATAGTGTTTTCAGGGTTTTATTAACAATACTGAGTTAGAAGTTCATTACATTGGTATATAAATATGTTGGAAGGGTGGATTTGTGTGGGAAGGATGTAGATGTTGAGGACATAGAAAGTTTAGTCTCAAAAATTCTAATGTTTTTTTTAAATTTTGAAAGTTCCCAATACAAACAAATGATAAATGTTGAAGAGATGGAAATACTGATTATCTTGAATCAAAAGTTCATTACAAAATTTATCACACTTTCCACTTAGGTATATATAGTCAATTAATTTTTAATAGAAAATCAACAATTAATAACAAGTTATATTGATAAATACCAATTCCCACCTCTGGAAAACCTAGAATGAACAAAACTAAAGACAGGACTTCCTTTTTGTAATCAGCTAACCAAACTACAGAATTTTTACAGTTACTGGAATAATCTTGACCAAATTATATTTGAACAAATAAAAGGGAGTTTAAAATGTAACATAAAGTACAGTTTTAAAAATCAAAAAGTGTACTTAATGGAGAACTATACCAAACAATCAGAAACAGTAAAGAATACATAAGGAACTGATATCAGGGAAATACTCGTGTTATATAATCATCAGTATGAAGAAGGAGCATTTAAAAATGTTTTATTCTGGTCTCCCTGATTAGAAGGTTAAAGAAAGAGCCTCGATACCCATTATAAGATACTAAAAACTGTGGACTAGGAGTTCAAGATACTTATCAAAAGAAGCTATAGCCACAAAGGTGCCTTACAGACATCTTCGTACTGCTGCTGCAGTTCATCCAAAGTAAATATAACGTCCCCGATGTCCACTGTGTGGTTATCTGTAAGAGAGAGAATGTAAAGTGCCTCTATTTACTTATGAACATACATGTAGCTGCCAACCTGACTATAATATGTGTGTGATTCAGAAGAGTGTGCAGGCAGAAACAGAGAGCCAGACATTATGAGTTTTGAGTACTATCTGGAATTGTTTATTTAATAGCTCAATACACAATGAAGTATAAAATTAAGACCATTGTTTTTCCTTTAAGAGAAGTTTCTTACCAAAGGAAACAGCCACATTTTAAGTGTCTATGCTAGACAATCAGATTAACATTTTATAAAATTTTATAGAATTGAGTATAAATATCACTTCAAGCATTTACTCCTTTGCTTAATTTCTAGATTGTGGACTTAAGAATGGGGAATGTGTATCTCAATTGTTCTCCCTCAATTCTTAGCAAAATATCTACTTCCTTATCATTAAAAATGATTTTTAATAAACAAAATATACTGAAGGCCGTAAAGAGTAGCACAATGTCAGAGATGCTAACGGGGCATCCACAGTGTCAGTTCCTCCACATATGGATCATAAGTGTGTGATCCAAATCTTTGTTTCCTAAGGTCATTATCTCCCTTAATATTTAAGCAAAACAGCTGAGATACCCATCCACATACTACCAAAATTCAGTATCTACCCAAACGCTAAAGGTTCCTGAGCATTTTTTTACTCCCACACTCAACTATTCTATCTGTAGATTGTTTGGGCTTTGTTTTTAAGCAAAGATCTCATGCTATAGCCCAAGCTGACTTGGAATTCACTGTATAGTCCATGCTGGCCTTAAACCACAGCAACCCTCTTGATTCTGTCTCCCAAGGTCTGGGATTACAGGCGTGTGTCAGATCAAAGGCATGGGCTGGGCTCACAGGCATGTGCCACCACACCCAGCTCCCATAGATTCTTGATCTCCCACTAGTATCTGTAGACAATAGTCTCTCCATCTTGGGGAGAGCCAACACACAGCCTATAGGTCTTTCTCCTTTAATCAACTTTTACCAACTACTTGTAATCAATGAGAAAAGCAGAAAAGCAATTATGTTACAGTTTGAAGTTGTGTGGGATCTCTAGGAAGATCCCTCCCCATGCATACCTCTGTCTCCTTACACCACTGACCCACTACCCTGTACCAACTTCCTGCTATTTTCTCAGTCAGCGAACTCTAACTTGCTTCTCTGCTCAGCTTAAGTGCCTCCCTGCTAACTTCAACTCTCAGCATCAAATATGAATATGATTTTCATGGGTTTGGGAACTATGAAACTGTCAGAATGTTTGTCTAGCGTGACTGTGTTCAAACCCCAACACTCTCAACACAGAGAAATCATTTCAATAGCTAAAAGACAAGAAGCTGCTTTATGACACCATGTGTTTGTTTGGTGGGAGGGGCATTCATCTGTAAGCAGGTGCCTGTGCATACATGTGTGGAGATCAGAGGTCGACATTAGAATGTCCTCTTTTATTGATCTCCACTTAATTTTGGGGGGACAATATTAAAGCTCACCATTTTTTCTAGACTGGTCAGCAAGCTCCCAAGATGTGACTGTGATGTGGGAATGTCTTTCTGTATGCTGTGAATATCAATATTTAAATAAAGAAGCTGTTTTGGGCCATGACAGGCACCATAGAAAAAGTAGGAGGAGAAATCAGAGCATAGATAGGAGAAGCAGGGTGGAGTCAGACAGACTGAGCCAGAAGCCTAAAGGAGCAACATGTAAGGAACACAGGTGAGCCATGGGCCATGTGGAAGACAGATTAATGAAAATGGGTTGAGTTAAGATGAAAGAGCAAGCTAGCAATGTGCCTGAGCCGTAGGCCAAATAGCATGAACTTAATATAAGCATCTGAGTCATTTCTGGGGGCCTGAGCATCGGTGGGCGGCTAAGGGGTCTGGGACTGCAGGTCTGTGGGTCTGGACCTTTGGCATCTGGGACCAAGAAACCTCATTGTAACATGACTGTCTTTACTGCCGTACCTCCCATCACTGGGATTACATGTATGCATGCCTGGCTTTTACATGAGAGTTGGATATCCAAACTCAACTCTCATAATTATTAAAGCAAGCCCCTTACCCACTGAACCATCTCCCAAGCCCTAATGACCTTCTTTAGAAGGAATTATTTTGTTTAAAATTTAGTCAGTTTATTGGCATGACAAAGAACACCTCACTGGTGCGAGGGTGAGGCAAAAGAGCCTAATTATTGATATAACACCTACTGGCAGATAGTATGTGCTTAAAGCTCTTGTCTAAATACTGAGGAAAAAATACTGAGCAACAACAAGGGACCGGGGAGATGGCTCGGTGGGTAATGTGCCTGTTACATGAAGCATGAAAACCTGAGTTGAAACACCCTGTACCCACATGAAAGTCAGGCTAAGTAATACACCCCTGTAGGTGCGGGGCTAGGGGGAGTAAAGATATACAGATCCCCAGCCTCACCAGCTAGCTAGTCCAGCAAAATGACAAGCTGTAGGTTCATCAAAAGATCTTTTCTCTAAAAATAATGAGAAGAAAACCATAGGAAGGATCCTCAAATCCAACCTCTTGCTTAGACACACACACAAACAAAATATCTTGAACAAAATAGACATAATATTTGGACACTTAGTGCTTGTTTGAGACACAAGTATTAAAAAAGAAATTTAAAACAAATTCCACTGTAATTGGTACAACCTAAGAATGTGATTTAGTCTTAAATATAGACAATTAAATTTAGATATAAAGTGTAAGTAGGGATTGACAAGAGAAGAGGGGTGATGAAGGAAAAGTTTTAAAAGCCTATTTGGCAGGAAGGGGCTCGGTCTACTCAGTATATAGTTGAAATTCTGAAAGGACAGAGAAAACAAGAATGTGTTCTGTGTATAGGCCAGATGATCGGCCCCTTTTTCCTAGTGACGGTTACTATTACTGTGATTAAACACCATGACCAAAGCAACCTGAGGAGGAGAGGGTTTATTGGCTTACACTTCCTCATCAGTGTTCACCATCTAAGGAAGTTGGACAGAAACTCTAACAGGGTGGGAGCCTGGAGGCAGGAGTGATACAGAGGCCGTGAAAGGGAGCTGCTTACTGGTTTGCTCCTCATGGTTTATTCAGCCTGCCTTCTCCCAGAACCCAGGACCACCAACCCTGGAGTGGACCCAATGGCCTACGCCCTCCCCCATCAATCACTAACTCAGAAAATGCCCTAGAGGCTTGCAGACAGCCTGATCTCACAGAGGCATTTCCTCAGTTTTGTCCCGGATGACTCAGCTGTGTCAAGTTAACATAAAACTAGCCAGCACAGCCTTGTACGTCACCTTTAAGTGTTCCTTATCCCAAGGGCTGTTGTTGATCAATCCACAAGGAGGGATCTGTGCTTTGAAACAATCATTCTGCTTGTAAAAGGATCAAAGCTGGTCTGGGTAGACTTGGGAGGCTGAACTGGGATGGTCCCAGAGAAAAGGTATGTTCATTTGGAGTAAAGTAGGGGAGTGGTTATCAGAGACATCTCAGAGCTTAAAATAAGAGAGTTTTACAATAATAGAGCTGTTGAGGATGCGTGGGTTTCTGCCTCACCCCTCTATAATGACAAGCTCTGTGACAAATGTTTACAGCCAATTCTACAACAATCCTTAGAAATTAGTTTAATAAATCACATGGGAGAGCTACAGACCTGAAGACTTACACAAGAAACCATGAACCAAAATGAAAGGTTCTGCAACAGTTTCACATAGAACCCATCGCTCCTGGCAGGGCATACCAGGACTATCAAATAATACGGCAGAAACTTGTCTTTAAAAAATCTCCACTTTTATGAATACTGCTCCATCTACCATCCAAGAACTCATCATAAACAATAATAAATAATAACCTACAGTTCTGGAAGGCTGAAGCAGAAGAATTTCCACAAATTCAAGAAGGCCAGCCTAGGCTACAAAATGAGTTCTTGGCACATCTGAGATGCAGAGACCCTGTTTCCAAATCAAAAAGACCTGGGTCTTGAGAGCACATGTTGCTCTTGCAAAGGACCAAAGTTCATGCCCCAGTACCACACAGCTGCTCACAACTGTCTGTAGGTCTAGTTCCAGGGGATATGACCCCTCTTCTAGCCTCTGTGGGAACCAGGGATGCTGTGGTGCATATACATATATGCAGGCAAAATGACTAACGCACATAAACTTAAAAAATTTAAATCAAACAAATAACAAAGCTATAGACCTATACATAGCTTAGTTCTATCTTCAAACCACCACAAAATCACCCCAGAAAATGACAAAGGCCCGTGAAGCTCACTTAAAAGGACACAATATGTGTTTTTTCCGCCATATTTATACAAACAGTTGCATCACCCTTCATCATCTCTCCTTCACCATCACTTCATCCAGTTAGCCCTGCTGATCCTCAGTATTTAGTTGAGACATCACCTTCTCTGATAATCTCTCCCTGGTGTTTCCAAGGGCAGCTACCAACACCCCCCTCTAGGCATTTACAGGAGAACACTGTAATTTACATGGTGCTCTCCACAGCAGAATTGCATTCTATTCACCTCTATTCCATCTGCTCCAGGCACAGTAGGTATTAAAGGACTGACTGGCTTGTTGAATTAATAAATCATTAATCAGTCACTGACCAATCTATTAATGAAGGCTATCCTTTGGTCAAATGTTAACATAATATAGAACCTCTCGTTTATTCTTATAATATTTTAATCAAGCATGTTGCATAGAGAATAACCAGACAGGACAGGGAATTTTAGTCAAAACTATACAATGAAATTAGGGATTCAAGAATTCTGCAGTCTCCTCATTTCTGAAGTCAACACCCTTCCTGCTATAGGAAATGGCCCATCTATGAAGACAAGTGACCACTGAAAATGAGAGGGGGCAGAGTGTTCTAAGATTTTAATTTCTAAGACAGCAAGCACTTCACCAGCTGAGCTATCTCACCATCCCAATGTTGAGATGTTTGTTTGTAAAGAGTCTCATGAGGTGATTAACTGTGCTTGGCCTGGAACTCACAAAAACCAGAATGGCCTCTCTCAGAGATTCACCTACCTCTCTGCCTCCCAAGTGCTGAAATTAAAAGTGTTATCACACCATGCCTGGGACAATTTGATCTTCTTTCTCATGTGCTAATTTTGACTACTGACGTCTGTAAGCAGTACCAGAAGGAAAAGGAGACCTAGAGGCAAATAATGCGTAACAGAACTTATAAGCAGAATTCAAATAACTCACTGTCCACGTAAGAGTGATGTAGCACATCCTTGAGTGTCTCGGAGCTTATTGAAATATCCATGCTTGCCAAAAAAGCTGGCACCTCATCAACGGCCACACGACCACCTTTCATCTTAGAAAATGTCCTCAAGACATCTTGAAATTCTGGAGGAAAAGAAAATGAACAAAAATGATTGAACCATGAGAATCAACAGCTTTTCCTGAAGAACAGCCTGATTTGGGACCAATAATCCGATAAGGACAAAGTAACCCCAGACACATAAGTTTCGCTGTGACATTTCACACGTACACAGTGTGCCGACCATAATCACCTTCACTCTTCCCTCCTGCCCTCCCCCCACCCCGCACCTGAACACTCTCACCAAAGTCTTCCCCCTCTGTCTTCGGGCCTTTTGTTCCTGCTATTGAACCAATGAGTTTAGCTGGGGGGCGGGAGCATGGGCTACACCACTGAGGAAAATGGAGAGATCTCCCAATTCCCAATCAACATGATTTGTTGTTGTTTTCTTTTGTGGGACTTTGGGTTTGTTTGGTTTGTCTTTCTAGATTTCCCTTGTTACTAACTGGTAACTCGTTTGCCTTGAGCAAACATTTGTATTATGTATACATGTATTTGTGGGCATATATGTTAATAATGGTATAGTAATAGTACTCTAACTGGGTGTGGCAGCACATGCTTGAAATCCCAGTTCTTAGGAGGTACAGCCAGGACAATCAAGAATTCACGGCCAGCCTCGGCTATACAGAAAATTCAAAGTCAACCTGGGAGACATCAGATCCTATCTCAAAATAGAACAAAAGTATTTTAAAGTCAATAGTAAACATGCTATAAGCTAGGAGGAGCTAAGTCCTTTTAGAATTCAATACGTAGACATTTTATATTTAAACTTAAATATATATAATACGTGTATTGCTTTAAAGAAAATAAAAGAAACTTGATTACTCTCAAAACATTTTAGCAACAAATGTAAAATAAATACAGAAACTAACATTTTAAAAACCAAGAAATGAGACTCAAACATAAGTAATGGTTTGACAACTATGAAGTACTAGGAATCTCCACTAATAAATCCATAGTCAGAAAAAAAAGGTGTTAAATCAAATGACAGACAAAGCAGCCCAGTGTCATGGGAACTTGGAGGGAAAATCTAAACAGGAAATAAAGAATCAAAAGGAAAAAGCAAGCCAAGTAGTTTACCTATTGCACACGTGACTATTGCACACGTGACTATTGCACACGTGACTATTGCACACGTGACTATTGCACACGCGACAGGTGATTAATGACATTACGTGGGTGAGTGAAAGCAGAGTTTTGCTCGCTTTTTCCGGAAATGAGATGACTACAGAACTCATGTATTCTTGAGTCTAAAGAAACACAGCGTACTTATAAAGATGCACGGTCCCAGAGACCTAATGAGTAAGTGAGAAACACTAACAGTCTCGCGTTTCTGGAAAGACTGTTTCTATCAGTAACATGGAGAGTCCTTTCAATCACTCATCGAGAGAACAGCAAGTGTTTTTACCTAAGGAGCCATCTTACTGGCCCTAATCCAAGTCTTTTATGATAAATAAATAAATAAATAAATAAATAAATAAATAAATAAATAAATAAATAAATAAATAAATAAATAAATAAATAAATAAATAAATGAGTGAGTGAGTGAGTGAGTGAGTGAGTGAGTGAGTGAGTGAGTGAGTGAGTAAGTCAGGGCCTGAAGATGGTTCAGCAGTTAAGAGTACTTGCTACTCTTTATGAGGACTGGAGGTTGGTTCCTAGAACCTCTACCAGGTAGCTTATGAAAACCAGGCCCATGGTATCTGACGTCCTCTTTTGACCTCTGTGGATACCTTCATACACATGGAATACACACACATACACAGAGAGAGAGAGACAGATCTATACTCATGTCTAATTTGCCTGTGCTAGACTATGAAGTAAAGAAAATGAGATTCTAAAAAGACATAAGTTCATCTATCTTGCCCCACATTAAAACCATTCTCTTCTATACTTTTGATATTTTTACCTGGATCCTGAGAGGCCAAATGAGAAGCATCATGCCTGGCCTTAAGGAAATCTGTGAAATCCAGCATTCCATTAACTATAAAAATGGTTCAGAAACAAGGAGAGAAAAAGTCCATCAATAAACTTATTAGACTGAAAATGTAAGTGTAATTAACTGATATCAGAATATCATGGCTTATATGCAAGAGCACTCATATTTTTATGTTGTTTTGTGATAGAGAGAATGAACTTACCAGGAAATTTTTTGAATGACATATTAAATAATAAACTGTTTCAGTAATAAAAAGAATGCTGTGAACTAAGATTGTCAGTACTTTCCTGCCTTTTACTTATGACTCCATCAAATTTATGTCTGTAATTATGCACTTATTCTGGGGGGAAGGGAGGGAGGGTATCTGCCTGTGAGTGTAAATTACTGCAGAGGCCGGAAGAGGGCGTCAGACCTCCCGGAGCAGAAGTTACTGATGGTTATGAGCCACCAAACATGGAGGCTGGGAACCAAACTCTGACCCCCCCACAAAAAGAACAAACACTCTTAACTGATGAACCACTATCTCATTAGTGCCCCCCAAGACACATACACAAGGCGCTCTAGCTTCTGCATTACATATTCAGAAATAAAAGTAAAAACAAAGGGTCTACAAGCATAAGTGTACTTCTCCTCAACATTTTTTTTCCCTTGGACTTTCAAGACAGGGTCTCAGGAAGCCCAGCCTGGCCTAGACCTCATTATGTAGCCAAGGATAACCTTAAATTCCTGATTTCTTGTTTTGACCTTCCAAGCATAGATTAAAGGTGTTCTCCACCACAATAGGCTTCTTTGACTGACTCTCTCTCTCTCTCTCTCTCTCTCTCTCTCTCTCTCTCTCTCTCTCGTTCTCTTTCTCTCTCTCTTTCTGACATCATTCAATGTAAGAGAGACTAGGCTAAAGTAAAAAACAAACATTTATAATCACAGAGATATGGTATGCTTTTCTTAATTCCTAAATTCTCTGAACTATATAATCAGGCATAAAATACTGATATAGTGATGTATACACTACTTGACAATAAAACATTAGTAACCTTTTCCCATCCTATACTTTTCCAAGTTTATCAAAACCTTCAAAATATAATTTGACATAAACTATCTTCCCAGTCAGTTTTGAAAAGTATAACATCAGATTTAAAAGTTGCACACATCCCTAGGCAGTGGTGGCACACACTTTTAATCCCAGCACTCAGGAGGCAGAGACAGGTGGATCTCTGTGAGTTCAAGACCAGCGTTGTCTACAGAATGAGTTCCAGGACAGTCACAGCTGTTACACAGAGAAACCCTGTCTTGGGGGGGTGGGGGACGGTAGGGGCGGAAAGCTACACACATCAAGAAATGTATCCTGGCAGACTTGGATAAACCTCCTCCCCGACCCTGCCCACACACACTCATCAGTGAGATAGTAGACATGTAGCCAGCATCTCTCTGGGACAATCACTCTGAAACCAATGAGAATGAAGGGAGGCTATGTCACCAGTGTGACCAGTAGTCTGTCACCAGTGTGACCAGTGGTCCAAAGGCCTTTCAGGAACTATCCTGGTTTCCATCAGAATGCTTATTCCAGAAAGATTCAGGCAACAGAAAGACAAAATATGATGTATTCACACTGAACAATAACATACAAATGATTAAGCAAATAAGAGATAGCAAACAAAAATACAAAAGGAATCTTGTTTATGTAATGTTAATATTAAAACCCAAAGATTACATATATAATGACAAATTTTGTAAAAAAAAAAATAAATACAAGTTTTTAAATATTTTTAAAAACATATACCCATAACAATGAAAATACATAAAAGAGCATGCAACTCAATACAGTATTTGCTTCAAACTAGAGAAACAAAAAAAAAAAAAAAAGGGCTGTTTCATGAATTTTATGGGTAGATGCAAATTTCTGCCAAGGTCTAAAGCTTCATCTGGAGAGACTGGATTGGATACTTACTACACTGTTACCACAGCACTATATTAAAATCTAAATGAAAGCAGCTCATGGTCCAATTATGAGACTATCATAATCCAATGTCGTCACCAATCCCAGTTACATCCACCTGAAGCATAACGTTTTAATATCACTGTAAATAATGTTTTTAAAACATAATAAAAATTACATCTCGTAAATATTTGACCTTTAGCTTTCCCACCATCTGTAGTTAATCAGCTAAACGCACATTCACGTGCTCAAGACTCTTAAAAGAAAACTCACCATCAATGTCAACGGTCTTTAGCACCTGACGCATTTCTGAGTCACTCATGGAAATCTTCAAGTTGTGAAGAACCATTGGCAAATCATTCACATAAATCTTACCCTGTCGCACTTTGCCAAAAATTGTGCAGGCTTTGGGAAGTGCTGCATTGTGCATAATGAAACAATTAATTAAAATAAATAGCCATCCTGATGACGCCACATTCTCACAAGAGAAACGAGCACAAGAAAGAAGACATTTTTGTTTATCCATAATTTCCCTTTAAACGCTAACTTGTGACTCAGGGACGTCCAGAACGTTGAGCCTGTCCTCTGTGCTCCCATAGCACTCAGGATATATCACAACCAAGATGTCCTCCTCAAAAAATGTCTGTTGAATTAAATTCTATTCAGTCTAATGAAAACAAGACTTAAAAAAAATATATTCAATAGTCAGGAAAGCTAAGGAGGATGACCAAAGTTCTGGGCCTGCCTGAGGTACACAATGAGTTCCAGGTCAACCTGACCCTGAGAGAGATGGGGTGAGGAGGAGGAGGGAGGAGGGAAGTGAGAAGGATGGGGGAGAGGAAGAAAGGAAAATAAACTGAAAAATAGTAACGTTAGGACATTAATAAAAGGTTTATGAAGGAATGGAGGCAGATGACAGACTTCAGTAAAATGGGAAGCAAAAATGAGGGATCATAATGAAAAAAAACTATTTTAAGATGGGTTGGAGAGGTGGTTAGGAGCACTGGCTGCTCTTCCAGATGACTAGGGTTCAATTGTTAGCATCCACCCGCGAGGTAGCTACGGCTGTCTGTAACTCCAGCTCCCAGGATAACTGATGCCTTTTCTGACCTCCGTGTACACACAGTACACAGGCGTACATGCAGACAAGACATCCACACACTTAAAGAAATAGGAATTGAGGAAAGGAGAGTGGAGAAAGAAACTTCAGATATAGAGCATAGCTATGTTCAATGGTGAGCTTGAATCTCAGCACTTGGGAGGCAGAGGCCGGTGGATCTCTATGAATTCCAAACCAGCTAGAGTTACATTATGTGACCCTGTCTTAAAACACAACATATATATATATATATATATATATATATATATACATACATATATATATACACACACACATATATACATATACATGTATATAAGTACATGTGCTTATATACATATATAGAGAACCCTGTAAGAAGCAGAAATAAATATATATGAAATGTAAAGGGATTTGTCTGTTGAAAGGGAACCATTTTCAAACAGATAAAAAGAAAGAATGTGAATGGGGTTTCTAACTAAGTATATGGGTAGGAAAAACAAGATGTTTAGGAAGATTCTTCTCAACAGTTTTTATTACCTGTCTATAAAGAATAAACCTATAGGATCTAACAATCGTACTTCTTTTTTTTTTAATGAAATCAGACAAACTGGGAAGGATGGTACATATCTACAATCTCAGCACTGGGAAGGGGGGCCGGAAAATCAGAAGTTCAAAGCCATTAGTCTGGTGAGTTTGAGGCCAGCCAACAAAAAAAAAAAAAAAAAAAAAAAACCCAGGATCTCAATAAGATAGCCCTTCCACATGTGACCAGCAGTACTCACAGCTGCTAACACATATAACAAACCACAAAAACCACAGCCATCAAAAGATGAATTAACTTTTAAGCATGGACTTACATATAGAATATCATTCATTAGCATCTTAAAAGAAAGAAGTATTGTAATATGCAGTGATGGGAACAAACTGGAAAATATCGTGTTTAGTGAATTAAGCCAGTCACAGGGCAAATCATTCTATTTACATAAGTTATCTAAAAGAGTTCAGTGTAAGAAGTAAAGACCAGAATTGTGTCTGTTAAGGGCTGAAGGGGAGGAAGAGGGGGTCACTCAGCAATGGGTATAAAATTTCAATTCATATAATAAATTCTAGAGGTCTATATATAATATACATATAAATAACAATACTGCACTGTACACTTAAAATATGTTAAGGAGGTAGTTCTCATGCTAAATGTTCTTGAAATTTAGAATTAAATGGTAAGTAAGATATTTACTTTCATAGATTTTAGATAAGCACATAGTGTGTGCACACATGTGTGCATAGTGTGTGACACACCTCAGTGTCATTCTTCATGAGTCTCTGCTTGTCGCTTTGAGACAAGGTCTCTCACTGGGACCTGAGGTTTGGCAACTCAGCTGGGCTGGTTGGTCCATGAGCTCCAGGGATCTATCTGCCTGTCTCTGCCTCCCAAGAGTGGGATTACAAGGGCGCACCCATGCCCATACGTGGGCTTTTTTAATGTAAATGCAGGGATTGACTTGTGTTCTCATACTAGCATGGCAAGCCCTTTACTGAGCTCTCAGAGAGGATTCTAGCCCTAAGGCAGAAGCAAATTTTAATTAAAATTAAATTAATTAGAAATAGTGAGCATGTGGAATAGATCTCAAAGGAAACATAAGAAAATCTTGTCAAAAGTTAAAAGGAATGCCATGAAGGCAGAAGACTGGGAAGTCTGGGTCCAGTATGGACTGCACAGACTCCATCAGAAAGGGAGGGAGGGGAGGGAGGGAAGGAGGGAGGGAGGGGAGGGAGGGAGGGAGGGACGAAGGGAAGGAGGAAGGGAGGGAGGGAGGGAGGGAGGGAATATAAATTCTAGAATTTATTACCACTTAATTCTTGGTATTTTGGGTACCCTTCAGGTATTTGTTCATATAATGTCAGGTAAAGATTAGAAGGTATCTCCTTCTTCCTATAAGAGAAAGGGCCACATTAGAAAGCAGCAGCAAAGGAATTTGAAAAAAAAAAAACAGAAAAATATTAGCAAACCTTTAAATATCTTGAAATCAACAGAATTTTTATTTCTACCTAATTTTACCTTGGCGTTTTGTTTAAGCACAGTCTCACCAAGCTAGCCTGGCTTCATCAGATTTACCACAAGCCAGGCTAGCCTTGAACTCTGCTGATCTGCTCACCTTAACCTCACAATCACTGGGACAATGGCCCTGTCTACAAATCTCAACCAAGAGAACCTTTGCTAAAGAGCCTCCAGGTGGTAAGAGTTGATATTTTAACCCCAATTTTCTCCCCTTGCTTCTTTCCGACTATGTCTCTGCAGGGAGCAAAATCCAGCCCTGTCAACAACTCTGACTTATGAGTCACCTACTCTGGTCCAGTTTTTTCTGCTCTTAATACAATCACAGCAATTCTTCAAAGAAAGGTATTATATGACAAATAAGAAAGAAAAAGAAAGAAAGAAAGAAAGAAGGAAGGAAGGAAGGAAGGAAGGAAGGAAGGAAGAAAAAAGAAAGAGAGAGAAAAAAAGAGAGAAAGAAAGAGAGAAAGAGAAAAGAAAGAAAGAGAGAGAGAAAGAAAGAAAGAGAGAAAGAGAAAAAGAGAGAAAGAAAGAGAGAAAGAAAGAGAAAGAAAGAGAGAAAGAAAGAAAGAGAGAGAGAGAAAGAAAGAAAGAAAGAAAGAAAGAAAGGAAGGAAGGAAGGAAGGAAGGAAGAAAGAAAGAAAGAAAGAAAGAAAGAAAGAAAGAAAGAAATCCCAGATTCCATCATCACCTATAAATAAGATGTCTGGAAAAGGGGGATTCATCCAATATTACTGTAAAATGTAAATATCTAAAATCATAATTATTAGTGTTGGAAGAAATCTTCAGATTCCATACAAGATTCTTGTACAGAAATGGAAAGTGAGGGGCTGAACAGATGGCTCATCGGTTAAGAGCACCTGCTGCTCTTCCAGAGAACCTGTTTGGTATCCAGCACCTCTATCTGGTGGCTCACAGCCTCCTGTGGCTCCCTCTTCTGGTCCTCATCGGCACTCACATATATGTGCACAAACACAAACAGTTCCGGTGCCCACCTTTAATCCCAGCACTCAAGAGGCAGAGACAGGAGGATGTCTGAGTTTGAGGCCAGCCTGGTCTACAAAGGCCAGCCAAAGCTACATCATAAGATCTTCTCTTTAAAAAAAAAAAAAAAAAAAAGGAAGGCCCAAGATGCAATGTGAATTTTTCAAGCACTAAGACAGGGTGTGGGGCCAATTAGGACACATCCTAAATCCTCCTGCCCCTCCCTGCCACACACACACAGTGCTCCCACGTCTGCATGAGCCTAGTCATGGTATTTTCATTTAAACAAATAATTGGTATTCTGTATACGGCAGAGATACATAGCTGCAGAGAAAAACTCCAAGTCCCACATTTAAAAACCACAACACAATAATCTGAATACCGAAAAGTTGAGGAAGGTGTACGGACAGGTAATGAAGTCTTGTGACTGCCAAACTGGTATGGCAACTTGCTTAACGTGCTTTCTTTCCCAGGCATCTTCTCCTTTGACTGCTTCAGAGACAGAGAGACAATCTAGAGGCAAAGGTAAGTATGCTGGTGTATGACATCATCCCGGGGATCCAGCATCCTTCAACAATAAGCCTCTTAAAAGATAATCATAATCTCCTGCACTCCTGATATAAAACTGCCTTTTGTAATTACATTACATTTAATATGCACTAAAAACTTAATATTCCTTGGAAAGACCATTTTTCTTAAGTTTATAATTAATTACCTTCTAATTAACATTCTTTTCCTGTAATAGATTTTAAGAACGGGGGGAAACCTATAGCAAGGTAAGAATGTGGCTCAGTTACCAGATTAGGCTCATATACAGACTTAGGTATTATATGCAAAATACTGTGGGGAACTGATGGCCATTCAAAAGGCACAAGTAATTTAATAGTTATTCTTATGGTTGAGAGTAAATTAACTACCTAACCATAGCATGTATAAAGAAGATTCATAAAAGACAACCAGCCAGGTAGATACAAAAATATCACTTTAGAAAATGAAGACTGGTTATTCCTTTTCAATTCTACATGGAACGTAGGCAGGATTTCCTGCCTTTGGGATAGTAGCAGCCACAGTGGACAGTTCTTCCCCTCGCGATGTAAAGTCCATCTCTGAGGTAATCTTAGCACTGACCGTCACAGGAATACAAAAAGGAAGGGAGGAGGAAGAAGCAGTATTTAAAATACAGCATTCCAACACTTGGACTAAAACACAGACTGACTGGGGACTAAGGACAAAAGGAAATTTTCAAAAAGTCTCGGCTTACCTCGGTTCTTTTGCTTTGAAACTGTACTTGTAAACTTTTCTTTTTCCTGATTTTCTTTGATTCTGAGACCTCAGTGGATTTTTCTTCTCTGTACAGGAACAATGATGTTTCATATCTAGATGGCACAGAAATTAGAAGAACTGGCTGAGCTGTTTTTCTGGCTTTATCTTCCTTTCAAACTTTGGTTGTGCTAAAATCCCCGTGTTTCATCGCTCGGCTTAAATAACAGCCTACGCTGCCTCTTTATTCCTGCTTCCATTCTTTATCAATTCAGAATCACAATATTTATTTCATCTGCATAGATTTCTTCAGTATTGTTCCATCTGTAGCAATTTTGATAAACATCTCTATAAGGTATGTTTTCTTTTAAAAAGAACATTTGAAACATCATGGTGACACATAAAAACTGACAGACATTTCAACAAATGTAGAAGAACTGATGTTCAAGTTCCCAGTTGTCTGCTAAGTATCATAAACTTCAAAAATCTGTGTCGGGAGGCAGTACGTTCCTGCGCTTGGCTAGAATGTATTTTAAATCTCTTCTCATCTACACAGCCTCTTCTTCTATTTATTATTTCTGCTGCTATTGGGTCATTTTTGTCCTGTATACTTCCCTCTATTACAGATACTGCTGAATTTAATCCTAAGCAAAATTGTGAAATAAGAGAAAATTTCATCATTTATCCACTTCCATCCTTAGCAGATACTGTGCCCTTTTTGATACTATATTCTCAGTAAGTCCAAACTCCCAAATTCCTATTCTGAGATTCCCAATACCTCGTTCTTAACCTTCCCATCCTCAGCACACACATACACACACACACACACACACACACACACACACACACACACACACACACACACCCTGAAGCCCTATGGTTGATCACCTATGCAGAGGGAGAGAGGGAGGGAGGGGGAAGGGAGGGGTAGAGAGGGAAGAAAAAAGCCAGAACTTGTGGGGATATGTTTCAAATTTAATAAAAACAGCCTGAGATATCAGAGGACAGATCTACCTCCTCCAATCTTTGTTTTGTTTTGTTTTTTTCCAGATAGAGTTTTCTGTATAATCGTCATGGCTGTCCTGGAACTTGCTTTGAAGACCAGGCTGGCTTTGAACTCACAGAGATTCTCTTGCCTCTGCTTCCCAAGTGCTGGGACTAACAGTGTGAGCCATGGCTTTTTCTGCCTTTCAATATCAGCATAATCCCCCTCCCCAAAAAGTTGGTCTTGGGAGACTTCTATGCCTCTCACCCTGCTTCTTTGTTCTATTTTTTAGCCTCCTCCCTCCACCATGATTTCTACTATATAAGTGCCCCTGCCTCTAACCAATCTTTAGGGGTGACTCAGTTATAGCATGACCAACCGTTCAACACTTGTTTTACAAATGGTGAGTGCATCCCATGTTACAGTTGCTTCTTTTACTCTCCGTGATTCTAGCATTTGTACTAGAGCCCAACTAGCTTCTCTATCATCTTTGTCATTCTTCATTTTTTAAAGGTTACTGGGTTTATTAATGTTGCCTTTCTTTGTCTAATTTTAGATGACCTTGCTGAAATTGGTTCTTCATATTCCTCTGTTTGAATTTGAACATCTTTGTGTTCTCTCTCAACAGGCTTTTTAAAGACCTTTTTCTTTGCATTTATATTAATTGACTTTTTAAATAATAAAAAAAATAGAAAGAAAGGGGGGATTCTGTCCTCTGATATCTCAGGCTGTTTTTATTAAATTTGAAACATATCCCCACAAGAACTTTTTTTATATACTAATAAAAGACATCCAGGTAACACAATATATTTTTTTAAAACCCTACAGGATTCAAATAATTTCACAAACCCAAGCCCAAATGGAAGAGCCTTTCTGTGTCCTCCTTAAATTCTCTTTAAGACCAGCTTATAGACCTGTGAACCCCTGCTCCCAACTAACTGGAACTCTATGGAACTAGATAGCCATGTAACCACACCTGAAGTTAGAGGTAGAGCAGTTAAAACTATGTTCCTAAAAAAAATGGCCACAGATACACACACTACCATTAGAACACATAAGCTGAGGGCTGTATTTCTTAGACTTGCCAGAGAATAATTTTATAGTGTGCATTTAAAGTTTTTAACTTACATTTTTTTATATTCTGGGATTAAACCCTTACTCTCGGATGAATTTTTCTTCCCTGGTGTTTTAGAAATGCTGCTGTATTTCTTACTTTCAATCCTTTTCGATGACAAGTTAGTTGTGAGAGAATGAGAGTCATGAACTGATACATCGATGCTTTCTTCAGTCTGAGGATGATCAACAGTCACAGTCATGCACAGTCTTTCCACACACGTATTAGATATAACACTGAACTAAAGGTAGCTTGGTTTTAAAAGAATCTTATTCATCCAAACATTATTATTCTAAAGGAATATATATCCCTTAATATATTGTATAACTATAAAATATATAGCATTCATGAATATATATAGGTACAAATTTTTTATCATGCTTCCAAAACAATCATGTTATCACAAAAATAACTATTTTCTATTTTCAGAAATAACCTAAGGCATGATCCACCTAAGAAAAAAAAAACAAATTACACCCCAAACTAAAAAGCATCTATTCTCTGAGAAACACCATCAAGAGATTGAAAGGATAAGCCAGACAGTAGGAGAAAGTATTTTCAAAGGACACATTTGACAAAGAATTGTTATTCTAAAATATACAAAAAAAACTGTTCATGTTACGTGTATTTGTGTATAGACATATGTATGCACGCAGATGCACTCACTCTTGTCATTTATGGAAAGGCCAATTTAGAAATGAATAAGAATTCTGAACAAACTTTGCCCCCAAGATGTACCAGTATCAAATAAGTTTATGAAAAATGTCCAACATCATGTTTTTGGCAAATAGCAAGTTAAACAAGACACCACTAAACGCCTAGTAGAATGGGAACAATGGAAAGCATAAAACAATAAAATAAACTCAAGAAGGGGCTGGAGAAAATAGCTCAATACTTTAGAGCACTTTTTACTCCTGCAAAGAATCATCCATTTCTCCAGCTGCAGATCCAGTGCCGTCCTCTGACTCCCTCACGCATCAGGAAATCACATGGTACACAGACAGACACACAAGCAAAATAATGGTACATGTGAAATAAGAAAATGTAAAAAGAAAAAATTAAAATGAAGACAAATACAGATCAACAAATTATGCTCACAAATTGAAATAACACATATTGTATGTCCACACAAAGCGACCTATAGAGCTGATGAGATGATAAAAGTTAAAATGTTACTTTTCACAGAAATGTAAATAATCCTAAAATTCATATGGAACAATAGCAGGCTCTGAGTGCCCAGAACAACATAGTTACCATAGTTACGGGGGCGTGGTATGTTGAAGAGGCCTGGGAGAGCAGGGGGAAGGCAGTTGGGGCAGATATGCCAAGATTTAGTGCACACATGCATGAAATTTTCAAAGAATAAAAAATAAATAGATGCAATAAAAGAGGCTGACAGAATTCCAAGTGATTCTAGATTCTGTCAAGCTGACATCCCTAACCATCACAAATAGCTGTTTTCAAAAGGATTAACTGACCTTTTGGTGGCGAAAGGGGAATGCAGGTACTGTGATGGTATGCTGTGGTTATATGTGATTATGTTGCATTTGTTTAACTCTGTGAAGCTGCGCTGCTCTGCCTGTCTAAAACACCTGATTGGTCTATAAAGAGCTGAACAGCCAATGGCTAGGCAGGAGAGTGGAACAGGCAGAAAGAATAAATAAGAGGAGAAATCTAGGCTCAAGAGAAGAGCAAAGAGCAAGAAAAGGAGAAGAAAAGGAGGACACCAGAGACCAGCCACCCAGCCAGCCACACAGCCACATGGCCACCCGGCCACCCAGCCACCCAGCCACCCAGCCACCCAGCCACCCGGCCACCCGGCCACCCGGCCACCCGGCCACCCGGCCACCCGGCCACCCAACCACCCGGCCACCCGGCCACCCAACCACCCGGCCACCCGGCCACCCGGCCACCCAGCCACCCGGCCACCCGGCCACCCAGCCAACCACACAGCCACATGGCCACCCAGCCACCCAGCCACATGCCCACCCAGCCAGCCACCCAACCACCCAGCCACCCAGCCACCCAGCCACCCAGTCAGCCACAGAGTAAGAAGAAAAGAAAAAATATAAAATCAAGGTAAAAAAAAAAAAAAAAAAAAAAAGCCCAGAGGCAAAACATAGTTAAAGAGAAATGGGATAATTTAAGTTAAAAAGCTGGCTAGAGACAAGCCAAGCTAAGGCTTAAGTAAGAATAAGTCTCTGGGTATTCACATGGTAGCTGGGTGGGGCCCCTAAAGAATTCCAAAAAAAAAGATCTGAACCAACTACAACTACATTTTGGTGCCCTACATACGGTGAGCCAAATGTTGTTTTGCATTCGGTACAATGGCTGTACCTGAAGCAACTGCTGTCCCAATTGACAATTGCAACTCGGGCAGCTACCAGCAGCAGCTAGGCTGAACAGGCTGCAGCCCGGTGGGAATTCTGTTCCCTCAAGCACTGGCTCTATCATGGCTGCTAAAGAAATCTCTATCCTTCTATACAATTCGGGATCCAAAGGTTGAGGTGAAATCCCGCTAGCTCAGAGAGGCTTAATAGCAAGTAGCTAACCTTTCCCAAAAGGAGGGCCGTCCTTCTGCTCAGGCCCCACTAAAGAACCCTCACTACACTTAGTTCCTCCCTACCACTCCCTCAGTTAGTTGCTTCCTCAGCCTCCTGATCCCGGGTTGATTTTATTTAATCAAACAAATTTAACACATCTTTGTATCATTAACAAAGGCAGAAAAAACAAATGTAACACACTTTTACACAGTCAAAATAATATCCTGCAACAATGGTGGATACATAAACTGATGTAGCCAATTTGGAAAATACTATAGATGTTCCTCAAATGTAACTGTCAAATAACACGGCAACTCAGATAAACTAAAATCAAGGTACTGAAGAGATATCAGCATTCCCACGCTCATTTGAGCAGGAATCATAGTAACCAAAACAGAATCAACCTAAGTGTGTACCAACTGGCAAATAAAGGAAATATATAGAGACACAGTCCAATATCATACTGACTGGAATAGTAGTTCTGTCACTTGGAAAAGTCTGAAGGAAACTGGGAGGCATATGCTACAATATAAACCAGGCATGGAGAGATGAACGGTGTAAGCTCTTAGCTCTATGTGGAATTCAAGATGTTGGGCCTCACAAAAATATAGCAGAAAAGTGCTTATCACAATGCTCTTGCAGAGACCAAGTTCAGTTCCTGGCATTCATATCAAGTAGGTACTCAGTGTCTATAAGTAAAGCTCCACAGTATCCAGTGCTGTCTTCTGGCTTCTGCAGACCCCTGCACTCATGTACACACACACACACACACACACACACACACACACACACACACACACACACACACACGCACACACACATGCATGCATGCACACACACACTCACACACACACACACACACACACGCACACACACATGCATGCATGCACACACACACTCACACACACACACACGCACACACACATGCATGCATGCACACACACACTCACACACACGCATGCACACACACATGCATGCATGCACACACACACATACACGCATACATGTACACACACACACACATTAAAAGTGGATTTTTTTTAAAGAGGCTGGTGGCTCACTACACCCATTGGCCTCTGGGCAGCACTACTAAACTCAGTATGCTATTAAAAAACAAAAATGACATGAAGTTAGGAAGGAGGCATATAGAGAGAGTCCACGGGGAGCTGGGAGGAAGGGGTGGTAGCTTTAACTAAGACACAGTGTGTACATGCATGAAATTCTCAAACAGAACAGACCGATAAAAAGGAGGAAGGACAGAGAAAGGGGAAATAGGGGTAGTGGAGACAAAGTTTACTAAAATTGAAGGTGACTGAATGGAGACTCTGCTTGTAATAATATATAATGCCAGCAATTGCCATGACTGTTGGTTGTCCCCAGAAATAGTTCATAAGACTATTGTTAAAGATACCACACACATAGGAAAATCAAGCTTCAACTCAGCTGGGCATTCCCTCTGACCAGGCCAACAGTGCTAGCAGCTACTGTGCAGGCTGCTGGGAGAGATTGACAAAATTGTACGTGGTGCAGCCCCTGTATGCAACAATATTGACTGGCCAGACAAGATGATCTCCCGGGTAAAGTAACGGCCACCCAACTGTGGAGATAATCAACTGCTTTCTGATTGGATCTGATGTCTGCTCCACACAAGGAGATTCACAAGTCTATCTGTAAGACTGGTCAAAAGCCTGGAGGGTCGTAAGCCATAATGGGGAAGGTATTTCACTCACTGGACATGATGTACCCATCAAACTGCTTTCTAAATAACTATGTTTATGCCCACAGGAAAGGTCACTAGCGTTGATAAGAGAAGCTTCTATGTAGTGGTCAGTGGTGACTATAACTAGGCATAATATAAATATAGCTAGTCCTAAGTAGTCAAAACTAGCCAAAATTTAAATAGCTAGTCAAAATGTAAGCAACTATGGGATGCTGCAGTGGTCTTAATGAGAACGGGCCTCATGGGTTGTTATATTTACATGTTTAGTTCCTACCAGATAAATTGTTTTAGGAGAATCAGGAGGTGTGGCCTTGGAAGAGTAGGTGTGTCCTTGTTTGGAGGAGGTGTGTCACTGGGAGTGGGCCTTGAGGTTTCAAAAGCCCACACCAGGCCCAGTGTCTGCCTGCTGCCTGTGGATCAGCATGTGAAACTCTCAGCTACTGCTCCAGTGCCTTGTCTGTCTGTCTCCCATCATGATGATGGACTCACCTCTGAAGCTGTCAGTCAACCCCAATTAAATGCTTGCTTTGCTAAGAGTTGCCTTGGTCATGGTGTCTCTTCGCAGCAACAGAGCAGTAAATAAAGCAAATGTCCAACCATGAATGGCTCAGGGACCACCAGAGAAGAAGGGGTAAAGAGAATTAAAAAGCCAGAAGAAGGGAGAAAGTGGTGTGGAATTCGGATGTCCAGGATCAGTATGGCTGTAGGATTCCTGAATTCACAGCAGCTGTGATTATCTATACATGATCTCTACAAGATTAAACCTGTCCACATTCTGTCACAGAAGGGTGAGAGGCTAACAGAATCCCACCCCTATCTAATGGTGGTGGGAATGCAAAATGGTATAGCCACTTGGACAAATGCTTAAATTTCCTGATCCCCTAAAAATTATTATACCAAGAAGAGAAAATATATTATGTTAATTTCTGTACATAGAATCCCATGATACACCTTAGAAGCTCTTTTATATATATATTTTTATATATATTATTGCTGAATTAGTCCAATGCATGTCTATTTAAAGAGTTCAAAAGTCATCAGTCATCAGAACCTCATACTCTCTAAATACTTAACAATCATAAATAATAAGCAATCATAAAACTAATTTTAAAAGAAGAAGAAATCTTTTTTTAAATCTGTCTTTAATAATTTACCTTGCAAAATAAATGTGTTTTCTCCATTTTTCTGTTTGGAGGTAAATTCTGTCTGTCCCTCAGGACCAAAAGGCCTTGATGAATGAATATAAATGAGCAATATATCCTGATAAAATATAAAAAGAAAAGATCATACTCCTGTTTAAAAGACAGAGGAATTATATTTGTTTGCTTGAAGTTGCCTGTTCAATGTAACACTCAGAGTAAAATGCCCAACAAGTGGCATCAATATAGGCTGGCAGGCAGAAACCAGAAAAAGCAGCTAAGAGATGATAAATTAGACATCACCCTGCTGCTTAAGTTTACCTTTTTAGTATACAGAGAAGAGATATCTCAAATGGCAGAAAAGAGAAGCCCAATTACATTTATTCAAGCAAATCCTAAGGTGCAGAAGTGTTAAAACAGCTACAATGTTACTGGGTGTTTGGTATGTGCTAGGCATGACGATAAACACATTGATATGAATTATTTCGCATAGCCCACACAGTTACCTTTAAGGGGATCATCACTGTCACTATTTTAAAGAAACACACAACCAGCAAGCAGAGGGACTGGAACTTGAATTCGTAAAATCTGGCTCCAAAACTCTTGGTCTCCTGTACCACATAATATTGCCTCATGATATTGCATGGGGCTGGAGACATGGCTTAGAGGTTCAGAGCAAATATTGCTCTTAGGACCCAAGTTGGGTTCCCAGCACCCATGTCAGGCCGCCAAACAACTGCCTACAATTTCGGCTCCACGGAATCTCATGCCCTCTTGTAGTTACCTCTGTCATTGCCCTCGCATGCATAAACCCACATACACACACATATACACACAATTTTAAAACTTTTTGGAAAAAAAGGGGGTGGGGAGTCAATGTCATTGCAAACAAAAGGTATTTTAACCTGGCTTCACACTACTTTGAAGTTATACAAATCTAATAACCAACATTTTTTTTTAATCCACAGTGTTTTTAACTAATGTCCAAGTCATAGTTGATGAGCTATTTATTACACCATTAGTTAGTTGTATTACATGTTGTTGCAACTATCCGTGACTTTTTTTCTATAGAGAAATATTGATGTTCTAGGACAGATTTCCACAATTGCAGACCGAATCTTATTATGGCTAAGGCCAAAGATGCATGTTCAAACATTAACGTCCGTGTATCATACTTGCTTAACCATAGAGCCTCCGCCTCACACAAGATCTTATACTGCGGAGGATCCCCACCCTGTCTTTGTGAGGTAAAAACTTGAGGAGAGAGCAGACACGGAAACACAGAAAACTTCCACAATATGATAACAAATGATCTAACAGCCGTACAGCTGAAGGCATGGGCAAGATTCCCAGCCACTGTCTCCATCTTAGTGGAACAACCATTTGATTGACCATTTGGAAACCTCTCCACCTTTCATCCGATTACGCTGGGGTCTGCTTTCTCTCCTCAGATTGCTTTCTCTCCTCAGGGGCGGCCTAACCCTTTCCTCAGCATGTCACGCCTCTCCAGCTCTGTCACCTGAGGGTCCTACTGCTGTCCTCCAACCCCAGGTCTCTGAACTGTCCCACCATCGCCCTTGCGTCCTCCACCCTGGCATCAAGTCTTCTCAGGAAACGCTCTAGCTTCGCCCCTTACCGCTCTCCCTCCCGGAGAGGCCCCGCCCCCTAGATCACCTGATCAGCCCGAAGCTCCGCCCATGGAACTGCCTTGAGGGGCCAGGCGTCCTCCCAGGCTTTCCGGGTCAGCCGCTGAGCGGGCGAGCATCTGCCTCCTGGGCGCCTCCCGGGAAGCGCTGAGGCGGCGCGCGCATCCCCACACCTCACAAGGGCCTGTGACCTCACCCGATCCAACCGAAGCCGCCCCAGCTGCCTCCTGCTCAGCCTTCTCATTCTCTGGGGCTCTCTGTCCCCGACTTCAGGTTTGGCTTCCATCCTCCCTTCTAGGACCTTCCAGGCCTCCTGTTCTCCGGTTCACAGCAATTCAAGCCATTCTTAAATTAGGCCCAGCTGCTTTCCTTGTGGTGAGGTTTGAGTCCGGTTTGGGGGGGGGGGGGGGTCTTCCTGTAGATGAAATGATGCCAGCAGGAAGACACAATGATGATGGCTTCTGTCGTTATTGTATCCCCAAAGGATACAAATCCAGTTCTGTGGATATAAACATTTTTTAGGCCATACTAAAGTCTGCGAAGTAAAGAATGTTTTGGAAATACTCTTCTCCAAAAGTCTGTGACAGTCTTAAAACAAAACACCACAACAAAAATTTTATTCCATGTTTTCACTTTTTAGGGGGAATGTGGTACACATGCCATCGCGTACATGTGGAGATCAGAAAAGGATTTAAGGAGTAGGTTCTTTCCATCATGTGGGTTTCAAGTATTGAACCATGCTACCAGGTTTGGCTGCACACACCTTTACTCTCTGAGCCATCTAGCTGGCCTTCAAGCATCTTACCTTTATGAATAGCTCAGTAGATTTGTTCATATTGTTAACCCAAACTGATTTCTCCCTTCTCTACATTGGGGTGAACAGCACAGGTCTTGAATAGATGAATACAATTCAAATTCTGCCATTATTGTTTGCAGTGAACAAATTTCTTATGCTCTTTTGGTTTTTTTATCCACAAGAATTTAAAAATGGCACCTGTAGTGCTTAGCAAATGTTGCAGGATTCATTCCTTGAGTAACACTCATTCCTGTCTTTAAATGCTGCTTTGTAATCATTTAGTTATTTATTTTTAAATTAACAGCTCATGAATTAACAATTCATAGCTACTTTGTTACAAGGTAAGGTGTGCTTTAATGTATATACTGACAATAAAATAATTGAATCAAGCTTGTTAACATAGTCATCATTTACATTTTGAAATTTACTCCCAATTTTTACAAAAATACATAATAGTAACTGAATACATAAAATCGTAACAATGCTAGACAATAGATTTCAAGTTGTGTCCCTTTTTATCTAGTAGAAACTTTGTACTGTAGTGATATGTAAGGTAAAGGCTTTGTGTCTAGCTTTGAGAGAAATGTTTCCACAAAGCCTTTGTGATGTTTTGGTTAATTGATAGAGGCTGAAAAATGGTTCTGAGACTGTCTAAACCTTGAAGAAATGTTGTCTCTCTGAAGTCTGCACTTGGTGCTATGTGAGAGCTTGCAACTGTACTAACCTTGGTCCTGAGACTCCTGGCAAACCTGGAGTTCTTAGTCATAATCAAAAGGGACTGAGATTTGTGTGGCTTGTCTGCTCACATGGGCAGCAAGAGCAAGGTGACTTTGGTAGTTGAATCCTTTCCCAGCCCCTATCAGTTAACCTTGTGTATGTCTGAATAAAGTAACTGGAGTGAACTAGCTAGGTACCCCTCTGCCCCTTCAGAAAATGAAGGCTTAGCATCTTGGTGATTCTCTACTGCAGCACCTACAACCCTACAACAGTCGAACAGTGGTGTATCCTTTGAGCTATATCCCTGTTCCTACTCAGTCTCACTCTCTGACAGACAATTCAAGACATCAATTATTATATTCTACATACATCATGCAGTGTTTGTCCTGGGCCTGATTTAGTTCTTGTAGCAAAATGCCTATCCATTTTGTTCATGTTGTTACATTATAGGATTTCCTATTTTAAGGTTAAAATAATCTTTAGCTGTGAATGTATGCATTTTCCTTATCCATTCATCCACACTTCTGCTGTCATATCTTGGCAGTCATGAATAATACAATAATAAACATGGCTGTGTGGCTGTTTTTGATATACTGATTTGTGTTCCCCTGGGATTGCTAGATCATATTGTAATAACTATACTTGTTTTTGTTTAAAAAAAAAAAAAAAAAAACCTCCATACTTTTTCCATAACAGCTATAGTAACTTACATTCCCACCAACAGTATACAAAAATGCTTGTATACTTTATGTTGCTGTGACAAAAACCAAATGAATCCTGAGAAGGAAGGGGTTTATATGCCTTACACTTTCACTTCATGCTCCATTGTTGATGGGAGTCATGGCAGGAACCTGGAAGCAGGGCCTGAAGCCAAGACCATGTAGGAAGCTGCTAACCTGCCTGCTTCCCCATGGGCTCATTCAGTTACCTCTCCTATGTTACTCCAAACATCTGCTCAAAGGTGGCATGGCCCACAGTGGGCTAGGCCCTCCTCTGTCAATTAAGTGATCAAGAAAATGCCCCCACAGACATGCCTATAGGCCAACCGGATGGCGGCAGTCCCCCATTGATGATTGCCTCTTCCCAGGTATCTCTACTTGATGCCAAATTGATAAAATCTTCCCATCCTACCATCCTCATCAACACTTAACCATTTGCCTTTTTGTAATATGTGTTCTAACAAATATGAAGTGATAGCTCACTGTTTTCTATTTTATGTTTTCCCCTAATGAGGTACGATGTTAAGTATTTCTTGGCTGTCTGTCAGCCTGTCTGCTTTCCAGGAAATGTTTAAGAGTTGGTAAACTCTTTTTCTCAACATGAAAAGATCTAGTTTTTTATTGTTTATTAAACGTGTCCTTCAACAACTTCATACACATACATAGTGCATTCTGATGCCTTCCACCCCCCAAACTCCTCTTAATCCCCCTCCCACCTCCATCCACACCCTCAGGTCCCTTTCCTGTCCTTTGATTGTACGGCCCAGCTAGTTCAGCCAAGGCCTGAGATGGAGCCTGAAGGCTCCCCAGGACCTCTGTTTTTACTGGATTGTTTTCTCTCTTGCTATTGAGTTGTTGGGGCTGCTTATATATTTTGAATATGAAGCCCTTATCAGATGTGTGTCTTACAAATACTTTCCCACTTTTCAGGCTGTATCTTAACCATTGCTTTCTCTGAAAGACTCTCTCAGCTGCTGATATGTGTCTTTCCTGCTTTTGTTACCTTTGCTTTCATGGTCAAGTAGAAAATTTTGCCCAGGCCAATGTCATGGAACTTCCTGTTCTCTTCTAGATGTTTTACAGCTTCTAATCTACTTACAGGTATTTCATCCATTTTCAGTTAGTTTTTTTTATATGTTATAAGGGCCCAATTCCTTTCTCTGGTATATAGATAATGTTGTATATTTGTTGTATGAGGTTTCTGGCCCAGACTTTGAGGCCTAGCCTCAATGTTCGGACCCACAGACCCTCAGATCCCCAGACCCAAAGAACCCACAGCAGACCCACAGAGACACAGGGACACTTACATTAATTGTACGCTGATTGACCTGGGGTCCAGGCATATAACTTGCTAACTCTTTACCCTTAAACTAACCCATGATTCTTATCCTGTTTAGCCATGAGGCTCATTACCTTTTCTCAGGCAGCATTTCAGCTTCTTTCCTCTGCATCTGCTGGCTTCTCTGTAGCATTTCTGCTCTGTTCTTCCTGTTCCCAGTTTTCTCCCAGTCTAGTATCTCAGCCCACACTTCCTGTCTGCCTTCAGCCAATCAGCATTTTTATTAAACTAGTAGGTGGGACAATTATTTACAATGTAACATAATCCCCCAACATAGATATCCACTTTTCTCAGCAGCGTATATGGAAGAGATTGCCATCTCCCTATTGTGTATTCTGGGACTTTTTATTAAAAACCAATTAGCTTCTATGGAATCATAAAATCTTTATTAGCAGAAGCCCACAGTAAAGAACATTGCTTAAAGAGATTTGTGAGACTAACTTTATTTGCATGTGCTGGAACTCAGTAAGATTTAAATGAGACTAACATTTTTTTTCCAAGAATTTTTTTTTGGGGAACACTTAAAAGGAAATATACACTCAAGAAAAGGAGCTGAACCTGGTGATATATGCTGTGTACCAGCACTTGGGAAGCAGAGACTTCATGGATTTCCATGAATTACATAGTAAGACTTGTCTCCAAAAACAAAACTGCAAAAAAGATCTGGGAAGATGGCTTGCTCAGGAAAACACTTGCCTCACAAACAGGAGGACTTGAGTTTGATCCCCAGAACATACATTGAAACGCAGGTGTGATGGCACACTTTTGGAGATGGAGGCAGATCCCTAGGCTCACTGCCTCACCAACCTAGGTTTACTGGAGTTCAGATTGGGGTTTTGTACTTGAGTGGCTTATATAAGGAATTAGAGCTGGGAAACATAATCTGCTCCTGTGTCTACATAGAGGATACAAGTTGATGCTATAATGGGGAAAGACTTTGGGGATATTGGAGGGTGAGTTTATTTTACATATGGGGAAACTAAACATAATTTGTGGCCAGAGGCTAGTCAGTGGTGGTTTTAGACTATATCCACAAATACGTATTGCTGTTTAAAACAATTTCCCACAAATTTAGTGGCTTAAACAACACAAATTTGTTATCTAAGATTTCTAGAAGTCAGAAGTCTAAAATGGGCCTTACAGGGATAAAATCAAAGGGGGTAGTTCTTCTGGAAGATATGGCTCCAGGCTCTAGGCCAGTGGTTCCCAACCTTCCTAATACTGCAACTCTTTAATCCAGTCCGTTGGGTTGTGACCCCCTCCACATAAAATTACTATCATTGCTACTTTTGTAGCAATGTACGTAATGGTATTTTTTTCTCATATTAGGAATTGTAATGTAAATATCCAATGTTCAGGCTGATATGCAACCCCTGTGAAAGGGTCAGTACACACACACACATATACACACCCTACCACTACCCCCACCACCAACCACCACCCCCAGAAAGGGTCTTGACCCACAGGTTCCTCTGGTCCAGGCTATCCACATTGACTGTATGGCCAATTCATTCTGACCTACCTTTGTCTTCAGATTTCCTATTCTGTCCCTCTTTGGGTGTCAGGACTCTTTTAAGTACTTTCCAGAAAATTTTATTTCAAGATCCTGAATTCTATCAAAGCCCTTTATTGCATGTAACAGCCACAGGCTCCACTATTATATGTGGATCTTTGGGGAAGGAGAGACAACAGCCCTGCCCATAAAAGATGGAAGCTGCTCAAGAGGTGGCGTTGTTCCATACTCAATTGAACGCTGGTTAGTTCAGTGAGCTGCTTACATACTTAATAGCTAGCATATGGCTTTTATAACGTGACATTATAAAACTAAGTTATAGAAGTTGTTGTGACTTCTTCCCTAGCTCTTGGTTACTTACTCTGAGAAAAGTCAAAAAGCAGTCCCGTGGAGGTATCCCACTGGTAAGGAATGCCCGTCACCACCATCATCACGGACTCACTAAGGCCATGTGACTAAGTCCTCAGATCTTCAGCTCTTTTGAGCTGGCAGGTGACTGGAGTCCTAGCTAGTAGTTTGAACTCAACATCATGAGACTCGGAGCCTGAACCACTAGTGAAAGCCGGTCCTGAATTCATGAGTCCAGAAGCTGGACAGCAGTATTTTTAAGTTGTTATGTATAAGCACCATCCCCTAGGTCACTTCCTGATCCATCATGGCTGCTTTGCTTCTGTTTCTTCTCTCTCCCAACCAAGGGAAAGAAAGGGGAAAGCCATGCTTGTCCTCTTAAATGGTGTTCCTAAAAGTCATCTTTTGCATCTAATTATCTAGATGGGCCTGGATGGAACATCTAGCTCAGAGTCCAAGGAAAAGTGTAAGACTGAGGAAAAACTTTCTTGATGACGATTACAGTTGTCTGAAAATACTAAGTCCAGCCCACACCCATCGACATTTTCCCATTTGCCATCCAAGTGATGTTTACACACCCATCATTGACCCATCCAGATCCTTCCAATTGTGCATTAGTCACAGGAAAACCCAGTAATATATTGTGTAAAACAATCATGGAACTTTTTTCTTAAATTCTTTTAGAGTAGCCAAGGATGTAGCTGAGTCTAGAGTTTGTTTACAATGTCTAAAGCTCTGGGTTCAAATCCCAGCACTCAAGAGGTGAAGGTTGGAGGATCAGAAGTTCAAAGTCATCCTAGGTTATATAGTGATTTCAGAGAGGCTGGAAAACTGTCCCCAAAACAAGAAACAGTTGTGGGGCTGGACACGTGATCAAGAAGGAAGTGCACTCCTGCCTTGCCGCCTCCTGCTTTTGTCCTGACCAGGCCCCTTGCCTTTGGCTGATGCCACCCACATTCAAAGTGAGCCTTTCCCTGTTTGCTGTGATGGTTAATGTTTGTTATTAATTTGACCAGATCTGAATTCAACTAAAATCTGCTTTGGGTAGCTGTGGTGATAGGTTACATATTTAATAAAAACCAGTCTGAAATATCAGAGAAGAGATCCACCCACAGTCAACTCAGGAGGATCAGAGAGTGGTAATTTACACCTTTAATCCCACAACAGGGAATATCTAGGAGTGGTGACCTACACCCTTAATTCCAGCAGATCTGAGTTTGAGGCCAACTTGGTTTACAGAGGGAGTTCCAGGCTCCCAGGCAGGCAGTGGTCGTGCCAAGCATAATCACATAACTCCAGAGACAGAGATCTTTCTGTGTTTCTATAAGTTCAAGGCTAACTACCAAATAGTAGTAGCCCACGCCTTTGATCTTAACCTGGATGTGAAACAACTGGGTGAAGAGGGTATTTAAGGCAGGTGTAGGAAGACAGAGCAGGCAGTAGAAGCCAGAGGAACAGGCTGAGGAAGCTGGAAGACAGCTGGGTGAGATCTGACTGTGGGGTTTACTCTCTTTGATATCTTAGCCTTTCCCTCAGATCTGGCTACGACTTTCCTTTAACACAACCAGAATTCATGCAACAGGTGGCCTTGCAAACCTGCCTCTCAGAAGGATTAGCTAAGGGAGAGGGCCTCCCCTAATGTGGGTGGCACTTCCTCATTTGCCCAGAAATGAAATTGAAAAGAAAAACTGTAGCTGTTTGCCCACTTTTTTCCTTTGCTGGTGAGCGTGTCCACCTGCTTGCTGCCAATGCTGCTGCCATCCTTCACTGACCTCAGAACCTCCAGTGTGAACTGAAGACCAGCAGCTCTCCAGGCCTCCCGCACCAGATAATACATTGCTGCAGAGGCATCTGTCTTCATGGGCTGAGCAACTATTGGGTGTTCTCGGCCTTTCCAGTGTGCAGCCACTCGTGGCCTACCCAGAATGTATTGTGTGAGCCATCCTAATAAATCCTTTTCATAATATATATTCATTCTGTAAATTCGCTCCCTCTAGTCCAGTGATTCTCAGCCTCTGGGTCTTGACCCTTTTAGGTCAAACAACCTTTTCACAGAAGTCACCTAAGCCCATCGGAAAACACAGACATTTACATTATAATAACAGTAGCAAGATTACAGTTATGAGGTAGCAACAAAAATAATTTTATGGTTGGGGTCCCTACAATATGAGGAGGAATATTAGGGTTCATGGCATAGGAAGGTTGAGAACCACTGCTCTAGACAATCCTAACACAGTTGCTGCTCCACATGCCAATCACCTTGAGGTGTGGACTGTAAAGATAATATGAAGTTTCATATAGAAATGAGGACTTTGTTGGAAATGGGACTGGAAACCATTCATGTTACGTCCTGGCATACACAGACACACACACACACACAATCATGTTCACATGTTGTCCATTCCCCTCTAAGACATTGTATGAGGCTGAATCTGAAGGTGATTATCAAATGGAGATAATTTCAAGGCAGTAAAACACACAGGTGGCATCATGGATGTCATCAGCCCTGAGCTAAGTTTTCAGAGAGAACTGGAGGAAGAAGCAGAGGCATAAACTTATCTGAAAGACTTTACTTTGAGAAGAGAGACTGCTCTATTGCACAGGACCTTGTAGAGAAGTTTCTCCATACTCTATTCCTGAAGCATTGGCATTCCTCATGTTAAACTGGTTTTCCAGATATGCAAAATGCAAACATTCTGAACTCAAGAAGGCTTCCTTTATATTTGAAGAGAAGGCAGTGTGTGGCAGGGTCAGAACCCTGGAGGTAGTAATGCACACAACAAAAAAACCAAAGTTGCAGTGGAGACTCTGGGGTGTTGCAGAAGGCAGAACATCAACTCTTCTGAAGAAATCTGTAGGCAGTATGCAGACCCAGACTACTAGAAGAGCCAATGGGCTTCAAAGGACAGGCCATAGGGACGGGGCTGCCCATCTCTTCATAGCTCACAACACCCCAGATGTAGTACACAGAGCTACCGAATGGTTTGCCACGCAGGACAAAAGTCATGTTTTAGTTTCACTCTGTGTTCCAATTACCCTATTTAAATTGTTTTTTTTTTTTTTTTAATTTTGGGGGAAAAGGATGTATGATGTGTGGATAGACATAGGCTACAGTACATGTGGAGGTCAGAAGACAGTTTTGTGGAGTTGGTTCTCTCTGCCTACCTTTGGGTTCCAGGGATTGAACTCAGGTCCTCAGGCTTACACTTGCAAGTACTTTAGTTACTGAAACCATCACACTGGTACCCACTGTTTTTAAAGCAGGCCCCTCATTTGTTGATTTTGTTTTCACAGAGGTCCCAAGCTTAGAACTTCTTCAGAGGTGACTTTAGACTTGCACAGTAAAACTGCTGATACTGTGGAGACCCTTGAAAAAGGACTAACTGAATTTTTCATTAGAAGATAGGCATAAGCCTCTGAGGGCCGAATGTTAGGGTTTGAATACAAAATACCCTGCCTTGTAATATAAAGTTCCTGACCTGCCCTTTCCAGCCTAGACCGGAAGTTTAGACCCACTTACACCCTCGCTGCCACTTAGCCCCAAATGATTACACAGAAGCTTACATTAGTTTCATGCTGATCGGCCTATAGCTCAGGTATATTGCTAGCTAGCACTCTCATCTTAACCCATTTCCATTAATCTGTTTAGTCATGTGGCTTGGTACCTTTTCTCAGAGCAGCATCCTATTCTCCTTTCCTCTGCATCTGCTGGCATCTCTATCTGAGTCCTCCTCTTCCCAGAGTTTTCTTAGTCTGATAGCCTCACCCACACTTCCTGTCTGCCTTTTGGCCAATCAGCCAGTAGAAGGGACAAATATTTACAATGTACCAGAACATAATCCCATTACATTTCCCCCTTTTTTTCTTTTTAAAACAAGAACCCCAAATCAAATTGCCTTTGCATAGATTTTTTTTCCCACCATTATCTGTAACAACTTGTAGCCAACAAAGAGAAACATCCATAATCTATTTTTGGAAATGTGAGCATAGTTCTCTAGGTTACTTCCTGCTCAAATGGGGGCACTAGTAATCTTATGGGGACCTGAAGAAAAATTTAGGATTATGGACAAGTCTTGGATGCAGGGCTCAGAGGAAACTGCAATAGGGTGCTCTGAAATGTTGGATCACCTGGGTCATCCGTTTCCATTGGAGACTTGGGGAGGTGGGGGGGGGTCCTCCTTGATCAAACCTGGTTTTTCTTTACTCAGAATTAATCCACAGCCAATCATTTTCTGTGTAAATAAAAATAAAACCTCTTCTCCAAAGTATCATATCTTTTGATTTCAATTTTAAAGTCAACTCATTTACCAAATATATAAGTTTGATTAATCCAGCAGGATTTATAATCAAATGTCTTTTAGCAGCTTTTACTACTTCATTTGCAGTCTAAATACTTAAAGACAAGACAATAACAAACAGTATCCAGACACTCTATAAATTCCATCTTTATGTGGATCATTTTTTTACTCTTTCTTTTTTAAGGACTGTTTTTCCCTTTTTCTTTTCTCTCTCAAGTCTGTGTATATTTTTAAATATGCTGTCAAGTATTTGGAGTTTTTTTTTTTTTTTATCTGTCTCTACTGTATATTTCTTATCTCTTATCTTTTTCTGTTTCTGACCACTCCTTTGCTTGGCTAGGGTAGCTGACTCCACCCAGCTTCCTCTCTCTCTTTGTTTGTGCCTTTACCCTTAATCTGATAAAGTGTGACTAGGATTAAAGGCTTCACTAGCGTGGCTGGCTGGCTCCACCCGGTCCCTAGTCTGATGTGGGAATGTCTTTCTGTATGCTGTGAATATCAATCTTTAAATAAAGGAGCTGTTTTGGCCCATGACAGGCATCATAGAAGAAGTAGGTGGGGAATCAGAATAGGTAGGAGAGGAAGGGCAGAGTCAGAGACAGACTGAGCCAGCCACCAAAGAAGAAAAATGTAAGGAACACAGGTGAGCCACGGGCCACATAGCAAGACAGATTAATGGAAATAGGTTGAATTAAAATGAAATAGCTAACCAGAAATGTGCCTGAGCCATAGGCCAAACAGCATGAAATTAATATAAACATCTTAATCATTTTTGGGAGAAAAAGCCGTGGTGGGTGGCTAAGGGGTCTGGGACTGCAGGTCTGTGGGTCTGGACCTCTGGCCGCCCAGGGCCAAGAAATCTTAATATAACACTAGTCTAACTTCACAGAGAGTTTAGCTTTTTAGCAGAAGTACTGGCAGGAGACATAATTACTACTCCCAGAAATTTTAGCGTCCATATAATCATCAAGTAAAGCACTGTCATTGGCTGCTCATGAACTCCATTTAAGTATTTGGCTGCAGGGCCTTTGAAAAGACTCACAAGTGTTTTGGCACTAACATGGAGTCAGGAAGCCTCTTGTTAAAAAGCCACACCTCTGCTTGCCTCCAGCAAACAGCTGACCGTCAAAAATTCTGCTACTAAGAAGCCATCTTGGACTCTGTTCCCTTTAGGCCCATATAAACAGAAACCATAAATCCATCTTATGCAGCTGTTGCTTACATCAAGGCTCCTGTGAGACGTCAAGAACCCACCTTGTTGCAGCTTAAGCTCCACGCAGCAAATCCGCCATTTTGTAATTCAAACACAGTCTCTGTACCACAGCTCCTTGAGAGACACAAGTCAGAAGCTGCTTTTGGCTCAGCTTCTGTGCTCTAGAATCCCCTATAAGCTTTCTCCGACTTTGTATGGGTGTATATGACCCACATTAGTGCACCATTTGTAATATGAAGTTTCTGGCCTAGTCCCAAAGTTTTCGACCCACCCCCAGCCTCTTGCCACTTAGTCCCAAATAATCACACAGAAGCTTACACTGACTTCATGCTGATCGGCCTATTGCTCAGGTATATTGCTAGCTAGCTCTCTCATCTTAACCCATTTCCGTTAATCTGTTTAGCCATGTGGCTTGGTACCTTTTCTCTGAGCAGCATCCTATTCTCCTTTCCTCTGCATCTGCTGGCATCTCTGACTTTACCTCTTCCTGGAGTTTCCTTAGTCTGATAGCCCCACCCACACTTCCTATCTGCCTTTTGACCAATTAGCATTTTATTAAACCAGTAGGAGGGACAAATATTTACAGTGTACCAGAACATAATCCCACTACACTGCCCCATGCACACATGCAAATACTAATACCTCCTTTGTCCCAGACTCATCCCCACTGTGATGATCAGAGGGGATTTAAGGAGGTGTGCGGTGGGATGGTCTATGTGCTGTGGATATGTGTTCCTACCATTGATTAATAAAGAAGGTTTTTTGGCCTATGGTAAGATAGCTTATAGCCAGGTGGGAAATCCAAGCAGAGAAACAGGAGAAGGGCAAAGTCTGAGAGAGACATAGTCTAAGCACCCAAGAAGCAAAATGGAAAAGTACTGGTAAGCCACCAGCCATGTGGCAATACATAGATTAGTAGAAACGGATTGATTTAAGATGCAAGAGCTAGCTAGTAATAGCCCGAGACTTAGTCCAAAGAGTTTATAATTATTATAAGCCTCTGTGTGTTTATTTGGAATCAATAGGCTGCAGGACACAACCTTCTGGCTACAGAAGTGTTGGGATCATAAAGGCTCTGGCTTTAATCAACAGATTGACATTATATTTGTATCAAATAATTTGATGGCATTGAGGTGATGAAAGCTAAGATACGGGCCTGGTGGAGCAAGCAGGTCACTGGAGGTATATGCCTTTGAAAGGCCATCTCAGCCTCGGCTCTTCATTTTTTTCTGTTTACCATAAACAGTCTCCACCATGCCCCTTCCAGCACAGTGTTTCTGTCTTACCTAAAAGCAATGGATCCAAGAAACCATGTATTGAAACCTCAAAAATGACCTAAAATAACTCTTTCCTCTTATATCTTTATTGTGTTTGTCACAGAACCAATGACACAAAAATTCCATCCCCAGACATTTAGTTGCCAAATATCTAAATGTAAGTAAGACACAGTGACACTAACAAGACCTCAGACAAGATTGGACACATTTAGGGTTGCACAGCTGTAGACAAATTCCACAGGATTTCAACATTAAATGATTGTCTACATATTTTTGTGATGTTGTATATTGTATTGCCAAAAAACATTTTTTTAATTTATGTGTATGACTGTTTGGCCTATATGTATGTTTGTACCCTGCATTCATGCCTGGTGCCTGAGGAGGACCAAAGAGGACATCAGAACCTCTAGGGCTGGAGTTATAAACAGTTGTGAGCCACCATGTCAGTGCTGGGAATTAAGCCCTGATCCTCTGGAATAACAGTGGGTTCTCTGGACCACTGAAGCATCTCCATCCCCAAATGTTTCTTTTTTTTTTTTTTTTTTTTTTTAAAGATTTGGAGGGGGAAGTGTCTCGCTGTGTACCCCTGGTGGTCTGGAACTTAGAGATCTGTCCTTCTTTGTCTCCCAAGTGCTGGGATTGGAGGCATGTATTACCAGGCCCTCATATGACTTTTAAAATTATGCACTGGGAGGGAAATGTGTGCCCTTGAGTGCAGATGCTCACAGACTCCGGAAGATGGCATCCGATCCTCAGAAGTCAGAGTTACAGGCGGTTGAGTGGCTCTATGTGAGTGCTGGAACTGAATTTGGGTCTTCTTCGAGAGCAATTACAGATTCTTAACCACTGAGTCATTTCTCCAGACCCCCCCCCCATGTTCATTATATAAGGAAATTATGAGGCAAAGCAAAAGATTATTATAGTCAAGTATCCTTATACTTGTTGTTTTTCAGAAACCCAGGTCTATTGATTCTTTTAGGTTTTGTTGTTTCTGTTCTGTTTATTTATTTTTAAAGAAATTTTAAAGAAACTCAAGAATTCCAAGATCAAAATGGGTCAAATGTCAATTTTCCGGGCTGGCTCGGTGAGTACAAGCGCTTGCCACCAAACCCTGAGTTCAATCCTCAGGACCCACTTGATGGGAGGAGAGACCCAACTCTCACCAGGTTATCTTCTAAACTCACACACGCATGCACGAACACACACACAAACACACATACATTTTTAAAATAAATGTTTAGAGAGATTTTTCATGTGAATGAATATCTGGATTTCTGAACCCGCCCACCAGTGAATGTCTACCATATAGTAAGTGAACTAATGATAAGCTTGTATGTCTGGATACACACGTATCATCAATGGCTACGAAGTATCCTAAGTTAGTTATTTTCAAACAAGCATTCAGCAGAATCACTGGGATGGCGCTATAAAACAGATTTCTGGGCTCCACCCTCCAATGTTTTGAAATTCCCTCCATTTATTGAAAATAGATCATTTTCTTATATATCCTGATTAGAGCGTCCCCTCCCTCCCTCCAGTTCCTCCCCACCACCCATCTCATCCAGATCTACCCTCTTTCGGTCTTTAGAAAAGAACAGGTTTCTTAGTGATAATAATAAAATACAGCAAAATAAAAGAAAACTATCACATTGATGTTGGACAAGACAAACCAACGGAAGGAAAAGAGCCCAAGAGGAGGCACAAGAGTCAGAGACCCACTGGTTCCCACACTCAGGAGTCCATATAAACCCTCCCTGGAGGGCCTACCATAGATGCAGAGGACCTGGAATAGACCCGGTGAAGGCTGTGCACGCTGCTCCAGTCTCTGAGCTCATGCTGATTCAGAGCACTTTTTTCCTTGGTGTCCTTCATCCTCTCTGGCTCTTACATTCTCTCTGCCTCCTCTTCCTCGGGATCCCTTAAGCTCTGAGAGGAAGGGATTTGATAGCTGAATGTTCCATGGTCTCTCACCATGTAATGTCTGGCTGTGGGTCTCTGTATTCATTACCATCCCCTTAGATTTTTTTATATATGACAGTGATCGCATAAGACTATAATAGTTGAAGTTTCTTATCACTTAGTGACATCATAGCTATCATGTAATATATAAGTGTGTAAATGAACCTGTTGCTGCCAAAGTATAAAGCATACAGTTGTATACAGTATATTATATTTGATAGTAGCTATGTTTCTTTCTAGTTATGTATTTAAGCCATACTATAACCACAAATCTCCATCAACTGTTAAAGAAAGCTATATTTTATTTAGGGAGTTTTGAGGGGAAACTCATGGATACAAGCGATAAAACAGTCGTGCAGTTCCTGGAAGGCTGGGCTGGTCCACAAAGCACAGCGGGTCAGGTCCTCCATCCAAGAGCGAACCAGAAGGGGCTCTTTGTATGTGCTCCGTGATCTTAAGCTGCTCTTCAACCACACCCCTCATGCTATAGCCTCAACGGTCATAGGTGAATCCCAGATCTACACTGGCCAAGAGGCCACGCCTCTAGATCAAGGTGATGGTACCTGCTCTCCACTACACCATACTATGTTTCAATCATTATTCTAGTGTATACTCCTTCTATTTCCTTATTTTAAGGTTTACTGAAAAAAAGTATGTCTTGTTCCCCTGGAAGCAGTCTCTTATCTTTTGTTTACCATGTCTCATGTCTGTACCACTAGGCCTTCTGAGGTGACTCACTTGTTATGTCCATAGTCCCACAGCCACTGAACTACTTGACATTTCTCAAAACAGATGACTGTAGTTTGGAATAAGACTTGTCAACTTTCATTTCTTTGTGTTTGTATGAGTGTCTGTTTGTCTGTCTGTCTGTCTGTATGTATGTATGTATGTATATATGTATGTAAGTACATGTGTGTGCAGGTTCCCGTGGAAGCTAGAAAGGGATCCTCTGGAGCTGGGACTTCAGGTGGTTGAAACTGAACTCAAGTCCTCTGAGAGAGCAGAAATCACTCCTAACCACCCAGCCAGCCCCTCAACTTCACTTTTTTCAACTTTGTAGGTGATACTGCTATTGTTGGTCCTGGGACCACACTGTGTCATCAGCCATTTTAAGTATTAGTTATGTTTATAAATAGTCCTGAAAATAATATGCCTTCAAGCATTCACTGGTTTATGATTCCCAAAAAAGCCTAGCTATGTTGAAAGTCTATTCTGTTTTGGTTTTGAAAGTTCCTAAATAATCCCCAATTTAGGAAAAACAAAACCTTCAAAAGTAATGTTCTTCTCATTCTGAAAATACCAAAGTTCTGGATTCTGAAGGTCTGTTTCCCATAGTAGTCGCCGTTCTGATACATTTGGAAGCAGTGACATTCTTTGCACCCAGAGAAAACAAAAATAACAACACAGGAAGCTTGCCAGTAGCCTTAGACCAATTCTTTTGGAAAGCACTTTTAATTCCATTACACAACTCAGAGGAGATTATGAGGAAATCAGGAAGGTGCCTAAGTAACTTCAACCAGAAATTGACAAAGGGAAATATCTTGATGTGGACAGCTTCAGAATAGCTGGGAGATAAACAACCAACTCCAAATGGAACAATATATCAGGCAGGCATGTTCATTTCCTATGGTTCTCAGACAGACAGGCAGAAATTACCTGTAAAAGAACAGGCACAAGCCCTCTGTGCTGTGTTGCTCAATGTCAGAACAATTTTAGATGGTCACCCCTCATGATACCAGAAAGACTATTCCTCGGCCTTTGGTGAGAACAGCTCCAGGTATTCCCATGCACTGATGAGCACTGCTGATCATCAGGAAACACACGCATCGTTCCAGAAATCCTTTTAGTACATTTTCTTCCTCATCTAAACAGTCTTCTCTAAAGAAAACCCCTCTACTCTCATGGACTCTGCCTAGATCTGTGACCATCCTTCACAGTCCCTCATTTATCCCTCTACCATATTCCTAACTCCTAATCCTAAAGTAACCCAAAGACAGGACAGGACAGGACAGGACAGTCATTGGCTTATTCCTATTCTCAACACAAACACCTGGATCAGTCACTCTTTACTGATGGTCTTCCCTGATACAAAGATTTGAGTGTATGCAGAGTGAACAGAAAATAATTAATTGTATGATAACTAAGTGCTACATTGGATGCACTCATTAACGAATGACATTGGATGCACCCATTAACGAATGATGCAGGGATTCTGAGAAAGAATGAGATTCACTGAGATGTTAGGAGAATGACATCTGCTTTTGTAAAAGCCACGGGATTCAGATCTCAAAACTGAAAGAAAACACTAGCAACAGCAACTCACACACACACACACACACACTGTTTTCAGTGCTGAGAATCAAACCCAGGATGTTCCATAAGCATTCTACACTGAGAATATCCCAGCCCCCTTATACACACATACACAGTCTTGGCTGCATGCTTAATGCCATATTTAATCTCAGCATCTTAGGATGTTAATGCTAAAGCCGGGTATATGACTCAGTTGACAATGTTCTTGCCTAGTATATGTTACGTCTTGGGTTCTATTCCCAGCACCTCAAAAACCAGGCACGATAGCACATGCCCATAATTCTAGCACCTGAGAGATGGAGGCAAAGAGGATCAGAAGTTCAAGTCAACCTTGGCTACCCAGAAAGTTCAAAGCCATCGTGGGCTGTTACATGAGACCCTGTCTTTCAAAAAAGTTAAAAGAATACACTTGAAATAGACCTTCCAAATAGCCGGTCCAAACTCATTATTTCTCAAACTAGAAGACTGAAACTCCAGAGAAAGAAAGTAGCTTTCTTGTAACATTAAAAAATAATAATAATTTAGCTGCAACCCTGAGGCCAGGTACCAGATTTTCTGATCACAACAACACTGCTATAGGTCTCTTTCCTTTGGGTGGTGGGTGCTGGTTTTCAACGTTCACCTTGAGAAAGGTCCAATATGTCCACATACCCATTCTCACATGCTTTCAGGAAGAGGGAGGCCTTTAAAATCCCAGAAACTGAGTGGCATTTCTAAGAATGATGCCACATAGAGTGTCTGTATCCCACACAGTCTGTGAGGTTTTTAATGCTCTCCTTTGTTATATAAAATTACAAGTATAATAATGCAAGTATGTGTATACACATGCTCCTTTAGAGTGAGTGAACCTCATCAGAGTTTTGGGCGTCCTCATAGAGAATAAAATGGCACTTGTGGCCTCCCAGATTAAAAGCTGAGATAAAATGAGGTTATCCAACCCTCAGGAGAATGGACCACACAGGCAGATCCAACTGGCCTATCATTCCTTCCTGGCACTTTGCTCAGCAGGCCAATGGGAATGACCCCTTCACAAGACACCCAAGAGGTAGCTTAAGACAATCACCCCCATGGATGGGTGTAGCACACAGAGGCAAAGGATGAGGTGTGTGGAGGTGCCTGGGAAGAGGAGCAGAAGACCTGAAGAGTGCATCTAGACTTCTAGTTCTGAATGTAGCACTCTCCCCTGAGGGGAAAGCATTTGGTCATGAGAGAGATCCTCGGTGCATAGCAAACATCTGTGAACGTGGAAGTGGGAGGTAAGAGATAGTGCTGACGTAGCAATAACACTGCTACACAAATCTCTAGGAAGCATGACTGTAATCATGAACTTTGGAAGCAGTGGCACATCCCCCAAGCCATGTGTGACCCCTGAGTGGCCCTGATATCTTCATGCTCAGTAGGTCAAAGAGCCAGGTGGCAAGGACTTTCCTTATGAGAGAACCATAGTGGGGCTGAGGTGATGGCTAAGGGTGCAGGCAACTCTTGAGGACTCAGTTCTTCCCTAACTCCACCTTCAGCCTGAGGGAGGAGAAAGGTGGGCAAAGGCACAGATGTACAACTGGGCTTCAAAGCCAAGTAGTCTTTATCAACCATGGCTGTTGACAGATCCAAGAACCAGAAACTTACAAACTCAGTATAGAGCCAAGATTTGGTATAGCTTCCTTTAGAAGGAAGCACCTCAGCCCCACCATTCTCTTCTGGGAGAACGGTCTGACAAGGCAAACTGGCTTATCAGAGGTAATGAAAGAGCATCTGCTCGGCATCATGAGTTCCCCTCGAGCTAAGCAGGAAGAATCCCTTCGGGGGGGGGGGGGGGGGGGGGCGGGATTCTGAAGACAAAAGTTGTGGAGCTCTGCCTATAGGGACACATCACAAGTTTTAAATTACACACTTCCTTACACTCAACACATACACAGAGAGAGAGAGAAGAGAGAGAGAGACACTCCTACACATTGACGTTTTTCCAATCCAAGCCCCAAATCCCACCCACAAATACTGTCCCCTGTAAACATGATGGCAGAGACTCCCACAATCCTGGCCTAATGTGACAGTGGTCCGAAGGATGACTTCTCATTAAGTGCCCCGGTAGGCAATATTGGTAAAGGTGGAGGTGGCTTCTTTGAACAGTGGGTTGTTTGCCTGCAAAAAGAGAGAGAGAGAGAGAAACCTCATGGTCAGTTCCTTGCACTTCCCTACCCTCAAGAGCTGAATTTCATCTGAGAATTTTGCTCAAGACATCCTTCTCCAAAGCAAACTATCAAAAGCGACCATTGCCCACAGTTACACTTTTGCTCTGAGGGACTAGACAGGAAATAGAGTAGAGATGGTGTGTTGCTAGTCTGCTGCTATTTCTAAGGGTTTTTTTTATTCAGTCCATAATTTTTGGTGGTGGATACCCATTAGTTCTTGACAGTCCCAAAATAATATTCTATTTTAGCCAATCTCTCCTATTTCCTCTATCCCTATTCTTTCTTTTTCTTCATCAAGACAGCACCAGGCAATGTGAGAAAGGAAAATGTAATAGGTGGGGTCAGAACACAGAGCCCAGCTTTTGCTGAAATAATTCTTAACTTGTTTTATCTGTCTCTTGAATCGGTTGCTACTCACAAACCTGTGTGTGCTCTGTAAAACGGAAGGCCTTCATTGAGTTTCCAAAATTATTTGCCAACAAAAAGTGATGAATTCCCCCTTAATAGTTCAAAAAATGTATAACATTCATTGGTCCCTCAATGGCTCAAAATGTTCTACGTAATCCCAACAAAAACATCTCTGCTTCTCAGGTCCAGTGGATACAAAGTTTGAGGTCACCAGGAACAAAGTGTCAGCCTGACCCTGGATACTCTAGAGTCAAGTGGTCACTTGGTAGGTCCAGAAAAAATAAAATGAACAAAAGGAGAATGTGCTATAATTAAATATACAGATGGTTCTGATCGGCTGGCAAGCTGGCACCATGCGAGGAAAACACTTGCTGCTGGGTTTGAGCCTCAGAACCCAGAAGGAAGAAGAGTATAGACTCCTGCAAGTTGTTCCCTGACCTCTGCACAAATGCCATTGTGCACGCACACATTTTTTTTAATGCTCATTTGGTTGAATTAAATCAAGATCAACCCCATTCTGGTCCCCCAGAAAAGCCTGGTTTGGAAGCTGCTGCTTCTCATTTGCAGAAAAGGCAGGAATGAGGTGATTAGATGTACTGCTACTACATCTTTGACCTGGAAAGTGATTCCTGTAGTCACCTACTCCCTCTCTGTGCTGGCAAGCTACTTTAATTCTCTGCCCTCATAAGATTTGCTATAGTATGAGAATGATAATACTGTCCATCAAAAGGGCTGTTACAGAGACAAAGCAAGGTATCAAAAACATTTAGAATAGCTCTTGGCGTACTGTCCTCGGTCAGTGTTAGCTATTCTGTCACTATCTAGTCATGTTTAAACTTCAGAGTTCCTTACCACTTCAGTGTGTTATATGTTCGTGATATAGATTTGTATATCAATCTGACTCCCTTGACTGGTGTCTCCTCCCCTCACAATATACTCTGTACGCACAGACAGTGATCATGACATGTGCTCACTCTAAGGTAGAGGATTAGGTGCTTTTCATGATGTATAAAGACAAAAGGACAGCCAACTGTGGGCGCTGACTCTGACCACAGTGAACATCTGTGGTGATATATATTTAATAAAATTAATCTAGAACATCAGAGTCAACCACAGAACAAGCCAGGTCAGAAAGGGACAACCCATTCCTTTAATCCTAGCTTTAGGGATGTAGAAAGAAGAGTTAAGAGAGCAGGGCAGAGCAAGAGAAGAGGGGTTTTCAGCTTTCCCAGGGACATTTCCTTCCTTTTCCCCTGAGAACTCAGAAGCATTCAGTTGGAGGATTCCTGGAGATGGTCCTGAGGAGTTGGCTAGGCACCTCAGGTGCTTGAACCAAAGACTTAAGAAAATATGAAAGCAAGCACAGCCTCCTACCGTGTCCCATTTTGCTCTGGCTCTTTCTTCCTCAAATTTAGCAAATTCCTTCCGGTCGTGGATGGTGATGAGTAGCTTCCAGATGAGCAGAGTGGCAAGACCAATGAGCAGAATGGCTCCCATTACTGACATCAGGACCACCAGGATGTCAGGACCCTTAGGACACTCTGGGAGGCAAAGGCAGAGAGCAGGAGTCATCAGACATATCTAGGGATGAGGTCTTAACAAATGAAGAAGGAGCTTGAAATAGGGCAATCAAAACAGTAATTCCATCACTCTTTAAAGGGGGACAATCTTTAGGACAGCAATAATCTGCCCTGAGGGGTCTAAATCAGAGTTCTCAGGCTGAATCTTACCAGTTTGGTGCAGGTTTACCCACACGTACGTTTTAAACATTAGTGGAGAAACGGCTCAAAAGCTAAGGGCACTTGTAATTTCAGAGAGCCCAGATAAAGTTCCCAGCACCCACATGGTGGCCCAGAACCATCTATAACTCCAGAGCATCTGACACCCTCTTCTGACCTCCCCTTACACCCTGGCATGTATACGGTACATATACATAAGACAGTCAAGTCACTCATACACATAAATCTCAAAAACATTTTTTTTAAAAAAATTGATTCGGGGGAGTGACTAAGCTTTGTAGTAAAGATCTTGGACTATCCCTAGCACTACAAACACAGGGATGAATGGGGACACACACACACACACCCTGGCCAATGGTAGAACATACATTCCTGTGGAGCAGCCACTGGTTAGAGGCAGAAGCAGGTAATAGAACATTTGTTTTCTATTTACAGAGCCCTCATCTGTTCTCCCGCAAGCACAGGCAAAGTGTAGCTTGTCCTTGGGTCTGTGTCACTGGGCACTCTGGAGCCAAGGCTGCCTGGGTTTTGAATACTGGCTTTAATGTTTACTTTGTTTATGTGACCTTCAGTAAACTAACTTCTCCAGGGATCTGTTTCCTGTGTCTCCATCTTTAAAATGGAACAACTTTTCACACTCGCTCAAGAGCTTTTGATGAGCAATGAGTAAGCTAGATAGATCTAAGGAGCTCAGAATAGTGCCCAGAACAAATCAACTCCCCCACAAACACCAGCTGCCATCGTCACTGGTGGTGTTCACAAATCTAGTCATACCACTCCATCGGCAACTGTGTCTCTCGCCCTGGCTCAGATACTTACATCTCTGAGAGCTACATAATCAGTGGCCTTCTCAGCATCCTTAGAGACCAGGATACCTGCCAGCTGGGATACTATTTAGTCATCTAAAACCTTAACCCTATGGGAAGCTGACTTCTTTATTCAACCCCTGTCAACAACCGCAGACAAGCTATGACAATCCTTCACAGGTCGGCTGACTATATTATGTAGAGCTCAGCTTCCCATAAGCCTCAGGTGTCCAACAAGCTGATCTCATGCTGGCAACCTCCAGTGTTATGAAACCAGGTGTTTGTATATATGGAAGTTGAGGAGTCTGGACAGGAAGTCGCTCCCACTTTCCACTCTGTCTCCCCACCTTCTTCTCTAAACAAGACACCCTAGCTCACCACACACTACACAAAAAAACAACCACTACCACAAACCACTCTGGACATTTCCCAGTCCACCAAATTACAGCCTATCGATAATTAAGGGGCTCCTGGAGAGAGCTTGTGAGGTTTCAGTGTCCAAATTACCAGGAGCAAAGGGCCCCAGTTCTTCTGGGAAAAGCAACTGTGAATTCTTTGAAAGCTTGGGGTAGGGCTGACCCTCAAGCTTTAAAGTGAAGATTTTACATGGTGGTCTGGGCAACACAGGTAGAATCCTAGAGAAAACTAGTCTGTGATCACTAGGGGCGGAGAGCAGGAGAGAATACCAGGTGCCTCTGAAGTCCCCTTGAAACCACAGCAGTGGACCCACAGGGGCCCACATACAAGCCTTGGAAGGGTTGGCAGATCTAGTAAACAAAAGTATAGGAAGTCCAGCCCAATTTGATTTCAATAAACAAGTTACTATTTTGGTGTGTGTGTACTAAATACTGCATGGAACACACAGTTTTTTTCTGGCAGCCCTATCTGAAGAGAGCTCAGTTCAGAGGCCAGTTACATGTGGCTGAATCCATTTGGAAATATTCTTTACTGCCCTGCAGTTACTCAGCTCTTCAAGGAAAACATCTGCAAGGCCATGAGGTGGTGAAGAGAAAGAGAATAATCTCTTTCTAAGCGTCAGGACCCAGCTGTCCATGCTGCCCCAAGCTACAGTGTCTGGACTTAGAGAGCTGGGTCAAAGGAGAAGCAGAGTCTGGGCAATAGGAAATGTGGGCCCCTGGCTGAGGGTGTGACTTCGAGGTACAGCACTTGCCCAAGGCCCAAGGTTCTATTTCCAGCACCACAAAGTCAAAGGGCACTGGAGGTCTCTAGACTCCGGGGTCCCATTTCCCAGTGGGAAGAAATGGACGTACTGGCAGAGAAAGTGAAAAATGATCCCCCAGGGTTGTTTGACCATCCCAAATCATCACCTTGGCTCCCCATAACTATAGTAGATTCCAGTCTCAAAATCCCAAGCCAAATGGTTTGGGTAAGTTATTCTACAGGAACACCAACAAAGATTGTGTGACAAAGAGATGCACAGAGTAATAGTAGAGCCAAAGATGATGTCTTTCTGCAGCACAAAAGGATGAAGGTTTGGCTAGGGTAGGGATGGGGGAAAATCTGTGTAGTGAGTAGGAAGCTGTGGTCAAACCATATTTCTGTGCCCCTTCACACATCTGCAGGCTCCCTTTGTCTCTTTCCCTGGACTCTCTAAGTAAGATGAACATGATGCCCTTTCTATTCCTTCACTTATATATAAAGGTTGAAAGGCCAAAAATGGCCGATAAACTATAGCCCATGAGAGCATCATGCTCTCCTCACCCCTGAGATAGCGGTATCCCAAGGCAGTTCCTATGGACTTTCCCGCCCCCACCATCCCACCTTCATTTTCTTCCTTATACACAGAGCCAAAATTCTGTAAGCAAATAAGCCCCAGCCCCAGATCTGGGTGTGATGGTTCATGCCAAACTCCAGCACTCAAGCAGAGGCAGGAGGGTCAGAAGTGCAAGGTCATCTCATTACAAAGTAAGTCTGAAGCTAGCCTGGGCTACATAAGATTCTCTCGGAAAAAAAAAAAGTATATGTGTGTATGCTCATGTGTGTGTGTGAGTGTGTATGCATGTGTGTGTGTGTGTGTGTGTGTGTGTGTGTATACATACATATATATTACAGCTTATAGCTAGGTAAAGTAAGCAGGTCATTAGGGGACACAGCAACCAGAAAAAATTTAGTTCTCATGGAACCCCAATTGGTTCCCACAATGGTATCCTGATATTTTTTAAAAAACTAAGCAAGCCTGGGCTTAGGTTATAGCTCAGGGGTTGAATGTTTGCTTAGCATGTGCTAGCTCCTGGATTTAATTCCCATCACCTATAAAAAGGATGAAGCTAATTTTCAGTGTTGGATAGTTGGTCTGTATATGGCAAATATATATGGTCTGGCTTCCAGAACTTGAAAGCAAACCCCGCCCCCCCCCCCATTTTTGCTAGTCTTTTATAAACATGCATTCATTTATGTGAATGTGAGTGTACATGTGGGCACACATGCCACAGTTTATGGCAGTCACAGTAAAATCTATGGGAGTGGGTTCTCTCCTTCTACCTGGTGGGTCCTAATATTGAGCTGAGGTCCTCAGGCATGGCAGTAAGAACCTTTACCTGCTGAACCATCTCTGGCTCAAGAGAACAAGCTGTCTACAATGTTCAGGAAGCCAGCCTCAATTCAGTCGCCCAGACCACTACATCTTGCCATAAGGTGAGGTTTCCCATTGCATTAACAGGCAGGTTACTCATGGCCAACATCCATCCCACAGTAGAACATAGACCTGTACTGTAAAGTCCTAGCACTTACATCCCTTATTCCTTGACATCAACACCTAAAAGAAAAAAAAAACTGGGCTGTATATTGCTCTTAGGCTGTATAATCCTTTTCTTATTTTTCTGTATCCTCAATTAATGAGTCACTTTTTAATATTTATTTTTAGACGGGTAATGGTAGCATATACCTTTAATCCTAGCAGGAAGGCGGACGCAGACCAGTCTCTGAGTTTGAGGCCAGCCTTTTCTACAGAACAAGTTGCAGGATGGCCAGAGCTACACAGAGAAACCCTGTCTCAAATTTCTTTTCTTTTATTTTTATTTCTAATGCTGTGTATGTGTTTGTGTCTATGTCAGAGTACTTGTGTGAGAGCAGTCGATTGCAGAGGCCAGCAAAAGGGTGTCGAAGCTAGAGCTGGAGTTACACGGTTATGAGCAACCTAAACTTGGTACTGGGAACCAGGGTCCTCTGTGCGAGCATCAGGTGCTCTTAACCAGCCCCAGTGAGTCACTTACTTGCAAGTACTTAATGGTGTATCTCCTTACTTCTTTGGCCTGTTTTGTTTGAAAGGGTTACAAGTAGAAATTCTTGCCTGCCAAAGCAGTCTCTGCATCCTGGACAGGGCCTCGGGGATCATTTACCTGGCTCTTCCACCACATACAAGATGGCTCTTCCACTGGTATCTTCATAGTATTGAAATCTAACAACACAGTCATCTTCATTCTTGTAGGTACAATTCACCGCGTTCTTGCCGGTATCCGCTGACACAGGAAAGAGAGAACACGGAGAATGAGAAACAAGCAAATCCCAGAAGACAAGAGCTTCTCCCAAACCCGGGTCATAGGACATCTGGATAGTATGCAACAGGAAATTGCCTGACAGGAAGCAAGATGCCCAGGTTGGAGATCATGCCTGGCAACTGACACTGGCTGGCCATCGGTGATGAACTCTGCTTCTTGCAGGCCTCTTTTGCTTCTTATTCCTTCCTTTGAATGGGGCATGCTGTAACACTGACCCAAAGCCCTCTCTACCACCTCCCTGCTGTGACACTGGCTGTAATCTGCCCTCAACAACTTCATCTGTGAAAGGAAATAATGTCCCCACCTTCCCTGAGAATTAAATAGTTGCTAACACACAGTAGGCTCCCCTTCCCTCTCTCCTTTCTCTGCTTCCTCATTGCTTCTCAGTTTGTTGATGCAACCCTTCTGGTTGTTACACTTCTGTTTCCGGGCTGGTGTGTCTCTCCACAGCCATCCCCCCCGTCCCTGACTCCCATCGTGCTTCGTAGGTTTTGGCCCATCTCATTCTGACACCTGCTAGTCACTGATAGACACTGTGGGTTGCTCTCCACTAGACGTACTTTGCCATATACTGATGGGCAAAACTGACAAGCGGCTGCATTAGAAAACTGTCAGTAACCGTGGGGCAAGCCGAGAAAGGAACAAGGGAGCAGACACTTAACGATGTGTTAGCAACTGCCCGTTTTATGTCACTGAACTCTCCTTGTAAGGTGGGAGCCATAGATGAAGAAAAGTAGAGTCAGTGAGGCCAGATAAACGCCCTTTCCTCCTGGGTAATCAGAGCAAGTCTAGTCTCTTGTGGAGGAAATACCACTTCCTCAGCCCCTAATCACCCACCTCACTGCAGCCTCCTTCTGCGACCAGTCAAAGGTCCAGAGACCTGGTTCTCTTGTAACTCCTCTACCCGAAACTGTCTTCCGGTGGTTCTCACATGAAGAGCACTTCCTGCCTGTATGGGCGATTGCTATCTGTGCAAAGATTGCTATCTCCCAGGCACCACCGGATCCCTCGAAACTCAGATAATGGGTCAGAAATATTGAAAGCAGCAAAAATCATCTTTAATGACAGCCTAGAGTACAGGCCAGAATAACTATAGGTAAGGATTTTGCTCCCTGTTTATACTTCTGTCTTATTTGAGGGGGGCTGTAGAATCAAAAGAGTTTTAGAAGAGCAATGATAATTGCATATCCATAATGCTGAAGGTTTCTCTACAAACCAATAAGAGGTAAGCAAATGCCTGGAGATTGTGTAGCACTGCTATTAGATTTTTTTTTTTGCTTATTTTATTTACATGGGTATTTTGCCTGCATATGTATATTTGTGCATCATGTATATGCAGTGTCCACGGAGGCCAGAGCAGGGCATTGGATCCTCCAGAACTTGAGTTATAGATGGTTCTTAGCCACCAAGTGGGTGCTGGAAACCAAACCCAGGTCCTCTGCAAGAGCAGCCAGTGATCCAAACCACTAAACCATCTCTCCAACACCTTAACACTTTTTAAAAATAGTTTTTGGAGAACTGGTCTTGCTATGTAGCTCAGGCTGGCCTGGAACTCACTATTGTAGCCCAGGATGGTTTCAAAGTCAAGATTCACCAGCCTCAGATTCATGAGGAGTAACAGGATCCTGACAGGATTATAGATGTAAACCAGCAGGCCCTGTTTCTTACTCACCTTCTAAGCTAGGGGTGGCAGTCACAGGTCTACACCTTCATCTATAAAATCTAGTACATCACCTTCCTCTCCTTTGAGGGTAAATTAAGAATTATCTGACTTGTACATCCTTTACAAGTTATCCACAAGCTCTTGCTGAGTCTGGGACTCCAGGAAGCAGAGGTGTGAGCTCTGAACCCATTTTCAAGGATGAAGGAGACCATCAGGATGCCAGCCTTTGCCACGTGCCTACTGCACATCAGGCCTGCACAGCATTCCTTGAGGTGGGAATGACTCTTCCGTTTCAGAGAAGGAAGCTGGCAGGTTCTGAAACGGAAATGGAGCTATGTGTGGCCTGGATGTGTGAGACCCTTAAGACCTGCTGGACTTACTCAGCTCTGTCACGGACTCGATGTCATCCCGGCAGTAATGGCTACAGGTGTTTTTTTCATGTAGGGTTCCCCGGTTAAACTTCTTACACTCCACACACTCCCTGGAGGAGAGAGGACATAGTAACTAAAGCAAAGGAGGAACAGCCCTAACATGCAACACACCAGGAAAGTACCCCGGAGCTCAGGAATGAAGCTCTCGGCACCTACAGACAGGACCTGGCCAGCCAACCCTAGATCTGAGACAGAGTCTCACTACAGAGTCTAATCTGGTCTTGAACTTGATTCCCTTGCCTCAGGCTCCTGACTGTTGGGATTATAAGATCAAATAGGCTTCATTAAGCGTCAAGGGCTGTGATGGTAATGGTGGTGGTGATGACTTCCCATCACTTCTGGGAGGTTTAAGGTCATAACTGGTCATTTGATTTGAGAATCCACTGAAATTAAAATTAAAGTTCTATTCAAACACAGCTAAGATTTCAAAACAGTGAAAACAGAGCATTTAGCCCAGGATCTTTCCTTTTTTAAGCCCTGGGCCGGCCACAGCTCAAAGTGCATAACTGTGAACCTAGCAACGGCAAAGGCTCAGACTTAGGCTTCCGCTAGCTTCCAAACAGGGCAAGTCTGTACTGGTAAAGCGCCCATTTCACCTTAAGTCCTCCAGAACTTCAGCCCCTGTATCTCCCATAAGAACCGGAACATTGCACTGGAATGTTAAAAGAATGTTCTATTTGATTCCCCTCCCGATGCAGAGGAATGCATGATGCCACTCCAGAAGAGGGCTTGCTCCAAGCAAGCACTTCAGCTCTGGCCCTGCACAGCTGGTACCACATCCAACTACTCCAGAGAAAGGCATTTGTGGCATAAAGGAAAGCAGTCATTTGGATGGAGCAGATCGTTGTCCAAGTCAGACCCTTGAGGATCAGGAGTTTTCATACAGGGGCCCTCTTCCTCCTCCTTCCAGCCTCCCAACTCTCTCCAAACTGTTCACTCACTTTTTAAATGAGCAAGCATCTGGGCAAGTGGGACACTTCTCACAGGTGTCTCCATAGGAGCCCGGCTGGACGCAGACACAGCTGCCGCATTCACATTTGCCCCGGCCGCTGCACAGCAGCCCGTTGCTGGACATGCAGGTGTCGGTGCGTGTTGTGCAGTTACAGTAGAAGCCAGTCCAGTCTGAGTCACACACGCAATCCCCACAGTTGCACTGGCCATGGCCTACAAACAGAACCCAAGACAACAGACCAGCTGGTGAGAAGCCGATCCCAAGACAACGGGCTCCTGTCACCCTGTTCTCCCAAGCATACTGACAAGGTAAGTGGAGGAATTGACTCATTGCCAGGAGAGCTCTACCCAGTAGAGATGGACAACAGTTTGGGCATCCCAAGGAGGAGGACCTGAAAAGCAAAGGACTATTCAGATCTGTGTCTCCCAAACTTCCTGCCTTTTTTTTTTCTTGTCCCGTTTTTAATACTTCTTCATCAGTCTAAAGATTAGAGCCAGCTCTTTAACCCCAAGGGCTGGCCCAGCAAGAGTCCATAGCCTGTGCCCACACAGGGCATTCAGGAACTTTACCAGCATAGCCTGGTGATGGTAAAAGGCTCTTCCAGTCCCTACATATGTCTCCTTTGACCTCACAAGACTACTTCCTCTCCACTGTGACATGACATCAATATCATTGTGGTCTCCCCGTTAAGTTGGACACCAAACCAGGCTCTGAGATGAACAAGCTAGCCCCTCCCACCAATGAAATAACGGGCCAGCCAACAAGCTCCATTACTGTTTCTCAAACCAGCTGATTGTCATCCTGCAAGGTGAGAAGCAAGGTTCTAAGGAAGAGTTCATTAGACAGGAAAGTGAACTGTAATGAGCACGGAGAGATGGAGAAATTCTGGTACAGTCTTGTGCCATTTCTAGGAAGGTTAGGTACACGGCATGCCCTGGGGATGCAGGTAGATAGGATAAGGTACCCAAGAGCCAGACAGAAAGCACTGGGACCCTATAGTCAGCCAACAGAGCCAAGGAAACACAGAGAACAAATGTAGCCTACCTTATAGCCTGCCAGTACTGCTAAATAAATCTATAAAGAGAAGGCAGCAGAAAACGAGAAAAGCTGGATGAAAAGAGGAGAGAGATTTTCCCAAGGTAAACAGCTATAAACTGGTTTGCAATGACCTCACATAGCCTAGGCCTCCACCAAACTTCTGCTGATCAATTGTTATCTGTGCCTTTCCACACCAAAGCTGTAAAAAACATTTACCATGATTAATTTTCTAAGTTGTATGCATGATTCAACAGCATCCGACCTCACCAATACATCCCGTCTTTTTCTCATATGTCCCCATATGCTTGTATTTTTTTATTTAGATGGTAATGCTATTTTGAAAGATTCTGGAAACTTGAGAAGTAAGGCCTCGCTAGAAGAAGTAGGTCACTGGGGGCGGGGGGAGTGGCACACCCGGTCCTTGCAGGGTATAACATATATCCCTGGCCAATTCCTAGCTTGCTCTCGCTCTGCTTCCAGGTTGACCATGAAGATAACAGGTCTCCTCTGCCACATGCACCTGCTGTTATGCTGTCCTGCCTAAGTGTTTGGGACTGAGCAAACATAGACTAAACCCTCCAAAACCATGAGCTAAAATAACTCTTTCCTCCTTCATTTCTCTTGGGTATTTTATAACAGCAATAGAAATAATTAATACATCTTATTGCTCTATGTCAGCAGTTCACAACCCAGAGGTCATAACCCCTCTGGGGGTCATGTATCAGATTTTCTGCACATCAGATATTTACAATATGATTCATAACAGTAGCAAAATTACAGTTATGAAGCAGCAATGAAATAATTTTATGGTTGGGAATCGCCACAACATGAGGGACTGAATTGAAGGGTCACAACATTAGGAAGGTTGAGTACTGTTCTGTGTAGCTGAGAACACAGTAGGGCAGCTTTAGAAAGCCTTTAGAGGATTGTAGAACTTTCAAAAACCAAGGAAAGAAATATTCCCAATAGAAGTTGTACCACCAGTGCCCAGAGTAATAATAATAATGTCCATGGACATTTGCTAAGCACTCACTATGCACCAAGTACATGTCCTATTCTGTAGTGAATTGCTCTATTCATTTTTTACGGCAATCCCATAGTGGCAGAAGGATTACGTAACTTGCCCCAGGCCACAGCAGAGTTAGAGCTCAGGCCTGAGTGACCACATATCAGCCAACACTGCAATATTTTCACGGTCTCCTGTTTCTGTTCATATTGTTCTTTCTACCATTACTCTGTGACTTTTCAAATCCCTATTCACCCTTAAGGCCCAACTCAAGCGTCCTTCCTCCCATTAACTTTTTCTGACCTCTTGAGGTTGGACCAACTGTCTTCTCGTGAGTTTCCCCAACATGTGATGGCTGCCTCTACATCCACCTATGCTCTATGGCTATTTGCTTGCTTATCCATTTATCTTTCTAAACTGAGAGCTTGGGAGGAGATCTCATGTCACATTCATTTTATCATTAATAGAGAGTAGCATGAGATCTCTTATAGAGTAGGCAGACATTAATGTTTGTTCATTCACCCATCCACTCAACAGGTATTTACTAAACTCGTACCACATGCTGAGTACTGGAGATTCAGCAGTGAGCATAGCAGAAAAGTTTGCACTACAGGGAACCTTACAATCTGATCAAATCCATGGAAAATACATACATACAGACAGACATCAGTTATTCCTTGTATTGTAGTATCTCAGTGTCGCAAGGAGCCATCAACGTTGTTGTGGAGGATCCATTCACTTCCCCAAGTGTAGGACTGGGAGGGAGCCTGGCATGGGGCATCAGGCTACTAAAAGGCAAGTTTTAACTCCCAGTGTGAGATCCCTCCCTAGTATCGCATGCACACATCCATGTGTGGAAGTCAGAAGGTCACCCTGAGTGCCATTCTCAGGAACTGTCTACCTTGCTTATTGAGGCAGGGTCTCTTGCTGGGACCTGGAGAGTGTGTGTGTGAGTCGCAAGCCTCTGTCTCTGCCTTCCTGTGTTGCTTTACAAACATGTGCCAGCATACCCGGCTTTTCCGTGGGTGCTGGGCATAGAGCCCAGATCCTCTTGCCTTGTGGCAAGCACTTTATAATTTCCCCAGGACTGGCTGGCATTTTGTCACTGTTTCTTTCCTAACCATAACCACACTTCTAGAGAATCCAGCCTCAAGACTTAGTTCTGGTTCCGAGCTTTCCTGCCAGCACCCCCCCCCCCCATCTCTAGATATGCCTGGGCAGCTTGTTTCTGCTCTCATCTTTTGTTCTTAATTAAAAAACATTTATTTATTTATTTATTTATTTATTTATTCATTCATTCATTCATTCATTCATTCATTCATTTATTTATTTATTTGTTTATTTATTTATTTATTTATTTATTTATTTATTTATTTAGGGTTTTCAAGTCATAGAATAGGCTGGGCTTGAACTCAGAGACCCACTTGCCTCTACCCCCTGAGTACTGGTGTTAAAGGCATGAGTCAATACTACCCAGTTATTTTTTAGATTTAAAAAATGATCGATTTGTTTTTATTCTATGTGCACTGGTGTTTTGCCTGGTTTGACTGTGTGAGGGTGTCAAATAACTTGGAGCTGAAGTTACAGACAGTTGTAAGCTGCCATGTCAGTGCTGGGAACTGAACCTGGGTCCTCTGGAAGAGTAATTGGTGCTCTTAACTGCTGAGCCATCTTCTTAGTCTCATTTTAAAAAAATATATGAGTCTTCTGCCTGCATATACGTTTGTACACCATGTGTATGCAGTGCCTGTGAAGACCAGAAGAGGGTATTGCATCCCCCTAGGACTGGAGTTACAGACAGTTGTTAGCTACCCTGTAGGTGCTGGGACTTCAACTCCAATCTTCTGGGAGAGCAACCAATGCTTTCGACTGCTGAGCCTCTCTCCAGCTCTAGGGTATAGCCTAGGCTGGCCTTGGCCTTGTGATATTCTGCCTCTGTTTCTTTAGCATATCCTACAGGACCACCACAACTGGTTCATATTTCTTTCCCAGGAGTGATGTAGCTGAGTCTTAAATACATATGTGAGTCTTGAATGATGATGTTTTATGAGAGGACAATGCAAGGTTCGTGAGCAGAGGGATCATAGTGTCCAAAGACAGTGAGCTCGATGAGAACAGCAGGTGTCATAGCTACTGTCAGAGTCTGGTCTTTACCACCCCTGACCTTCTTGGAGCCACTGATGTGGTTTCTGGGCCAATATCTTTTCCTGTCTTTCCTCTTTTCTTAACAGTCATATTTTTATTATCTGTGCAGTTCTTCCTGATGCAGAGCTCTAGAGAATGAACCCACTTTTTGTTGGGTTAATGGCCAACTTTTTAACACACACACATACACACAACACACAACACAGCAAGTATGGGATCTGGGATAGAAACTCCCTTCAGCCTGAATCCATGGAGAATTTGGAAGTATGAATGGTACCACAGAACTAAGTCACTTTGAGGAAAAAAAAAAAACTGCTCTCTCTTCACCGGTCACTGGTCAACTTCTGAAAGCAAGGCTACTCCTGTAAGCTCCAAAGAAAGGCAGCTGTGAGCTACAATCAGTCAACTCACCAGACAGCAGCTAGGGGTGGGTATGCCAGACAGTAGAATGAACCCCATGGGGTCCACTATGCCTTGATTTTAGCCATGGTTCCTGGACAGGGGAAAGAAGGATGCCACAGAAGCCTGGCTGCACTCAGAAGAGGCCTCCACCTCCGCAGAACCCTTATCCCACAACGTTTCCTTTGTGAGGCAAAACAAAGTGATCTTTGACAGGATGATCCGCTGGGCCAACCAGAGAGTGGTGTTGGGAATGGAAGTGGGTAGGTGGAGCCAGCAGGCTGACCCCAAGCCCTGGAAGAGTCAGCCCTTAAAAGGAAACCACAGTGTAATAATGTCACAGTGCTGGCATCTCTCCAACCAAAGCGGTGCCAGGGCTGGGTTCACAGGAAAGCCAGAAGAGGGGGCAAGACAGGAGAGTGGATGAGAAGGAAGGTTTCAGCCAGAGGGTGTGCAATTACTCTCCCTGCAAAGCCAGACTTCCAGACTGACTCATGACTCCACTCCTTTCCTGTGTGAACCAGCCTTCCTGTGAGATCTATCAGACATCACCACCTCCATGAAACTGCCCAGGATTCCTCTACCCATGAGTCTCTCTCTGGGGACTCTGCAGACATTTCATTTCTGGGTTCTAGCAGGCTGAGTCTACTCCTCTTGTGAAAGACGCTTTGGTATATAACTGTCTGTTGACACCTGTTCCTTCCATGTGGCTACAGCACAGGGCCCAGCCCACAGAGAAAGCCTATCTGTGTGTAGCAGGTGGGAACGAACCTGAGAAGGATTCACTTCCTGTCTCCCTATTCTGGGGTAGAAGGGAAGTGAGTTAGACTTGAGAAACCTCAAAGACCAAGCCTGAAATCGGAAGGGGCAAGCCAGGGCCACAGGGGAAGAAAAATGGAGAATCATGACGTTCCTGCCCCCATAATCCCCACAAGGCAGGCATCAGAGGAGAGGAACACAGATGGGCTGGGCATGAATCATGCACAACCCCTTGTTCACCTATATGAGCCAAATGTGAGCACAATGCCAAGTGCTCCACAAACATGTGCTTCTAAGGATGTGATAACAATGTCCCAAGAGCAAGATATGAAGCTGGATGGGCACCAGACAGCCTGGCAAGAAGCATAAGAATGGGTTCTGCAGCCCAATAAGTCCCCTCAGTGGATTAGAGGAGAGTGCAGAGGACCAGATATTTCTACACCTCGAGGGGGAGAGGGGGTTGAGGAGGTGGGAATTGCTGAGGCTCTGTGAGGTTCACAGCCAAAGAAAACACACTCTGGCTGGGCTCCCTCTGGCAGACCTCACACTAGACCAGTACCAATCAGCCCTGGAGGAGTGAAGGGTTGGAGACACCAGTCTCACCCAGCATTCCCAGCTCACTCCTTTGGGTGTGTCTTTAGTAGTATGAACATGATAGGAATGTTATTAAATATTCAAATGAGCCGAACCCCCTGCCCCAGCCTAGTTCATACTGCTTTTGTGCTCCTGTTCTCATCATTAGGGCCCTGATCTCCCTCCACTACATTAGCTAATAGTGATATCACCTTCGCCCAAGCCCTTCTCAAAACTTGCTGGCACAGCCGAAGTAAACAATGTTCCAGATTGAAAAAGGGTGCCTTTTTTTTATGTTTGTGATGCATATGTTTTATGTTCTTAAAAGATTTTTTAAATGATGTGTATATGGACATGTGCACTTTGAATGCAGGTACTTTTGGAGGTCAGAGGCATCAGATCCTCTGGGGCTGGTTGCAGGTGGTTGAGAATGACCTGGAAACTGAACCCTGGTCAACTACAAGAATAGTACACACTCTTAACCATTGAGCTATTTCTCCAATCCCTTGGGACCTGTTTTACATGGCATATGTATCTTTCTTATTAAGCTCTTTTGTGATGGTGGTGGTGATGGCTGGGTGTTGGCTAACCTCAAACTTGCTATGTGTAACCTCCTGATTATAATCTATACATAGTTTATAATGCCACCATCACCTTAAAGTGAACACCTGAGTCACTTAGCTCAGGTGGCTAACCGCCAATGCAAATGAAGCCCACCTGAGTCTTAGATTATCACAGAAAACAATTATAACCTCTCTGTTCAGCTGATCATACAGAATACCCATAACCCAGCTCCAACCAACTTATAAATGACTGCAGCCTCTCTGTCCCAGACAGTGAGTACAGTCCAACATAAACATACTTCCAAAGCCTAAGGAAAAAGCTCACACTATCCATTAACAGTGATTTGGCTTCTCTTGGTCAGGAAAGCATCCAGAAGTGGTCTTTGGGGGGCAGTTTGCAGTTATCAATAGGCCTCAGGGGGTGCACTGAATTTTGCAATAAGAACAACTCTGATATTTTAGGCTCAAAATTACAGTCCCCCAGGCTGGAGAGAGAGAGAGCTTTCATTGCTGAGTTCAAATCTTCAGCACTCATATTTTTAAAAATAAAACTAGGCTCAGTGGCACATGTCTACGTGTGTGTAATTCCAATACTGGGAAGCAAAAGCAGTTGGATTCCCTAGAGCTCACTGACCAGCCAGCCCAGCCAACTGGTCAGCTCCAGGGTCAATAGGAGATCTTATCTCAAAACGTAACATAAAAAAGTAATTGAGAAAAACACATAACGCCCACCTCTGGTCTCTATACCTATATACACACATGTGCATGCATGCATGTGCACACATACACACTCACACACACACACACACATAGACACAAACATTTTTATCTGCTGGTAGAAAGTCTCTGTGGCAACACTATCCAGTAAAACTTTCTGCTGTGACAAAATGTTCAATATCCACATGGTCCAATATGATAGCCACTAGCCACATATAGCTACTGACCAACTGAAAACTGAATTTACGTTTTCTATCTCAATTAGTTTAAATTACTACATATGGCTAGCGGATACCATTTTGGACACACAGGCCTAGAATACAAATCAAACATTTGATAAAAACAAGGATAACATTTAACACCATTTTCCAAATACTGTACTGAGCGCTCCCATTGTTGCATAGATACCAGTTCTTTCTAATGGTGATAGAATGATAAATTCAAATAAAATAATTATGAACTTTACAGTGTATCCCAACATATATTATCCATCTGTGGATACTAACAGTTTAATTACCAGGAGGATTTTTTTTTAGATGAAAAGTAAGTTGGTCCTTATATTCAAAGGGACTAGGAACTTGAAACATTATCCAAGTGAGCAGGAAGAAAAGCAAAACGAACTCTCTCCCCTTGATGTTTCTCCACTCCCGTCTCCCCAGCTTAGCCCTCCCTGTGCCTTTGAAACAAGGGGAAAGGGCTAGTTCCTGCTTCTGCTCATTTCTGGTTTTCTACTCTGAGTTCCGTCCACCTTGCCAACCTCGAGTCCTCCACATGTGTTTCCCAAGGCACCTGGGGTATGTATTCATACATGGCTGCTGAGCACGTGGTCGCGGATGTTTACTCACCAGAGCACATCTCCCCTTTGTAGCGGACACAGGAGAAATCATCGCACTCGCAGAACTTGCCCGTGATCTTGCCGAAGTCACTGCTGTGACAGACACACTGGCCACAGAGGCACTCGCCCCGCTGGCTGCAGATGGGTTGGCCCTCTTTGGGGCTGCACTCTTCCTGCTGAGAGGGTCGGTAATCTTCCTCAGAGCACTCACACATGGATCCAAGCCAGCCCTGGTCACAGTGGCACACTCCACACTCAAAGGTACCATTACCATTGTTGCAGCGTGGGCTGAGAGGCTGGGCAGAGGCCTGGCAGGCACAGTCACAGTCAAAGGTGACCTGGACAGTGAGGCTATCCTTGAAGCCCACAGGCTTGATAGTGAAAGACTTCTCCTTCTCCTGGGGGCAGCCTCGAACCTTGGCCTCAATGCTGAAGCTCACCTGGATGGAAAGAAGACGTGTAGACCTGAGTGCATCTGGCTAACACCGGCCCTCGAGAAATGCTAGGCTGCACCTTCCCAAAGAAAACAAAACTGGGTGTCAAATCCAATGGCCCTGGGGAGTTCCTCGACCTTAATGCTATCAAAGTCTACAGAGTAAAAACCACACTGGCCAAGCAGTTTTCACTGTGGCATATCCGACTGGACAGATGGTTACAGACAGGCAATAGAATGTTCTTTTCCTCCTGAGAAATAAACTAGCTCAGGCAGGACAGAATCTGTGATTCCAACTAAGCCAGCTGGAGGATTATTATTACATATTAACAGCAAGACACACAAAATGCTGCTTTGCACCACACTCTACAGGGCAATGGACCAGAAGATCTACATCTCTGGATTCCTCCCTCTCATCCACCAGTCCCTTGGGTAGAGCAAAGGAGGACCAACAAAGAAAACCAGGGAGCTGGAGACAAAGCTGGGCGGTTAGGAATACTGGTTGCTCTTTCAGAGGACCGGGGTTCAAATCTGCATGGTGGATCACAACCATCCATAACCCCAGTGCCAAGGAATCCGATTCTTTCTCTGGCCTCCACAGGTACCAGGCACCCATGTGATACACAAATATAAAATAACCATATGCATAAAATTTTAAAACAATAGTAATCAGGGGAAATGTCAATGGTGGATGGAAAGAGGAACACTTGTACTCAAGTCTCAAGGGGGACGGGTATTTCTGCCTGTTCCATTTTCATCAGCTAGAATAAAGCCTGGCACACAGTCAATGCTCAGCAAAAGTCTATAGATGATATACTGCCGTTTTCTGTTGCAGAGGAAAAAAGGCATTACTCTGGGTGAATAGATAAGAAAGCATTTCATTCACACTCAGATGAACATGTGCAAACACAGGACGGGGAACAGAGATGAATGTTCTCAAAAATTGACAGGGAAGTGAATATAGAAACCTTAGGCAGCAGAAGCTTCCAGAGGAAAGGTTAAGAGCTCTAGCACTTTAACTTCTAATTCTGGAAAGGACTGGGGTACATCCAGACTCTGGAGCCCAGAGTCACAGCTTCAATATCAGCCCCTGCCTAGCCCACCTCACCGTGTCTCCAATCTTGAGTCCCACACAAGACTTGAGGCCTGGGATGACCTCGTTGTTGAGGCAGGTGGCATTGAAGGATAGTGACAGCTCTTCAGGGAGGTCACGCACTTCCAGCTCCACTTTAGAACGGATTTTCTGAGCAGAAAGGGGCAAAATAAAGTTAAGGGAACAAACAAAGACCAAGCCCATCCCACGCAAAGCCAATTTGGTGGTCTTGAACCGGCCCTGGCAGTGCCTGATGCTGGGCTCTATCTGCTGCCATTCAGTCTCTGTGTTCAGTCTCCTCTTTGTGTGTTGCTAAGGTTCTCCATCTACTTGTTTCTTGTCCATCTAGCGCATATCTGCAGTCCCCTCCACCTCTAAGGTTCCCACTCTCTTTCCCTGTTACTCCCTAGCCTTCTGACACATTTTCTTTCCAGAAGATACCATCACTTTCAGGGCTGACCATCCTCTGTCTCCAGGAGCACAAGAGACAAGTGGGAAGGCCATGTGAGAGAATGGCAACCAGGGCTCCCAAATCTTCAGGCAGGATCCAATAGCCCAAATCAGGACACTTTGGCTCTCTTTGGGACAGAGAGTTCCAAAACAGTTTATTCTGTGACTTAAAAGCTCTCAATGCATAGTACCTGGCTTCTGTGTGTGCCATATTCAACTAAATCACATGATATGAAGCTTCCCTCCACACCTAAAAGTGTAGAAGAAGTCAGACCTTCCCTCCTTTGTTCTGGGAATTGGTCTGAAGAGAAAGGCCGCTTTTGAAGAGCCCCCCCCCCCCCCCCCCCCCGTCTTCTCTCTCCCTCTCTCCCTCCCTCCCTCCCTCCCTCCCTCCCTCCTCTCAACCTCTCTCGCTCTGGCTCTTCATGAAGCTCCTCTTCAAGGCTTTAAAGCTTCCCATTCCCTTTAAAGGCCCATTATATTTAGACCTCCATATTATATTGTTTCCAATGTTCTTTCCTCCATCTCCAAGCCCACGCATGGCCTCGAGGCCCTTTCATTTTAAGAAATTTCATCCCTGAAGGGAAGGTACGTGTCAGGTTTCCACTGTCGACTGACCACTGCCTCCTCTTTAACTTCTTTTGAACAAGCTCTGCTGAGTAAGCTACATCCAGCAGACCCTCCTGGACCAGCACTCTTACCCAGAAGGCATCAACAATGAGCTGGAGGACATTGCTTGAGTCATGGGACAGGATCCCCACTGTGGTCCCAGGAATGAGCTCACTGTAATTCTATAAAGGAAGACAAAGACGTCCACAGTTTCCTCAAAGTTTCCTCAAAGCCCCGCTAGTCAGACTGGCCGTCTTTGGGAGGTCAGAGGTGAAGGTAGGGTTTCTCTGCATAGCTCTGGCTGTCCTGGAACTCACTCTGGGCACGAAGCTGGCCTTGAACTCAGAGATCCTCCTGCCTCTGCCTCCCACGTGCTGGGATTAAAGATGGACGCCACCGCTGCCTGACTGGCAGTCTTAAAATGAAGTTTGGAGGACACTGTGAGTTGTCTCACTTGTCATTACCAGAACAGATGGAGCATACTTTCATATCTGAGGAGAAGAAACCTTTTTACACTCTCCTCCCACTGAACTATTTCCTCCTCACCGTCACAAGCATCTACACCCTCTTCCTAGTAGGTTAGAGGTTGGAGGAAAAGGCCACAGGGAGAAATGTTAAGCACCTGGAGAATTTAAGGATTTTTCTTGGTTGGGTTCGTGGCTAGTGACAGTATGAGCTGGCTACCTGGGACAAGTCCATCTGTGGTGACAGGATGGAAGCCCTAGAGGCATAATTACCTGGTAGAGGTTGGCAACATTTTCAGTGACTGCAAAGATCAGGTTAATGTTTTTCTGGGACAGTTTCTCAGTCATCAGCCCCAGAGATGGGTAATCCTGGAAAAGGGGAAGAGGTGAAAGTTCATGTTTCCCTGGATTCGAGGCTCGTGAACTTGTCTTATCTGGGGTATAACCAGGGAAATGTGAACCTCGAAGATTTTTACCCACTAATCAAAGTGAGGTGTTGTGGCTTGGGTGTGGCTTCAGTGTGTTCTTTGGGTTTCATGGGCTAAAATTAAATTTCCACTGTGAGATGCTGAGTGGGTGAAGCCAAGCCCCCTACAGTATTTAGGAGCAGAGTCTTTGGGAAGTAAGATGATGAAGGGTCATGACAGCAAAGCCCCCAGAGTTGAATCCCGATAACTCTGAGGTGAAAACACATACGCATACGCATGCTCCCTGACCTCTGCTTCATGCCAGCCTAAGTCTTGAGACTCAGCCAACAAGATGATCACCAGATGTGGTCTCTCAAGCTCACAAGTCCTAAGAACAAAATTAAAGTTCTTTTCTGACTTACAATGTCTATGCTACTGTCTTGTTAGCAAGAGAAGATGGGGCACTATCTGAGTGAGACCGGCAAAGGAATACAAGCTCAGTTATTAACCCTGGGCTGGGATGTTTCAAAACCAAACACCTTCCTTCCCACTCAGGTTCAAACCAGCTCCATGAGTTAAGACCACTGTTGTAGAGCTGCAGGCAAATCTGATAGCTGATCACCTACCGATCATGATCACCTACTGATCACCTACCATGACTTACCCCGACCCCTCATCTACCAACACGGCTCTAGATCATTCTTCCAGCCACCTGGAGTGACCTTCATCTTGGCCACACCTCCTTCCTTAGCCTAAGCTCACCTCCAAGAGACTTTCCTTCGACCACACCAGCGCCTAAAGATCTTTCTCCTTTGGCTGCCAATAGCCTTTGACTATTTCATGTACTTAATATTCACTGTGCATTCAGCACTATTAATAAATATGCTAGAATATAGCTCCACTCTCCATCTAAACCAAAAACCTTCTAAGAGTAGATCCAGATAGTGTTTTCATCTCTCTCAGATCTGGGCCAATGTCTTGTATAGACTCGTATCAAAGGCTGCTCACTCGCCCATTGTCTATATATGGTTAACACCCAGGTCATGGAGAGACCAGGAAACAGAATGAATCAATATATCCATGGGCTCCTAGACCTTGCAGGAGCTCATGAGATCTCCAGCTCAGTCTCCTGCCTTTATTCATTTTTAAACTCTATTTATTGACTTTAAAAAGGAGTAAGCTTGGGATGGATCGATGGGTGAGCACTTATTTAATATACAGTAAGACCCTGGATTCAATCTCTAGATCGGGGGGGGGGGGGGGGGGGGGGGGGGAGGCATTGTGATATAAACTTCTAATCCCAACACTCAGATGGCAGAGACAGAAGGACTGCATGGTGAGAGCCAGCCTGGGCTATGTACAGAACAAGATCTTTTCTCAACAAAGAAAGAAAGAAAGAAAGAAAGAAAGAAAGAAAGAAAGAAAGAAAGAAAGAAAGAAAGAAAGAAAGAAAGAAAGGAAGAAAGAAAGAGAGAGAGAAAGAAAGAAAGAAAAAAAGAAAGAAAGAAAAAAGAAAGAAAGAGAGAGAGAAAGAGAGAGAAAGAAAGAAAGAGAGAGAGAAAGAGAGAGAGAGAAAGAAAGAAAGAAAGAAAGAAAGAAAGAAAGAAAGAAAGAAAGAAAGAAAGAAAGAAAGAAAGAAAGAAAGAAAGAAAGAAGGAAAGAAGGAAAGAAAGAAAGGAAGAAAGAAAGAAAGAAAGAAAGAAAGCAAGCCAGGCACAGTGTCACATTACTATAACCCTCACATCCACGGGTGGAGACAAGAGGAATGGACAGTACAAGTCGTCATCCTGGACTGCGTGTCAAGACCCTACCTCAAGAAGATGTAGGAAGTGGAAGATAAGGCAGGTAAAGTCAAGACTTTCTCCAAATACCCAAAGTGTTGTCATCCTAAGCTTTGCTACATTGTCTTATAGCTGGCAGCAAGTTCTCCTATTTCAATTAGAGCTCCTTTTCTCTTATTTAATTGTATATAATTGTTAATTATCAATTAAAACACACATAAAATAACTTTTCAGAAGTTTCTTATCATCCTAAATTATCCACAAACCATCTTTCCTTAAACCAAATGACTCTGTGCCCTTTAACCTTTCCCAAGAGGCTCTGCTCTCTGAGTTTTTCATTTCATCAATGAAGCCTTTGTCCATTTTTTTATTATTATTCCTGTCTTTCCCTAGTAACCACAAATGAGCTTGATTCCGAGAAGGGACCCATCCACAGAGAAAGAAGGGAATCGAGCTTTCCAGCTGTGCCTTCGCACATCTGGACACCAAGATGCTGGTTCTGGTGCTGATGACTGTGGAGTCGGTATGCGCACTCATCACAGTCATGAACATCTCTCACGGTCAGACCATTTGTACCCTGGATGAGCATGTTCCACTGGGATGCGGCAGAAATAGGCATTAGCTGAGCCCCATACCATGCACAGAAAAAGAACTGTTTTCAAATTCACACAAAAGCTTGCCTGGAATAAGCCCTATCAGAGTGAGCAAGGACCCCAGTCAGACCAGACATCTCACCATAGTAGTGGAGGCAGAGTAATGATTGTCACTGCCAATGTGACACTGCCCATCGTTGGGCAGGACAATGCCTGCCAGCCTTCCATCCAGTGCAATATGGGTCTTGGCATCGGTGGTAAACACCAGCAAATGGGATGCATCATTCCTCCAGCCAATTTTCTCCTGTTTTTAAAAGAACACACAGCAGCTTCAACTATGTCCACCAAACTCCAGAACCTCCATTCCTAAAGAGCTGGACCTCAGCCCCAAGCCTTGGAACGTAAACTAGAGCTTTCCAATTCAGGCTTTGTTCCCTTGAGGAAATCATCCATTGTTGAAGCTGAATCGCGCCTCCTTAAACTCCACATATAACTCCTCCAGTAACAGAAACCTATCTGCATCCACAGAGCTGGTATTGGTTAGAAGAAATCCTACCCTATCACCTGCCCACTTTGCTGAGGTCAAATTAACCCAGGCTTGACTCTAAAATAATTCCAGAAAATGTGGGGTGATGCTCTCCCAGGAAAGATCCGGGGCCACTGTGGTTCAAAGAGGTGTCAGCTGTGGCCTTGTATAGGTATAAAGAGAAACTGTGTAGCAGGAGCAATTTATTACTCATTATGTACGAAGTTCTGCTTGGTTCATGTCCCCTATCACACCAGAAATCCCCAGCCAAACTGTTTCCTTCCCGGTTTTGATTTATGCCAGCTACACCTGGTACCCCTTGCCCTCCAAACTCACATCACAGACTGTAGCCTGCATGATGGCGTCAAAGCCGCCCTCTGGGGCATCTCTGTTACGTGACACACTCTGTTTCTTCACTTCCTCATTGAAGCGGGTCACCTGGTCAGTTAGCGTCAGCACGTGTTTGTAGCCAAACATCGGCAAACATGCTTCCTTCATCCTGGGGGGAAAGTAGATGTCAGCTGCGGTGGAAAAGAGAGGTACAGTGTGGGCAGTGGTGTGCCCACACCAGGTCCACATCATATTGATTTTTCTCTTTTCGCTGTGCTGGGGATTGAACCCAAAACCTCGTGCATGCCAGATAAATGCTCTACCACACAGCTACACTCCAGTCCCACAGAATCACAATTACTGAAACAGTCTAGACTCCAGGCCCTTCTAACTACCTGTGGCATCACAAGCATACTTTCAGATACCCAAAGGAACAAGAAAAGCAGCAATGAAGCCAGACAAAACAGATGAAACCCCATTTACCAAGGCTCTCTGATGGACTCTCTCAACCTGTATTCCATCAAGTACTTGGTCACAGCCACAAGAAAAGTAATTAATACATAAGCCAGATGAAGACAGGGCGCTGGTGGTGTAGCTCAGTGGTGGAGGCAGGATAGTGCCAATCTCGTGAGAGCTAGGTGAGACCAAGTAAAGCAATTATACAAGAGGGAGTCTCGAGCTATCATGGCTAGAATCGTTAACACTTTTTCTACTGCAACAATAAAGCAGATGTCCTGTAAATTTATAGATCGTGCTACCCCCAGATATATTTTCTGGGGAAACATATAGCCCAGACAGAGGTTTAAAAACTGTACTGTAGAATTGTTTTAAAAGTTAAAAAGTAAATCCATGTCTTGTCTGTCCAGCAATCATCATTTTAATATGCTTTGTTTTTAATTGTGGGGGGTGAGAGAGGGAGGGAAACTATGAGAGGGGAGAGGGAGAGACAGGAGAGACAGAGACAGAGAAAATGAATTGTGCAAGTGCCCATGGAGGCCAGAGGACAGAATCAGATCCTCTAAAGTTGACCCTAGAGGCTTGGGTTAAGAGCCGGCCAGCTGTCAGGTCCTCTGGAAGAGCATTCCTAACCACCGAGGCAGTAATAATTTTAAATCACTACCATACATACATTTACAGTCTTCATCAAGTAAGCCATTCAACAGTAAACTGCTATGGTTTGAATAAAGATGGGCACCATAAGTTCATGTGTTTGAACACATAGTCCCAGGTGGGTGGCACGTTTCAGGGAGGTTGTAGAATCTTTGTAGCATAGAGCCTAGCTGGCATAAATAAGGTTATATGGGCAGGGTTTGTTTTGTTTGGATTGTTCCAAGACAGCTCCACTTCCAGCCCTGGTCATATGTAGCAAGTAGCTGCCACAGGTTTCTGTCACCACAGGCCAAGCCCCTTTGGACCTCATGCATGATGGCTTACATCCTCTGAGCCAAAAACCAAAATAAACCTTTTCCCCTTAAGTTGCTTCTACCAAGTACTTGTTCAAAACAGAAAGAAAAGTAACTAATACAGAATCTAAATAGAGGCACAGGGCTGGAGAGCATTGTTCAGTGCTGGGACAACTGCCTAGCAAACATGATATCCTAAGTTCAATTCCTAAAGCTCCTTCAACCCAGAGCTAAGATAGGTTGGCTCCTGTCTGTAACAGAGCACACACCAGAGGCTGAGCCAGACAAGGCTACATAGCACAAAATCTCTGTCTCAAAGTAAAAGGTGTGAGGGCTGGAGAGGTGATTGAGTGGTTAAGAGTACTGGCTGGCCAGGTAGTGGTGGCACATGATTTCAATTCCAGCACTTAGGAGGCAGAGGCAGGTGGATCTCTGAGTTTGAGGCCAACCTGGTCTACAGAGTGAGTTCCAGGACAGCCAGGGCTATACAAAAGAAACCCTGTCTTGAAAAACAAGCAAACAAATAAATAAATAAAAGTACTAGCTGATCTTCCAGAGGACCCATATTTAATTTCTGGCACCCATATGGTGGCTTATAACCATCTGTAACTTCAGCTCCAAGGGATTCAACACCCTCTTCTAGCCTCTGATGGCACCAGGCACACACATGGTAACAGACATGCACTATGCAGGTAAACATTGATGCACATGAAACAATCAAATTTAAATATATATATATATATAAATATATATTTATATGTTTATATATAAGTTTATATATAAAGGAGGCAAATAGAAAGAGGGAAAAGTTAACCATTATATACTGTTGAAGAATTCAATAAAGTGATTTAATTTTTCTGCATTTTAACTTTGTAAAAATTGTGCTCTTGATGACTAGGAAAATGACAACAGTCTCAATTCTTCTGAAGTCATAAATACATGTTCACTCATTCAGATTTCCATCTTCTGTTGACCTTATCCCCGCCCCCTTACCTTCCTCTTTCCCTCTATCCATTTGTGACAAAGCCAATAAGCTGATGACATTTCAGTGTAGGACCCCTAGCAGCCTTGAGCCTCCTGACAAAATATTTCAGATAGTTGGCCCATCGACCAAGCAGAGAACAAGTTGAAAACAATATGTTTTTGCATAAAGCAGCCAGTAAAACAACCTTAGAGGGGCTGGAGAGATGGCTCCATTGTTAAGGCATTCGATGCTCTTCCAGAAGCCCAGAGTTTGGCTGCCAACATCAAGGTTAGGAAGCTCTCAATCACCTGCAATCCCAGCCCCAGATGATCTAACACCCTCTTCTGGCCTCTAGTCACCTGGTATGCATATATACAAACAGACACAAACACATACAAATACATAGAAATAAAAACAAAAAAAATGCTTTAAAAAAAAGTGGAGTTAAAAATGGCAACCAGGACTTGGACCAGCCACGACAATTGGAAGGGTGCTTCACAGGCTTGAGGACAAGTGGCTTACCGGTAACAGGGGTTTTTGATAGCCTCTGGTGGGGAGATGTACATGTATGGTGATACGGGCTTGTCCACAAAGGCCCCAAAGCCAATCCGAAGGTTGCTAGTGAGCTTGCGCATCTGTGAAGCCAACTTGGTACCCAAGGTCTGGATGCTGGACAGATCGTCCTTCATGGAGAAGGACAAATCCATCAAGTAGTAGATGTCTACGGGGTAATCCTCAACCTGCCGCACTTGAAGTTGAAAAATCTTTGAATCATCTGGAAGGCAAAAGGATGTTAGGTTTTTTTTTTTTCTCTTCCTCTTCTAGGAATAAAGACATGAATAGACCCCCATAAGGGATAAATAACTGTTTGATCAAATTAAGCTTGAAATTTTAGTTGTCCCACCCACCCCGCTCCTGACCCACCCATCCCCACCTTACAACTCCATCCCTCTTACAGGCTCTTGAGTTTCTTCTCTATTCTGGGACTTCCCAGAACCCATAAATTCTCCTGTGTGTGACCTTCTGGGTCCCCAGGGTCTACTATACACATCATACAACTCTTGGCAGGAACTGTGTTGGGTATGGTGGCACATGCCTGTAATCCTCATATGCATGAGGCAAAAGTAGGGAGATTCCTGCAAATTCAAGGCTAGCCAGGGCTGTACAGTGAGTTCTAGGCTGAACAGAGGTCCTGTCTCTCAAAAGTAAATAAACAGCACCCTGCTCTTCTCCAAATACTAGGGCTCTCTCAGCTCTTACTGATTCAGCCAGATCAAGTGCTGAAAAGCTTGCTCAGAACCTAATACTCTGCCCTCTTCTGTCCCTACTGTCTGCTCCTAAACAGCCCTAATCCCTGGTGGGAAAAAAAAGCTTAAAAATTGCTTTCTCATCCTGTATCCCATTTGCTCCTCCACACAAAGCTATAAACTAGATTTAAAAAAAAAAAAAAAAAAAAATACATCATGAGGGAGCAGTGCCAGAAGGGTTAACTAATAACCAACCAAATAACTAGTAGAGTTGGGATTCACAATCAGATCTGACTCAATCCTGACACCTCATATTTTCTTCCATTCTCCTGGCCACAACCACATCCCCCCACACGCACACGCGCGCACACATACACACACACACACACACACACACACACACACACACACACACACACACACGTGCGCACACACCCCTCTCTGCCCCATTCCTATTCTGTGCTGCCCCTCCCCAGAGGCATTCCTGCTCAGATCTTCTGTTGATGCTCCTTGTCCACTTGAGCCAGGTTTCTCCCCAGGATGAGCCCCGTGCCTACCTGGCCGAAGTCGAAGGGCAATCCTCTGGGGGCTGACTTGGGTTATCTGGGCGCTGTCCCCGGAGCCCTTGCTGCTGAGTGGTCTATCCTCTAGGATCTGGGCCTCACTCACTGGGAACTCGATGGACTCTGGAGCACAGCTGTCCTTCAGCAGATTGTCCTTCAGGTTACAGCGGGGTGAGCCCTGAGGCAGAGTCTATGTAGACAGAAACCCAAGGGGGAAAGCCTGACGTCAGAGTCAAGCCTGGCTTGGCCTTCTCCATAACATGTCACCTTCCAATAGCTTAAAGCTTACCCAGCCCTTTGGGGCTAATGCAGCATAAAACTGTTGCAGCCCTTCCTAGGATAATCCCTAGGGACATATACAGGAAGGGCGAGCAGACTGAGTCAGTATCTGTTCATGAATTGAGCACTGAGAAAGGATGTGTTAAGTAAGATTGCCTGGTAAACTAGTGTTTTCCAAACTGTAAAACAGAAATTAGTTTGTGAGTCTCATAATCAGGTTTACTAAATAAAATACAATTGAATGGAATTTTTTAAAAAAAAAATACCCAAGAATGGTTTTGATATTATTCTGGGGAAACTTTTACTTACTGGAGGATGGGATTTAGCAAACATAATGAGTAATAATATATGAGGTATTTCTTTCTGTAGGTCATGGTTTAAACTATTTAAAGCTATTGTGTAAGATTCTGGCTGCTTTATGAGGTCTGTGGTTATTTCCTGTCTCCCCTCTTCACTCAGCACAAAGGTGGCAGAGAGGAGACAGTGAGAGTAAAGAATAAGAACACAGGAACGAGCTAGCCCAAAACCCACCCTCAGTGTCCCCACTGGGTACCAGAGCATAACAAGAAGCTCTCCAGGCCCTATTCCTTCAGCTGTACTGTGAAGGGTCAACATCTTCCTTTGCTACAAACAGTAATCAAAACCACAAGGACAGAGAGGAAATTACGGTTGTTTGGGACTGGGAATAAGGAAGAGTTGTTTAATAGACCCGAAGTTTTAGTTTAGCATAATGAAATTGGTTATGGGGGTGGATGATGGTGAGGGTTTCACATTATAAATAGATTTAATGCCACTCAACTGTTTACTTAAAATGGTTAAGAGGCAGAAAATAATAAAAATAAGAGCAGGGGAAGCAGTTCAGTCAGAAAAATGTTTTCGGCACAAATGTGAGAACCTGAGCTCAGCACCCATGTTTAAAAAAAGAAAGACATGGGTCTAGTGGCACATACCTACAAGCCCAGAGCTAGGGAAGCCAAGAGATCCATGAGGCTTTGCTACCAGGTAGGTTAATGACATTGGTGAGCTCCATGTTCAGCAAGAGACCCTGAGTCTCAAGAAATAAAGTAGAGAAAGAAGAAAATACACAAGATCTCCACACCCCACACACACACACACACACACACACACACACATACACACACACACAGTCAAGATGGTAAATTCTGTTGTATGTATTCAACCACATTTTAAAAATTAGTTTAAAAAGAACAAGAAGAACCCTCCATCACAGGGATGTCATGCCAGATTAAATAAGATCATGTATACAGTAAGTGCTCGGTGAGTATTGGCTATTAATATGAGATGCTGATAGGCAGTTCCTGAATAAACTCCAGCTGGAAAACACTGTGAGGACAGGCTGCTGATCAGAGCCCATTCTCTTGCGTTCTTCCTTCACTCTGGACAAAAGCCACACTGTTAGGTATCCTCAGGGACTCTGTGTGGAAGGACAGTAAACTCAGAAAACAGACCCCGGAGCTAGGTCACCACTAGCTATGTGACCCCAAAGAAGTCACTCTGGGCTTTAGTTTTCTGATTTGTTTGATAAATGTGGTTAGGGAACATGATGCCTTTGATTCTGTGTACTCCCAAACTGCACACACCTAACCAGAACCGCATGGGCAGGTATCTAGCTGTCCCTGGCCAAGTTGAGGAGACTGACCTGATCTGGACCTATTTCCCAATGACAAGGTCTTCAGACTTTCCTAAGAACCACCTTCTAATATCCCCTCCCCCCCCAAAAAAAGTATCAATCTCCCAGAACAACCATCATCAATTACTGAGCACTTGCTGCACGTGGGTATAGGACAGGCACTTCACAAGAGTCAATGCTGACAGCTCGGCCAAGCTGGAATTACTAATGTCATATAACAAGTGAGGAACCTAAGTGTAGGAGGCTTCACAAATGAAGGATGCAACTTCTGAGGTTAGAAATTTGAGGCTTAAAGAAGTGCCTTGCCTGGAACTGCAGAACTTTGGGAGCTACACAAATAAGATACAACCTAGGTCTTCTGCCTGTGAGAAGCCTGTAAAAAATGTTTCATCCCATTCTATAGAGAATGTAATAAAAAGTAGTAAAGTTGGTTGGGAGGAATGGTCCTGAGAGGAGCCACGGCATAAATTGCCCCAGGCATTCAGAGACCGTACACAAGTCAGAGATGTGAGAAGTGTGGGGAGAGATGGACAATGTTCTTCTTCTCCAGGTGTGCAAAATCTGGGCACCAGGATACCTGCAGAGGGATCAATCCAGAGACTCATTCTAAAACCCAAAGATCCACAGACACATTCTAAAGCTCAAAAGGTTCCCTTCCGAGGAATTGAGGTCTACTCTGTATAGTTGGTGACACAAAAGCAGAGCTCATACACATTCCATCCACACACACACACACACACACATACATACATATATCTCTCACACACACATATACCACATACACACACTTCATCCTCACATACTACACACACACACACACACACACACACACACACACACACACACACACACACACACACACTATCACCACCACCACCAATCTATCACTGATTTCAATTGCCCACCGACCTCAGAAAAAAAAAAAAAAAAAAAACTTCCCAAAAAGGCAATGGTTAGATCACCAAGATGCCAGAGAAGCTGAGCCTTTCCAGAACAAGACAAAGGCTGGAGGAGGGAACCAGGAAGGGGAGACCAGGGAGCTGAGAGAGAACAGCAGGCCACCAAGTATCCTCAGGCTCTCAAGGGGAGGGTGCTTCTGAGAGCATTTCTCACTCCCACCCTCTAATCTCACAATCTTAAAAAACCGGTCTGAATGCTGGCATGTCCTGGTAGTCTTTATGCTTCCTATGAATTTCCTTAGAATAATAAAAATAAATACTGAAGAAAAAAAAAATCTAAAAAATAAGACCAGGCTGGAGCCCTCCTTTGGTAATTGCTGACGTCAGAGGTCAGAAACCTAACAGATTCACTGGCCCAGCTCTTTCTGAGAGCCTCCAGCCCTGGGGAGACACCAAGGCAACGTCCTCACACCCTTGGCCACATTCCTTCCCTGGGCTCAGATGGGGATATCACCAGGTTACTCAGGAAACTAGAAAAGGAGTTGATGTTAAAGCTCTAGTTCCCACCCAAACCGGACGTTATTCAAAAGAGTCAAGGCCCGCCCCCACAGGAGGGAGCGGATCACCCTCAGAGGTGGGAGGCTCCGCCCTGGCTCTGTGAGCTGCTGGATCGCCAGCTTCCTGAGAGAGTGACACATGCTATTTGGACCCCGTTGATCCTGTTTGGGAAAAGTACAGCATGAATAACCGTCGCTGTGATATCGGTCTCACAGGGCTGGGCAGGGACTAAAATAAGACTGTGAGATGATTTCAAAATGCAAAGTCTCAGTATGAGTCAAATATTCTCAAATCCTCTGGGGTCCGGTGTAAGTAACAGCAGCCGAAAGCGGTCACCATGTAACGGCCACTGTCACTGCACACTCTCTCCTTGAAGGAAGACATGGGAAAACAATCCTTGAAGTTTTTCTTGAGTGTGCCAGGCTCTACCACAGGGCTCTCTCCCAAGATACTGCTCTCTGATTGGCTCACTTAGTAAGGGTAAGAATTTACCCGAACAGAGGGAAGAATGGAGGGAGACAGAAGGAAAGAAGACGTTTTGGTCTATAGCTGTTAGGTCTCATGCTTTGTTGATTATGAGGATGAGGGACACACTCTTAACACTGTGTTACTTGTTTGGGGTTTTTCTGTTTTAATTTTTGAGGCAGAATTTCATTTAGCGCAGGCTGGCTTTGAATTGTACAGGCAAAATTTCCCTTGAATGTTTTTATGAGGGGTGTGTGTGAGAGAGAGAGAGAGAGAGAGATGTATGCATAGGTAGGTATGCCTGTTTGCACACATGAGGAAGCCAGAGAAGACATTGAATATCTTTCTCTATCACTTTTGACCTTTCCTTCTTTCCTTCTTTCCTTCCTTCCTTCCTTCCTTCCTTCATTCCTCCCTCCCTCCCTCCCTCCCTCTCTCTCTCTCAAGACAGGGTTTACTGTGTAGTCCTGGAACTCCTTATGTAGACCAGGCTGGCCCCAAACTCACAGAGATCTGCCTGCTGTTTCACCAGTTCTAGGGATTAAGGGTCGGTGCTACCACAGCCAGCCACCTTATGTTTTGGTATAAGGTCTCTCGGTGAATCTTTTAAAGTTCACTGCTTTGGCTGGGGCGGCTGACCAGCAAGCTCCTGTGATTTATCTTGTCTCTGCTCCCCAACACTGGAATTACAGGCACAAGTGGCCATGCCTAGCTTTTAGGAGGATGCTAGAGATTTGAACTCATGACCTCTTGCTTTCACAGCAGTGCTCTTATCTACTGAGCCATCTCCCTAGCCCATCTCTGAACTTCTACCTTCACCTTCATCCTCCTACCTCTGCTCTTGAGGACCAAGACTACAGGCAAGTGGCCACTATGGAAGTACTGCACTGAGCCCAGGGCTTCATGCATGTAATGCAAGCATTACCGACTAAGTTAAGTGGGCAGATCTTGCTATCTTAGTTAGGGTCTCTTCTGCTGTGAAGAGACACTATGACCACAACAACTTTTATAATGGAAAACATTTAATTGGGGTGGCTTACAGTTTCAGAGGTTCAGTCCATTGTCATCATGTCGGGACATGGCGGCGTGCAGGCAGACATGGTGCTGGAGAAGTAGCTGAGAGCTTATATTTTGCTTGAAACCGAAAGTGAACTGTCTCACTGGGCTTGGCTTGAGCATTATATGAGACCTCAAAGCCTGGCTCTACAGTAGCACACTTTCTCCAACAAGGCCAGACCTCCTAATAGTGGCACCTCCTTTAAGGACCATTTTCTTTCAAAATACTATGCTATACAACATTTTTTCCTTACAATAGAAAGTTTGAGGGCAAACTCAAGATAGACATCTATGCTCCAGGTTAAAAATAAATATAAAGAAACTGCAGAAATAATAAGGAAACCCTGATTATCACACACACACAGGCACACATGCATGCATGCATGCATGCATGCATGTTCACACACACATACTCACTCATGAACAAACTATAATTAGTGTCCTGAGCCTTTCCCTAGAGATACAGAAGAAGAAGTCCTACTGGAGTGTCAGACTTCTTAGTCCCAAACCATTCTTCTCTTTTACTCTTGGATGTCAGGCTGTAATCTGGTCTACCTTCCAACATGTGCTCAGGCCCTGTGTATCAATTCCTAGCATTTCATCCTGCCTTAAAGGCTGCCAAATTTAGAAACTATTCAAAGCATATGAAGGTGAAAGGGTATCTATTTAATCCAAATGAATCAAGTGCTCTGTATTTATACGGCAATCCCATTCTACCTCTACCCACTTTGTCCAGTCCCAGCCTTCGCCAGCAGGCTGTTATCCCCATTGCTACTATAACCTGATACAATAGGTCCAGAGTCCATCCTGGGAGCCTTTATCGTTAACACTTCCGGCTTGTTAAATTAACATATGACTTCAGAAAGTTCTAGACTACAGTAGGATACCACTTAAGCCAAAAATACAGGGACTAGCCCCATGTGAAGCTGTACAGACCAGCGAGAGTGCATTACCCAAACTCATGTTATCTAACCGCATATCTAGCTCTCCAAGAACACACCCTATGCAGATGGGCCCAAAACACCCCACTCACACACATTGGCTCTAATTTCCTCTTACCCAGCCAAGGGCTTACTATACACACCCAAGAGCTGCTATCCTTTAAGAATCAGAAGCTGAGCCCAACCAGCTGTTTTGAGAGGCACTGCCACCATCAGCAGGGCCTGAAACAGTCAAGGCAGGGGAGGCAGAGGGCTGAGCATCGCCCCTAGCCCCACCTTTGGGTGTTCTAAGTCAAGATAGTTAAGCTTGCCCTGTGCAAGGGAAGTTTCACCCCCTCAGAGGAATGACGGCCATGTTCTAGTAATAGTCCAGGGTTCCTCCCTGTTTGGCACATTCTGTCCCACACTGGATTCTCCAACCCCATCCCTCCTTCTCAGTGAGGTAGATGTTGTCATCCACTGTATTCCATTCTGAGGGCTCTACTCTTTCTCTTTAGTTTCCTTTGGTCCTAGGACCACCCATTTCCTGACTCCACCCCATCAATAGGCTGATCCTTTCCAGCCTCTCTCCCTCTGGCCCCTCCATCTGCCCCAGAGGGCAAAGGCTCACCATAGCGACCAGTAAATATTCCACATTTGCATCTAGCCACATGAAATCTGTTTATACGGCTTAAGGAGGGGCTTTGGCTGGTCAGGACCCAGCTCCAGCTTGTCTCTATAAGACCCACATGGGTAAAACATGGCAGAGGAGAATGAGACAGGACTGGATAGCTCTCTGAAGGATAGACTCTCTGGAGGAGTCTTTCTTCCATCAAGACTCACATGACTATCTCTACATTAACTTTATGTTGAAAGGGAGGCAGGGGAGAAGAACCACCCTTTCGGTACCACTAGGTCCAGTTTAGGGAGCTCTCGCTGCTGCCCTCTGTTACAGCCTCCTCAAGCCAGCCAATCCAAACAAGACACCCTCTCTATCCCACTCCTCCTGGAATTGTTGTAGAATTACACCTGCCTCAGAAAGGAAGCTTGACAAAGTCATGATGGCGGCTAAAGGCAGGAGGGATAGGACAAAGAAGAAGATACAGCACACTTGAGCCTCCGACGCAGCTCAGAGGGGAGGGGCACCTGCGGGGGTGGAGGAGAAGGCTTTACTCCCCCCAAACTCCAGAGAATGTTTCATTTGCTAAATGAAATCAATCTGGCCCAGATGTTGGGCAGCTGCCTCTGGAAGCGAGCACAGAGGCCAAAGCTGTGTGTAGAGCAGGCCTCCTCTGGGGGATAAACACAGCCTTCTGCTCCCTTCCCCCCCAGTCTTCCCAGGAGGTTGCCTTTTTAGGAAACTCAGAGGATCCAGAAGAGAATGGGGGGAAGGGGTAGCTTAGGATAGTCAAGGAGCCTTACAGAGCAGTGGCCAACTCAGGTGGCTGAGGTGGAGCCAGGCCAGCAGCTCAGGTAATCATTGCTGGGGGGTGGTGACTCACTCTCACTGTAACTGCTGGGAACCTCTCCAGTCACATGCAACCCCCCCCACCTCCCCATCAGCCTTTGCCAACTCCAAATTCCCAGCCTGGCCACAAACATAGGCATTCCCTCAGACACACTCATTCCCTTGGGCCTCAGACACAACAAACTCTCTGCCTAGACATGGCTGACTCTTTCCTGTCATCCCCTGGTCCTCACCAATGGGGCTGTGCTCCTTTCCCATTGACACCTCGGGAAGAGAAAGAAGGAAGAAGGGATGGAGGGAGGGGAGGAAAGGAGGGAGGGAGAGAGGGGGGAGGGAGGGAGGGAGGGAGGGAGGGAGGGAGGGAGGGAGGGAGGGAGGGAGAATGGAGAGAAAAGGGAAGGGAAGGAAAAAGGATCTAAGAACATATGTGTGTGCACACACACATATACACAGATACACACACACACACACAATTCCTCTTTGGGGTCTTTGTCTTGTTTATTCATGGGGGTGGGGGTGGAGAAGCTGGCATCCCTCCATACCCCTAGTGCCACGCTCATCTTTTGAGACTGAAACCCTTTCTCCCTGGGATGCTCTAGCCCAAAGCAAGCAAAGGCCAGTGAAGGGAATCAACGGTCACAACAAGGAAAGACACCCAAGCGAGCTGGCTGAGAGAATGCAAAACGGTCTCCAGATTCGTTTACCAGCTTTCCACCATCCTCAGAGGCAAGGCTTCACCCAGCCTTGCTCAGCAAGAGAGAGAACTGTGTGCAGGAAGAAGGAAATAGTTCCACGTGTCTGTGCTGACACAAAAGTACCTAAACCTAGGGAAATGAGGTGTGAACTGAAATCTGAGGGTGGGGCATACCTGTGTTTTGATCATGAATACTACAAGTTGGGAGCCAGATCATTTGGGGCTATAGTATCCACTAAATAGCCATCTGTCCCCAGCACTGGGTTTGGACCTAACGTTCTTGAGACGATCAGTAAAGTCCTTTTTGGAATTTGCAAACAGATTCCTAGCTTCCACCAGCCCAGGGGCTAGGAACACTATCAGGCAACTATAGATGCTCAGGGCAGGAACCCACGTCTCTTCGCTGCAACCCACCTTACCTGATGTTTTACCGATGCACTTAAAAAAAAAAAAACAAAAAAAACACCCTGCGTTATTGCTTTCTTTGTTCTTTATTATAAAACCTTCATTAAACTAGTCATCACATTTGGAACACAGTATTTGAAGCAACCTTAACCCGTGATTTTTTTTTTTTTTTTTTTTGGCCACCATCACTTAGATTTGGCTCCAGAATAAACTTCCTCATATTCCTTTTAAGGTGAGAGTTGTGTTTTCCCATTGACAAAATAAAGCACAGGCTCCTTACCTCATCTGAACACCAGGCACACACAGGGCTCACAGCCAGGCACTGTTGGCAGGATTTCACGCCTCGTGTGGTACAGATGTTGGAATCTGGGACAAGGAGACATAGACAGATACTAGCACCTGATTTGCTTAAAGCAATGACCATCCTGTCCCAACTACCCCGAATTTCCCAAACACTCAGATGAACATTTCCCAGGTACACACAAATACACCCTAACCTTACCATAGACATTTGCCAAACAGAAGCTATTGATAAGCAGGAAAAGATATGCAGAAACTCATTACTTTATCAACTGGTGAGACCACAGTGACAGCAGCTGATGGGGCTGAGGCACAGACCCAAACATCTAATCATGACTGTTAGAAAGAGACTTAGTTAATGATGGTTTTAAAACAACGCTGGGCAAGTGAAAATCCAAGGCTCAGAGTAACGGCCATGTGCTTTCTCCAGCTGTCTAATTATAGTCACGGCCACTATACAGAAGATCTAAGGTCCAGATGCACTGGGGACAGGGGACAGGGGGCAGGGTAACTTAAATGGCTGTGTCCCACTGTTTCAACAGGTGTTAATCTTTCCAGTACATCTGTCTGGAGGCCAAGCATTCAAAGCCAGAAAGAACCAGAATGAACAGGAAAGGCTAAAGGAGCCTGGAAAGACTTGGCATTTCAGAGCTGGAAGCCAGTGTGCTTGATACTATGCCCCGGAGCAACTCACCTGATCTCTATGAAATGACTGAGCTATCTCACCGGACTTTCACAAAGAGGAAGCTTCAGGATGGCATTCAAAAGGGAGGGAGAGGGGCAGCCAGGGGCCCAAAATAGGCCTGAGAAGTACAGCCAAGAAGAAAACCCCAGGAAGTTGCTCCTTCACAAGGCTCTCCCCTGGCTTGGTGTCCCTGGCCTCAGACAAATAAGGCCCCTCTGCCTAGGGTGCCTCAGGGAAGCCTTTTTCTCCGGGAACAGAAGGAAGATCTATCTATTCCTTCTCCCGGATCCACTGTTTCACACACACACATACACATCTCTCGCACACTCACAGTCACCCTCTTTCACACACACTCATTGTCTCTCTCTCACACATACACTCACACAAATGCACACACTCAGGTTTTATTTATGTTTGAGAACAGAGCTCCAGAAGTTATTCATGGACTTGCAATCTGTCTCACTGGTAACACATGGAGTGGAGAAAGGCTTTTGAAGCAAGACGGAGCTAAGCCTCTGAGGAAACCTGAAGCGGTGCTTCAAGGATTCCACGTACAATCCAGTGTTTTGAAGAGATTAATGCTGGCCTATATTGTCTGAGGTTCCATTATATGTTCTACGTATGTGTTTATACACCTATATATCTAAATATACTTCTAGACATTGAAATAGACCTTTGCTATGACTGGCCTGGTACTTGTGAGGTAGTTCAGGCTGACTCCAATTCATGACAGTAATCTTGCTGTAGGCACTTGACTGCTAGGGTTATAGGTGTACACCACCAAGCCCGTGTCCAGGTTTTAGTCTAAAATTCTGGTATATAGTTTAGAAATGAGCTTAGTTGCAACAAGATAAAAACTATGTATCCCCACGCCTTTCAGTTGTCACCAGTACGTCTTTGGCCTGGTTTAGGCGGGAGGGCAGGCTGCAGCGGTCCTCCTGACCTGTCCTTTCTTTTCCCCTTCCTGCTCCTCGGCCTCTCTTCTCCCTTTTTAAATTTTATTTCTGTGCTGGGGATGGAACCCAGGGCCACATGCATGCTAAACATTCATGGTATCACTGAAATATTTTTCCTAGGCTCTTAAAATGTAATTTTCAAGGTATTATTTCCAGACATACAAACAAAAAGAGCATCTATCAAAGACTTTAGTTAAAGTGGTATGGGAGGCAGAAAGGTATCTGTACTCGTTCAGAGGGAATTCAAGGAAGAGAGTTTTATAGTTGGCCAGTCATATGGAAATGAATTGGCCAATGGATTTTTAAAAATTGGCTAATGTCTGTAAAATAATCAGCTTTTCTCTTTGGTGCTTAGTGTTCTTTACCAGGTAGATGCCATTGGCATTTTTTGTGAGGTGACAATCACATGTGTTTTTCTCATAAAAATAGATTTATATTGTCATCAATTTTTCATTACTCTCTACCAGTACAAAGGTGTAAAATACCCAATCAGTTCAAGGCAAAGATACAGATAGTCACCAGGCAGTATTGGCGCATTTAATCTCAGCTCTAGAGAGGTAGAGGCAGGTGGATCTCAATAAGTTTGAGGCCAGCCTGGTCTACAAAGCGACTTCCAGAACAGCCAGGGCTGCACAGAGAAATCCTATCTTGAAAAACCAAACCAAACCAAAACAAAAAAGATGCAGATAGTCTCTGACCATGACAGGTCATTTTGTGAGAGTGTTCTGTTCAGATGTTGAGATGTTAGTCATAATAAAATAGATGTTTGACTAGATGAGAGATTTCCAAAATAATTAGGATAATTTCCTTGACAGAGAGACAATGAGAGAGAGAGCAGCAGCAGTGTGTGTGTAAGTTCCTGTGGTGTGTGTGTGTATAGATTGAAAGGTGGTAATTGTGCGTTGATTCCAATGCTGGCCCCAGTGCATCAACATGGGGCAACTCTCAACAATGCAATGTGTAACAGAGGAAAAGCAGCTGATCTTCCCACAGATGTGGGTTTGGAGCCTACAAACATCGGTGCCACCCAAGGTTTCTCCCTGCAAGGGCAGTCTGGCCGGATCTTAGCTTCACAGTTGTCTCTCCTGGGGACATGAACACATCCCCTCTTCATTATAGCTTGATCAGAAGAGTTCTGAGAGGAACCCATCCTGGACTATTTTAGGAAGCTCCCCGATTTGGGGCCGTTCCATAGAGACTAGCAGCTAAGAAAGGTCCTGGACACAAATACCATCACTGTCCACTAGAAAGAGGAAATAGTTAAAATGAAAAGTGTAGGTGTGTGGGTACTGTGGAGTTCTTTTTTATTACATTTATTTATTTTATTTGAGAGAGAGCATGAGAAAGAACGTATGAGCACATGTGCCATAGCGTGGAGATCAGGGGACAACTCAAGAGAGTTGGTTCTCTCCTTCACTGTGTAGGCCCTGAGAATCAAACTCAGATTGTCAGGCTTGGCAGCAAGAGCCCTTACCCTCCTGAGCCATTTCAACAGCCCAGCCCAAGTTATTTTTCAAAACCTCTCCCAGTCTATCTGTGTATCCATTCATCCATTCTCAAATTAGCATTCCCTATGAGTCCTTGACTTACGGCCAGAATAAAAAGCCTGGCCAAATGTGAAATAAGAAACAGAAGGCCCCTCCTAGTGTTCTAGTGATCCCTGACCTCAGAGCATGAGCTGAGTTGCTCATCTGTCTTTTAGGAAGTCATGATTACCCTGTTCCCTTGATCTCTTATTTTTAATGAATCCCAGGTTGATAGTGTAAGAACCAATGATTCCTCAACAATCTCCCCAACCAAGTCCTGCCACCAAGGGCAGGAGCCCTGGAATGCAGAGGTTGAAAGTGGCTGACTCATCAGAAGTCCCTGAGCTGCTCCCAGGCTGCCCTTCCCTTCTAAACATGTGGGCCTCCTCTGTTTCCAGTCATTCATAAAGCCTGTATTGCATCTCAGCCTCTGTGGCCCAGAGGGCTTACTGGAGAAGTGGGGGTCCTCACCAAAAAGTCATGAAAACAATAGATGACTCTGAAAATCTGTCTTCACAAGATTTCATCCAAGAAGCAGAGCAAGATTGAGACCTGGTCATCAACAGGGGGTTTTAAAGCTTAAACGAACACTCTTGAGCACAACAGCTGGTACACATAAGTGCTCAGTGGGTGCATTTGCTAGAGTTGTTTTTATTGTGATCATTTTTATCCTTAGCTTCAAGCTATTTAGAGTAGATGACTACTTTGCTATTTTTTTTAATTCCTCAAAGCCATTTTATAGAACACCAGGCACAAAACTAATTAAACCCTAAACAGGGGTTAAAGATGGGAGTGTGGAGTCAGAAGGTATCAAATGGGGGGGGGGGGACCCAAAAAACCCTAAACAGAGCAAAGAAGTGTGCTCAAAAATCCAATCTAGGAATGATGGCTGAAAAAAGACGGTTACTGGGAAGATAGGTGAGGCCAGCCAAGGAGTCTGCCTGGAAAGTAGAAAAAATTGTTATGGTCTGGACCATCAATCTGGTTCACAGAACCAGGAAAGAGATAAAGGATAGGGGAAGTAGAGGCTAAAAGGAAACAAGGAAGGGAGCTGGAACCAGGGGAAGTCATAATGGGCTGTGCTGAGAACACATTGTCCAATGAGACAGGATGTCAGAATGTAGGGACAGGATACCCTGATGAGACCAGAAGCCTTCAGGGCTTAGCGTGAGCACTGGAGGAGAATCCGGACTAGTGAACACCATGGAGATCTCTCCTACTGCCTGCCAGTGAAAATTCCTGGCCAGGAGCCTCAGCCCTGAGCCTGAGCTTTATCCACTTCCCAGTTAGGTCCACGGGGACACTGGTGGCCAGGAGTGCCTGGTCTTCCATTGCAGACTCCTGGATAAGAAAGTCAACAAACAAAACATCTCATGCTAATAGCCCTATGTATGCACATGTGGTTTATCAAGAGCAAGTTGGAAAGAATGCTTTTGGTTTGTATTTCTCCCTCAAGGGCAGCTCAGAGAGAGGTGAAGCCCAAGGCAACACAGACTTCTGTGTTCAGGACCAAATGGCCCCAAGAAGCATTGCAGAGGTGGTGGAGAGCTCAGACTCCAATATCTTATCAAACTGAAGTCCATGGGTGCACAGGTATCTGATTTCAGACTTTGTATCACTTAGAGTGCACCAACACCGATTAAACATGGAATTTGATAATAGAGATTATGTATGACTTGCTTCCATAAAGAGTAAATATTAAAATATGTTATGGCTCGAATATGGTCTCCGACACACAAAGAGACTGCTATCCTAACCCACAGTGCAGTTAACTGTGATCTTACTTGGAAACAAGATGTAAACAAGATGAGATCATTAGTGTGGGCCCTAATCCAAGTTGACTGATGCCCTTGTAAGAAGGGAAAAACCCCAGGTGAAGGCAGACACAGATGGAAAACACCATGTGGCATCGGAGACAAGCCTGTTATGGGACTTAGTGACAGAAGTATAAGAAATTAATCCTAAGTGGATTTGCACTTCGATAGCCATATGTGACATTATTTTGATGAACAGTGTCCTGAGATACTTTCATGAACTGGGAAGAAGGAAAGAAAAATTAAAATAAAAGCTATCCTGGAATGGAAACTTTGCCATGTCTCCTCCAATCATGGATAAGATCAGAAAAGAGGTTTCTTTAGCTTTAAAACTTTCCACCAATATTTATCAATGGTACTAGCATTCATTCATTCACCCAATATTTATCAATGAGTACACTAGCATCCATTCATCAGCAAGCATTTGATGAGCTTCTACCTGTATCCGTCACTCTCTGAGGTGCTGGAGACACACAGATGAACTAAACAGCAGAAGCAGAGGCAAATGCTTAGAGACAAAGCAAAGCAAAGCACTGGTGAGTACATGAGCATGGTCTCATCTAGAGAAAGTGGCCGGGAAAGGCCTTTCTGGGAAGCTGACACTCTACAGTGATGCTAAGGAGTGATGGTGGGAAGCAATCCCTAAAGAACAAAGACCAGCGCTGTGTGGACTTTCCCCTGTTGAAGAAGCAGCAGGAAGACAGAGGAAGGAGGAGAGAGACAGAGGAAAAACTGGAGAACTGGGGGCAACGCTGGGAAGCCGTACACAGCTGGAGCATGGTGTTAACCACACAACAGAAATGCTGAAGGGATCTGAGAAGTGAAGGTCGAAGCCTGACCGCCAAGTGCACGGACTGAAGCCAGAAGGAACGGATCAATCGGGATATTATTAAAAACAATCCGGGCAACAGATGTCAATGGTTTGGATTAAAAGGGCAGGGTGCTAATGGTGTCGTCAGACTCTAGATGTATTCCAAGGACTTGCTGATGGATTAGGCATGGAGAACTGAGAAAGGATTTGAACCTGAACTAATGCAATCCCTTTAGAAAAGGTTCATGTTTTGACTACCAACCATTCCACTTTACTGATCCTTCTGCCACTAGACCCTACCTTTGTACGTGAAGTCAGATCATGTCTGGTTGCCATCTCTAAACGGGTTAGTCAGGAAACTGTGGATGAAGACCACAAAACCTCTTCCTATGAACAACTGTGATCTGAATGTAACACCTAGCCCTGGGGAAATTCAGGAAATAAAGCAGGGTTAGTAAAACAAGGGACAGAGTGAGTGTAGCAGAGACAGTGGTTCAAGAGGTGTAATGTCTGCTTTGTCCTTCTGCAGACCATAGTATCTCAGTGAAAACCTTATTCCGCTCTGGTATTCTCTTTAAAATAGGTCGCATGCCTATTCAAGATTTATAACTGCTCCTGTGAACTTAGTGGGCCACCCAGCTTTATCAGACAAACTCTGAAAACCCCAGGCAGCTATTTTTATCCCCTCCCCACCAACTTAGTCTCCCAAATATGGGCATAATACTTACTACATGAGGATTAAGTGAGGTAATGTGTGAAAGAACCCCCATGCTCCCTTCCCCCTGGTCCTACTCCAGTCACCTCCTGCATTGGGAATTCACCTCAGGGTCACACATAAGAGGGTCCTTTGTCTCTGATGAGAAGATGTAGGGAGGAAATCACCCCAGCTGGAGACAGGACCTCCCAGGACCAGACCTCGGACTAGTTTGTGACTTTGGTGATTCCCTTGCTTCTTTCAAACTCTCTTTTAGTTCTTCAGCAAAAACAAACTGTACTCGATTAGAGGATCTTTGAGTTGCTACTGGTCCTGAACATGTATATTCTTCCAGAACCCAGAAAATGTCAACAGAACCACTGATACTCTAAAATATGTAGTTAGCATCCTTGGTCCTGAAGTCCCTAGATATACAAGTGGACATTTCTTCCTTATGGTCTAAAATTTGAGCCAAATGAGTTCTGGAAGATTTCATTCATACCAGCTCCACCTCCCAACTGACTCATTCAGTGCACAGTAGAGACATGCCCGTACTATGCTCTGTTTGACACCAAGCCCAGTGGTGCCCTGAAAGTGACCTTGCCATCCAGTTTTGTAGTTCTGGGGTCCCTCCCAGATCTTCTCTACAGTCTCCATGTTAGAAGGGCAGGTGGCTGTGGTGTGAACAATTCTGTCAGTCAGTCTTGAAGGCAAATCAGTTGAACCATTTTTGGAAAGATTGTTTGGCAACATTTATTAAAATCTGAGATATGAGCAGTAGTCCACAGATACAATCCCAGAACCTGGGAGGTAGGAACAGGAAGGATCAGAAGTTCAAAGACAGCCTCACCTATAAAATTAGCTTGAGACCAGCCTAAGGTAAATGAAACCCTATCTCAAAATAAAGTCAAACACAGTAATGCCTGTGGCCCAAGTTATTCCAGATGCTGAGATTGGAAGATGGTGTGAGTCTAAGACTCTAGCTCAGGTAACAGTTAGATTTTATCTAAAATAAATAAGTAAATAAATTGTGGCAGTGGAGGAGCCCTGAGTAGTTGATTGCTTGTCTAGCATTCATGAAGCCCTGAGCTCACACACTGATATCATAGCACAATTAAAGACAAATAATATATCCATGCCCTTCGGCTTACCCAACATAAATTCAAGAAATTACTCTTGTAATCTCAATACAGAGAAGGCAGAGACAAAATGGTGAGTTCAAGGTCCAACTGGGCTACAAGTAAGCCTACATCAAAGGAAAGGAAGGGAATAGAAAAGGAAAAGGAAGCTAAGTTTATAGAAACACTTCTACGAGGAACATAAAATGCAAGGTTATGTCTCTGTGACTTCATCAGTAGCAACAAATCAATGCCAGTGGAGTAGCTAAGTGCACTCTGATATGCCGGTATATTATTCTGCTCTTTGCATTTTCTGCAAGAATTATAACCTTAGGGATAAACAATGAAAAGTCATAAGCTGGCATAAAAGATACATAGAGTAGGGGCTGGAGAGATAGATCAGTGGTGAAGAGCACTTGTTGCTCTCACAGAGGACCTAGGTTCAATTCCCAGCACCCACATGGTGGCTCACGGCCACCTGTAATTCCAGTTCTAGGGGATCCAACAGCCTCTTCAGATACTAAGTATGCACGTAGTGCACATACGTATGTGCAAGCAAGTGGCTCATAAAATAAAAATGAATATTCTAAAATGATGCTTAGAGTATATTATTAAGTGCAATGATCCTACCATGGGTGGTCTTATTTGAGAAATAACAATAATGATAAATAATGATATAGAGGGACATATTATGGGGGAAACTCTGTCAACAGCAGCTCCCTAAACACGAGTCTACAAATAACTTGCATTGTCTACATTATTACACTTCTGTGCCACTTGTGTTTTATTTTATCATGTGTACATCTGCCTCATCGCTCTCTACTCCTTTGAGACAGGGTCCCTCTGAGCCCGAGTCTCACTATTTTCCTAAAATGATGAGTAGTAGCTCCTGGGGTCTACCTGTCTCTGTTTCCCAACACTGGGCTTACAGGAACTTGCAGTCACGCCCCCCCCCCCTTTATTTTACATGGCCACTTGGGATTTGAACTCAGATCTTTGTGCTTGCAAGCAAAAGCCCTTACTCACCATGCCATCTCCAGTCCCTGAACTGCCTACTTTTACAAGCTGAGTCGCCTTTATGATCTAAAGAAAATAAAGCTATTTTTTCAATGTCCTTGGTTCTTCCTCCTATTCTATGTTTGGATTCATTAATGTAGGTTCCTCGGAAGTTGGTGGGCTTCTACAAACTACATCTTCAGCATCCCAAATCCAGCCGGGAACACATTAATAAACTTTGGCAGATACAGTGAGGAGAATGATGGCCTAGACTACAGAATAGAAGAAAGATCAAGAGATTTATATGGTAACTAGAGTTATCAACAATATATCGTCTACTTGAAAATTGCTTTTTTAATAAAGCAGTTTAGCTAGGCTTAGTGGTGCACATCTTGAATCCCAGCACTTGGGAGACAGGCAGGTAGATCTCTGTGAGTCCAATGTCAGCCTAGTCTACACACAGAGTTCCAAGACAGCCAGGGCTACATAGAGAGACCCTATCCCAAAATGTAAAATAATCAAATACGTAGTTTAAGTATTCTCACCAGAAATAAGTGATAACTATATGAGCTAATACATGTGTTATATAGGTTGATTTAGCCATTTCCCAATGTGTACATATCAAAATACATTATACATCATATACAGAATTTTTATTTGTTGATTAGAAGAGAAACCATCTTTGGCCAGCCTATCCCCATGGGTTTCTGAAGAAATGTGCTCTGTTCTCAAGGGTAGAATTCCCAAGAGTGAGACTCAGAACTCTCCGGTCTCAGGGAAGATGTTCAAACACAGTCCTAACAAACATTTCCAGAAAGGGCTTATTGCTATCTGTCCCGTGAGGAAATAAGCAGCAGGGTTGGAACCACAGAGAGCTCACAGACCAGATTTCCGTCCTCTAAGAATTTCATCAGCAAAAAAGGCTAGCTACAGGGGCTAATAAAGTGGCTACTGAGTGTCCCTTTGGCCAACCTGGAACTCTCTTCTAGTGCAATATTTCAAGACTGGTTCTAATCTCAGGACTTCTTACTTCATAAAAAAATATATCTTTCCGTGGAGATCCAAACCAGTAAGCAGTTAAGGGAGAAACGTCTCCAGTAAGAGGGGGAGGGAGACCAGAGCAAAGGAAAATCTCTCCACCTGCCCCTTCGCCCACTCCACAGCCACTGAGATACCAGGATGAAGGTCAACAGGTCATCAGCAAACTGACATAAAAGCCTACAGAGCCGTGACACGATGTAGTCTGTAACTGCAAATTCAATGCTCTTTCCTTGGGAATTGTTTTCTACAGAACAGGGACATGTAGCACATGTTAAAGTACAGGAAATCACATCTGCACCCATGATAATTTTACATGCCAGGAGAAAATGTCTGAGTAGACAGAATACACCCTCCTGACTATAAACAAGGTGGAGCAGTCAAACCAACAACTTCAAAACCAGACTTTCTAATCATGAACATGAATCCACCTCGTTCTTCCTCCCTGACTACGGAATGGAACAGCGGGGATGGCCATAATTTTCTGCAGGGACATCTAAGGAGTTGCTGGGTTCAGTTTCGCTTTTCAGAAATGGGAACAAACACATGAGGAGTACAATGGCACCGTGTATTAGCCAGCCTTTGACTGGAAGAGCTGTGACATACTTATTTGACCACAAAACAACTGTCGCAGAGGCAGAAAGAGTGTAAGAGCCAGAGATTGGGGAGAACTGGAGTAAAACAGTGTCTTCTGGGTGTGACAGGACAGGTGTATTCATATCACAGCACCTTCAGTCACTGCATAAGATCATCCCAGCATGGAGGGGTGATGGCCCACGAAGCCCCACCCCTAACTGAAGCACCTACTGACAGCTGATGGCCTCTGGGAATGAAGAGTCAGTTTTGCTCAGGGATGTGGGCCCCAGAAGGTGGCTCCTGCTCTTGTGAATAGTCCCACACCTCTGAGTATATAGGAAGCATGAATAGGATATAGAAAACGGGAGAGAGAGAGAGAGAGAGAGAGAGAGAGAGAGAGAGAGAGAGAGAGAGAGAGAGAGAGAGAGAGAGAGAGAAGACACAGAGTCAGAATGGGGGAAAGGAGATCTGGGAAGAGTTGGGGGAAGGAATGAGGGGGGTTATAAAATTACAAATATCTATTGTTTTTAGGAGAGAGTAACAGGAACAGTAAAAGGTGGAGACCGATGCAAAATCCTTAGTTCTGTTCTAGCAACTGGAAACTCTAATGGCTTATATATGGCTCAATGGCATCTCTCCAACTGAACACTGATGGCACCTCCATGGTTTAGAGGAGACAGCTTCACGCCTTTCAAGGTAGTATCTCACTGCAGGAGGATGGAATGGCCCCAGTGAGCTCTTGGAATTACTGATGCAAGCAACACCTTGGGTAAAGTACATTGCAAGTAGGCAGAGCCAGCCATAAAGGCCTACACATTATGGTTTCGTCTCTATGACATTCTGTAAAACAGATCTATGGGGACAGGAGACATATCAGTGGTTGCCAAGAACAAGAAGTTAGAAGAGAAGATTTATGAAGAGGCTGGAGGGGACTTCTCAGAAAATACTCCTTATCTTCATTACCATAGCGAGCATTTGACCGTATATCTTTACCAAAAATACACAGAATTGCACATTGAGGATTTTGAACTCCACGACACATAAGCTATACTTCAGTGATGCTCCTTTTTTTTTTTAAAGATGTCTTTATTTTCATTTCTCTCTATGTGCGTATACATACATGAGTGCAGCTTGTGTGTAAGGACTGGAGTTATAGGTGGTTGTTGGTTGGAAACTGTCTCGTGCGGGTGCTGAAAATTGAATCCAGGTCCTCTGGAAGAGTATCAAATGTTCTTAACAACCGAGCCATCTTTCTAGCCCAATCCTCCTTTTTTAAAGATGTATATATATTTTTGTATTATGAGTATTCTACCTGTATGTATGTATGTGCACCATGTGTGTTCAGTGCTCAAGGAGATCAGAGTAGAGTATCAGGTCCCCTGAAGTTGAAGTTACAGGCAGTTGTGAGCTGTGGTAACATATTGTGTATGCTTTAAAAAAATAAAAAATAAAGTTTGCCTGAAGATCAGAGGACAGAGCTAGCCACCGAGTTAGCCACAGAGGTCAGGGAGTGGTGACACACGTCTTTAATCTTAGCACTCAGGAGGGACAAAGATTGGTCTGGATCTCTGTGAGTTCAAGATCACACTGGGCCTCATGAGATTAATCCAGTCCAAAAGAGAAGCAGAGACAGATGGCAGTACACACCTTTAATCCCAGCACTAGGAAGGTTGAGACAGGAAGTGATATGGCTGGGCAGAGAAAGATACACAAGGGGGAGGAGACAGAGTCCATCCCCTCCATGTCAGCCTGCCCTGAGCCCCATTTGCTTCATCTATTTGGTCTAAGGATTCGTGGAGAGAGGATCTACCCTCTAGGCCTGGGCATTCAGGAGTGGTGAGAAGTGGCTGTGGCTTGTTCCTCTGTCTCTCAGTTTTTAGCATTTGCCCCAATATCTGGCTCTGGGTTTTTACTGTAAGATCAATTAGGACTCATGCAACAGTGAGCCACCTACATAGGCTCTGGGAACTAAACTTGGGTCCTCTACAAGATCAGCAAGTCCTCTTAACTGCTAGCCACCTCCCTGAGCCCCTAATCCTAGTCCTTTAAAGGGGGTGGAAGTTTTCTGGAGACATCGTGTGCCTGGAGAGAAATGTAAGTTTTTATCACTTTGCTGCAGGGTCTCAATAAATTCTGGCAGTTTCCAAAGAGCAGAAGTCTTGAGCGGCATCGTTTCCCAGCTCCTGGTTCCTATCTACTAGCGACCTGAGTTGCACTAGGCACATGACTCTTCCACTTGGGGAGAAGGCGGAGGAGGGGGTGGTGAGCTATAGTAGGCCATAGAGAGAACAGGGATGAGCCAAGCGGTTTATCCCCAAAGCTGCTCAGTCACACACACACCCCTTGCCCGGTTAATTATCTGTCTGCTGATTCATGACTTGTGGTTCTGGTGGGCATGCTTCCTGACTGTTTCTGCCAACAAGGGCAGGATTCTTGAAGCTGGGAGGAGATGATAAACAGGGATACAGAGAGGGTGGGGAGTCGTAAAGGAAGAATATTTATCGGAAAATTCTGGAATCACATTCAGTTCCTTTCCTCACACCACTGCCTCCTTATGGACTTATCTTATGGTCTTCCCAGGAGGCATATGTCACCTCTGGCCTTTGACTTCACGCTCATGAATTTGAGGAGGCAAACAGAAGAGATTGTTCTAGTGACTCCTCCAAAGATAGGACAAAGGGGAGACACATCAGGACACCCTGTGTCTTCATCATCCTCTGAACAGAGAATGAAAAACAGGGCAAAAGTCCAAACATGCAAACGGCTGGGTTTGTGGTTCAGTAGTAGAGCACATTTATCACACAAAACCCTGGGTTCCATTCTCAATGAATATCTCTCCCCCTCCCCCTCCCCTCCCCCTCCCCTCCCCTCCCCTCCCCTCCCCTCCCCCTCCCCTCCCCCTCCCCTCCCCCTCCCTCCATCCCTCCCTACCCTCCCCCTCTCTCTCTCCCCAGAGTATTCATGCAGAACATTTGAGGTTATAAATGTGTAAATATTGGATTTCTTCCCATTAGGACACATCACCTATAAATGCCTATATACCATTCCCTCCATATTCTCTTTGCTGCCTGTGCGCCAAGCACTGGGTACAGTGTTGAGCAAAACAGACACTTTGCTCTCCTTGTGGAGACCGAAGACTTAGGTGCTGGGTTTTACCACCCCCACTTTACAAAGTTGAGACTCATAGCAGGGGGGGAAAATGAATATATAGACTTCTCTCCTCCTGGGCCTTCTCTATAGATTCTGACAGGACAAGAGGAGCTGAAATGTGTCAAGCCACCAAAGAGGAATGGATTGAACTAAGAGGATATGAGAAATGAATTCTCAGCTGGGAGCCTGGCTTGCACTATTCTCAGCTCTGGCCTGCACTCCATCGTATATACCAGTATTAGGAAAATGGGTGACTACAAGAATCATCACTTACTGAACACTTAACTTGGGTCTTTGTCTCGTTAGGTCTCTGAAATAGGGACACCACTTTATAGGTGAGGACACAAGACTAAGACATTAGAAAGACGGGGCAAAGTCAAGAATCAAATCTACATCCCCATGGCTTAAATCCCAGCTGTCCCTGTCCCCCAGCAGCATGCCTTTCCTCATCTTCCAGGCCCTGAGGATTCTGGAAGCGGGCTTCAGTCAGACGGTTTCCAGAATACAAACTCCAGAAGGAAAATAAGCATCTCATCTCTGACCTGCTTAGGTTAGAACAAGCACTAGATACAAGGAAGCCACAAAACCCAGTGTTCAGATGAAGCTAAAAAGATTATCTTTGGAGATAAAGTCAAAAAGTCAAGGTTATCCTCACAGAAGTCCTTGTTGCTTCGCTCTAGTCAGCCTCTCTGGGCCACTTCACTATGACTCTGGTCCCTCAGTGTCCCTTCAACACTGTGTGTCCCAAAACAACTGTCCTGTCATTCCAGCACCTGCTTTCCCGGGGACTTGATGCCACCAGCACTGGGAGAGCATGTAAGTATGACAGATACTTCTTTCACAGGGTGTTCCTGAAATGTTTGTTCTTCAACAGGACTCCACCGGCTCCGAGGGAGTCTGAGGCTAGCTCAGCACAAGCCATCACCTCTCTGGATTATTCCAATCACAACAAATCTGTGAACAGATATCCTAGTGACTGTGTGGCTTTTGGTTGTTTGGGTGTGTACCTTAGTCCCCGCACTTGGGAGACAGAGGCAGGGGGATCTCTGTGATTTCAAGGCCAGCCTGGTCTACAGAGTGAGTTCCGGACAGACCGGACTGTTACACAGAAAACCCTGCCTCAGGAAAAAAAAAAAAAAAAAAAGACTGGAGAGATGGCTTTGTCCTCTGATATCCCAGACTAATTTTATTAAATATATATCATCATACACACTCATTCAATTCACAATCGTTCCTGGGCAGAGACTAGAAGACAACCTTAGGTGTCATTCCTCAGAAATATCACTCTGTGTGTGTGGGTATGTGTGTGTGTGTGTGTGTGTGTGTGTGTGTGTGTGTGTGTGTGTTCACCAGCGAACCCCAGAAATCTGCCTGTCTCTGTCTCCTCCCCAGCACTGGAATCCCAAGCACACCACTACATCAAGCTTTTTTAATAGGTTCTAGGGACAGAATTCAGGTCGTCCTACTTTATCAGCCTAGCCTTGGACTTAGGTGTACCAGAAAGTGTGATCCTATATGGATCATTGCAACTATGTGAACCAAACAGTAAGTAATATGCTGGAGTTCAGGAAAGGTGGAGGAGAGAGAGAGGCAAGGTAGCAGATAGACTTCATCTCCACCAGAGCTGAACCAAGCCCCAAGCTATCTACCACCATCTGTGAACTCTTTACTTTCTTCTCAAACTACAGATGGTGATGATGACCCTCATAAGCTAATTTGAAAGCTATTTAAACACACACACTGTTTTAAATATACCTCAAAAAAATAGCTGAGAGGAACTGGAAGTTGTCTAAGAAGCCCTGACTTGATTGCTATACAGTGTATTTGTGCATATATTTTCACACTTTATATAGGTGTGCCACTATATGTCCATTTAAAATTCAGAAGTGATACATTTTTAAAGGTATTAAGTTCACAGATGTTAGCATATCTGTAAGAAACATCAACTTTCCTGGTGAACTTCCCCGTTCCCAGTCAATAGCTAGCGGCAGACGCAAGAGACTCAAACATCTCCTGGGCGGAATGCAGGAGATCCCGATTTCTTTTCTGTGGTCACAAGCCTTGTTCAAAGTAGGCTAAAGACCACAGTTTTCATCTGTCATTCAGAAGCTTCAGCAACAAAGGGCAACCAACTCCACTGAGACACCCTTTTAGAATGCTTAGCCTCAAAGTCAACTTAATAAAATTTATTTTTTCAAAAATAGTCCATCTGGGTCTGGAGATCAGTTAACAAAGTGCTTGCCTGGAACGAGGAGACCCTGGGTTCAACTCTCGGCAGAGCATAAACCCTGAGTGGTGGTATATTTCTATAATCCTAGCACTCATTAATGGAAGCACAGGAGGGTCTGAAGTCCAAGGTCACCCTCCACTACACAGAGAGTGTGAAGCATCCTAAATAATGTGAGACCCTATTACACGCACAGACACACAGACACACAGACACACACACCATCTGAGGGTTTAACTTGTTCCAGCCGACCCAGCATCTCAGCTTCTCCACCTCCATCAATATACTACCCTCTTCCCTACAGCTCTGCTGCCTGGACCACTCCCCATGCCGGCAGCACCACTAAGTCCAAAAGCTGTCTGTCCAGGAAGTTGATGGTGTGAGCTGCGCGCAGGAAAGACAAAGCCAGCCCCAAGGACCTCAGTGCTGACTCCCAGTACAGTCAGGGCAGGCTGGATGCGAGGTCTGGCTCAGTAGGACTTGCTCAAATCCTGTTCCTCCTTAAAGAGTGCAGCAGCCAGATGATGAACAAACTTGGGGGGGGGGGGGCAATGCCTTACTCGGAGAAAGGGGCAACCCCTCGTGCACACACTCACTCAAGCAGGTGAGCCACATCCTTCCTCCAGTGCACCACCGAGGCGGCCCCGCGGAGCCCCACCTTGCTTGCCTCAGCCACCCACGAGGCCCCTCAAGACCACCGGAGGAAGGACCCGCCCCCCTGCACATCAGTTTCTCCAGCTCCGGGATCCCAGGGTCTCATCGCAGTTTAGACACACACTCACACTCACCCTCACTCACCTCCAACGACAACGCCGGCCAGTGTCCCCAGTGTCAGCAGAGCTGCCCAGAGCCGCCCTGGCCGCGGCGCTTGCATCCTGTCCGCTGACACACAGCTCGCCGAGGCAAGCCTGGAGCCCACGGCTGCTTTTCCCGCAGCGGGGGAGGACTGGAGGGGAGGGGACGCAGTGGGTGAGACGAGCGGGGCGGGCCAAGGGCGTGTGCTCCCTCCCCGCGGGCGCCCTTCTGGACCCTGCCTGAGGCTGCTAGCGGGAGGGAAACTGACGTGCCTCTCTTCAGAAGCCCTCCCCAGCTCTCGGCCCACCGGGACCCACTCGAGAGCTCACGAGTGGAAACGGACCCCCACGGGGTCCTGTGTGCATCTGGGTCCCAAGGGTTCGAGTCTAAGTGCTTGGTTTTAAAAAGAAGAAAAAAAAAAAAAAAGGAAGAAAGTAGTATACGGCCACTTCCTGGACTCTTCTAGTCCCACCTCCGCGGAGACTCAACATTGATACTTCACTTACCCTGGTTTCCTCCAGCCTCATTCATTCCATCACTTACTGAGTTAACCGGCAGCTTTCGAATGCTTTCCCCCTGCAGCCTGTTGGCAATACCAGGTCTGCAGCTTGTGTTAGGAAGACGGATCTGTGAAAAGCCTCGGTCTACAGATGCTCACTTGCGCATAGCAGGTGCCTGTAGCACTCATTGTATTGCCTCCTTCTTGCCTGCTGTTCCTATATCCCCTAAACTAGTTTCCTTAGGTCTTCCCCAGATAGGAAACCTCTAGAAGCTTTAAAGGTGCTGAAGAGGAGGTCACAGGGAGTAGCTGAGCAGATGTATCATGGCTCAAGTGTGGTAGTGTTGTAAAAATGAGACTAGGTCTGGCAATGCTGTGCTCTTGGTACAGTGCTTACTTGCCTAGCATGCCCTGGGTCCGGTGCCAGCACTACAAAAGCAGGATGTGGTGCATGCCTCTTATTCCAGCGCTAAGGAGGTAGGGGGACCAGAAGGTCCAGGTAGTTGTTGAGTGCGTAGGCATTCTAAGCCAGTCTGAGCTACAGTAAACCCTGGAGGACCGGTGTGATCCATCACTCACCCTTAGCCCAAGAGATCCTTGTCACTCCTAAATGCCCCATGCCTTTCCATCTGACTGACTTTCCTTCCTCTTTCCATTTGGAAAGTTCCACTTATTTTTCAAAACATCTCAAATGTCATCTCTTCCAATCTTGTCTGACGTTCCTCCTCTTCCTTTGCAGAGATGGGCACGTCTCCTCAGACCTCTCACACACCATGATATTATTTCATTTTGTGTAATAGGTAAGAACTTTATAACTGTACAAATCAATCACCATAATTGCCCTTTCTATGCTATTTCATTTATTTATGTATGCTATGTATAGTATTTTATTGCTAGACATAGTGACACATAGCAGAGCATGCTGATGCATGTCTTAGTCTTGAGGATGGCTATTCAAGTATAGCCGAGGCTTCCTAGCAAGGCCCCATCTCAAGCACAATAAGAGTAATAGGCTATGGAGATGTCTCGGTGAGTAAGAGTGCTTGCTGGACCAACATGAGGACCTGGGTTCAAATCCCCAGCACCCACTTAAAAATCAGAGCATGGACAGATGCTGGCCCATGATCCCTGTGCAGTGGAGGGAGTGCAGCGACAGCTAGCCTAGCCCCAGGTCCAGCGAGAGACCTTGTCTTAAGAAAATAAGGAAAAATGTAACAGAGCAGAACACCACCCTCCTCATGTTCTCCTCTGACCCCCCTCGTGTATGTGCATGGGTGCCTACAACTGCACACACGTGCCTATACCACACATGCTCATAAACATACACCCAAAACAGTAATTTACAATTTCATTTTTTAATTTTAAACTATTATTTACCTCTTAAATAAGGAGACCAGATTAATCCACATACTTACTGTTTCTGGTACTCTGCATGCCATTTTATAGTGCTGAGTTTCAATCTAGAAACACTTCCCTTCATCCTAAAGAACATCTTAAGTTTAACACTTGGGGCTAGAGAACCATTCAATGGTTAAAGTGCACTGCCTGTTCTTCCAGACGCCCAGGCTCAGTTCCCAGCACCCACAGGGCAATAACTCACAACTGTCTGTAATTCCAGTTCCGGGGGATCCAACAACCCCACACAGGCATACATGCAGGCAAAACACCAATGCACATATAAAAATAAAGATGAGTTCAATGGTATTTTCCAAAATTATCAGCTCTTACAACTCTCCTTAAACAAATATGCCTAAGTTCCAGTCCACTCTGATTTTAGTCATATTTTTTATAAGTATCATTAATCATAAATATAGATTTTTCAGAGGTTATCTCCTTATTACGTCTTCATCTTTTAGTTAATAGCAGTGAGTGTGTGTGTGTGTAGTGTGTATATGTGTGTGGTGTGTATGTGTATGTGTGGTGTGGTGTGTTTAGTGTGTGTGTGGTATATGTAGTGTTTATGTGTGTGGTGTGTGTGTGTGTGGTGTGTATGTGTGGTGTGTATGTGTATATGTGTGTGGTGTATGTATATGTGGTGTGGTGTGTGGTGTGTGTGTGGTGGTGTGTGTATGTATGGTGTGTGGTGTGTGTGTGTTATGTGTGTGGTGTGTGTAGGTATGTGTGGTGTGTAGTGTGTGTGGTGTATGGTGTGTGGATGTGTGTGCTGTATGCAGGTACATGCGTGCCATTGTACACACAGAGGGATGGAACTCGAATCAGCGAGTTTGCTCTGCTGTCACTGCCCGCCACTGGGCTGTCTCCCTGGACTCCTCTTAGTATTTCTAATATTGCATTTCTTTTCTCAAGGTACCTGACAGACAAGATTTAAAGAAGGAAGTATTTGTTTTGGCTTCAAGTTTGAGGGACTCTCAGCAAGCCATGGCAGAGAAGACCTAGTAACAGGAGGCTTATTGTCCCTGATGAAGGGACCTGAGTCTTCTGGTCACATTGTTACAGCAGACCAGGAAGTACAGAGACTTACGCGACAGCCAGAACTGCCTTCAAAGGTTCCCTTCTACCAGGCAGGACTCATCTTTTAAAGATTCCACAAAGCTCAAATTTGTGCCACCAACTGGGGACCAGGGATTCAAAATGAACCTGTGAGGAACATTTACATTCAAGTCATCACAAAGATGTCCCAGTGTGTGTTGACCTCCCCCCACCCTTGTCTCTGAAGATGTTTACCATCTTTTCCATCCATTTCCAATCTTCTTGTTCTAGCTGTTCCCACGCACACATACTTATCAGTTTGAAATGAATTGTGTTTACTTTGAAATTACAAATCACTAAGGAAAGTCCCCTTCTGCTCATCACCCAGCTTCCCCTAGTCCACTCTTGATTATCACATTGCAAATGCCAAACAAAAGCCAAGATTGTTGATTCAGTACTGTGAGCAAACCCCATTACAGGATTTCAATTGTGCCGCTTTCACAGTGACCTTGTTCAGATCTGGGATCTCTCTCGTCTTTAATCATCGAATCTCCCAACTCTCCTTCAATCTTTAACATTTTCGTAGTGTTTCTTTTTAAACACCATGCCTGGTTGGAAAATTAAAAGGATAGTTTAATAGATTAACTGCTCCCGAGAAGATGGAGCCGTAGACAGAGATGCAGACATTGCCCGGTCCGTGGCCATACCCTCATTCTCTAACTGCTTCCTTGCCCCAGCCTTCCTAACCGGGAACAAGGGCAGTTGCTGGTGGCATGCTTTCTGGACAGATGAATAGACAATGGTTTGATTGCACTATGAGCTCTACCAATCAGTGCCCATTCCCAGAATCCTGGATTGGGAGGACACCCAGTGTTGAGTGTCCTGGTCTGGGCAGTCAAGCTTAGGAGCTGCAGGTTTCCTGAAAGCTGAGGCCAGGACAGCCATTTTGAGCAGAGCGCATGAGAATGTGAGCCAGAAACATGTGCTTGCTCAAACAGCCTCAGGGTGGAGAATAGCCATTGGGTTAAAGACCAGAAAGGATGTCCAGGAAGTTGGAGAATGTCATTTTTCTTTTCTTTTCTTTTTCCTTCCATCACTTAGAAGTTTTTGAAAAGCCAAGGATGTTATTTTATCATTTGCCCCTCGGCTGAATTCTCTTCTCTTTTCTTATGATTTTGTCACTTTTGGCAAGAATACCACAAAAACCATGTGTCTTTTGTGTATATAACAATATGTCTTATTACGTATAAGGTTGACTTCAATGGCATAGTTATGGTAATATCGTCCCCGGTTTGCTCGCTAGAAAGCCACCATTTTCCTCTTCGTTATTGATGCATATGTCATTAATTAATTAATTAGTGTATATTTTATTAAGAAGGAACTTGACTTCTGTGACTGAAGACCTGAGTTTCCTCTCCACATGGAGGAAAGGAAGAACTGGCTCTGGCTAGATTGCTTCTGAACACCACACAAGCCACCATGGACCAAGCGCTGGGGGCAGAAGGGGCCCCATAGCACACGCACACAGACAAGTAGATAGGCGAACCGGAAATGGATGGATGGCAAGATGAGTGGGTTGTCAGACCTGTCGGCAGGTGCTTCTTCTACTCACTGAACCATCTCCGCTTTCTAAAAAAAAAAATTCCATCAGTGTTTCAGAGCCTGCTGCTGCGTGTTTAACATGGTTCTTCCCCTTCCTTCGAGCTGCCTTCTTCGATTTCTAAACTTAACCGATTCATGTCACTATGAACCCATGAATTCTTATTTCATTCATTGCTTATCATACAATACTATCGTTATTTTTTTGTTCAATTTGGGCTATTTTCCTGACTATTTTTACATTTTTTTTCTTTGGCTTTGAATTTTTTTTTAAGGCCACTTCACTCTACAGTGACTTTGTATTCATCTGTTTGGGTTCTGGGGGAGAAAGTTAGACATATAAGTGGTTTCTTTTCACAGTAGGTATTAGAAACTTTAGCCACTATTTCTTTAAATATGTTTCTCTTTAACTATGGAAATTAACATGCTTTTGACTAAATGGTATCTTACACACTGCTGAAGCTCAGGTTTTTCTGGGGATGGACTCTAAGATCTCACAAATCCCAGAGCGTGATCACTGAACATTCCCTAGTTTGTTTGCTTTTTTTTTTTTTAATGCATCTACTCATGATTTGCAAAGAATCTATTGATCTCTTTTTATGATCTCCAATCCTTTCCTTTACCTCTCATAATTCTGTTATCTGGGAAAAATTTTCATTTCAGACATTGTAATTTTTTTATTTCTACATTTTATTTTGGTTCCCTTTTTGCTTACAACTTTTCTGTTGAGATTTCTCATCTCCTCAACCATCAGTCAGGCCCCTGTTAAGTTTTTAAGTCTATTTACAATAACTGTTTAAAAATCTAGCCAGGGGGTGGTGGAGCATGCCTCTAATCCAGTACTCAGGAGGCAGAGGGAGGCAAATCTCTGAGTTTGAGGCCAGCCTGGTCTACAAAGCGAGTTCAGGGACAGCCAGGGCTACACTGTGAAACCTTGTCTCAAAAGAACAAACAAAAACAAAACAAAATTCTAGTCAACTGGCCCCCAAAACATAAATACCAACACCCACAGTTTTTAGAAAAAGAAAAGAGGGAAAAAGAGAGAGGCAGTGAAGACAGGAACGTAAGGGCTAATAGCCAGCTAACCTTCCCAAAATGGTGACCTTGAGGGTCAGCTACACACCCTGTAACAGTAAAGGAAGAAAGGCAACATCTGATGTCAACCTCTAACCCTACATAGATGTGTGCATGCGCACACATGCACAAAATTTGTTGCCGGTGGTGTGTCACAGGAGCAGCAGGTGGCGACTGAGGTTCAAGGTGCCAGCCCACCAGGAGGTAACACTCTGATGGATCAGTCTCAGTTAGGCAAGACCTCGAGACCCAGAGACCCCAGAATGTCTTTTGCTTCTGCTGTGCCTTAACGTGTTGACCCGCCATCTTCCTCTGGCATGGTGTGCATGGGTGTGGGGAGATCCCTACTACCTGTAATGTAGTGTGTTTATCTCAGGAAAACATCCCATTCTGCTGGGCAATTTTTCCTGTGGATTATTAGGAAGATGATTTCTTCCTAAGCTGTACTGTCCAAGTGATGATAATAATAATGTTAGTTTAAATAAAGTTTCTACGTTTACAAATAAATAAAGGAAGTGTCAAACTGATACAATGCATGAGCTTCTATTGAGGAGCCATATAGACTGTGGCTTGGGTCCCAGTTAACCCAGCTAGCTTAAATTCTTTTAACCTTAATGTTGGGAGATGTCTTCACAGGTCTCAGAGCGCATCACAGCTGAAACAAAGCTTTGAAAATAACTTAAAGTTAGACTAAGTTTTTGTCAAATAGCTTTGAGGTGAAAAACCCAAGAAGATAATCTAAAGTTTCAGAAAGGCACATAGGTGAGTGAGGAACTCTTTATGGTCAGGGAAAAAGAACAAAGCATTCCAGTTATTACTAACTGATACATTTTTCTTATTAGGATTGATTGACAACCAAAGGTAACGATTAATTTCATATACCTATTTTGCCCTCAATCTCTTGACATTAAAAAAAAAAAAAAGCTGTTGATGAGTGGGTATGTACCCTAAAGATTTAAAGTAGAGCTGACTGATTCTTTTTCATATATAAAAGCTTAGGTTTATGATTCCTTATAAGATTATCTTTCAAGATTAATCATAAAGTAATTGGCTCTTTCTTTGTAACTGCAAAATGCAGCCTGCCAGTAAAAGACCTGACTGCAAGAATAGCTTGCTTGCCTGCAAGGTTAATTTACAACAGGTTGCTTGGGTATGAGTGTATTGTGGATTCTTGGGATAATTTGCTTCTCACTTGTAGTACACAATATTTAATCGTGTAAGGAAAGTGGAAATCATGCTGTTTGTTTACCTGTAGTCATTCAGCCAGAAAACAGAACACGGCCACATTGTAATTTTTATACCGCCTGAAAGATTGTGGTGGGGAGGAAGAGAGTCAGAGAGAATTAAAATGGGCTGGAAGGAAAACATTGGGGCTGAGAGAAGGAAGTCCCCAGGAAAATAATGGATAGAGAATGCAAAAAGAAGAGGAAAGAAGGGTCTGAGAGGAACCACCGAGAGAGAGTGGGTCTCTAGCTCCCTCAGACAGAAAGGTCTCAGCATATGCCGATGCTGTGGATTCCTTTCAAGTCCCCCAGGCAGCAGTCACCCTTACTGGCTAGTTCTCTTTTTACCTAAGGTCTATTTCTCTTTGGTTTTGTTTGACTGTTTTATTTAATAAATTAATATTTATATATTATTATATAGCATATAGTTATTAATTATACAATGCCAACTTAGTTTCCAGCATCTCATCTTATTCTTTTTATTATTATTTCATTTTATTTATTATTGTTGGGGAAGGGACATGTGTGTGCTACTGCACATGCGTGGGGGTCGGGAGACAACTCTTGGGCGTTGGTTCTCTCCCTCCAGGGAAATGGGTTAAAACTGGTGTCTCAGAGCCTGCTCAGACATCTTGATAGTTTTTGTTCTGCATTTGTTTTGTTTTGATTTTTGATGCAGGGTCTCGCTATGCCATGCAAGCTAACCCTCGTTTCATGATCCTCCTGCCTCAGCCTCCTTGTACTGAGGTTACAAGAATACACTACATGCCTATCTTGGCTGCTAACCCCTATTCCTTTATATGCATAGTATAACCATGCATAGGTATCTTTAGTGGATAGAAATGTTCTGGATTTGAACCATAGCAACAGGTCATCTAATCCTACTGGTTTTGGTTTTCATCTCCAGGATTGCGATTCACTTGTGGTATCTCCTCATATGCATGTTTACCATCCATAGCCCTTCAGGATCTGGCTATTCACTCTCGAACATGCTCCTTATTCCTAGGGCATAAGCTTTCTTGGAAGTCACCTAAATGAGAGCTCATCACTCTGGCTGGGCTGATTCCACCCATACCTATCCCAAAGTCTTCAAAATGCTAGCAGCAACCTCCAGTGCCTGTTTAGTTCTCAATTATATTATAAAAGCCATAATACAGAGAATCTCCTAAGTGCATGCATCACATCCTCCAGCCCAAACACCCTAGACCTAAGTGGACTTCTGAGGGCATCTCTCCACTTAGCTTCTTCATTTCTAAGGAGCACCTTCCTCAGACCACATCCTCAGAAACGATGAACTCTGCTGTTTGTTTGGTGGACCAGCATGCACTTCTCTCGGTCTCCAGCCTCCTGAAAGTGCCTCAAGGCAGAAAGCTAAGCAAATAGTGTAGTAAGAGTTTCTGACCCGACCTAGCCCCAAGGTCCAACCCGCCTGCAACCGCTTTTCCCCAAAAATGATTCAAATGTTTGTATTAATTACATGCTGCTTGGCCTATGGCTCAGGCATATCACTAGCTAGCTCTTGCATCTTAACCCATTTCCATTCATCTGTCCTGCCACATGGCTCATGTCTTATCTATGTCTTTATATCTTGCTTCTCGAGTGGTTGGATCCCGTCTCTCCTGATTCCACCCTCCTTCCCCTGTGCTTGGATTTTCTATCTGCTTCTAAGATGCCCTGTCATAGGCCACAACAGTCGCTTTATTAACCAAAAATATTCACAGCATACAGAAAGACATCTCACATCAAAGTAGGGTTCACTTTGTATGCTTCTCTCCTTCAAGGACAACCGTGTTGCCTCTCCATATTATTCAGAGCCTAAAGTCAGTTTCTCAGATATTTTGACAAACTTCATTGTTATTTATTCTGTATCAATCACTGTCAGGAGTAGAAGCTGTGATTCAGGAATTATTTACTCCTACTCAATCAGTATTGAGCAGTATCTGTGAGGGCAAGGACTTGTCTTCACATTCCATGGCAACCCCTCCATAAATAAGAGCCTACCCATAGTGGATTCATGATGTTACATTGTAAATAATTGTCCCACCTACAAGTTTAATAAAAAGTGCTGATTGATCAAAGGCAGACAGGAAGTGTAGGTGGGGCTACCAGGCTAAGAAAACTCTGGGAACAGGAAGAACAGAGTAGAGACCACAGAAATGCCACGGAGAAGGCAGAAGAAGCAGAGGACAACTATGCTGCTCTGAGAAAAGGTACCGAGCCCCATGGCTGAACAATATAAGAATCATGGGTTAGTTCAAGAGTAAAGAGCTAACAAGTTATATGCCTGGGCCCCAGGTCAATCAGTGTACAATTAATATAAGTGTCTGTGTGTTTCATTGGGAAAGTCGGGGCCAGAAACCTAATACAACATCTACCCCTTCTTGTTCTTCATCACAGCACTCTATAGTTACCGTAACAATTAAGAGGCCGGAGAGATAGTTCGGCATCAGCTCTTCACAGCTGCCATAACAATCTTAACAATCTACTATTCCAACAAAGATACTGGAGAACAGCTTCTCCATCCTGTGATAAGTCAACCAAGTCACAGATAGGACCATGGAGGGGCACCCAGTGGACAAGATTCACTAAAGAGGCAAGAGTCACATAATACAGTCCCTCACCCAACTCAGGCTGACACCAAAAGAGTTCCTTTCACAGCCTCAAAATCCTGTCCACACTGAGCACCCCTTCTCCTATTCAGTTTCTCATTGTTGCTGTTATAAGTTGGAAGGAACATATTTATGACTTCTTGGACTTCTTATAGCCAAAGATCAAGGTTAAGCCCTTTGTATAAACAGTTAGAGGGTCTGCATTTAGGTCCTCACTCTACCTACTGCTTATGTGACTTTTAAGGTATGTTACTTATCTTGTTACTGTGACAAAAGCAGTTTGAAGGAGATGTGTGCTTTAGTTGGAGGGTATAACCCATCATGATGAAGACGTTAGGGTACCAGGGATGTGAGACAAATGATCAGATTGCAACCATTGTCAAAAAGCAGGGGGCTATGAACACTCGTACGCTGTTCAACTTTTTCTTTTTATTCAGTCTCTGATCCCAGCCCATAGAATAGTGCCAACCACAGTTAAAATGCGTCTTCTCATCTCTACTAACCTAGTCTAGGAAACTCCTCATAGGCCTGTGATGTGGGAATGCCTTTCTGTATGCTGTGAATCTCAATCTTTAAATAAAGGAGCTGTTTTTGGCCATGACAGGCATCATAGAAGAAGTAGGAGGAATCAGAATAGGTAGGAAAGGAAGGGCGGAGTCAGAGGCAGATGAGCTGAAGCCCAAAGGAGCAACATGTAAGGAACACAGGTGAGCCATGGGCCACATGGCAGACAGATTAATAGAAATGGGTTGATTTAAGATGTAAGAGCTAGCTAGCAATGTGCCTGAGCCATAGACCAAACAGCATGAAGTTAATATAAGCGGCTGAGTCATTTCTGGGGGCCTGAGCAGCAGGCGGCTGAGGGGTCTGGGGCTGCAGGTCTGTGGGTCCAGGTCCCTGGCCGCCGAGATCAAGAAATCCCACTTCTACAGGCCTGCCCTCAGACTTGTTTCCATGGTGATTCTAAATCCCATAAACTTGACAATCAAAATTAACCATCACAGGATTTTGATATCACATTTTCTCTATGATTTTTTTCCCTATCTGTAAAAATAACTACCTGCTTCCTTCCTGAGCTTTCCCCTAGTGTCTGTCCATCTCCTCATATGTACCTGATTCCAACCCACACTCACGACTACTTGGTTCTGTGAAAGCATGGTTAGGAAAACCCTCTAACTGGCCGAGCACAGACGGGTGTGCTCTCCATGTTATTATTTGTGGAAAGATTGCAGACCTCTTGGTGAAAATCCACTCCTCCAGTTGAAGAGACTAAATGTGATGTAGCTTATTGGCTCAAAGACTTCTCCTCCTACATGTTTGGCAGAGGATCTTCTTCTGTCCATTGAAATGACCCAGCTGTTCCTTGGCTTGCAGAAGAATGATCTTTTCAGAGTTCACACTTATTAAAAAAAAAAAAAAAAAAAAAAAAAGGATCTGGAAGCTGTCTTAGAAAGTGGAAGTGATCAAGGAAATTGGGGAAGAATGAACTGAGCCTTATCAGTCACTCACCCACATTAGGAAATGTTTGTCATGTGCCAGATGGCTCCCAGGATGCTAACTAAGGTCACAATGGCAAAGGGCCCTGGGAAATCTACTTCAGGCTCAGAGAGAAACTGCACCTTCATGGAGCCAGCCCTTCCTCTGCTGAGAAAAAAAAAAAAAAAAAATGAGAGCCCCAGAACTTGCCATCCCGGCTCCACATATATGTGACTGTCTTGTCAAGCCTGGATTGAAGAAGCTTTGTGCCCTCAAGGATATCACATGACAACCCATACCATGTTCTCAGAGAAATTCATAAACCTTCCCCTACCCTAACTAATCCTCAAGGCAAGATGCTTCCTTTTAATATGGGCTATTTCTTGGCTCCAAATCTTCTTTGGCTCCAAATTCTCATTCCAGTGCCTCTCTAAGTTCCTAGACCCCCCACCCCCGTTTTTCCTTTCACCCACCAAGGTCCAGTCTATTAAAAAAAAAAAAAAAAAATCTGCTACCAAGCTCCCAACATGCATTTTAGACTACCCAGGTATTCCTTATTCACTTGCCTAAGAGACAACTTAGTGAAATGGCTCTGTAAATGCACTTGTGACTAAGCCTGACCACCTTTGATCCCTTGACAAGTTGCTTAACTATCCTAAACTTCTGTTTCCTCCTTATAAAATGGGAATAAAGTGACATTTATCTAGCTCAGTGGCTGGTATGTGATAAGTGCTTGGGAATATGAGCCTGCTTAGGATCAGTCCCCTTAGGATCAGTCCCCTTAGGATCCATCCACTGTGCTTGCTGTTTAGATGTGGTCTAACTGTGCCCTCACCGAAGGGTTCTATTCACTGGGAAGCAGTGCGGGCCTTGAAATTGAGCCCAATGGAGGGTTTGTGTCCCTGGAGGCACGAGATGCTTCACATCTCACCAACTTAGCAAATCCTCTAAAATCCTTTGGTATTTCTTCCTAAGAAAGTTATAGAAAGAGCAGTTCTGGCTTTATCCAATGCACTTCTTCTGCTCTCCTGACAGAAGCTTCCTCTTTGCCCATTCTCCACTTACCATTTTGTTCTCTAGAACTAAGGTAAGGCAGGCACGATGCCTTTTATCCTCTATAGCTATGAGCCAAATGAATGTTTTCTCTGTATATCTAGAGAGATGAAGTGAGGACGGATACAATGCTGGGTTCTCAGACTACTCCTAACAATTGCCACTAAATCAGGAAAACGATTCCTTTATTGTTGGTGACTATCATTATCTGTGCCCTCTAGACAGTGCTGGCTGAATCATGGCTGGTTGGGAGCTGTTATAAGCTACAGCATTGTCATGCAGGACAAAATCACCAAAGATCTGGGTCAGGTCTTCCTGCCCCTAGGCTAAACCTTGGGAGGAACCAGTAGCTACTCCCTGGTCCTTAAATAGTGCTCTAAGACAAGCCCCCTCATCCCAGGTACCAGAGAAGCCAGGAAAATTTTCTTCACCTGAAGAATTTCAGGAGCTTTGTGAACCCTCTCTACCAGGCAGAAGTTTGTGTGGTGTCTATATTTCCAGGAAGAAAAAGGGATTTGACCTTTCATAGGCTTCTCAAGTGGGTCTGTAACCTCAAAGGTTAGGAACAAATACAGAGAAGAAATCCTGACATCTAGTGCTCTATAATACTGGAAGGCCTTACCCTAGCCACTGTCCGCAGTATAGCCACTAATGTTGGCTTTCTGCCAGCCTCTCTGTAGAAGCAGCACCTAGTCAGTGGTTCCCCCAGTCCTTGACACTTCCCTCCAAGAATCGTTTCCAAGGCCAGGGCTCAGTCTAGCTCATTTTGCTAAGCATAAGCAGGTCCCAGTATTTGGTCCCCAACACCACAAAAAGTGGAGGGAAGCGAGAGCAGTTAGCTTCACAGGTCTCCAAACATAGGAATGGCCTCCTTCCATCCTATCATGCCAAGTTACTTTCCCTGACCAAGTTGAGCTCCTAAGCCCTCCCTCCAGAATTTCTCCTAAAGATAGGAATGAAAAACCTCCAGTGCCCATCATATTTTGCATTAAAAACTGATCATCTCTATAGGCCTCATCATAGCTCATCTTTTTTATTTGGTTGGCTGTTTTTCTGGGACAAGGTTTCTCTGTGTAACTGGCTGTCCTGGAACTTGCTTTGTAGACCAGGCTGGCTTCAAACTTACAGAGATCTACGTGCCTCTGCCTTCTGAGTGCTGGGATTTAAAGTGTGCACCAGCACCAGGCTATAATACCCCACCTTATCTATAATCAATGGAAATTGAGCCTAGGAGGTCTGAAAAGATATTTATTATGTTCATTATTATTCTATTACCTGCCATTTGTTTTGTAGTATTTGGGACTCGATACTATGATGAACATTTTTTTTCTGTAATACTTATTTTTAGTGAACACAAAATAGACACTAGAATCTTGACTTTGCATGAATAAAAATAGAGCCTCAGAGAGACAGAGTAATTAGCTTAAAAGAGCCCAGGTAGTTAGTGGCAAAGTGGATTAAAAACAGGTCTGTCTGGCCCTAGGGTGATCCTACAATCCATGGTCTTTTTTGTTGTAAATATGATATAAGGTGCCAGACACCCTTGACTGTTTCATTTAGACTCCCATCTTCTGCCTAAAATAAGCTTGAATATCTTGTTTTCTGAGATAATACTGAAAGGCCCATGAAGAACTGCTGTGCAGCCCAAGCCAAGTCCAGGAATTCTGTGCCACTAACCCCAGAAGGCACCTAGGGCCTGCCTGTCCCATCCCCCACCCCCACCGGCTTCTCTATTTCTAGGTCTTGACCACTTCCTGCCTCGGCTATTACAAGAAGTCACCAGCTTTGTCTGGCTGAATTCTGATACAGCACCGGAAAAAGCCAGACATTAAACCACGGTGAGTGGTGAGACACAGAAACCCCCCCCACCCCCAACCCTACCCCCGCCCCCTCGGGATTCAGCTTTTCCCTGAATGTATGACAAAGAGTAGGGTGACTGTGAGCTTGGAGCAGAATCTCCCGCAGCAGCATGCCTCACTTCCCTGTGCCCCTGGCTCTTTCCAACCCAGGAAGACCTGTAGTCCTCAGCTCTGGTCTGAAAGCCATCAAGTAGTCCCCAGGAACAGAGAGAAAGCCAACCTTTGCTTCTCTTCCAGGCAGAACACCTAAGCCCCACTACCTTCGTTTGTCCATCCCTTCTCTCTACTCTTGGGGCCCATCACCCTGAGGCTCTGAGGCTCATGAGGCTCACATTCGTGAGAAAACCCCAGGGCTGTCTTCCTTCATCTGCCATCCTCACCCTGCTTCTTGGGTTCTTCCTTTGGACCTTTGGCGCTCTATGTAGAGCCTCACATCCACCCCCTCAGGGTTCAGAGGATTCTGCATGGTAAACCTTCAGAACCTGACTATCCTAAGACAATGACCATGCCATTTTCTAAGCTTTTCTCGGCCGAGATGGCAAAAATGAACTCACGTTTCCTACCTTTCTCAATGACTGAAGTGATGCCAGGCATTGATTTTGCCGTCAGCCTCAAGAGGATCCTACACTCTTGACCTGTGGGCCACAACCCCGTATGGAATTGCAGAACTGAGTGTGGAGTTTCAGAAGTTGTGGCAACAGTAAGAGATTTTTTTTTATTATGCGATATGACTGAAAATTAATTCAAAATCAAACACATTACGAACCCGTGCTAAATCACATGATTCACTGCTGCTTTGGTTCTGAGCATGCACTTATTTTTTGTATTCCACATGCCATCATACCAATCTTCAATGAACGCTGCCTGAAATACTTTAGTTCAGATTAGAGACACATGCTACTTTTAATTTTTTATTGCATTTATTTATTTATGGGGGGGTACATGCATGGAGGTCAGGGGACCACTTGGAAGACTCAGATCTCTTTCATCACCCCATGGATCCTAAGGATGGAACTCCAGTCATCAGGCTTTGCAGCAAGCACCTTTAGCCTCTGAGCCATCTCAGCAGCCCAAGACATATGTTCTTAATTACGCTGTTTCCCCTGTGTATACAAAGATTCCCATCTTTATAAAAGCATAGTAGCTTGTGAGAGACAACAACCTTACATATTTTCCTGCCATCGCACCTCAATATGTATCCCATGAGTATGCCTTTGGATTGGACTGCGTTAGAATGTTTAATATAAAAATCTGCAGTCTGAGTTGCTCCCTTGCCTTTTATTTAAGAATTTTTAAAGGAAGGTTAAGGATACAACTCAGCCAGTAGAGTGCCTGCCTAACATGGGCAAGGCCCTGGTTGGGGTATGATGACACACACTTCCAGTCTCAACACTTGGGGTGTAGCAGTAGGAGGGTCAAGGTTGAGGACCAGCTTTGGCTATGTGTGATGAGTTCAAAGGACCCTGTCTCAAAATGGACTGTTTGATAGCTTCTGGTGGAGAGTTTTATTCAGGGCTGTGGCCCTGAGAGGCTGTCCATAGATCAGCAGGCAGCCCTCCGTCCATGCACACACAGGCAGTACTAAGTGAACTCAGTGGATTTGGAGTTAGAAGGGAGCAATGGTGGGAAGGAACGGGTGAAGGACTGGAAGGGGAGGAAATAGAAAGTGGTTCGATCAAAACATTATATGCATGTATGAAATTCTCAAACAATAAGAAAAAAATCAATTGGCCAATGAATCTTGGGGTTGAGATTGGAACAAATTTCCAGCAATTTCTAAAATGGTCTTGAATATATTTCTGCCATTTTGTACTGTGTTAGTATAAAGAGTATTCTCAGCATTCATAGTTTTTAAATAAAAATGTTGGGCTACAGAGAAGGCTCAGAGGTTAAGAGCACTGGCTGCTCTTCCAAAGGTCCGGAGTTCAGTTCTCAGCAACCACTTGGTGGCTCACAACCATCTATGATGAGATCTGGTGCCCTCTTCTGGTCTGCAGGCATACATGCAGGTAGAATATTGTATACATAATAAATCATTTTAAAAATCTAATTAAAAATAAAATAAAAATATCAGTCAATCCTGTATAACAGTGAAGATGCTCTATGTTTTTTTCTCAATTAAATGCTTAGACATGATATATATCCATATAAAAATAACCAAGCACACCTATCTCATTTACATGCAAATTGGCTTTTATCTTTAGTAAATGTTAAAATAATAGGAATGCCAAATAATTGTTTTAAAATACATTTCTTTATGATTCCATGTGGGTTCTGGTAATCAAACCAGGATCCTCTGCAAGAACAGCAAATGCTCCTAACCACTAAGCCATCCTGCCAGTCCATCCCATTTAACTTTTTTTAGTGCCTCTCCTACATTTGTCTTCGGTACATTTTACATGTGTTGTGCACTGTACATGACTCAACTTCCATGCCAGACTTAGCATTCCTCAAGGTCAAGAAGTTGATGTTACTCAGGTTTATAAAAACCCCAAAGTCCAAGCAAAGTATCAGCCACCACTGTAAGAAACAAGATATAAAGGCTACGTTCTCGTTCTCATTCAAGAGCTAGGAGGGCAGGCTGGGCATGGTGGTGCATGCCTTTAATTTCAGCAGAGACAGGCAGATCTCTGAGAGTTCGAGGCCAGCCTGGTCTACAGAGTGAGTTCTAGGATAGCCAAGGCTACACAGAGAAACCCTATCTTGAAAAACAACACCAAAGAGCTAAGAGGGAGAGTCACACAGCATGATGAGCGAGCGAGGCTATGGGGTTCTATTTCCAGGAGGGGGAGGGAAGAGAAGAGGGGGAGGTTGGAAGTGAAGCCCTTTCTGAGCTGGTGTCAAGTTCACAGTGGCCTGAGAGGAAGACTGGCCTGGCCAGATGCAATGTCAAAACATCCAGCAAGATAAACACAATCCCACAAAGGCTCTAAACAACACTTCTTGACCTTTTATGGATCGCTGACCCCCTGCAAAATATGATAACAAAGCCTCTTCTTGGAAAAGGAGCCTGCATATGCCATACAGAGTCTTTTATGGCTAAGAATTCCTGTTCGTACCACGAAAGGAATGAATGGTACTCAGCAAGGAAATTCTAACAATGTAGCTTGCAAACAATTAAACAAGGAAACAGGTGAGGAAGGGAGTCGCAGAGGGGGATGGACAGAAGGAAGAGAGTCCTGCAATATTCTTTTACACAGCACCAAGAGGAGGACAGCTAAGTGCTACTTACAAGCTTCAAGTTACAGCAAGGAGTTGAACACTAACGCCTCAGATGCCCTGAGTTCAAAATGAGATGTAAACACATTATTAAAGGTTGAGGTGATGGCTTGATCAGGAAAGTACCTGCCACGCAGGCCTAAGCACCTGAGTTTGGATCCTCAGAACCCACATAAAAATTGGCAGGCAACGGCCTGCGCCTGTAACCCCAATTCTGGGGTGGGGTGAAGGGAACAGACAGGAAAAACAAGTAGATTCCTAAAGCTCATTGGGCAGCCACCCTAGCCAAATCAGTGTGTTCCCCATTCAATGAGGGACTCTATCTCAAAATAGAAGACAGGGAGCAGTAGGCAACTGGTGTCTACCTCTGGCCTCTGCACCCATGTGAGCAACACACACACATCTACAGTTTAAAAAAATACAAATACCACACATATACACACACACACAATGGATGAATGAATGGTTGGATGGATAGATAGATAGATAGATAGATAGATAGATAGATAGATAGATAGATAGATAGATAGATAGATATAGCAGAACCAGAACTCCACAACCTCTATTTTGACCTTTGTTTCATCTTTCCCAACAAAGGAAGTCATAACATTCAGACTATTAACATAAAAATGCATCATGGAACAGCAGTTCTCAGCCTTCTTAATGCAGTGGCCCTTTATGACTTTCCTCATGCCATGGTGACCACCAACCAGAAAATGTATCATTGCTACTTCCTAACTGTAATTTTGCTATTGCTGTGAATTGTAATGTAAATAGCTGACATGTTACCTTGGGGGTTGTTGTATTAGGTTTCTGGCCTGGACTTTATGGCCTAGCCTGGTGGCCCGAACTTTCAGACCCAGTCCCATAGTCCCACTGAAACACACAGACGCTTGTATTAATTGTACGCTGATTGACCTGGGGCCCAGGCATATAACTTGCTAGCTCTTGCTCTTAAACTAACCCATGACTCTTATCCCGTTCAGCCATGCAGCTCGGTACCTTTTCTCAGAGCAGCATTTCAACTTCTTTCCTCTGCATCTGCTAGTGTCTCATCGTGGTGTCACTGTGGCTTCTCTGCGGCATTTCCTGCTCTGCTCTTCCTGTTCCCAGAGTAGTCCCACCCACACTTCCTGTCTGCCTTCAGCCAATCAGCGTTTTTATTAAAAACTAGTAGGCGAGACAATTATTTACAATGTAATAACATAATCTCCCTACAGGGGGTTACAACCCACATGCTGAGAACCACTGACTTGGAGGGCAATGAGACATAAGGTAGAATAAAGTAGAAGACAAGCAGCCACACCGCGGACACCCTGGAGATAGAGTGCAGGTGGTTGTGAACTGCCCAGGGTGCTGGGACCTAACTCAGGTCATCTGCAAAAAAACTATACACTCTTAATTGCTGAGCCATCTCTCCAACTCCACGGTGTTAGCTCTTATTGGGTCAATTTGGGAGACAAATACAGAGCAACAAGGGGACCTACTAGGGGGAGAGACTCTTCCACTGATGGAATAGTCTACCGTGGGAAATAATGAGTCCCATGTTAGGGTAGGTACCAAGGTAGAAAATGACAATTATGCTTCAGGAATCTTTCTTTGCTGCTGTTTTTGGCTGGTTAGTTTTGAGACAGGGTCTTACTCTGTAGTCTAGGCTGGCCTCCTCAGCATCTCAGGATGCTCAGATTCTGTAAATGAACTGTGTTCTAGGGATCTAAATGAAAAGTCTGCACTAGATAGAAGTTGCCCAATATCTATCTGGTAGCCTCTGTGGTCCTACTTGAGCAGGAAAGAGAAAAGTGGGTTTTTCCCCAGCCTGTCCCCAGAAGTCTCTTCTCCCCACCTGAGTGGCTCACATCCCTGAGCACACAACACTTCCCATCCTCTATCAACTCCTTTTCTTCCCATCTCAGTGCATACAGCTCTTGCTTTAAAACAAACAAACAAACAAACAAACAAACTTGGGATTGAACCTAGGGTGAGATGCATTCCAGGCAGGCAGTTTACTGCTGATTTGTAGTCTCAGCAATGTCTATTTATTTATTTAGAAATAGTGTTTCATATGGTTCAAACCAACCTAGAACTTATTATGTAGCCAAGGATGGCCTTGAACTCTGGTACTCTTGTTTCTGTTTCCAGAGTGTTGGGATTACAAGGGTTGATCACCATGCCTGATTTGAGGTTATTTTTGTTTTGTTTTACCTTTTTTTTTTTTTTTAGACAGCATCTCACCAACTAACTTGCCCAACTGGTTTCCCACCTCAGCATCCTGGAGCTGAGATTACAGTGTTTGCCACCACCCGTGTCTATCTACATGCTTCACACACACACACATAAGATGATCCAGTCTCCCCTCTTACAAGTTATGGACTAAGGCTAAGTGGGTACATGATTTAGGAGCCAAACTGGGTCATGCTAGGAACCTATATTTCCTCCACAATGTCCTCTCTGTGACCCTCATTGCAAAACCTTGTAATGAAGCTTGCAGGCTAACTAATTGCTGTGCTTCTTTTAAAATAAACAAGATCTTCATTTGTATAAAGGCCCCCGTGTTACAAATAGGTTTTTTTGGCCTCGAGCAGCCAGAGGTTTAGACTTATAGACTTGTAGCCTTAGACTTTTTAGCCTCCCGTAGCTGTTTGGACTTTTTAAAAATGATTTAGACACTTATATTAACTTTATGTTGTTTGGCTTATGGCTTAGGCATATTTTTAGTTTGTTTTTATATCTTAAGTTATTTTTATTAATTTGTCTGCCATGTGGCCCGTGGCTCATTTATGTTTTTTATATGGTTTTCGGGGGGCAGGAGAGGCATTTGGCTTTGTTTTTCTTTGACTTTGCCCCTTTTTTATTATTTTTTACTTATTTTGATTTTTTACTTATTTTTTTATGGTGCCTGTCATGGGCCAAACAGCTCTTTTATTTAAAGATTGATATTTATAGTATATAGAAAGACATGCCCACATCACGGATGAAGGAATGTAAACAACAAACTATAAAGCCAACTGATACAAATATGTACTACTAGATGATCTGTCAATTCTCACTGCTTTACATCTTACATCTATACCTCTTTAAAAAAAAGAAGGAAAGAAAGAAAGAAAGAAAGAAAGAAAGAAAGAAAGAAGGAAGGAAGGAAGGAAGGAAGGAAGGAAGGAAGGAAGGAAGGAAGGAAGGAAAGAAAGAAAGAAAGAAAGAAAGAAAGAAAGAGAGAGAGAGAGAGAGAGAGAGAGAGAGAGAGAGAGAGAGAGAGAGAGAGAGAGAAAGAGAAAAAGAAAAAGTGGTCTTAATTTAACTATACCCCCAAATAAGCTAAATGACTTCCAACTTCACATCACACTGTTGCAATTCTGCCATCTAGTGGTGAGAACTGGACATGCCCCCCAGCCATCCCCAACACGTTATTATTTCCTTACATGTCCCAGTGACCAGAGTTTTTGCTGGATGCCAAACACATGGTGGCACTGTGCTAAACATTGCCTTGAGGTGATCATATGGTGCTAAAAATTGAAAAGGTCTCTAGTTCTGACATCTTCAGCTCTCAACCTAGTGACTCTGTGAAGGAGAAGAGCTGAGACCTTGGTTTAAGGGGTTTATCTATGACAGTGGGGGAAAGCAATAGGAACCACCCAAGCCTGATTCTGATCTTGAAGAGTTCGAATCATTTTAATGTTGCTATTATACTGATCAGCCAGGCAAGTTGTACCCCTCCGCAACAGTAGCAAATCTGAGACCTATTCCACAATAGGACTTCACATCTGATACTGTAAACCTGGCCCAAAGTCCATGGCTGGAGAGATCACAGACCCTAGTGAGATGCTACAGCATGGCTGTAGATGTGATATACTTACCAGATTGTCTTCTGCTGGCTTTCTCCACTTTTATACAATCCAGGATTCTCTACCTAGGGAATGGTGCCACCCACAGTGCCTGGCTCAGCACACCTCAGTTAATGTAATCAAGATAATCCAGGCAAGTTCACAAGCCAAACTAATTAGACCACCCTCCTGTGATCCCCTCCTGTGAGATTCGAGATTGTGCCAAGTTGACAATTAAAATAAACCACATCACCAGCCCAAAAGTATTTGGGCATTTCTGTCGCTGTTGATAATTGATGGGAAATGAACCATAGATGATAGATAAGCGCCCACCACTGAGCTATATTCCCAGCCCTTACTATTGTTACTACTATATTTTAATGTACTTAGATGGAGACAGTAACTCCCACCTCCTGGGCTTCTGGAAATATCTGTGATCTTCTCAGTGAGGGGACAGGTGCAGAGTAGGTGTTCAGAATAGGTATACAGGACATTGGTGATTTGCTTTTGTCCTCAAAGGACCCTGCTTCATGACTGCATCACTTCTAAGGTCCACTTTGCTCATATTCTCCCACAGATAGTAGAGACTGTGGGCTGGATCAGAAGTTCCGTGCAGAGCTGAGTAAAAGGGTGGACAGGAGGGGGAGCTGATCCAAGCCAGGCTCTGCTCAGTGCCTATAGTGCAATCCCTCTGATAAGGGGAAGTTTCCACAAAGCTGCCCTTCTTTTCTGATGGGGGGCAGACAGCTCCATGGAAACCTGAACTGAGAACTCTGTTCACCATCTTAGACTCTGGGTAGCAGAGAGCTGGGCATTATGGACACACTCAGCCTCACAGCAGTTGACCTGTGACCCATCATTTCCCGTCAATCCATAGGATGGACCCAGCGCCAGAGCCTTCCTTAAATATCCCCCATTGAGGTAAAGGACAGGAGTTTCTTCTGTCTTCATGTGAATAAGTCACCAATACCACAAACGAGTTCCTGAAGATGGTAACTGAGTAGAAAGTGCCCTTGAACTCTCCTCAGAGGACAAGATGGCTGAGCAGCAGCCACCTGAGGTGAGGAGGACAGCTCACACAGAAGGACACAGTATAAAGGGGCTTGAGTTCCTGGAGGTTTGAGCAGAATAACAATGCCACTGGACCTCACAGGGACAGAGACCCATGAATGAACTTCCATTTGGTGTCTGGTTTTTGGTTTGTTTATTGTTTTTTGCTGTTTGGTTTTAAAGATTTATTTCCTTTTTTCCTATGGAAGGGTTGATTTGGGGTTTTTTTGGTTTTTTGTTTTGTTTTGGTTGCCCTGGAACTTACTATGTAGCCCAGGCTAGCCCCAAGCTCACAAAGTTCATTCTCTCTCTCTCTCTCTCTCTCTCTCTCTCTCTCTCTCTCTCTCTCTCTCTCTCTCTCTCTCTCTCTCTCTCTCTCTCTCTCTCTTCCTCACTCTCACTGTGAGTGTGTGTGTGTATGTGTGTGTGTGTGTGTGTGTGTGTGTGTGTGTGTGTGTGTGTGTGTGTGTGTGTCTTCAGAACGGCATTGGATCCCCTGGAGCTGGAGTTACAAGTGGTTGTGAGCATCTGGTTATGGGTGCTAAGAACCAAATTTAGGTTCTCTGGATGAGCAGCAAGCAATTGTGACTACTGAGTCATCTCTCCAGCCCCACAGGGTGAATATTCTAAACACCACTGTGGCAGTTTGAATGTAATTGGCCCCCATAAGCCTATAGGGAGTGTCACTATTAGGAGGTGTGGCTTTGTTGAAGGAAGTGTGTCATGTTGGAGGTAGACTTTGAGGTCCCATATAAGCTCAAGTCATGGCCAATGAAACAGACCATTTTCTGGTTCCTGTGAGTCAAGATGTAGAACTTTCAACTCCTCCAGCACCATGTCTGCCTGCACACTGCCGTGTCTCACCATGATGATAACGGACTGAATCTCTGAACTGTAAGTGAGCCACCCCATTAAATCGTTTCCTTTTAAGAGCTGCCGTGGTCATGGTGTCTCTTCACAGCAATAGAAAAGCTAACTAAGACAACTACTGAACTGATTAAAAACTGGTTATCATGCTAAAGTCTGCATTCTAGGTGTTTAATCACATTTTTTTAAGTGCTGGGGATCTAACATAATTACATATACTAAGTTGAGCTAACACTTTTTTTTCTTGTTTGAAGCAGGCTATAGCCCTTAGCTACACGTTGCCCAGGCTGGCCACAAACTCACTGTATAGCTCAACACAATCTGATCCCTCCTGCCTTTGCCTTCCTACCACTGGGATCACAGGTGTGTTTCCATGTCTGATATAATTTTAAAAAGAAATAAAATTAAGAAGAAGAACCCTGTGACAGTCCTGGGTGTCCATCCCTTTTCCCACCTTCTACCTAAGGGTGACAGAGTGGAGAAGCTTTGTGGGGGGTGAGACCCCTGGGTCCTCGAGCTGAAGGCCCTTCAAAGGCCTCTCGCTCACGTGTCTGGTGCCAATATTTCAAGACTCTTGGCCTTTTGTCCTTGTCTCCTGCTCCCAGAGCCAACTTATTTCTCAAGAACACGAGGCTTTCGGGCGATATTATCACACACACATTCACACACTAACTCCATTGATAAGTTATTGAAAAGAGCCCAGGGGTTGCTGAGACTCAGTGCTGGGCTCTTTATTTACAGGGAAGATTATAGGTCTGAGAGATCTGCAGAGCTGTGATGAGGTGTGAGTCCCAAGACTTGGCAGCCACCATGGCTCTCTCGCTTGCTCACCCAGGACCAAACACCTGAAAATAAAAAAAAAATACTAGATAAAGAGAGCATGTCACCCTCCCACATCCCATCCCCTTACCACAATCCCACATCATGAGGAGGGTCTCACACCAAGGGACTGAAGAGACATAAACCAGGGATTTCAACTTGGGGTGGGGCTTTGGCACACCCAAGAGCCTGTGCTGGGCCCAGGCCTGAAAGAACTGGGAGAGACGACCAGGCAAAACAGTAAAGGTCAAGAAGGGCGTGCCTGGTTGGTGTTTTTATTTGGGGGTTCTTTGTTGTTGTTTGGCTAACATGAGCTAGCTGAGGCTAGCTCAGTTGAGAAAATGCCTCCGTCAGAGTGTCTGTAGGTAAATCTTTAGGGGTTTTTGCTGTGGTTTGGTTTAGTTTGGTTTGGTTTGGTTTGGTTTGGTTTGGTTTGGTTTGGTTTGGTTTGGTTTGGTTTGGTTTGGTTTGGCTTTTTGATTGATGTAAGAAGTCCCAGCCCACTAGAGAAAGTGCCACCCCTGGACACCCGTGAACCGTGTAGGAAAGCCTAGAGAGCCATGAGGAGCGAGCCAGTAAGCAGTGCCCCTCCATGGCCTCTGCATCAGCTCCTGCCTCCAGGTTCCTGCCCTGACGTCCCTCGGTGATAAACTGTGACCTGAGAGTTGTAAGCTGAATGAATCCTTCCTTCCCAAGTAGCTTTTGGTCCTCGTGGTTATCACATCAACAGAAACACTAACCACAAGGGAAAAGACAAGAGGCAAGAGGCTGGGTAGGAGAGACATGAGGGCTAGCACCAGCACCAAGCTGGTAGCCTAGGCTACCCTCCTATCTTGATTCTACAGACTGGCAAAGAGGACATCTAGGGTATGTGGCATGTTCATAATCCCCTTTAGACCCAGAAAGGACCTTGAGGAGGAGGCAGAACTCACCCTGGAGGAATCTGTCTTTACCCAGACATGATGTGCTTGACAAAGGCTAGAAAAGAAATGGAGAATGAGCCATAGAGTGCCCCAGGAGCTCTGCCCTCCTCACCCTTGCTTCTGACCTCACCATGCCCCTTCTGCAGTGTCTTACTGAGGGACTGATGGAGATGGGAGAAGAGAGAAAAGCCCTAAACTCAGCCTTGTGTCCCCTCTGTATTGACATTAGACAGGCATGTGAACTACGTCATCACTAGAGATCTCCACAACTTACGAAAGGTGTCGGCATGCCCGCCCCACCCCCCTACTTGAGGCTCGGAGACGATGACTTGATCAAAGTCACACAGATGGTTTATCACAGAGCTCTCCAAAGCTCAAGGTCCTGGGCCAAAGAGAAGAATCGATGGGTAAAAGCACTTGTCACAAATGCCTGACGGCCTGGGTCCAGTCCCCAGGAACCAGTGGCGGAAGAAAAGTATTGATTCCTGAAAACTGTCTTCTGATCTCTGTGTGTAGCACATGTATGTCATTTCCACACACAATAATAATACATAGATATTTAATGCCCTTTCTTTTATAACAGATATTCATTCCTGAGATGGAAAACAGCTCCCAGTGAGAATCTGCCACAGTCCACCTGAAACACACATCCTGCAGCCTCTGGGCTGGCCCACCCCATCCCACACCACTGATCTTTTTCCCTGGCACCCTGGAAGCAAAGGAGGACCATACCTTCGTAATTGATGCAGCCATTGGCATCCTCCTGCCCAGACAAGAGCTGTTCCACCTCTGCCTCGCTCATCTTCTCCCCTGGGGGTGGGGGACAGGGTCATAATGACAAGTGGCAGAGAAGGAAAAGGAGAAACCGAAGCATTCATAAGGCTTAAAGTCCACCCAGGATCTGAGAAATGGTTAATGTCGAGCCTCAGCAAGGTCACGGATCTCGGGGCACAGTAGCGATGGTGGAGATCGGAAAAGAAGCCTCAAGTCCATGGTGGGCCTCCAAGTAACCCCTAATCTGCCAACTGTTTTCCTCCCCCAGATCTTGGTGTTTGCTGGGAAAACTCAGTTCCTGGGGTACCTGGGGTGGGAGTTCTCATAGATGCCAACAGGCTCTGGATTAGGATTTCAGATACAGGGATGCTGAGATATACCCACCCCTTGGCACCTGCCCCCTCTCATCCTTCAGGTATGATGTGTTTTCATGAAATGCCCAGCTGACGTACCCAGAGTAGCAAGGACGTGCCGAAGCTCAGCCCCCATGACTGTACCATTGCTTTCTTTGTCAAAGACCCGCAGCCCCTCCACGAAGTCCTCATACGTGCCCTGCTCCTTGTTTCGGGAGATGTGCTGTAGGATGGGCAGGAACATCTCGAAGTCCAGTGTCTTAGAGCTCATTTCTTCCAAAGGGCATGAGGGCAGACAGAGACCAGCACTCAGGGAGAGGAGAGAGCCAAGAGGCCTCTTCCCAGCCCTGACATCACCCAGGGCGACACACCATCAATAGCAGGCAGAGTCAGAGATAAGCCAAAAGAATTAGCAAAGGTAAAACAAGTATCCATGTAACTCTGCACTGGTTCCGGTTATTAGACCATTCAGTCTGGGTGCTGAAATATTTAAACATTAATCCCACACTAACCTTCAGGCTTGGGTTTGCCCAAAACACGTAGCACATCTGCATTGGTGGGGTTCTGGCCCAGGGCCCGCAGCACATCCCCACATTGTCCATAGGTGATCTTCATCTCTCCAGTTGGAGTCCGGTCAAACAATGAAAAGGCCTCTTTGAACTCTGCAGAGAGACACCCAGCTACAGCCCCCTGCCCCAAGAGAAGACAGCGGCTGTGGCTTGTTCAATCAAGTAGTTAAAGAGTATAGGAGTTCTAGGCTGTCCTTGGAAACATCTTCTGACAGGCAAAGTCACCTAGGGACCCCATGACCTACCCAAGCACTGATCTCTGGCTCCCTTCTCCCAGCCAGTTACAGGACTGGCTAGTTCCCTGTTTCTCACACCTCACATCCTTCCCCAGTAAAGGCAAATCTCTTGTCCCTTCCAGGAGTGAGGCTTCCCAGATTTCCAGTTTGCCTAGGACAGTGGGGAAGCCAGCCCAGGTCTCACTTCCCTCCCTGTCACAGTGAGAGAGCATCCTGGGAGGTGGAAGGATGTACAGATAGTTTGCAAAGTGACAAGACCTATTCAAGTGTTCCCGACTACAGGAGCTCCAGAGACAGAGAAGGGGACATGGCTACATCAGGCCTGCCATCGGCAGCTTTTGTTTGGTAAGCGAACACCTCTGTAGGTCTCTGCTTCTTATCTTGAAGGGAGAATGCATTGTCCACGTGCATGTGTAGCTAATGGCAGCACAAAAATGTGGAAATGTGTGGCTCACAGAGGTAGGGAACAGTAAGGTGGCTCTCCTGTCTCCTGCCTCTGGGGCTAGCTCAGTACAAGAAACCCTGACACCATGAAGGTTAGAGAGCAGGTATCTAAGGGGCAAAGTCAAATTAAGACACCCGGGGCCCTTTGTAAATAGCCTTAATTCTTTATCAGTTTGCTTGCTTTTATTCTTTAGAGACAAGGTCTCTGTAGTCCACACTGACCCCAAATGTGCTCTGTAGCAGAAGATAACCTGGTACTTCTGATCTTCCTGCCTCTATCTCCCAAGTGCCAGGATTATGGACATGTGCCACCATGTCTGGCTGATTCTTCATCAATTTGGATTCAATTAGAATCATATAAACTGGCAGTGATGCACCACCTCATGCTGTTGACAAAGATGTAAGCACCCACAAGTGACAGCAGACCCCGTAACTGACCAAGAGCCCCGTGGTGAACGCCCTGTTCCTGTTCTTAGCAGAAAATGCAAATGTGGCACGGGATGAGAGAAAGTCAATAGCTGGAAGCTAGTTCCTATGGAGGTAAAGCAGAACCATAGAAGAATGTTGAGAGGATAGAGAGAGACAGAGAGAGAGAGAGAGAACCTTTAATCCTTTCCAGTTACTTTAGAACTGCTTGGAATTACTTACAAATTATTCCACAGTCAAAGCATAGATTACTTACAACTCTTTCTGCTGGGGTCCTAAACAGCCATGTTTAGAATTACTACTAGCCAGTGGTACAGGAGCAGCCACATCAAGTGACAACTGCTTCATGGGACAGAGAGCCCCATGGTGGAAGGTTATGCAAATCTGGCAAGGGATCAGAGAGGACAACAGTTGGAAGCTAGCTCTATGGGGGAGGGGTATGTGTAAGGAAACTGGAGCCACAGCACCTAGAAAATACAAAGCTGAGAAGAGTGGTAGCTAGCTCCAGCCAGATGAAGGCTGGATGTAGACAAGATGCTGAATAGCCACAAAATTTTGGAACTGAACAGAATCAAATATCCTCACTTTGAATAAAAGAAAACTGAGTTTTATAGAAGTGACTCGGGAGCTGGAGAGATAGCTCAGTGTTTAGGAGTGCTTGCTGCTCTATCAGCCAAGAGTTAACACCTTACACCCACCCACATCAGGCAGCTCATGAAAGCCTGTAAATCCGGCCTGATGCCTCCATTACCTCCATGAGTGCATATGCATACACACCTAAGTAAAAAGAACTTGGAAGAAGGGGGAGGATGGACAAGCATCTTACAGCTCATAGTGAAAGAACTGGTAACCTTAAACCAGTCTCCTGGTTCCCAAAGAATGTTCTTCTCATTCCAACACATCAAACCATCAGCTAGGGCTGAAGATGTGGCTCAGTAAGAGCTCGCCCAGCACCGGTGAAGTCCTGGGTTCAGTTCCCAGCACCACATAAACAAGGTGCAGTCATACACACTTACTTATAACCCCAAATACTTGGGAGGTGGAGGCAGGAGAATCAGGAACTCAAGGCCACTGTCAGTTAAAAGGGAATGTGCAGACCCGCTGGGATAATTAAGACCCTATCTTAAGAAAAAGAAAACTGCTCATCAGTAGCTGCGGCTTCACCAAAAAGCACACGAAGAGACAAGAGGGATGAAGTTTAAAGAAGAAGCCATCGGAATCCAACATGAAGTGAAGTGGCATCGGAGTCAGGGTGTGAAAGGTTACAAAGAGCTAAACGCCCAACCTGAAAACCTTCCGGAAGAAGAACTCAACCACTCAACAGCTGCTTCCTTCCTTGATTTTTCAAGACAGGGTTTCTCTGTGTCACCCTGGCTGTCCTAGAATTTACTCTGTAGACCAGGCTGGTCTTGAACTCACAGAGACCGGCCTGCACCTGCCTCCCGAGTCCTGGGATTAAAGGTGTGTGCCACCACTGCCCGGTTTCAGCCAACTGTCTCAGTGAGCTTTTACTGGGGAAATTCCTCCGATGGTTGAGTGAATTTCTAGTCCTGGATGTTGTGTGGGGTTAGACTCGGCTACAGATGGCTCCTGTTTAACCAGAAAGCGCTAAGAATTTCACTCACGGTCTACCAAACTGTAGCCTGACAGTGAGTCTCCACAGTATATGACAGAGACAGATTTCTATCACCAGCTCCAAAACGCAGGGTCTCACGTTCTGTGTATGAGTGAACTGATATCACTTGCTGAGGGGAAAATTGACAAGAACTATTATTGATCTTACAACTAAGATGCCAGCATCCCTTCCACCCCATGCTGGGAAGATCACCTGGAGAAAAGTTGCTAATGCCCCCCCCCCCCATGGAAACAGCATGAAAGTCTCTCTGATTATTTAAGAACATCCATGTGTCAGAGGTCCCAAGATTTCTCTTTTTTGAGGTTTATTTTATTTCTAATTATGTGTGTATGGGGGGTTGTGTGAGTGCAGGAACTGAAGTTATAGGTGGTTGTGAACTTCTCTAGGAAATGAACTCAGATCCTCCAGAAGGACAGTACATCCTTCTAATCACTGAGGCATCACTTCAGCCCCTTGAGATTTATCCTAAAGCTGCCTTTCCTGACACTTTATATAAGACTAAGAAAACATAAATTGTCTTTATTAAAAATGAGAAGAGCTGGTGACAGAGACCAAAGACGGATGAGTAACTGCAAGTCACCATTGGCTTTGCCACCAGGGAGGGCGGACCTGTCACAGACTTACTTCACGGTGAAGAAGGGGGTACTCATGAGCTGAAGAGTGTTCCGGTATCAAGAACAGAGAGAAAGCCTTCCAGATATCTTGACAGATTAGAGGGATGAAAGGAAGGTAAAGACATCAGCATCACTTGATCAACTATATCTCATGCACTCTGAAAGGCCAGCTGAAAGCAAAGGTCTAGGCCAAGATGCCCAAATTTGAATCCCGGATCCACCACTACTGACCATGTGAGAATGGACAAGCCACCCAGATTCTGTGGGCCTCATTTTTACTACCGGTTACACGGGAATGGCCATAGCCACCATTATAACCATAGGATTGTTTGAAGAATAAAGTGACTTTGTTCATTTAAAGTGCCTATCACTGTGCCTAGCAGGCCTGCTGGGATGGTAATAACTGGACCACTACTCCTCCACATGGTGCTGTTCACACTCACCTTCGATCTGGTCGGCGCTGAAGTCTATCTGTAGAGAGAGAAACATGGGAGTGAGGGCAGGTACTGCTAAGGACTTCCAAAGGGAAGTCTGGCCACCTCCATCCAGCAGGCCGCTGATGAAGACAGAAGGACACTGGGCTGAAAATAAATCAGTCTCCTGATGAATGGGCCAAAGGTGGAAATCTATGAAATAATGCAGTCTTCAAAGCTCTCTCAAACCCAACAAGGTAAGTGAAATGCTCCCACAATTAAGAACCACTGTTACTCTTGAAGAAGACCCAAGCTCAGTTCCCAGCACCTATGTGGCAACTCACAACCACCTGTAACTCTAGTTCCAAGGGTTCCAGTGTTCTTTAGAGACTCCATGGGCGGCAGACATGCATATAGTACTCATACAGACATGCAGACAAGACACTCATACACATAAATAAATCTTTTTTAAAAATGTCACCACCAAGAGGCAAATAAAGAGAAGTTATCTATCTACACAGTCCTAGAGCCTACCATGACTCATATTACAGTTACTTTGGGTCGACAATAAATTCCCTCTTATCCTAGACAGCCTGGATAAGCTGTCACCCCCAGGCTCTCCCTAGTTCACACTGTCCTCACTAGGTGTGCCTCCTCTGGCTTTGGGTGCTCACTGGCTCATTCTGGGGCTCCCCCCACCTCACTGAATGAAGTTTTCTCTTTTAGCATCGCATACCACCTTCCCCCTGGGCACTCTAGTCAGGTGCCTGGATTCTTTGTCACTCCTTGTTTGTGCCTGTGTCATTAAAACCAGGTCCCTGACCTCTCTCCCCTACCCCTCTGTGATATTATTGTCACTAAAGTGTTTGATACATAGTAGGTACTCAAGGATATTGTGTTGAAGGAAGAAATGAATTTGGGGTGCCCCCCCAATGCTGAGTACAGAGTACCTGTAGTTCTGAAGTTCTGAAAAATGAACTGTGATGACTAAGTATGAGTCATTATTTTAACAATCTTGGATGACATCATTCCCCACTCCAGTCTACCCTGGCCCTCCCTCCCCTAGTGGTGCTGGGTGCCACCCTGGGACATTTCATGTGCCACCATTCCATGCCTACCCTACCTCTTCTCCCAGAACTGACACCACAGGGGCTCAGCCAGAAAACGATGACCAGGAATGGTTTTGGTAAGTGTGGAGGGAAATGAGGAAAAGAAAGACCCCACCCCCAAATGGGGAAAAGCCAGGTCTACACTGACCCTCTGAGGGAAAGAGATATAGCTTGCAATGCTTTCTGCCCCAGCAGCAGCTATGTAAAAGAAACCAGGACAGAAGCGCTTAGCCTGACCACGTGGTCACCATGATAAATTGGGCTGAGGATTACCTATGCTCTAACTTTGATCAGGGAATCATATAGGGAACTGGAGCTATGTGGGCAGGAAATGGCTCTCATGAAAAATGAGAACTTCTTTCTTCTGTTTAAAGGATGAGGGATCGGGTGACTAAGTGACTGAGGGAGGTGACTAAAGTGGAGGGAAGTGACAGATGAGAGGGGAGGGTGCTCATCGGATGCCACTGGGCAGCTCTTGTCCAGACAACAAGTACCAGGCATGGTGTTTAACCAGACAAGTCAGAAATAATGGCTCCTGGGAACACGGATGGCCAGCTTTTAGGAAAGACAGACGATGCAGGAAGCCTCCAGGTACTGCTGGGGGTCTCCACTACTCTCGGTTTCCCCACAAGGAGCCACACAACCAAGTCCAAGCACGGGACAACTTCCTCCATCCTCTGACAACTCAGTCCTGCTAAACCCCTGGTAGGGCTTACAGGGTCCTGACCCCTTGGCACAGTATCGCATGAAGTTTCTGATGTGAACTCAGGCCTGAAAAGAGGCCTACATAGTTAGAGCCTTCAGTTCAGGGTCTCTCTATCTGTGTGTCACAAAACCTCATCTGTACTTCTCATCACCTCCAGCCTCGTCCCCTGAGATCCCCTCCTGGGGAGGTGAGGGCTCATTCCAGACCTGGTATTAATAGCTCTTCACACCAGAAGCCACTTGACCTCTCCCAATCTGGTGCAGTCCTCAAACTCCTCCTCTCCAGAAGCTTCGGACCCCCCTCCTCCCCAGGCCCAACCCTTCCTGGTTCATTCCTTCAGCAGCTGGGCCGAATTGCTGGAAGGCCTAAAATGACTAAGTCAGTCAACAGGCCCACACCAGCTCTAGAGAGGTGGTGTACTGGCAGCCAGGTGAGGGGAGCAAGATGAAGCAGAGTGTGGATTGAGAGACTAAAGGAAGCAGTCCCAGCTCCCTCCCCAAGCTAGAGAGGTCTCCGCCAGGAGTAAACCACATAGGCTGGGGCCACAAAAGAGTGGCCCATTCGTATAAGGGAAAGAAAAAGAGAAGGTCCCAGGCTGTGCTCATCCTCTCCACCTAAAGTATATTTGGGAATAAATCTTCCCATACCCCAGCACACATGAGCCTCTTCCCTGGCTGTTCACACCCCAGCTATACACCTAGTTCCCATTATGTGTCTATTTTTCATAAACATATTTCATCTCTCAGGGCTGGAAAGAGAAATCAGCTGTTAAGAACACTAGCTGCTTTTCCAGAGCATCAAGGTTTGCTCCTCAGCAACTACATGGCATCTCACAAATCTGTAACTTCAGTTCTGAGAGATCCAACACCCTCTTCTGGCCTCCATAGGAACCATGTGCATGTGTTACACAGGCATCCGTGTAGGTAAAACACTTACACACAGAGAATAAAATAATAAATTGTAAAATTTATTATTTTTATATATTCCACTTTGGGTAAAGGCCAATCTTTGCTTCACTATGGTTGCCCCACACTATGATTTACGAAAGCTGGCTGGCTGGTTGTACCTGCCACCATTTTGGATTCTGCTGTGCTAATTGGAGGAGGAGGGGTCCCTGGCCGAGCTTCTTTGCACATAGCAGCAAGCTGTTGTTAAAATAGAAAGCCACTAACCCGAGTCTAGTTCTGGTTCTACGGGCCTTTGGAGCTATGACCAGGGCAGAGATGCCGTCCGTGGTCCTCACCTCTGTCTGACCCCTCACCTCTGTCAGATCTCTCAGCAACAGAGAAAACAGGACTCCGTCATCTCTACCTCTCCTCAGTGGGCTGAGCTTCACTTACCTTTACGCTCTTGGGGTCAAAGGCAGAGTCCTTGAGGGGCTCAGGAGCTGGGGCAGGGGCTGCAGCCGCAGCTGGCTTGGCAGCGTCCTTCTTTGGCTCAGGCTTCTTGGGAGGCATGTTGTCTTGGAGTCTCCAGCAGAGGCGAGATCTGCAAAGGAAAAAGAGAAGAGGGTGGCTCCTGAGAGAGAAGATGGACGACTGGACAGCCTCCTTCTGCTTTTATCCTGGGCAGGAGCCCCCAGGAAGAGGCCGGGTGGAGGCAAGGGCAGCTGCTATTGACTATAAATGGAAGAATCAGCAGCAGGGTGCAGCTGACATCTCTGTACTGTCACCAGTTTGGGGTCACCAGTCCCTTCTCCACGCCCCCACCCCACCCCTCCCCCAACCCATACATACACCTCACTCCTCACAGCTTGCCCCTCTGGAGCAGATTGCTCCTTTCCTGCCAATTGGTGGAAACCCAGAGAGGGGCAGGAGAACAGCCCCTCTCCTAAGTGCTAGAGCAGCCAGAGAGAGATGAGCTGACTTGAGCCCTTGATAACCCTCACACATAGCCCAGGGGTGGCTGAGGCTTTTTTTAGACCTCCTGAGCAGAGGCAACCCACTACACATTCCTTTTAAACCAAGATCCTTTAAGCTGAGAGCCCTAGTCTCTGCCCTAAAGGCTCAACTGTCCAGGCATGGAGCCCTGAGGCAACAGCTGGTCCAGTCAGCCCTGCTATTCCCACTCTCTCAACCCACAGGGCAAAATCCTGCATTGTCCAGGGCAGGCATCCCAAGAACTCCACAGACTTCAACTCCCTCACCCCACAGTTGTTCACTTAGTTTTGCGCATTTGTGCCCAGATGCGGTGGGGATCTGGGTAAGAAACAGAGATATGGCAAAGTTGGGAAGCTACTGGTTAGAAACCTCAAGATCTAGTGTATGCTTTGACTCTAACTCATTATGTGCCACTGACTCTGTGTGTGTGTGTGTGTGTGTGTGTGTGTGTGTGTGTGTGTGTGTGTGTGTGTGTGTGTTGCTTACTGTGTACCAGGTTACTAGACACTATTCCTATACCACCTCATTAAATTTTCCATAATGCTAAAAGGTGGATGCTATTACTTCTCGGATAACACACAGGCATTATGGTTAAAGTAACTTGGCTAAGGTGACTCAAATAATTAACTATGAGCTGGGATTGGAAGGCAGGTATATCTGATTCTAATGTGTGTAGTTGAATAATTTATATTGCAGTCTCATTTTTCTGAGAAAGAAAGATGGAGGGGGGTCATCGGGAAGGGGAGGGCAGAATACGGCAGAGTGATGCACACATGGCATCCCAACACTCAGGAGATGGAAACAGGGACTGTGAGTTTTAGGCCAGTCTGGGTTATGTAGCAAGATCATAGTTCAGAAAACAGATAGAGGAAGGAAGAGAACTGGAAGTTAGGATCAGCTGTTCACAGGAAACCCCCCTGGGGACCTAGGGATAGGAGAATGACAGCAGGCTTTGTTTTTGTTTTGGGTTTTTTTTTCCACTTCCTATAAATGGAGATGTTTGTAACAATCGTGTGATGTTTTGGAAAAAGAAAAAAATAAAAGTCAACAAGATTCAGAATAATAGCAAAAAAAAAAAAAAGTTGTCTACCATACACACATGGGTTGAGGTGAATCTTTAGAGTTCACAGGACAAAAACCAAGGAAGGCAAAATAGCACTTTGACTTTCTAAGCCATTTTTTCACCTATAAAACAAGATTGTATGAGTTGATAATGTAGCACAATTGGTAGCATGCTGACCTGAGCACAAAACCCTGGGTTCGAGTCCCAGCACCACATAAAACCAAACGTTAGAGTGACACTTGTAATCCCAGCACTCAGGAAAGGGAGACAGGATAATCAGAAATTGGAGGTTATCCTTGGCCATGTAGTAAGTCTGAGGCCAGCCTTGGCTACATAAATAAATAAAACACAATAAAGATTGCTAGTTGGGAGAAGCACAAGAGGTCTGTAATCCTGTAACTCAAGAGCTTGGCATAGGAGGATTGAGATTTCTGACCTGGGCCACATAACGAAACTCTGCCTCAAACAACAAGAAGCCAAAATTGGTAGAATAATTCCAATGAGCGCTGAAGCCTCCAATTCCAGGTGCCCTCGAGCCAAACATCTGCCCCTTCCCCGGTTCCCTAACATAGCCCTAGATTACTGCTGTGAAAGCCTATAGTGTCCTGAGGCTAAGATCACCTGTGCCTATAGCCTTTCTAGTGAAGACTCAGAAGCAAAGGTCCACAGAGACTTTAAGTTGCTCAAGCACTGTCTGCACTGGCTTGGCTAAACTTATTCCCAATGTGTGGGCTAGCTTATACCACATTGTCCCTTCCCATGGCCTGCCTACAGCTACGCTAGCCACTGCTGGGGGAAGAAACCTACAAAGGAAACTGAGGCAGACCAGAAGTTGCCCCCAGACTAGAGCAAAATTGGAACTCAATCCAGGTTGGTCTCTCTTTTCATATTGCCTCATCCCCTTACCTCCTGCCCATTAAGTCTGACCTCTGTTGCCATGGAGATGGTACCCTAGGAAAATACATCTGCTGTCAAGGCTGACAACTTGAGTTTTGTCCTTAGGATCCCCATGATGGAAGGGGATAACTGACTTCCTCAGGTTGTCCTCTGACCTCCACGCTCCCACAAATACAAAGTAATTAACTAATTAATTTTTTTTCAGACCCAACCCCTTGCCAGCTCTAGATTTGCGTCCTTTTGGATGCCCTGAACCCCTTCCCTGGCCTGCTTCTCTGAGGATGAAGTTAGGGGGATGGTGATGAGGAAGGAAAACAAGAAACGCAGGCCATTCAGACTCTGCCTTCCCCCCCCCCTCCACCTCACATCCCAGACTCTTTTCTGGACCCTGGAGTGTTTGTATGGAGAAACACCTATGGATTTTCCTGGGAAGCCTGTAAAAACAGGAAGCTTGGAGACTGACATCCTGCTAACTCACGTGGCACAGAATCTCTCTGGGCCACAGCCAGCTGATCTCTGACACAAAAGATAACAGACTCCTAGTGCCAGGACATTCTTCTGGAGCCAAGGGGTGGAGAGGCCATGTCTGAGGGGCAGCACCCCATCCGGTTGTTGGCTAATTTGCTCTTTTGAGGGAACCCACCACCCAGCTCCCAAATAAATCATACATGAAGGCTTATTCGTTATTATAAATGCCCAACCTTAACTTGGCTTGTTTCCTGCTCAGTTTTTCTTTAACTTTTAAATTATCCCATTTACCTTTTGCCTCTGGAAATTTTTCTTTTCTTCTGTACATCTTACTTTCACTTTTATTCCATGGCTGGTTGGGTGGCTATGTGACTGGGTGGCTGGGTGGCTGGGTGGTTGTGTGAGTGTGTGGCTGTGTGACTGTGTGGTTGTGTGACTGTGTGGCTATGTGACTGGGTGGCTGTGTGGTTGTGTGAGTGTGTGGCTGTGTGACTGTGTGGCTATGTGACTTGGTGGCTGGGTGGCTGTGTGGTTGTGTGACTGTGTGGCTACGTGACTGGGTGGCTGTGTGACTGGGTTGCTGGGTGGTGGTGTGGCTGTGTGACTGGGTGGCTGGGTGGCTGTGTGGCTCCACAGTTAAACAAAAGTAACACACCTTAAAATAATATTCTACAACACTATCCTGTGTGTTATAGTTTGTTTGGGGTTTGGTTTGGTTTTTTACAGTTATTTATTTATTTTGGTGGAGAAGCCAAGCCACAGGCTTGTGCAGAGGTCAGATAACAGCTTGCAGGAGTTAGTCCTCTCCGTCCACCATGTGGGTCCCAGGGATTGAACTCACATCACTGGCCTTTGGCAGCACATTGCTTTTGTCTACTGAACCATTTTCCTGGACCTTGTGTATTTAATTTGATTTGATTCTTTATTTTTTACTTATTGGATTTTATTTTAAACTTTTTTGAAGGTTTTATTCTAAATTATGTGTTTATGTTATGTGTACATATTTGTAGACAGATTTTTACTTTGAGCTGCCAGCTCACAAAAAAACACAGAGACTTATTACTAATTCAAAAAGCTTGGCCTATAGCTTAGGCTTATTCCACTAGCTTTTATAACTTAAGTTAACCCATTTCTTTTAAATCTATTTTTTTTACATGTTACCTTTATTTTGTACTGCCTGTTGTACTAAGTTTCTGGCCTGGGCTTTCAGCTTGGCTCCGTGGCCTGGACCCAAGTCTGGCAGTCCCACAGTCCCACAAAAACACACAGACACTTGTATTAATTTTATGCTGACTGACCTAGGGCCCAGGCATATAACTTGCTAACTCTTTACTCTTGAATTAACCCATCTTACTCAGCCATGTGGTTTGGTACCTTTTCTCAGAGCAGCATAGTTATCCTTTGCATCTGCTGGCTTTTCTGGCATCTTTGTGGCATCTCTACTCTGTTCTTTCTGTTCCCAGAGTTTTCTTAGTCTGGTAGCCCCACCCATACTTCCTGTCTGCCTTCAACTAATCAACATTTTTATTAAACCAGTAGGTGGGACAATTATTTACAATGTAACTACATAATCCCACTACATTTTCCCCTTTTTTTCTTTTTAAAACAAGAACTCCAAATCTAATATTCTTTTTCTCCATGATCTATAACAACTTATAACCAATACTATAAACAAAGACAAACATCCATAATCCATTTTTAGGGAATGTGGGCATAGTTCTCTAGACTACTTCCTATTGAATGGGGGTGCTGGCAATCCCATGGGAACCCAAAGAAAAATTTAGGATTATGGACAAGTCCTTAATGGAGTAGTCTCCAAGGCTGAGTCATCTCAGCCAGTCTCCCTGAAGTTGTTTTGGATGCAGAACTCAGAGGAAACTGCAACAGAGGTGCTCTGAAATGCTGAGTCATCTGGACCATTCGTTTCCATTGGAGACTTCTCAGAGGATCTTTCTCAATCAAACCTTATTTTCTTTATCCAGAAATAAATCCACAGCCTCTCAGTTTCTATAGAAATAAAAAGAAATCCTCATCCCTAAAGTAGCATATCTTTGGATTTCAGTTTTAAAGTCAACTCATTTACAAAATATATAGATTGGGTTAATCCAGCAGCATTTATAATCAAATGTCCTTTAGCAGCTTTTACTACTTCATTTTCAGTCAAAAAACTTAAAGACAATAACAAATAGTATCCAGACACTATAATTTCCATATTTACATGGCTTTTTATTATTTTTTACTCTATTTCTTTTTAAGGACTTTATCCTTTTTCCTTTTTTTTCCCTCTCTCAAGCCTACATCTATATTTTTTTTTTTAACACACTCTTGTAGTAGTGGGGTTTCTTGATCTCGGGCGGCCAGGGACCTGGACCCACAGACCTGCTGCCCGAGACAGCGTAGCCGCCCTCCGCCCACTCAGGCCCCCAGAAATGACTCAGACGCTTATATTAACTTCATGCTGTTTGGCCTATGGCCCAGGCACATTGCTAGCTAGCTCTTATATCTTAAATCAACTCATTTCTATTAATCTGTCTGCCACGTAGCCCGTGGCTCACCTGTGCTCCTTACATGTTGCTCCTTGGGCGGCTTCAGCTCGATCTGCTTCTGACTCCGCCCTGCTTCTCCTACCTATGCTCTGATTTCTTCTCCTACTTCTTCTATGGTGCCTGCCATGGCCCAAAACAGCTCCTTTATTTAAAGATTGAGATTCACAGCATACATAAACGCATTCCCACATCACTTCCCCCATTTAGAGGTTTTTTTTTTTTTTTTTAATTTGTCCTTACTGTATATTTATTTCTTATCTTTTTCTGCTTCTGGCCACACCTTTGCTTGGCTAGGGTGGTGGACTCCACCCAGCTCCCTCTATTTCTTTCTATTTCTGTCCACACCTTTAATCTGTCAAGGTGTGGCTAAGGATTAAAGGCTTGGCTATGGTGGCTGGCTGGCTCCACCCAGCTCCTAGTCCAGCTTTATAGAGTTTAGATTTTTAGCAGAGGAACTGGTAGGACTCACAGTTACCACTCTGGGGAATTTTAGGGTCCATATAATCTGATATCTGATGCTCATTAACTCCATTTAAGTATGGCAGCAGGGCCTTTTAAAAGACTCACAAGTGTTTAGCCTCTAAGGCTGAATCAGGAAGCTTCTCTTAAAAAAGCCTCCAGCAAACAGAGCTGGCCCAAGAAAAGGCTGGGGCTACTAAGAAGCAGTCTTTGACTCCGTTTCTTTTTTTGTCTATGTAGACAGAAAGCTTAAATACATCATTTACAGCTTGTTGCTTACATTTAGGCTCCTGTGAGACTTCAGAACCAGCCATTTTGGAACATAAGCTGCACTCCAAAAGCCCGCCATTTTTAATTCAAACACATATGCCACTCAGCCTCTGTACCATGGCCCAAGTGAAAGACACAACTTGGAAGCTGCTTTTGGCTCTGTTTCTAGGATCTGGAACTCTTTTAAAGCTTTCTTAGGCTTTATGTGGATGTGAGTAATTCATGTTGGGCACCAACTGTCCATCCTGATTCTCTCTATCTGGTTGGTGACTCTGTCTTTCTTCTTCCCAGAGCTCTGTGTGCCCAGAAGTCTCTGCTATACCTCCTGCCTAGGTTGATTAGCATTTTATTAAATCAATCACTGCAATATATCTTCACACCGTGTAGTAGTGGGTTTCTGGCGGACTTTCAGGCCTAACCTCAAGGTTTAGGCCTGCAGACCCACAGACACCCAGAGACACACAGAGGCTTACTATAGTTTTAGGCTGTTTGGCCTAAGGCCCAGGCATATAATTTGCTATCTCTTTACCCTTCATCTAACCCATGTCTCTTATCTTGTTCAGCCATGTGTCTGGGTACCTTTTCTTAGAGCAGCATAGTTGTCCTCTGCTTCTTCCAGCTTCTCTCTGGCATTCTGCTCTGGGCTTCCTGTTCTCGGAGTTTTCTTAGTCTGGTAGCCCCACCCACACTTCCTGCCTGCCTTTGGCCAATCAACACTTTTTATTAAACCAGTGGGTGGGACAAATATTTACAATGTAACAACATAATCCCCCACAACACAGTGTAAAAGAATATTCCACAACATGTGTTTGTAGAGACCAGAAGGGGAGAGACTTCAGACTGGAACTAGAGTTACAAGTAGCTTTGAGCTGCCTAAGAAGGGTGCTGGGAACTGATCTCAAGTCCACCGTAAGAGCAAGTGCTCTTAACTGCTGAGCCTCTCAGGATTTGTTGGGATGTTTTTGGTTTTGTGTTGAGATAGAGTCTCACAGTGTGGGATAGGCTGGTCTAGAACTCATAATGTAACCCATGCTGCCAATGTCAGAGTCATCCTCCTGCCTCAGTTTTTAAAGTACTGAGATTACAGGCATGAGTCACTATTCCAGGCTTCCCTGTATGTGGATTTATTTATTCTCTCTGACCTCCCCCCCCCCCCCCCGCCCAGTGTCTTCCTCCATCACTCTCCACCTTGTTTTCTGAGACAGAGTCTATCACTGAACCTGGAGATCACTAATTGGCTAGACTGGCTGGCCACGAACCTCAGGAGACCCAACTGTTTCTCCACCACCACCCCAGGACCACAGTTACAAGTGTGGTGCAGGAGGCAGGTACAGACCCAAACTCAGATTCTCCTTCTTGTCCTGTGTCTTAGTCAGTGTCCTATTGCTGTGAAGAGACATCATGAATGAGGAAGGCAACTCTTATAAGAGAAAGCATTTAATTAGGGGCTTGCTTATAGTTCCAGAGGCTTAGTCCATCATCATCATGGCAGGGAGCACGGGGGCGTACATGGATGGTGCTGAAGCAGTAGCTGAGAACTATATCCTGCCTGATCCACAGGCCAAGAGTGAGGGGTGAGTCTGGCTTGGGCTTTTGAAACCTCAAAGGCCACTCCAGATGACATACCTCCTCCAACAAGGTCTCACCTCCTAATACTTCTAATCCTTTCAAATAGTTCTGTAGTCGGAAATTTCTCTGTCCTGCCTAGTTTTTCTCGGTCCCGCCTGGGTTCTGAGGCCACTTAAAAAATAATTACTCAGAAACTTAATATTATAATTACTGCTGGGTCAGTAACTCAAGCATATTACTGCCTAGCTCTTACACTTAAATTAACCCATAATTCTATTTATGATTAGCCATGTGGCTTGGTGCCTTTTCTCAGTGTAGTATTCTTATCTTGCCTCCTTGCAGCTGGCTCAAGTCTCCCTCCCTGCCTTTCCTCTTCCCAGAATTCTTCTAGTTTGATTGCTCCACCTCTACTTCCTGCCTGGCTGTTGACCAATCAGCATTTTGTTTGACCAATACCAGTAACAAATCTTTACAGTGTATAAGAGCATCATCCCACATGGTTCCACTCCTTGCTGACTAAGCGTTCAAATATACGAGCCTATGGGGGCCATTCTCTTTCAAACCACACCCCCACGCAATCACATTATCCACTGAGCCATCCCTTCCATGTGTTTTACATACTTAGGTTCTCAAAATCATTTTTTAAAAAATGGTTCCACTATTTTAAAATTTTTACATAACCAACGACTGACATATTCTCACCTGCCAATCATTTTAAGCACCAATCATTCTTGTCGTTCAAGGAAGAAATGTACTAATGTGGGCCTCAAAATACAGGGCTAGAAGGCTGTTTTACTTTCCTTGGAGATTTTTGCTTTGTTGATGTTTTTTGTTTGTTTTTAAATCTGTGCTGGGATGTGGATCAGAGGTAGATCACCTGCCTAGCATTTATGAAGTCCTAAATTCAGTCCCTAGTATCATATTTTTAAAAAAAAAAAAAAAACAAATGTCTAAAGAGGCTGGAGAGATGGCTATGCAGTTAAGAGCAGTTGCTGCTCTTCCAAAGGACCAGAGTTTGGTTCTCCTCCTTACTAGCATGAAGGGGCTCACAGCTGTTTATAGCTGCTACTCCAGGGAGCCAATGCTGATGGCCTGCTAGGGCACCAGTACTCAAGTGCACACAATCTAAGCAGACACACATATAATTTTAAATAATCAAGATAAATATTTTTAAAAGAAATTTGGAGTGAAATAGAATATCAGGTCTTCAGGGTTCTCTAGAGTAGGCTGTGGTATATCTGAAGCTTGTTTTTACCATTTCCACTACAGGGTTGTTGCACAAATAAAAGAAACTCAGAGCCAGATCTCTGGGAAAGGCCGAGATACTAGAGAGTAAACACCACAGTCAGATCTTACCCAGCTGTCTTCCAGCTTCCTCAGCCTGGCTCCTCCTGGCTTCTTCTGCCCTTCTGTCTTTCTATTCCTGCCTTAAATACTCTCTGCCCAGTTAAGGTGTGGCTCCACCACTGCCTGCCTGGGAGCCTGGAACTCCTTCTGTAAACTAAAATGACCTCAATTCAGTTTGGATTAAGGGCAAAGGTCACCACTCCCAGGATACTCCCTGTGCTGGGATTAAAGATGTGAATCACCACTCTGTGATCCTCCTAGACTGACTTGTGGATAGATCCCTCTAATATCTCCAATGTTTTATTATATCTCACACAGGGTTATGACCTTTAGCATCTCAAGCTATTGTGAGATTTATAAGAAATAACATGTGAGGCCCACAAACCATTCTATCAAGAGATCTGCATTTCCCATGAGTTCTCCAGGAAAAAGACACCCATGTTCTCAGAAACAGAGGACACAGAGAGGTTCAGAGGAAGGAGAGACAGTACATGGTGGTGGTGGTTAAAGGGGTCCTGAGGTTTAGAAATGAGGATGGATGAGGCAGGAAGGAATGAAAGGGGGCAGGTGGCAGCTTGGAAAACAACCTATGAAACACTGTGAAACACTGCCTCCCAAAAAGCATGTTATGAGTCCCTACATCCAGACAGCCTGCCTCCTCAGAAGAAATGCCAGACTGCCTGAGATTTCTGGCCATAATACACCCCCAACCTGGGACAAGTATGGGGTGGGAGCATTTTACATGTTTCTGACTCTCAACAACCCCAGGAGAAAGGTGTCTGGCACTCCTGAAGAGCTATGGCTTCTGGGAAGGAGCCATGAATGTGGTCAAGGGTCTCAACCAGACAGATGAACCTCATTGATCACCTGAACTCACTACCTTGAAAGAGATCCTGTTGTATAATATTAGTTAAAGACTAATGTTATGTTTGTTTATGCTGTGGAACATTTGTTTAATGATGCAAAGATGTGCTGCGTTTTTTTATGTTGCATTTGTTAACTCTGTGAAGCTGGGTTACTGTGCCTGTCTAAAGCATCGGAACAGCCAATAGTAGGGTAAAAAACAGGTGGGGCTGGCGGGCAGAGAGAATAAACAAAAGGAGAAGCTTGGAAAGAGAGGAATCAAGAAATAAAAAAGGAGGAGAGGAGGATGCCTGAAGCCAAGCCACATGGCCAGCCACACAGCCAGCCACACAGTCAGCCACACGGTCAGCCACACGGCCAGCCACACGGTCAGCCACACGGTCAGCCACACGGCCAGCCACACGGTCAGCCACACGGCCAGCCACACGACCAGCCACATGGTCAGCCACACGGTCAACCACACGGTCAGCCACACGGCCAGCCACACCCAGCCACATGGCCAGCCACATGGTCAGCCACACGGTCAGCCACACGGTCAGCCACACAGTCAGCCACACGGTCAGCCACATGGTCAGCCACACGGCCAGCCACACGGTCAGCCACACAGTCAGCCACATGGTCAGCCACACGGCCAGCCACACGGTCAGCCACACGGTCAGCCACACGGTCCGCCACACGGCCAGCCACACTGTCATCCAGGGAATGAGAAGGAAAGAAAAGATATAATGAAATTGAGAAAGGTAAAAGCCCAGAGGCAAAAGGTAGATGAAACAATTTAAGAAAAGCTGGCTAGAAACAAGCCAAGCTAAGGCCGGGTAGAAGAAAGAATAAGTCTCTGTGTATTTATTTGGGAGATGGGTGGCTATTCTTTTAACTGTTTTACTCAGTAGAAAGTGTAAAACAACCAACTACAGGATCCCAGTAGCTGGAGTCAGAGGTCTCACTTTCTGGTCCTCCTCATTCTGTTTCCTGACCACTGAAGTTGAGTTTTGACCCCTTAACAGGGACTTGCACTTCAGCACACGTTGGTCAGTCTAAGAAAGGAGGTCCTGGAGAGTGAAGAACTAACCCTGGGGGCACCGGCAGCCTAAACCCAGCCTCTGTGGGAACAGCTAGCAGCACCTGAGCCAGAGCTCCCACCGGAAGGACTTCAAATGCACGGGATTGAAGATGTAAGGTGGAATTTCCTACCAGCCAGTTTATGTAAGAACCACGAGCTCATCAACACCCGCTCCTTGCTGCCTGCCCTGTCCTGCCCTGAAAGAGATAGACCCTCCTGCCTACAACTGAATGCTGCTGACAGCAGTCCTGGCTGTTAACACTCTGTCCTTGTCACCCACCCTTCTCCCTTCTCATCAGTGTCTCATAAACCTGAATATCACAGGGCATCGCCGAAGTCAAAAGCGCTTTAATCCGTGTCCATAAAAGAGCTGGCAGGAAAGGCTGAGGCCCACTCAGGAACCAGGTCGCTTCCATTGAAGGCCTGACTTGGCACCATGGGCTAGCCAGTTAACGTCTTGTGCCCCGGTTTTCTCCCCTGGAAAATGGAGCTGATAATAAATTTTCATAGGAGAATTGTGATCACATGACATAACTAGTTGTTTGTGATGGTTCCGTGTGTGTATTGTGCTGTATACATTAATGTCTATATTGGGGCCAGAGGTTGATATCAAGTGCCTTCCCCTATTGCTTTCCACTTTATTTCATTCATTTTTATTTGTGTGTGTGTGTGTGTGCATAATTACACACATGAACACACACACACACACACACACATGCTTGCTTGAGTTCCTGAGTACCACAGGGGTGCTGGTGCCCAAGGAGGCCAAAAGAGGGAGTTAGATCACCTGGAAGAACCACTGCAGTCAGTTGTAAGGACCTGGTGTAGGTGCTGGGAACTGAACTTGAGTGCTTTACAGGGATTACTGAGCCAACTCTCCAGCCCGGTCTTGTTAGTTTTATAGTTAGTTAATTAGTGTCTTAGTTAGGGTTTCTATTGTTATGAGAAGACGCCATGACCATAGCAACTCTATGGGGTGGCTTACAGTTCAGAGGCTTCTTAGTCCGTTGTCATCCTGGTGGGACCTGGTGGCATGCAGGCAGACATGGTCCTGGAACTGAGAGTCCTACACCTTGACCATCAGGGAACAGAAGTGAACTGAGTCACTGGTCGGGGCTTGAGCATATATGAGTCCTCAAAGCCTGCCTCCACAGTGACACATTTCCTCCAACAAGGCCACACCTACTGCACAAAACCACACCCCAGTTAGTGCCACTCCCTATGAGCTTTCACATTCAACCAATCAGTTTGTTTGCTTGACCCTGGCTATCATGGAAATCACTATGTAGACCAGGCTAGCTTCAAACTGAAAGAGATCCATCTGCCTCCAATTCCCCATGCTGACTGAGATGAAAGGTGTGTTCCACCATACCTGGCTACTTTTTTGAGACAGGATCACCAAACCTGGAGTTTGCCACTTTGGCTACATTAGAGGCCCAGTAAGCTACCAGACTCCTTCGGTCTCTGCCTCCACACTCAGCCCTGGCATTAATAAGCACTTGTCACCACACCTGGCTTTTAGGAGTGCTGAAGATTGAATTCAGATCCTCATGCTTTACTGGGAAAGCTATTTCTATGCAATCCAGACAGAGCAGGTAAGCCCACAAAGCTGATTTCTGACCCTCAAACACACATACAGTTTGTTTGGAGACTAAAAATTATTCAGGTGTCTGGAAGCTGTAAAAAAAAAAAACAAACAAACAAATAAACAAACAAACCGGAAGTGGAAAATGAGCAGAAGTCATTGGTCTAACAGGGAAACACGGGCTACTTAGCGACATCTCACAAATCACCTCCAGTCTAAAGAAACGTGGAAGGCTTTGTTAGAAGGCCTGCCTCTGACTGCATCGCTGAGGAATCTGGAATCAATGAAAGCTAAATTGGTGCTTGAACCAGAAAGTTCTGAAATATCTTTAACATGTGAAACACAGAGCAATGAAAAAGCAGGGTGTGGTAGCATGCTTGGAATCCCAATGACCCCTGGGGATCACTGACCAACCAGCCAAGCCTACACATATGGTGAGTTCCAGGCCAGTGAGAGCCTTTGTCTCAAAAAAAAAAAAAAAAAAAAAAAAAGTTGAACAATGCCTGTGAAATGATAGTGTCCTCTAGTCTCTACAAATATGAATCCTACACCAGCCCCAAATTTGCATACGTACAAGCCCTATGTGCATGCACAATGAAAATCTTTTTTAAAAGGCTCATAACAAGTATATCTATTTCACATGTTAATTGCATTAGAAACTCAGAAAACAGGTCAGGGGTTCAGGAGGAAGTTGAAGTGGCACCCTGATGACTTATGAAATAATGAAAAATTTGCATGATGCTTTCTATAAAAACATTTAAGGCTGAGCCAGCTGGAATGCATTTCTGGCTGTTGACACTAGGGCTTCTGTGAGCCGGAGTTCTGTGTAAAACATGGGAGGCTAGTGCAGTGGTCACATGAACAGAAAATGATCCTTGGGTTGCTGCTTTTTCAGATGAACCTAGTTCATCTTGTGACTAGGTGTGACCTTAAGAAGGTGCTAATGGTCACGAGTCAAATCCCAGCAGGTGGAATAGATTCCTCCCTCAGATGATCTGGACTCTGAAGACAAACACAGATACTTGTAGTAAGAGGTTTCTGGCCTTGACTTTTGGGTCTTGCCTCAAGGTTTAGACCCACAGACCTGCAGACCTGCAGACCCGCAGTTCCCCAGTCCCACAGAGACACACAGATGCATAGATAGTTTTAGGCTGATCGACCTAAGACCCAGGCATATCACTTGCTAGCTCTCTACCCTTCATCTAACCCATGACTCATGATCGACCTAAGACCCAGGCATATCACTTGCTAGCTCTCTACCCTTCATCTAACCCATGACTCATCCTGTTCATGCGGCTCCGTACTTTTTCTTAGAGCAGCATGGTTGTCCTCTGCTTCTTTTGGCTTCTCTCTGGTGTTCTGCTCTGTGCTTCCTGTTCTGAAGAGTTTTCTTAGTCTGGTAGCCCCGCCCACACTTCCTGCCTGCCTTTGGCCAATCAGCACTTTTTATTAAACCAGTGGGTGGGACAATTATTTACAATGAAGCAACACAATTTCCCACATATCCCCTTTTCTCTTCTTAAAACAAAAAGAACTCCACATCTAATATTCTTTTCCCCTCTTCTCTATAACAACTTATAAACAACTCTGTAAATAAACACAAACAACCATAATCCATGTTTTGGGAATGTGGGCGTCGTTCTCTAGGCTACTTCCTGCTGAATGAGGACTCTGGCAACTCCATAGGAATCCAAAGAAAAATGTAGGATTATGGACAAGTCTTTAGTGGAGTAGTCTGTAAGGTTGGGTCATCTCAGCCAGTCTCCTTAAAATTGTTCTGGATTCAGAGCTCTGGAAACTTCAACAGAGGTGCTCTGAAATGCTGAATCATCTGGTTCATCCATTTCCAATGGAGATTTTTCAGGGGGTCTTCCTCTATCAAACTTTATGTTCTTTATCCAGGAATAAATCCACAGCTTCTCATTTTCTGTGAAAATAAAAGGAAAACCTCTTCTCCAAAGAAGCATATCTTTGGATTTCAGTTTTAAAGTCAACTCATTTACAAAATATATAGGTTGAATTAAACCAACAGCATTTATAATCAGCTGTCTTTTAGCAGCTTTTACTAAGTCATTTTCAGTCAAGAAACTTAAAGATAAGACAATAATATACAGTATCCAGACATTCTTTGTATTTTCCATCTTTACGTGGTTTATTTTTTATTCATTTATTTTACTCTTTTTTAAAGGCTTTTTCTACATTTTCTTTTCTTTCTCTAAGCCTATGTATATATATTTTCAACACACTCTAAACCACTTAGACTTTTTTTTAAAAAAAAAACTGTCTTTACTGTATATTTATTTCTTAACTTTTTCTGACTCTAACCACACCTTTGCTTGGCTAGGGTGATGGACTTCACCCAGATTCTTCTATTTCTTTCTGTTTCTGAACACACAATTCTGCCAGGACTCAAGGTTGGTAGGAAGGGTGGATGGCTCCACCCAGCTCCTAGTCTAATTTCATAGAATTTATCTTTTTAACCCAGGTACTCTGGGGAATTTTAGGGTCCATATAATTATCAAGTAAAGCTACTCATGTATCCATCATAACTACTGGTGAGAATTTTGCTGAAGAAGTCTGACCTTGGAGAATATCGAAAGAAAACAGATAGCCCAGATGATTTTTTTTTTTTCTGGGATAGCGTCAATGTTTTCACTGTTTCTGACCCAGATCATATAGGCATGCTGGGCATGAGTGGCTTAGATACTGGAACTCTGCATGTAATGTGAAATCTCACATCCCATGTGGCGTTTCCATAACATCTGCATGTCCTGAGAGACCCGCATTCAGCAGTGTCCTCACTGATGACAGGCATCAACTTCCCAATTCGCCGTGATCGAGTGAGAGATGATGGTACGTACAGTGTGTGCACAATGAAAACATAAAGAGGGGAGAAGGAAGAGCGAGAGAGGGACCCATAGTTGTGGACACTAGACTTGAGAACACAACTTCTGCTTAGCAGACAGCTTCTTCCTAATGGACGCTGTAAGAGTGGAGAGTTTGTCTCTGGCTAATGGGACGTTTGTGTTTGAAAAAAGTGAGATCCAAAAGTGTGAGCAATCCCACGCCATCTGAGCAGTGGTAACAGTTGCTTAAATGTTTTCACTGGAAAAGGACAGTTTTAAAATGTCCAGATATCCCCACATGCACCAGACACAGAACCTTCATGGAATAGGAAACATAAACATTTACATTAGAAAGGTTAAGAAAATAAAACATCTTATTAAATTATTGATGAGTTTTACAAATTCCTTTCAGAGTTTTCCCAATCTCATAAATAACATTTCTCTTTTGTTTTTGGGTGTTTTTGTTGTTGTTTGGTTTTGTTTTTGAGACAGGGTTTCTCTGTGTAGTCCTGGCTGTCCTGGAACTAGCTCTGTAGACCAGGGTGACCTTAAACTCAGAGATCAGAGGTCTGTCCGTGTCTTCGAAGTGCTGGGATCAAAGGTGTGTGCCACTAAATAATGTTTATTATTTAATCAAAAAGATATTTTGCTTCTGGCATTTTATTTGTTTATATGGAATTTTCTCCTGCAGCCAAAATGTGATGGAAGCCCCCAAGCAGAGAGACTAAGTCTGTCTTCAGTGAGGCATTTTGTTCTTTTTCATTGTATTTTATGACCACGACTAGGGATGGGGCGTTATTTCTTTTCTATACAGCAATACAGCCTCCTTTAGTCACACTGCCTTTTCTCATTCTCAAAACTGGCAATAACTTAAAAGATTGTAAGCACTCATAACCCAATCCATAATCTTGAAAGTAAAGGAGTTAAAATTTTCAGTGGTTGAAAAATAAATTTGTGTATATAATCTCAGTACATATGAATAAGCTAAAAGCAAAGCTCTAAGAGGAGACAACAGTTATTTGAGACTTGGAATTAAAAAAAAAATTGAAGCTAACATTGCTTGCATGATAGTACACTCCTTTAATCCTAGTACTCAGGAGACTGGCAGAAGATCTCTATGAGTTCCAAGACAGCCTGGTCTACACAGGAGTTCCAGGACAGCCAGAACTGCACAATAAGACCCGTGTAAAAATAATTAGAAGGGTTTTTTTAATGCTGACATTGAAATCTTTCATAATGAAAACAAATGTTTTTCCTAAAACAAATATGTTTTAAGTTTTCAGCACTGTGTAAATGGGCCACAAAAATGACAAGAAATATTTAAGGAAAGTTTGGCAAACACTAATAAATTCTAAGGCACTTTTTAGTTTGTAAGATGCTCCTTTGAAATTCACATTAATACTGAGTTGACCTAAGAGTTGGTTGATGTGCTTACCTTGCACAGAGATGGGTTTTGTTTGTGTGGTTGGTTTGGCCTGCTTTAGGGGTTTGGGGGGTTTTTTGTTTTTGTTTTTTGTTTCTTTTGAGACAGTGTTTACCACATAACTCAGGCTGGCTTTGAACTCTGGATATACTTTTGAAAAAGTTGTACTTCAAATAAGACTCAGTCTTTCCAAAACAAAGAGATCTGTTCATTTACTTGTACATTTTGGCATTTGGTTCAGTTATTATAAGACTTATGAGTTCTGGGAGAACTTGGGCAGGTGAGCTTATTTTTCCAACTATGAATTGTTGTGGAATAAATACTACTTTAGGCAAAGTCGTTTTACATTTGTCTGTGTTACAGAGTATTACTTTAGCTGTATTCTGTTGCCTTTGTTAAGGATGTAAAGATGTGTTACATTTGTTGAGGCTACATTTAAAAAAATTCTGTAAAGATGTGTTGCTGTTTTACCTTGCCTGCCTAAGGCACCTGATTGGTCTAATAAAAAGCTGAACAGCCAATAGCTAGGCAGAAAAGGGATAGGTGGGGATAGTGTCAGACAGAATAAATAGGAGAGAGAGAAAATGAGAACAAGGGGGAAAGACAGACATGCCCAGAGCCAGAAGCCAGGCAGCTGCCAGACAGACAGACAGACAGACAGACAGACACATGAAGCAGGGAAAGTAAGATTCACAGAAGGAAAGTAAAAAGCCTTGAAGCAAAAAGTAGATAAAGAGAAACAGGTTAAGTTATATAAGAGCTAGTGAGATAAGCATATGATAAAGCTGAGCATTCATAACAAATAAGTCTCCATGTCAGGATTTGGGAGCTGGTTGATGACCCAAAAGAGAGCCTGGTACAATGAATTTCATTAAACCTAAACACATATTAAACTTCTGATGACAGTTTAGTATCTAGACAGAGGTATGGCATAGATGTGAAATATATAACCTGAGTTTGATTCCTAAAATCCATGGAGGCAGAAAACTGACCCCTGAAAGTGGTCCTTTGACTTCCACACACATTGCTGCACATATGGACATGCGCACACACACACATACACACACACACAAGTATGTTTTTAAAAATTTAAGTGGTAAAACTATTTCAATGGTTGCCTGGGTGGGTATGGCATAGTAACTCAACACTGTTGCCTAGTGATGTATCTGCGAACTGCATCTTATGAGGAGGCCCCTGGGAGGCCAAGCCCATAGGAGGGCAGCTGGGGTTTGGCCGGACTTCATTGGCCCAAGTGTGCTGCTAGCTACAGCCCAGAGGTCACAATGGGATCGTATGTGCCCAAGACTAGAACCCAAGACACTATCTTAGGGCAGAAGATGGAGTGGTCAGAGCTGAGGTTCCACGAAAGAGATGATTCTGATACCCACAGCAGGGATAGTTCTCTCTCAAGGAAAAGATAGGAGATGCCTGAGCAGCTATTTTTCCTATGCGGTGTATATGAACCACTCTCTCCCCATACCAGCTTCCTCTTTTGTTTCCTGAGTTTTGGCTGTCTCCCTAGCACACTGCCACTGGCTTCCCTGAGGCTGAAGTCAATGCTGCTGTGGCTGAGCTGTCTTCTGAGGCATTTGAAGAACCAAAGCTCTGCCATCGCCTTTAACTCCTGTATCCACTCCACACATTTATTTGCTCAACCAACAGGTGCCCATCATGGACCAGTACTGTTGCTCAGGTGAATAAGGGACCATAGCAAGCTCACTATCCATACATAGTTTTAACCTGCTGATAAATATAAAATATTACATAACAATATACATTAGTCATGCCTGGGGTGGGGGTGGGATCTGTATCTCTATAGGCCCACCTTCTTTCCCAGATGGCTCAAACTCTGCATTTTCAATTGACTTCTGGATATTTCTCATGGGAAACACCCCAAATTCAGTTCAGTTGGTCCTCTGTATCTGTAGGATATGCATGAATAGATCTAACCCACTGCAAACAGAAAGTATTTAAAAAGATGGGTGTGGTGATGTGTGATTATACTCTGAGCACTCAGGAGGCTGAGGCAAGTCCAGGATACATAAGGAGACCCTTTCTTAAACAACAAAGATCAACTGTATCTGGATATATATACAAACCTTTTCCTATCATCCTGTCTGGTCATGATATTCACACAGTATTTACATTGTACTAAGTACAGTAAGTAGAGCTGACATGATTTAGAGTATAATGAAGTAAATGCCTAGGTTACATATAAAGACTTCAGTATTTACACCATTTTGTATAAAAAGACTTGAACATTATCTGTGGGTGTTGGTACCCATACTGGGTCCTGGAACTTGTGAACCAGTCCCATAAAAACTGGAAGATGTTTATTTTAAATCTACCCCATCCCTGTGATAATCGAAATTACAGATTCGTGAGAGGATTTTTGTTCTATTCCAGTTTTATTTTTGACCTCTCTGTCTCTGTCTCTGTCTGTGTGTGTGTGTGTGTGTGTGTGTGTGTGTGTGTGTGTGTGTGTGTCATGTACTTGAGTGTGCATGGGAGTGCTTGCAGGGACCAGAACAGGATGTCATATGTCTTCCTCTGTCACTCTCTGCCATATTGCCTTGAGACAGGGTTTATCACTGAACCAGAAGTTGCCATTTTGGCTCAACTGCTGGCCATCAAACTCTCTTGGGATCTATCTGCCTCTCTCTGCTGACCAATACATGCTTACAGGCATGCATAGCTATGTTCAGCTTCTTATGTGGGAGCTGGAAAGTTAGAATCAAGCCCTCATGATTGCAAAGAAAGTACTCTTTGTTCCTAAGCCATCTTCCTAACCCTAGACTTTTTTTTTTTAACTAAGACAATATATAATATAGCCCTGACTGGCATCAGACTCTCTATATAGCAGAGGATGACCTTGAACTCCTGATCCTGCTTCCATTTCCCTAAGTACTAAGATTACAAGCTTTGTCTACCTATCATACCTGGGTTCCAAAGAGCAAATCTGCAACACAAGAAAAATAACAAAGTCTCTTCAAGCCAACTGTGGTAAACACTAAAGACTTGGATATGAGATGAGTAGAATGGCATACACTTGTAACCCTAACACTTGGGAGGTTGCGGCAGAAGGATTGGGAGTTCAAGATCAGGCACAGTTACAAAGGTAGTTCAAGGCTATCCTGGGCTAAATGAGACTCTATCTAGAAAAAGGAGAATATAATTGTGTCTGTGTTTAATCTATTGTTCTGCAATTTATCAAGAATTAAATAAAAGTGTGCCTAGAACCTAGCTAGCCAGGAAAAAAGAAAGAACCTAGTCAAGAGCTCTCTCTCTTTCTATCTCTGTAAATGTCATCATTTCATTTTTCTTTACACAGCTGAATAAAATCCCATTGTGTACATGTACCAGATGTTCATTATCCACTCATCAGCTGACAGACATCTAGACTGGTTCCACTTCCTAGCCACTGTGCACAGAGCAGCACTAAAGGTGGATGTGCAAATGATACAGACACTTTTGATCTAGTCATCAGGCAGCCATATGGATCCCATCTGAGGGAGGGAAATAGATGATAGCCAGTAAGCTAATTCAACTTAGATTTTTGCTTCTAAGTCTGTATACACCGAGTGGTCTTCTCATTATAACCTAAATGCTTTCTTTCTCAGAACCTTTCATTATATGTGTGTTATATAATATGTTCCCTTTAAATTCATAATACACAATTGTTTTAATTCCCAATTTTTTTTCCAGATTAAACTGGCTGGGATGTTAGGAAAATCAAAATTTAGAATGGCCTAGACTCTCTGTTCACTTCTTGGTACCATTTCTAGCCCCTGGGCTTTCTTCTCTCCGACTCACATAATCCTCAGATGCTAGCATAATCTCCCTTGAATTCCTGTCTCCTGAGGTCACGCTCCAGCTCAGTCATCGCCACCCTGAGTCTGTTTTATTAACTCTGAACTCATCAGCCTGGAACTTAAACTTTCATCAACTGTCCCCAACACCATAATTTTAACCAAACATATAAGCCCTCCACTTCAGGCAAGCCAAACAGCTTACTTTTAGCTCCAGATATTCTTAAAGGTTTGTTTATTTTTTATTTTATGTGTGTGGATGTTTTGCTTACGTGTACTCATAAGCCACGTGTACGCCTGGTGTTCAAAGAGGACAAAAGAGGGCATTGGAACTGGAACTGGAGTTAAGGGCAGTTGAGTAGCCATGTGTGTACTAAGAATCGAACCCAGGTCTTCTGTAAGAGCACAAATGTTTATTAGGAAGGGGAGGAGGCATCAGTCCTTCTTGGCCACTACCTTCCTCATGGCCGCCAGCACACACAAAAGCACACTTAACTGTTGATCCATAGCCCAGCCATCCTTATGTCATACTTAACTCATGCATTTGATGTGCAAGCCTTAGTCAAGGAGCACATATCATACATAGTTCACATCACTCCAGATGCAGTTTTGGACTATTCAACATCTCAGACACACTTTGATTTTATCTTTTAACTTTTTGTTATGTATCTTCTTCTGAAAAATTTTCAGTCACTAGAAATGAAGTCATTCTAAGATCTTTATTTTCCGTCCTGTTCTGTTTGTCTTTTTGAGACAGCACCATGAAGCTCAGGCCATCCTTGAACTAACCGCAGCAGAGGATCTTGAAACTCCAGTTCATCCCCAGGTGGGATCACAGACTTGCACCCCCATATCTGACCTTGCTCCTCCACCACTAGCACCAAGCACTGCTCCTTTTAACCCCAACCTTCCTTCACTGGGCTCTTCAAACCTTTTTACTGTTTTCTTAAGAATCTTTGCTTCCCATGCAAGGCCATATCTTTCAAGCCTATGTCAGGCTCGTTTTTCCCCATAATCCAGAGAATCATAAATCATGCCAAAACCACCAAAAAGAGTTCTGAGTCTATTTAAATACAAAGACAACATCTGGTATGTTCATATACATTTTGGCTCAATTTTCCTGAACTTCTGTGTTATGTAGTAATCCTGATGCCTTCTAAGGTGAAGGATATACTGTGTGTAAGAATGTGAATCTGTGTGTGCACATGTATATGCATATATAGAGGCCAGAGGCCAACCTTGAGTTTCATTCCTCAAGAGTTATCTACTTTGAATTTTTTTGTTTATGTATTCTATGCATATGGGTATCTTATCTGCATGTACATCTGCACACCAGAAGAATGGATCAGATCCCATGTGACTACAGTTATAGATGATTGTGAGCTGCCAAGTGGGTGGTGGGAATTGAACTCACGATTATTGTAAAAACAGAAAGTGCTCTTAATTGCTGAACCATCTCTCCAGCCCTCCACTTTGGATTTTTAAAAAAGGATCTTCAGTAGCCTGGAACTTGCCACATGTAGGCTGGCTGGCTGGTGAGATGAGAGCACTGCCTGTCTCTGGCACTACAAGCTCATACCACCCAGCTCAGGCCAGCCACTGACAAGGCAGCACTACACCAACAGAGCTATGTGCCTATGCTCCCTAGGGTGAAGGACTGATTCCCCTGAAGTAGGTGACTAGTCATAAACTTCCTGGGCTGTGTAATCACTATGCTGTTCAAGATGGCAGCTGGTTCTTAAGCAGTCAGGAAAGAGAAAAAAACTGCCTTCATTTCATATGCCTTCAGATCTTTTGTAAAGCCTCTCCCCCCCCCCCCCCCCCCCCCCCCGCCCCAGAAAAAAAATTCAAAATAGCATCAAGAATAGAAAGGAAGCCAGGCACAGGCACAGTGGCCCATGCCTTTAATCCCAGCATTTGGGAAGCAGAGGCAAGCAGATCTCTGTGAGTTGGAGGCCAGTCTGGTCTATATATTGAGTTCCAGAACAACCAGAGCTACAGATGAGACCCTGTTTCAAAACAAACAAACAAATAAACAAATAAAACAAATACACAAAACAAAACAAAATAAACAAAAGAATAGAGGAAATAAAATTAGGCATCCAAGTCATTTAGCCATCAGGTATTCCAAAATGTGTATATTTTTAAGATCTTGTCTCTGTACAAGGCGATGGGAAAATCATGGCTGGATAAGGTTCCTGTGTGGAGTTTTTAAGAAAGTACAGTTACAATTCCCATGCCTATATGAAAGAAAAGAGTGTAGTACTGTGAGAGCAAGAGGCTGGAGCTAGTCATTCAGATGAGACAGGGCAGGGGGGCCTCTGAAAATAGGACACCGAGACTGGAGCTGGGGGTTAAAAGCACTGGCTGCTCTTCCAGAGGGTCTGGGTTCAATTCCCAGCACCCACATAGCAGCTCACATCTATAACTCTTTAGTTTAAGGTGACCTGAAAACACCAATACACATAAAATAAAATATATAAAAAGAGAAGGAAGGAAGGGTAACGTGTATAAAGGATTCTATCTTAATCATAACCAATATTGTTAAGCATCTTCTTCTATACAGTTAATGCTTTTCAAAGAGCAAAAGAGAGAATGATTGACCCCTTCCTATTGGAAGACAAAACTTACATAGAATAATCATTGCATCTGGCTGCTATAATAAAATGCCACAGACTGTGTGGGGAGAGCCATAGAAATTTATGTTCTCAAAGTTTTAGAAGCTAGACATCCAAGGTCAAGGTGACCGCAAACAGCTAGCTTCTCGGGAGAGCTGTCTTTCTGGCAACCTTCTTACGGCATATGACCTCTCCTTGGTGCTCGGGGTAGGGGGGGTGGGGGCGGGGGACACGACACACCTGTGCTGCTTAAGACCCATCTCAAAGAGCAGACAAATGTCTGAGGAGAGAGGGAAAGACACTGAGGGCCTCTGAGGGGGGAGAACAGTGGAGAAGATGCAGCTGAAGTGCTGAGTGGAAAGGTGAAAAGGGCCACCCAACAGGTGGGAACAGGCCTGGTGAGGCCTTAGAAAGGGAGGTAATGAGTCTGGAAGGAAGTCCTCAGGTGAGTAGAGAGAGGTTTCTGGGACGATCGGGTTTATTTTGGGAATAGGAGAGACTAGAAGCAGGAAGAGATGAGAAGTTATATTTATAACTAGATGTAGGGGTTGTAGAGAATCAAATATGCTGCTTTGACACGTTGGTTATTTTTAGCTAAAGGAACTTGAAAAACAGCAGATGCAAGAGGGATGTTCTGACCCTCCTTTTTATTTTATTTTTTGTGGTACTGGGGATAGAATCCAGGCTCAAGTGCTCAACCAGCAAGCTCTGATCTTCTTTATACTCCTAAAGCCAGGTGATGAAACTCCCCCAGGAAAGCCCCTTCCCTATACTGGGGGAAGATATCACCTTTCTAGTCTGGTTTCTTGCTGTGATAAAGACCATGGGCCCAGGGACTGGAGAGATGGCTAGCAGCTAAAAGCACTGGCTGCTCTTCCGGAAGTCTCCACATCTACACTGCGACTCACAACCATCTTTAGCTCTAGTCCCAGGGGATCCAATACCCTCTTCTGCCCTATGTGGACGCCAGGCATACATGCGATACATAGTCACACATGCAGACAAACATTTGAAAAGACTGAGTTGGGGTTGCTATTTAGCTTACAGGTTACAGCCCCTCACTGAGAGAAGCCAAGGCAGGAACCAGGAGCTAGAGACTGAGTCAGAGACTATGGAGGAATGCTGCTTCCTCATGGCTCGCTCAGTTTTGCCTTTTTCACACAACCCAGAATGACCTGCCCAAGGGTGGCACTGCCCACAGTGGGTTGAACCCTCTCGCATCAATCATGAATCGAGAAAAGTGCCTCCCCCTCCAAGACTAGTCTATAAGCCAACCTAATGGAGACATTTTCTCACTCGAGATTCCTTCCTCCCAGATGACTCCAGCCAAGGTCAAGTTGACAAAAATCTAAACAGCATACCAACCAAGGATGGCGAGTGAAGGCCAGGAGAAATGTGCACAAATCTTCCTCATTATTTTGCATTTTCACTACCCAAGGCCCACATTCTTTGTCTTGTTATGTTTTCACGATTTATTACTCTGTCTGATCTAGAAATAGTCTAGCTCAGCTGACTCGGGATTCCCCTGAATTCAAGGCGGAGCTATTAATGAACCTCCATCTCCAAATTATTCTTTTGCTACGAAAATCAGTCGATCAACATGTGTTTTCTCTTCCCTCAGCTAATTAAGGCTGTAGATTAGCTCCTTTAAACAATGTAACTCCCAAGGCCCCCAGATTATTTGCATAGATGATGCTGAATCAGTTAGACATAGTACCCACACTTGACTCTCTTCAAGTGCACATGGATTCTCTCCCCATCAATAAACTCCAGGACTTCACATCACTATGACCTGCTTTCAAATTCTTTTCTGCAGAGTTAATGAAGATTCCTGGCCACACCTGAGTAGAGGCTCAAAGCCACTGAGGGGGGCTCCTCAGGATGCACCTCAGCAATGTTGAGCTGTGCCTGCCTCCCCACAATGTCAGCAATGTGACTGAACAAGGTAAAATACAGTGATATCTTAAATCAAGTTAGGAAGCATTTCAAGTAGAGTAAATGGAGCTCCCATCCTGAGCAAAGTGCCTATGAAACATTCTAATAGAAATGTCAATTGGTCTATTTAGCCCAGCATTTTAATAAGTGGTTGGCCACAGATAGCATTTCTTTTAATGATTTGTAGATGATGGGAGCCACAAGTGTTAGGACTTTGTGCGGATTTGGCATGGCACGAATTACCCGGTTATCTGGCCAAGGATTTTTATGGATGCAGGAGCCTCGTGGGGAATAGCAGGAGACCCTTAGAAGCTGCTTCTATGTAGAAAGGACTTTATTGTTGAGGGGTATGGTTATGATAACAGGGGGAGAAGAGAGAGAGAACGAGAGAGGAAGAGAGAAAAGAGGGAGAGAGAGGATAATGGCAAGGGAATCCTTTAAATGGGGCTTGAGGTCAGAAGAGGGCGTGGCTTTAGAGCCAAACAACAAGAATCGGCAAATTTGCCTAGAAAGAATATGTAGGGTGAGAAAAGGGCCAAAACAGGCCCTTAAAGCCCTCAAACGCCCAAGGGACTGGGAGGGTCCTGCAAAGGAGATTAATGTTAAACACAAACACAGAGAGAGAGAGAGAGAGAGAGAGAGAGAGAGAGAGAGAGAGAGAGCGGTGGGGGAGGGTTATGGCAATAAGGGGCTGTGATATCAAAGCCACAGAGGATGAAGTGAACAAGAGGAAAGAGAAAACGTGGTGTGGTGGGAAGAGCCTTGAAGCCAAGTAAGATAAAGGGAGTGTGACGTCAGCTGCAGATGGAAAGTGAGGTCACTCACAAAAGAATATACTTGCTGGGTGAGCTCTAAACTGTTTCCCTGAGGACTTACCTTTGACAATAATGCTGTGTCTCCCCTTGTTGGTTTGTATGGATACAGGGTTGAATGTAGCCCAGACTGACCTCTCTGTAACGTGCTCTGTAGCCGATGATAACTTTATACTTCTGATTCTCCTGTCTCCAACTCTCAAGCATTGGGATTACAGGCATGTACCACCATTACCATTTTTATGTGGTGCTAGGAATTGATCCCAGGCATCATTCTACCAACTAAGCTATGCCCCAGTCCCTATAAACTTTTTTTTTTTTTAGGTTTTTGTTTGTTAGTTTTGACAAAAATTAGGGCCTTCAAATTTAACTGAACGTTAAATATATTAAAATTCAGGCCAAGAAAAAAACAACATGTGCTGTGGGTGTAGCTCAGTTGAGTGTCTGCCTAGCATTCAGGATGGTCTATTCCCAGCATAGCATAAACTGGGTGTGAGGCACACCCCTGTAATCCCAGTACTCAAGGATGTGGCAACAGAAGGATCAAAGTTCAAAGTCAATCTCAGCTATATAGTGAATGTGAAGCTAACCTGGGACACAAATGTGAGACCCTGTCTCCAAAACAGGGGGTGTACGGAGCCTGATGAGAGGTGTCAGTAAGAACTTGCTGTACATGCCTGAAAACTTGATCCCTGGAAGGCCGTGGAAAAGGCTGCATGTAGTGGCTGGACTCTGTAATCTCAATGGGAGCTGGCATGGCAGGAACAGCAGGAGAGGTCCTGCCTCAGCAAGAAGGAAAGCAAGGACTCACTCCCGGAAGTTGTCCTTTGACTTCTGTATGTGCACCATGGCATGCTCACACTCACCCATGAACATATGCACCCACACACATATATGCTAAGGATAAAGGAAACAAATTTAAATTTTAAAAGGGGGGAGGGCTGGAGAGATGGCCCAGTGGTTAACAGCCTTTGGTGTTCCTGCAGGGGTTCTCAGTTCCAAAGTTCAGCTTTCAGCATTAAGGTCACCCAGCTTACAATTAAAACTGCATGCAACTCCAGTTCCAGGAGATCTGATGCCCACTTTTAGCCTCTTCTGGCACACACACACACACACACACACACACACACACACACACACACACAGAGAGAGAGAGAGAGAGAGAGAGAGAGAGAGAGAGAGAGAGAGAGAGGGAGAGGGAGAGAGAGGAAGAGAGAGAGAGAGAGAGAGAGAGAGAGAGAGAGAGAGAGAGAGAGAGAGAGAGAGACCAAACTCACATAACTTCAAATAATGTGGGCTTGCCATGGATTAGTAGGAAACCACTAGAACAAGCTATTAACTGGGTGAACAGGAGTCAGAAGGAAGGCTGTGTGTGTGTGTGTGTGTGTGTGTGTGTGTGTGTGTATGTGTGTACATGTATGTGTGTATGTATGTGTGTACATGTATGTGGATTTCCAGTCACCATCCACCTTAGTGGAATTACTTTGTTTGTTTTATGGGGTTTTGTTTGTTTCAGGCTTTGGTTCGATTTAGTTTTGGGGGGTGGGAAGAGATGGTTTGGTTTGGTTTCTGTTTTGGAGACTGGGTGTCACTATGTAGCATTGGCTCACGTGGGCTATGGAGAACAGGCTAACCTGCCTGCCTCTGCCTCCCTGGTGCTGGTATTAAAGGCATGGCTGCCATGCCTGGCTCCACCTTGGTTTTTGGCACAAGGTTTCCTATTGGCTTGGAGTTTGCAAGTAGATTAAGCTGGCTGGCCAGTGAGTTCCAGCGAGATGCCTTTCTCTACTGCCCCAGCCCTGGGAGTGCAATTGTATACCACTACCTATGGCTTTTCCCCATGAGTTCTAGGCCTGAACTCAGGTCCTCATGCTTGTAAAGCAAACACTTACTTACTGAGCAAGACCTCTAGCCCCAGATTTTCTTTTTTATGGAGCAGAAGCATTAGATTCTAAGCTCAAACTCCACCTCCTCCATGGTAAACCTTTATTAGGTTTACAAAACTCTACTGAACAGGTCAAGACTTGAGTTGACACACCCTAAGCGACAGAAGATCTCAGTGTATAAAATAAACTTAGTGTTAATCATGCTATGTGGGTGCTATAGAATGCAAACACAACTTTGGATTGTTTCAATACAAGCTTCCAAATAATTAATAACTGGAAATGGTTCGTCTTGATGTCAGCATGACAGGAATTAATGATCCAACCACGGAATGAGCCTCTGGGACTGTCTGTGAGCAAGTTTCTTTAGGCTCTTTGGAGTGAGACGACCACCTTAAAATGAACTGCAAGAGTCTGTGTGGTGGGGCGTTGCAGGGATCCTAATTGGTCTTCTTAAAAATCCGGAGCCAGATTTTGGGATAAATCCTAAAAGATCAAAGAGACAGAGGAACAAGCTACTAGAGAAATTTCTCACCACTACTGAATCCTCAAGCTGAAAGAGGTAGATCCTGTCTCCATGAACTCTCAGAAGGAATGTTCTGAGTCCTCAGCTGAAAAGGAAGGGAAGCAAATGGACCCACACATACACACCACACACACACACACACACACACACACACACACACACACACACACACACACACACACCATGCTGAACTCTTCTTCTCGAGTATATTTCTCTGTCACTTCCTATTTCAACCTTCCTGGTACTGGGATTAAAAGTTCTGTTTCTCATTTGGACTGGATTAATCTCTGTAGTCCAGGCTGGCTTTGAACTCACAGAGTCTCCCAAGTGCTAAAATTAAAAGTGTGTGTCAACACTGCCTGACCTCTATGGATAACTCTGGCTGGCTCTGATCTTCAAGCAAGCTTTTTAGATTATAAACAACATATCAGCACATGGGGTCCCAGACTGCATAAAGACAAGCAATGGAGCTGAGCAGCCTTCTCTCTCTGCTTCCTCACTGCAGGGCCAGTGTGACCAGTCACCTCACACTCCTTTTGCCTTCCCCACTCGAATGCACTGTACACTCAAACTGGGAGCCAAAATAACCCCCTCTTTTTTGAGACAGAGTACCTGGCTGTCCTGGCTCTCACTGTGTAGACCAGGCTGGCTTGTCTACAAACTCACCACTATCCACCCATCTCTATCTCCCAAGAGCTGGACTAAAGGCATGTGTCACACCACTTCCGGCAACCCTTTTATGAAGTTGCTTCGTGAGCTATTTTGTCAAAGGAACAAGAAAAATGACTAGGACATGGTCTCCAGCATTCTAAATTACCAGACTGAATCTACAGCGCTGCTTAGTTTCCAAGGTCAAAATTGAAGAGTAACATTTCTTACTCAACCCTTTCTTTCCATTCCCACTAACAGGCTCCCTCATCCCTCACCTGACATGGCAGAACATCTCCAAGGATGGCCCCATTTGAGGGTGTACCTCAGAGGTACTGCTTGCCTAGCATTTGCAAAGCTGTGGGTCTGATCTCCAGTATCGGGGGTGGGGTGGGGTAAGAAATCAAAGATAACCAACAGTCCCTCCCATAGCACGTGCCTTTCACAGGGTCACTTTACCACTCCTTCATCAAGAGATGGAGCTTTTTTCCCTCCTAGTGAATCCAGACTGATCATGACCAACAAGAAACAATGGATTTGACTTACAGATCTAAGCTTGAAGGGGGGCTCACGGCTTCTATTTTCACAGTCTTGCCTGACACCACCAGTTCACGCAGGGAGAGGCCACCAACTGGTGAGAGACCACTGTATGAAGAGAAAGGTTTTGTAGTGGAGAATGGAAAGGCCCAGACAACAGCAGGACCAAGGCTTTGGACCCACGGTAAAGTTGTTCTCCGACTCATGTCAATAATGACAGCATTCTATGTCTTTGTGACTAGAACATCTGAAGAATTTCATTTGATTTAAACTGAACTTTAAATAGAGACTGTTATATAGGTCAGCACAAATATCTATTCCCACTCTAATTCAACCAAGGTAATCCCGCTAAAAGAACAGGGCATGGGCAGCTTTGCCTTAGCATCTGTCGTCCTTCATGGGACTAAGTATGTAGGCAACGTCTAGAGATGGCTGGTGGAGAAGGATAAAGATCTACCAGAAAGAAAGAAGGAAGAGGTCAAAGATGATGGCAGCCAATAGATGACTTCCCTCCAGCATCACCCAAAATGAGAGAGGGGCTGATGCTAACTTCACCACCTGAACACCACCTGTGGAGGGGGGGGTTGAGATTGATTTCCAGAGCTAGGTCTGGTGCCCAGCAGTATACTGTCTGAGAGGCTAAGGCAGGATTTAAAATTCAAAGACAGCCTGGGTACCTCCAAAACTTCAAAATAAAAAATAAAAAATAAAAAAAAAAACAAAGTAACAAGAGAGCAGGGGGTGTAGCTCAATGATTGATCTTTTGCTTAGCATAGACTGCTGTGAAACGTTCAATCCTCAGTTATCAAAAGGGGAAAGGGGATTTCAGCTTCACATCTGTCTTAGAGGAGTCCAAACAGAAAGTTAACTTTCAAAAAGTTTTCCTTACGTGATGAAAAGCAAGATTTTAATAATTTTTTGGTTTATTCTGAGGATGTGGCAAAAAAGCAGACCTTAAAACCTGTTTGCCAATGGTGGTGGTGGTGCCGAATGCCTTTAACCCCACTACATGGGAGGTAGGCAAGCAGATCTTCATGAGTTGAGGCCAGCCAGGTAAAACAAAGCCAGTTCTTGGACACACAGGACTGTGACACAGAGAAACCATGTCTCAAAGAGAGAAAGACTACACCCATCATTTTAATCCATATTTATTTCCCTCTTCTCTGAAGCTGAAGTTTTACGTCATCTATAACAGGTGCAGTTCTGTTACACTGATTTTTTTTTTTTAATGAGCCAGGCTATCATGTAGCCCAGGCTTGCCCTGAATTTGCTATCTAGTTAAGTACCCTGTAATCCAGATCCTTCAGCATCCACCTCCCTAGGTAGGGGTGTAAAGGTCAAAACATGTCCGGTTTAGCTGATACTGGAGATCCACCCCTACGGCTTCGTGCATGCTAGGCAAGTCCGCAGCCTAGCCGTTTTCATAACCTCTTTGAATACAGAAATCCTATATCAACGTTTCAAAAATCCCTCCATTTTCCTCAGAGGCCTGAATAGGAATTCCAGGAATGGATAGTGATTTAAACTCAAAAGACTTTATTAAATTCAGCTCCAAACTAGTATTTAACCCTTCGCTGAATAAACCGTGCACAAAGCAGAACGCCCAAGGCGCGAAAGCAGACCTAAGCCCCTCAAAGTACTGCGGGGCTACTGGAACCATCCCTCCAGGCCCATCCTACCGGTTGCTCTTTGGGCGTGGCCCAGTAGCGTGGCCGATTGGGCGTGGTGTGCGTGGGCAAAGGCGTGGCTGAGAAGAGGAACTTCCGATTGGGTCCAACCCAACATTTTCCGGCAGCACTCGACAATTTCCGGTTACAGGCTCCTCCCCGCGACTCACCTCGGTTATTTCCGACATCTCTCGGGCTTTTCCGTCTGGCTCTCGTTCGACTCCCTCCACTTCGGATATTTCCGTGTCGCGTTCGGAGAAGCTCGGCAACCACTCGGCCTCCCCCATCCCCGGTAACGGTCGCTGGTGAGTTTAAATGAGCCGGGGCTGGCCGGGCCGGAGCCGCTACGGGGGGGGCCTGAGGCACTGCAGAAAGTGGGCCTGAGCCTCAAGGATGACGGTGCTGCAGGAACCTGTCCAGGTAATGCTAGCGCCTGCTCCGAGGCCTGGCGCCGTGCCTGGGTCGCAAGCAGCCAACAGCCACTTCGAGGCCTGCTGCGGCCTAGGCCCCGCTTCTCCCGCCTCCCTTTCGGTGAGCCCTACCTGTCTTCCGTCAGCCCCGAGGCCTTGTCCGCGGCCTCGGCCGCGCTTAGCCCGGCCCCCGCATTACTTCTCGCCTCATGTGCGAGCTAAGTTCGGCGGGAATCACTCGGTTCCCGTCGGTCCTGGCGTCCGGCCATCGCCCTCCTGTTAGTCCGGGGGTCCTGCCCGCGGTGGGAGCTGGGGGGGTCGAGGTGGCTCCCCGAGTGCTCGGCGCCCGGGGGGGACCGATGCGGGAGCGCTTCTGAACCGAGCTGGTGGGCTTTCACCCCGGTAGGGCAAGTTTACTGGCGTTTTCTTGGTTTTGTCTTACGTGAGATGGTCGCGGGAAGGAGGTAGAATTATCCGTATTTTTGATAACGAGTTTTTGTTTCGGTAGCTGACTTTCCCGTCCACGGTTCTCGCTCTGTGGATTTCCCACCGGACAATGATGATCTGGGAAGGGAACTCCGGGCCCAGTGCTGCGGTACAAATACAGGGGAGTGGGCGAAAGGGCAGGTCTAGATTTTCCATCACCTAGGATGGGTAACGAGAGGCATATGCTTTGCCGTGCAGATTTAGAAGGTGTTTAGGAAATGAGGGGTAATTGCTTTCCCATCCATTTTACTATTGTCCATCTCTTACCCACCCGGAGGTATGCGTTGACGTACACGGTGCTGTTGTCAGAAGAAACCTTATTGGGTTTTAAGTGTGTGATGCAGTGCCAAGTCATTTCCCCCCCTGCCAGATATGAAGAAACTGCACCTATTGTCCCTTGGTGATGGACTAGGTTTGGGTGATTTTTCATTCTGTTGTATATGATCTTTGTACGTGACCAGAGTTGGCCTCCATTAAATTACTGTCATTGACGCGTAAACTTTATTTTGAAGTTATAAAGCAAGCCGAGTTTAAAAATGGATGCAAATTGCCTTCAGTAACACTGACAACCAGGAGTAAATACTTTAATGTGTCAGTATAGCATTTCCTTAATTTCTCCTGGAAGCATAAAAATTGTTTTCCCTAGTTAGCCTCACCTTCAGCTGTTTACATGGTGACAGCTATTAGTATTTGAATTAATATAATTCTGGATTATATCTTCAAAACTGTGTCTCTGTACATTGTATCAGTTCTTCCAAAGCTGCATTTCTTCCCAAATTTTTCTTCCTAGTGTAGTGTCCCTTGTAAAGCCCCTTTGAGGCCTAACATGAAGTTAAATGGATAAGGAGGTTATTCAGATGGTTAGTTTTTATTTCATGTTGTACTTTTGTCTTTTGCTTTTGCTTTTCTGGATCCAAAAGCTTCTAAGTGATATGATAGCATGTAAACCACTACTTAATAATTTTAACTTAAATAAAAACATGAGAGTGGAACATATTGTTCCTGGGAGATAAACTCCAGCAGGTTTCCTCTTTGTTTTTAAAGTAGTAAGCAGTAATATACTTACTATTTCTATCCTTTCCTCCATTATAACTTAGGTTCATTAGATTTTAGGGTGATGGTAAGAAGTTTTAGGCTAGGAGGGGGTGAGAATTTGGGTTATAGTTTATAGTTATAGGAAGCAAGATCAGGAGTTTAAGGTCATCCTCAGCTACAGAGCAAGTTCAAGGCTAACATGGGCTGCCTGAGACCCTGCCTCAAACCCAAAATAACAACAAAAGAAGCAGTTAAAGGAGGGTTTGGGGGGGGGGGGGGAGAGAATAAGATAACTGTGATGCAGGAATGCTCTTGAGAAATGAGAAAGAACTCGATTGAAAGTAAGAGATTTTTTTAAAAAAAATAATTCATTCCATGTATTGGAATAAAAGTAGTGTTGAAAATATTTTGCTTTGTTTCTGGTGATCTAGGCACAGGAAAAAGTTGACAGAAATAACACTCCTACCCCCCCCTTTAAGTTTTATATGTACCATCTAGTGGAATGTACCATATAGACTTAAATATAAGCCCCTCCCCAAGTTAGTGCTCATAGAAAAAGTATTACTTTGTATTTGAGTCTTTACAAAAAAACTTTTATATTTCAAAGCAAAAATTTATTTTTTGGTAGGGTCTCACTGGCTGGGGTTAAAGGCATTTACCACAGTACTATTGGATGCCTGTAAAAAGTCACTTGATAAAATTGGTGGCATTTTTTGTTGGTGGGATGTTTTATTTAACATTTACTTATTGTGTGTGTGTGTGTGAGAGAGAGAGAGAGTCTTGGTGGCAAGAATCTTAACCCTCCCAGCCATTTCACTAGCCCTGTTGTTGCTTTAAGAAGAGGCATCAATTGGTAAAGCTATATCAATTATTTCTGTAAGTAAAACTGCACAGAAATATTGGATGAAGTTGTAAACAAACCTTTTGAGAATGACTTTAATGAGTAATAAAGGAACTGGATCCAAAAACTTTGTGCCTTAACATTCGTCTGAAACTCAGACAAAGGCAGGAGGATCAGGAGTTGAAGTCACCCCGAGCTACATAAGACCCTGTCTCAAAAACTAACAAACTAATTTGGGTACTGTCTATATATACATATCAGTCTTTAGAGTTTTAAATAGTGAAGAAGTGTCTTTGGCTTGGGTAAGATTTCCCAGGTGGCATTTAAGATTGATTCAGAGTATCATACTATGGCTACTATCAGAGAAGTATCCTGATCAAGAGTAAAGCTAACAGTCTGAGAGGCAGAGGTATCTAAAGTAGCAGTGGAACTGGGAAGTAGATGAAGGTTTTAGAGTTAGAAATTCAGGAAATAACTTGGAAAGGAGAACTGTTGGAACATGGGAGGATGTTCCCTGGAGTTGGTATCAAAAATGTCTGTCTGAATTTAATTTTGGTGGTGCTATTTTAAAAATAAAAAATCCAGCTGGATGTGGTGGCACATGCCTTTTATCTCAGCACTCATGAGGTTGAGACAGGTGGATCTTGGTTAGTTCAAGGCCAGCCTGGTCTACATAGTGAGTTCAGACTAGCCAGGGCTGCATAGTGAGGCCGTCTGGAACAAAACAAAATTTGGGGAATTCAAAATTCTTCAAAACTAAAACCAACCCCCTCTCCCCCCCCAAAAAAAAATATTAAAAAATGTTTTTCTGCCTGTTAGGATTGGGGCAGATTCAGAAGAGGACATTTGAAGAAAAGAAGTTGGAGATAACTTGTAAAACTACCAGCTGTGGAGACAGTTCCTAATCTTAGGGTTCTATTCTAGTCCTGAGAATGAAGAAGGAATAGCAGGAAGAATTGGATGTTAAGTTTGCAATTGATTACACAAACACTAATAAGGAATTCAGGAAAGAGATCTTTGTAGGTCAGAAAAAAAAATGGGAACTGCTTTTTTGAGCAAGTTAAAACTTGAAACCTAAGAAACTGAAAAAGAGGAGGAATGTTCTTGGCCTGAAATGGCCTGAGCAAATGCCCAAAGGTGACAGTGTTGTTAGGAAGAGCAGTTATGGCCATATTAATCTGCAGCTCCACCAGCAATGAACAGAGACTTTCCTTTCTCTCCATTTGTTGTCAAGATTTGTTGATGATAGCCATTCTGACTTTTTGGAAGCTGTCTCTTCAGTTATTTGCCCATTTGTGAATAGGTAGCTTTATGTTATTTAATTTCTATAATTCTTTGTAAATTCTAGGTGTCAGCCTCTCATCTGAAGTGTAGCTGCAAAAATTTTCTGGTTGTCTAACACAGTATATTGAAGGGCAAAAGTTCCTGGGCTTGGTTTTTGCTTGTGTGTTTGTGTGTTTGTTTTTCCAAGACGGTTTCTTGTGGCTCCCTGTAGACCAGGCTGGTCTCAAAGAGAACCGCCTGCCTCTGCCTCCAGAGTTCTGGGATTAAAGCATGTGTCATCACCAGCTGGGAAACAGTGATACCTAGAATCAGGTTTCAAATTAAGTTCTTGGATACATTTTAGATTGATTTTTGTACAGATGAAAGATATAAATCTAATTGCATTCAGCAGAAAGAAATCCAGTTGTACCATCACCATTTGTTTACTAGGCTATTTTTTCTCCAAAGGATACTTCTGCCTCCTTTGTCAAAAAGTAAACTTTGCCATTTTATTTTCAGATGTAGGCTAGATAGCAATGACCTGTAGCTAGAAAGAGAATGAATAAGAATGTGCTCGTTTTGACAAGGGGGTCTCACTATATATGTCAGGCTGACTTCAAACTCGCTAATGAACCTGCCTCTGCTTGCTAGGTGCTAAGATTAAAGTAAGTACCATCACAGCCTCTGCTTTGGGATTGGTTTCTCTCTCACGTCTTTCTGTCTGGTTGGTTGATTTTCTCGAGGTGGGTTTCCTCTGTGTAGCTCCAGCTGTCCTGGAACCTTCTCTGTAGACAAGACTGGCCTAGAACTCAGAGTTCCTCCTCTGCCTCCCTGGAGGAGGGAGGTGCACAGCCGCTTTCCAGCTGGTCTGTAGTGTGTTAAACACCTGCCCTTGAGTTCACACTTAACAATTCATGTTTCTGTTTTTAAGATTTAGCTTTCAGACTAATATGATTTAAGAAGAACAAACCCTGGGAAGTGGCTAATTCATAGTTTCTTATTGCTAGTAGAAACTTGAATCCAAAGTGTTTAAAGGCTTTGAATTTCCCACTTAATAAACTTAAGTTGGCTAGGTATTTTGTTACTTGGTTTTTTTTCTATCTTATTATTTGTGTGTGTGTGTGTAATGTCTTGATTGTGCACAAGCCATACCATGCATATGGGGAGTCAGAGGACAACATTCTGAAGTTGGCTCTCTCTTTCCATCATGGTGTCTGGGAACAAATGCTTTATCTGCTGAGCTTTATATGGCTTGTTATATGCGAAATCTAGGCCAACAAGGTAAGTATGCCATCTATTATATCTAATGGATGGATGTTGTTTTCCAAAAGTAGTAAACACAATAAATGAGCTAATGAATCATAGGAGAAGGTATATATGACACTCTAGACCAGAAAGTCCTGGACTATCCTTGATATATATAGACCACTATTGGCCAGAAAGCTGTCTTAACTCCTTTGTTAGACTTTAACCCATATTTTTTTTTCTTAGCAGAATCTTTTTTGTTTGTTTTGTTTTGTTTTGTTTTGAGATAGACTCTGATGATCTGGAACTTGGCCAGCAAGCTTAGCTGGCTGGCTGTCCATAAGCCCTGGAATCTACCAGCTTCTGCCTGTTCAACATTGGAATTGGAAGCTTGTACCCATGTGCCCATCTTTTTTAACATGGATTCTGAGGATCAGACTCAAGCCCTTGTGTTTCCCAGACAGACACTTTAACAACTAGCCCATCTTTGTAGCTATGCACAAAGGCGGCTTCTTCTTTTTTTTTGCTTGAGGCAGGGTCTTGTGTAGCCTAGGCTAGCCCTGAACTCCTGTTCCTCAAGCTGCCACATGGCTACAGAAAGTTTAAGTAATGAATATATATTGAATTTTTAATGAATGATGGCAGAATTTTTTCTGGCTTTAGACAATCAATCTGAAAATTGCTGTTAAAGGAAGATTAAAATGAAATTGATTTGAATACCTAAAAGAATCTGTGCCTTATTCTGTAGATATGTATTGTGTAAGCTTTGTGTAGCTTTCTGAGGAGAGTAACTTGATGAGGGAAGAAAGAAAAAGATGGCAGTGATGGCAGCTAGAATGTCTTCCACGGTGACCAGATATGTGTGAGGAACTCATGTGTCACTGGAGTTCATGTTCTATGTAATCTGGTTTTAATTGGGAGACAGTATGTGCACATGAGTACAGGTGCCTGTAGAGGACAGAGATGCTTTAGCCTCTAGAGCTGGAGTTACAAGTGATTGTGAACCTCTTGGTGTGGGTACTGGGAATTTAACTCCAGTCCTTTGCCAGAGTAGGACCAGCCCTTAACTCCTGAGCCGTATCTCTAGTCCTTGAGTCTTATGTTTCGAATGAAGAGACACAGGAAGTACTGTGTTTATTTCCCACCACCCATAAGGTGGCTGACAACCTTTCATAAATTCCAATTCCAGGCAATTCTGTGCCGCCTTCTGACTTTCTTGGCTCACCAGGCCATATTGTGGACATACATACATGTAAGCAAAACACTCATACACATAAAATAAAGTTAATCATCTTTTATTTGTTTGTTTGTTTGTTTGTTTGTTTATTTATTTATTTATTTATTTATTTATTTATTTATTTATTTATTTATTTATTTATTTATTTATGTGCAGGCAGCATGAGGGCACCAGATCTCATTACAGATGGCTGTGAGCCACCATGTGGATTCTGGGAATTGAACCCAGGTCCTCTGGAAGAGCAGTCAGTGCTCCTAAGCCATCTCTCCAGTCCCTTGTATTTCTTTTAAATAACTGGGGAAATGACTTGGTTACTTAGGTATTCCCCACAGGAGTCTGAGAGATTGTATTTGATTCCTGGCATCCAATTGGCAGCACAAACCTGTGATCCCAGCACTAGGAAAGAAAGATAAGATGATTGATCCCTCTGGTTTGCTGGCCAGCCAGTCTAGTGGGATTGGTGAACTCCAGGCTCTGAGAAACCCTGTCTCAAGCTAATGTGGAGAGTCAGTCTCTGACCTCTGTATAGGTAACACAGGAGTGAACTTTGAGGGCTGACGGTGTTGCTTGATTGGTAGCACAAAGTCCTTGGTTCAGTTCCAGCACTGTAGAGCCAACTGTGGTGGTGTGCACATGTCTGTAGTCCTGCTCTCAGGAAGGTAGATGGAGGAGGATCAGAAGTTCACAGTCATCCTCAACTGCATAGCAAGACAAAAGACCCTGTGTCAAAAAAAAAATAAAATAAACAGGAAAGCAAGTCTCCCCCATTCCATAATGGATTTTAATTAAAACTGGTAATAGATAAAATTCCAAGAGGAGGCAAGAAACTGCATGAGATAGCTTATATATATTATATATACATATATATATTATGTTCTATCTGTTGTGTCCCTGTTGTCCACTGTGTGTCACACTGGAAATGTTGCTGTAGTCTGTCCATCCTGGCATATCTTAGTGGGAGGCTGACTTTTTATTTTCATTTTCTGAACTAATAGGTTGGCTCAGTAATAAGAATGTGGAAATTTTAGGGAAAAATTCCTGAAGGAAAAAAAATGTTATGGACTAAGATTTTTGTTTTATTTTGAGATAGGGTCTTTCTAGTCCTGGCTGGCTTGGAACTCAGAAATTTTCCTGCCTCCTAAGTGCTAGGATCATAGACATGTACTCTGGTCTAGATCTCTTTCTTTGGAATCAATTCTGTAAATTTGATTAAATTCACTAACCAGCCAATTAAAACCTTTCTGGTGTGAAATGAACTTGATTAAATCACTAGTGCAATAATTTACTTGTGTACTTAGCCAACACCTGTGACTTTGTATGATTAAAAAGCTATTTCCTTCCTGTTCTTAATGACTGTGTGATTTTTTTAAGACACTAATATTATAGTAGTTTTCAAAATACAAAAGAGAAAGAAATTCCAGGGCTGGACAAGAGCACTTGTTCTTACAGAAGACCAGATTCTAGTCTCTGGACTCACAACCACCACCCGAAATTACAGTTCAAGGTGTCTAGATTCACTACTGTCTTCTGATCTCCTTGGCTACCAGACATGCATGTTGTATTCATACGTACATGCAAGTGAAGCACCCCGCACATAAATAAATCTAAAAACAAAATTTTAAATAAAGAAAGGAATCTCACTTGTTTGGTAAATTTCTCTCTTTTTTTTAAACATTTAAATTAATTCTACAAGTATTTATTGAGATCTATTACACACACAGTTTCCATAAACTATTATATATGTATATATTTATAACATGTGTATTTATAAGTCTCAGAACGTGTACAGTTTTCAGTATATACTTAAATGTATAACAAGCCTCAGATAACACACCAGGTTTTCAGTACATGCAAGTTTTATTATATATACCTTTATTTGGGGAACTCCGTAGTTTTCACAAGATTTTCAAAGAGTGTGTATAAGAAGTTTATGCCATACTTTAGTGTACTATGGAATTTACCCTGGGTATTGACGTTTTAACAGTTAAACTAGTAATTCTGAGCTGGAAAGATGGCTCACTTGGTAGGTGCGCATCTTTAATTCCAGGCAGAGGCAGATTGCCCTCTGAGTTTGAGACCAGCATAGTCTATATAGTGAGTTCAAGGCCAGGCAGGGCTACATAATGAGTCCCTGTCTTAAAAGAAGGGGGGAGGGTAGAAGGAAGAATAGGCTAGAGAATGAGCAATAGTAAGTTTTGCCAGAATCTGCAAAAAATCAGAATTTTTATGCGTAGTATTACTGTTGTGCTCTAAGTAGATAAGTATGTTGATATACATAGGCAAATATTTAAGAAGGTATAGTCCTTGGCTAATAGCAGGTGGATAAATTAGCAAATACAGTGGAGCATTTTATGAGGATTCTAGATGTTCCTGTACAGCATATATTTGATACTTTTTAAAATGACTTTAGTTGTTGCATAACAAACCTTTCTGGCAAGTTCTATGTTTGTGTAGTAGCCTTACGATTTGTTTTCCCTCATCCCATCTTTATTTCCCAAACAAGACCCTCTATCCTGTGGCTCTCAACCTTCCTAATATTGTGACCCTCTAATACAGTTGCTCGTGTCATAGTGACCCCCCCATAACATGATTTCATTGATACTTCACGTCTGTAATGTTGATGTTATGAACCACTGCTCTGGTCCTAGTGTGGTATGATAGTCAGAATTTTGAATATTCCTTTTTATGAGATTGAGCATTATTGGGTTGATTTGTATGGCAGTGTTTTAGAATAATTGTATTTAACTGCTGTCAGAGAAATGTGACATATAATTAAACATGTACATATATATATACACATACACAAATAGAGCTCCCTAGCCTAGAACTATCTTCCCAGCCCACATTTAAAAAAAAAAAAAATTAAAAGCTTTTTTTCCCTGCCATATTAGTAAAATTTTAAATCTGTCTTAAGAAAGGAATGGAGTGGGGGGTAAGAAGGAAATAGGCTAAGAAATCTTCATGCATTATTATTTTAAACTAGAGTTTGGAGGATGAGCAAGTTACGGTGAAGAAAAATGATATACTGAGATGTAGAAGATTGGAAGTCATGCAAGGATTGAGAGAGTAAATTCAGATATGTTAGAACTCACAGTGAGAAGCTTTATCTAGCACACTATGGAATTTACTCTGGCTATTGCAGTTTTACCACTTAAATTAGTGACAGTGGGTTAAAAAGATGGCTCACTTGGTAAGAGCACTTGCTTTCACAGAGGACCCACAGGGTTCCTGGCACCTGCATCCTGTCTCTCATGACCACCTGCAGGATCTGCCCCACCCCCAGCCTCTGGGAGTGTATTATACACATGTAAAGTAAGTAAATAAAAATAACTAGGGTTGGTAAGATGCTGCAGCAAGTGAATAGACTTGCTGCCAAGCCAGATGACCTGAGTTTGATCCCTAGGACACCCATAGTAGGGGACTGTTGCTGACCATGCCACACACATGCACAGACAAAAGTAAGTTAGATAGGAACTTGAGTATTATGTTCAAGGCTGTGTGCCTCAAGTTACTTTGAAACTGTATGTGTTGATATGCCTTTCCCTCTGTTTACAGGCTGCTATATGGCAAGCACTAAACCACTATGCTTACCGGGACGCAGTTTTCCTCGCAGAACGACTGTATGCAGAAGGTTTGTGATCTTGTATAGAATGAATAAAATCTATGGAATTCTATCACTTTATATGACTATCAGGATTCTTATCCTTATTCTTTCTGTATTTTGTTTGTTTGTTTTTAATTATGTGTATATATGTCTGTTTGTGTACTTGTTAGGATAGTGCTCCCGGAGACCAGAGGCATCAAATCCCCTAAATAAGAGTTGTGAGTCTCCCTAAATATTTGTGCTGGGAACCAGTCTTGGTCTTTAATTAACTGCTCAGCCACCTCTCCCTCTACTTTCTGTCTTGTTTGTGTATGTCCATGTGTGTTTGGGTGTGTGTGTGCAGAAGCCACAGGACAACCTTGGGTGTTGTTTCTCTGCCCACCCCCTTTTTTTGGAGTCAATCTGTCTCTGGCCTAAAATTTTTCAAGTAGGCTAGGCTGTCTATCCAGTGAGCCTCCCAAATTTTTCTTCTCCCTCACCTCTTTCGTTCTGCAATATAAACGTGACAGCCTTTTTTTTATAGGATCCTAAGAATTGAATTTAGTTCCTGGTCCTTTGGATATGAGCACTTTACTGACCTGAGATCTTCTAGCTGTTTGGTTTTTGTTTGAAACAAGTTCTCACTCTGTCTCAAGCTGGCCTTTAGCTCTGAATTGTCAGCTTCCCACGTTCTTGAGGTTATGGTCCTAAGCTACTGTGCCTGTCTTGCCTTTTGTTTGCTTGCTTGTTTTTTCAAGACTGGGTTTCTCTGTGTAGTCCTAGCTGTGTTCTGGAACTTTCTGTAGACCATACTGGCCTCAAACTCACGAAGATCCTCCTGCCTCTGCCTCCCGTGAGCTGGGATTTAAGGTGTGTGCCACACAATGCGTGACATTGTTTTATTCTTCAGAATTTTTTTAACCTCTTTTTAAAATGGGGTGGCATATGCTGTGATGTGTACGGAAGTCAGATGGTAACTTGAAGGAGTTCTCTTCTTTCATGTGGTTCTAGGAATTTAATTCAAGTCCTCAGGCTTGGCAGCAAGCATCATTACCAACTAGGCCATCTCTCAGACCCCAAGCTTTTCTTTGTCTTTAATATAATTTAATATTTGGTGTTTGAGAGGAACAATGTTTTTTTTAATCCATCCACTTTAATGCAGAAATATTTTGGCTCTGGTAATGAGGTTTATTTTCCTTTCCTAGTAAAATTTAACTTTGTCTTCCCAAGGCCTGTTTAGAAATATGCTACCTAAAATAAGATGCTTTCCTGGTACTTTGTTAAGGGTAGAAGTATGTGTTTGCATTTCTTCTATATTTACAGAAAATACCATCTTCATTGTATCTACTACCTTGGTTCTTGTAATGAGATGATCAGGAACTGGCAAGCTGACCTTTTCCTCTCTGTGTAGCCTTGAACTTGTTGTTTAAGCTGGTCTGGCTTAGAACTTGAAATGATTTATTTGCTTCACTTCAGTGAGGGCTGCGCTGCGATTACAGATGTGGGCCACCAACACTAACTTTTCTTTCAGGAATTGATTTCTCCATGACTTGAATTTGAATTAATAATTGTTTTTAATTAAATGACATGCTTAATTTCTTGTTGCTAAACTTGTTTATATTGACAAACCAAGATACTATGTAATATGCTGAATAGTTGCTAATATCTTTTTTTTTCCTTCTAATATCTTAGTACATTCAGAAGAAGCCTTGTTTTTACTGGCAACCTGTTACTACCGATCAGGAAAGGCATACAAAGCCTATAGACTCCTGAAAGGACACAGCTGTACTACCCCACAGTGTAAATACCTGCTTGCAAAATGTTGTGTTGACCTCAGCAAGTAAGTATTAAAATCTTCAGTGGTTTGTTACACTCCACTGCATTTAGATGAACTTCTCCTAACAAAACCTTGATTTTCTTTCCTCTGTCCTAAGTAACAGTTGAAACGTTTGCGCCATTAACTGTAGCATTAATTTGTTGACAGCAGATTTCATTATAATGGTGATAAATAATTTGGTTTTGGTCCTGGGGATCTCTAACCTCAGGCAGGCTTCATGCAAGCTATCAAAACACTCTGTTTTTGCATAAGTAATACATTTACTGATCAGACTAGATTTGTCCATATAGGAATTGAGCTTTAATGAGTTCTGATTGTAAAGACAGGACTGAGAATTTAAAGTCATAAATTTCTAGCCTCCCGATGACTCTTAATTACTTGATTGCCACTATTCTAAAAATAACGTTAACTTTTCACTGTATCTGTCATTAGACTCACAATAATAATGAAAGACATCTTCATGAAGAGCTATTTATATTGACATTAAAATTAATTTATATTTTAAAGGCTTGCAGAAGGAGAACAGATCTTATCTGGTGGAGTGTTTAATAAGCAAAAAAGCCATGATGATATTGTCACTGAGTTTGGTGATTCAGCTTGCTTTACTCTTTCATTGTTGGGACATGTATATTGGTAAGTAAGAATGGCTCAAATTACCAGAAAAGGATCTGTTGTATAAGAGTGCTCCACACCATGCAATAGCCTGTATTGATATGTGTGACAGGTACAGGTAGGCTTTGTAGTTTCTAACCTTTCTCACCATGACCTCACTGAATCTGGTAGACAGTAGGAGCGTTGGTCCTTAGTGATCATAGCTACAGCAACTCTAAGAAGTGGTATTAAATGTCGCTGCTGTCCTTAGAAAGGCTTAAGGCAGGTTTCCAAAGTAGATTAAGTTTTCTTCCAGTATATAGTAATCTTTGAAATGAATTTTTAACATGCAGGAACTCAGAATTATTATACAATAGTAACATGGGTTTCATTTTTAAAAATGCTTTTGAAATTGAGTCTATTAATAGAAAATATTCATAATTCCCACGGGGAGTGTTTTGCATGTAATAATGCCTTGTATTAAACATTATGAGAGAAGTGATTAAAGTCCCACCCCACCCCCCAAAAAATGGCCTGGCCAGACTGTGGTAGCACAGACCTTTAATTCTAGCACTTGGGAGGTTGAAACAAGCGAATCTCTTTAAAAAAAGGGTTCAAGGTCAGCCTGGTCCACAGAGTTTCAGGATAGCTAGAGCTGTTACACAGAAAAACCCTGTCTTTAAAAACCAAACAAAAAAAATACATAGCCAATTGTAGTGGTGCGTGCCTTTATGCATTTAGGAGACAGGCAGACTGAGCTATTGAGTTCATGGCCAATCTGATCTATGTGGTGAGTTTAGGGCCATCCATAGGTACATAGTGGGAGTCTTGTCTCAAAAACAGTAAATAAATAAGCATGAAATGACTTTTTGTGCAGAGTAAATGATTTCATTGAATATGAGACTTTTTTTCAGGTGTAAAAGTTCTATCAAGTCATCCCTCTCACACTTTTGAGCTGGAAAAGGGAAGATAGTATCTTCACTTACTTAAAAAGGGAGCTGATTTTTATTACCATGCAGCTATGATTATTTCTGTCATTCATTCGAGGAAAGTTGAGGTCCTTCTTCCTTTATAGCTAAACACAAGAAGTACTTGGTTCTGGGAATATTAAAGGACATAATTCACATTACCGACCCTGTTGTAATGGAGAAGGAAGAAAACAGTAGACAGAAGTTTATGCTATTGCAGAAAGGTATTGTGATAAAATTTGGGCAAGATTTTTTTGTTCAAGTGAGCGAATACTGTTTGGTTAAGAATAAAAGGCCAGCCCAGCACAATCCAACAAGCCTTGGATTTTATCCTCAGCACTGCATGAGAAGGAGAATAGAGTGCACCCAGAGATTTGTAAGGTGATTCTCAGGGCAAACAGGTGTTTGAGGGCATAAACTGTTGGAAGGGACTGATAGAATTAAGAGGGAGGGGGATTGAAAGAAGTAAAAATCTTAAGGGAAACAAATGTTTTAAGAAATATGATTAGGTTAGATTAGAAAATACCTTTACTTTAGAATTGCCAAAAGCAAATGTAGAGGGTCACAGAAGCTTAGGTCAGTCCTTAGATACTGAGGTTTCGCTGATCTTTAGCATTTTTTAAAAATAACTTATTTTGTGTATACGACGTGTGCACTGCGGCCAGAGGACGCTTCTTTATTTTCCTCTCAGTGCTGGGCTCTTCTCACGAGAGTTCCCCCGACCCCTGGCCCACTTTCCTTTTTCTTAAACTTTTTTTATTTAAAAGATTTTTTTGTTGTTTTTTACATCCCAACTACAGTTCTCCTTCCCTCCCCTCCTCCCACTAATCCCCCAGCTTCCCTCTCTCCCATCTACTCCTCAGAGAGGGTAAGGAATCAGCAGAGTCTGAGATACCCAGTTGAGGCAGGACCAAGCCCCTCCCCCTGTATCAAGGCTGAGCAAGGTGTCTCTCTATAGGGAATAGACTCCAAAAAGCCAGTTCATGCACTAGGGATAAGTCCAGGTCCTGTTGCCAGAGGCCCCACCAACTAACTGTCCAAGACACACAAGTGTCCCACATTCAGAGGGCCTACTTCAGTCCCATGCAGCTTCCCAAACTGTTAGTTCATAGTCAGCTGTCTCTGTGGGCTCCCCGTTATGGTCTCGACCTCTTTGCTCATTTAATCTCTCCTCCCTCTTTCCAGCTGGATTGGCAGCTTGGCCCAGTGCTCAGCTGTGGATCATCAGTATCTAGATGAAGGTTATTTAATGACAGAATGGTGAAGGCCAGTTCAGGCACCCTCCTTACTGTTGCTTAGCGTCTTAGCTGGGCTCATCCATGTGGATTCCTAGCACGTGGTTTCTCCCCTCTGTCAAGATATCTGTTTTGTTGTTCTTCCTCTCCATTCCTCCCCCAACACTCCCCATGGTCCCAATTTACTTACGTGATCTTATCTATTTCTCCTTCCCAAAGGGATCCATCAATGTCTTTCTTAGGGTCCTCCAGCCCACACTCTTAATCTTATATTTATGCTGTTACGTGTTCACTTGAAACTTTAGAAGTGAGGCTGACCTGTTAGTTTTACAGAGTTCTTTACATTTCTCTGATGTTACACTGACAGTCTGCACATGCAACTGTAGGTTTTATCCTATAGTTTCACCCTTTTAATGCTGCAAACCTCATGTTTGGGTGACCTCCCCCCCCCCACACACACACCATAAAGTTATCTTTGTTGCTACTTGATGACTGTAATTTTGCTACTGTTAGGAGTCATAATGTAAATATCTATTTTCGAATGATCTTAGGCCACCCCTGTCAAAAGCTCGCTCAGCCCCAAAGGGATTGTGGCCCACAGGCTGAGAGCCACCTGCTTCAGGAGGTTCCTTTGAAAATTTTGGTTTCATGCCATCTGGTCTTTTTAAAGCTGGGTGTAGTGGTGCATGCCTGTCACCTCCCAGTGTTCAGGAGATGGAGGCTTGAGGATCAGGCATTCAAGATCATCTTCAGCTATATAGAATTTGAGACCAGCTTTGGTTACGGGAGGCCATGTCTCCAAAAACAACAGAAGTTTGATACACCACTCCACTCCACCCCCCAGTAAAGGATTTGAACTTCAGACCTTAGGGGGTTTTGTTTTGTTTTGTTTGTTTTGTTTTGTTTTTGAAACTGAAAGGAATCTTAACTACTGAGCTCTCCTTTACTCCAACTTAAAAGGTTAGAATGCAGTAGGGTGTTCTGGTACACCCAGAGTGATCAGTGCTTAATCATCCAATCCTTCTATACCTCAATAGATCCCTCTTCATTAAAAGCTGTGGTCACTGGGTGGTAGTGGCTGTAATCCCAGCACTTGGGAGGCAGAGGCAGGCAGGCAGATGAGTCTAGGTCTACAAAGTGAGTTTCAGGACAAGGGCTATGAAGAAAACCCTATCTTTTCTAGAGTGATTTCCAGGACAGCCAGGGCTATAAAGAGAAACCCTGTCTTGAAAACACAAATACAAAAGAAGTCTGACCATTTAAATATTTGTATTCAAATCTGTAGTGAAAGTCGGGCCTTACTTGCATTGACCTAAAAGTGTGGCCTTTAAGTCTTAAAGACCTGTGTACAAGGTGTGGCCAAGCCAGTCTAAGACCCCATACACAAATGATGTATGTTGCTTTCAGAACTACCATTGAAGTGTTACATAAACAAGTAAAAATATAGTTGAAGCATTGATGTCTGTCTCCTATATCTTCAGTCACTATGTAGCTCTTGGCTGGCCTGGAATTCATTAGTGGGCCAGACTGCCCTTGAACTCATAAAGAGCTCCCAAGTGCTAGGATTAGAGGAATGTATGCTCCACCGGTCCACCACATCTAGTCTTGTCTTTTATCTACCAAGCTATTAAATATCTAAGAATGCCTTGAGAACTGAACATGGTGCTAGAACCTTGGAATCTGAGACAGGAGGTCTGAGTTTGAGATAGCTGGAGCTACATGGCCTTATCTCAGAGAGCAAGAGAAATTAAGAACTTAGGGAAACATCAAAAAGAATGCTTTAAGAATTTATATGCTTGATTTGATTTTTATATCAAAAATTATCTAAAGAGCTTTGGGGTTTATAGTTTGTTTAATTTGTTGTTTCTCTCCATAGCAAGACAGATCGGCTCGCCAGAGGGTCAGAGTGCTACCAAAAGAGCCTTAGTTTAAATCCTTTTCTCTGGTCTCCCTTTGAATCATTATGTGAAATAGGTAAGCTTATAGGGTGGGGGCAGGGCTCCTCTTTCCTTCTTTCTCTTTTCAGACAATGTTTTCCAACCGTTTTTTGGTTTTTTTGTGGGGTTTTTTTTGTTTTTTGTTTTTTGTTTTTTTTTGAAAACTTGTAATTATCTAGCTCCACAAAACTGTTTTGTAAGATATGGGTTGTTAAATTAAAAATAACTGGTAAGATGCCAGATGGTAAGAATACATATGCCTGTATTCCCAGAACTAGAGATACAGAGATAGAAGTTTAAGGCCAGCCTTCTTTCAGGAGACCATGACTCAAAAAGCAGCCCCTCCTAAAATCACTAATCTCTTTTTGTCCAGTCTACCTTAAGTAACACTAGACAAAAATCACTTTCTGTATAAGTAAAAGATGAAGAGAATTTGTGTTTATGGTGTGTATGTGTGAATTGGCATGTGTGTGCTACCTAGCACAGGTGACAACTGGAGGGTCAGTTGTTACCTCTCATCATCTATGTCTCAGGGATTTAACACAGGTTTTCAGGTTGAACAGCAGAACTTTACCCACTAAGCCATCTTGCTGTCTCTGATTTATGATATTTAAAACATACAATTTACTTTCCAAATTTGCATCTTTAATTTAATTAAGGCTTAACTTCCACAATAAACTAATGATTGGGCTTTGGGGAGGAAAGATTGATTAGTATAAATGGACAGGAGAGATTTGAGGCTCTGGGTAAGGCTTTATTTCTGCCTAATTATGCATGCTTGAAAAGAAATTATCCCTCAAAGGCAAATTTTTGTTTTGCTTTTGTCTTTTGGTCTTCACAGGTGAAAAGCCAGATCCTGACCAGACATTTAAATTAACATCTATACAGAATTTTAGCAGCTGTCTGCCCAACACTTGTACAACTCTAGTATCTAATCACAGTTTATCTCACAGACAGCCTGAGACAGTCCTTACAGAAACACCCCAGGACACAATTGTAAGTGTATTTTTTTTAATGTTCAAAATATTCTGAAACTCCAAAAGAATGATGGGAACTAAACAATGTATCATAAGTGACATGGTAGAAAATTTCTGTTTCAGGAATTAAACAGACTGAACTTAGAATCTTCCAATTCAAAGTACTCCTTGAATACAGATTCCTCGGTGTCTTACATTGATTCAGCTGTAATTTCACCAGATAATGTCCCCCTTGGAACTGGTACTTCCATATTATCTAAACAGGTTCAAAATAAACCAAAAACTGGTCGAAGTTTATTAGGAGGACCAACTGCTCTTAGCCCATTAACCCCAAGGTAAGTTACACAAGATATTTTAAAATGTATTCTAATATAATTTTTGGTGCATATATTAGTAATATAAGTTAATATAGACAGCACATTCCTAAATCATTGTGAGAAAGTACAATACATGTGTAAAAGTTTGAATTAAATATAAGAGGGCTGATATTGTAGCTCAGTTGGTAGAGTACTTCAATAGCCTTCACAAAGCTCAGGGCTTGATCCTCACTGTAAATTGGGCAAGGTTTCAAATGTATGTCATCCTAGTACTTGGGAGGTGGAAGCAGGAAGATCAGAAGTTCAAAGTTCTCCTCAGCTATGATTTCGAAGCCTATGATATGTGATGCCCTTTCGCAAAATAAAGCAGAGGACAAAATTAGACCTTTTAAAATATGCCTCATAGTATGTGTTAGAAGGTACTATCTTTATGGCTGTGCCATCTGCAGATAGGCAGTGAAATTCTTGAAATATCTATTTATGGTCTAGTTATGGCAGTATTATTATTGACAGTTAGCATTGTAAGATATCTTGCCAAATTATTAAAGCCTATGACATATGTGTATACAATAACCCATCATAAAGGCTACACATTGAGAACTATGAAAACTCACAAACTGAATAAGTCTCAAGGCCAGGAAGCTGTTAAAATAGCATGAGCAGGCGTTACAGAGATGAGTGGATGACTCTATCAGTAATTACCAGTAGTTTCTAGGAGACTGTCTCCATTGTTCCAAGAATTAGGATTTATTAGCATCATTTGGATCTTAGCTGTTAAAAAGGCAGTCCGTCCATTTATTCCTTAAGATCACGTTAGGTCCTTGTCCCTTTCTTTTTAGTTCTGGTGGGTGGAGTGCTCTACATTCACAGCTCATTTTTAAGTCTGCCCCTAAGACTGATTTGCCATTCTCTTCCTTTTAGACCTTCTAATTTAAGTATACTGCTGCTTTATATATGCCTTGATGACTTTTTGACACCTTGATTTCAACCTCTTCTCAGTTTTGGGATTTTGCCATTAGAAACCCCAAGTCCTGGAGACGGATCCTATTTACAAAACTACACTAATACACCTTCTGTAATTGACGTGCCATCCACCGGAGCCCCTACAAAAAAGGTATTTTCTGCATTAAATGTAGTTTGGATATTGGTTAAAGAAACTTATTTAAAATTCCAGTCTATAAAGGTAATTTCAGAGAGAATCCAACTTTATACAATTACTCTTTCCTTAGAGTTACTGACCAATCTATAAAAGAACGTCATTGTCATAGCCTACCAGATATATCAGACATATACATGTAGTTCATTTCAGTGTCTAAGTAAAGAAACGCCCGTAAACTAAGTTAAGATTGTTTCTTTCACATTGGACAATTCTGTCAGACGAGGCAGAGACCTTTTTCTTCCACTTCCAGGCAAGCAGAATGTAGTCAATGAAACGTTAGAAAATCTAGAAAGAAATGGTGATTAAGAGAGCAGTGATTTAGAGAGAAACCAGGTGATTTTTTAAAAATCCCCTCAGACTCCTATTTGACTGTTTTCCTAAGTGCAAAAGGAAGAGTATAAAATCCTTCTGTGCCATTTTCTTTATATATAGCAAATTAATTGATAAATATTGAGACTAATAGCTGTCTTTTTAACACAATATAGTGATAGTAATGATTGTTTTAAGAAGGCATTTATATATTCTGAACTCTTTTCATTGAGATAGGAATATTATGTCTTTTATCACGTGCAGTGCAACCTATAATCACAAACCTTAGACCTTTTGTGTTTTACAGTCTGTTGCCAGAATGGGCCAAACTGGAACGAAGTCTGTCTTCTCCCAGAGTGGTAATAGTCGAGAGGTCACTCCAATCCTTGTTGCACAGACACAAAGTTCTGGCCCACAAACAAGGTATTTATTATGGTGTCTGTTTCTACGAAGTAACATATGTACTGTTTCCTTAGAGCAGCACAACTAGATTTCTTTTTGGTTTTGTTGTTGTTGTATTTGAGGGGTTTTTTGTTTTGTTTTGTTGTTTTTGCTTGTTTTGTTTTTGAGAATCTATACTATGTCAGCCTTGGCTGTCCTGGAGCTCACTATGTAGACCAGCCTGAGATCCAGCTACCTCTGCCTCCTACATGCTGGATAAAGGTGTGTGCCACTAGGCATGACAAATACGGATTACATTCTCTCTTTCCCCATTATTTATTTCTGTACACAGGTCATAAAATCAAACTTCAGATAGAGAAGCCTTAAAACTGTCACAGATTATAGCCTTGACTACCTGAAAGGAATCCCTATACCTCTATTGTTGGACTGGTGATTCTAATCAGAAATACCAGCTTGCAGACTGGTTGTCTGGGGTCCTGTTAAGAATTATTTGAGTAGTTGGTTGGTTTGGTTTGGTTTTTCCTTATTTCTTTTTTGATATGTGACCCTGATCCTGAAATCCAGGGACTATGAAGCTCATACTAGCTTTGAGCTGGCAGTAAACCTCCCGTCTTAACCCCCTGAATGCTGGCAAGACTTACTTTCTAAGCTACAAATAATGACCTACATATTGAACCCCCTGGACCTAAGAATTCAAACTTCTCTAGAATATGAGACCTTGAACACCAGGATTACATAAAAGACTTCAGAATTTGGAGCAGTTCAGACGTTACCATTTTGGATCAGGAATGTTTGACTAGTAAGAATTTTTATACAAATATTACAAAATCCAAAATAACCAAAACCTGAAATACTTCTCATCTCAAGCATTTTGGCCAAGTGTTCCTTGGCCTGTTTGACAAACTGGGTGCCTTAAAACCAATTTATTCTCTTTTCTTCTCTATCTTTCCTTTTTCCTGCATCCATGTTCCTGACAATCTCTCCTAGCTTTGTAACATGTAAGTTTGAAATCAATCAGGGTTTTGGCAGGAGTATTTTCCCACCAAAGTTTATAGGGAGGATCTTTTCTTAGATTGTGACACTATAATTTAGTGTCTGCCTTTGTCCTGTCAAGGCCCTGTCTGTATCTAGAATTCCCTCCATTAAGGATGTCGGTCTTACTGGATCAGTACTTAGTTCATTAAGATGACCTCATCTTAACTTAATGACATCTGCAGAGACCCCATTACCCAGATAATCACAGTCACACGTTCTGGGCATTAAAACTTATCTTTTGAGAAATCCAATTGAATACTTCCATATTAGCAACTAGGCATTGCTTAGCAGCTTTCTCTTTTTAGAGACATCTTTAGGGCTTACCAAGTATATTTTAATGTATTAAATGTACCAGTGAGCAGTAAAACCCTCTGTGTAGCAGTGTTTTGTATCAGATATATTTTAACCCTCACAATATGCCATTGTTTAAACCTTAAAACAGTTATTTATCATATATTTAATATATATATTTATCAACATAGCTAGCATTGCTACTGGTCTTTGAGCAGATTCAGACTCAAATCTACTATCATTTTCCTCCATCTCCTGTAGTCTATAATGTGTCCTGGTAATAAATTTTTTCCTCTTCTGCATGTTAGGAAAAAGTTGTTTTGTCTTGATTTTATATATGTATGTATTTATTTCACACCCTGACCACAGTTTCCCTTCCCTCCTCTCTGGGAGTCTTTGTGTTTTCTAGACTAGCCTCACTAGGCTCGAGCTGCCCTCTTACCTCAGCCTTCCCAGTAGCCGGAATGACAAGTGGGTAGCACTGTCCTTTATGTCATTGCTTATAAAGGAAATTCTGAGTGGGGGAGCAGCTGAGGAGATGGCTCAGCAGATACGGGTTCTTGCTGTGGAAGATCTGAGTTCAAATCAGTTCCCAGCACCCACATAAAAGTTGAATATGCCTATATGTGCTTGTAATCCTAGGGTTGGGAGGAAACAAGCAGGTCCTGGAACTTCTCCAACCAGCCTGCCAAACCAAAACTGTAGACTTCAGGTTTAATGAGAGGCTGTCTTTCAAAAGTAAGGTGGTTCACTAGAGAGGTAGCTCAGTCCTCACAAGTGCTTGCTTGTGAAAACCTGAGTACCTGGGCATGGCTAAGCATACCTATAACCCCAGCACTAAGGGATAAAAGGCCGGAGGATCCAGAGAGCTCACTACCAGCCAGCCTAGCAAAAAACTGAGCTGATTTATAAGAACCATAGAGGAAGCTACTTGAGGCTCTCTTCTGGCCTCTGCTTTATACTTAGAGGTATGAATGTGCAAGTGCACATACACATGTCTTTAAACTGGGGTGGAGAGAAATAGAAATATATGTATATTTTATATTAAAATTTTATGTGCATTGGTGTTTTTGCCAGGGGTGTTGAATCCTCTGGAACTGAGTTACAGACAGTTGTGAACTGCCATGTGGATGCTGGGAATTGAACCCAGGACCTTTCAAGAACAGCCAGTGCTCTTAACCATTGAGCCGTCTCTCCAGTCCCTAGAAAATATTTTGTTAGCCTGCTTATGAAGGATCTTCCCAGAATGGCCAACCTCATCATTTTCTTCACATAAATTATCCTCTAGAATTTTTGTGAATTTCCTAAGGCATGTGTTGGTGACTCCCAGAACATTTTATTTTATATTTTGCCTGCATGTCTGCCTGTGCACTCCGCATGCCTGGTGCCTGAAAAGGCCAGAAGAGGGCATTGGATCTCCTAGAATTGGAGTTATACTTCTGAGTTATATATCTCTTCAGCTCCTCACTCTCCAGTATATTTTAAAACTTACAAATGCTATTTATACCTTTTTTTCTTCTGATGCTGGAGCTGGAGAGGTGACTCAGTGTACTGACTGTTTTCCCAAAGGACCCAGCTTTGATTTCCAGCACCTACATGGTGACTCACAGCCATCTGTAACACTAGTACGAGAGAGAGGAACCAATGCCTTCTGACCCAATCACATAAATTTTTTAAATAAATACATGTTGTTACAGTTGGCACATAATCACAAATGGCCAAGCGCCTTTTATTGTCAGGCCCTTAGTTAACCCAAAAACAAACTGGTCACATCATAGAAAGTAAATATATTTATTTCTGATTTCTCAGACTTTGGGGAAATCTCTGCTTGTATTTTTTTTTTATTAAGATTCTGGAACTGGCAGAATCTTAATTTAAAAAAAAAAAAAAAAAAAAAAAAAATAGAGAAGTTTCTTTCCTAACATTGGGCCTGAAAGCTGCCTTGGCTATTTTTTCTTCCTCCATGGAGAATTGTGTGACCCTTAGGCAGACTTGGTTTAAGTCCGTCTTAGCACTGTTCTGAGATTTGTCTTCCCTATGAATTATCCTACACTGAAATTATTCCTTTCCACGTCTTGTCAAAATCCTTTTCTATAAGTAAGTAATATAAATAAGATACATTTTATTTGTAATATATAGAGAGTTGATGCTACCAGGTAAAGTTTGTACTTTCAGAAATGAAGTGGAAGACAGGAGAGATGGTTGAGTGGCTGAGAATGTAACTGTTCTTGTAGAGAATTGGGGTTTGGTTCCCACATGTTGAGTTACAACTATCTGTAGCTCCACCTTCAGTGAGTCTTATGCCCTTTTCTGGCCTTTGCAAACTCCTACATGCATGTGGTACATATAAACTCATTTGGGCACATACATACACGTGAAATGAAAAGTAAATAAATGTGAAATGGTTCCCCCCAAATATTCCTACTAGGCAAAATTTGCTATCAGGTAAAATTCCCTCCACTGGGGCTGTGTCTAGGACAAATTAAAGATAGTTTTGAGCATGTTTTGCTCACTGATTAGTATCTTATTTTTAGAACTTTTTGACCAAGACGGGTGTTGATTTCATTTGTCAGGTTGTGGCAGGGTCTAGTGTCACCTGGGAAGGCCCCTTGGTGAGGGATTGTCTAAATTAAATTGACCTGGGGGTGTGTCTAGGAGAGGTTTTCCTAAATGGGTTACTTGAAGTAGGACCCACCCTGAATATGGATTGCCTATTTGTGACTGGTCTCTGGACTGAACATAGCTCTTGGCTTCTTGACTATGTAGCAAGCTTTATGGAGCTTCTGCTGCTATGACATCCCCACAATGAAATACTTGTGAGCTAAAATAAACCTCTTGTCTCTTAAGTTGCTTTTGCCAAGAGTATTTGGAAACCAAGATGAACAGCCTAGTAGAGTTATCCATAAGTTATGCAGGATTTAGATTTAGTTCATAAGCTGTCTGCTTCCCTGTCGCCGTTTTATACAGGGTTTCAGGTATCTTAGGATGGCTGCAAACTTACTATGTATCTGAAAACAATCTTCAACTACTAGCTCACCTGCCTCCACCTCCAGAGTACTGGGATTACAAGCCCTTTAGCAATGTACCAGGTTCATGTAATGCTAGAGAGCAAACCCAGGGCATTGCACAGTGCTCTGGAGCTGTATCCTCAGACCCGTTGCCTACTCTTTGTTGTAGTTTGAAATAGGCTCTCACTATACCCCTTGTCTAATCTTAATTAGACCATTTTAGGTTTTAAGTTTACTTTGTTTTTTTGTTTTATTCTGTTTTGTTTCTGAGACAAGATCTCATTCTGTAGCTCAGAGTGGCCTTGAATTGGAAACTGTCGGTCTGTCTCAGCTCCCTTTATTATAGAAGTTGTCAGCATTATTTACTACCTTGCCCACCTAACTCTAATTGAATTTTAAGAATAGAATTCTTGGGGCTGGAGAGACGGTGCAGCAGAAAGAACTTGCTGTCCTTGCAGAGGACCCAGCTTCACTTCCCACCACCAACTTTGGGTGGCTACAGCTCTTCGTACCTTCTAGCTACCTGCAGGCACTGGTGTATATACATAATATAAAAAATTTTATTCATAGCACTTGGGAGGCTGAATTTGAGACCAGTTTGCTCTGCACGGTGAATTCCAGGACAGCCAGAGTTACATACCCTGTCAAAAGAAAATCAAAGAAACCAAATCTTTAGAAGGGGAATTCATTTGTAGCTGAGCATGGTGGCATGTGCCTTTAATTCCAGCACTCAGGAGGCAGAAAGAGCCAGATTTTCTGTGAGTTCAAGGTCATATTGATCTACTTAAGTTCTAAGCCAACAAGAGATACATAGTAATACCTTTTATTTGTGTGTGTGTGTGTGTGTGTGTGTGTGTGTGTGTGTGTGTGTGTGTGTGAGAGAGAGAGAGAGAGAGAGAGAGAGAGAGAGAGAGAGAGAGAGAGAGAGAGAGAGTGTTTACATTTAGGTCAGATAGATGGCTCAGCCATTAAGAGTACTTTCTACTCTTGTAGAGGACGGCCATTCCGTTTCTAACACCCACATTAGCAGTTCACAATGGCCTGTAACTATAGTCCAGGGGATGGATACAGGACCCTGTTCTGGCTTCTGCTGGCACCAAGTGTGCTTGTGGTGTGCTTAGATACATGTTGGTAAAACATTGATAGATATAAGAATAAATAACTTTTTAAAGTAGAATTCTTCTGTCTTATGGTTTGCCTTTCATGTAGGCCTGTATACAAGTGGTGATCATACGCTTCTTATCTAAGTAAAATAAATCTTTGCTTTAGCTGGTTAAGCTTCTATTCTAGTAATATTTGTTTACTGGATGATGCTGCATTTAAATTATTCATGCCCAGCTTTTCCTTTTACTTAATGTTTTCTACTTGCCATTGGGTGCTTCAGATAATTGTCTATAGATGTCCTTTATTCACTCAGAAGTTTTAAGTAAGAATGTCCAATTTCAGTTTGTGAAGATGTTTTTTCTGTATTCTTTATCATTCTATAATAACATGAATGAGTTTTGTTAGGAACAAAGCCTGGCTGCCTGGGAGACCATCAAGTATTCTTAACCAGTGAGCCATTTCTGTAGCCTGTGAATAACTTTTCAGTTCTGAGTTTTTTAAAGTATTTCTATGAAGAATGCATGTTTTAATAAAGTAGAATTGAGACAATAGTTAATGGTCATATAAGCTGAATATTAGATGTTTAAAAATGTCTATTTTTGTTTGTTTTAGTACAACACCTCAGGTATTGAGCCCCACTATTACATCTCCCCCAAATGCATTGCCTCGAAGAAGTTCCCGCCTTTTCACTAGTGACAGCTCCACAGCCAAGGTAAGGACAACTGAGTGTCTCAGTCATTTGCTGCTTTCTGTGCTGTGATGGCTGTGCATTGATGGCCTCATCTCACGTAAGGAAAGGGTTTTGTTTTTAATCTTCTGTAGAGAACTCATGTAGCTCAGGCTAGTCTGTAAATTGCCGTCCTCCTGACTAAGCTTCTGGGGATGAACCACCATGGTGAACTAAATAATTTTTTATTTGGAGAACTAGCTATAATTGTCTTCTTTGGTCCTTGGGTATATACTTCATTCTTAAAATGACCACATTATAATAAAAATGTCCTTGACTTATCAGGAAATAAGGCTGGAGAGAAAAAGCAGCAATGTATGCAAATGGATTTCTTTGCTCTAGAAGACAAATTAAAGTGTTTTTTACACAAATGCGTTTGTTTGGTAAAATTACACAGAACTCTGTATATATGCAAAAGTACTAGGAAATGTCCGTGGGGTCTTTAGTTTACATGTTATCCCTGAGGAAAGAGAGTGGAAATTCAGCCATGTTACATCTTCTTAGAATTATTTCAAAGTTAAAAGCGAAGGATGAGAATGTTTTGTTTCTTGGTCTGCTGACTGACATGAGTAATTTACCTTTGATGCATCCAGTTAGTAGTTTATACTATTGATTATGTAGTCCTTTGATATGATTAGTGTTGTATTTAAATAGTGAGTGACAGTGTGAACACTGAGAAAAGAGCTACCTTAGTGCAGACTGACCTCGGTCACTGTTAATCGTGCAACTTGTTGTATTTGAAGTAAAAGGACTGTCAGGGTTGCTGGCTCATTCCTGTGATTCCAGTATTTGGGAGTCTAAAACAGGAAGATTGCTTCAAGTTCCAGATCAGCATGAGCCAAAAAATGAGACCCTGTTTCAAAACAAAAAAGAAAATATTAAGTGCTTTTGAAGATGTTTTTATAAAATGTTGATAAGAAAAAGACTAATGAGGACTATGCATTTCTTTTATGGGTAGTCCTCGGGAAATGTTAAGGAGAAATCTAAAATAATGAGTATGACAACCCTGACATTTTATCCCTTTTTACAGGAGAATAGCAAAAAGTTAAAAATGAAGTTTCCACCTAAAATCCCAAACAGAAAAACAAAAAGTAAAACTAATAAAGGAGGAATAACTCAACCCAACATAAATGATAGTCTGGAAATTACAAAATTGGACTCTTCTATCCTTTCAGAAGGGAAAATAGCCACAATCACACCTCAGATCCAGGCGTTTAACCTACAAAAAGCAGCCGCAGGTCTGTTGCATGTGCTTTCTGTAGTTCTTGTGGTTTTACATTACTGTATTATGCATTGATTTTGATTAAGTTCATGCCTTCATTGTTTTTCTGTAAATACTGGCTTTACAAATGTTTTAATGTTTATTTTATGTTTTAAAATCTGTGTCTCTTAGTATTTCTGTGGATGTGTGTATATGCCCACAGAAGCCAAAATAGGGTATGAATCCCATGGAACTGGAATTATAGATGATTGTGAACTGCCCTGGGAATACTGGGGATTGGATGCAAAATGCTCTTAACAACTTAGCCACTTTAAAACAAGTTTTTAAATTAATTCTGTTTCATTTGAGAGAGAGGTGTGTGTGTGTTTCAGTTAAAGAACAATTCGCAGGAGTTTGTTCTTACCACATAGACCGTTCAGTGTCCCAGGGATCAGCTTCGGGTCATCAGGCTTGGTGGCAAGAGCCTTTACCCAGTAACCTATCTTGCCAGACAGATACTGCAGCTACTGAAACTTTATTTATTTAAAGAGTGGGTAGCTTTTTAGAAAATCAAAGTTGTGTTTTTCTTCTTTGTTGATTATATTCTTTTCTCCTAGAAGGTTTGATGAGTCTTCTTCGTGAGATGGGAAAAGGTTATTTAGCTTTGTGTTCGTACAACTGCAAAGAAGCTATAAATATTCTGAGCCACCTGCCTTCTCACCACTACAGCACTGGTTGGGTATTGTGCCAAATTGGACGGGCTTATTTCGAGCTTTCAGAGTACATGCAAGTGAGTGTTCAACAACATGTCTGTCGAGAATAATTTAACTTTCAGACTTAAGGCTAGATCTAGAAGTCAGTATTGACTAGTTGATTGTGCGACATTTATATGATTATTTTCTTGGTATGTATAATAATTAGGGTTAGTGTTGCTGTGTTGAAAGCACATTGGGAGGAAAGGATTTATTTCACTCACAGTTCCATGGAAAGCAGCAAGGATCTTACTCATGTAAGACAAGGACCTGGAGCAAGAGCTGATACAGAAGCCATGAAGGGTGCTGCTCACTGCCTTCTCCTCAGGCTTCTGTCCTCCCCAGCAGTCACTAATGAAGAGCAGGTTCTACAGCAGGATAGCTCTAGCCTATGACAGGTTGACAAAGAGTTGGCCACCACAATACTTTATAAAGTCATTTCGTGCATTAAGAGATAATTGAAATTTAGTGGGCTTTTGTAAAGAACAGTCATCAAGTTATGTAAAATATTTGTGTTTTCAATTGAATATGAAAATAGATATTTACCATGCAATCAACATTTATAATGTAAGTTCTTTCTACAATATATACAAAATTATACTGAGCTGAATGTTTATCATTTTATGTGTTTAATTACACACACACAAAACAGAACAACTTACTAATGCTGTGAAAATCATGTTTAGTTGCAGACACAATGTTCTTATAATAGGCTTTTTTTTTCTTTCCTTTTCTTTTGAGGAAGGCAGGATCTTTCACTCTGTACCCCTGGCTGGCCTGAAACCTGGTATATAGACCAGGCTCACCTCCCTGATGCTGAGATTAAAGGCATGTACCACCACGCCTAGCTGGTTTTGGTTTTGAGACAGGGTCTCACGTAGGCCAGTTTGTATAAAGCAGGATGATCTAGAACTCCTGACCCTCTTGCCCCTTCCCTTTTATATTTGGGATTGCAGGCATGTAATACCATCCAGAAGAGAGTGTTAAGTCCCTCGGAACTGCAGTTCCATATGGCTGTGCACCTCTGTGTGGGTGCTGGAACCAAAGGCAGGTCCTCCTTAACCCTTGAACCATCTCCTGCCTCATCTTTTTCTTTTTTATAGAAATTTCTATCAAGTTTTGTGTTGTTACCTGGAGTTAAAATACAAAAACTAGGCTAAATAAATATGAGTGGATGCTCCCATCAGTATTGGACTTCCCGTATTTGATTGTTCAGTTGTCCTTGTTACTAATTTACATAAAGCATAGTCCTTGCAGAGTTTAGGTCCTGTGAAGACAGTGGCCAGCATTGCCCTGTGTATATTAATGTAGCAGTTTGTCTCTCCTTACTCCTTTATTTCAGGCTGAAAGAATATTCTCAGAAGTTAGAAGGATTGAGAACTACAGAGTTGAAGGTATGGAGATCTACTCTACGACACTCTGGCATCTTCAGAAAGATGTTGCTCTTTCAGTTCTTTCAAAAGATTTAACAGACATGGATAAGAATTCGCCAGAGGTATGATAACAACTTGTTTAATTATAGTCATTTTTCTTTTACTTGTTTAATTGTGTTTATTTAATTATTCTTTGTTAGTTAAAAAAAAAAATCAGGAGTCAGATATGGGGTAAAAACCTGAGTGATCAGAAAAGCTGTGGAGGAGCCATCAGTGATCTCTTCCTCCATGCAAGAGCCAGGTGTAGTGTGAACTGCTGCAATCCTAGCACTCTTCCAGGAGGAGGCAGCTAGCTTGCTGTACACAACAGAGCACCACAGACCCTGTCTCCATCCAACAAGGTGAAGAGCAAGGACTAACACCCACACACTTAAAGACATACACAGTGTCTAAGATCAAAATTAAATTCAACAATGAAAAAATTAGAAACAATGAGTTCCTACTTTTGACATCTTTTTTTTTTTTTTTTTTTTTTTTAAAGTATAAAAACTTGTAACTGGTTTTTTTGTTTGTTTTGTTGCTAGGCCTGGTGTGCTGCGGGGAATTGTTTCAGTCTACAACGGGAACATGATATTGCAATTAAATTCTTCCAAAGAGCTATCCAAGTTGATCCAAATTATGCTTATGCCTATACTCTATTAGGACATGAATTTGTGTTAACTGAAGAACTAGATAAAGCATTAGCATGTTTTCGAAATGCTATAAGAGTAAATCCCAGACATTATAATGCATGGTAAGTGTGAAGACAAATGTTACTGAAAATCATTTATTAATTTGTGTATGTGTACCACAGTGGACATATGGAGATTAGAGCATAACATCCAAGAGTTGGTTTTGTCTTTCCATTGTGTGGGTCTCAGGAATGAACTCAGCTTGCCAGTCTCATCAGCAAGCACGTTGCCAGTGCTTGGTGGCTATTTTTCCTGTTTTATGTGTGTGCTTGTTTGCTTGTATGTATGTTTGTATTATGTGTATCACATGCATGCCTGATGTCTTCATTAGGGTTTCTGTTGTTGCAGTAAAGCACCACAGACCAAAAGCAAGTTGAGGAGAAAAGGCTGATTTGGTTTACATTTCCATATCACTTCATTATCGAAGGAAGTCAGGGCAGGATCCTGGAAGCAAGAGCTAATGAAGAGGCTTGGAGGGGTACTGCTTACCTGGCTTGCTCCTCATGGCTTGCTCAGCCTGCTTTCTTAGAATTAAGTGCCACCAACCCAGGGATGACATCACCCCCAATTCCCCTATCACTAGTTAAGATGTTCTGCAAGCTGGCCACAGCCCAGTCTTGTCGAGGTATTTTTCCTTTCAGATGACTGTAGTGTGTCAAGTTTACTATATATAGCTGACACACACGCAGTGTCCACAGAAGACATCAGATCCCCTAGAACTGGGGTTATAGATGGTTATGAGCTGCCATGTTGGTTCTGGGGACCAAACCCAGATCCTCTATAAGAACAGTAAGTCCTCTTCTGAGCCATCTCTCAACCGCCCTGCCCTTGTTTTGGTTTTTGAGACAGGGTTTCTCCTTGTGACCCTGCCTGTCCTGGAACTCACACTGTAGACCAGGCTGGCTTCTGATTTACAGAGATCTTCCTGCTTCTGCTTCTTGAGTGCTAGGACTAAAAGCATGCACCACCACCTGGTTTTAGTTACTTTCTGGAGTCAGATGGCACTACCATTGCACAACAAAGTCATGTTTAGTTAGTTTCTTAAGGAAGTGTCTTAACAGAAATTATTGAGTACGTTGACATTTTTTTTGTCTTGTATGTTTTTTACGAATTGCATATATATCATTCCTAAGTAGTCACATTGCTGAAAAGATGACCAAAAAGAAAAAAGCCCTTATGGGGGACATGGGGTGACAGGATTTTCTGGTATCCTGTCTTCCCTTCAGTAGACAGCCTCTGTAATATTTTAAGAACTTGGCTGTTGTTGGTTGTTTTTGCTCTTTTTGGGCAGGGGTGACTGTCATCCAGCTCACTCCTCCCCCCCCCCCCCAAAAAAATCACACACTGAGGCTTATTCTTAATTATAAATGCCCGACCTTAGCTTGGCTTGGTTTTGTTTTGGGGTTTTTTTGTTGTTGTTGGTTTTTTTTGCCAGCTTTTCCCTTATTGTTATGTATCTTAGTTTCACTCTTCCTCCAAGGCTGGCTGTGTGGCTAGTATCTCCTCTCCTTTTTCTCTTGTTTTTCCTTTAATATTCTTCTCCTTCTATTTATTCTCTCTGCCTGCCAGCCCCGCCTATTTCTCCTGCCTAGCTGTTGGCTGTTCAGCTCTTTATTAGACCAATCAGGTGTTTTAGACAGGCACAGCGACACAGCTTTGCAGAGTTAAACAAATGCAGCATAAAAAATGTAACACATCTTTGATCATTAAGCAAATGTTCCACAGCATGAACATATGTAACACATGTTAAAATAATATTCCATAACACTTAGCTATATGGGATTTGATATTTTAATTTGTTAGGGTCTTCTGTTTTACAGTAGTTACATTCTTAATAAACTTTGACATAAAAAGTTATCAGAGTAGGGAGGGGGCTAGAGAGATGGGGCTCAGCTGTTGGGGCTCAGACCTTGTATTCTACTTAAATAAAGCCCTTGTTGAGTTGCCCACAAGTTGCCTGTAACTTCAGCTCCAAGGAATCCAATGGCTGCTGTGGCACCTAAACTCATGTGTACATATCCACACAGAGGCACATAATTTAAAATGAATTTTTTAATTAATATAAAGAGGATTATTTATACTGAGAAACTTTTATTGTGAGGAATTGGTTGTGAGTTACTTGAATATCATTAGCTATATAAACAGTGACTAAATGTATTCAAATGTGCACATGTGTACATTGGTGTATATATGTGCATTCAGGCAAACACTCAAACACATAAAATATAAAATAATTGGGAGGAGGCATTTAACAGAACCAAGTGTGATAGTGTATACTCTTATCCCAGTATGCAGGAGGCAGAGGAAGACAGATCTCTGAGTTTGTTGCTGACTGGCTTACCTAACAAATTCTAGGCCAGTCAGGGCTGCATAGTGAAACCCTGTCTCAAAAGAGGGGAGAAAAATTAACAATGTACCAACAAGATGGCTCAGTGGCTCAAGGCACTTACCACACAAGACTAGCAACCTAAATTTACTTCCTTGGGACCCGTATGATGAAAGGAGTTCTAACCTTTACATGTGTCCCTTGGTACCTACACATACACACAATATTGAAGTGTTTAGTGTTACTCTGTGTCACTTCTTAAAAAAGAATTAATTAAAACTTGGCCATGATAGTACATACCTGGCTGCAACTTAGATTTTCTATATAACAAATTCCGGGCTAGCCAAAGTTACATAGCAAGACTCTGTCCCAAAATAAAGTCAAGGAAGGGAGATAAAATGTAACCTACTTGATAAAAGTACTTGCATTACATGCACAAAGCTCTTTGTTCTGTTCCCAGAACCACATATACTCAACCTAATAGCTCATGCTGTAATCCCAGTACTAGTGAGGTAGAAGTGAGGATTGAGGGCTATCCTCGGCAACATAATGAATTGGAGGCCACCATAGGATACATGAGACACCATGTCAAATATAAAAATAATATACAAATCAAACATTTACAAGTAAAAAATAGTCTGGAAGAAAGGTTTTTCTAACATACAGTCCTGTGCCCCCCCCTTTTTCCCCTTGTGTTTAAATCATCCTATTTTAGTACTGCTTAATATGTAAATTGTGCTGCTATATAAAAAATAGTCATACATATAATAAAGTATGGTTTGGAGAAAAAGAAAGGAGATTGAATTTACATGGTGACACATGCAGTTTTTCCCAGATGTTTGAGAGGTTGAAACTTAAGAAGAATGCTTGAGCCAGGAATTCTAAGCCAGCATAGGCACATACAAAGAATAATTTAGGCAGTGGTGGTACATACCCTTAGTCCCAGCACTGGAGAGACTGAGGATCTCTGTGAGTTCAAGGCCAGCCAGGGCTTTACAGAGAAACCCTGTCTTGAGGGGGCATGAAAAGAATAATTAGCAAAATGTTTTTCCATACACATAATCACTCAGCAGGAATTAACTCTTAAAATTAAGTCTAGATTAGAGTAGTGGGTTTAAGGATGTGACTTCTCCATTATTGTAGTTTTACTTGTTTGGCTACTTTATTGTAAGAATATGTCTTCTAAAATGCTTCAATTATTTTTATTATGATTAATACTTTTTGTCTTCCCGTAAGACATTGTATTTTCCATTGTGTATTAAAATTTCAAGTACCATAACTGTTCTATTAGTAGTTGTATCAAACTAGTCAGAAATTGTGTCCTTAAAATCATAACTTTTTTTTACAATTTCAGGTATGGTTTAGGAATGATTTATTACAAGCAAGAGAAGTTCAGCCTTGCAGAAATGCACTTCCAGAAAGCACTTGATATCAACCCTCAGAGTTCAGTTTTACTTTGCCACATTGGAGTAGTAAGTAACCTTGTAAACACGGTCTGTTACTTCCCTTTTAAAATAGTTTAAGTGACTTAATAATGGTTATTATGGCAATTGGACTTTTTTGTCAATGAAGTACCTTGTGGGTTTCGTGAAGAAACGCCTTGTGGGGCTGAGGGTGTGGTTCAGGTGCTATAGATTTAGACTCTAGCACTGCAAAAACCTGAACATGGCTCACATTTATAGTCTTAACACTTCCTGGAGGTAGAAAGAGATGAATTACAAGTTCAAGGTCATTCTTAGCTATGAAGCAAGTTTAAGTTTGTAGCTTGGGCTACAGTGAGACCAGTCTCCAGAAGGCAAGGCAGGGGGATCCCTGTGCTTGAATAATCTTTTCTGTTTGTTTGGTTTTTGTATACTTGTGACTCAAGTGATGTTTTGTTAAGAGTTGCTTTACTTTTTAATCGTGTGTGTGGATGTGTCGCTTGTCTGCAAATGCTCAGAGTCCAAAGGGCATCAGATCTCCTAAAGCTGGAGTTCTAGGCAGTTATGGATCACCTAACATGGGAACTGGGAAGCAAACAAACACTTCACCTAGGCAAGAGGACTCTTAACCATTAAGCCATCTCTCCAGAGACTTATTTTGTTTCTTCTGAGCGAGTTTTATGTAGCCCAGACTGTAAGGTATAATTGAGTGGCATGGATTTATGAACAAGTTCTTTGAACATAACGTAAAATTTAGAGGATCATAGTAAGCCTTTAAAAATGTCTGCATAAATCATAAATGCTTTTCTTGTGAAGGGTAAAACCAAGTTTTACTTACCTTTTAGACTTTGTGGTAATTATCTGCTGTAAAGATCAAGTCATGGGTCTGGAGAAGTGGCTCAATGGCTATGCAGAGGACCCAAGTTTGGAACCTAGCATCTGCTTCAGGCAGCCCACAACCACCTGTAATTCCAGCTCCAAAGGATCTGAGGGCCCCTGGCCCCCACAGGCACCTGCACTCATGCGTGTGTATTCATACACACACAATTCAAAATAAATCTTTTTTTAAGATATTGAATCATTATTATCATAGGCTCATAGTGGTAGATTTAGGGGTCTGAGGACCTAGGTTTTTATCCTATAGAAAATTGCTTAATATCTGGAGTTCACAGTGCTTTAAAAAAATATTATTATTACTGGGGGAATAGTCAGAGGCCATTAAAATTGCTTCCTTCTTGTAACTCAATGTGTACATGGATTCTGGGAATTGAGTTAAGACCAAGTTTTTACTGTCTAATCAGTTTTGCTGTCCTTCAGTATGCTTTCCTTAAAATGGAGCTATGGGCTTAGAAGAGAATTAGAGGTAATCCATTAACCACTTAGCGTCTTAGTTACTTTTCTGTGATAAAACATCATGACCAAAGCAACTTACCATTTAATTTGGCTTACAGTTTCAGAGGGTTAAAGTTGATGATGGTGAAGCAAAGGAACAAGAGTACACTGGAATGGTGTGGGCTTTTAAAGCCTCAGTGACACACCTCCTCCAGCAAGACCTTGCCTCTTAATCCTATCCAAACAGCCTGCCTCCTAGGGTAACCTGAGCCTCTGGGGCTATTCCCATTCAAACTCCCACTTTAGTAAGAAGTAGTCCACTGAAACCCAGTAGATGATCCAATTAGACTACAGAGTTATGTTATTTGCTTCTTACCTTTCTTCAGTAATATCAAGACTGATCTTTAATTTTTATAGGTTCAGCATGCACTCAAAAAATCAGAAAAGGCTTTGGATACCCTAAACAAAGCCATTGTGATCGATCCCAAGAACCCTCTATGCAAATTTCACAGAGCCTCAGTTTTATTTGCAAATGAAAAATACAAGGTAAGATTTCTTCTACATTGTATCTCTTGAAAGAAAAAACAAAACTGCAAGGCCAACCTGGTTAGATATCAAATTCCAGGATAGCCAGGGCTACATAGAGAGACCTTGACTAAAAAAATAAAATAAAAATTTTATAAAAGCACTATTTTCTGTTTTGAAAAGCTATTGATGGGCCTCTTAGTTTTGCATTATTGCATGAACTACTCCTAGGAAATGAGGTATAATTCTAGTACTTGGGAAGGCTAAGACAGAGGGCTAACACTAGTTCCGTTCTAGCCACAGATGGTCCAGAAAAAGATAGTTATTGAGTACCTGCCTGCTGTCTTTCTAGGGAAACAGTGGTAAATAATGCCATCACATTTCCTGCCTTGATAGATTTTCAATGTAGTATCCCTTAGAAGTATGGGAAAATAAATATAAGGAATACAGAGAGAAAAGAAGCAGAAAGTGACATGAGATTTTTTTTTCTGATCATTTATTCAGTCATAAATGATGGCAGCTATACATATTGCATATTGTTCTGTGTAGTAAGAGGTTTCTGGCCTGGACTTTTAGGCCAGTGGACCCACAGAGCTTCAGAGACACACAGATGCTTACAATAGTTTAGGCTGATTGGCCTAAGGCCCAGGCATATAACTTGCTAACTCTTTACCCTTAATCTAACCCGTGACTCTTATCCTGTTCAGCCATGCAGCTCCGTACCTTTTCTCAGAGCAGCATAGTTGTCCTCTGCTTCTTCTGGCTTCTCTCTGGCATTCTGCTCTGGTCTACCTGTTTCTAGAGTCTCCTTAGTCTGGTATCCCCACCTCACCTCCTGTCTGCCTTTGGCCAATCAGCGCTTTTTATTAAACCGATGGGTGGGACAATTATTTACAATGGAACAACATAATCCCCCTACAGTTCTGCATCTTGCTTTTTTCACTTATAATCCCCTTCTTGTTAATACTTACTAACAAACCAGGTTTTTTGGGATGCTACTGTAATCCTAGCACACACTCCAGAGCAGGAGGCAGGCAGGTCAGGGTTCAGCTATATATAAAGAGCTTTAGGCAAACCTGAACTACATAAGGCCCTGATAACACATGTATACTCATGCACACACATGCTCGCATGCATACACACTTCCTATCTCTGCAGTGATAGGGATTAAACCTTGGGTCTCCACAAGGTGGACAGGAAAGTGCTTTCCCACTGAGCTGTATTCCCAGGCAAGGCTGATTACTCTTACAAAGATGATTTGGTGAATACTTGTTAAAAGATTTTAGAGCCTGGCGCTGGTGGTTGGCACTCACTTTTAATTGCAGCACTTGGGAGGTAGAGGTAGGCAGATCTCTATGAGTTTAAGCCCAGCCTGTTTTACATAGCTAGTTTCAAGACAACAAAAGTTACACATTTACTTATTTATATGAGGATGGGGTTATGTGTACATGTGGAGATCTGGGGGCAGGTTTCTGAAGCCTTGTGTTCAAAGTACTTCAACATATTTTCAGACATAATAAGATTTTCTTTTTTAAGAAAAATGATGACAGAAGCAGGGGTCATCACCACTTGCATCTCTAAGCAGTGGTGTATATGTAGGTTTTCAATGTTGTCTAATGAATGCCTGCCATCTGTTAGTTTTCTGTCACATCATTTTTCACCTCAGTGAGAAATTAATGCATCACAAAGTATGTTGATGACATGCTTATATGATTGGGGCTCTGACTGTACTTGTTTACTCAGAGATCTGTAAAATTGTTTCTCTTAAGTTTTCTCTGGTTTTTTCAGTCTGCTTTACAAGAACTTGAAGAACTGAAACAGATTGTCCCCAAAGAATCCCTCGTCTACTTCCTAATAGGAAAGGTAAGAGTTGGAGCCTTGCTCTTCTGCTGCAACTTTGCAACAAATAGTAAATTCCTTTTCTTCTCTCTTTTAAAGATTTGAGAATTTTGTTTCTGTTTGGTTGGTTTGGTTTAGTTTGCTTTTTTGAGCCAGAGTTTCTCTGTAGCTTTGGAGCCTGCCCTGGAACTCGGGAGACCAGGCTGGAAGAGATCTGCCTGTCTGTGCCTCCTGAGTGCTAGGGTTAAAGGCATGCTCCACCACTGTCTGGCTGAAGATTTGTTGTATTGCTGGGTCGTGGGAGACAGAGGACTGAGTTGAGATCAACATGGTCTACAGAGCAAATTCCAGGATAGGCTCCAAAGCTACAGAGAAACTCTATCTAAAAGACAACAGATTTGTTTTTATTTTTGAATATGTGCCAAGTAGTCTCTTTCTTGTCCCTGTGAAAGTCAGCAGAGGGAGTTGAATCTGCTGCAACCAGAGTTATAGACAGTAGGTTTCAAGAATTGGACTTGGTCTTCTGGAAGAGCAGCAAACAATCTTAACTGTTGAGCCATCTTTCCAACCCCAACAAATATTCAGTTTTGGAGAATAAATACAGTATGCCCTGTACAACATCTACTTAGAAAATTTAACTCGATCCCTGAACTGGGGGTTCTGGAAGTAAAGGATTTAGCAATAGCATTTAAAAAGATGATCTTCTGGGCAATGGTGGCATACCCAGAGCAGTTACACAGAGGAACTCTTGTCTCAAAAAAAACCAATTAAAAATAAAAAATAAAAAGATGATATTCTAGTTGGGCATGGTAGTGCATGCCTGTAATCCCATCCATTGGATGCTAAGGCAGAAGGATTGCCTGAGCTCAAAGCCAGCCAGGACTTTCCATGGACAGACAGCTTGTCTCAGAGCACCAAACAAGGTCCACTGTAGACTTCCTTTCCTTTGTTAATGTTCAATCACTGAGATTTATTAGAAACCCTCTACCTAAAAAACAGGCAAGAAATTCTGAACATAATACCTGATTATATGAAAAAAGCACTTAAATGCTAATGTGAAGTCATCTGTGAGAGAAAAGTGTCCTTCCCACCTGAAGAAACTTGGAGTTTGAACACCAGAAGCCTAAATTATGTTTTAAGATTGCACAGTTGAGAAATGAAGTGCCACTGTCTCTTTGTAGGTTTACAAGAAATTGGGTCAGACTCACCTCGCCTTGATGAATTTCTCTTGGGCTATGGATTTAGATCCTAAAGGAGCCAATAATCAGATTAAAGAAGCAATTGACAAGCGATACCTTCCAGATGATGAGGAGCCAATAACTCAAGAAGAACAGATCAGTGAGTATTATACTTAAGCTCTGTAGTGTTCAGAAAGCTACGCTGTGCAGAACCTATTGAGGCATTGATTATGAAGGGGTAATACCAGAGTACATGTGCTATTAGGTAATTAGTACTAGATCTAGTGTTCTATATGACTTTGAACTCAGCTCTATAGTGGCAGTCCTGGGCAAATAAAAAAAATCAAAATGTATGATTAGTGTATATTTATTAATATCTATATGTATTAATAGAGAATTAGAAATTTTCTGAGATAAAACTTAGATTCCAGTAGTGCTCTTTTACAGTCCATATTTATGCTGGGGACTGTCCACAGGGTTAGTCAGTCAGGAGTTAGTAGGGCTGTTAGCTTGTTTGGATGTTGTTGCTTTGGCTGTATTTCTAACTCCTAGGGGAGGAGGCTGTACATGTTCCGTTAGTCAGGATCCTGTTTGGGGTATGAGCAAGGCCTGGGTGGGACCCCAGCACTGTATGAACCAGATGCTGTGCTGCTCATTTCTGTAATCTCAGCACAGGAAGTGAATGCGGAAGACCATTAGAGGGGGAAAGTAGCCCTTGGCTATATAATAAGTTAAGCCTGGGCTACATGCGACCTGTCTCTAAAGAACTATTACCATTACAGCTTGAATACAGAAAGTTACCTTCCAGCTATGCAGTAGCTAGAGAACTTCAAGCCAGGCCTAGTGGTGCATGCCCTTAATCCTAGCTCTGGGAAGGCAGAGGAAGGCCACTCTCTGTGAGTCAAGGCCAGCCTGATCTACATGGTAAATTCCAGGGTCTGTGGGGTCTCATCTCTGATTGTAATACATTTTCCTTATTTTCCTGAACCAGTGAGATGTATTTGTTCCCCACCTTTTGTTGTTTTTGTAGTGGGGACAGATGAATCCCAGGAGAGCAGCATGACAGATGCAGACGATACACAGCTTCATGCAGCTGAAAGTGATGAATTTTAACTTGTGGATGTGTGACCAGTGCTGACATGGCCGTGTTCCTCCGTGTCCTGAGTCTTCACTCCGAGCGGCACTGTTGTCAGAACTCACTAGACCACCAGTGGGCCGCTTTCCCTGGGCCTGACTGTATGCAGTAGTCAGCTGAGCTGCTAACAAGACTGGCTCTTCCACCGTAGGAGTGACAGTTTGGGGAGGGTGGGAACGTTTTCTTTTTCTCTTTAGTCTCCTTAGTTGGAAATCTATCATGGAAGGAAGAGTTATGTTTATCTTGAAGAAACCATTGGATATGGAATTGGTGATGAACCAGAATTTCTTGGTCATTTTTCCAAAATTCTGTTTTTTATTTGTTTCTGTTCCTGATAAACAGACTGACTGACCTTCATTTCTAGGTTCTTCAAGAATGGTGTTAGTAAGTGCCAGATGGAACAATAAAAGACATTGCCTATCACAGAGTAAGTTCATTGCCAAGGAACAGCTTACCTTAAGCTTCCAGTGTCTCCTATAAGCAAGTGTAATGGGCCTATTGGGACTCGTGCGTAGGAAGGAGTCCGACTCCCTCCACACAGTGGACACGTATTCTCGGCAAGAGTGCTTTAATGTCTAACCCATCGTCAGAGTGTTGATCATTGTTGTCTTGGTACTGCAAACTTTGAAGTTGGTCTTAAGATACTGCCTTTTTTCTTTGAGCTGTGTGGGATCGTCTTTAACATTCACAGATGATGGAGTGGTTTCCCTCGGAAAAGCCAAAACCAGGCCCTTAATAGCCACTTGTGTTTATTGTAAGAAGAATCAGTATGAGAACACTAAGAGAGACTTTTGAGATCATGATAGAGGCGCCTTAATTTAGTTGGAGCTGTACCTACCCGTGAGTCTGTGTCTTTCCTAGGAATGAGAGGAGAGTGCAGTTTGGTGTGGTTACCTTTGAGATCAATTCCATTTCCTTCAGCTCTCTGCTTCATATTTTTGTCAGTAGTGTGAGTCACCAACACTGAGAGTAACTGATTGAACTTAAAATACTGAAAATTTGTAACCTATGCTCCTTATGAAACAGACAGATTCTTTCCTGAGTCCATCACCATATGATAGGTCAGTGTGTTTGGGGAATGGCCACAGACAGTTCTAAAGATCTAATTATGCATATAAAATGGGAATTATTGGAATTTCACAGTCTTAAATTGTGTATCTCCTTTATTGTAATGTATTGAAAATTTTAGAGTAACTTTAGTTGACATTTTATTAAGTGCCAATGTCAGAATATAACAAATTATAGTTTTTTATGAGTGACAGGCCTACAGTTATTATTTTGGATAATTTGATGAAGGAAAAACTGACCCACTGGTTACTTACTTATATGTGTTAGTCAAGCTGTGAAAATAAGGTGGATTACAAAAGATGTGAAAAAATGTTTTAGCCTGTAGACTCAGTCATTTTCTGTCAGTTACTTAATCTTCTCATCCAGATGTGAACTAGATACCATTATTAATTCAAGTCAAAGTCTTGGGTTAGGTATTAGGTGCCAGAGAAGCATTTAAAATAATTTCCTGCCTAAATCTATGTATGTGTACTTGCTAAAAATAAATAAATAATAATTTATAAGAAAAAGGAAAAGGTGGGAATAGAATATCATTAAAAATTCCCAAAGGCTAGCACTTCCCTTCTAACACATACTCCATTTTATTATTCATTAGTTATATAAAGTCTAATTTTCATTTCTTTTATTATTTTAATTAGCAAATCATAAGCCAGCTATATACATATATATATTACATTATCAGATCTAGAGTTTCATAGAAAGCTTTCCCCTGAGTTCTGTTGCAGACCTAGAGAAAGCTAAGTTCAGAACTTAATTTGCTGAAGTATAATTATCTTTTTTTTAGTAGAAATTTATGTCCTGTGCCAGAAGGACTGACTTTCTGGTGCTGATTTTAAGACAAAGGATACAGGGATGGTTGTGGCCATGATTGGCTAAAGAGACACTTGGCCAGCTTCCATGGTTTCCTCACACCTGCTTTTAACATTTCCTGGACGCCTTATTGCCACGTTGTAGCCTCTTCTTTTCCTGGTTTTATTTTTTCTTTCTGTCTTTTCCTTTTTTCTTTTCTTTCTCTTTCCTATTCTTTTTTTTTTTTTTTCTTTTCACAGAATAGGGATCAAACAGCCAGAAACACACTTTAGTAAGCCAAATGTTTGTTTCAAATTTCAGGCATTGCTTTGAAGGAAGTTAAGAATGCTAAGTACTTCGTTGTCGTTTTCACACCTATACATATGTATACATATATAAATACACTCACAAAAGTATATTTAAAGCATTGGATTTCTTTTTCCCATGGAAATAGTTATTACACCAGGATTTTAGAAAGTTAGAATATTTTTTCAGAACAAATGGTACTCAAAATAATGAAAGGTGGTCTCAACTCTCTTTCTGTATTTCATTACTTAAATTTTTTTATTTTATCTAAGAACTGCAAGTAACATTTGAACCATGCTGCTGTTGTACCTTGAATAAAAACTCAGTGATAACCAGTGTTTAGTCTATTAAAACACACGTTTTCAAGAAAACAGTTTCAAAGTCTCTGATTAGCCAGAGTATGGTATAGGTCTTCACTGAGGAAAAAAAAAAAAATGATGGCCCATTTTCTTTGGGAAAATGCAAGTGTAGGTGTGATATGTGTGTTCTATTTGCATTGAAACAATGTACTTTTGTGTCTTCTTTTTGCTTTTCCTGACTTATTTCAGAAATTGTATAGTCTTTGGGGGGAAAGTCTTTTCTGTTAATATATTTACAGTTCATTAAAGGATATGGAAAGTCCAAATAAATTACTTTTCAAAGCAATTTATAATCAAGGTGTTAAAGATATATAAAAGCTGTGCCATCTCCATTTTTATACAGAGTCACAGCAGTGTAGTGACAAAAGTCAGTTTCGTGTTCTACTAGAGCCTAGGACAATGTTTCTCTAATTTTTACTTACACTCTTTAGTATTACCCTTTTTAGTATTATTTTTAGTTTCAAAATAAATACTATGACAGAATTGGTAAGTTTTAGAATATATTATTTTCAAATCGCAAACCTCTCTGTCTGCATCTTCAGCCTTGCAGGTCAACTAGTTAGCATTTCATTCTTCAGGGATGTCATTTCTGGAGGTCCCGTGGGACCCAGAGCCTTTGTGTTACTATTGAAAGTCTGAAGCTAGGCATGTGGCTCACATCTGTAATCTCAGTACTTGCAGATTGAGGCAGGAGGATTACCCTGTGCTCCAGAGTAACACTTTATCTCCAACTTTAAGGTGGAGTATAGTGGCTGGGGTATGGCTTAGTTGGTAAGTTGAAGCTAAGTTTAAAATTTGCAGCACCCTGTAAACAACTGACAGAACATCACCTGGCTGTAATTCCATCCTTGGGAGCAGATGGAAGGATCTGGACCTAGCCAGTTAGTCAGTCTAGCCCATTCAGTGAGCTCCAGATTCAGAGAAATACTATCTCAAAAAGGGAGCTAAGTAATTGAAGAAAGTATATCCTGATAGTAACTTCTGGCTTCCTCCAACATGCACACATGTGCTTATGTATACACTCCTCTCACCAACAAAATCAAGATCTGGATTAAAGATACAGCTCAGTGGTAGAGCACTTGCCTAACACTCATAAAGCCCCAAGTTCAATCTCAGTACTGCCAAAAATAAATAGGCTGGGGACATTTGCCCATATACAAAGGGGTTTGAGTTGGTTCTCTAGCAGTGAGTAAACTGGTCATGATGGCATGTACCTGTAAGATCAGCAGTCAGGAGACAGTGACATGAAGATGAGAAAATTAAGATCTGGAAAAATTAAGTTTTACACTAGTTTGCAAACCTTTTATTCAGGCTATCTTGGAGAAAGCAAAAACAGGTCTTTTTCAGACTTGGAGGCAGAACAGCAATACAGGAAGTGTAGACTGAGCAGATTAAAGGGATTGACTTCCTTGTCATCTGAACAATGAGGAGCAGGAAAAAGAGAGTACTCTCTTGTTTAGAAAAAACATTTACTTTTTTGGATACTGGTCTCAACATGTTCTCCTAACAGCCTAGAACTACCTTCTGGGTACAAGCTGAGTTTACAGATGTGTGCCTCCTTACAGGCTGAGTTAAAGTTAACCTGGTTAGAGGGAGGAGCTTGTGTGTATGTGTGCACACTCCAACATTCACAAGTGTGCATGAATGAGTGGGTACCCACATGCCCACAGCATACAGTACATTTGTGGAATTCATTCTTCACCTTCAACCTTTAGACTGGATATCTTTTTTTGTTTGTTGTTTTATAAAGATTTATCTTATTTGTGTGCCTTTTATTCCAGCACTCAGAAGACCAACAATCTCTTCAAGGCCAGCCTATTTTATTTGTGTACGTGTGTGTGCCTGGGTGAACTTGGGTACCCTCTGAAGCTAGAGGGTGTTGGGTACCCTGGAACTGGAGTTTCAGACAGTTGTGAGCTGCTAGTATGGGTTCTGGGAGACAAATCCAGGTCCTCTGGAAGAACAGTAAGTTAAGTGCTGTTAGTGGCTGAGCCAACCCTTTAGGCCACAGATTTCTTTAAAGTTCTTTGCACTTCACGTACCTGCCTGGTGCAGGTGCTGAGAAGAAGCCATCTGTCTGCAGAAGTGCTGGGATTACAGACACACACTATGTATTTGGCCTTCAGGTAGATACTAGGGATTCAAACTTGGGTCCTCATGCTTGCCCAGAGTGTGTGTGTGTCTATGTGTGCATGCACATGCACATGCATTTCTGATTGTACTAGGGATTGAATCCAGGGCTTCGTGTACGTTAACCAAGTATTCTTCTACCAGTGAGCTTTTTTTTTCTTTTCTTTAAGGTTTTCTTTTTTGGTTTGTTGGTTAATTTGGAATGTTTTCAGGGGGAGGTTGTTTTGTTTTTGAATAGTCTTTACTTTGTAGCCCTCACTGGCTGTCTTAGGACTCACTATGTAGACCAGGCTAGCCTTGAATGTATAGAGCTCTGCCTGTGGCTGCTTACCAAGTTAGAACCCTGGTTTTGTTTTTGTTTCTTTGTTTTTTTTTTTTTAATGTATTTAATTTTATTTCAATGAATTGGTGTTTTGCCTACATATATATTTGTGTGAGGTGATAAATTCCCTGGAACTGGACAATTGTGAGCTGCCATGTAGATGCTGGGAATTGAACCCTGGTCCTCTGTAAGAGCAGCCAGTGCTCTTAACCATTGAGCTATCTCTCCAGCCCCAGAACTCTTTCTAAATTTCATTTTAAATTGCCCCGGCTGACCTTGGACTCTGTAACCCATGGGCCTTGAATTTATGAGTCTCCTTCGACATTTTCCCAAGTAGCTTGAATTACAGGCCTGCATAACTGGTTTTAATTTTGGTTTTCCTGCTTGGGTTTTTTGAGACAGTATCTGCTATGTAGCCTATGCTGGCTGGCCTCAAATTCACTGTCCCTTCAGCCTCACAAATGCTGGGATTATAGACATACACTGCCTAGTCTAGAGCCATTTTTTTTTTTTTTTTTTTTCAGGGAAGGGGGGCGGTCACAGCCTGTGTGTGTGGAGGCCAGAGGACAACTTACTAGAATCCATTCTCTCCTTTCACCATGTTCTTCCCATGGGTAGAATTCAGATCGTCAGACTTGGCAGCAAGCACCCTTTCTCATTGTTGGGCCATCTCCGTGGCCTGGAACCCCATATGTTCTGAAGGCACTAAATTAGTATGTAAGAATATAGGTCAGTATATTCACTAGCTGAGAGATCTTGAACAATTAACTGTAATGAATTATCCTTTTTCTCATTGGTACAAAGCAACTGACAGGACTGTGAGGACCTTAGATGCTGCATCTCAAGTAGTGCTTGGTAAAACTAAGGCCATTGCAGATCTTCTGTGGTGTTAAGTGGTGATGAAGCAGAAAACTGATGAGACATCCCCAAACACTGTTCCCGTAAGTTGTGTACAGAAGAGTAACTCTTGGTCTGGAACCGCTGTCAACTGCTACCAATTTTCTTCTTTTGTTTACATGTCTGTAAAAAGTCATGTATGTTTACATGCCATCTGTGGCTGCTTTCCTCAGTGGGGAAGTTGAGTCATTGCCTGAACCTATATGCCTGCAAAGTTTTAACAGTTATTGAGGGTTGTGGGTTTCGGTATCCATTGTCAGGTTTGTTTTTCTTTCATTGTGACTTTAAAACTGTTTTATTATTGTATGTGTAAGGGTATTTCGCCTGCATATATGTATGTCTGTGTACCAGGTATATGCTTGGTTCCTCCAGAGTTTAGAAAAGGACACACAATCCCCCCAGGAACTGGAATTACAAACAGTTGTGAGCTGCCACATGAGTGCTCTACAAGAGTATCCAGTACCCCAACCTCTGTGATTTCCAGCCCCTCTTGTTTGCTGGGGATGGGGGTTTCTTTTTGTTGTTGTCTTAAGGTCTAATAGAGCCCGGGTTGCCTTGAACTCCTCCGCTTTCACCTCCCAGATGCTGGACAATAGATGTGCACCTCCATCTCTGATTATTTATGATGATCTCTTTATAGAGAAAGTTTTGTGACCCCCTTATCTGGAACTTACAGCGAGATTGGCATAACGTCTTGAAGACACCCGAAGAACATTTATACAGTGCTAGTCTTTTGTGGTTTGTTTTTGTTTTTTTCAGTACTGACTCAGTTGAGCAGGGAGACAGTAGTTCGTGTATCTGCGAGTGCAGTATGCAGAGGCCACAGGATCTCCTGGAGCTGGAACTTGGGCAGTTGGGAGCCACTGACATGAATACTAGAAGTAGACTCGGTCTGCGGGAGCATCAAGAATTCTTACCAGTTAACTAGATGTCCTGTGAATCTGCATTTCCTCTGATAACCCCATTCCTAATGTTAATTACACTTCAGCTGTCTTTCATAATCACTGGCCATATTTTTACTCTTGAGAATTTTTAAGTTTCCATCATGATTCAGTCCTGGAATGCGTCTGTATTAATTTTTTTTAAAAAGAGAGAAGGAAAAACATACTGGGTGCCAGCAATACTGTTCAGCAGGTTTAAGAACCTACCACTATGCCTGTAAACCGAAGAGAATCAGTATGTGCAAGGTATCCTGACTGCCATGTATTGACACACACATACACAGAGAGAGAAATAATAAACAGACATTCTTTTTAAGTTTTCATAGATATTCTTATTTTGTGTATATTGGTGTTTTACCTGCAGGTATGAGATCATCAAATCCCCTGGAATAGGAATTACAGTTGTGAGCTGCTGTGTGTGTGTGTGTAAGAGAGAGAGACACACACATTGGGAATTAAACGCAGGTCCTCTGGAAGAGCACTCAATTCCTGGAACAGGAGTTATAGTTGTGAGCTGGTGTGTGTATGTGTCATACACGTTGGGAATCAAACCCAGGTCCTCTGCTGAGCCATCTCTCCAGCCCCCTCTCTAAAATTTTAATTATTTTTATTTTATGTGTGTGGGTATGCATGTATGTATGTATGTATGTATGTATGTGTCCTACCTTTGAAGCAAGAAGAGGGTATCACATCTGCATCTGGAAACAGATGTGAGCTGCCATGTCAGTGTTGAGACTTGAACCTGGGTCCTTCAGAAGAGCATCCAGTGCTTTTAACCATTAAGCTATCTCTACAGCCAATTAATTACATTCTTTAAAAAGAAAGAGGGAGCTGAAGAGATGGCTCAGAGGTTAAGAGCATTGTCTATTCCTTTATAGAGGACCCTGGTTCAATTCCCAGTACCCACATGGCAGCTCACAACTGTGTAGCTCCACTCTCTGGGTATGACACCCTCACATAGACATGCACAGAAGGGGCAACACACACAAAACTACATATTAACTTAAGCTTTGACTTAACAACAGTCACTGAGACTTAAATCACCTGTCAATCATGGAAAAATTTCCAGCCGGATAATGATGTGAGGGGCAAGGGAACAGAGGTGTCCCATGGAACACAGGAATGGAGCAGAGAAATTGAAGAAAGAGTCTCCAGGAAGAAAAAGTAATCTCAAAGGCAGAAGCCAGAGCATGAATTGGATTTCATTGCCTTTCAGCCTTGGCTCCAGGGAAAGGGTCTAAAGATAATAAGAGATTAGAAATGATGACTTCACAAAAGCAGTGTGTTGGAAGCAGAAGCAATTCCTAAAAAGGAAGACTCCCAAAAGAAAGCAGGCATATCACCTTTCTCCCGCCCCACTCAAAATTCTTTAATTGGTTAGGAGGGCAAAAATCAGGGTTTTCTAACAAATTATATGAATCTATATAGAAAAGGGGACTTAACTGATTTACAGCTTTCGTCCAATGTAAGTCAGTGGCTGCCTATGAACGAAAAGTTCAAGAATTCAATAGATACAGTCCATGAGGCTGGATGTCTCAGCTGGTCTTTGGTATATGCTAGAATCCCAAAGAAATAGGCTGTAATGCCAGTGAAGGAATGGACTAGCTAGGGAGAGCAAGTAAGCAAAAAAGGTTCCTACTTCCACCTCAAAGATCAGGATTAGTAGTAGTAGTACTTAAAAAGTAAAATACCTCACAGATAGGTATCTTCATTTGGGGGTTTTAGTTAATTACAGATGTAGTCAAGTTGACAACCAAGGATAGTCATCACAGGCAAGGCTGTTGGGTGGGGTGACCATGAGTTGACTCAGCCTGTTAAAACTGCTGCTGACTCCCCCCCCCCATATTGTCCACATGCATGCCCATACACACAGACATGTACACACATAAATGAATGTTAAAAAGATCTGCTAGATGGGGTAGTTGTCAGAGATAATTTGGAATACAGCCTTCATTTACATAGAACCACCAGCGAGAACTGGTTGTAGAACATTGCTGAGACCCTTGCACTTGGAGGCAGAAGGATCAAGAGTTCAAGGTCATCTTCACTGGCAGTTTCAAGTCATTAGAGGCTATACAAGACTGTCTCCAAAAAAAAAAAAAAAATGACAGCTGAGCTGGGGAATGAATGGCTCAGTAAATGCCTGGCAAACATGAAGACCTGGGTTTAATTTCTAGAACTGATATTTTGAAAAGCCAAACTGGATGTGGTGGTGTACACCTTTAATTCCAGAACTCTAGGTAGTAGGTATATGAGTTTGAGACCAGCCTGAACTCTATTAGAGAGATCTTTTCTCAGAACAGAGCCAGGCACTGTGGTACACATCAATCTTATCACTGGGGAGCTTACTAGACAAATATCAGGCCAGTGAGAAACTCTGATTCAACATAAAAGAAAACCAGGGCTAGGGAGATGGCTCAGCAGTTAAGAACATTGGTTGCTCTTCCAGAGGACCCAGGTTCAATTCCCAGCATCCACATGGCAGCTCACACTGTCTGTAACTTCAGTTCTAGGGATCTAATGTTCTCTGTAGACCAGGCTGGCCTTGAACTCACAGATATTCACCTGCCCCTGACTCCCAAGTGGTGGAATTAAAGATGTGTACTACCCCCGCCCCAAAATGCCTATTTTTTTAAAATTTTAAGATGTATTTATTTCATGAATAAGTGTTCTTGCATGTATAGATGTGCATCTCACATAATGCTTGATACCCATGGAGCTCAGAAGAGAATTTTGAATTCCCTAGAATGGGAGCTATGAATGTGAGTGCTGGGGACTAAATCCAGGTCTTCTACAAGAGTGGTAAACACTTGTAACTGTTGCGCTGTCTCTCAAACCCCAGAATACATCTTGAGAATATACAGACATACATATGGCCAGGCGAAGGTGGCACATGCCTATAATCACAGCACTTGAGAAGCAGAGGCATGTGAATCTCTTTGAGTTCAGGGTCAGTCTAGACTACAAACTGAGTTTCAGGACATCCAGGGCAACAGACAGACCCTGTCTCAGAAAAACAAAACTAAAAACAAAACAAAGCAAAAAGACCCCAAAACAACAAAACCATAAATACTTAAGTGTATTTTTCTGGATAATTTTTATCCTTGCAGATAAACTCTCTCTCTCTCTCTTTCTCTCTCTCTCTCTCTCTCTCTCTCTCTCTCTCTCTCTCTCTCTCTCTCTCTCTCTCCTCCCTCCCTCCCTCCCTCCCTCCCTCCCTCCCTCCCTCCCTCCCTCCCTCCCTCCCTCCCTCTCTCTCTCTCTCTCTCTCTCTCTCTCTCTCTCTCTCTCTCTCTCTCTCTCTCTCTGTGTGTGTGTGTGCATTCAGATACTCATGTGCCATGGTCAGAAGACAAATTGAGGGAACTGGTTCTCTGTGGCCATGTGTTCTAGTTATTAAATCCAGGTCATCATATTTGGTGGCAATGGCCTTAGTACTCAGCCATTCTAACACACTGAGCTGTCAGTTTCTAGAAAACCCTCGGCTTTTGGGATTTGCAATGCTGGTTTTCCCCCTGTGTTCTGCTCTCCTCTAGGTCGATCTCACCTTGATGTACTGCTTTTGCCCATTTCAGTCTGTCTTCCCCACTACCTCACACACTGAAAGACAGACTGAGGATCTCTACAACCACCATGGCCAGCAGAACAATGATCCAAGGGAGGTAAGAAGGCTGTTTGGTCCAACATGACTAAGAAGCTGGTATTGGCTTAAACTTCTGGAGTCTGACCCAGTGGTTTATTTTATGCATCTAGCTCAGAGAGGCCAAGGAGCAACCAGGTGACATTTCTGCTTAGCTGACATCCCACCCATCCCTTAGCCTCTCTCCAGCCATCCCAAACCAAAAAAGCCTACCAAACTCAAAGCCTCTCCTGTGTGGTTCTCTATTCATTTTCCTAACTTTTGCTTACGTTGTTACTTTCTCTCAACTAGTTGATAGCTTTGCCTCTTGACCCAAGGTTGACTTTTTTTTTAACAAAATATTGGGTTCACAGTTACTAAATATCCCCACAACATCACCACCCTTTTCTCTAAATAAAAAAAAAGAAGGGTTTAACACAGTAAAATTACATACAAGAACAATTATCAGGTAAGAATTATATTTACAATGTCGAATCCATTTGTACTAAGCAACTTTGGAGAAAGTATTCTACTTTCTGTCCTATCTTGATGAGCCCAAAATTTTGTACCTAAATCTCTTTCTATTATAACTTGTATTAATGACTTAAAAATATTTTTTAGACTTTAAAAATGACTTAAGCTTTTATGTTTCTCAACAATTATAAACTTTACATCTGTTTTGCGAGTTTTGCGAGTTTCTCTTTTGAATTTTATAACAAGGGAAACTGTGAAACTATGATTATCTGATCTCCCATCAGAGACTAGAGAAGGATAAAATATCACTTGAGTAAACAGCATGTGCAGAACAAACAACTTCCAAAACTATAGAAATGACAAGGCATCTGGTTGCCGGGACAGTCAGTCACCCAAGTTTACTTAGGCTGCAAAGGTGGGGCCTCCATCTTCAGCTTACAGGCCTAGAATATCTGACAGACTTTTCTGTGAAGCACTAATTTTGAAGGACTATCCAACCTTGACTTTGAAAAATTCAGTAGTCCACTTCCTTTGTGTTCTGCCTGTCGGATTTGGACAACATCCTGTCTGCAGTTAAGGTAAGGGCAGTTTTTTTGCCCAGTGGCTAACTTTGTCACAATGAAAGCAAACTCCATATTGAAGTTCTTTGATGCCCATTATTTTCTATAAAGTTAATTGGTGCTGCCAGAATCAGATATGTCTCACTGTGGTGAAAAGTCTTATTTTATTAAAATATTATAAATACAGTATTCTGTAAGTCTCTGAAGTTTGCAGATCACCTTCAGATCACCTTCCTATCTAAAATATCTCTTTAACCCTGAAAGCATAACCTAACATGACTGCAAGATTGATTGTGATAGGTAACTAATTACTAACCTGTATTTCTTAATTATCCTAAACAGTTTGTAATAGTATCTTTCAAGGGCTAGAACTTTTTTAACTTTAAGTGAGTAGCAAAGGTAGAATACATCTTTAAAAAGAGTAGAAACATATATACTCATGTTGTAACAAAAATAACCCTAAATTTGTATCAATATACAAAAAACCATACCAATGTAAAATATGTGAGACTAGCAGTTACTTTTTAGTTTAAAAGTAGATTTAATAATCCACCCTTTTATCCTATCATCCCTATATACCTCCTTTTTTCTTTTTTATCCTTTATACCCCTTTTCTCCCAACTCTAGATAGAAGAAAAAGAAAGACTGGAGGTAGAAAGGAAGGAAGGAAAGGGACAGAAGGAAAAAAGGAAGAAAGAAATCCTCCTAACCTACCTTCTTTTGTTTAGTTTCCCCTTACCATGACCAATAACAACTTACAAAAACTAGCCCTAAACTGTGGTCAGAAGTTTCTGTGTCCCACCTGGCCAGTCCCAAAGCCGTTTAGTCCAAATGATCACACAAAGTCTTATATTAATTATAAACTGTTTGGCTATGGCTCAGGCTTATTACTTGCTAACTCTGAACTAACCCAGGATTCTTATTCAGTTTTAGCCACGTGGCTTGGTACCTTTTCTCAGAGCAGCATTCTCTCCTTTCTCTGAATCAGCTGCTGTCTCTGCTCTCTTCCTCTTCTTAGAGTTCTCCTGGTCTGGTTGTCCTGACTCGACTTCCTGCCTGCCTTCTGGCCAAACAGCATTTTAAACAAATATGAGTGAAAATATTTACAGCGTTGAACCTTATTCTCCCTTTTTTTCTTTTTCAAATAAGAATCCCAAGTCTAATCTCCTTTTTATAACTTTTTTTCCGGACCATTATCCATAACAGCTAGTAACCAATTCACTAACAGACATTCATAATCCATTCTGGGGGGAAATGTGAGTGTAGTTCTCTAGACTACTTCCTGCTGATTAGGGGCACTGGTAACCTTTGAAGGACCCTGAGGGCTGGATCATCTTAGTCAGCAGCTTTTAGGCTGATACGGATGTTGGATCATCTGCGCCATCTCTTCCCATCAGAGATCAAACCATATTAGCCTTGAAGCAATCCACAGGTTCTCATCTTCTGTGGAAACAAAAGCAGAACCTCTTTCCAAAGCAACATATTCTTAGACCCAAATTTCAAAGTCAAGATACTTTTAAAATATGTATGTTGGTTTAACTGAACAGCCTTTACAATCAAATATCTTTCTGCAGTTAGCTCATTAACAATTTAAAAAAATTAAAAGAAAACACAATAAAATATATAATCTAGACTGTATATTTTCCCTCTTTACATGTCTACTTTTTATATCATTTTTACTGTCTCTTTAAAGACTATATTTAAAAATGATTTATTTCTATATATAGTTGTCTATACACCCGCTTTCTCTCTCTCTTGTAGCTCAAGCCCACAGACCACGAATGCTGCACTGAAAAAGGGTAGAAGGCCACAAGGCTAAACATGGATGAGAATCATGGGTTAGTTTAAGAGTTAGCAAGTACTAAGCCTGAGCCATAGGCCCAACAGTTTATAATTAATATAATCCTTTGTGTGATTAGTTGGGACTAAACGGCTGCATGACCAGCTGTTTGGGACACAGAAACTTCACACTACAAATGGAGTGCCAATGTGGTGCATGCACAAGTTGTTCTGAGCAGTTTGTAGTCTGAAGCTAATCTTTAGGTGGTGTTTGTCAGCACAGTGGCATTACTACAATCCAGACGGATTTGTTGTTGTTTCAAGGCTCCAACATCATCTTGTAGACCTAAGAAGTCACTGTTAAGAATAGCCATGATTCATTGCAGGAAACTTAAATATTTTAAATCCATATTCAGCAGATCTTTGAAAGGTTAGGAAAATCTCACTTTATTAAGTACATCCAGGGTACACAAACTTAGTTCCTAGGTAACTGCTTCAGACTCAAACCCAAAAATACATACAAGAAGCGAGATAAAGCTTATTTGTAGAATTAGTATTCTGTATGACAACTACTATCATGTCAGAAGGTTTATATGGATATAGTACTCTTAGAGATTTTGAAATAATATTTATATCTTAAAATTTTTAAAGAGTCAAAATAAAGCCAAAAGATTATAAGATTAGTGGCAAGAGAATAGTCCCTTAATTTTGATTTTTCTTCTATTCCATACTAGATTGCTCTTCTGGTATGAGACAGAGATTTTGGATTTTCCTTTAACAAGCATACATGGGTTTAGAGAAGAAGAGAGCCATGCTCCAGCTACTCCAAAGCCAGCTTTAATTTGTAATTAAATTGAGGCCACAAAAAGACCATTTGCAACTTATGTTACAGTATGGTTTCTTGGTTCCAGGGCAGCCAGAGGTCTGGACCCACAGACCTGCAGCCCCAGACCTCTCAGCCGCCCGCAACTGCTCAGGCCCCCAGCAATGATTAAGACACTTATATTAAATTCATGCTGTTTGGCCTGTGGCTCAGGCACATTGCTAGCTTGCTCTTACATCTTAAATCAACCCATTTCTATTAATCTTTCCTGCCACGTGGCCCGTGGCTCACCTGTGTTTCTTACATGTTGCTTCTTTGGGCTTCTGGCTTCATCTGTCTCTGACTCCGCCCTGCTTCTCCTACCTATGCGCTGATTTCTCCTCCTACTTTTTCTATGGTGCCTGTCGTGGTCCAAAACAGCTCCTTTATTTAAAGATTGATATTGACAGCATACAGAAAGGCACTCCCAGAAGATTTGTGAGATTCTACTCTGTTGGAGGTATGCTATACCATTAGGCCAATTTACTTTTTCTGTTAGTGGTTTGTCATTCTCCTTCAGATGCCTCACTTGTCCAGTAGTCTATGGTTTCCTTAGTTAGATTTTTTGTTTGTTTGTTTTTTTCCTCCTGGAAAGGCAAAAACAAGGGCTGGAGCGATGACTCAGAGGTTAAGAGCACTGGCTGCTCTTCCAGAGGTCCTGAGTTCAATTCCCAGCATCCACATGGGTGGCTCATAACCATCTGTAATGAGATCTGACGCCCTCTTCTGGTCTGCAGAGATACATGCACACAGAACCCTGTATACATAATAAATAAATAATTTAAAAAAAGAAAGAAAGAAAAACCCTGCCCCAACCCTAATTTAGGAGTTGCTTTTGGGGGGCAGGTCACATCTTTGTTAAGGCAAAATTTCATTAGGAAACAGGAATGTATCATTTAATTACTTTTTTTGGAATTTTGAAGTAAATATATCTTAGTATATATGGAAAAATATGCCTATATTCCCCTTTCTCTTTTTATATATACATTCAAGATTAAAGCCTATTTATTTTTAGATCACAAGGAAAATTTATTTCAAATTTTAGCCTGTCTTTATGGAAATCTTGTAGAGGGTTTCTATAATAATTTGTAAATATGGTATGTGATTGTTCTAGTGTGCAAACTGTATCTGAGTTTTGTCTCTGGGTGGAGGGATTAAAGGAGTAGGCCACCACCACCTTGTTCACTGTACCTCTAGAATTTAGAAAACAACTAATGTATAGAGATCTGTTTGTTTCTACTGTAATTAAAGCCATGAGCTATCACTGCCCTGATCAAATATTTTATCTCAGCTCCAAATTATTCTAACTCTTAGTTAATTAGAAAACCCTGAACTGTAGTAATTCTTGGAATTTACTTAAAACATTTAAATCTCTTGACTGGAATTTTTACACCAAAACAGCAAAACTTCCCTTTTTATTTACAAAGAAAGCTTGAAAACTGATATCCAAGATGGTATGCGCCATGTAGCAATCTACAGTCTAACATTCTAATGTGGATTAAGACATGTACTTAAAGAAAATTTCTTTCCTTTTATGCCAATAAAGTAATTATGTCTTCACTAAACTATCATTTGAAAATATTATTGTTATTTTTTATGCCTGACCAAATGAAAAGTATTTGTTAAGTCTTTGTAATTTCAGGAGGTCTCTCCTGTTGAAATAAAATCTTTATTAGTTTTGATGGTATCCACAGCTTTTCTTCTCCTGTGGAAATAAAAACAAAAGTTCTTGCCCAATGCAACATATATTCTGGCTTCCATTCTGAGTTCAGCACATCTTTAAAATATACAATATACAGGTTGTTGATTTAATTTACTAGTTTTTTTCTACTTTACAAATGTCTCTCCACAGATGCTGTTCCTTTAAAATTGATAAGACACTGTGTAATCTACTCTTTTGTTGTTGTGGTTTTTCAAGACAGGGTTTCTCTGTCTAGAAACTGTCTAGACTGTCCTAGAACATGCTTTGAAGACCAGGCTGGCCTTGAACTCACAGAGATCTATCTGCCTCTGCCTCTTAAATTTTTGGGATTAAAGATGTGCTCCACAATGCCAGGCTTGTGTAACCTACCTCTGTGGGTCCTTATTACCCCTTTCTGTTTATTAAGCATTGCTGTGAGATTATTTTCTGATACATTATAAATATTTGTTCCTCCTATTGGTTTAATGAATTACCGATTGGCCATAAGGCAGACAGGAAGTGTAGGTGGGGCTACCAGACTAAGAAAACTCTGGGAAGAGGAAGAGTCAGACAGATGCACCAGCAGATGCAGAGGAAACAAGACCAGATTAAATGTTTCAGTAACTGCTTGTCCTGTAGGATTGTGTGGTATACCTGTGTGGTATATTCTTTATGTTATAATATCCAAAAACTGTTTCATTTTACTAGAGACATATGCTAGAACACTGACAGTCTTGTACAGGTATTCCCATTTAAGCTAAAACTTCTAATAAATGTGTAATTATAGAATCAGCCTTTTTGGACCTTAAAGCAGTTGTCCATTGTATACTGAATGTATTTCAATGGTATGGTACACATTCTTTAATTTCCCAAACTCAGCTCTGCAAAATGAAACACACCCATTTGCAAAATTTTAGTTCTTTGAATATCTTTTGGGTTACTTCCTGCAAGTAATGAAGTTTGATTATACAAAGAACAAGCAGGACATTTTCTTATATTTTCGTTAGCTTGTTGTCAAGAGATGTAAGATTTTTTTCTTCAAACCTTAGCTATTAATATGGTGTTTCCTATAAAATTCTGAAGCTTGTAGAATATTTTCTATTAATAACATATTGATTTTATCATTACCTTATGCTAGAAGGCCTGGTAGACTCATATGGGAGCTTGTACATGTTATATACAAAAGATGATTTATATTTATAATTATTTCTTATAATTGAATATATAACAAAGTTAACTCTGAATCATTTGGAATAAGTTGAGCAGTTTCAATATGTAAAGCAGCTCTTTCTGCTTATTGAGAGTCAGTACTATATTAACAGATTAAGAAAAATATAATAATATATAAGAATGGCATACAACCCTGATTTTTTTTAACAGAATTATAGGGCCCTTGACCCATTTTACTTATTTTAACTGACTTATAACCTGCTTTTTTCTGGTTTATTTGCCTCAGTATTATGTAGGGGCTCCAGAAATTAGTATTCCCTTTAGTATATGAGGGAGAATACAATTAGTTATTTTTATAAACTGAAGTCTCTTACTTTGGGATATTTGTTGCTAATGTTTCCAAAAATATTTCAAGTTTTCTTTGCCAATGTTCTATTTTTGCCCATAATGAGTCAATTTCAGTGTTAGTAAAATATACTATAATTTCTGCTGGGTCTATTCCTGCTAATTGACAGAGCCTCATTTTTTTTTCTTTCAGAATCAATTCAGAAACATTAGTTCTTTAGTTAATTACTCTGTCCTAAAAATTTTCATTCTAAGATATTCTCTCTGCATTAGAATTCCTGTGGGAGAATAAGTAGTAGGTAAAATAAATAGAATACAATCAAGCTTTGGACCCAAATAATCACTTGTGCATCCTTTAATTTCTTTTCTACCAGAGCCAATTCTTTCCTAGCTTCAGCTGATAATTTTCTTGGACTAGTTAAATTTTTATCAACTCATAGAGTTTGAAATAAATTACTTAGGTCTTGAGTAGTTAATCCAATTGTGAAACATAGCCAGTTAATATCTCAAAGCAATTTTTGAAAATCATTAAGAGTTAACTATTGATCTCTTCTGATTTGTACTTTTTATCGTTAAATTTTCTAAACCATCTAATTCTTGGTAATTAACAGAACCTCTTCTTTGTAGTATTTGCAGGAGCAATTTGTAATCCCCAACAAGGCAAAATTTTCTTACTTTATAAAACATCTTTTTTAACGTATCTGGATCTGAATCAGATACTGAGATATCCATATAATGGTAAAGTATAGATTGAGAAAACTTTATGAATTATTTCTAATGGCTGTTATGCAAAATATTGACACAAAGTGAGGCTGTTTAACATTACTTGTGGCAAGACTTTCCCAATGGTACCTTCTAAGAGGTTGAGAATTATAAGTAGTCACTGTGAAAGCAAATTATTCTCTATCCTGTTCTGTAAAGGTATAGTATTTTAAAAAAAGTCTTTTAAATAAATCACTCTAATAGAGCATCCCTTAGATCATAAAGAAGGCAAGGGAAGATGGGCAGTGGTGGTGCATGCCTTTAACCCCAACATTCAGAGGGAAAAGGCATGTGGATCTCTGAATTTGAGGCCAGCCTGATCTACAGAATGAGTTCCAGGTTAACCAACATTGTTACACAGAGAAACCCTATCTCAGAAAAAAAAAAAAAAAGGCAACTCCAGGTTGTATAGAGCCCATTGACTGAATCACCTTGTTTATAGCTCTCAGATCTGTTACCATTCTTCATTTCCATATTTCTTTTTAATGACAGATATAAGAGAATTTTAAGGATTGGTCAATCCTTCAATATGTTGAGCATTTAGCTGTTCCTTTAGCAGATATTATAATGCCTGTAATTTTCTGATGTCAACGGCCATTGTTTTACCCATATAGGTTTTTTTATTAACCATTTTAAAGGTATAGCTGTTGATATCTTTGAAAGATCAACAGCTGTTGTGACCTGCTTATGTACAACCTGAATGGTCAGTGACTATTTTTGATAACTTTTAATAATCTTCTCAGAAGCATTCTTTATCTTATGGTTTGTTTTTGAAATTGGAATAATGCTAATCTATATTTTCTATTGCTGCAACAAATCACTCTCCCATAAATTTATTGCTGTGATAAGCACATATAGTTTTAATTTTCCTATCTGTCCTTCTGGTCCTATACATTCACCCCATCTTATACTTTGTTTTATCTGAGATAAAGTTCCAATCCCTAGATGTTGACTATTTACCTCCTGATACATCTGTTCCTGTGCTTGATAATCCTTCAATTTCAATGTCATTTATTTGTATTTTTAGTTTTGGTTTGTGATTATTTATAACAGTTTACAAAAATACTTGTTTTCTGGTCTCTCCTGAATTTTTTGTTTTCTACTGAAGCCATTCTGTCCTTGATCACATCCAGAACAGAGTGGTTTTTAACAATGGGCATTAGTCTTTTAATTGCTCTGTGGATTAGTTTCTCTGATGCCAACAAGGAATTATTGGACCAAGTTTAATATTTGGGCTTTTGGGAGGCTCCCAAAGGTGTTTGCAAATGGTAAAGGATTTCCTTGCTTGTCACTTGTTGATCTGCATCTGTTAGTCCACTGCCAGCCTTTGTTACACCTGCATGCTTCAGAAGGGTGGGACCCTCTGTTTAAATTATCTCTAGAAAAAATATTGTTTCTAGAAATAGCTTGCCTACAATCCCTTTCCAAATGACCTTATCACAATTAAAACCTCTGACATTTTGATTTTTCATGAAATCCATATTTTAAATTCATACATCTATTGGTGCTGATCTTGCCTTCAACAGCCTAATTACACTTTTGCATTCTGAATTATAATTTTAAAAGCCAAAGAGTTTATTAATATTTGTCTGACTTCTGAATCAGATACTAGTCTATTGGCAGTTGAAAACAATCTTTGTAAAAAGTTAGTGAAGACTTTTCTTGGATCTTATATAACTTTAATAAATAAAACAGACCTCTTTCCCCATTCTTCAAACTTGTCTCAAGCATTTCAAGCTACTAAATGGCATAGGGCTGAGGTGTGATCATCAAATTTACTGTCTTTGCAACTCGGCCTATCAGCCTTTACCCAGAATCTAATCTTGGGAAATACCAATACCTCTATACCTATTTTGTTAATTCTGTGGTCCTTGCTTCCTCTTTCTACCATGTCCACCACTGTAACTGAGAACCAGATTTTAATATTGCAAAATCTTTTCATTCTTGCAGGATAATTCTGTTTTGAGATGCCTATGAATTTAACATATTCTTCTTAAATTTAATATTTCCATGGGGTTCTACTTAAATTTGCATTGGAGGTGCTTTTATCTGCTAATCATTCTTGTATAGTAACTGGATAAGCTAAGGTTGCTTATTTACTAACCTTGGGCCTCCCCTCTTCAATTTCATCATGCAGTGGTGCAATAGGTTCTTGTCTAACTTTATCTGTATCTGAATATTTTTTCTCATTTTCATTTATAAGTCATTCTAAGGCTTCTGTCTTATCAATTCACTTTTTATATTTGACACAATTATCCAACCACTTTTTTACATTTGGCACAAAAGGTTACTATGGCTATTAGGGATGCAATATAAATTACCAAACTGATAGTACTGTCAGTACTATGTCAATCCCTTATAAGTCATTTCTCCTCTCATTTACTGATTCCACAGTCTTGTGTGATTATATGGGGCTAAATGGCTGTGGTAATGGCTGGGTGGGACAGAGAAGCTTTTGACAACAATGGGGTGAAAACGCACTAGTTCAGAGAGGCTGAGGAGCAACCGACTGACCTTGCTCCTTAACTGACATCCCAGCAAAGAAAGCTTCTGTTCCACTGTCTCAAACCAAAAGTTTCACCAAATCAAAGTCACTCCTTACTACTTCCTGTATGTTTCTCTGTTTTCTTGACTCACTCATACGCTCTATGGCTATTTACTATCAACACATTGCTGGCTCTGCATCTTGACCCAAGATAGATTTTATTTAATTACTGCGATCTTGAGGTTCACAGTATAATTAAATGTCCTGCAACATAACACAATTTGCTGAAAACTATTTTTTAAATAATAATGAACTCAATTTCATGTGTATAATAAAACACACACTAAGTTTCCTTGAGAAACAAAGTAAGTTGAATAAATGTTTGATGCAACACATTGAAACTCTTTGTAGAGTGCATGTTACACCTTCTATAAAGAATATGTTCTGGGATAGCCAGAGGAAAACCTGTCTTGAAAAAATAAAAAGATCAACAGTGTCAAGTTGAGCCCAGTGGTGGTGGCACACACCTTTATTCCCAGCACTTGGGAGGCAAAGGCAGACAGATCTCTGTGAGTTTGAGACAAGCCTAGTTAACATAGAGCGCTCCAGAATAGCCAGGGCTACACAGAGAAACCCTGTCTCAAAAAACAAAAAAGGAAGGAAGGAAAGGAAGGAAGGAAGGAAGGAAGGAAGGAAGGGAGGGAGGGAGGGAGGGAGGGAGGGAGGAAGGGAGGAAGGGAGGAAGGGAGGGAAGAGACGAAAGGGAGGGAGGGAGGGAGGGAGGGAGGGAGGGAGGTAAGAAGGAGGGAAGGAAGAAAAGAGCAGGTTTATAGATTTCCTGAAGAAAAACAAGCTAATGACCAGGAACTGGAGGAAGGTCCTGAGTGTGCACACAGATAGTACAAGTGTCACCAAGCTATCAAACATGTCCGCTCCCAGACTTCTGGGTCAATAATGCATTCCTCTCTTTAAAAGGACATCTCATGTACTTAACATCCCTAGTGAGCACAATCACCTTTGTGCACCCTACAAGGTATCCCTTTCAATTTACTGGTACACAGCAGATGCTCGATGACTGTTTTCACAATCAGCCTTGAACTGGAGATGAATAAAAGCTTAACAGCTGAGGTCAGGTAGCCTCTAATTACTAGGACTCTTGAAGTAATAGCTTCGCTATTACCTAGGAATAAATAAAATCACTATATGTGAATTTTAATCCAGCCCTACTGAATAACTCTATGTAGTTATCTATCCATCCATCCATCTATCTTGCCCTCTCTCCCTCTTTCTCTCTTGCCTTTCCTTCCCCTTACACTTCCCCTCCTCTTTCAGTGTGTAGAGATAGGGTTTCACTATGTAGCCTTGACTGTCTTGGAACTTGCTCTATAGACCAGGTTGCCCTCAAACTCAAGAGATCTGCCTGCCTCTGACTCCTGAATGCTGGGATTAAAGGTGTTTGCCTCCTTGCCAGTCTGCACAATATTCTCTCTTTTTGTTTTTAGTTTTCTGAGATAGGGTTTCTTTGCATAGCACTGGCTGTCCTGGAACTCACTCTGTAGCACTGGGGTCTCTTAATTAAATCCATGACAGCAGGAATAGAGGAAATGATAAACATATGACACTGTAAACAAAAGTAAATACAAATGAATGGGCTTATATATAATTCAGAACTGCATCTCCTCATTTTTTCTATACGTACCTGTCTCTGTGTGTGCACGTTTGCATGTGTGCGTGTGTGTATGTGTGTGCGCACCACATTGAAAGCAGGAAGGGAGAGAGAGAAGGAAAGAGGGAGGGAGGGAGGGAAGAAAGAAAGAAAAGAGCAGGTTTACAGATTTCCTGAAGAAAAACAAGCTAATGACCAGGAACTCAATTTAAATAATAATGAACTCAATTTCCTGTGTATGGTGTGTGTGTGTGTGTGTGTGTGTGTGTGTGTGTGTGTGTGTGTGCGCATAGGTTGTGTAAATGGAGACCAGAGGTTGACATTGGGTGTTTTCCTCAATTGATCTATACCTTTAATTTTTTTTAAGATAGGGTCTCTCTGGGGCTCACTAGTTCAACTAGACTGACAAGCCTACAGCCCCAGGATGATGTATTTATCTAATTATTCTTTATCAATAAAAAACTTGGGTCAGATATTAGAGTAAGAACCTGAATGATCAGAGAAGTAGTGAAGCCACCAGTGACCTTCTATCTCTTTTGTTCTTTATCCAAAAGAGCCAAGACCCTCTCTAAGCCTACCTTACTATTTCCTGTCTCTCTTGCTGTCCTCAGTCCTCCAAAACCTCTATGGTTAATTTTGGTCAGCTGGTTCCTAACTCCACTCTCTGATTCCACTCTCTGATTCCACTCTCTGATTCCACTCTCTGATTCAAAGATAACTTTATTGTCTGCATGTGATCAAAATGTCACACATTTCCCCTTTTTGTCTAAATAAAAGGGGGGAGTTAATTTAATATAGTAAAACTATATGCAGTAAGAACCACTATTAGGTAAGAATTACATTCCCACTCTCTAGTCTGTTTGGATTTAGAAACCCAGAGAAAATAGTATACTATTTATCCTGCTTTGGTAATTCCAAAGTTTTGTACTTATTTCACTTTCTATCCTAACTTGTATTACCAACTCCTATTTTCTAGACCCCCAAAATTTTCTTAGATTAAAATTTTAAGCCTTTATATCTCTCAATCTTATATACTTTGCATCTCTTTTATGAGTTTTTTTTAAAATTTGGTAACAAGGAAAACTGTAACTATAACTATCTAGTCTTCAACTCCATCATTGGTCAGAGAAGGATATATTACCTGAGTAAACAGGAAGTGCAGAGCAAGCAACATCTAATACTGTAGAAATGAATGAGACATCTGGCTGCCTAGACAGTCACCCCAAGGTTACTCTGCAATGTTGGGGCATTCATCTTTGCCCTACAGACATAGAATATATGACAGACTTTTCTGTGAGGCAGGAATTTTAAAGGACTGTTCTCTCTTGTCTTGGCAAAGTTTGGAAGTCACTTTTGTGTCCTGCTTGTATAATTTGGAAAGCATACTGTCAGCAGTTCATGCATCAATGGCTAAATGTTGCTACAAACAAAGAAAACTCCATATGGTTTTCAGTGAACATCATCTTCTCTGAAGTAGCTTGGCACCAAGGGCCATGGGAGTATAAAGCAGATAATAACCAATATTTTACAGGTTGTCTTACCAGATAAATAACTCTGTGTTAGGTCACCCCATTAAGCAAAGTCCGTGGAAGAGGCCCACTACATAATCCATGGGAAACCCCACTAGGCAAAGTCCATGGAGGAGTCATATAAAACAAAATCCATGGAGGAGTCCCACTAGGCAAAGCCTGTGGGGTGGCTGGCTGTGGATCCAGGTTGTTTTCTGTCTGTAACTTTCTCAGGTGCCACTGCTATACCTCCCTCTTAAGAACGGCTGTGGGATTCTTTCCACAGCCTATTGGTAGTATGTTTTACATCTTTGGGCACACTTATGGATACTCAAGAAAATTGATTTCTGGTGTATAGAAATAATACCAGAATATTCTTTACTGACAAAGGAAAGTAACAGTATCTTCAGTCTCAATCCTAAACTTCAGAAAAAATTCAGACTAACCTGCCCCTATAGATAATACACAGAAACTAATTCTCAGATGTTATTTATTGCTAAATCAAGGCCAGGCTGTTTTGAGACATAACCCCATGCAATAGTTGACTTTCTGTATGTACCTTGACTACTCAAGGTTCAACCTGTTACTGTTATTGTTAAATTCTGAATTTCAATGTCATTCTCTGTCTGGGAAAAAGTTATAAACAAGGCTGAGCATTTACAATGGTGGTCTTTATGACCTTACTAGCCTGAGAAAAACTGTATGATTTCACATGTTATAGGAATGTAGCATATAACTGCCCAGAGTTTGGCTAAGAAGACAGGAAGGAAGTAGTAGCAATGTGTGTGTGGGGGGGGTGGATAATGAGTATGTGTGAATGAGTGTGTAAGAGCAGCAGCAATGTAGCATGAAGCTATGCAGAGTGTGAGAGTATATTTGCTGAATGAGAGATGAAGAAGCCTGAAGAGAGGGTGAATGAATGAATGAATGAATGAGTGAATGAATGAGTGAATGAGCACAAGGAGTGAGTGAGTAATGGAGAAGCATATTGTATGATTGTGTGTGAGAGAGATAAAGCTATTGAAAGAGTTGTTGCTACATATAGAAACTATTCACAGAGCTCTAGGAGAGTGTATAAATATGTAATTGTATGTATAGAATGCAACAATGTAGAAATATGTATCAGGGTGGAGAGAGAGTCAGAGACCATTTTTAAGAAACTGAAAGAGAAAGTTACCATCAGAAAGTGGGTATGTGTCTCCTTATTTTACCTGTCAGTTAGACAGAGAATTATTTTTTTAAGATTTGTTATTTATTACGTCTACATGTATGTCTGCGGGGCAGAAGAGGGCACTGGATCTCATATGTATGGCTGTGAGCCACCGTGTGGTTGCTGGGAGTTGAACTCAAAAACTCCAGACGAAGAGCAAGAGCTCTTAACCTCTGAGCCATCTCTTTAGCCCCTCTGATGTAAAATGTTTAAGAGTAGTAGTAGCTTTTTTAGTCAAAAGTATATTCAGTATTCTACCCTGTTATCCTATCATTTCTATACCGTCCCTTTTTCTTCTCAGAACAACATCTCTGAAACTAATTTTCTTTGTTGAGCTTTTTTCCCTGAACTTTACCAATAACAACTTGCAATAAACTCCCCTAATGATGACAAAAAACCACTAACTGACCAACCCCCCCCCCCAACACACACATCTCTTGGTAATGTGGGTGTTGTGTTCTCTAGACTGCTTCCTGTTGTCTGGGCGCTATGAAATCTTTAGGAGATCCTGAGAAAATTGAGATAATGGTCAAGTACTGGGAGGGCTAGTTGTATCCTTTGTTGCCAGACTCTTAGAAAGTGTAGGACTTATCTGAAGTCCTGACTGGAGCACCGAATGGGACTGGACCATCTCAGCTAGCCACCTTGAAATTATCCTGAACAATTTATAAGTCAAAGCTGATCTTTGGGTGGTGCTTGCCAGCTTAGTGGCATTATCACAATCTAGGTGGAATTGTTATTATGGGCCCCCATCATCCTTTTGGAGACTGCAAAGGTCACTATTAGGAGTGGTCACAGTTCACTGAAGACAACTTAAATATTTTAAATGCCATATACAGCAGATCTCAGAAAGGTTAGAGGAACACAAATTTTTAAGTACACCCAGAGTACACAAATTTAATTCCTAGTTTCCTGATTCAGGCTCAAGCCCAAAATCATGTATGATAAACTAGATTAAGCCTTTTTCTAGAAATAGTACTCTATATGATCATTAATATCACAACATAAATATATATTAATCTTATAAATTTTTAGATATTTATACCTTAAGAAAAGTTGTAGAGAGTCAAAATAAAAATGACAATACGTTAGTCCCTTAATTTTTTTTTTTGTCCCATACCAGGTGGCTCTTCTCACATGAGACAGAGATTAGAGATTTTGGAGTTTTTCTTTAGCAAGCATGCTTGGGTTTAGAGAAAGAGAGCCATGCTCCAACTCCAAAGCTGGCTTTAATTTTTGATTGAACTGGGACTACAAAACAACCTTTTGCATTATATATCTGTAGAGAAGAGCAGTCACAAACATTTGGGAAGATGTATGAAATTTTGTCCTGTTGGAAATGTACTTTTTAGACCAATTTACTCTTTTTCTTGGGACTCTTTTTTTTCTGATGATTCATCCTTTTTTTCCCCCCACATGTCTCATTTACCCATGGTCTTCAGATTCCTTAGCTGGATGATTTCATTCTCCTGGAAAGACAAAAACAAAACCCTTCCCCAAACCTAATTTGGGGGACTTTCCTTTTCAGCAGGTTATACCTGATCAAATGTAAAGCATTTATTTGTTAGTCCTATAAGTTAGTCTAGATTGAATGGCCATGATGTTTGACGAAATATCACCTCTTCTAATCAAGAGGTCTCTCCTGTTTGAGTCTAATCTTTATAAACTTTGATGATATCCTTAGTTTGTCCCCCCTCCTTTATAAACAAACAAAGCCTCTTTTCTTACATGGCACATATTCTGGTTTCCACTTTGAGATTAACACATATTCAGGATTATTTAATTCAGCAGTTTTTTCTGTTATCCAATATCTTTCCCCGGCTGTCATTTATTTCTCATTAACATTTTAAAAATTTAAAGTTAATAAGCCATTGTGCAATCTCTCTCTGGGGGATCTTTATTATCACTTCCTGTTTATTAAGCATATATTTTAAAGTACAACTAGATTTTTTTTATATCTGCTTGTCCTGTGGGATTGTGTGGTATACCTGTAATATGTTTTATGTTGTTACAGAAAAATCTGTTTCATTTTACTTGAGACATATGCTAGAGCATTTCCAGTCTTAATCTGTTCAGGTATTCCCATGATGGGCATAACTTCTAATAAATGTATAATTACAAAATTAGCCTCTTCTGAACTCAAAGTAGTTGTCCATTGAACTCCTGAATAAAAAATGTATCTATGGCATGGTGCACATACATAATTTTCCAATCTCTGTAAAATAAAACACATCCATTTCCTAAATTTTAATTCTTTGAATACCTTTGGGTGGGGATATGTTTCAAATTTAATAAAAACCAGTCTGAGATATCAAAGGGATCTACCCACAGTCAGTCTAGGAGGATCAGAGAGTGGTAACTCAGACCTTTAATCACAGCCTTAGTGACTATTTAGGAGTGGTGACCTAAGCCCTTAATCCCAGCAAATCTAAGTTTGAGGCCAGTTTAGTTTACAGAGGAGTTCCACGCTCCAGGGCAGGCAGTGGTGGTGCCACGCCTTTAATCTTAACCTAGATGTGAAACAAAAGGGCCAAGAGGGTATTTAAGGCTGGCATAGAAAGAGAGAGGAGGCAGCAGAAGTCATAAGGAGCGAGGCTGAGGAAGCTGGAAGACAGCTGGGTGAGATTTGACTGTGGTGTTTACTCTCTTTGATATTTCAGCCTTTCCCTGGGATATGGCTCTGAGTTTCCTTTATTTGTGCAACACTTTTGAGTTACTTCCTGAAGGTAGTGAGTTTGGTTATACAAAGATCTTGTAAAACACTTCCTTATAATTTCCTTGGTTTGTTGCCAAGTGATTAAAAAAATCTTCAAACTCTTTATATTAACATGGTGTTTCTTATGAAATTCTGAGGCTTCTGGCACATTTACTACCAATAGGTGATCAATTTCATCATTACCTTGTAGTATTAAGTCTCTGAGGAGGAATTTCCAGTCTTGTCTCGTGGTCTGGACTTTCAGGAATGGCTACTCTGTTCTTCCTGTTCCCAGAGTTTTCTTAGTCTGGTAGCCCCGCCCACACTTCCTGTCTGCCTTCAGCCAATCAGCATTTTTATTAAGCCAGTAGGTGGGACAATTACTTACAATATAACAACATAATCCCACTATATTACCTTATGCTGGAAGTCCTAGCAGACCCATATGAGAACAGATGTGTGTTATATATACAAGGAATGATTTCTATTTCTTATTATTTCTTGTTATTGAATAAATAACAAAGTTAATTCTGAATCACTTGGAATAAGTTCAGCATTTTCAATATGCAACACAACTCTCTATGTTGAGAGTCATTTAACTATATTAAGATTAAGAGGTTCTGGGAAATCTAATAATACCATGAGAATAGCATATAACTCTGATAGAATTATAAGGGCTTTGAGATATGTTACTTAAATGTCCTTACTTATGACCTGCCTTTCTTGATTTGTTTGAATTAGCATAGAATGTAGGGTCTCCAGAAATTGGTGTTTCCTATACAATGTGAAGAAGGATCTGAATAGTTCTCTTTATAAACTGAAGTCTCTTGCTTTTGTTATATTTGTGAGTTCCCAAGTACTGGGATAAAAGGCATGAGATCCTAAGGGCTGGGAATAAAGGCATGAACCTCCACCACCTGCCTCTTTTAGATTATATCAATCGTTTGTAACCCAGGGTGGCCTTGAACTCCTCATCTTTCTTACATTTCCTTCCAAGTGCTGGGATTAAAGGTATGAGCCACCACTGCCTGGCTTCTATGGTTAACTAGTGGCTGGTTCTGCCCTCTGATATTCAGGCAAGCTTTGTTAGAGCACAAGCAAGATATTACCACAGGTGACTGTTTTTATAATACCTTTTAAAATTTTTCTCATAAATATTTTAGTTTATGATTTCTTATAAAATGTTAATCTATGTAACAGATTTGTTGTAACAAATCATCTCCCGACAAATTAATTGTCACGTTAGCCACATGTGGCTTTAATTTTCCTGTCTGTCCTACTGACCCTATACGCTCAACTCATATTGTGCTTTATTTTACCTAAGCGAAAGTTCCAATCCCTAGAAGCTGAACATTACCTCCTGAGGAAGTCAATTTGGATACCAAGATTTTGGTGCAATCATTGTTACATCTGTTACTATATCTATAAAACCCTCAATTTTAATGCCATTTATTTGTATTTTTAACTTCGGTCTTTGATCATTTATTGAACTTTGCTAAAATATTTGTTTGATAATTTCTCTTGAACATTTTGTTTTATCTTTTAAAGCTGTTCTATCATTCAGAGCAGTACTGCCTTTCACATCAGGCATTGAGTCTTTTAATTGCTCTGTGGAGGAGTTTTGACAGTGCTGACAGGGAATGACTGAACCAAATTTGATATTGGGGCCTGAACTAGGCCCCCTAAGGCCTGAATTCATTGGTTTAATGTTGTTTTTTGACACACCTTCTGCATATTCCAAAATTCTGGGTTTTCTGTTTAGATTGTCTCTAGAAAAAGCATTTTTCCTAGGAATGCCTTACCTCCAGTCCCTTTCCAAATGACCTGGTTTACCACAATTAAAACATTTAACTTTTTGATTTTTCTTAAAATTTTTAGAAATCACATATTTTATCCAAGAATCATCATAAGCATGAGATCCAATATCAGATGCATTTCTAATACATCCATCTTTTGGTACAGATATTATTGCCTTTAAATGCCCGATCACCATTTTACATTCTGAACTATCATTTCCAAAAGCTAAAATATTCAATTAATATTTGTCTAGCTTCTGGATCTGATATCATTTTGCTTATAGCTGAAGTCAATCTTTGTTAAAAATCAGTGAATGCTATTTCTGAGCCTTGTATAATTTTAGTAAATGGCTTAGTCCTCTGTTCTGATTCTTTAATCTTTCCCAAGCATTCTAAGCTGTTATATAACATAGAGTGAGCCTGTGATCATTGAATATAATCTGTCTTTTCAAATTAGCATAATTGCCTTCACTAAGAATTTGATCTTGGGAAATTGCATAACTCTAGATCTACCCCATTGTTTTATGACCCTAGCTTCACCATGTTTTCCACTGTAACTGAGAACCAGCTTCCAATACAGCTGTAACTAAATCTTTTCAGTCTGTGGAATAATTCTGTTCTGAGTGGTCCATGAATGTAACATCTGCTTCACAAAAGATGAATATATATCATATGAAATTCTTGCTTCCTTAAAGCTCTTCAAATCGAACATTTCTGTAGGAACTCAGTTAACTTCTAAATAGCATTGGGGATACCTATTGTCGGGGGTCATTCTTAAATGGTAACCAAACAAATTAAGGTTGTTTTTCTAATAACCCTGGGCTGTTATTCTTCAGTTTCATAATGCAATGGTATTGTAGCTTCTGCTCTAAACTCTGTGTCCAGGTGTGAATATTTTTAAATTTTACGAGTATGTCTTTCTAAGGTTTATATTTTATCAGTCAGTTTTAGTATTTGACACCAATATCAAACAATTTTTTTAGGTATAAAACATGAATTACCAAAATGATGACTATCACAATTGGTATAATTGACATTCTGCCAATCCCAGCTAAATTGATTATCCCTTAATTTAATTGTTCCATTTTCCAACATCCATTGTGGAATGATACAGAGACCTAACTCCATGCGTCATACTATTTCCCATTTTTGATGTGGGGGAAAAACTTTTTTTGTGGAGGGAGGTAAGAACCTAAATGACCAGAAAAGTGTTAGAAAAGTGACCAGTGACCTCCTCTCTCTGTTATTCCTCGTTCCGAAAGGGTTGAGACCCTCTATGAGCCCCACCTTACTGTTTCCTGTCTGTCTATCCTCAGTTCTCCAAAACCTCTATGGTTAATTTTGATCAGCTGGCAGCTAGCTCCGCCCTCTGATTTAAAGCAAATTTCATTGTCAGAATGCTATTAAAATATGACCAGGTTTCCTCCTGTCTCCACTTCTCTGTGCTTGGGTTATGGGTGTGTGCTTCCTTTCCTGGATTTTAGGTGGGTGGTGAGGTTTTAACTCAACTCCCCATGAGCCATCTCCTTAACACCATTATACTTTAGCCCCAAGGGTCAAATCCCTGAGGACCTACAACAATGGCATCAGCCAAACTATCAAGCACAGATGATGCCCTCTCTCCCTGTATTAATTTTTATACCATCCTCAGTTGATTGTTATTAAGAACTCTAAGGGATAGTCACCAAATATTTACCTGAGGTATGTAGTAGCAATGTGGTAAATCAATGACAATTGAACTTGAATTTGTTTGGAAGTAATTGCAAGGTAACATATTCCATTTTTAGTGATGTTATATGCAGAGCTAGTGGTCACCATGAGGGTCATAACAGGAAGGAATGACCAAATCAATTGAGGAACTCACTGTTTGAGACCAAATCTCACTAAGACTAACCTTGAATTTGTGATTCCTTGTCTACACATTCCATGTGTTATGACCATGTGTATGACACCACATCATACACATCATAAAAGACCTGCTCTTTTATGCTAATGGTTTAAGTATATCATCTCTTTTATTTTTTAAATTTTTATTCATGCAATTTTTCAAATTGATAATTGAAGCTAACTCTGAATTCCTAGAGTCATTTGAGAAGAGAAAATCTCAACTGAAGAATTTCCTGGATAAGATTGGCCTCTGGCCATGTCTATGGGTGTTTCTTGGTTGCTTATTGATGTAGGATAGCCAGCCTACTATAGGCAATGCTATCCCTAGAAGGGCGAGTCTGGGTTTCATAAGACAGATAGCAGAAAAGGCCAGTAGCAACATTCCTCTGTGCTCCTCTGGCATGGCAGGGTCTGGGTCTCTGGCCGCCAGAGACCAAGAAACCACACCGTTGCAACACACCACCACACAGCTTAAAATTAAAATGATTAGTACTTAGACTGCAATTAATATTTGATATCTCTAAGTTTTATTTCTCACTCTCCTCCAAGTCTAAATAAATGATTAATATATTAAGTTCTACAGACAGCACATCTTTAAATTTATCATCTGTTACAGAATATTTGTTTACACTGTATGAAGAAAATGTATCAGTGTGATTGGTTCAATAAAGAGCTGAATGGGCAACTCATAAAGAAGTCTGTAGTAAGAGATTCTGGTTCAGCCTAGGCCCAAGGTCGAGACCAGCAGTCCCAAATAATCACACAAAGGCTTATATTAATTACAAACTGTTTGCCTACGGCTCAACCATATTGCTTGTTAGTTCTTACAACTTAACTCTCTCTAATTCCACCCGGTTTTCCCCTTTATATAGGTTCAGATTTCCCATCTGCTTCTAAGATGCCTTGCCTTAGGCCAAAACAGTTCCTTTATTATCCAGTGAGTCACAGCATACAGGAAGACAACCCACATCACTTCCCCTTTTCTGTCTAATCGAAAAGAAAGGTTTCAATTTTAACATAGCAAAATTGCATACAACAAAACAGCACTCAGGCAAGAGTTACAGTTACAATATGTAGTCTATTTGCATTTCGCAAAATTAAAAAAATATTCTATCATCTACCTTATCCTTGTGAGTTTAAAGTTTCATATCTAATATACATTTTATAATAACTAAGAAAAACTATACTTAGCACTAATCTTCAGCTACATCAAAGACCACAGAAGGATATAATATTGCCCGAGTAAACAGGAAGTGCAAGCAATTTTCAAAATCTATAAATGATAGAGATGATATCTGACTGTCTGGACAGTCACCCAAAGTTCCTTTATAGCATTGGGCATCCATCTTCAGCCTACAGGCCTAGAGTCTCAGGTATACCTTTCAGTGAAGCGGGGAATTTGACAACTATTCTATCCATTTTGGCATAGTTCATCATTTGCTTCTCCCTGTGTCCTGTAGAATGTCTGTCAGGCTCTGCAAAGCAGGAACCTGAAGGAGCATCTCGGCTTGTTCTGGGAAAGTTAGAGGTCACTTTCCCATGGGTCCTGCATGTCCAGTTTATACAGCATACTGTCAAGTTGAGGCAAGAAAGAACAGCTTTGTGTCTGGTAGCTAACTTTTGCCACGGAGAAAGTAAATCCCACATGGAGTTTCTTTGATGCCCATCATGTTGAAGTAGATTGGTGCTGCCAGAAGCAAACCTGTCCCACTGTTCAGAGAAGTCTAAGTTCTTAAAATATTTTAAATGCCATATTCTGTAGGTCTTTGAAGTGTTTAAAGATTACCTATCTAATTGAAATTTATCTTTATATATCTAACAAACCCTAACTAATATGACCATAAGTTTGATTATCATAGATGATTAAATATTAATCTGTATTTCTTAATTATACATTACAATTTTAAATGATATGCATAAACATAATACCTTAAAAATAATAGAAATATACATACAACATAATAAAATTAACCTTGAATTTGTATCAATAAATCAAAATCCATACCTATGTAAAATATTTTGAGATTAACAGCCATTTTTTTAGATCAAAGTAGATCCAATAACCTATCTTTTTATCATTTTTATATCATATTCCCCTTTTTCCCTAGAAAGAGCTTGGTTATGACCATTAACAATTTATAATAAAAACAAACATTTATATGTAATATTTGAGAATTTGGGTGTAGCTTTCCATAAACTATTTCTGCTGATTAGGGGTGCTGGCAATCTCATGGGTTCTTGGGATTGGATCATCTTGGTTGCAGCCTTGAAGCTGATGTGACCATCTCTTCCCATCAGAGATTTTTCAGGGATTTTTCCTTGATCAAACCTTATTTTCTTTAACCCAGAATAAATCCACAGCTTCTCGTTTTCTGTGGAAATAAAAGGAAAACCTTTTCTTTAAAGTAGTATGTTTTTGGATGTCAATTTTAAAGTCAGCTCATTTACAAAACATGTAGATTGAATTATTCCAGCAGCATTCATAATCAAATGTCTTTTAGCAACTCTTACTACTTCCTTTACATTAAAAAAAAACTTGAAGACAAGACAATAACATACAGTATTCAGACACTCTTTGTAATTTCCATATTACATGTCTTACTATTTTTTTTACTCTATTTCTTTTTTAATGACTTTCTCTAACCTTTTTCTTTTCTCTCTCAAGCCTATGTATATTTTTAAGCATGCTATAAGTCATTTAGAGTTTTTTATTAATTGTCTTTACTGTCTCTTATCTTTTTCTGTTTCTGACCACACTTTTAATCTGCCAAGATATGGCTAGGATTAAAGGCATGGTTAGGGTGGCTGACTGGCCCCACTCAGCTCCTAGTCTAGCTTCATAGAGAGTTTAGCTTTTTAGCCAAAGTACTGTCAGGAGACATAATTACCATTCTAGGGAATTTTAGGCTGCACATTGCCACCAAGTTAAGCACTGCCATCTACTGCTCATAAATTCCATTTGAGTATTTGCAGCAGGGCCTCTTAAAAGAGCCACACAATTTTTGCCACTAAGGCTAAATCAGGAAGCTTCACTTAAAAATAACAGCAAGTTATTACCAGGATAGGATGGATAATAAATTAGTTTCTCCAAATTTGCTAAATACAAATGGACTGGGCATTGCAAATACAATTCTTACCTAATAAGATTCAGGAGATGAATCTAGGCATAAGAGAGATGTCAGAGAGACACTAATGAAGTCAGACATATGATACAGAGAGGAGGTAACCAAACTACATGGCATAATGTAGATCAACAGAAATAGGGTAATTTAAGTTTTAACAGCTAGCTCAGGAAAAGCCTAAGCTAAAGCCAGCTTTCATAATTAATTATAAGTCTTCATGTTGTTATTTGTGAGCTGGTGGCCTACAAGAAAGACTAACTACAGTCCTCTTTAAGCAGGAAACATGAGCTGTTGTATTAAGTTTCTGGCCTGGACTTCCTCACCTGGCCCCATGGCCTGGACCTGCAGTCCCACAGAAATACACAGATGCTTATATTAATTTTATGCTGATCAGCCTAAGGCTCTAGCATATTGCTAGCTAGTTCTTGCTCTTAAACTAACCCATGATTCTTATCCTGTTCAGCCATGTGGCTCGGTACTTTTTCTCAGAGCAGCATAGTTGTCCTCTGCATCTGCTGACTTCTCTGGCATCTCTGTGGCATCTCTGCTCTGCTCTTCCTGTTCCCAGAGTTTTCTTAGTCTGGTAGTCCTACCCACACTTCCTGTCTGCCTTCAGCCAATCAGCATTTTTATTAAACTAGTAGACGGGACAAATATTTACAATGTAACAACATAATCCCACTACAATGAGCTGCTATTCAAATCTAAATGCTGGGCCTATGAAATGGTTCAGTATGTGAAGTCACTGTCACAAAACTTGATGACCTGATTTCAATCCCCAGGCCCAAATGATGGAATCAGAAAAGCTGACTCTCACAAGTTTTTCTCTGACCTTTCAAACATGTCATCACATATACATATACTCAAGCACCTACAAATTTTTGAGACATAAAGATTTAAAAAATATATAACTTCTATGTTGAGACTGTGTAACCTTGGAGATGGAGGTTACTTGTTCTGCTAGACTTGGTAGCCATTTCCCCTGAGCCTCAGTCTAACCACCTCTGATTGTACTCTGAAATCCCTTGCTAGGCACGAAGTCTAGTTTTCTTTTTTCTCTGCTACTCCCAGAGCACAGAATCTGGCGCATGGAAATCTCTCCAAGCCAGGAACAACCTGGGACTAGCTGCCGGAACCAGCACAGGATCCTATACATCATCAGCTCTGTGCATTCACCAAGATTGTCACAGAAATCTCTGTACAGAACCATCTGGATTCCTTTTTTTCTTTTTTGGTTTTATTTTTTGCTTTTCAAGACAGAGTTTCTCTGTGTCACACTGGCTATCCTGGAACTCACAAGTGCTGAGATTAATGGTGTATGCCACCATATCCAGCTGACCCTGTCTCAAAATTAACTAAAACAAACAAACAACCCAAAGCATAGGTGGTGGGGGCACAAGAAACCACAGAGAAACCCTGTCTCGAAAGCCCCTAAACAAAACAAATCAAAAAACCTAAACAAAAGCCACAACAACACAAAGAACTATAAAGTTATGAGAGCTAGTCATATGACACATGGCTGTAATCTCAGCCTTTGGGTAGCCAAGACAGGAGGATCACAATTTGAGCAGTAAAATTCTGTAGCCTGGGCGACATGACTATAGTCTCTCAAAACAAAAAAACAAACTGGACTTAAGAGAAGGCTCTAGAAAAACATCTGCTGCTTTTGCAAAAGACCCATGTTCTCCTAACACCCATCATGGCGGCTCACAATCACCTATAATTCCAGCTCCAAGAGATCAAGCACCCTCTTCTGGCCTTCTAGGGAGCCTTCACTCACATTCATATACCCACACATAGACTCACAGCACAGATGCATAAATAAAAACCAAAAGAAATATTCTTAAAAATATACTAGGCTATGATGGCACACACCTTTAATCCCAGCACTTGGGAGGCAGAGGCAGGAGGATCTCTGTGAGTTTGTGGCCAGCCTGGTCTACAGAATAATCCAGGATATCCAAGGCTACATAAAGAAACCCTGTTTCGAAAAACAAAAAAATAAGTAAGTAAAGTGGGATACTCTTTTTCTCCTTGGATGCTCAAAGATCACTGACATCATGAATGACACAATCATTATCTGGACCAGGAAGTATATGGCAAGCCATCCAGTTCAGAAAGAAACAAATGGTCGTTTATGTCCTTCATCCCAGTAAGGCAACAATACCAAACACAGAACTTTGGGAAAAACTGGACAAAATGTACAAAAACCACAACAGATTCCATCTTGGTGTTTGGATTCAGATTCCGTTTTTGTGGCGGGAAGGCTATTGGCTTTAGCATAGTTTATGACTCTTCAGACTATGCAAATAAAATTGAGGCTTGTAGGCTGGAGAAATGACTCAGGTTAAGAGCTCTGGCCGCTCTTAATCCACAGGTCCCAAGTTCAATTCCCAGCAGCCACCTGATAGCTCACAACCATCTAAATTGGGAGCTAATGCCCTTTTCTGACATGCAGACATACATGGAGGCTGAATGTTGTATACATAAGAAATAAATAAATCTTTTTTAAAGATGAGGCTTGTAAGATGTGGTCTATCCAAGGACAGAATGAAGGTGCCCGGCGCCAACAGTGACAATGGCAAAATTGAGCTTCAGAGTGGATGCCAGACAAAAGGGCGGAGATACCGGGGTCAGGATCTGCTCAGTGATGGTGAATTTTCCCTTGTTTTGTTTTGTTCATTTTGTTTTGTTGACTTTAATCTGTCTATTGTTCTTTTATTATAATTTTCATTGTGTTTATTTTATTTCACGCACATTGGTGTTTTGCCTGCATGTGTGTCTATATGAGGATGTTGGATCCCCTGGAACTGGAATCACACACAGTGTGAGCTGCCATGCGGGTGCTGGAAATTGAACCAGGGTCCTTTGGAAGAGCAGCCAATGCTCCTAACTGCTGAATTATCTCTCTGGCCCCTCTTTTTCTTTTCTTTTCTCTTCTTTTCTTTCTTCTTTTTGTTGTTTGACAAGGTTTCTCTGACTGTCCTGGAACTAGCTCTGTAGACCAGGCTGATCTGGAAATCACAGAGATCTACCTGCCTCTGCCTCCTGAGTACTGGGATTAAAGGTGTGTACCTTCACAACAGAGCTCCTTTTAAAAAAAAATTATTTAAGTGTATGTATGTGCCTGCACGAGTTTTTATACACATCATAAGTGTGCAGGTTCCTATGTAGGCCATATGTGGTGATATACTGTACATTTAATAAAATAGTGGGAAATATCAGAAGACAGAGCCTCCCCTCCCCCAAGCCAAGCCATGAAAGCCAGGAAGTAGTGACCCAGGCCTTTAATCCCATCCCTTTGGAGGCAGAGATATGTGTGCTTCTCTGTGAGTTCAAGGCCTAACAGAGTCAGGTGGTGGTGGCACACACCTTTAATCCTAGCTCTAGGAATGTTGAACTAGGAAGTGAGTTGGGGGGGGGGGGAAGAAAGATAAGGCAGGAGGAAGCAGGATTTGTACCCTTGGCCTGTTTTCGGCTGAGGATGGAGAGATTTGGAGTTGGAGGAGTTTGGAGACAGGCCAGAGTAGTTTGCTGGGTGAGAAGTGGCTGTGGTTTGTTTCCCATCTCTCCAATATTTCAGCTTTCCCCCAATATCTGGCCCCAGGTTTTTATTATAATACCAAATAAAATTTGTGCAATAGCCAGAGGGCATTAGAAATTCTGGAACTGGAATTATGGGTATTTGTGAGCCACCTGAAATGAGTGCTGGCAACTGGCATCTGGCCCTCTGCAGAAATAGTCAGGTCTTTTAAGTGCTAATAAATTGTAAACACACACACTTGTAAACTAAGAAAAGTCATGCTGCACTCTGTTGGACTTTCATGCTCTCCTGGTTTGAATGAAAGTCCTGTCTCTCAGGGCTGCCTTCTCAGTTCTCCATGTGACACACTTTATGTACACTGTCTGTCTTAGTTAGGGTTTATATTGTTGTGAAGAGACATCATGACCACAGCAACTCTCATAAAGGAAAACATATAATGGAGCGGCTCACTCACAGCGTGCAGGAGACGTGGTGCCAGAGAAGGGGCTGAGAGATTTTACATCTTGATTCAAAGACAACAGGAAATGAACTGAGGCACTGGGCATGAGCATATATGAGACTACAAAGCCCACCCCACAGTGGCACAGGTCCTCCCACTAGACCACGCCCACTCCAACAAAGCCACACCTCCTGACAGCGCCACTCCCTAGGAGTTTATGGGGGCCAATTACATTCAAACTACCACACTGTCTGAGTTTTGTCTAACTCCTACCGGTCACCGATCCTTCAGATTCTGTTCTCACAGGCTAAACTATCCCAAGTCTGCACAGAAAGGTGACACCAGTTACATCATCTTTGCTAATTCTCTTTCTTCACTGCTCCATCAGATTTTACTTATAAAATCGTATTTCAAAAATGAAATTAAGAGCCAGGCAGTGGCAGCACATGCTTGTAATCCCAGCAGAGGCAGGGAGATCTCCCTGAGTTTGAGGCCAGCTTGGTCAAAAAGCGAGTTTCAGGACAGCCAGATCTATTACACAGAGAAACCCTGTCTTGAAAAAACAAAAATAAATGGATATATAAATAGAAAGGAAAAAAATCACCTATTTTTTGTGGGCTGCTGAGATGGCTCAGTGGTTTAGAGCATTTGTTCTTGCTGATGACCTGGGTTTGATTCCCAGTGCCTGCATGGTGGCTCCCAGCCATCTGTAACTCCCTCCGGTTCCAAGGGTTCTGATACCCTCTATCTCTGTGTGCAGCAGACACACACATGATGCATATATACATGTGGGCAAAACACTCAAAAACATAAACTAAATAAATCTTTGGAAAGGAGAAGGAAAAAGGAACTATCTTCAGGAGGCTGGCTAAATGGTTCAGAGGGCAGCCTCTGGCTATGTCTGGTGATTTTGGTTTGATTCCCAGGACCTACTGGGTGAAGAGAGAGCCAACTCTCAAAAGTTGTCTTTCTATACATGTGTTGTTGTATGTGCACACCTCACACACAACAGAAAAAAATTTAAAATCTGAAAGAACTGTTTATTTTTTATATGATAGTCTACCACATCTTTTGTCCATTTTCCTGTAGTAAATTTTAAATTTCTAAAAAAATTATTTTATTGTTAAATATAACACCAAATGTATGACTCTTTTTTGTGTTTCTTTTGAATTAAAATATGTTATTTACCAGTGTGTGTACATATTTGTGGAGTTTAGGAGACTGCTTTGCTGATTTGGATTTCTCCTTTCAACCTTGTGTGGACTCAGGGGATCGAACTCCAGCTTCCAGGCTGGTAATTCCTCTGTGTTTCACCCAGCCTCCAAACAAGGGCTATGACCTGCACTCACACACACAGTAATAACATAAACAAACAAACCACAATTTAAAGTCCGGCATGCTGCCACAAACCTCCAATCCCAGCAGTAGGCAATCGGATGATGGGAGATTACCAGTTCAAAGCCACCCTGGACCACATAATGAATCCCAAGTCTACTTGTGTTACACAAGGAGAGTTTATCTTAAAACAAACAAACAACACCAAACATCAAACCAAAACCAACCAAACAAACCAGCACGCAACAGCCAAATGCCAAAATCAACCTACCAACCAAACCAACACCCCCCCAAGCCCCACAATTTAATCATGCTCTGGTAAGCCACCTGGGATATGGGCACACTGCTACTGTGAATGTTCTTGTAGGCAACACTGATATTGTGATTCTACATTTTCTATGTAGCTAGGAGTGGCGTGGCTGGGACATAGAGTATATCCAGCTTCAGTTTCACAAGAGTCTAAGTCTTTTCTGAAGGGGCCATTCCAGTAGTGACAGGGCTGCTAGTCTTTATTGATTTGCATTGATTTCTGCCTGGCCTTTGGGAATCAGTCCCCCGTACTGAGGAGCACCCCTTCCCATGAGTGAATTTGCAACACCTTTAAAGAGAGACTGGTCTTCCTTTCCAGAAGAACAGAAAATAGAATGGGGGGAAAATGGAATAATCAAACTTTGAAATATTTAAGTGTGAAACAAGAGTTGAGTAAGCCTCCTTATTAATGGAAATTGCTGTCTCCTATCTTATTTATAAAAATAGTCATTACAGAATTTTCATGGAATAGTCTGAAATATAAGATAACAAAAATATAGTAATAATGATATTTAAGTATTGAGTATGTTGCCTGTATCAGAGACTATTTTTTTTGTAGTGCTAGAGAGGAGATGTGGGACCTCATGCTTGCTAGGCAAATTCTGGACCATCACCAAGGCCTTTAGGCTAAAAACATTACAGGCCAGGCAGTGGTGGTACACAACTTTAATCCTAGCATTCTGTGAGTTCCAAAATAGCCAGAGCTACACAGTGAAATGTTGTCTCAAAAAACAAAACAAACTAATTCATAACATGTATTAACTATCTTAATCTTTATAACAGCCCCAACAGGAAAGCATTGTTATTATTATTGCTATCATCATCATCATCATCATCATCATCATCATCATCATCATCATCATCATTAAGCCTTCCACTTCTGGAGGAGGCTCTCTTGTTTGTTTGAAACAAGGTCTCAAGTAGTTCAGGCTTACCTGGAATTTTCAATGTAGCTGCATCTACCTCCTAAATGCAGGAATTAGAGGTAAATGTCACCAAGCCTGTATCCTTTTGGGGGCAGAGGGTTCTGACAGGGTTTCACTCTGCAGCCCATAGTGGCCTGAAACTGAAACTCACGAGGTAGATAAGACTAGTCTCAAATATGTAGTTAATTTGCTTTCTCCACAGTGCTGGGATTACTGCATGAACTACCACATCTGGTTTAGAAGCAAGCAAGCAAGCATGTATGTTTGTATGAATGTGTGTATGTGTGTATGTGTGTGTGTGTATGTGTGTGTGTGTGTGTGTGTGTATGTGTGTGTGTATGTGTGTATGTGTGTATGTTGTGTTGGTTCTGGGGATAGAATCTAGATATGCTAGGCGACCCAGTTCTAACCTAGCAAATTAAACAGATTTATTTAGCTTTATGTGTTTGAACTTGTGCCTACATGTACGCATGTGTACTATGTGCATGCCTGTGGAAGTCAGATGAAGCATCAGATCCTTGTAACTAGCATACAGGTGGTTGAGAGCTGGGGACTTAACCCAGGTCTTCTGCAAGAGTAGCTGGCACCCTAAACCATGGATCCATCTCTCTATCCCCTGCTCTAGCCCGTTTGGTAGATAATAAGCAAGGAGCTACACTGAAGGTGATCTAAGCAGAATTAATCAAGTGAGAAATATGAACTGGTAGAGAACTTTTTAAAAATTATTTCTCATGTATATTTACATCATTTCCATTCCTGCATCTCCTTCCTCCAATTCCTTCTGTGTCCACTCTAGTTCCAGTCAGACTCGTAACCTCTCCTTTAATTAAAAGGCAGAATCCAGAATAAACTAATATAAAGACAGTCTTGCTATGTAGACCAAGGTATCCCCCAGTTGGGATCCTCCTGTTTCAGCCTCTCAGCTTCAGGGATTCCAGTACCATCACACCTGGCTAAAGATATTTTCCTATGTTCTCATTATTCTTGATAATAACTAACAACATAACTGATGACATCCCATAATGACATCCCACTCAATCTATTTCCTCATGACCCTACATCCTCAATGCTGGGAACCTTGTGTCCTCTCTCCCTCTGTCCCTGGGAAGGCTGGGCAAGCACTCCCACTGAAATACTCCCCCCCCTTTCTTTGAAGACAGACAAGATGCATGTACAGCCTTTCTCCAGATCTCATTTGAATCCCTCATTCTTTGTGTCACAGGGATGTGAGACACCTGCAAGTGTGAGGGTGAACCAGAAACTATTTGGAGGCAAGGGAGAGAGACAGCAGGGAGGGGCCAAGAGAATGATTTCTTTAGTTGTGTGTGTGTAAGCCTGTGGACCACCTGTTAGAAACTCCTTGAAGTTTTGCTCCAAATCTTGAGAAAATTGGCATTTCCTCCAATTGCGGAAGTAGGCAGCAAACCTTAGTAGTTTTAGCAGTACCTGTGACTTTGTCATTAAAGTTAGAGCTTCATAGTGTATGACAGGTGTTTCAGATTGCCTTTAAAAATGGCTAATTTGTGACTCCAAAGTTAGAATGGTCGTTCAATTAATTATTGCTTGATTATTATTATGAAAAGGCACCCATATTGCTATAGTATACTTTGAGCAATATTTTAAAAAAACTTTTCTTTTTTCTAACCCAATTTTTCAGGTCCTTGCTTAACACCACATACCGCTATGCTTGTCCTAAAATTTTAGGGACAGACGATTTGGAGGCTAAGAGTCCATGTTTGTTCTTGTATAGGACACACAGCAGCTTCTGTGACTGTAACTTCAGCCACTCCAGGGACCAGTGTCTAGACTCCAAGAACACCAGGCATGGTCACGTGCATTTTACATACATAGACATAAAAATAAACATCTTTAAAAGACAAAGCTATTATTTTTGTATACTAGCTTTCCTTGGATTTCTCCGTACCCCAGGTGATCTTCCTGGGATCCTTGATGCATTTGACATGACTTAGAAGCATTCTGAGAAAGGGTCTCTATGTGTCACCAGGGCTGAAAAAGTTAAAACTTCTCATTTACGGGTATTTTCTTTTTGTGTCTACTAGAGCCTAAAGGGTTTTTTAAGTTGCTTCCGGGCCGAAGGTTCTCTCAGTTTTCATATTTGCTTTGCAATAGACCCTACTCCTCTGCCTTCATGCTGACTCGCCATTATTTTTTGTTTTAATTTCAGCTGTGTTTTTCTTTTTACGATTTGGGGGAAGTCAATCCTTTAGCATGCCCACCTCTTCATCTGTGGATTGTTTCCTCTCCCCTGTTTTTGAGTTCCTCAGGACACATTATTACTGGCATTTGAAACTGAACAAGCTAAAAACTAAGACCCCCCCCCAACTAAGTCTGGATGTCGTGCTGATTTGATTTTCCTTTCCTTCCTTCCTTTTTAAAAAATTTATTCTTTTTTCATATATTATACACCCCAGTTTCCTCCCCTCCTCTCCTCCCATTCTGTCCCATTCAGATTTACTCCTCTGCCTTTTCCCTTTAAAAAAGAGCAGCTCTCCCAGGGATATCAACCAAACACGGCTAACAAGTTACAATCAGACAAGGCACATACCGTTATATGAAGACTGGACAAGGAGCAGTAGGAGAAGGGTCCCAAAAGCAGGCAAAAGAGTCAGAGACAGCCCCTGTGCCCACTTTTAGGAGTCCCTCAAGAACAGTAAGCCACAAACCTCCCCCATGCAGAGGACCTAGGTCAGACCTATATAGACTTCCTGACTGTTCTGTCTCTGTCAGTCCCTTCCAGCCCCGGTTAATTGATTCCGCGGGCCGTGTTCTTATGGTTTGTTTTTGATTTTATGATCTGATTTAAAATTTAAATTTTTTTTTTTTTTTTTTTAAATACTTTGTAGCCCAAGCTGGCTTTTGAACTTAATACGTCTCTTGTGCTCGAATCACAGACATAGGCCATCAGGCTTTGCTAATTGTATTTTTCAGTTGGGATGTTTATGAATGGTATGAAAATCAATATCTACAAAGGATGTGCCTGAGATTAAGTCTTTCTCTCCCCTGGTCTGCCCGGTTTCATCCCAGGAGGTAACCACTGTTACCACCTCTGAGAGTGATTTTTGACTATCAGCTCTCAATTTCTTCCTGGTCTGTGAGAAGTGTGGCCTTTCCAGGCCCTCATGACCTCAAATCTGGTTGACTTTATAAACAAACATTTACATGGGTATATTTAATGTACATATACAAAATTTCTCTCCCTATGGCCTTCCGGGCCGGGTTTTCATCCCCATCGCTTCCTGGATGAAGAACCTGGAAGGGTGAGGGGCAGGGGCTGGGGGTGACAGCAGAGGACCTGAGGGAGTGAGGCCAGGGGTCGAGTGGTGGACTGCTGTGAAACACTGTAGGGATTTTTATTCTTATTTCTCCCACTAGGCCCCCTTCCAGCTCCGTCCAGCTCAAGCCTTTCCTTTCCTAGGGCCGAGACAGAGATAGAGAGATACAGAGACAGAGACGCCGAGGCACCAGCATCTCTCGCCCCCCCACAACCGTCCCGCCCCACAGCTCTGACGGGCATCCACTCTCAGCCAATGGCGCTCTCGAATTGCCCCAGACGGGCCAATGAGAGACAGAGGAGGGCGGAAGCTTGCCCGCCCCCCCCCACTCTAGGCTTGGTTGAGCCGTGCAGGTAGGTCGGGGGCTGGGGGAGCTGCCGTTGGCACTACTGCCCCGGGGGGTGGGGGCGCGGCGGGTCGGGGTGATGGTGGCGCAGAGTAGGGCGTCCCGTCCCGGGGTGGCCGCGGGGGGCGCCGCCGCGGGGCGGAGGGAGGCTGAGGGGTCGCGGGAGCGGGCGCCGCCGAGGGCCCTGAAGGCGGCCGGGCTGAGGACGCGGGGACGCGTGTGTGGGGCGCGGGGACCCCCGGCCGGCGCCCACCCGCAAGGCCTGGGCCTCGGGCCGTGGGCCGCGGCGGCCCCGGAGACTGGCGGCCAGCGGGCCGGGGATGGGGGGCGCGAGGCCGAGCGAGGTGGGACGGACCGCGGCGAGCAGGACGGGAAGCGGCATCCCGCGGGCCGCCCCCTCCTGAGGCAAGTCGGGCAACGGCCGAGGGGCTCCGGGCCGCGAGCCCCGGCCACAGCCGCCCCCTCCTAACAATGGGGACCGGGCTGGAGGAGTCGCGGGCCGCAGGGGGTGAGGGAGGCTCCGGACGAGGGTCCGAGGCGGGGGAGGGGCGCGGACTCCCGCTCTCTGGGATCTCGGGCCCCGGGGTCTATGGGGGTGTGTGGGGGGGGTCTTGTCGCGTCGCGTCCCGGGGTGGGGGTGGGGAAGTGGGGGCGCTCAGGCTCGCCCGAGATCGGGTCAAGAGTCAAACTCCTCGGGTCCCCACCCCCCAAATCCGATGAGCGGTAGGCAAAGTGATGCCAAGTCTCCCTAACCGAAGTGACAAATGCGGAGACAGAGCGACCCGTCTCCAGAGCTTTATTTTTTAAAACGGGGGCCTCCACTCTGATTTTAAGAAAGTATTTTTAAGGAGGTGAGTGTGTTATTTTTGTGCTCCTACTCGGGCAAGCCTCCATTTTAAGTGAAGCAGTAACTGGTTAAGCTGGAATTTTCATTCAGGCCTAGGACTTAAGGCTCCTACAAGGGGTCATTTAGTCCATCCTTCTGAACCCCTACAAACTTAACACCCTCCATCTTCAAAATTAATCCCTCTGGTTTGCTTTTAAAGATCTCGGACAAGAAGTGCCCCCCCCCCCCATTTTTGCTTGTACTTCAGCGAAGCATTGATGTTATTATTCTGTAGATTCAGCTCCGAAACTTGATTTTAAGACAAGTTAGGACATTGGAATTGTCAGGTTTTAAGTTTATGAAAGTAGCTGTAGGTTTTTCAGGTTGTTAATAAATCATCTTTTAGTAGTGCTTATGACATGCTTCTGGGAGAATAACTTTTCCTCTGGGATTTTAGTTTTCTGAACCTTTGATAAGTAATTTCCATTTACTTAAAATTTACGTTCTCCTTCGATGTAAAATATTTCCACACACAGGTAGAGGTATACATATGCCCTTTCCAAAGCGGGTTGTATATCGGACCTTTTTGTTTGCTTTTGTTGTTGTTTGATACACCACTCTCAATAAGTAGCCTTGCCTGGCCCCAAACTCATGAATACCAGGCTGGTGTTGAACTCCTAGATAGCAGCTTGCCTCAGCCTTTCTGAGTGCTTAAGGTTAGGATGTGCATAACACCAGCTCTTGTACACTTTTTAGGATGGTAAGGCAGTTGGCATGTAACGTCCTTCCCAGATAGAATAAGCTATTTACATACTCTAGATTATTTCCATCTAAATGAAAAACGTTCCTTTTCAGATCTTCCTACTTCCTTATCCCTGGTTACTGAGGGAGTTATAGTCTCTTCCTGCTTATTTCTGAGTCTCATCTGACATATTCCTGACACTATGAATACTATTTGGATGCCTCTTAAGGTAAGATGCATTGGCTTTTCCTTATTACTTCCTATGTGTATTTTAGAATTGAGAATATTTGTTACTTACTTGTGTTTTGAGACAGGGTCTCATTGTATCTCAAGCTGGCTGGAACTTCTTAGGTTGCTGAGCTTGGCCTTAACTTCATGAACATCCTGCCTCAACATTCCAAATGCTAGGATTATAGATGCTGGCCTATGCCCAGATCTATCAAGAATGTTCTTGAATTTGCTACTCTTCAATTACCTTGCAGGATACTCATCCTGAGGAACTATTAGCTTCTTAGGATTTGTATTATTATTGGTGTTAAATATTAAGTACTCAAGTTGACTTTTATTATAATAATGAGTTCATTTTTTTAAACTTTATAAATTATTACAGCTTACATACTTGTAAAATTTTGTTCCAAATTTGGTATATAGGTTGGCAGTTCAGACTTGGAGGTCCATTTTCAAACAGGTACTCTAGAGTCATATGAACTTGGGTGTGTCCTACTTTTGCAAATCAGTAGCTGATTCATGTGCTACAAAAGATGTGTCATTAGCCATTTGCTTACTGTGAATCTTCATATAGTACATTAAGGCTTATGTGTAAACCTTTTCGAATGCCCTGCTTCTCCTTAGGCCAGTACATGAACCCTTACACTAATTTTTTCAACAGGTAGCTGTTGTGGTTTTTGTTTGTTTCACAGGATGGACCTTATTTGAGGAATGTAGACAGTGACCGTTGGCTTAAACAGCTTTCCAGGACAGTTGTTCTTTGTCTTTTATGGCTCTTTCTGATTTGTTGTTATTCAGAGATAGCAAAAGAACTCTTGGTTAAGAGTAAGGCATGAGAGTGAGGAAGTGAGAGGAAGGGCCAAGAACTGATAAGTAGGGCTGGAAGTCCTCCGTCAGGTCCTTCTGGCCTTCCTCGATAGTTAGATAATGATATGGTTAAGATTGTTCTGTGGTCATCTTCTCCGTGTAATTTCAGAATAGTGTGTGTGGTGGGTAAATCAGAAAAATGCAGTCTGTGTAACCTAATTATTTGGACTTTTAGGAAATCTTAGGTAATGTAGACTGAATCTTATTTATGCTTTGGCCGCTATTGTTCGATGAGTATATTAATATAAAGGGGCCCAAAGTGACACATTCTCTCTAGTCTTTCCTCATGGTACATTTGGAAGTGTTGGATGGGGAGACAGTCTGAGGTTCTGTGCCTAGGAACTGGGGGACCTTGTATAATTGTGATTCTACTTTTTTTTTTTAATGTTTATTTTTATTTATGTGCATTGGTGTTTTGCCTGCCTGTGTATCTGTGTGAAAGTATCAGAACTCCTGGAGCTGGAGTTATAGGCAGTAGTGAGCTGCCGTGTGGGTGCTGGAAATTGAACCTGTGCCCTTTTGAAGAGCAGCCAGTGCTTTTACCCCCTGAGCCATCTCTCCAGTTCCTGTATTTCTATTTGTTAACAATTGTTTTGTGCCATGACCTCCATGATCAGTGTTGTTGCAGTTGTCTTGGTTTTAAGGTATTAAATATCTGAAACCAACTTTTTAAAGATGTGTGTAGCGCTTAAGGTTTTATCTCTAATTATCCACAAATCTGGGGTATTATAATACTGTAACTGTACTGTTGGACCAGAGCCCTTTGGCATGGCAGAATACAGACCAAATGTCAGTGTCCTGTAGTGTTTATGAATTCATTTGTGAACTACCTGCGAATGTAATTATGTGCCGCCTTAGATTTATGTTCACTATCAGTCCATTGATCTGTGTAAAAATGTGCTAAGTCTAAATTTTGTTGTTTTGAGATAGAATCTTGCTGTATAGCCAAGACTGGCCTAGAACTTTCAGCCTCCCAAGTGCTGGGATCGTAGCAATAGCCATAACCAATTTTTTCCCCTCACATTTTTCTCCCATTTTTATACTTAAGAACATTTCAAAATATGTTCAATTTGGCGAAAATGTTATATTTTTCTATTTATTAAACTTATTTATTTGTATTTTATGTTGACTGGTGTGCTGCTTGTATGTCTGTGAGAGGGTGTCATATCCCCTAGAACTGGAGTTGCAGACAGCAGTGAGCTGCCGTGTGGGTCCTTTGGAAGAACAGCCAGTGCTCTAACCACTGAAGGAAGAACAGCCAGTGCTCTAACCACTGAGCCATCTGTTTAGCCCTTGGTTTTTGTTTTTTGAAACAGGATTTCTCTGTGTGGCTCTTGCTGTCTTGGAATGCACAGAGATCAGCCTGCTTCTGCCTCCCCAGTGCTGGGATTAAAAGCATGAACCACCACCACTTGGTCAGTTACATTTTTAAATTAGAAGAAATGAGACCTCAGTTAAAGTGTATACACTATGATGACAAAGTGTTCAGTTTTCTTGTTCTTTTTTTACTTTTTGTATGATGGTGGCAATCCTAGGTAAACATTATACTACTGAGTGTTAGCTTCAGCCCCTAAAGATTTCTTTATATTTTATGGTTTGTTTTCATTTACTTTATTTTATTCCAATTTAGTTAAAATTTTACATTTGTTATTTTTGTGCACGCAGGTATGTACATGTGTGAAGTGGTGGTGGTGGGCGTGTGTGTGTGTGTGTGTGTGTGTGTGTGTGTGTGTGTGTGTGTGTGTGTGTGTGTGCGCGCGCGCTGTGCAGAGGTCAAAGGACAGCTTGTGGGGATTAGGTCTCTTCTTTCACCGAGTAGGTTTTCAGGATCAATCTCATTTGACTAACAGCAGGGTTTTTTGTTTTGTTTTGTTTTTAACATTTAACAATTACTATTTTGTTTTATGTGTGTGGGTGTTTTGCCTCCGTGTATTTGTCTGGAGTTACAGATGGTTCTAAGCCACTTGTGGATGCCAGGAAATGAACTCAGGTCCTCTGGAAGGGTAGCCAATGCTGTTTTTCCATCTCCCAAGCAATCATCTTTACATGCTGAGCTGTCTTGCTGGTCCCTAGTTAAATTAATTAATTTAGTTGATTTTTTGTTTTGTTTTGAGACACGGCCTCTATGTAATCCTGGCTGGCTTAGAACTCATTGTGTAGACTAGGCTGGCTTCAAACTTCACAGAGATCCACTTACCTCTGAGTTCTGAGTGCTGGGATTAAAGACACATGCTTACACCTGGCCTAAAATTGTATTTTTAGTGTTTAGTTATTTCTGAGTATCTTGGTGTGTACATAGCTAACATGAGAGGTCAATTTTCCCCCTGCTGTGTGGGTCCTAAAGATCCAACTTAGGTTGGCAGACTTGGCTTGCAAGTGTCCTTTACCTTTTGAAGTATCTCAACAACCTACTTCCTTATTTTTATTTGTTTTTATTTTGGTTTTTAGGGACAGGATTTCTCTGTGTAGCCCTGGCCGTCCTGTAGACTAGGCTGGCCTCAAACTCAAGAGATACACCTCCGTCACTTCCCAAGTGCTGGTATTAAAAGGGTGCACCATCACCACCCAACTTCCTTCCTTCCTTCCTTCCTTCCTTCCTTCCTTCCTTCCTTCCTTCCTTCCTTCCTTCCTTCCTTCCTTCCTTCCTTCCTTCCTTCCTTCCTTCCTTCCTTCCTTCCTTCCTTCCTTCCTCTATCCATTCATTTATTGTGTGTGTTTAGGTGTGTAGGTGTATATACATATATATGCATATGGAGGCCAGAGGTCAGTGTTGGGTATCATCCTCAGTGCCTGTTCACCTTATATATATTTTAAGATTTATTTATTTATTATGTAGTGTTTTGTCTGCATGTATCCCTGCAGACCATAAGAGGGCTTCCAGATCTCAATACAGATGGTTATGAGCCATCCTGTGGTAGCTGGGAATTGAACTCAGGACCTCTGGAAAAGCAGTCAGTACTCTTTAACTGTTGAGCCACCTCTCCAGAGGAACACTCCCCACCCCCCTTGAGACAGGGTCTCACTGAACCTGGAACTCATCAAATAGGCTTGGTTACCTGGCCAGTGAGCTAGGGATCTCATCTCTACCTCCTAGTGCTTGGGTTATAGGTGCTTAGACTGGTCCTTCCCCCATACATAAAGAATTTTGTTATGACTGTATGTGTGTGATACTGCATATGTGGAGGTCAGAGAACAGTTTTGTTGAGTTTGCTTTGTTCTTGCACCCTTTTTTTTTTGTATTTCTAGAGATTGAACTCAGTATTATCAGGCTTTCCCTGCTGAGAGCCCTCTTGCTTATTTTTATAGCCAGCCCGCACCCCTCCCCTAACCCCCAGTTGTTGTTTTTGAGACAAGTTCTCACTGTTACCTTGCCTGGCCTGAAACTCTCAATGTAGACCAAGTGGCCTTGAATTGAGAGAGATATACTTGCCTCTGCCTCCTGGATGCTGGGATTAAAGGCCTTTTATCTTGCAGGCTTCTATCAGACGTGATCTAGTAAATGTAGATCTTATTGAATGATCATATCCTTTTATTTTTACTTATTTATTTTGTGTGACTTTTCTAGCTTTCGAAGTACAGTTCAGCTGCTTAGCTAAGCACCTGTGCTTTTGATGGCCTGGCTAAGCTTATCTTGTACTCAAGAGGTTGTGTTGGCAGTTTCTTTTGTGTATTTTGTTGCTGGCCTCTGAGCCATCACATAGGCAGTTGTCTTTTTTAGAGGGTTTTTACTGGAGACTTATTCTCTTTGTTTTTAAATGTTTCTGTGTGAATGTATGCCATGTGTGTGAATGGAGGCCTGAAGAGAGCATTGGGTCCTTTGGAGAGCTGCAGTGAGCTTTGTGAGCCAACCACAATGGGTGCTAACTAAATGGATCTTCTGGAAGAACAAAAAGCCTCTTAACCAAGGAGCCATCTCTGTCTCTCTCTCTTCCTGCTTCTTTAATAATAGTTACCACAATAGCATTAACAGCAACAGAAGCTGTCTGAATGTAACTTCTGGAGTCCTTGTATTGCTTGCTGTGGGTGTCCACGGGCATCTAATGTTGAGTGGCCACTAGTTTGCTTCTCTTTCCCTTTGTGTAGTTCCTAAGTTCTTTGTGAGTGAAGGCTGCTTTCCCTTTCTTTCTTTCTCTCTCTCTCTCTCTCTCTCTTTCTTTCTCTCTTTCTTTTTCTTCCTTCCTTCCTTTCTTCCTTCCTTTCTTTCTTTTTTTCTTTCTTTCTTTCTTTCCTTCTTTCTCTCTTTCTCTCTTTCTTTCTCTCTTTCCCTTTCCCTCTTCCTTCCTTCCTCCCTCCCTCCCTCTCCCTCCCTCCCTTCCTTCCTTTCTTTCTTTCTCTCTTTCTTTCCTGCTTTTCCTTCCTTCCTTCTTTCCATTCCGTTCTGTTCTGTTCTGTTCTATTTTTTGAGACAGGGTCTCTATGTAATTTTGGCTGTCCTGGAACTTACTCTGTAGACCAGGCTGGTCTCAAACTCAGAGATCCACCTGCCTCTGCCTCCTGAGTGTTTGTTTGTTTTGTTTTGTTTTTTTTTTTCATTTTTCACTGCTCGAATTTCATGTGTTTTAAAATAGATTGTCTGGGGACATTGCCAGACTTGAGACATACCTCTTTGTTGTTTATCAGATGGTCTTACTCTGTATCCCAGGTTGGCTTGGATTTCACTATGGAGCTCACTTATGGTGATCCTCCCACTCTGCTCTTCCAAGAACAGTGGGATATACATCTTTAAGACAGGTCAGTGGAAAGGCTTAATCAGTTGTATCTATTTGCCACTCCTGGTCTTAGTCTTTGAAAGTACAGAGTCCAGGCTGAAAAGTGTAAGAAGCAGCTTTGGGATGAGGGTTGGCAGTAGTTACAGTTACATTCTATGGTGCAGAGGACCAAACCTATGACCTGATGGGTATTAGGGAAGCACTATACTACCAAGCTATGCTATCGGCCCCCCACTACTCTCTTTTTTATTTTTCTTTCCATTACTGAGGATTGATCCTGTGACCTCACATATGCTGGCATACACTGCATTGTTGAGTTATATCCCAGCCCTTTGTTTATATTTGCCTTTGATGACAATCCAGTGTCAAAAAGTAATCAGAATGTTTTCCCATTATAAAAGTATAGTGAATTTAATAATGTTCTATATCAGCCAGGCAGTATATTCAGTAAGAAACTGTTATAATTGTTCTTACACATTAATGAGTTATTTTTGCACTCTCCTTCTCTAGAATATGTTAAGTATAAGTTTAAGAGACAAAGAATTTAACACTGTGTATGTGATGTTTATTATAATAGTTAATATCCAGTTTATCTGCCTCTTAATCGTGTATTTAAATATGATCAGCAGGGGGAGCCAAAGTTACCCTTGTGACTATTTCAAGTGATTTTCAAGTTTGTTAAGAGAAAGTAAAAACTTTATTGACAAAGACCATGATGAAAATTCACAAAAAGAAATTATAAATCACCAGGCAGTGGTGACTCACGCCCTTGATCCCAGCACTCCAGAGGCTGAGGCAGGCGGATCTTTGTGAGTTTGAGGCCAGCCTGGTCTACTGAGTGAGTCCTAGGACAGCCATGATGATTACACAAAGAGACCTTGTCTCAAAAAACTAAAAAAATAAGTAAATTATAAATCATCAAGAAGCATGTAAGAGCATTTTTATTCCAATAACTAATCAAAGATATCAAAGTAAATGATTTTTACCTAAAAAATTGATAGATGCTTCAGAAGTTAAGAGTCTTTGCTATTCTTGTAGAGGACTCAAGTTCACCTACCCATATCAGATAGCTTACAAACATCTATAGCTCAGACCCCAGGTTATCTGACATACTCTGACATCTATGGAAACCTCCCCACATGTAGCATACAGACAAACAAACATGAATAAATATGAAATTTATTTTAAAATTAAAAACATAAATTGGCAAATAAAACTGACAGAGATGCTAAAAATTCTCTAAACATTGCTTGTAGGAGTGTGCACTGGGTCAAAATTTTCTCTAAGTTTACTATAAGTAAACTTTAAAATGTCCTTCATTTGGAGTTCCAGGCATGTGAATATATCTGAAGGGGGAAAATATATTTATAAAGATCTATAAATAAAGATACTCATTATGTATACTACAGAAAATCGAGACTACATCTAGTGGGAAGATAAAGATAATTATGTGTAAGAGTAAATTTCTTTGTGTGTGTGTGTGTGGAGGGGTTCTCAGACAGGGCTTCTCTGTGTATTGGAGCCAGCTCTGTAGACCAGGCTGACTTTGAACTCCTAGAGATCCTCCTGCCTCTGCCTCCTGAGTGCTGGGATTAAAGGCGTAGAGCAAAAGGAAAAAGCTAAAATTCAGGCTACAGAACTATTGTTCTATGGTAGAATTTTGGTGCTGGGAGTTGAATACAGGAATATTTATTTACTTTAAAAAATTTACTTTTTATTTTATGCACATTGGTGTTTTTGCTTGTATGTGTGTCTGTGGAGGGGTGGGAACCCCAAAGTTGGGATTACAGATGGTAGTAAGCTGCTCTGTGAGTGCTGGGACTTGAACCCAGGTCTTCCAGAAGAGCAACCAGTGTTCCAACTGCTGAGCCATCTCTTTAGCTTCTAAGACTTATTTTTATTTATATGTGTCATGTATGTGTAGTTCCCAAGGAGGCATTGAATCCTCAGGAGTTGACATTACAGGGTCTCACTTGTGTGGCTGTAGTGGGCCTGGGATGCTATGTTGACTGTGCCGGTTTTGAACTCAGAGTCTGCCTTTGGCTTCTAAGCCCTGGGAGTAAAGGACATGCTCCACCATGCCGTGCTGAAATTTAGTAATTAATTAGAGATAAGAGTCTCAGTGCATACCCTGTCTATCCTGGTACCCACAGAGATCCCTCTGTCCCTGCCTTGTAAGTGCTGAGGCTGAGGGCAAAGCCCAACATACCTGGCTGAAATAGTTTTTGGAAGATCCAGAAACTGGAGTTACAGATGGGTGTGGGCTGCCATAGGTGCTGGGTCCCCTGCAAGAGAACAATGCTCTTAACTGCTGAACCATCTCTCCAGCTTCAATATTGTTTCGTTTTGGTTTCTTGAGACAACTTCTCACTATGCAGCTCTGTACTACATGGAACTCTGTTTAAACTAGGCGAAGTTTAATGATCCTGTTTGAGTCCACAGAGTGCTTGGGATTACAGGTATTTACCTTCATGTCTGCTTTAAGGAGGACTTTTTATCTTTTGAGAATGCTGTATAAAAGATTCTAAGTATGAACTAGAAGAATCTGTATTTGTTATACATATAAAAATAGATAGAGACTGGAAGGAACTTTGCAAACATTCTACTTCCTTTTGGAAAAGCAGAACCAATTTGCTGACAACCCATGTTGTGTAGTGACTAGAAGCTTCATTGAATCTCTCCTTGTACTCCAGAAAGTTGGGGTGAGGTGTAGTGCCAGTCTAATTGGTTTTAATAAAAACCTGGAGCCAGATAGAGAGTAAATGCTGAAAGATCAGAGAGACAAAGGAGCCAGTCACTAGTGAGACTTCTTACCTCTACCCACTCCTCAGGCTGAAGGTGGGAGGGTAAGCTTCTGTAGTCTCCCCTCAGCCATATCACTTCCTGTCCCCACCTCCCTCGTGCTGGGATTAGGGTGTTTTCCTCTATTGCCCGGCTTCTCTGGTTAACTAGTGGCTAGCTCTACCCTTTGATCTTCAGGCTAGCTTTGTTAGAGCACAAACAAAATATTACTACAGTGAGCTTTTGTTACATTGACCTAAAACAGCTACTCTTAGAGCCTTAGGGCTTCTTGAAATTACGTCCTGGAGGACAGACAGCACTTCTTGAAATCTATTTTTAATTCCATATATCTTTTGGTGATAATCTCCATTCCACAGATTCTGATTTCTTTTATGTCCCTTTTTTTTTTTTCTTTTTTCTGTGTAGCCTTGGCTGTTCTGAAATTCTCTCTGTAGACTATGCTCGCCTTGACCCTAGAGATTTACCTGCTTTTTGCCTCCCTAAGACAAGGGCCACCACTGCCTGCCTTGTTTTTTGTTTTTGTTTTTTGTTTTTTGTTTTTTTTAATAGAAAGACACATTCTAACTTTTGATCTTAACTAGTGAATATATTGTATTACGATTTGGTTGGTTAGAATTACCTTATTGGATTGATCAATTGATCTTTTTTTCTCTCTCCTCTCCCTTTCTTTCTTTGTGTTTCAAGACAGGATTTCTCAGAGTAGTCCTGACTGTCCTGGAACTCACTCTGTAGACCAGACTGGCTTCAAACTCAGAGATCTGCCTGCCTCTATTTCCCAAATTCTGGAACCAACCGTGTGCACCAGCTTCTTTATTATATTTTGAGACAGCTTTGGCATTCCACATTCTAGGATTACAGGCATATGCTACCACCTTTGGTATTTATTTCCTTATTTGACTATCGAGTTGGGTTTCCTATAGCCCACTATGGCCTTCAACTCACTTCGGATTCTCCAGCTTCCCTTTGTGAGTTTTGTGATTATAGGATGTGGGTAGTACTGTGGGTAGATTCTAGTACTTCATGTGTGCTGTGAAAGCACTCTGCCAGCTAAACTATATCCCCCAACCCTACTTTTATTTTTCTATTAAATTTTTTGTGCATTTATTTATTTATTTTCTGTGTATGTTTGTGCATGTATGAGATCACTGATACATACCATGGAACTTGTATAGAGATCAGAGGATAACTTGCATGATGAGTTAGTTCTTTTCTTCTGTCATGTGGGTTCCTGGGACTGAACTCAGGTTGCCTTAAGGCTTAGCAGCATGTCTTTATGTTAGGTCACTTGATGCCTGAGGCTTTTGGTTTTTTATAGCTTTTTTTTTTTTTTTTTTTTTTTTTTTTTTTAAGTTGTGTAGATAGCACATGCTTGTAAAAACAAACACTTGGAAGATTGAGGCAGAAGGATCGTCCTGTTTGAGACTAGCTGGGGCTACATAGTTAATTGAAGGGCAGCTTGGACTACAAAACAAGACTCTGTCTTAAGATAATATCCCCTCCCCCCAAAAATGTAAACTTGAGACTGTGTTTTAGATACAGCTATACTGTGATGTGGTAGATGTGGTCTTTTCTTTGTTGTTAATAGAATTTTTTAAAAAATTTTATTTTCCTTCTCTTTCTGCAAAGAACATCTTTTTGATCAGATGACATGAATTCTTTAAATACAGCTTAGATTTTATTCTGCAGGTACAGTGGTATACTTTTTATTTTCTGTCTGTCTTCAATAGATGCAGAATAAAATGTTACCTTGCTAGTTAGGTGAGGTCATTAGAAAGCTTGGTTTCTAGTGTGTTCCTCTGCATTTCATAATTTTGTCTACACAGGAACTGCCTGGAACAGGAGCAATTTCTTTTCAGCTGGACACAGCTGCAGTATTTAGACAGTGTTCATGCTTGCTGAAATACTTGGTCAGCTGAAAAGAAAGCTTAGGTTTTGTAATATTTTTCATTTCATACACTTACCTAGAAATCCTTTCCATTCTTCTGTTTTTATTTTCCTAATTCAGTGTAGTTTTATATTTGGGAAGGTCATATTTGCAACACAAGATAGTTCTTATATGTTTTTAATATAATTTATTAAATGTTGAATGTAGCTTTTCTAAACATTGCTCAAGTGTTGCATTTATTTATTTTTCCCCACTGGAGTAGCACATAGTCTTTGTGTTTGGTCCCACTCCATCTTTAGTCGGTGTTCTCCGCTCTCTGGTCATTTATCTTTTAAAAAGACTGCTTATTTAGAACTTTATCAATTTTCTCATAAAAACACAAAAATAGTATTTGCATAATTCTCAGAGAATTTGTATAGACCGTTGTGATATTTCTTCTTTTTTGAGCTAGGGTGTCTTTTTTTCTTGGTAATATGTCTCTGATTCCATCTCATGTAATATTCATGCTAACATCGCTGATTTGTCATATCTTGAGTAGACGGAAGTTGCCATTTTTGTCCAGCAAGTATTTATTGAGTAACTAAATATGCAAAGAGTTGAGCAGGCATTGAGTAAATGCTGCTAAGGCAAACAGATCCCAGTTCTTTCCAGCTGGGACTTAGAGAAGGTCATTTCTCTCACATGACGGCCAGCTAGTACGTTTCTGAACAGTCTTATAATTGATACTTTAAATGTCTGCCTGATATTTGATACATGAGTTCATATTTAATGAATTTGGTTTACTATTAATGATTTGTATACTTTAAGAATAATTTAGAAATAGATATTCTCCCTTATATCTTCTCTGCTAAATATTGACATAAATAAAGGTTGTATGTCATTCTCTTTTGCTTTATCACTGTTAATAATCTAGTAACATGACATCTTCATATTTAAGTTGCTTTGCATTTTCTTTTCCTTCCTTATTCCTTCCTCCCTCTCCCTCTCTTTCTCTCTTTCTCTTCACAGAGTTTGCGCTGTCCTGGAATTCACTGTATATCCCAGGCTAGCTTTGATCATTTAGCAATCAGTCATTTCAGTGTTGGAATTGAAGGCCTGAAACACCACTCCTAGCCCTTAGGCTTTCCTAACTAAGCTTCAGTGCTCCTGAACAGCACCTCTGATCCTGTGATGGTCTTTATTGCTCTCTCCTTTGTGGTTTGTTTCTTGTTTTGTTTTGTTTTTCTTTATTCCCTTATCCCTTACTGTGATACTTAGCAATTTAGTCTTTGGCTAAGCACCTAAATTTTTAGATTTCTTGCTTTTGAGTAGAGCATTTTGAAGTATATCTCAGCTTTGTATAGTATATATCTTTTTAAATAAAAATAATTTTATATAACTAAAGTTTAGATTAGGGCAAATATATTTTCTCAAGTTGGGTAGCCATTTTTAGGTGTTCCCATGTATACTTTGGTGATGATTTTGTTTTTGTATTACTAGTGGTCAGATACATATTGTGTGTGTGCACAGGTGAGTGTATGATTATGTGAATGAGGGTGTACATATTCCATTATGCATGAGGAGGTCAGAGGGCAGCTTTAGACATCAGTCTTCAACTTCTACCTTATTTGTGACAAGGATCTCTCTCTTTCTCTGTTGTTCTACATTGCCAGTCTCCTGATTCTGCCTCCCCTATCAGGTAGGAGCATTGGTGCTATAGGTGCAGGGATTAGGATTTAGGTCTACATTTACATATTATATTGAGTGCTTTAACTACTGAGCACAGTCCATAGAAGTTAACTTCTATTAATATATATGTGTGTCTTAAGGGGCTCTAATTCTTTTGGAGAAAAAATTGGTTATATTATTTAAAACTTCTATAATATCTCCAATATTTTGTACTGTTAAACATATGGAATATTAAACTCTACTTCACTATGCTATTACTATTGTACTTTCTATGTTTTCAAGTCAGTGAACTTTAGTGTTAAAAAAAAAAAACCAAACCTTAATTTTGGGCTTTTATTGCTCTTGCAAAGGACCTACATTTGATTCCCAGCAACATAGGGTGGCTCATAACCATCTGTAACTCCATTCCCAGGGGATACAATTCTTCTTTTGACTTCCACAGGCACCAGGCATGCATGTGGAATACATATATTTGTGCAGGCAAAGCATTCATGCACATAAAAGAAAGAGGAAAAAATTTTGAAAAAAAGAAGAGAATCTTGATTTAAACTAATGAACATTTTCATCTTATACAAGAGAACATTTAGAGCAATAAAGTCATTTCTCAAAAATCACATGTCTACTTCAGGTGTAGATATATAACTTGAAATTTAGTCCAATATTATCCCAGTCCAGTGACTAGAGAACCCTAGTGACTTATCCTAGTCATAATGACATCAGACTATATGCAGAAATGGTACTGTTGATTCATAGATGGAAAGGATAAGATGATTAGAATAGCTTGGAAATGAGTTGACTGATGATCGTATTCCCTCTAACACATACTCTCCTAGATGCTCATACTTAGAGTGAGAGCATCCTTATGCCCTAGATTGTTTTGGTAGCAAGAATGCCTAATACCTTCTCTTTGAATTACCCTTTTATAGATGCCTTGCCAACCATCTGTTACAATATCCTTTAGAAAATGGATAATACTGTTGTTTTTGTTTAAGCTTTTAAAATAATAGTACATTGCAGTTCTAAGTCCCTGAAGATAGCTCTTCCAGTAATAGGATTTTGTAGTCAGAAGTTTCTGGCCTGGCCTATCCCTGAGGTCCGGACTAACAGCCCCAAATAATCACACAAAGGCTTATATTAATTATAAAATGTTTGGCCCATAGCTCCAGCTTGTTACTTGCTAACTCTTATGTGGAAATATGTTTCATATTTAATAAAAACCTGTCTGGAGCATCAGAGGACAGAGCCATCTCTCCAGCCCTTTTTTTGTTTTTTTGAGACAGTGTTTTCTGTGTAACGGTCTTGGCTGTCCTGGAACCTGCTTTGTAGACTATGCTGGACTTGAACTCACAGAGATCCTCCTGCCTCTGCCTCCCAAGTTCTGGGACTAATGGCTGCGTCACCTCTGCCTCATATTTAATAAAAAAACAATCTGAAATTTCAGAGGGATCTACCCACAGTCAGTCTAGGAACATCAGATAGTGGTAACTCACACCTCTAATCCCAGCACAGGGAATATCCAGGAATGGTGACCTACGCCCTTAATACCAGCAAATCTGAGTTTGAGGTCATCTTAGTTTACAGAGAGAGTTCCAGGCCGGGTGGTGGTGGTGCCACACCTTTAATCTTAACCTGGATGTGAAACAGCTGGGCAAAGAGGGTATTTAAGGCAGAGGTAGAAAGGCAGAGCAGGCAGAAGAAGCCATAGGAGTGAGGAGCGAGGCTGAAGAAGCTGGAAGACAGCTGGGTGAGATCTGACTGTGGTGTTTCCTCTCTGATGTTCCAGCCTTTCCCTGAGATCTGGCTCTGAGTTTCCTTTATTCGAGCAACACTCTTAATCTTAAACTGTTCATGTTTAGCCACATGGCTAAGTACCTTTTTTCAGAGCAAGATTCTCATCCGGCTTTCTCTGTTCGATGTCATCTTTCTGCTGTTAATCTTCCCAGAATTCTAAGTTGGTTGCCCTGCCTCTATTTCCTGTCTAGCTACTTGACCAATCAGTGTTTTATCAAACCAGTATTTACAGTGACAAGTATTTACAGTGTAGAAAACCATAGTCTGATAGCAATTTTGTGTTCCTCCAACTCTTTAACTTTCTGATCTCCTAACTGCTGCTGTTCTGGTAGATGACTGATTGTATCTGTGACATACTGGCTCTTTTTCATTCATTCTCCCACAGAGTAATTTAGAGTAACTTTAATTTGAAGGAAACCTAAATTTCCCATACATGCAGTATTAGCAGTGAAGTTACAAGTATGACATGAAGACAGATTAGTGCACTTACACAATTTCTCAAGGAGAAATTAAGGACAGAAGTTGTTTTGCTCTCTGACATTTCACAAATGGTTTATTGTTATGCAAAGTGAAATTGTCTGGATATTTAATAATACTATTTTAGCTTCATCTCTTTAAAACAAGTTTATTTATTAATTTATTGATATTTTAAAGACAGGGTTTCTCTCTGTATCAGCAATGGCTGTCCCGGAGCTCACTCTGTAGATCAGGCTGGCCTCGAACTCAGAGGAGATCCATCTGCCTCTGCTGGGTTTAAGGAGTGCAACACCACACCCGGCAACAAATTTAAGTTTTAAAAAAGTATTCTATGTATATGCATGTTTTGTCTACATGTGTGTCTGTGCACCACATGTGTGCCTGGTTTCCACTGAGATCAGAAGATGACATCAGATCCTTTGGAACTGGTGTTACATATGGTTGAGAGCTGCCATTTGGGTGCTGGGAACTGAACCCAGTACCTCTGCAAGAACAACACATTCTCTTAACTATTGAGCCCTCTCTCAAGCCCCCCCCCCCTTTGGCACTATTGTGATTTAAATTTTTATCCCCCCCCCCATATTTGGACTGTCTATGTGGTGTGTGTGTATATGTATGTATGTTTATACATATGTGGACATACATGTGTGTTTTTATACGGAAGCTGAGATTTTATGTTGAGAATCATCCTCTGTTGCTCTTGCACTTTATCATTGAGTTGGGGTCCAATAGTGTCCCTAGCTAGTTGTCTCCAGGAAATCTACTTCTGAGATTGAAACTACAGGCAGGCACTTTGTGTTTATGAGGGTTCTGAGGATCAGAACTCTGTACATTCTTGTTTAGCAAGCACTTTAACCCCTGAGCCATTTCTCCAGTAGAAATAAAATTACTAGCCATGCAGTGGTGGTACATGCCTTTAATTTCAGCACTCTGGAGGCAGAAGCAGACAGATCTCTGTGAGTTCCAGGCTAGCCTGGTCTACAAAAGAAGTTCCAGGACAATAAGAGCTGTTAAAAGGGAAATAAAAATTAGTACTTTTTATATGACCTGACATAACCATATTGGATTTATTAGTGCCAATACTTTGTGATTTCCTCCCTATGTTTTCTAATGTTTCCTTTCTTCAGACAGAATCCCTCTTATGCATTCTAGGCTGGACTCAATTTGCTATGTAGTAGTGAAACTAGCCTTCTGTTTCCAACTTAAAATTCTGGGATTACAGGCATGTACTACACCCAGCTCTATTAAGGATTTTTTTTTTTTTTTAAATTATTTACTTATGTGAATTGGTGTTTTGCCTGTGTGAGGGTGTCAGATCCCCTGGAATTGTTGACAGTTGAGAGTTGTCGTGTGGGTGCCGGCAATTGAACCTAGGTCCTCTAGAAGAACAGTCAATGCTCTTAACTCTTGAGCCATTTCTCCAGTCCTAGAATTTTCTATTTACAAGAAAATCCCTGAAAATAAAAGTAGTCTTATTTTTTTCTTTTCTATCAGATATTTTTATTTTTTCTTGACTATTCACACATGCTAGAACCTTTGGTACAGTGTTGATTAGAAGTGAGGATAGTGTACATATTTGTTTTATTCTTGATCTTAGAGAGAAACATTTAGTCTTTGTCAGAATTTTGAATCTGGTTTTGCCCGGCTACGTGGGAAGCAGAGGCAGACAGATCTCTGTGAGTTCAAGGCATGCCTAGTCTACATAATAAGTCCAGAGAAGCCAGGGCTGCAGTGAAACCCTGCCTTATGCCAAAAAACAAACAAAAAAGGTATGCTAGCAAGCACACACACTCTACAGGTTGTGAATCTATACTCCTGGACTCGAGTCTGAAGTAGGAGGGTAGCAGTTCAAGGCCAACCTAAGCTACATAGCAAACCTTTAAAAAAACCTTAACTAGGAATTCTTCATAGGTAACCATTTGATCAGGTTAAGGAAGTTTCCTTTAATTCCTAGTTTGTTAGATATTTTTTTATTAGAATTTGCCAGGTGCTGTTTTGTATGTTTAGACGGTCATCTGGGTACTTTGATTTTTTTTTTTTAATTTAAGATTTATTTATATTTGTATGTGTGTAGGTGTTTGGTCTATATGTATGTCACTTATTTACTGTGTGCAGTGCCCAAGGGGACCAGAAGAGGGTGTTGGGTCACCTAGAACTGGGGTTGTGCCAGTATTTTTAACTGCTGAGCCTTGCTTGAGCTCTGGTCATGTGGTTTGCCCTCTAATAACATTGTGTGTATTGTGTAATATTCAGCTGTTAAACTAAACTTGAATTACTGGAAGTAGACCACACTTAACAAAAGTCAACCTTCTTTGTATGTTTTTGTATTCATTTTTCCTTATTGAGGATTTTTATAACTATCATCAGGCTAATTTTGTCATGAGGTTTTGGTCCGATGTTGGTAGCAGAGTAATAATAAATAATGGCTTCTGTTGAGATGTGTCTAATTGCCTGATAACTTAATGACAATGAAATAGTTAAAGGTGTAGCTGATGTTAAGAGTCTGTTACAGATTGAAAAGATCTAGAAATCTCTCCTGGGGTAACAGCAAACACTGGAGAATGGAAAGACAGAATTAAACATCAGACGATCAGGTCACAAAATTTCCCTTTGTGAACCTTTTCTTATTTTGAGACACTTAAGGTAGAGGTGACATGTCCAACACTTGTTATCTCCATTATCTACTTGGCTCCCATAATTTTTTATTTGGGGTACTTGTATTGCTGCCTCATTTTGGTTATGCTTTTAAGTAATACCTAATTTTGGATTTTTTTTTTTTTTTTTTTTTTTTTGTGATGATTTAGGCAGTCTTCAGAAAAAGGTGCCCGAAGAAAGAATTGGAAGCATAACAACATGATAACCTAATAACATCTTACTAACTGATCTTTGTCAATTGTTAGCTTTGATCTTTTTTTAACTGATATAAAATAATATTTGATAGATTTAATGTTTTTTGTGTATTTGTACCATGTAGCTTTTAATCATACACCTGACCATTCAGGAGCTTAATGGTGGAAGAAAATGAATGGTAGAGCTTTAAAGGTGTGTCCATTTTTAATGACACTGAAAGTAGACTGGGGGTATTATATAGCACAGTTGTTAACTAACAACTATATATTTAGCATGTTTAAGACTGTGGGTTCAGTCTTCAATGACTCTTCCAGAATGTTTTAATTAAGAATTAAGTGGTATTATTGTTGTAAAAACTTCATTCTGTAGGCCTAAATACTAGTAACAAGGTCTCCCTCCCTCCTTCCCTCCCTCCTTCCCTCCCTCCTTCCCTCCTTCCCTCCCTCCCTCCTTCCTTCCTTCCTTTCTTTCTAGACGTTTTTCTCTGTATAACAGCTCTGGCTGTTCTGCAATTGGCTTGGGAGACCAGGCTGGCCTCTACCTCCCAGAGATCTACCTGCCTTGACCTCCTGAGTGCTGGAACTAAAGGCCTGTGCAATCACTGCACAGCCCAAGATTTATTTAAATTGTCTTTTTTCTTTTTTTAAAGCAGTATCTCACACTATGTGTTCTTGACAGTTCTGGAACCTACTCTGTAGACCAGGCTGGCTTAGAACTCACAGAGGTCCACTTCCTTCTGCTTCCTAAGTGCGTAGATTAAAGATGTGTGCCATCATGCTCAGCTGGACAAGGTTATATTTTCATAGACTATCATAGATATTCTAGGAACTGTGAGGTAGGGGATGTGTGTGTGTGTGTTTCCCCTTCCCCTTTTCTTTTAGCCCAGTTTTGTTTGTTCCTTGGCTGGCCCAGAAATCACTTACTAGATAACCCTGGCTGTCCATGAATTCTTGATCTTCTTGTCTTACTCATTGATAGATACTAGGATTACAGATGTGTAGTATCTTGCCTAGTAAAGTATTTCTTTATAAAAACATCTTAGGTTTATTTCTTTTATGTGTGTGAGTGTTTTGCTTGCATATATGTGTATGCATATGCATGCCTATTGCTTTGCAGAGATTAGAAGAGGGTGTTTGATCCTGCAACTGGTGTTATGGATGGTTGTGAGCCATTGTGTGGGTGCTGGGAATCAAACCTGGATTCTCTGCAGCCATGTGTTCAGCCCATCTTCTTCTTTCTTTTAAGGTGGGGTCTGGCTGTGTGGATGAGGCTGGCCTATGCTTAAGATCCTCTCATATTGGCTTCTAGTAACTGAGATTATAGCACAGCACAAGCCTGTCTGGTTTTCTCGTCTTTTACCAGAGAAAATAGTTTCAATTAGCTGTTATATGGTTTTTGTTATGTGTTTGAAATGAGTGCATTTGGAATAATTTTATAAAATTTGTGTCTTAATGTGATTGTAGGAATTAGCTTGAAATATGGTTGAAAATAATGCTGAATTTTGTGTTTTTGACTAACTCAAAACTGAGAAAACTTGAGGAAATTATATAGGATTTCTTGGTAAATGACTGACAGAGATGAGATAGGGCCTTTAGCATTTCCTGACTTCCGGTTATGTTCTCAGTAACATAATATCTCTGATAACTTTGTACCCTTGATGATTTGTTAGATGTCTTCAGATTTCATCTGAACATGTGATTTTTTTTTTTTTTTTTTGGTTTGGGTTTTACAGTTTTTGTCTCTAGGAATGGTTTGAATTAGTTGTTCCTCTAATCACATGCTCTCAGAATCTTGTTGCTATAGATACCTTCTCTGCCAGGTGTGGTAGTACAAGCCTGTCATCCTACCATTTGAGAGTCAGGGGCAGGGAGGGCTCATGATCTCAAGGCTAGCCTGACCTACATGGGAGACCCTATCTCAAAGAACAAAAACAACTAAATCATTCCTAATAAACAAAATATTTCTCTGTTTTGGAAAAGATAATTTTGTGTTTTGTTACATAATTGTGTTCATTTTAGCAGAAGTATTTCTGATTTTATTACATTACTTGTTTAAATTAACACCCAAACAAGCCCCTTCCACTTTTTCCCTTGAGACAGGGTCTCTCTATTATATACCTTTGGCTATCTTGGAACTTGCTATGTAGATGAATCTGGCCTCAAACTGAAAGAGATCTGCCCTGCCTCAGTCTCTGGAGTTCTGGGACTAAAGTTGTTTTTCTTCTTTTTGTTTTTTTTTTTTTTTTTGTTTTGTTTTTGTTTTTTTGTTTTTTTGTTTTTTTTAACTACAATTAGCTAGTTTTCCCCTTTCTATTCAGTAGCTTCAGACACCCACCTACCTTTCTTCCTCCCTCCCTCCCTCTCTTCTTTCCTTCCTTCCAGATTCATTTATTATGTGAGTACTCTATTTGAATTTATGCCTAAAGGACAAAAGAGGGAATCAGACAGAAAATGACATCAAATCTCATTATAGATGGCTCTGAGCCATCATGTGGTTGCTGGGAATTGAACTCAGAACCTCTCTGGTAGAACAGCCAGTGCTCTTAACCAATAAACCATTTCTCCAGCTCTCTGTGTTAGACATTTTCTATTCTATCAATACATGTTTTTATGTATATACAGAACCCCAAAGTCAGTGGCTTAAGAAAGAATGGTTAGGCTTGGAAAGATAGCTCAGTGTGTAGGAGCATTTATTGTACAAGTACAAAGACCTCAGTTTGAACACCCAGCACTCATAAAAGTGATGCACTATCTTGTCTTGCATTAGAAACAGGTAGATCCAGGAGTTCGCTGGTTATCTAGCATAGCCAGAATAGGCTGAACTTCAGGTTCACATCCTGTCTCAAAAAATAAATAATGTAAAGCGATAGAGAAGAACAGCTGAGGTCTTCTCTGGTCTCCTTATAGGCCATGTGCATCCTCAACACAGAAACATAGGGTTTGGAGAAGGAATGACCCTTCCTAAGAATGATGTACTTTTCCATTAGAGGGAATAGTTATGTCATCTTTCAAAATCCCTAGGTTTGCTATGGCTATCAGAGCAGATTTTATATTTTGTTGTGTTTTTAGAATTAGCAACTGACTTATGAAAAATTAATTTATTTAGACATAGTTTCATATATCCCATGTTGGTCTTGAACTCTGTGTAGAAGATAACTTCTGCCTCTACCTAAGTGTTGGGATTACAGGTTTGGACCATCATGTCTGGACTGTGTAATAACAGGGATTGGATGGGATTTTATGCTTGCTAGTAATCACTCTGCCAATAATGGAATCACTCTTCCTGGCTCAGACTGGCATCAAATTCAGGATTTTCTTGCATTAGACTTCTGAATACAAGATTACAAGTGTGCCATTGTGGTGGGTTGGGTTGAATTTTAATGCTATTTTTTGAATTATTTCCAGGTTATTTATAAATTTAGAAGTGCTTTTGGAATTAGCCTTTTGAATGTTACTGTTGTGGTTGCTAACATAGTTAAATCATGAAGTTGCCTTAGAATTATCATTATTATTATTATTATTATTTTTTGGAGACATAGCTTTTCTGTGTAATGGCCCTGGGTGACCTAGATAGAATCCAATTTGTAGACCATGCTGGCCTAGAACTCACAGACATCTGTCTGTCTCTGCTTCCTGAGTGCTAAGATTAAAAGTACCAAACCCAACTTTAATTTTTTTCTTTATGAATATTAGATCACTTCTATAACCAGAGAATACATTTATGTAATTCTGGAGCTGCGATATTAGTATGGGGAGGAAAATTGTCTTGATATTTAGGTAGGATTCATAAAAGGAAAGGTAACCAGCTGATGATGGTGTTGTTTGACTTTAATCCCAGGACTTGGAATGCAGAGGCAGATGGATCTCTATGAGTTAAAGGCCACCCTTGGTCTACAGAGCAAGTTCCAGGATAGCCAGGGCTACATAGAGAAACCCTGTTCTGAAAAACAAAACAAAACAAGGCGGGGGGTAGGGGGTGGTGATGTACCTTTTTTTTTTTTTTTTTTTTTTGAAACACATTCTCATGTAGTGCATACTGTAGAATATGAGAAATAAATCCTTATGTTACTAATTTAGGGAGAACTAACTCCAATTGGTTTAAATTATCAATTGTTTTATTGTTTTGATATAACTGGGAGTCCAGAAGTCAAGATGTCAGAATTAGTTATTCCGATATAACTGCCATCAGGACCAGTGTTTATGCCAGCTATCTATTCTGTCTACTTTGATGCTGGTGGCATTTTAAAAGTATATGGTATCTTAACCATTTAAAGTGTTAGTGTCTGTGGGGGCAGTGCTAGTTTTTGTTTTAAGGTGGATGGCTTGCTTCCTCCCAGTTCTTTCAGAGTCTTCCTAGGTAGCTGTCACTCTTGTTTCCGGCTCAGTCCTATTTAAATTGCTAGTAAAAATATTTGGCCAGCTGGACATTGCAGCTATGACTATTCTAAAAATTAGGTTACAAATGTGCATCTTTGTTTAAAACAAGATCTTACTATGTAGTACTAGCTGGTCTGGAACTCACTATGTAGACCAGACTAGCCTGGTAACTTGCAGGCAATTCTCTTGCTTCTGCAACCAAAATGCTGACATTATGGATCTGTGCTACCATGTTTGCTGTGTGCATGGTTTTCTTTTGTTGCTCTGTGGCTTCTCAAGACAGGCTTTCTTTGTGTGCTCTGGCTGTCCTAGAACTAATTCTGTAGACTAGGCTGGCCTTCATCTCATCAATCTTCCTACTCTGCATCCTGAGTGCTGGAGCTGAAGACAAAAGTACATCATCATCTCCAGGCTTGTTCATGTTTTTAATTAGCCTTATCACACATTGTTTTTCTGGGAGAATTTTGATTTTTTGTTCTTCGTTTTGGTGCCCCCCCCTCCCCCCAACTAGGCTCCCTGTGCTTTCTCTCTTCTCTGTACCTTGTCTACCAGGAGTCACATGGCCCTTGCTAGTTTTTGAGACTGGATTTCATATGACTCTATCTGGTCTTGAACTTTCAGGTCTAGAAGTGTAGCCAGAGGTGACCTTGAATTCCTAATCTTCTTGCCTCTACCTCAGGATTGAATTTTAGGAGTTGTCACCATGCCTGTCTCTGCAGAAGTTTTTAAACAGAAATGTATTTCTCTAAAGACTTTCATCTGTAGTTGTTGCTCACCCTGAATGCATTTGTTTGTAAGATTGGTGCCTACTTTTTGTTTTGTTCACAGGTTATTCTGTGGTTCAGGTTGGCTTGGAATACCGGATTGTTCTCCCTCCCCAATTTAAATGCTGGAATTATAGGCATTTCACCAACATGCTTGAGTTAGATAGTGAAGTTTTTGTTGGTGTTGATATTTTTTGATTTGTTTGTTTGTTTTTTGAGGCAGAGTCTCTGTATTCAACCTGGGCTGTCATGGAACTCACTATGTGGCCTTGAACTCACATAGATCCACTTGCTTTTGCTTTTCTAGTGCTGAAATTTAAGTCATGGGCCACCATGATTGACTAGCTAGATCAAGTTTTTAAGAGTTGGGATAATAACAACATTATGTTGTGAGTTTTTTTCACTAATATTTCAGTACACACTGCAGAAAGCTTTCCTTATTAGGTATTTTCATTCTTCTAATTTGGATTTCATAATCTTCAGATTGGGGTTCTAGTTCACCATCTTGCTGGTCCTGGAATTATGCATAAACATCTTCTGTGACATTACTATTTATGTAGTGTCTTATTTATGTACATATATATAATATACACACATACACATATGTATTTATTTAAATAGATCATACCTAGATTATAAAGTAAAAAACCCAAACTAAAGACCTTTTCTGGGTGTGTACATAAATATGTATACATCTATCAGATTATCCCTGTGTAATCTGACTTTAGAACTCTATACTGCCTCCTGCTTTTGATATTTTCAAACCAAGATTATGCTTGAGGGTTTAATTAAAAAAGAAGAAAGGGTACAAGTGAAAACTCGAGAAATATAGATGCTGATGTTGCACAGAAGCCTGGTGAGTTAGTGACTTTTGTGGGCTGACAAACCTTCTGTAACTGTAGGAAGGGTTTTTTTTTTTGTTTTTTTGAAGTGATACATAACACCGGATACTGGTTTTGGTAAACCACACAAAAAAGTATTGAGAATTTTGCATTTTCCTTTTTGTAGATGTTACCCTTCTCATTTGCTGAGTTTGGTGATTTAGTTGTTGCAACCAGTTTTATGTTATTTAATTTTTTTTGAGTCCTAGTGATCATTTGGCATCTTTAGCTTTAAGTATTTGTATTTTGTGTAATGTGGCAGTTTGCATTATATTGAGTTTCTTAAATATAGAAAAATTATTTTATATTAAGGCCTTATTTGGGAAGAAGGAATTAATATCGTGCCGACAAACTAGTCATGAGGCATAAGGTGCTACCTTTAACCGACGCTGGTAGGAACTTGACAAGTTTGTTTTTGTTGTTCATTGTTAAAGTTTTAGCGGGGCAGTGAACTTTAATTTGGTGGTAGCAGGAAACATAAATATCACTGTGTAATGTATGTCTTTTTGCCTATTTTGGCGGATCTAGTAAACCACGAAACCTAAAACAAGAAGCGGGCTTCTTAACGAAAACTACAGTTCCCAGCGGGCTCGGCGCTGGTGGGCCATCCTTTCCCCCTGGCTCCCAGCTGCCCCTGCCCGGGCTAGCCCGGAGTCGGCCCTAGCTCGCGCCTGCGCAATGGCGTCTGCTTATTTTTTTGGTTTGGCGGCTGCGGAGCGTGGCGCTAGGGCTAGCAGCCAGCCGTGTGCTGCAGTGTACAGAGCAGGGTGTAGGACAAAGGGCGGGTGGCAGACACCGCGTCACTGGTCAGGGAGCTTCCTGCCCGGCCAGAGCACGGTTGGTCCTGGGGTAGTGTGGAGGCAACAGCTTCTTTCGATCACTGTACACACAGTTCTTCGCTCACGTCCTCCTGCTCTGCGGCGCCAGTCCGTCCTCCCCTCATAACGCGCGGTACCGCCAGCCCCAGTGCGGAGGGAACGTGACGGCGTCAGCGCCTCAGGTTAGCCTCACCACGGGCAGAGCGAGGGCCTCGTGCCGCTTTCCGCATGCTGCTGCTGCACGTCCCAAGAAGCGGGCTCCGGCTTCCGCAAACAGAGGTGCATAAGCAGCGGCCGCGGCGAGGAGCCATGACTGAGGCGGCGGCAGCCGCGCCTCCTGGCAGCCCGCGGGGGCGGCGCGGCGGGCGCCCCCTGGCGGCGCGCCGGGGCGGAGCGGCCCGCCGCAGCCGCAGCCGGCGGAGGCGCTGCTGTCCCTCCTCCCCGTGTCCCCGGCACTCGCCCGCTCGCTTGCTCGCTCCATTCTCCCTCCGCTTCAGATTAAAGGGGGGGAGGGAAAAGGAGCTCGGCCGCCATTTTCCCAGTGCCGCCGCCGCCACCGCCACCGCTCGCCGAGCCGGCGGGAGAACCAAGCGCCGTAGCAAAGCCGATTCGTCTCGCCGCGGCGGCTTGGGGAGCGGCCGAAGCGCGCTCCCCAGCCGGGAAGAAGCGCCCGGGGTGGCGGCCGGGGTGCGGGCGCGGGCTGCAGACGGTGGCGCTCGTTTGTGCGGGGCGGGGGGGCGGCTTTACCCTCTGCCCCCGCCTGCCCGCCCGCCGGGGCTGCGGTCCCCGGCCGTGCTCAGGCCCGGCCGGAACGGAGGAAGGCCGGAAAAAGGGCTCAAACGAGAAGAAAAAGCGGCCGCTCCCCGCCGCCGCCTTCCCCTCCCCCTTCGCCTCGCCCCCCCGCCCGGAAAGTCAGGGCGGCTCCGGGCGCCGGGGGGGAGGAGAGCGGCGGGCCGGGCCGGAGCCGCTGCCGCGCGCCTCCGCCCGCTGGTCCTCGGCGCCCAGGCCGGGGGGCTGTTTGCAAACTGCGCCCATTTTGTGGGGCCGAATCCGCCCGGGCTACGCTCCTCCATCACGTGGTAGGTGCTGCTGCTGCTCTTCTCCTCCTCCTCCCGCTGCCCTTTCTCCTTCTCCTCGCTCTCCCTGTGGCTCCCATTTCTCCCTCTCTTTGTTAGTTGTAACTAGAAAGGCAGGGCAGGGGAAGAAAAATCCCCGGAACTTTAAATGGCCTCTCCGGGCTTCCCCGCTGCGGGTCCGGGCTGGGAGTCGCCCCAAGGGCGGGGGTGTGCGGGGGCCCTTCCCCACCAGCTGCCGCCTCGTTCGCTGGTCTTTCCTTTGGCGTTCTATTTAAAAAGGCGGCCTGGAGAACATGGTTTATTTCCGTAAAAAAAAAAAAAAAAAAAAAACCACAAAAAAACAACCCCCCAAACAAACTCTTGCTCTTCCCTTGAACTTCTCTTGACTGCAAAAGGCCTTTCTTTGCTCGAACACGTCTTGTATGCCTGTCTCAGGGTTTATATCATAACTCTGATTGTTAACATTTTTGTTGCTTTGTATATTGAGGTCATTTGCGTTTTCGGATCTAGTCTGGGGCAGTCTCTCTCGGTAACTAAAGAGGAAGAGGCATTTATTTGTTTTTAAGCGAGTTAGAATCTTAGTGGTTTTTGGGGGGCCTGTTTTCCGGTCTTTTGATTCTCATCAAATAGTTTATAATTGTTTTCCATATTGTAAACAATTATACTCCCATGTTTTACTTAGAAATCCTTTTGTTTTCCAATGTTGGAATCCCAATGTGGATTTTTAGAGAAACTCGTTACTTAACTATTGCTTATTGATTGCCTTAGGGGAAAAGGGGTGACATGATGGCGCCACTTTAAATTGCTCTTTCCTCCGCCTGGGTTTTTCCTCCTTTATTCTGGAGGTCACTGGAGCATTTTCCCGTGACCTATTAATAAAACCGCACTTGAGGGCGTTAGCTGTATAACTCCTGGGGGTTAGAATTTGGTTCCTTAAGGATCGAGAGACCCAAATACTGCAGTCACCAAACTTAAGAGAAATCTCGCTAGTCCTCCAACCTAGCTTTCCTCCCCTCCATTCACAATCCTGGTGTTGCCATAGCCTTCGTCACGTGGCTAGCAATCATCGTGGGGTGGTTTTTTTTGTTGTTGTTGTTTGTTTGTTTGTTTGAGGGGTATGTGTTAATATTTTAAATTGTAGCTAAGGAAGCATTCTTATTCCCTTTGGAGAGATCACAGTGCTTTAGGTTTTTATTTTTAATACATTCGGAGAACATTTTAAAATAAACGATAAAATTACATAATCCTTGCCTTGCATAATCATGTATAGTTACAGAACTTCTTCTCAAAACTACTTTCAATTAAGAAAAATCGTTACATTAAAATGACTTCTGTTTCTTAGAGTGGTCTGTAGTTTGTTTTCCACCCCACCCCACCCCCTTTTTTGTCTTTCTTTTAAAGGTTATTTAAAGTATCAGTATTTACAAAGGCATAAAGTGGGCGTGTTTCCCTTCCCCCTCTTCTATAGGCTGTATTTGGTTCCTTGTCTTTCTTACTCTCACCAATTTAGAAATTCTCAATTAACTGCAGGTGTTGTCTGTTGAGGCTTCCTCCCCCCCCAACAGTGGATACTTTTGATGTGTTTCTCTGTTGCATTTTTGATAGAGAGGTTGTTTGTAATTCCAGTTTTAGAAGTATGCTACTTGGTTACCTATTTTTTCATGTCAGTTTTCCCCATAATTGGATAAATTCTAATTATCCAAAAGCACACTTTTTTCTGATAAGTTACTAAGTTTAAAAAGTAAATATGAAATGTGACTCGGTGTGATTGATCTGTTTTTTCCTGCCATGTATGTTATCCGATGGTTTGAATAATTTTCTTTGCTAACAGTTACATCATGTCATGTGATAGGTGCAATGTGATGTGTTGCTCTAAAAATAAAGCAAGGTAAAAATGCTCATCCTTGGAAATTTAAAAAATGTATTATAAGTATGAGAAAACGGCCCTTAGTCAGGAAATTCTTAATTGTTTTCCACTAGGTTTACCCAACAAAGTGTACAAATCTTTTGACCTTTAGAATATTTGGTGTGATTTGTTGTGACCTCAGAACTTGACTGGTTTGACTTTATTTTTGAAGTCTGAACTACTTGGAAACATTAGCTGTCACATAAATTAACATCTTTTATTCTGAAGTTATTTTTGATAACTACTACAGTTAAGTATTTGTGAAACATATTTATGATTTGCTTCTGTACAGAATTAAGAGTCATCAGTTATATACTGCTGATTTTCAGATAAATTGGAGTTTTGGTCTTTTTACCTATAGGAATCTGTAAGTATTGTTGCTACATATTTCCTTAAAACCTTATTCAGACCATTAGTATCTGACTTACATGTTTTACCATATTTACCAATCTGCAGAGTACTCTTTGATAACTATCCTGTTGAGGAAAATTCTAGAAGCTAGAAAACAGTTTAATTTATTTGAACTTTTATCAAAGTGAGAAGAAAAGACTATTGTATTTTTTTCTTCAAACATTACTATTATCTTTTCATCTTAGTAATGCTACACTGTGATCAGAGTGTTTCTATAGTATAGACCCTGGATTTTGGGTTTTTTTGTGTGTGTGTGTGGTCTTTGTTTTTTGAGACAGAGTTTCTCTGGGTAGCCCTGGCTGTCCTGGAACTAGGTCTGTAAACTAGGCTGGTCTGGAACTCAAAGAGATCTGCCTACCTGCCTCTGCCTCCCCAGTGCTGAGATTAAAGGTGTTGTGCCACTATGGCCTGCTTGGATTTTGTTGGTTTGACCACAGATGATGATGATGATGATGATTATTATTACTGGTGGTGGCGATGGTGGTGGTTTGTTTTTCAAGACAGGGTTTCTCTGTGTAACAGTTCTAACTGTCCTGGAACTCATTCAGTAGACCAGGCTGGCTTAGAACTCACAGAGATCCATGTCTCTGCCTCCACAGTGCTAGGACGAAAGATGTGTGCCACCATAACCTGCATTACTTTTAAGGTGAAAAATTTTACTTAGATTTGCTGTGTTTGATGTGACCTGTTTCGTGTATTTTGCAAGCATATGGCCTTTGAGGTCGGTGTTGCCTGTTTTCAAAGCTATTTTAGTATTGAGTAGTCATAGATGTGAGATTGTTAATTAATTTTAGAAAAATAATTTTTTAAAAATGCTCTTTAAAACATTAAACTATGCAGTATATGGGAAGCTTTGGGCTTAAATGGTAGTTATTACCTTTCCCTATTCAGCTTTTTTTGGATGGGAGTTCCTAGGGATCTTTTCCCCCACCACCCTTTTGGTGGGGCAGTTATGACACAGAAATGCAAGTGGCTTTCTGGAAAAAATATATATTATAATGTATGTATATTATACATATATAAAAATGTGTTACTAATACCAAGACCTGTCTATTCCTACATCTGGATGGAAAGGAATACTGTAGATTTAAGTATGTGCTAGTGGTTATTTCTATGACTCAATTCTTTCCTCAGTCTACAAATAGCACTCAAAAGATACTGCTTCTTATCTTTTTTGGCAGCCTTGAAATGTTGATGACCTCTACTTAGAGCACTTTCCTAATTCCTATTGTCCTTAGTTATCCACCTTAGTTTTCAGCTTACATCTTGGGGAACTAAATACCAAAAAGAGACCTACTTTGTGTGACAAATTACTACACTCTGGTAGTAATGTTTTGCACGGATTTTAGTGTCTATAACCTAGTATGAAATTTACTAGGTTAGAAAGTATAAATATCTGTTCAGTCTGAAAAATATTTTAAATATAGATTTAAAGATAATCCAAAAGCAATAAAAGTCATTTTTTTTTTAAGGTAAAGGAAATGATCCAAATCTGCTTTACACTAGACAGTCAGCAGGCCAGGTGTTGGGTCCATTTCTTTTTTGAGACTTCTGCACTGTACTTCGTAAAGTGAACAAGGAAAGGACACTAATGTAAAATATCCTTCCTGAAACTAGACAGCTAACCAGTGAAGATAGAAGCTTATTTAAATTGAAGAAAGGATACAAAGATAGGCCTTTTAAAACTAAACAATGGAGATAATACTCTGTGATTTGTTTCTGTGTTTAACTCCTGGTCTGGCCGTTTGGATATAGGGTGCTGGAAAAACTTAGCTTGATAATAGTTGTGATTGACCAAAAAGTTTGGACTCAAAACCATTGGAATAGTCTGTTGTTGTTTTCCTTTATGTTAAGCTTTCCCCAACTTTCCATGAATCAAAAGTAAACTTGGGAACCAGGTGAAATGGCACATTTAATCCCAGCAGAGGCAGGTGGATCTCTTGAGTTTGAGACCAGCCTGGCCTGTATAGTAGTAAGTTCCAGAACAGCCAGCATTACATAGTGAGATCCTCTCTCAAAGAAAAACAAACTGGGATGGTCTGCAAGAAAAAAACCTTAATGATTGTGTATCAAGATTTTAATGAATGTTTTAAACCTTTATGAACCAAGAGCCCCCTTTCAAGGTGAAGGGGGACTTTTTAAGTTTTTTTCCCCAGGTTTATTAGTTATGTATATGTTTGTGTCTTTGCGTGTATGTGAAGAGTGAGTGTGGATGCCCTTGAAGGCCAGTGGCATTGGATCCCCTGCAACTGGAGTAATAGGTGGTTTGAAAGCTGCCTGATAAGAGTACTGGGAGCTGTTAAATCCATTTCTCTCTTCCCCCTTGTTAGCCTCCAGTTTGGCAAAAGCTAATTGTTTAATGAAAGTTGCTTTTTGTTTGTGTTGCTAAACTGTAATGCCAACCCTGAGTTCTTAAAAACATGGTTTATTAGGCGGGCCTCCAACTTACTATGGCTAACTTAAGAACCTTGCATCAGCCTCTTGGGTGCTAGCTGGGCTTATAAGTGTATGACAACATGCTCTACATAAAAATTATTTTCCATCTGCTTTTCTAAGTTTTTTTTAACCAGCTTCATAGAATTTTAGCATTTGAATGGCTTCTACCAAAGAATTATTAATGTAATTACTGGCGCTTTGAATTTGTGGCTGTTTTTTAATTCTAAGTTGTCACCTCCCCCCCCCCCCCCAATGCACACAGAATTTCTCTGTAAGCAGCTCTGGCTGTCCTGAAACTTACTTTGTAGATCAGGCTGGCCTCGAACTCCCAGAAATCCATTTGCCTCTTCTTCTGGAGGTGCTACCCTGCTAGTGTATATTTTGTATTTAATTTTTTTTTCTTTAATTGATGGGAAATGTAAAATAGATCTCAATTCAGTCTAATTTTTGTTGTCAAAAGCTCTTACTTGAACCAGAAATCCAAACTGAGATTTTGGTTATAAATTTTATAGTAGATTTTGTTCTTTAGAAAAAGTTGCTTCAGGAGCAATAAGGTCCCTTACCTTTTAATTTTGTTTTTAATAAACTTTTATTTTAATTATTTCTATTTTATGTGTATCATGTTTTGCCTTGGGTGTCTGGTGCTCTGGAACTGGAATTACAGGCAGTTATAAGCTCTCATGTGGGTGCTGAGAGTTGGACCTGGGTACTCTGGAAGAGCAACTAGTGCTTTTAACCACTGAGCTATCTCTTCAGTCCCTATTTTTTTTTTTTATTATTTTTATTTTTTAAGTTAAGTTTAAGGTTAAATTCAGTTGAAGGGGAAATGTTGAGGAATAAGAGGTTGAGTAATAATTTGTTAAGAACTGGTGCCCAGGTTCTTTGACTACTTGCTGTTTGGCCTTTGTTGATTGCTTATTAGTATTTGAAGAGTGAAGAGGATTAGGGCTAGTTTCTGAAGGTTTCTAACATTTATTAGTGCAGAGGTTTGTTTAGAATGTGTGCGCATGAAGTGTGTATTCTGTGGCAGGAGTGTAACTTCGGAGTAGATTGCTTGCATGCTTAGCACTTGGTCCTGCAAGAGGGTTTGTACCAACACATGTACATATGCAAAGAGAAATATTTAAGTCTTGAAAATTTCATCAAGCTGTTTTTTGTTTGGCTGATTTGTTTGTTTAGGACAGTGTTTCTCTGTAGCTTTGGGGTCTGTCCTGGAACTCCCTCTGTAGATAGACCAGGTTGGTTTCGAACTCAGATCTGCCTGCCTCTGCCTCTCAAGTGCTGGAATTAAAGGTGTGAGCCACCATCACCCAGTTTGGAAAATGTTTTTAATCATTAATTCAGTTTAAAGGGATAACATAGGTTTTGGTGGGATTTCTGGACTTTGACTTTGATCCTGGAGAATAACTTTTCTTTTTGAATTTGCTTGGGCTCTTCAAGAAATCTGTAATTTTATGACTGACTGTTCAAAACCAGGGCTCTTCAAGAAATCTGTAATTTTATGACTGACTGTTCAAAACCACTAGGTTTGTTATAGGTAAAAAGTTCTGTGTGTTTGTGTCTGTGATCTAAAGACTAAGGAATTCAAGATAGGATAGAAATAGATACACATTGTTAATAGTTTGACTATATAATAATCATCATTCAAAAAATACATTCTGGGGTTGGAGAGATGGCTTGGGGCTTAAGTGTACTTCCTGTTTTTGCAGAAGACTGGAGCTTGATTCTCAGCATGCATGTCATGTGCACAACCACCTGTAAGTCCAGCTCCACGGAAACCAGTGCTGCCTTTTGGCCTCTGTGGCTGTGCACTGACAAGTCTTAAAATCTTTCATTTTCTTTTTTTTTTTTCTGTGTTTTTATATAAATTGGATCATACTTAATATATATTTTTAAAATATAGGCTTTTAAAAATATTACAGTTTAGCAAAAAGATTGTGCATATATCTTCTGTACCCAATGAAAGTACTTCTGTTGAGTGGATTTCTATAAGTATAATTATTAGAGAACAAATTTGAATAATTGCATTTAAGATTTGGTAGACATTGCCTTCAAAGTACAATGTAGCCAGATTTAATATTGAATAGTGTTCAACCAAATAATTGTGAGGCACATTTCTAATCTTACCACTTAGGAAGATTTCTGTGAGTTCCAGACAGGCCAGGGACATATGGTGAAACCTACTGTCTTAAGCTTTCCAGGTTGGATATATTTATTTGGCTATGTGAATGAGTGGAACTTGAGATTGATGAGGTTTACTCTGAATTCTGTTGTTGAATGCTTACTAGATTGTGTCATTTCATGATCAGACGTTTCCATTAACTTTGTCCTGTTGATTCTGCGTCTGATTCTTCCATTGTAAACACTTGGGTTACTTAGGATGTATTGGTCTACTGGCACTGTGCTGCTTGTAGGAAATAGATGGAACACAAACCATACTGTCTAAGAAATACATAGCCTGAGGAGTGATGGGATGATCTCTGTGAGTATATGTTATACTGACTGCCATTGCTCAGTGTCAAGGGAGTACAGATTATGAGGCTGGAGGGAAAGATTGCTAACTGAACCTGGAAGAAATGAGATACACTTGCATGACTTTGTAATTTGGAGCTGAACCCTGAAGAGAGTAAAATGGATAAACATAAAGGAGCATGAGAGAGCCTGGAATTTTGTATGTTCTGGTGAGCGTAGTAAGGGCAGAGTGTAGAGAGCTTCAGATGGTGTTGAATGCCAAAGGAGTAGATGGAGAATTTGAAATTTATTCTTAGTCTGAGCACTACATAATCAGATTTGATTTTCCTCCTTCCCTCTCTTGCCTTTGATACAGTCATTATGATAGAGGCAAGATTGGAGGCTTGAGACTGGATAGAAAATGGATGAAGAGCTGAAGATTATTACTACTACTGTCTTAATTATTGTACATAATGAGGTTCTGCTGTAAGGCCAGTAGCACTGAAGATACAGAGAATGTGCTGATCATTCTGCCTTTAAATTGAAGAAAGGATACACCTTTCCACTTTGCTTTTAAAATTTTAGATTGTTAATACTGCTTTTTTGTTTCAGGATGGTGTTGCTTTTTGACCCTTGGGAAAGTGGGGTCAACAGATTGCATGTCCACTGCAGTACATTCAGGGTCCTTGAGCCTGTGGGTTGCTTACTCAGTGTCAGCATGAAGTGGAGTGGGTCGACCCTTAGAGCCATTCAGAATAATCTTCCCTAACTCCTTTAGACAAAACACAGAAACCTGTCTTCACACCTATTCATATCTTATTTTTAGCGTCTCTTGTAGTCTTTCTAAGGTTTAACCTTGGCATCAGTGGACATGTAATGAGGTGTTTTTAAACCACTGGTGGAAATCACAATTCATTTACATAGGGAATATATTTTGAAGGGCAGAAATTGGTTGTGAGTTTGGTGATAAAACAGCCCCCCCCCTTTTATTGGATGCTTGCTTGCACGAGCTGTTTGTATAATGCTACATTCTACTTAGACCTGTTTTCTCTGCAAATCCTACCCTGACTACTACTCTGTCTCAGTCCCTTAATGTGTTTTCCTTTACAGGGCCTTGTTATCCTTTGCAATGTTTTGATTGATAGATGTATTTTAATAATAATAAACATAGTTGGATGTTCTCGTTGACTTTCCTCTAAAGACTAAAATTTAAGTTTTAATGTTAAGTAGCCCTTCCATGTTAAATCTAGCCTTAAACTCTGCTTAGTATAATAGCTGTAAGCATCAGCTTGGAGCTAGAGAAGGCTCACCTGTTAAGAACACTTCGTATTCCAGAGGACCAGAGCTTGATTCCTAGCACCCACACAGGGCTGCTTACAACTGTATATGGACCTTCAACTCCAGGGCATCTGACACTGTTTTCTGGCCTCCTTAGGCCTACAAGCACATAGGCACTCACATATATACATGGATTGAAAATAACTTTATAAAGTATGAATCTTGAAAACACAGGACATTTTGCTTCTGCAACTTAATAGTGTGACCTTAGGCAAATTACTTATCTTGGAACATCAAGTTTTCCCCATTCATAAAATAAGGACAGTAGAATTTACTAAACAACGTTACTGTGGAGATTAAATAAGAACATTGGCTAACATAGTAAAAGGACATTTTAACATTTTACATTTATTTGTGTGTGTGTATGTAGGCATGCATGTACCGTGGCCTGTGGATATGCATGTACCTGGGTGTGAAAGTCAGGACTACTTGTGAAATTGGGTCTCTACTTCAACCATTTTACTCTAGGGATCAGATTAAAGAATTCAGTCTTAGTAGTAAGTAAGCCTGATGAGCCTTCTCTCTGGCTGGCCTCATCAACAGCACTCTTTGTGACCTATCCTCTATTTCAGTACCCTTAGTAATTATGAAACGTTTTTGGTTAAGTGGCTCGGTTGTTATAGGAAATATTACAATGGTCAGACTCACATTTTAAAAATACTTTATCTTCTCTAGCACATTCCACTGTTATATATGCACATTTTTTAATCTGCATATAATCATTATCATGCCTTTAATTCCAGTACTTGGGAGGCAGAGGGAAGCAGATCTCTGATTTTCTAGGCCAGCAGCCTGGTCTATAGATAGAGCTAGTTCCAGGACAGCTAGAGCTACACTGAGGAACTGTTTTTTTTTTTTTAAATATGTATCCTGTGATGTCCCTTCTCATTACTTGATCTCGATCTCAGATCACTACAGTTGCTATCTTCCTTAAACTATAGTATATCATCTGACTTATTCCAGCTGCTCTTTGTCACCTCTTAAGTTCTCTCTGTCATTTGATTACATTTTCTCTTAACAATGGGAACTCTTAACTATCTCCATGATGATTCTTAATGATTATATTATCTAGATAAAGTTGATAAGCAGCAGGTAAACGAAGGAAATTATCAAGAGATTTTGCTTTTCTTAGAATTAATAAGTTGGCAGTTGAAACATTCAAAAGAGAAATTCCTGTGGAGCTTCTGGAGTTGAAGTTTTGGACTAAAGCTAGAAAGATTTTTCAGGTAGAGGTAGCATAAGCTTTTTATGGGAAAGCAATTTCACAACTTTGAGTATGGAAGTTAGGTGATAAAAAAGCATAGAGGGTTGGATTGATGGCTCCGTGATTAAGAGCACTGCCCTTCTGGAGAATCTGGATTCAGTTTCCCAGCACCCACATGGCAGCTCACAACTGTCTGTAACTCCAGTTCCAGGGGATCTGACACCCTAACACAAGCATACATGAAGGTAAAAACACCAATGCATATAAAATAAAAACAAATAAATCACTTGAAAAAAAGTAAAGCATAGTTTTCAGAACTGATGTAACAGGAAGCTGTTAGGATAACCTACGTGTGAGTTGCACTGGTGAGGTTAGGAATAGAGAGGACATGCCAAACCTGAGCCTGAGGAATAACAAAAGGATTTGACCATAAAGAAGATGAAATTAGGATGGATAAGAGAGAGCTTTCCACATTGTCTTTGTAAATACTAGACTTTTATATACCATATATTTGACTTTTATGTAGCCTTCAGCCCCTTCACATTTCTGGTTTAAGCTTTGAGAGTATTTTGCTTTGGTGACAAAGCAAAGGTTTTCGTTGCATTGTAGCCATGTGTTGACTATTTTATTATTATCATTATTGGATTTTTTGGGACAGGGTTTCTCTGTGTACCTTCTGGTGCTTGTCCTGGAACTAGCCCTGTAAACCAGGCTAGCCTTGAACTCACAGAGATTGGCTTACCTCTGCGGCTTCTTCCCCTCCCCCCAATTCTTTGTCATGTATCAATTAATGTTTGATTTCTATATACTTTTTTTCTTTTTAAACTTATAATCCATCTGTCTAACTGGTCTCTCAGAGCTCAGCTCACATTTAGGAAACAATAATAATCCACTTGTCCCAAGCCCGTGTAAATGTGGCCATTTATGGTTTCGCATTGAACTACCTTCCCAATGTTTTAAAAAATTGCTTTTTCTATGAATATGCTAGGTATTCAAGGACATTCTTCGTTTATATTAACTGTGTTAGTATGTCCTGTGGTTTCCTAGAGCCTTGGTTTTTGTTATTTCTTCTCACTAGAAAGGAACATATCATTTTCCTGTCCTTGTATTTTCATACCAAAATTTTAACTGAAATCTTGCCAACTTTTTAACCTTCTTGCACTTAAAAAAGTGTTTTTAGTTTTTGTTTTTTTAATTTTTGCTTAATGAGGTAATGTTGAGAAAGTCCCATAAGTAGAAGCCCCACTAGGGATAGTAGGATTTTTCTTTCTTATGTGATTTTAGCTTTTGTTTTCAGTGTAAGTTTGGTTAATTGTAATACTTGGCTTATTGACTAGCCAGGTCGCCTTAAACTTTCTGTTTGGGTCTCTGCAAATACACATACATACATACATACATACATACATACATACATACATACATACATACATACATACTTTTTATTATTTTTTGGAGGACATGTTTACAGGTAAGTCTTGTGCACCTGAGTTGCTGACTAGGGAATAAGAAGGCATAAAAGCAAGGTATTGATATGTAGATTCTGACTTACATTACTCAGAAGGGCAGTGGTGAGAGATCTTTGTTTTATTTTATTTTATTTATTTATTTATTTTTTATTTTTTTAGTCAGGAGTTCTTAGGGACTTGTGCTTTGCTTTGCTGTTGTTGGAGGTGGCTGCCTTTGACACATCTTCCTCCCCTCCCCCAGAAGGCACTACTGGCATCTATAAATTGGAGATTTTGTTAGATACTGTGCAATGCATAGAATTTTCCTTCATTCCCCACCATGACAAAAATTTCCAATCTAAAATGGAGTAATGCTGTGGTTGAGAAATTGCCCTCTGGGTATATATTTTTGTTTTCCAAGTGCCACGTTTGTGAAGGATTTTGCCTTTGGAATTTTATCACAGTTAATAATAGAATCACAACATAGAAGTCATATAGTTACACTATACAGTCTTACAGCTCTCAGAATGATGCTGTACATCAGCATTGTTTTGGTTTTTCAAGAGAAGGTTTCTCTTTTTGGCTCCGGCTATACTAGACCTCCAGAGATTTGCCTGCTTCTGTCACTGGCAGAGTGCTGGCATCTAAGGGTGTGCACCACCACCACTGCCCAGCTTATTAGGAGATTTAATAGAAACAGTTCTTTATTCAGTATGGTGACATGTGTGAATCTCAATCAGGAAAGCTTTCTAAGTTAATTTAATTGAAACTTCTTGTGTGTGTGAATGTGTGCTTGTATATATCTGTGTATGTGTGTGCCACAGTGTGCAATAGAGGCTGGAGGATGGATGACTCATAGGAGTCTGTTCTCTTCTTTTACCATGTGGGTTCTGGGATCAGATTTAGGTGGTTGGAGCCCACTCCCTTAATTGTTAGCCATATTGCCAGCCTTCCCAAAATGTGTTTTCTGAGTGGAGTTTTCATCTTCCTGTCTTTAAAATACTTATTTGTAATTGAGACACTACTACCCAGCTCTTCTTCCTATAATCAAAATAACTTGATTTGATGGGATCTATGTGCTTGTTTCACAAAATTAATTTATGTCAGTGACAGCAGTTACTGCCCAGCCAGGTACTACACAATTCTTTGTTTTTGCTTTTTTCTGAGAGTCTCACCTTGGCTGGCCTGGAATAGAGATCTGCCTCCTCTACCTCCCAAATGCTAAAAATCAAAGGCACGAATCATAATGCCCTTCTGAGCCATCTGCTCTTGTCCGTCTGTATTCTACTAGATTAGCTAAAAATAAACATACATCAGACTAGAATTTTGTATATATAATTTGACTATTAGCTCCATCAACAAATTGGAAAATAAAATCTCAGCCCTAAATATAATACTCAGGTTGTTATGAGTATTATAGTTAATTATAGCTTTTAATGCCTTGAATTCTTTTTTTAATTTATTTTTATTTTTTGTTCATTGATGTTTTGCCTGCATATGTGTGTCTGTGAGGTGTCAGCTGCCATATGGATGCTGGGAACTGAACCTCAGTCCTCTCTAGTCCCCATGCCTTGATTTCTTTGAAGAGAAATGGTTTATCATTAGTTCAGTGTTTGCATGAATGCTTTGCCTGCATGTATGTCTATGTCCCGCTTGGATGCATGGTGTGTGTGGATGGATACCAGGGTAGAGTATTGGATCTGCTGGAGTTACAGTTAGATGGTTATGAAATATAGGTATGGAGAATCAAACTCAAGTCCTTTTGACCAATAAGCCATCTCTCCAGTCCTAAGTTAACAGATTTTGTTTTATTTATTAAAGGATCTCTGGTTCCTTTTCCCCCTTTTAATTGAAAAGTTTATTTTATGTGTGCGTACAATGTGGTGGTGTGGTTATATGTAGCAGTCAGAGGACAGTCTTGTGGAGTTAATTCTTTCCTTCCACTCTGACATTGGTTCTGAGAGTGGAGTCCGATTAGTGCCTCTGAGATTTTTTTTTTGGTGTAGATTGTTAATTGGTGCTTTAGGAGGTTTATAGACTGAGATTGCACTGATTGTCACTTCATCACCACTGCCGGGTGCAGGGCACTACTAGCCTTTAATCCCAGCACTTGGGGGTAGACCAGGGCCAGCCTGATCTACTTGGGAAAGCCGTAGCTACATAGTTGAGACCTCTATTTTGATTTTAAAAAAGAAAGAAAGAAAGGAAGGAAGGAAAAGAAAGAAAGAAAGAGAGAGAGAGAGAGAGAGAGAGAGAGAGAGAGAGAGAAAGAAAGGAAGAAGAAAGAAAGAAAGAAAAAAAGAAAATATTAAGTGTTTTGCTCAACTTGTATTTCTGGCTTCCTAAAACTTTTCCCTTTTATTTTATTTCTACCTTTTATTGACACATATTATCTTTTTATGGTATAGACATTACAAAGGACCAAATTTTACTACCTACCTTATAAAACAAAATACGCTTCTAAATAGTGTAATGCTTGTTTTTTGTTTAACAAAACATTTTTATAGCAGTAAGTATACATAACAATGTTATTTTATGTTGCACATAAATACTTCATAATTTAAATTCTTGAGTTATATCATTAGACATCTCTTTTAAATTTAATCCAGTTTTGGTGGCTGGAGAGTTGGATCTATGCTTAAGGGCACTTCCTCTTGTAGCAGACATGGATTGGGTTCCCCAGCACCCTACATGGTGTCTCACAGTCGTCTATAACTCCAGTTTCAGGGAATCTGACACCCTGTTCTTCTGGGAACAATACACATGCACGTGGTATACATACATGAAGCAAAACATACACAAAGAAGTCCTAAAATTTTAATTTTAGTTTTTGAGGTGTGTTCTTATGTGGCGCAGACTCTATGTAATAGAAACTGTCCCTGAACTCCTGCCTTCACTCATGAAGTGTTGTGATTTCTGGTGTGTGGCCACCACACCTTGTGCTACAAATCATAATATGAAATAGTTTTAAGAGATACATTAAGAAAAAGAAACAACTGTCTTACTGAGGTATTTTATGGCAAACTAATGAAGCAAAGTTTTATCTAACTAATGAAGCAAATTTGAGCTCCATATCCAGTGTTTTGGAGATTTCTTATGTGCATGAGTTTTTAGTATAATGATAATATTTTAGCAGATTCTTTGTTTTGCACACATACACACACACCTACCTTTATGTGGGCTAGAGAGATGGCTCAGTGGTTAAAAACACTCAGCTCTCCCTGAGGACCTGAATAGGTTTCCCGGCAACCATTTAATTGGTTGAAACTCCAGATCTAGAGTATCCAATGCCCTCTTCTGTCTTCTGTGATCACTCCTTGCCCCCACTTCTGCATGTGCACACATACTATTTTTTTTTTCTCTTTTATAAAAAGTTCTGTGGGAATTTCTTTTTGACGAAGGGTGTCACTTTGTAGCCCTGGCTGACCTGGAACTATGTAGAGGTTGACCTCAAAACTTGGAAATCTGCTTTTCTTTGCCTCTTTGAGTACTAGGATGAAAGGTGTGCACCACCACACCCATTGAATTTCTTACACATTAACCTTTGTGTCCAGATTATAATAACCAAATATTGATCAGGTAGTAGACTAGGTGAATAAGAAAATGCCTTATGTAATCATCACAGCAGTCTTAAAAGGTAAGTGGTATACAGGTCTGTTAATAGGTGAAGTAGAGGGAACAGAGTAGTTAAGTAATTCTTAGCAGGTGTGATGTGACCTCAGACCTGCTCACTTGAGCCCATGTTCTCCTCCCTGACTGAATACTTGACCCAAGTGGAGGCTGTTCCTCTTTTAGCAGAGGATTAGTTTAGTGAATTCAGACTTCATAGTCTCAGGACTTTAGTTTCACTTTTAAAAGTTCTTGAGAAATTTAATGGTGGTATCGTCTGTAACTTCAGCACTGGAAAGGTGGAGGGAGAAGGAGCTCTTTCAAGTAGGAGGCCAGGTTGTATAAGAATTTGTCTCAATCCCCGGAATACAATTTAATCAGTTCAGGTTTTATGCTCTGTTACATTAAAAGTTTTTGGCTTGTATTGCAGTTTATTTTACCCACTTGTGAATTTTCTAACAAGTATTTGGTTATGTGGTCACACTAAGAGAGCCTCTAAATGCTGAAACTTAACCCAAATTTATGTAGAAATCACCATTAATCTTTTTTTTTTAAGTTGGTTTAGAAACACATTCTTCTCTATACAGTTTTTTAAATACTGATTTTTTTTCACTTGAAAATTCTGATTTTATCATTGCCAGCAAATATTGTTAGTGATTTTTCTTGAAATAAATTTTACTACGTTCATTTTATAAAGAAATTTGCTAATGACCCAGGTCTTTTGAGGTATGGGCTAGCCCAGTATCTCAGTCTGGCATCAAATAATTCATCTTGAGGCAGCCAGGCTGTGTTCCTGTGCCTTGTACTTGTTTGAATAATCATAGCTCATCTGTCTGTTCTGCCACATAAAGACAGTAAGTATTCCATGAGGTGGAGAGATGGATGGCTCAGCAGAAAAGTGTTCTTGCTGATTTTACAGAAGACCCTGGCTCAGTTCCCAGTACCCATCCTGCAACTCAACAATCCAGTTCCAAAAGATGCCTTGCTGTCTTCTGACCTTCTCATACATGAGTCATGCATGCAGTGTACTACACATACGTGTGTGTGGTGGTGGAAAAACATTCATACTCATAAAAGATGGTATTCCAAGAAGAAGGCTAGTTCAGCTTGGCAGCTTAAAAGTAACTGTGCGATGGCTGGAGAGGTGGCTTGGTGGTTAAGAGCACTGATTACTCTTGCAGAGATCTAGAGTTCTAGTCCCAGTGTTCAACAGTGCTTTACTACCATTTGTAACTAAGGGATCCAGTGCCCCTTTGCACTCCTCAGGCACCAGTCACACACTGTGATATACAGATAGACATGCAGACAAAATAGTTTAAAAAAATGAAAATGTTGAGTTTTTCCTGAGGTTCCATTAAGCTGAAAAATTCTACATATACTTTCCCTTTTCAACACAGACTATTAAAAATGTACTTTGGGTCCAAAGCTAATAAAATTCTGGGGGAGCACACCAGGTTTTTATTCCATACGAAATGGTCAACCCTGAATACAAAGTAGCATTACATAGATTGAGCAGATTATATTTATGAATGTAACAGTAAAAAAAAAAAAAAGGCAACGAATATCAAAAAAGAGCAGGGAGGGGTGGGCATATGGGAGAGTTTGGAAGAAGGAAAGGGAAAGAGTAAATGATGTAAGTATCTGGAAAACTTTAAAGTTTGAAAATTAATAAGATTCATAGTTTTGTTTCATCAAGAACATCTTTTTAAAAAACCCGCTAATAGTTAATTTTGTGGCTGTATGTGAGCTCATACTGTAATGCATGTGTGGAAATCAGGACAACTTGAAGGAATTGCTTAAATCCAGGTTTGATGGTAGGCATCTTTACTTGTTGAGCCATCTAACAGACCCAATAACGTCTTAAATGTCATTGGCATTTTTAAGCTGCAATTGAGGAATGCTGTAAATTTTTATTGTTTGGTGCTATTGTCTTGTATTTTCTAAGATATCAGCAGTTTTGCTTATCTATGTTTTTGGACTCACACTGCAAATGTTAACACAATTTATAAAGGGCAGGACCAGTAAAGATGGCTCAGAGTGGCTTAAGGCACTTAATGGTCTGGGTTCTACTGGTACCCAGATGGTACAATGAGAGAAGCAAACCCTGCATATTGTCCTCTGACTTCTGTAGGTGTACTATGGTGTGCACACACACACATATAAAACACACATCTAAAAGCAAATAAATATTTTTAAATGGCTTATTTATATTATGTGTGTTAGTATTTTGCCTGCATGTATATCTGTATGAGGATGTCAAATTCCCTGGAACTGGAGTTATAGACGATTTTCAACTGCCATGTAAGTGCTGGTAATTGAACCTGCATCCTCTGGAAGAGCAGACGTTACCCTTAACCACTGAGCAATTGCTCTCGCCCCCAATATATTTTTTAAAAACTGCAAATGATGTTTTAGTATTACTGTGGAAACATTGGCCTTTAAAATGGTCCTTCAAGGCTGGTGAGACAGCTTAATAGGTAAAAGCAAGCTTGCAAATCTGAATTCCATGTCTAAATCTACTATGGAAGGAGAGAACCAATTTATAACTGCAGCCAAATAATGGGGAGGAGGGTGAATTTTGAGATTCTTAAAGGTACAGAGATTACTTTTAGGGATAATTGTTATAACCCTTTTTATAGGTTTCCCTTTGCTTCCAGACCCGGAGGAATGAATCAGATAATTGAGGTGTGTCATTAAGAAAATGAGGCAGGATGAGAAAGGAAAAAGTTTATTGAAAGAACAAAGTGAACTCCAAATTTTTAAGGACAAGAGGATTAGAAAGCTGATTAGTACATCACAGAAAATTTTTTCTTGAATGTTAGTGACCCTTGTGCTAGTAGTTATTGCTAAAATAAGTTGAGAAAGAAGACAAAAAGAAGGGATTTTGGGCAGTACCAACATGTAAGAGGTTCAGAAGGAAGAAGAGAATAGAATTTACAGTGCCAAGAGTATCAGGAAAAATATTTTAAGAAAGTTGACACAACTATGTTTTGGGAAAGTCAGAATGGGACTGTTGACTTAATGATAATTTGATAATGATGTTAGTGGTTAACTTTCCTGGAGTGTGATAGGGATGGAAACAAAGTTCTAGAGGAGTGAAGAGTGTAGAGGCAACTGAAATATGCTTTTGAAGTGTTGTGGGGGAAGAGACACTTATGTTGGGCTATTAATTTAAAGACAGATTTACTCTGAAAAATAGCCGAGCAGAAAAAATACTACATGCTATCCGAAAGAAAAGAAAATTAATGAAGCAAATTGATGTTACAATGTGATGTAGTTAGCCTGGTAATAACAAATTTGTAAGGAATAAGCTAATGAAAACTGGATTCTTGGTCAGAAAATAAAACAGATCCATGAGACTGGAAATAAACTTTTATGAAGATAAGAATCTTTTTTTCTATTATTGGGTGTTCATTTTATATGACCATGTTAAATCCAGTAATCTAACATTTTAAAAAGCCGTGTCCTCTCCCCACCCCCCACCCCCCACCCCGTTTTTCAAAACAAGGTTTCTCTGTGTAGTACTAGCTGTCCTGGAACTCACTCTGCTCACTCTGTAGACCAGGCTGGGCTTAAACTCAGATCTTCCTGCCCCTGCCTCTGCCTCTTGAGTGTTGGGATTATAGGCTTGTGTCACCACTACCGGGCAGAGAGGTTTTCTTTTAAATGCAGGTAATATAATCATTTGTGATTATTTCAGAATGATACTTTTATTTTGACAGTATTCAGTCTGTGATTAGCACGTGGCATGAAGGGTAAAATAAATTACTTTGTTGTGAAAGGATTTTGTTTCTCTGTCCTTCACCTGGTGAAAGGTGTCTGAAGGCTCCAGAATGGTTCCATAGTTAATTCTATGTCGTTCATAGTTCGTTAACTTGGAGGCAGAGTTTGGACAGTAGCCTCAAGTTGTGTTTCTGTTGAAAACGTGTTGTTTTTTTAATGTGCTTCTATTGCTGACTTCCTTTTTTTCTCTCTCTCTTTCAGTTTGTTCTCAGGGGAGGCAGTAAGGGGCCGTGGAGCTGGCCTCAGCACCGGGAGAGGCTGGACTTCCTGTCTCTCTGTGCTGAATGGCTGCGATGGCGCCCGCTCTCACTGACGCAGCAGCTGAAGCACACCACATCCGGTTCAAACTGGCTCCCCCATCCTCCACCTTGTCCCCTGGCAGTGCCGAAAATAACGGCAACGCCAATATCCTTATTTCTGCCAACGGAACCAAAAGAAAAGCCATTGCTTCAGAGGATTCTGGTTTAGACTTCCGAAATAATCCTACCAAGGAAGACTTGGGAAAGCTGCAACCATTGGTGGCATCTTATCTCTGTTCTGATGTAACATCTGTTCCAACGAAGGAGTCTTTGAAATTACAAGGGGTTTTCAGCAAGCAGACAGTCCTTAAATCTCATCCTCTTTTATCTCAGTCCTATGAACTCCGAGCTGAGCTGTTGGGGAGACAGCCAGTTTTGGAGTTTTCTTTAGAAAACTTTAGAACCATGAATACAAGTGGTCAGACAGCTCTGCCACAAGCGCCTGTAAATGGGTTGGCTAAGAAATTGACTAAAAGTTCAACACATTCGGATCATGACAATTCCAGTTCCCTCAATGGGGGAAAACGGTCTCTCACTTCACCTGCTCTGCAAGGAGGTGAAGTGGGGGGGTCTGACTCTGGGAACTTGAAGGGGGGTATGACCAATTGCACTCTTCCACATAGAAGCCTTGACCTAGAACACACAACTCTATACAGCAATAATAGCACTGCAAACAAATCTTCTGTTCATTCCATGGAACAGCCAGCACTTCAAGGAAGCAGTAGGTTATCGCCTAGTACAGACTCCAGCTCTAACTTGACAAATGTTAAGTTAGAGGTCAAAAAGTCTCCTCTGTCTTCCATTCTTTTTAGTGCTTTAGACTCTGACACAAGGATAACAGCTTTACTGAGGCGGCAGGCTGATATTGAGATCCGGGCCCGCAGATTACAAAAGCGGTTACAGGTAGTACAAGCCAAGCAGGTGGAGAGGCATTTACAGCACCAACTGGGTGGATTTTTGGAGAAGACATTGAGTAAACTGCCAAACTTGGAATCCCTGAAATCACGGAGCCAGTTGATGTTGACCCGAAAGGCTGAAGCTGCCTTGAGAAAAGCTGCCAGTGAGACTACCACTTCAGAGGGACTTAGCAACTTCTTGAAAAGTGATTCAGTATCAGAAGAATTGGAAAGATTTACAGCTAGTGGCATAGCCAACCTGAGGTGCAGCGAGCAAGCATTCGATTCAGATGTCACGGACAGTAGTTCAGGAGGGGAATCTGACATTGAAGAGGAAGAACTGACTCGAGCTGATCCTGAGCAATGCCATGTACCCCTGTGAGTAGAACCCATGGTGATGCAGGCATTCAAACGTTGGGGAAGATTAAATCCTCATTTTGTAAAGAATATAATTCTTGAATGTTGACAACTAGGTTGCATTAATTTTTTTCCCTAGTTTTAGGTAAGTAAATGCGTATACCTGAAGTGGAAAAATGGAAGGCATTTCTACTATAATGTATTGCTGTGTGCTAAGTTTTCCGTTTTAAGTCTTACTGAAGAGAAACTAGGAAACACAACTGGATAGATTTCTTTTGAAACTTTAGGATGTTTTATGCTTCTTGGAAGTTGGGACAAATGGTGATTTAGTTTAAATTGGTTGAAGTTTATAGTACTTTTCATCTACCATTTTTCTTTGTGTTGGAAAAGCAAACTTTTTTTTTCCTCTGCTTTCAACTTTCCTAACAGTCAACATAGAAAAGATATCCATGACAGTGAATAGTTGGACTTCTCCCTATCAACAACAGTCACATGTAGCTGATTGTCTTGGACTTTTAACTCTGACACTTGTAGAGGTAATTGTGCCAGATCTCACAGTAGGAGGATATAGTCTTCAAGAATACCCCCCCCCTTCCTTAGATGCCGATTGCAAATTCCTGATTGTTCTATCTGTGTGTCTAGCTATAAATCAACATTCTTAAAATTTGGTCATTTTCCTGGGCAACTAAAAACCACTGCCTTAATATTTAATATTTACCAATTTTTTAAAGTGATATTACAGAGAAATCAGATGAATCCATGCATATGGGTGAGATGGGAGGAAGGAAAGTGCAGAGTGTCAGTGCCTTTTCTGGACATTCTCTAAGAACAATCTGTCTAACTGTCCTGACGTTCTACTCTGTCCTTTTTTATTTTATGGTTAGATAGGTCTGAAGTCATAATTACCTGTTATCATTGGTGATGGTCTTTATTCTCTTTTACTTCTATTTGGTGGGTGAGACTGAAAATTCACTGGTCTAAGCTTCACTTTGCCTTTCTGGTGACTAGCTCCCATCTTGAACTTAATTCTGGATGCCAGCCATCGGTTCCACCATTGAAAAAGACTATCACTTTGGAGAGCCCAGGGATTCTAGTAGTTTGGTGCCAGGAGACAGACCAATATGTATTTCACGGCACCATATTCTAAAGTCTAATTATAAATGCTTCAGAATATTTTAAACATTGCCCTTTTATGTATTCCACTTCTTACTTGATTTTGTTTTTTTAAACATTGTGTGTATGCATACACAAACACACACAAATATATATAATTTATTTTTTGTTTTGTCTTAATTTTTATTAAAAATATATTATGGCCGGGCAGTGGTGGTACATATCTTTAATCTCAGCACTCAGGAGGCAGAGGCAGGTGGATCTCTATGAGTTTGAGGCCAGCCTGGTCAATAGAACTAGTTCCAGGATAACCAGAGCTGTTACACAGTGAAACCCTGTCTTGACCTCCGCTCCCTGCTCTCCCCTCCCCAATTGTATTGTGAACTATGTGTGTGCCTGGTGCCTTTGGAGGTTAGAGAGGACATGTGTAATCCCCTGGAATTTGAGTTACATACTTTTACCAGCTGCTCTGTGTGTGTGTGTGTGTGTGTGTGTGTGTGTGTGTGTGTGTGTGTGTGTGTGTGTGTGTGTACTAGGAAACAAACCTTTGCAAGAACAGCAAATGCTCTTAACTGATGAGCTGACTCTTAGCTTTTGTTCTTGTTTTGTGAAACCAGTCATAAAACGCAGCTTACCCTGACCTTTACCCAAAATCATCCTGCTTCAGTCTTATGAGGATTACAGGTGTGAAACCAACATACCCAGCTAGATATGTTCTTTTTAATTCAGCAAAGTTAATATACTATGTATTTTATGCTTTGAATAAAAGTTTTACTGTTTTCCAAATCTGTTAGTTTTACACACACACACACACACACACACACACAATAATAGTGCATAAGCTCTTAGTCTTTTTTTTCTTTCTTTCTTCTAACCCCCAAGACAAGATTTCTCTGTATGCACTACCTACACCCATCTCAGCTATTTTTTGTCTTATTCATATACTTAAGGAAACATTTGAAAGGTGACGGTGAATTAATTTGTCTTTACTTTTTTTGCTTTTCAGACAGATTGATGTTTTTTTTTTGTTGTTTGTTTTTTACAGCTCTGGGTGTCCTGTAACTGACTTTGCAGACCAGGCTGGCCTTGAACTCACAGAGATCTGCCTACCTCTGCCTCCTTAATGCTGGAACTAAAGGCATGAGCCACCATGCCCTTCCTACCTTTACTATTTGTGTGTTAAATTTATGAGAACAGGGACAAAGACTTGGGAAAGATTGGCTATATATTTGAAATTCGATTTTTCTTTTTTTGCTAGAGACATACAGTCTGCTTTATTAGACAAGGCTGAATATATAGAGGTGCTTAAAACTATTTTCTCCTTGATGCTAATAAAAAGGTGATTCATTTTCATTGGAGAGTTTGATTATTGAGACAGCTGTACTTGTAGTCAGTGAATTAGCTGTTTTGAGTTCAGGGCCAGCCTGGTCTACATAGTAAGTTCCAGGCCAGCCAGCTACATATTTCCAAAATTTTAAAACAAACATATATGCTTACTGTGTTCAGGATATATTACATCGGAAGCATTTTTGTGGTTTTTCAATTTTTAAGAGTGTTTTAATCTAATGTGAAATCTGATTCAGAGGGCTGAAAATATAACTTAGTGGTTGAACACTAACACTTGCAACATGCACAAAGGCATGTTCTATCCTGAACACTCCTCACTCAACACATAAACAAACCATAATCAAAACCACACTAACAACCCTCAGACAACACCAAAGACATAAAATACCCAAGGAGAGAATTTAACCTATAGGATAAAACCATTAAGACATTTACAAGCTTCTGTCGGTTGGAGTTTTGGAAGAGTGATTGCTACTGTACCTTATGAGTTATTGAGAGCAAACAGGCCTTTGCGTATTACAGACAAGTACACACTACCAGCTCAGCTATGTCTTCAACCCAAAGGAGTGAGTATCCTTCCAAGCCTCATTCCTGGATTTGTGTTGTTTTTCTGTTGTTTTAGTCTAATTTATGCAAATCTGTATTTTATTTGTGTAATGGCCTTCTGAAACATATTTCAAACCAGTTACCTCAAAATAAACTTGGTGTGCTGCAGTTCAGTAGCAGTGAAGCACTTTCTTGGATTTTGGATGATCTTGATTGCAGTAGAACTTTAGAGTGGATTTCTAGTATTTTGTAGGTCTGCAGGGTTTTTGTTGTTTTTTAAGGGACTCTGAAATTCTGTGTATATATAGTTCTTTGAAATTAAAGATGCAGAGATGCTGCTGCCAAAGGTGGCAGTCAGTTTGTTATTACTTTTCTATGCTTTCATTTCCACAGTGATATGATAGAAGAAAATTCAGGCAAAGGCCTATGTTGTCATCTAATAAACCATCTGTTGATTGGTAGTGAATATGAGCAAAATACATCATATAAGTTCCAAAAGAACTAAAAACAGTGACAAAAAGACACAAAATAGACCAACTCAAAAGGACTAAGCATGACTACTTAAAAAAAAAAAAAGTAGTCGATTGAAGTTACAGTGTTTCTTGGTATTTGATTTATGAGACAGCTTAAATTTAATACCTGTTCTTTTCTCTGATCTGTGTGAGACAAACCCCTTGCCAATTTTCTCTCATTTTTTATTTCTTGAATAGTAGATTCTGAAAGAACTTAGGTAAAAGGAATTTGGGGCAGTAACTACTGCAGGTATAGTTGCTGTTATGAATTGTAATGTGGCGTTGTTTGCAGTGGTCTTAGGTGATTCCTGTGAATCACTTGACCCCAAAGGGATCAGGACTCACTGATGTAGGGAGAAGACCTTGTCTCCAGAGAAAGTTTTTTTCTTGCAAATCTAGTTACCACAGAGCTTGAAAGGTAGGAAGGAACATTGAGGGTATCCGATTGGTTTCATTTACTTAATTTGCATATCTGTCACTTCAGTGATCAATATCTGATGGGTTTTTTTTGTTGACTTAATTTTTTTGCAAGTATCAGAAAACCTGATAGGTGAAGTAGAGTTTATTTTCTTAAAATTTGTGAAATTATTCCTAAAGAGTAAGTAGCATAGTAGAAAGAATTCTTGACCATTGTTGAGAATTAATTTTGTCTTTCTAGGCTTGAATTCCTCACTTAACACTTACAGATTGCACCTTTTTTCCTTCCTCTAACTTGTTTTGTAATTATTGGGTCAGACCTACTTGTCTAGGAAAGACTGTCTTCACTCTTCAGAAGAGATATCCTTGCACTTTGTTGTATATGCTGAGGGACTGGGTAATTTAACTTACTCAGCACTTGGATTTCAGAGCTGGAGTAGGCAGGCCTCTTGTGTGCTTATAGTAACTGTTTAGTGTAGGTGTGTGTTCACCTGCAGAAATGAAATATTGGTGAGTAATATGATGTTTTGATTGGAAGAGGAGGGTGGTGTACAGTAATAGTAAAGACAGAGATCCTTTTCCAAATGAAAATCCTTTTTACTTAGCAAAGCTTGCTTGTTGGAATGTTGAGATTTGAAGAAAAAACAAAACAAAACTCTGTAATGAAAACTATCACTTAAGCTTCCCTTCTCCCAAAACAGCAAAATGATAAAACAATTTTCTTTCTCATATTTATTGGTAAGAACATATTTTAAAACTGTATGTGTGTGGTTTTATGTATGCAAGATCACATAGTTCCTGCAGAGAACAGATTAGGGAATTGGATCCCTAGGACCTTGAGTCATAGGCAGTTATTAACAGCCTGGTATGGTGCTGGGAATACAGTTTGGGTCCTTTGCAGCATCAGTGATCACTCTTTAATGGCTGAGCTCTCTCTATAGCTTCCCCCCACCTTTTTTGTTTGTTTGTTTGTTTGTTTTGTTTGTTTGTTTGTTTTGTTTAATTATATAGCTCTGGCTACATATGTAGACCAGGCTCAACTCAAAACTCAAGACTTTCTGCCTCTGCTGGTATCAAAGACATGGGCTACCAACTCCAGATCCACCCCCATTTTAAACCATAAAGTTCCTCCCTTAGAAATAGACTTTTATTTTTTTTAAAGTCTGATAGAAATCTAAGACTCTTGCTGAGACAATGAAGAAAGGTAGGGCCTTTGGGCTTGATTTTTCTTGTACTGAAAAACATACACACAAAAGTAAAACTGCAACTTTGTAAAATTGATATATGTAGAACAAATCAACAAAGCTCTGTGCCTGCTTCTTAGATGCATGAAGTAAGCATAGTTTCACTGACTTATTCTGTTTTTCATGAACTTAGGCTGAGGTAAAAAAGCTTGTGGTCCTTCCCAAGTCCAGGGTTTATATAGATGTCCTATTGGGGAAAATAGTTTTCTTTTTAAATTGGCACTCTCCCAGATTATTCTTTTCCAAGTATTTTTTCAGCACACCCTGTGCATAGAGGGTTTTGCAAGATGCTTAGTCAGAAGGCTGGGAGGACAGGCCTATATAAGATGAAAACAGGATGAAGCTTGCTTAAGATTCATTTGTTTCTGACTGTGTGTATATGAAATTTTATGCAAATATATTCAGGCATTCATGGAAGTAATTTGGCTTGGAAGGGTAAAGTAGAAAAGCAAATTTTGTATTTGTAGAAAATTTGCTTAGGGTAGTCAATGATCTCCACATTGAGAATACTTAAGACTTTGTTGTATGTGATAACCTGTCAGGAAGTAGGTCTTGCATTCTAGAGTTGATACAATGTGACTTAAAAAGTTTTAAAGTAAGTGTGCAGTCCCAATGATGAAATTGTATGTATATTATATGTATATGGTTTTACATTTTGTTTTGATATTTGAGACTCCTTTATACCTCTTTGTTCTGGAATGGGGATTAAAGATCTATGCCACCACACCTGATAGTATAGTTTTTATATATTTTTAAAAAATATTTATTTTATATGAATGAGTGTTTTTGCTGTATGTATGTCTGCTTCCTTATTGAACCTGGATCCTCAGGAAGAGGATCACATACTTTTAACCCCAGAGCTCTCTTTAGTGCTTCAATAATTATCTTATTAAGTATGAGGGTTATTTCCATAAATGTTTAAAGTGTCATTAAGAATATTTTTTATGGTTTACTCTAAATACACAGTGCTAGAGTATTACTCAAATGTCTTTAATTATTAATTTTTTTTTGGTGATGGCATCTTGTTAGGTGGATCAGCCTTCAGCCTGCCTCAAACTCCCAGAGATCTGCTGCCCACCTCTGCAGCAGATCTACCACTTTGATTCAAGTGCTTAGTTTAAATTTGTCTGCCATCACACTGAGCTCTAATTTCTTTCTTTAAAAAATTTTGAGACTAGCCTTCAAGTTAATTATGTTGCTATCTTAAACCCCTGCTTCTCCTGCCTTACCCCCATGGCCTGTGACTATACTACCAAATCTGCAAATATCTCTAACTTCATCAGTGAATAAAATTGGCTGATGAGCTTTACTGCCTCCACATTTCCTTGCTTTCAGGATGTTGCATAAACTTATGTTCCATCCCTTTGATAAGCCCTTCAATATTGATTAGAGGAGTTACTTCAATAGATATTGTGAATTTGTCATCCTGAGGTTAGTCAGAATGTCCCCCAGGCCATTTGAGCACAGAACTTTTAGTGGATTCTGATTTTCACAGTCAGTTATCTATATTAACTTTGCTTCAAAGGGGCAAGGAGTCACTTTTGGAAGTAAGGAATGGTGAGGACACATGATGTCGTCTTCAAAGAGTCTTTGAGTTTTATTAATTTTTATCACCCCCAACATAGAAGAAAGGAAGGAAGCATTTGTTACATGCTGTGTACATAGTACTAGGTATATGTCACGGACATTTATAAAGTGTTTTTTGTTTTATTTAGTTTTGTTGAAGGGGGCAGGGCCTATTCAGCTCTGGCTCTCTTGGAACTCTGTGTATAGAACAGGCAAGCCCTGAACCACCAAGAGATTCAGCACCTGGTTTATCCTCTCAATGCTGAGATTAAAGGTGTGTACCATAGCCCCTGGTAGGAATTTACATAGTATGGGTAGCAACACTGGGATTGTGGAAGGCAGGAGTGGTTTACTTTGGCTAAGATGAAAAAAACTGAAACATACACAAATTGACGTGGGATAAGGATAATGCATAATTTCAATAAGAGATAGACTGAGTCAGTTCTAAGGATGAGGGAGCTCAGATGTTGTATTGGTTATCAGTGAAAAGTTATTTGTGGTCTTGGTATTGTACAGAAATCAACAGCTATATTCATTTAGAAATGTCAAACTTATTTTTTTCCACTTGTACCTGGACAACAGATGGTATTAAATATGTAAGGTTTTACCTGTGCGTATTTTATTTTTAAAAATAATAAAATTTTTAAAATAGGAAACAAAAGATCTGTCATTCAAGGATAAAAAGTTTAAAATAAGTTGAAAATGAGGTTGGAAAGGTAGGTTGATATGAGGGTTTTTTTTGATTGTTTTGATTCCCAGACTAGCACATTTGAATTTTATCCCAAGAATGGTAAAGAATCATGTTTTAGAGTGATTTAAGTGTTTATAAAGGACTCAGTCAGTAAGTAGTACTTTGAACTGGATCAGTTGGCTCTTTGGTAGTGTGGAACAAAAAGTAGCAAGGCTCTAGCCTTGCTTCACAGAAGGGCCTTGAATGAGAGTGCCAAACATGGACTAGAAGAAGGAATGATGCAGGTATAACATTGATGTCCAGGAGAATTTTGGAGATGAGATTGGGGACAAGAACAAGTTTGTCAGTTATAGATAAGAAACATTAGAGACTTATCAGGTGATGTCCATGCTAAAGATTAAAGTTAGGAGTCAGGCCAGGTGGTAGTACACACCTTTAATCCCAGCTCTGGGGAGGCAGAGGCAGGCAGATCTCTGAGTTTGAGGCCAGCCTGGTCTACAGAGTGAGCTCCGGGCTAGCTTCAACGCTACACAGAGAAACCCTGTCTTGAAAAACCAAAGTAAAACAGAGTCAGGGCTGTACTAGAGGTCTTAACTCCCAATTTAATATCTTTCTTTGATTAAACACACTGGAAACTTGGTGATATGATTGAATTTGGTTTTAGGAAACATAATACTGATGGAAATAGAAAAAGGTGGCAAAAAACAAGAAGATGTTGGTGTTTGAGAAGGAAAATTAAAGGATGATATCCAGGGTGAATAGCTTTTTTTGTTGAGGAATGGTGACTTTGGCTTTCAGCTTTTATCTTTAGATCTTAGGTTTTTGTCTATGACTTTGAAGCAAGATTTTAACTTAAATTTTCCTATACGTCGTAAATAACCAGTTAGTCATAAAGAAAATACTGAGTTTCTCTTACTCTGAATAGAAATTCTACTTTCAGCTGGGTAGTGGTGATAAATGTGGTTAATTCCAGCACTAGGGAGGCAGAGGCAGGTGGATCTTTGTGAGTTTAAGGCCAGCCTGGTCTACAGAGTGAGTTCAAGGACAGCCAGAGCTACTACATATCACCCTGTCATAAAAAAATAAGACAAAACAAAATATAAATGAATAAAACCGGTTTTCGGAAAACTATGTACAATGGGTGGAAGATAGTCAGAGAGCCCTGTGTTGCAATAATACCCTTGCCATTTTAATTGAATGGAACATCATTGGTTAGAATTAAATGTTACCTTTATGGTTGAGATAATTTAGGAATGATATTTAGTGATTGTCTTCAGATACATCTGGCTAGTTAGCACTCATTATGTTCTATTGCCCAAACATGAAAGGGCTTATGTTGTTGATATTGCACTGAATTTCTATGGTGAGGGACACCTCCCACCTTTTTTGCATTTATAATACTGAACACAGAAGTTTTTGTTGGCAAAATAGGAATCAGTCTCCTTTGTTCCTAAGTTTATATATTTATGAAAGTTACATGGTAAAGAATCTAATGGTGTCGGTAAGTATTCATAGTCCTACAGGGAGGCAGTGCACACCCTGAATACCAGCACTTGGAGGCAGGGTCAGGTAATTTCTGAGTTCTGGCCTACAGAGCAAGCTCCAGGGTAGCTAAAGGTACACAGAAACCCTGTCAAAACAAAACAACCCTCCCCCTTGCAAAAAGTATTCATAGAATTTAGTCAGTTTTACATGAGGAAGAGGAAATATTAAACAATAGAGGCAGAGTCAGGATGTAAATCTGGATTTTTTTTATTATTAAAATCTGTTCTTCTCGAGTAATGCAATTGATTTTAATTAAAATTTTATTTTATTTACATTTATTTATTTTTTTGTGAATGCCATAATGCAGTTGGGCAGAGGACAGTTGAAAAGAATTTTCTCTCTTTTTCCCTGAGTTCTAAGAACAGACTTAGGTTACTGGCGGAGTCATCTCACTGGCCTTCCCTTCTGTGGGGGGAGCAGCCCAAACTAGCCTTGAACTTGTGATCTTTGTGAGATTTAGGCCAATTGATTTGTGCCATCAAGTCTGGTGATTGAGTTTAATCTTCTTTTCCCTCAGAGATAAAGTTTCCTCTTTTATTTTTTTAAACAATTTACTTTATGTACCTTTGTGTTTTACCTGCATCTATGTATGTCTGTGTGAGGGTGTTGGATTCTCTGGAACTGGAGTTATAGTTGTGAGCTGCCATGTGGGTGCTGGGAAGAATATCTAGTGTTCTTTTAACTGCTGAACCATCTCTTCGAGCCCTCACCCTTAAACTTTTTTATTTTATCTTTTTTATATGCATGATGTTTTGGCTGAATCTGTGCATTCATCGTGTACGGTATCCAAAGAGGCAAGAAGAGAGCATCAGATCTCCTGGAGTTGGGGTTACAGATGTTTTTAGGCACTCTGTGGGTGCTGGGAATTGAACCCAGGTCCTTTTCAAGAGCAGACAGTGCTCTTAGCCAGTCATCTCTCTATCTTTGCCTCCTGCTACCCCCAGGTTTCTTTGGGTAGCCCTGGGTGTCCTGGAGGAGGTTGGCCTTAAACTCAGACATTCTTCTGCTTCTGTGTCCTGAGTGCTGGGATTAAGTGTATGTACCACCAATGGCAGGCAATTGAGACTCAGTTTTTAAGCCATAATATGTTAAAACAGTGTCATTAGTTTTTAAGGATAATATATTGCAAAATAAGAGGGATCCAGACTCACTTAAATGCCATTAAAGAATTTTAATTTTAGAAACAATTTTCTTTGAAAAATATTTTTGTTGTTGGGCATAAAGTGTTACAGAAAATATAGATTACTCAGATTCTTTGCACAGCCTAAAGAAAACATTTACAGGGTCATTGAGGTTAACTAGTTACAAAATAGCTGTTACAAAAGAGAAATAGTATGCTGCAGAGTTCCTTGGAAAAGCAGATGGTGGGGCATACATAGTGTTTAGGTCTAGATTGAGAGTTGAGGGAAAAAGGTGGTGGTAGAAGGAAAGAAGAAACAGCTTATTCACAAAATTGAAACAAAACCCCCAGACTTAGTTGGGCCAGTATAATAGTGTAGGAGTAAAGAGATAATCATGACAGAACAAAACTTACATGAAGGAAGCTCTTCAATGAATAGATAAGGGAGTGTTTAGCTCTTCTGTGAGAAAATGGACTTTTGATCAGAAATATTTGGTGGAGTTGGTGAGATAGCTCTGTGGGTAAAGGCACTTGCTGCCAAATCTGATTACTTGCTTGATTTAATCCTTGGGACCCACCTGGTAGTAGGAGAGATACATGTTTTGAGTTGAGCTATCCTCTGACCCCACATAATGTACTATCACATATTGCCCTAAATGAAATAAGGATTAAATTAATATTATTAAAAAGTTTAAAGATCGTGGTTTGTCACGTAATTTAGAAGGTTGGTAGTAGTTGGTTGAGTTAGCAGAATTAGCTCTGCAGTGCACACGCAGCTGTCTGTACGAGGACTTTTCTTTCACACCTGCCAGTTTCCAAATAACTGACATGGAGACTTGATATTAATTGTAAATGCTCAGCCAATAGTTCAAGTTTGTTACTAGTTAACTCTTACATTTAACCTGCATTTCTATGCTTTATCATGTGACTTCGTATGGCTTCTCTCTTTGTCTGCTGGCAATTCTAGACTTATCCTCTTCCTCCCAGCATATCTCTCTGGCCCTACCTTTATCTGTTCAGCTGTTGACCAGTTTGCTTCTTTATTAATTCAGTCACAGTGACATATATTCACACAGTGTAAAGGAATATTCCACAGCCATCCAATGCTAGTTTTTGTTTTGTTAAATAGAGCTTTATTGGAACACAGTCATAGAGTATTCCACATATTGTTGGGAGTGTTTTAGTTACATGACTAGGTATATTACTTTTCTCATTTTTTAAAAAATACCTGACAACTTAAAGGAAGAAGAGTGTATTTCAGTGTATGCTTTGAAGGAATTAGGAAGTCCTGACAACAAGGAGTTGAGGTGGTCAGTCACATTGTATCCATAATCAGGAAGGGAGGGAGCAATGAATAAAATGATCACCCTAGGTGATGCTTATAGCTGTGAACATATAAAATATTTTAATTCTAATTCTTGAATGTTGAGGCTGGAGAGATGTTTCAGTGGTTAAGAGCCTTTCATTGCTTTTGCAAGGGATCTGGGTTAAATTCTCAGCACATATATGATGACACAAAAATATCTGTAACTCCAGTTTCAGGAGATTGGATACCTTGGGCATCAGGCACACACATGGTACGTACACATAAATAGCATATATGCATACATTCAGGAGCTTTCAAACACATAAAATAATTCTCTTCCCCGCTTCCCTTCTGAGACAGGGTTTCTCCGTGTAGCTCTGAAGTCTGTCCTGGAACTATCTCTGTAGACATGGCTGGCCTCATACTAACAGAGATCTGCATGCCCCTGCCTCAAGTGCTGGGACCACCACTGCCCAGCTTTTAAATTAAGGATGTTGATTTATGCTTTTTAGATTTTGTGTGTGGAGTTTATTTAAGTCAAGACAGTTGGAGCAGAATGACAACATTTCTTAGTTCATTAGATATTTTAATAAAAATCATAAAAAGCAAAATATTGTAGAAGTTTCTGTGAGGGAATTCTACTTAGCCTTGATTAATGGAAAGGAAAAAAATCCCAAGTTAACAGCTTGGGCAGTTAGTCACTTTATGACTTAGGTTAATAACCACACCTTTTTTTTTTTTTTTTAATTTTTATTTTGAGAGAAGTCTCAACATAGCCCTGACTGACCTGGAATTGGCTATGTAGAATGTTGGCTTTGAACTAACAGAGCTCCATCTATCTGCCTCTGCCTCCCAAGTGCTGGGATTAAAGAACCATTTCTGCCAGTACTCTACTTTTTAATTGAAAATAACCTTTCTTATGCAAACTGGACATGTTTTTGATAGCTTACCTTGTTTTCTGTGATGTTTAAAGAGGGTCAGTCTTAGAATCCTGTAGTTAGTGATGCATTTATCCTCGTGCTTTTCCGTCAAGTCTCACAATAATGAGTGCCTTCTGAGAGATTTTGTGAAAGCACATTGACAACAGAACAAAGGAATCCATTAAGAAAGGAAGTTAATGTGGACGGAGCATCTTTTGTTTATTTCGCTTAGAGCTTATGTTTTTGTGTTTTGCTTTTAGATATATTTCAGATGAAGGTAGAATGCTCTTGTTTGCTATTTATTGGACTCGCTGTGATAGCCACAACGACCTTGGCTCTTGACTGCTGAGATTACAGATAATGCTTCCTGGCAAGTCTTATTTGGTGGTACCTGGCTCTTAACAGAAAGGGTTTGTAAAGCTGATGAGCTGGTTTAGCCTGATTCTGGATACTTACCTTTTTTTGCATAGGTTCTCTATGTAGCCCTAGAACTCTATGTAGACCAGGCTGGCCTCTATCCTCTGGAGTTCTCCCTTCCCTACCCCCCCCCCCTTTTTTAAGTTAAAAATTGTATAAAATTATTGTGTAGATGAAAATGAAGAGCTAAGTAATAGCTCATTAGCTCCTAAGAAAAGGAAATTTTTAACGACTCAAAAGCATTCTTTAGGAAGATACTCTATTTAGTTCTTTTCAAAGTTATTCTAAAAACTGTGTGCATGTGTGTACGTATACACCCGTGGAGGCTAGGGGTGACAAAGGTACCCTCCTTCTTTGTTTCTCTACCTTACCTATTTCTTTACTGAAGTTGGAGCTCAGTGATTGGCTAGAAAGTCTGGCTAACAAAGCCCAGGATCCTCCAGGCTGAACCATCTCCTTTTTGATATTAGTCATGAGCTGGGGATTCTGACTGAGATCATCATGCTTTCTTGCTAAGTACCTTACTACTCAGAGCCCCTTTTCAAAACTCTAGATGAAAAATTGGACAATTATTTTTAGATAACTGTATTAACATTAACAAATTAGTTAGGTAAGAAAAGAAAACTGTGGTGCTGGAGAGATGGTTCCACAGTTAAAAGCACTTTGTTCTCTTGCAGAGGATCTGGGTTCAGTTCCCAGTGAGTCACAACCATCAGTAACACTAATTTCAAGGAATCCTACACCCTCTTCTGACTTCCTCAGGCCCTAACCATCCATCAAGAACTATTGACAATTGATGGCTGCTGGAGAAAGGGGCAGTCCTTATCTTAAGTTGTGTGAAACATACATTATCTGTACACTCTATAGACTGTTAATGTATTTGTAGTTGTTGTTTACTTGTATTTAAGGTATAGCTGAGGCAGATTGGGAAATTGAGGTTCTTCTGCCTCAGTTTTAATTGGTTCATCTTTACAATGGGAGTGTTTTACTTGATAAACTAAAGAAAGTTGACAATTTCATGTAAATGTTAAGCTATGAGAACACTGATCTGTCTGTAAAAGGGTCAGGAAGTGGATTTTGATCATAACATCCCCCTTTGTTACCCCAGTACATCAAGAATCTTAGCATACATACATCATTTAGCTGCATCCTCAGATTTGTGTTTGACTTAAAATAGAAGAAAATAATGTCCCCAAGCTGTCAGCTTTTGTGGGTGACACTTCATAAAGATCGAGCCATCATTATATAATTGTGTTATCAGTTTTTAGTGTCTAGGTTGAAAATTATCCAACGATTCAGTGGAACAGTTGAGGGTAGTATTGAGAGACAGCTTACAGACTGCATTATAAGACCTTGGCTTAGACCTTTAAGCTGCCACACTACTTCCAGTGACATTGACTCAGATGTGCAGTCTTTAGAAAGAAAAGCACTTTAACTGTTTTCTTACATGCAAGATAACTCTACTGGATTTAAATATACTTGTTTCACTTTATATACAGTCACATTTGGTGATTAAAGGAAATAGTTTAGCAAAACCATTTTTTTAAAACTTTAAATAGTTCTTAGAGTTAAGTCTTCTAAAGAGAACTATAGGTACTTTAATAGCTGTATACATTGTCTAGTTTTACAAACAAGAAGAAGCAGTTGATCTTGAAGTACTGTGACTTTCAGGAATCCTTGACACTGAGCTCAGGCTTAATTAAGCTTAGTGACAAACACCATTACCTGATAAGCCACCTCACCAGTCCCCAACCCTGGTCTTTAATTAAAAATTAATTCCTTTTGTAGTCTACCTGGCCAGTTTGTTATTTCATTGAACATTTGTACGTCAAAAGGTATCATTGTTAGTAAAGAAAATATATGTATGTTGCTAGTGATCAGTGATATTGAGTCAGTATTAGTAAGAAAATTAGTGACCTAAGTGTAGGTGTTGTGTTGCTGGGTTTTATCTTTTCCTTCCCTGTTCTGCCTTCTTTCTCTCCCAGGGCAACACACACTGTGCCTATACCGAGCTACAAAAGTACACATTTTGAGCAATTATGCATCCTAACCTTTTCATCTAGATACTAGTATGATACTAAACCTTTTTTTTTAAAAAAAAAAAAAAAAAAACAAACAAAACCTAATTTGAACCTTTGTCTTAAATAATCATCAAAGTACTGTAATGATAGGGCTGGAGAGATGACATAGGTTAAGAGTACAAACTGCTCTTGTAGAGTACTGAAATTTGATTCCCACCACTCAGATCACAGGGCTATAACTCTGTCCCAAAGGATATATAAATATGATAATAACAAAAATAACAAGTTATTTCAAATTTAGTCTATAAGATGTATCAGTTAGCCTTATAGTTATCCTCAGAGAGTAGCCCTCAAAATGGTGGATCTAACCAATGTCACCCAGAAACTTTTATTTTTGTGAATGCTTTTTCTATATGTCTGTGTACCTCTGTGAGTAAAATATTTACTTAGTACTTAGTCTGTGAGTAAAATATTTGGGGAAGTCAGAAGAGGGTACAAGACCTCTTAGAACTGGAGTCTTATCCAATTGTGAGCTGCCATGTGGGTGCTTGGCACTGGATCCAGGTCCTCTGGAGGAGCAGCATGTACAGTGCTCAACTGAGCCACCATTCCAGCCCCAACTGAAAGCTTTTAGTTTCCAAACCAGTTCAAATTCTTGCAGAAAGAATTTATACTGTGATAATAATATTTCTGGTGTTTGGGTAGTCGAAATGATGAACTAAGATATATAGGCACTAGAGTGTTTCACCTGTTTAGTTTTTTTTTCTTTTAGAGCAAGCATAAGTGAGGAAAACCCTTCATGTTTTTAATAACAGCCTTTATTGAAGTGAATTCATATGTAGTTCTTACTACCCTCTTTTTTTTCTTAGATTGAGGCTGTGAGTTGTCAGATACTGACTTTAAAAACTAAGCAATTTGCTCATTCACTCATCGGTGTGTATTTATATCGGCACACCGTAGTACAAATGTGGTAAGAGACGGGGACAGTTTGGGATTTGGTTCTCTCTTTTTCTGCTGTGAGTCCCAGGGATTGGACTCGTATTGTCAGACTTGGTGGCAAGCATATTTACTTGCTGAGTTATCTTAATGGTCCCCAGTTCATTTTTTAAAAAATATTTATTTGTATTTTGTGTACAATTGGTGTTTTGCCAGAATGTATTTCTGTGTGAGGGTGTTGGATCCCCTTGAACAGGACTTACATACAGTTGTAAACTGCCTTGTGGGATGTGGGTTCCGGGAGTTGAATACAGGTCCTCTGGAAGAAAAGCCAGAGAGAGAAGGGTGTGGGTGGGTGGGTGGGTGTGTGTGTGTGTGTGTGTGTGTGTGTGTGTGTGTGTGAGAGAGAGAGAGAGAGAGAGAGAGAGAGAGAGAGAGAGAGAGAGAGAGAGAGAGAGAGAGAGAGAGAGAGAGAGATTGACTGATTTGAGTCTTACTGAATAGCCTCGGCTGGCTGGAACTTACTATATAAACCATTCTGGCCTAGATAGTAGAGCTCCACCTGCCCTTGCCTCCTGAATACTGTGTTAAAGGCTTATGCAACCAGATGCAGCTATTTAATAATTTTTTGTTTGATCCAATAGTATTTCAAAATGAGCTTTTTGGATCTTTTGTTTGTTGGTTGCTTTTGTCTTTTGATGTGCTTTGCATTATTTCTACCTTTTGACTCTACAAACAATATTGCTGTGAAGATATGTGTACAAGTTTCTTTGTGTGAACATGTGCTTTCAGTTTTTCCATGTACCTGGGAGTGCAGTTACTGAATCATACAGTAACTTATGCTGTACTTTAGAAGTTGTCTGTTTTCTGAAGCTGTTTATCATTTTACATTTTGATTAGTGTGAATGAGGATTCCAGCTCTGCATACCCCTTTCCAGTGCTTATTTGTTGTCTGCCATGCTAGTATGAAGTGGCAAGCTTGTGAATGCATTTGAAATTTGGTTCCTAAAATGTGGCCAAAGTGATATGAACAGGTGCAGTGTAGTTGTCACTTGGTGTCCGTAGAGGATTGGGTCTGAAACACCACCCCCTATGCACCCAAAATCTAAGGATGCTCAAGTCTGTTTTTATAAACGGCATAAAGTTTGTGTATGTTTAGTACGTATGTACACCCATCCTATCATGCCTAGGTAATACCTAATGCAATATAAGTAGGAAGTATTGTTACTTGTAAGTTACTGAGTAGTTATGAAACATTACTTAAGCAGTAATGACCAAGTTTTATCTTCAGCATATTCATATTTATTTTTACCTGGACATTTTATTTTAGTTTTAGATTTTATTTATTTTTCCCAATTTCAAAACAAAACAAAACAAAAAAACTTCAAGGACATTTTTATTAGAGTTCAAGATAAAACCAGTAAGGTAAAAATTGAAGCAGTCACCAGATAAAGAGAGTTGGAGAAAATGTCGTGCCTTTTAAGTTAAGCATGGGATAGACATAGCTGATTGAGAAATCAAAAAGGCCTTCTAAGAGGGGAAATAGGTTAGTATCTGATGCCCCAGTGCCTTCCCTGAATATCTGCCTTTGAGTTTGTTGAATCTGTGAATGCAGAAGCCATGGGATAATAAGAGCTGGGCTTTGTATGTTTGTGTGGTGACTTGACTCCATTAAGGCTGGTGTCTTTTACTGCTGTATAGCTATTTGTTGTCTTCTGTCATCTCTGCTATTGTTTGGTGTTCTGAGACCAATGCTTGGAACTTTACATTTCTTTGCCTTCCTTTTTAATAAAATGACACTGGTTTCTCCTTGAAAACCCAAGACTTGCTATAATTACAGTTACAGTACTCCTTAGTGATTGTGTGCTGTTGTTGTTTTTACTGATTGATTGATTATTTTGTTGTTGCTTTGGTTTTTTGTTTGCTTGTTTTGTTTTGTTAGTTTTTTTTTTTTTTTTTTTTTTTTTTTGAGACAGGATTTCTCTGTGTAGCGCTGGCTATGCCGGAATTCACTCTATAGACCAAGCTGGCCCTGAACTCAGAGATAGGCCTTCCTGTCCCTCCTGAATGCTGGGATTAAAGGTGTTTGTTACTACTGCCCAGCAGGATTGATTCTTAATTCAATCAGTTGAGTGAAATTAAAGTTTGGTGAATTTTTAATCACAGAATTCCTAATTAGAGCTAAAATTTGTGTATCTTTCATGTTTATTACTTTTTATCTTCTAGCATTGTAACTTGTTTCTATGTTGCTTAGTAAGCACTGTGATCATCTGATGTCATTTTTGCTATTAAAGAATGGTAAGGAATATCACATCATTTTTGTATCAGACTTGATAACTTAATGTACTTGGAACCATTACCACATATCTATCTATCTATAATCAATTGTGTTCTTGATTTACGGGTTTGAAAGCAAGTGTTTGTCTGCATATATGGGAGTAATACGCTCATGCAGAGTATTCCTACTCATTGCTGATATATGTAAATGGGACTGGTTATAACTTCAGTGTGAAGCCGGCTCAGTTTTTATAACCGATTATACTCTATTTGTAACTGCAGAAACATGAGAACTGATTATGCGTTTTTCACCAAAGGATGTGTTATTTCTTGTCAAAATTTTCTAAAACAGAAAAGTGAAAGCTATATGCAGATTGTCACATTGAAGGTTGGTGATAATACTTTCTGCATCTAGGAGCAGAATGAGCTGGCCAATTTTCTAATAAACATTTAGTGCCAGCTATGTGAAATGATTTGTGCTATGAAGTTTCACAGAAAATGCCAGATGAAATAATATAAGAAGTTAAATGTAAGTTGAGCGCAGTGGCACGTCTGTAGTCCCAGCACTGGAAGCCAGAGGCAGGCAGATCTTTATGAGTTCTAGGCCATTGTGGTCTACAGAGCAAGTTCCAGGATAGCCAGGGTAACACAGAATAACTGCCTTCCACAAAAGAAAAAATGAAACTTTATTGCTAGGATTGTTTAGACTATTTTCAGAGTATTGGGGGGAAGGAGTAGGACTAGTGAGTAGAGTACAAAGAAGGCCAAAAAATAAAATAGATAAATAACACCCAGAAGAAAGGGAAGGTCTGTTATGGTAGTGAGCCCTGTCAAGACTAGAGGATTTTGAGTTGCAGGCCAGCCTGACCTATATAGTGAGGCCCTGCCTTTAAAATGTCCAGAAGAATTTTGGGGTGAAGGCAATGGGAAAGGCCAGGAAGAAATGAGGGAATCTACTTAATCTTTGTCATATTTGTTTCTTTCTATCTTTGTCATAACTGTTCAAGCCACCATACCTGGATGCCAAGTCCTGTTATTTATCTTCAGAATGCCCACTCACTTTACTGTAACAAGATTTTTATCCAAATCCTCTATTTTATTGACATAAATTGATAGTGCTTGTATGCACATTGGATGACTAGAAAACGTTTAAGGAAAAAAAATGTTATCACCTCCAGTTAAATTTTGATTTATAGACTGGCTTAAGGTTGGTCTTCAGCATTCTTATTTTAACTTTTATTTTTTATTATTGTTGTATGAATGTTTTGCCTGCATGAGTGTCTGTTCACCACCTATGTGCCTGGTGCTCAAGGAGTCCATAAAAGGGCTTTAATCTCCTGGAACTTGAATCTAACCTGGAATTGCAGCCAGTGCTTTTAAACCCCTGAGCCACATTTCCAGGGAGGCATGTGTCGCCCCCGCCCCCTATTCTGTTCCTTCCAGTCCCATTTTCCCACCCTCCAACATTCTTGTTTTTAAAAACTAACTTAGTGCTGGGGAGATAGCTTAATCTAGTACTTCCCTTGCAAACATGAGTCTGGATCCTCAGAAACCAAATAAGCCAGGCATAATCCATTTGTAAACCCAAAGGTGACTGAATAGGGGATAGAAACAGATCTCTGAAGCTCATTGGCCAGCTAACTTAGCTTTCTGGTATTAGTTATGGACCAAGCTGGAAGAGTCCTGCGAAACACACCCAAGGTTGTTCTGTAACCTCCATATATGCAATGTATAGATCACTGATATAAAAGATCTCTAGTTGTACTTGGTAATCTAATCTAGGTCTGTCCCGCTCAAGTAATCATGTTCGGGCTTGTAGAGACCTATAGTTGGTTGAATGTTTGTTGTATAAATATAAGAATGAAAGTTTGATTTCTAGCCTCCATTGGTGGGAAGAAGGGTGTTTAGCATGTTGATCTGCACTTGTAATCCCATCATGGGATAGGGAGACCAAGGCAGATGGATCCCTAGAATCTAACCAGACAAACTAGATTAATCATCAAATGCCACGCCAGTAAACAATAAACAAGATGATTTGGCAGTGGTACATACTTCACTCTGAGGCAGAGGCAAGAGGATCTCTGTGAGTTCCTGCCAGCCTGTTCTTCAGAGCTAGTTCCAGGACAGCCAAGAGTACACAAAGAAACCCTGTCTCAAACAACAAACAGAAAAGTTAAAAGCCAGGTGTGGTAGCACACTTGTGTATTTCTTTCTAACATCCAGGAGGCAGAGGCAAGAGGATTTTTGAGTTCAAGTCCAGCCTGGTCTACAGAATGAGCTCCAAGACAGCTAGGGATGATGGATACATAGAGAAACCCTGTCAGGAAAAACTGAAAACAAACAAGGTGATTGACACCTGAGAAGTAGCACATTAGGATGATCTCTAGCTGTATGTACATGAGCATATTGGCATAGACTGTCTCAACAAATATACCTTATGTGGATACACACATCCTACCAGATGTGGAGAGTGTTATAATTTTATAGCAAATCACAGTTGGATAAATTGTGTGATTTCTCTTTGTAAATGACTGGGGTTTGGTTTTTTTTTTTTTTTTTTTTTGGATTTTTTACTTTAATGTGTGCATTTTGCTCACACTTACGTTTGTGCACCATGTGTGCAATAGTTTCAAAGTCCAGAAGAGCATGTTCCATCTCCTGAAACTGGAGTTACTGACAGCTGTTAACTGGTATATAGGTGCTGGCAATCAAACCCAGGTCCTTTGGCTGTGCAGCCGGTGCCCTGAATCATGGAGCCATCTCTCCAGCTTTATAAATGAGCAGTTTTTATATGTATGTATTCTATTTTCAAGCATATAGTGCTTTAAATTGAATTTTTGAGTCCAGGGAAACGTGTGCTGGCTAGAATGAAAAGTATCCCCAATAGGCTTAGGTACTTGAACATTTAAACCTTAATTTAAACTGAGGGTGTTTAAGGTCAAGTTGTCTTTTCCCTAAAAGTGCTTAATTTTCACACCCAGCCACCTTAATATTTTCTCAGCAAAATAGTCACACCATTTTAGTTTTGTTGGAAACTGTTTATTCACTGAACTAGAACATACTTGATGATTTCTGTGTACAAGGCTGTGTCAACCAAGGCTCCTCTATTTGTTGTGATCAGAAACATTTCTCTAAGTGAGACAAATGTCAGGGTCATCTTGTGTGGCCTTCTCCATGTCTTGTGTTTTATCCCTTCAGATGGCCATTGCAGTGTGCCCTCTCCCACTCCAGTTTAACTTTGTTCGGGTCACTTCTGCCTTCTCTGTCTCCTTGATGGTCTTGATCAACTACAGCGTGTTTCCATTATCATTCACATGATCACAGAATGTAAATGATAACATGTATTCCTTCTCAGATTTTCTTTCTGTCACAACCTAGAATTTAGGCTCTATGAAAAGTACCTTCAGGACCTAGACGCCGCTTTTTGCAGTTATTACCTCTTATCACTTGCCTGCCTGGGTTCAGTCAAAACTGATCATCTGCTCAGTAAGCTCTGTGTTACCCCAGGTCTGTTATCTTGATTCAGTTCTTAATCCTTGTTCTGCCACTTTACAGTCTGACAGGGAGAAAAAGGTCCTCATTCCAATCCTGTTACCCTTTGTTTTTCTTCTCAGCCCTCCTTAGAAACAGTTTTCAATACATGCACATGTTGTCTTGTCTTCTGCAACAATGTAAATCTATTGTTCACCACCCTAATAAAAGAAAGTCCTTTGAAGCATAATCATTCAAAAGTGTTAATTTACTGATTAAAATTGTGAGTCTGGGAGAGCACAAATTAAGGATTCTGAGAGAAGGCGAGGCCTACCAATGAACTTATGTCTGTCAGTGTGGCCAGATCATGTAAGCACAAGGAAGGAAGTTTGTGTTTCCTAAAGATCCTAATGCAGGTAGAAACCGTAACAAATAGGAACCTCATGAGCCATGTTAAGACTCAGAAAAGTGGGGTTTTTGCTACCTCTGAAGCAGTTGCTGTGCTCTGCTCTAAAGTGCATCTCTATAGAATGGTGCTCTCTTAGGTTCTTCGCAAGCAACTGTTTTGGGAAGTTGAGAATTAACAGAATGGTGTGTTGAGTTACTAGCTTTTGTCTTTTAAAGACTTTGTTGAAGATAATGAGCAAAGATTTTCCAGGCCATTTGTGTTTTTGAACCATGGAACCTATTTCCATTTCTGTAAAAGAAAAATTCTTTAGATAATGCATTTAGGTTTCTACTCTGAAGGCCTCCGAACTGTGATTTTTGGATACCTATTCTCAGTGAGGGTTAATCATGACCTTTTAAACTCACTTGCAGGACAAATAGAGATATTTGTTAGAAGATGCTTTGTTAAGTATATTGTCTGCTTTTATGTTGTTACCACATTGGCTGATCTCTGAATAGGTCTCCTTAAGTCGACTGACTAGAGGCAGTTAAAAAATTAACTCCGAAAGTGCTTGCTGCACAATACTGGTGACCTGATTTCAATCCCTGGAACCCATGGCATGGAGAACCTGACAGTTGTTATATGACTTTGAAATATGCACTTACACTCTCACACTCACCGCCCCTACTCCCCACAATAGTAAATTAAAAATTAAGACATGTTAACTGAAATTCCTGTGGTGTCCCTGTTTTCTTTTATTAGCACCATAATTCATTTTCTTAGGATTTATACATTTTTTTTTCTCTATTCTTCAAAGCAACTAAATACCTGGATTACGGTAACTCACTGTTTTGAGAAGGAATGTGAAAGACTCAAGTAAACTCAAGTTTTTTATATTACAGCTTCATGTATACATATATTATATTACAGTTTTTATTAAAGTATTTTAAGATTTAACCCTCCCTTTTATTTGCTCCCATAGTTTACTAATAGTACTCCAGATATTATTCAGAATTCAATACAGAATGAGTATATCTTAGCAAGTAGACTGTCGGTTAAACCTGAGTCCTACTTGGACTGACTAGGTGCGTGCTTGTTGAGGTAATTCCATTTCTAATAATGTTATATTTTGTTAGGTCATTAGAAAGAATAGAAAATAATGTATGTCAAGTGTTAGGTTCTCCAGGCTTTGCTGAATAAGTAAGCAGTAACCACCTATTTAGTATTGCCCCGACGGCTTACAGTGGCTTCTCCAACTTTTTTCTTTTTTGTCTTTCTCTCTCTTGGATTTATCACCTGGCTATATCCTGTCTTGCCGTAGACAAAGGCAGCCTTAATTATTAGCCAGTGGTAGCAACCCATATTCACAGCACACAGAAGGATCATCCCACTGTAAGGATAAATATATTTGTATACTTAGCTGCTATATTAGGGCCTTGAAAAATAGATAAGAGAATTTCCGAAGAATAGAAACCTACAAAGGCTAGGCCTTACATTCTGGCTTTAATTCTCCACCAATCTCAGTTACATTATCCTAAAGAATCGTTATTCATTAATCATTCATTAATTTGTTAATTCAAAAATAATTGGCTGAATTTATTTTTGAAGGCCAGACATTCATTTGCTGCAGAAGACATTATATAAATACCTTCCCTATTTTCTTGTGGGAGGGTTTGTCAACCTAATAGTCACGTATCATGATAAACACTATGGGGGAAAATAAAGCAGAAAAGAGGGATTACAGAGGGATAGGCAGTATAGTGATTGATAAGTAGGATAACTCAAGCCTGACTATGAATGTACAGTTTGTATAAAGTTGAGCAATCAATCATGGAGACAGGGAGGGTGTTTGTGGCAGAGAAACAACAGGTGCTAAAACCTTGGAGATTGAGCCTGTGTGTAGTCTCAGAAAGCAAGCGGGTGATGCTCAAGTAAGTGAAGGGGAAATAGAAGGCAAAGTCAGAGAGATAAAAGGCTGAGACAGTTTATATGTAAGCCCAGCATGTTATTTAATTTTAGGATTGTAGGTCTTACTATAAGGCGGTTGTTCTCAACCTTCCTAATGCCATGATACAGTTCCTCATGTTGTAGTGACATGAAAATTACTTTTGTTGCTACTTCATAACTAATTTAGGAATCAAAGTATAAGTATTTGTGTTTTCTGATGTTTTAGTCCACTTGGCAACCCACAGGCTGAAAACCATAAAAGACTGAAAAGAAAGCTGTCTCCTTGAGCTGATGTAATTCGAAAGGAGTGCTTCACTGCCACGGACAGGAACAGGAGAAAGAAGACTGAGGGCTGTGTTATTCTAGTGAGAAACAATGGCTCAGGCCAGGGAGGTGATGTTAGAGATGATGTGAATTAATGTCACATTTAGCTTGTTATATTTTGACAGCATCTCAGGAAGGATTTGGTGATGAGTGGATATATGAATTAAAAAGAAAAGACTTTCTAGTCTCAGAAATTAGGTAAAGGATGTCATTGTACTGAGGTAGAAAGACTGAGATTTGGGGGCAGGAGAGTTGGTACCCATGATTAAAGATACTAAGCTGGAACACCATTCTCTAGCTTTTTTTGGCGGTGGGGGGGGGGGTAACATGCGACACAGTTATGAGTGCATGTAATTGTATGCTTTTCAGAATCCAAAATAAAGATTGAATTGTAATGTAAATTGTGGACCTTTGTCAAAAATAGTATGAGTATTAGAATGTCATCTATGACAACCTTACCACAGCAATGCATGATGTGTTTGCTATTGTTGCTACTACTGTTTTCCTTCTTTGTGGTTTTTGTTGTTGTTTTTCCAGACAGGGTTTCACTATGTATCCCTGGCTGTCCTGGAACTCACTGTAGACCAAGCTGGCCTTGAACTCAGATATCATCTGTAATAATGAGGTTTCTGGCCCCTTGCCAGAGGTCCAGACCTGCAGACCTGCAGTCTCAGGCACCTAGCTGACTGCCGTTGCTTAGGCCCCCCAAAATGACTCAGACACATATTAATTTTATGCTGCTTGACCTAAGGCTTAGGCACATTGCTAGCTAGCTCCTACATCTTAGTTCAACCCATTTCCATTAATCTGTCCTACCATGTGGCCCATGGCTCACCTGTGTTCCTTTACATGTTGCTTCTTTGGGCACCTGGCTCGAACTCTCTGTCACTTTGCCTCCTCCTACCGTGCTCCAATCCCCGCTTACTTCTTTGGTGCCTGCCAAGGGCCACAGCAGTTTAAGAATGATCTTCATAGCATACATTCCCACATCACTTTCCCCTTTTCTGTCTAATCAAAAAGAAAGGTTTCAATTTCAACATAGCAAAATTACATACAACAAAACAGCTATCAAGCAAGAATTATAGTTATAATGTCTAGTCTATTTATATTTAACAAAATCAAAGAAAATATTTTACCATCTACCTTATCTTTGTGAGTCTAAAGTTTTATATCTAATACACCTTTCATAGTAACTAAAGAAAATTACTTCTAACTAATCTTCAGTTACATCAAAGACCATAGAAGGATGTATTACCCAAGTAAACAGCACAAGCAACTTCTAAAATCTAGAAAATGGCAGATCACATCTGTTTGCCTGGACAGTCACCCAAAGTTTCTTTATAAAGTTGAGGGCATCCATCTTCAGCCTACAGGCCCAGAGTCTCTGGCATGTCCTTCAGTGAAGCAGGAAATCTGATATAGTTTGTTGGTCACTTCTCCTTGTGCCCTGAAGAATGTCTGACCGTTTTCTCTGCAAAACAGGATTCTCAACGGACCATCTCCGTTTGGCTTGTTCTGCCAAAGTTCAGAGGTCACTTTCCTTTGGGTGCTGCATGTTCAGGTTATACAGCATATTGTCAGTCAGTGGCTAACCGTTGCCACAAAGTAAATTCTATATAGAGTTTCTTCAGTGCCCATTTTTCTCTTGAAGTAGATTGGTGCTGCCAGGAACAGACCTGTCTCGTCCAGAAAAGTCTAAGATCTTAAAAATATTTTAAATGCCATGTTCTGTAGTTCTTAGAAATGTTTGAAGATTACTTATCTAATTGAAATATATCTTTGTATACCTAAAAATATAACATGACTAGGTTTGGTTATCATAGCTGACTTTAGTCTGCATTTCTTAATTATACATCACAATTTTAAATGAGTTACATAAACAGTATACCTTAAAGTAGAAAAATATATACAGCATAACAAAATTGACCGTAAGTTTCTATCAATAAACCAGAATCCATACCAATGTAAAATATTTTGAGATTTACAGCTGATTTTTGGATTAAAATAAGTTCAATAATCTATTTAAAATCATCCATATACCAATCATCTGCTTCTTTTTCCTGAGTGATGGAATTAAAGACATGTGTCACCACCTCCTAGTTATCCAGCTACTTTGTAACATTTCTCAAAAGTTTTGTCTTGGTGTATACAGATACATGTTTGTTTGCTCAGTGAAATGCTCATAAAAATAATGACATGTGAGAACTATAGTTGTAGTGATAACTGGTTTAGAAGTATGGTTTCATTGTTCTTTTGGTTCTAAAACATCCTAAAGTGTCTATTGAGCTTTATCAATTAATCACCAATGGTCCCTAAAAAAAATGACATTTAACAAATTCTTGACTTTCCATCTTTTGTTTTATTGTATATGGTAGTTTATTGAAATGGTTTTCCTATGCATAAAGCTGGCCTGAAACTCGGTGTCTGAGTGCTAAAACTATAGGTGTGAGCGTTAAAACCCTGGGGAAGAAAGCTCAGCTCTGGAGGGAAAGGTATTCTGATATTTTGGGGAAGTCAGGCTATACCTGAAGCTGGGGTACAGTGTCTCCCGGCAGGATACAGTAATCCTCCTTTCCTGGAAAGCCGCTACTTCTGATCTTTGCTCAGCCCCCTTAAGGAGGTTTCTTTCCCATCCAAGATGTTAACTTCTTTTGCTTCACTCTGCTAAAGGGGAAACCCCTGCAGAAATGTAGCAATCTCATGTAGCAATCCCCTCCAGCGCTGGCGAAAAGTTGTTACTTTGCTGTTCACCTTACTTAGTTCCCTAAGGGACGCCTCAACAGGTTCTTAATCGGCTCTCCTGAACGACTTCTTAGTAAGTTCTTCTCTGCCACTGAAGATCTTCACCCAAGACTCCTTTGAGAAAGAGATTTATTTGGGAAGGAGGAGTACAGGAGAGTGGCAGCCTCTACCAGGGTGGGGAAGAACAGCCAACAACTGAACAGGCAGACAGGAATTCCTGCCCAGGGATTGGCTAGTTTTGTTAGTCAGGGCCAGAAATGGCTCTGATTTCAGGGCCAGACTTTTTTTCAGTAGCCTTTTTTGGGTTTTGGATTCTAATTCTAAGGCCTGGGCATATTTTCCCCCATCCTCACCCACACCCCCACTGGCTGATTCTAGGGACCAAGCGTGTTCCTTTGGTACTAGTTTCAGAGTCAGAGCATGTTTCTTTGGTTCTGGGTTTAGGGATAAAGTGTTTCTTTCACTGGCTCTGGTTTCAGGGCCAGGGTGGAGTTTTGGGGAGATAGCCCCCTTTCCCTATGTGGTACCACTATACCAGATTTTCCAAAATACTTTTCTTTGTGAAGATTGAATTTTCGTAAAATGTAATGTGCCTCAAGTAAGCCATGTTGCATGGAATAAGTTTTAAGGAAAAAACTCTAACATTGAGATACAGCAAAATATGTTTTAGAGGTTAACAACAACAAAAAAGGCTCAGCAGGCCTGACCACTTGAATTTTATTTTCTTTTACTTGGAGACAGACTTTCATTATAGAGCCCTGGCTTGTCTCAAGCTCACAAAAGTCCTCCTGCCTCTGCCTCCCAAGTGCTGGGATCAAAGGCGTGCACCACTACACAAGCCTGGAACCTGGGTTTTGTCCCTGGATTCTATAGTAAAGAGAGAGAAATGACTCCCTGAGGTTGTTCCCTGACCTCCATTATATGTGCGGGCATGCCAAATTTATTAAGAACTATTCCAAAACTCTATTACAAAAGAGATCACTGTTCCTTAAGACTAGTAACAACCCAGCTGTGCACTAAGCTCCTCAGCCAGCCAGAATCCTTTTACACTCTAGAAAAGTCCATCATTCCAGAGGTATTTAGGATGGCTTGATGAGATGAGGTGGTTAGAAGATTTGTGGTGCCATGTTCTTCTTGCCAATTCCAACTGGTTTTATCTGCCAGACTGACTATGTAGTCCTGGTAAACTTATTCCTTGGCTGCCTGATCACCTACATGCTATATTTTAATTAAGAACATAAGCTAATTTTTTATGTCATATAATCAGTGAACTCATTACTGAAGCATTTTTAATTTTGGCACATAATTTTATTTGTATTCGTTTATATAGGTATGTGGGTTCAAGTGTGTAAAGGATATAGGTCTACATTAGGAGTTCCTAAATCTCTGTTTATCTTAATTATTTCCTTGTTTGGGGGATACAAGGGATCACTGTGTAGTTCTGGCCTGAAATTTGCTAGTGACCAGGCTGGCCTTGAACTCACAAGCCTCAGTCAGCCTCCTTGAGTTCTGGGATTTAAGGGATAGGCCATTTTGCCTGACTTTACCTTTTTGAAGCAGGGTTTCTTCCTGAACCTGGAACTCACTGATTTGTCAAGGATGGATGACCAGTGAGTTCCACCACCCAGGGCTAGCTGCTTACCACTGTGCCCGGGGGTCTGAAACTAGATCCTCAGGTTTGATCAGGAAGCATTTTACCATTTGTGCTATATTCTTAACCTCTATTGATTCTGTAATTGAAAATCAGCACTACTATAACAATTCTGAAATTTAAGTGCATAATGTATTGTTTTATAGCCATGATTGTTTTTTGTTTAGACTAGAAATTATGCATGGATTGCAACACGCTCTTTACATGGTCACAATGTCTATGGCACTTTTATTTCATGCAGCAGATTCATTATCTTTGTAGTTTGAAATTCTGGTCTTTAAGGGATTCTTTTTTTTTAATTGTCTGCTTTTCAAAGATCATAATATGAGGATGAAAAGGTGAATTGCCATCTAATCGTAGAATTACAGTGTCATCAAGGCTATGAGACATGTTTTTATTGGCTGGCCAGAAACTCTCAAACTTCTACCTGCCCCGCCTCCTGGGATTATAGGCATTTCACTTCCATGCCCAGCCAGACACCCTTTTTTTTTGTTTTGTTTTGTTTTGTTTTGTTTTGTTTTAATATATGTGATTTAGAGTGAGAAACATAGTTACAGCTATCATCAAAACCTCTGTGTTAGGCTGCTACTCTACCTAAATTGTGTGAAACTATGTGGCTTAAATTAAAGTACTTTGGAAAATTATGGTACTTTTGGCCAAAATAAAAAATGCTATGATCCTGTATAACAAGCATCTCAACCCTTTGATTTCAAACAGACTTACATAGGGTGTCTAAAATTGTTTTTTTTCAATAGCTGCAAGCCCAGGATCTCAAATATTATTCCTGATGCCATATCAGTTTCTTGATTGTGACTAGGTCTGTGAGAGAGAAAGCTGCTTGAGTGACTTGTTGGTAAGACTCTTCTCCCTTCAGCAGTTCACGTAGTGACACAGCACAGTTTTTTTGTGTTCCTTCCCTCTTTATAAATAAGGAATTCTGAAAATTTGTCACTGTTTTAAGTGTAGTTGTACTTGGAGTACATGCCTTTAATCCCAGCATTTCAGAGGCAGAGGTAGGTGGTTCAAAGCCAGCCTTGTCTGCAAAGTGAGATGAAGGACAGCCAGGACTGTTATGCAGAGGAAACCCTGTCTTGAGGATGAGGACAAGAAGAGTCGGAATTGTTAAGGCTGGTGACGTTTCAACCCCTCTAGGGGTCACATCAGGTATCTTACATATCAAGTATTTGCAAATTAACAGTTATGAAGTAGCAGCAAAATAAATTTATGGTTTTGGGTCACCATAACATGAACTGTATTAAAGGTTGCTGCATTAGGAAGGTTGAGAACTTACACATGAAGTGTCAAAAGAGTAATTCAACGCTAGAAATGGGCACATAAATCCTTAGAGCATGTAGAAAATTCTTAAACTGGGCAAGAAACATAAACATAAATATTTCTGTATTTAGTTTAGAGCAGTGTTTTTTTCACTTAGAAAAGGGAATTGGGTTTGATTGCTTCACCTACCCACTTTTCTAGTCTTAACTCTCAACCTCTGTTAATTAAGTTGTTTGTGTTGTTAAGGAGTTCTGTAGTTGACCCTTGTCTGACTAAAATGAGTTATTAAGAAAAAAGAAATGTCTCTGGGTCATCGTTTAGAAACCTACTAGAAATTACTCGACCTTGCCTCAGAGTTTGTGAATGAGAAGCTTGGGTTGGAGACCAACAGCTTAGTGTTTAACAAATTTGGCAAGTTTATGTATAGGATTTCATATTCATATTACTTCAGTAGATAAGACATAAAAATGGAGTCAGCCTTTTAGAACAGGAATGGTTTTCAAACTGTAGGTCATATTCACATCTGAAGGAATTAGCTGCTGTTTTATCGTCATTAAGAGCGTGTGGAATATCTTGTTTTTATAATAACTTCTACTTGGGAGTGCTGACTCAATTACACCTGTAATCAAAGTACTTGGGAAACCGAGGCAGAATAATTACCCTAAGTTTCAGTACAACTTGGGATACACAGTTTAAGCACCTTCCCCTTATCTTTTCTTCCCCAAAACTTCTAGAACACTTGCAGTCATTTCAGGAAAAAAAAAAACATGTGTAGAGGCCAAAGAACACTCAGATATAAGCAAGTAACAGGAGCTATGTAAATAAGAATCTTAATTTTTTTTGTTGGCGTTTAAGAGTACTGGCCATTTTTACAGGCCATCTGGGCTCAATTTCTTGTGGGAATATTTTCAAATACAATAAAAACAGTTGGAGATATCAGAGGGATCTACCCACAGTCAGTCTAGGAAGATCTGACAGTGGTAACTCACACCTTTAATCCCAGCACAGGGAATATCCCGGGAGTGGTGACCTTCACCCTTAATCCAATCTGAGTTTAAGGTCATCTTAGTTTACAGAAGGAGTTCCTGGCTCCCAAGCTGTTAGTTCCAGCACTTGGGAAGCAGAGACAAGAGAATCTCTGAGTTCAAAGCCAGCCTGGTCTTCAATGCAAGTTCCAAAACAGCCAGGACTGTTACGCAGAAAACTCTGTCTGGAAACAAAAACAAAAACAAAACAAAGACTGGAAGAGGTAGATCCCTCTGATATCTCTTGACTGTTTTTATTGTATTTGAAAATATCCCCACAATTTCTGGCATCCATGTGATGGCTCCCAATGTCTTAGGTTCCAAGGGATTTGACATCCTCTTCTGGCTACTCTGGGTACCAGGTACACATGTGGTGTATATATATTCATATAGGCAAGAACAAGTTACCTTCTATCAAGAACAGATCATCCTTTGTTAGATTTTTGATATGGAAACATTTTTGGTCATGAATTAAAACTTTGTTAAGATTTCTTTTGATAAATGTTAAGTTCTTCAGAAAAAAATGCTGTTTATAGTAATGTTTCTCTGAAACTTAGATGGCAAAATTTTTTTTGACTTCAATTTAACTGGCAAAAATGGTATTTTCTTGCTTGTGTGCACAAAAGCCAAAATGAGCCGAATACTTACATTGCTTCACAAAGTTTAAATATGCACATTATGTCTCTTGTGTGTTCCAATCCTGCTTAAGTGTCCAGTGTCTATTTGAGTATAAAGTCCATACTGCTCCAGTTGTAGACCCCTTGACATGCATTTCCCATAAAAGATAGTCATGTTGTGTGTGTCCCCGTCACCCTCGCCAGGTTCCCGTTATATGGAGGAACTGACATAGAGGAACTTTTGTAGGTTCTCAAATATAAATATGGTTTCAATTACTTATAACATTTCATACTATTATCTGTCTCAACTACTCAAAAAGCCAAAACATCTTTCTACTCTTGAAATGTAAACTTAACATGGTTCTTACATTTTTATCGCCTAAAATCACTATTCCTAAATAATGTTTAATATTTGCTGGTGGAAAGTGAGGGATGAGCCAGAGAATTAAAGGTGTGTTAACTTCCTGGCTGAATAATCTATCAACATACACACCTCATTTTAACATCAGAGGTAATCTGGTAAAAAAATTAAATGTCGGCAGTGTAAAAACACTTGTGAAACAGGTTTCCTATTACTACAAACATCTCTAGTAAGCTGTAACTTAGTAGAACAGAAAATGAAAATAAGGTAAGAGAAAATTTGAAAGGGCTCTCTTTTCTCTTGGATTTATTTTAAGCTTGGGGTTTATTTTACACCAGGCAAGTTGATTCTTTCCTCTTGACCCCATGTCTGTTCCTCAGCCTATAAATTTGAGGGCAGCGGTTAATGTTGTTGAAGTTAGGTTTTATCATCTAGACTGAAACTTTTAAATGATTATAAAGCTTGAGAGAGACTTGATGCCTGCCATTGGTGGTGCACACGTTTAATCTCAGCGCTCATTGAAGCAGAGGCCTGTGGATCTCTGTGAGTTCAAGACCAGCCTAGTCTACAGAGTGAAACCCTGTGTCAAAACAATAATAAAAGGTCAGACTTGTGGTAACTAAAAACATCTGTTTTGGAGTTGAAGAGTTGGCTCAGAGGTTAAGAGCAGTGGTTGCTCTTCCAGAGGTCCTGGGTTCATTACCCAGTACCCACATGGTGACTCACAACTGTTTGTATGTAACTCCAGAACCAGGGGATCTGGCACCATTAGACAACACACATAAAAGTAAAAACAAGTAAATTTTAAAACAGAAATGTATTTCTTGAATTTATCTGAGAAACTTCTTTGATCTTATTCTTTCACTTTTTCTCTCTTGTACCTTTGGTGATAAAGACTTGAGACTAAGTTTACAGTTATTACATGTTCTTATCTAATAGACACCCAGCATTGATAGTTTATGAATAACGTCACTGTGGAGCAGATACTGCTTTTATTTCCAAAGGGCAATTTGCAGGTCCAGAATTATAAAAAGTAACAAGAAACACTGCTTGAACATTATTATGATTCTGTTCTTTATCTAATGCTGCTTTTGAATTTGTTTTTGCTCCCCCTGGAGTTAATAACTTTGAGATTTCTTCTTTCTATCTCTTATTTCACTCTTTTACTGGGATATTGGCAGCTCTATTCTTTGGATGTTCTGGGACAGCCTCAATTTTACTTTTTTTGTTTGGTTTTATGAATATAAACAAGATTTTAGGCTTTCTTTCTTGCACTCTTGGATGTAGTGTATAACCCTTTGTAGTGACTTACCTGCCAGTTATTGGATGAGGATAACTCTGTTATCTGTAATTTTTTATAAAGTCGTCTTTCTTAGGATTTTTAAAAATATTTTTAGAAGACTCTGAAGTGTGTGTTATGTATACAGTATTTTGCTTGTGTGTATGCCTGCACTCTAGAAGAGGGCATTGGAGCTCAGAGATGTTTGTGAGCTGCCATGTGCAGACCTCTGGAAAAAACAGCCAGTGCTCTTAACTTCTGAGCCATCTTTCCGTCTTTCCTTAGTGTGGATTACTTAATAGGGCCTTTGTTTGGTGGGTTATAAGGAAAGAACTGGAGTTGGAATTTTAAAAAAAAAAAAAATTTTTTTAAACACCCCCCCCCCAAAAAAAAAAAAAAAACACAGAAATACCACTCTCTGTCTTTCTGGCATAGTTGCTTTAATGAAATGTAATCTCTCTCCCCCCACACACATTTTTTTTTTTTTCTTTTCTTAGTTGAAGGAAGAGAAATAAAATTGACCAGCCTTGTTCTTTATTATTGTTGTTGTTAGTTTATTAGCTCTTTTTGGTTTTTATTATGTGTATGAGTATTTCCTGTTTGTACCTCTGTGTACCACATGTGAGCCTGGCGCCCAAGGAGGCAGTGAACCCTTTATGTTGTTCCTGGGAATTGAACTCGGGTTCTTTGCAACAAGCGCTCTTAACCAGTGAGCCAACTGGAGTCTCCAGCCCTTGTTCTTTTTTTCGACTATTAAATTTTCCATCTTAAAGCTAGATGACTTAGTTAGAGGCAGCATTGAATCAGTTGGTGATATAGTTGTTTGTGATACAGTGTGCTATTATTTTTAGATAGATCAGTAACTTTGCTGTAGTTTATCTTGGATAAACGTATCTGTTAGTTTGCATTGCTCTACTGGTTTGGGCAGTACTGGCAAGCATTGAAGATGGGGTATATAATAGTGCATAGTTTGGATAACAGTAATCATATTTGGTTTATGGCTTGCTAATGAATTAAGTGAAAGAGATAATACAGCAAATTCCCACTTTTCACTGTTAGCACTTTCTGTTTTAAAATGGTCTTGCTGCTATATTAACTGGTATTCAACTTTAACCCTGGTGTCAATGAAAGTAGATCTTTGAGAATTAGAGGCCAGCCTGATCTATATAGCATGTTTCAGTACCAACAAGGCTACAGAGGGGAGAAAAATATGTAAGTGTTGGAGGATGTGTGGTCTTTATTCAGCAGCCTAGGCTATCTTCAAATTCATGATCCTCCTAATTTAGCAATTTTGATTTCAGTTTGACTAGTTTTCTCTGGAATTAAGAAACAAAATACTCCACTGACTGTTACCATCCAAGATGATTTTAACATATAAAAAAGAACCTCAGAATAAGAACTAAAGAAAGAAAAAAGAATCCTTTTTTATTTGGACATGTTAGCCAAACATTAAGTTGGAAATTACATTGGCAAATAGGTACTTTTCAGCATATGGTTTTAGAATGGTTATTGTTTTTGTGACTTTTTTCCTCAAATATGTTGGTTTTGGTAGAATATCCTCAGAAGTATAGTAATCTATTAAATCTGTCAGGACTACTAAAACAGAAGTCTGGGTAACTACAAAGAAACCTATAAATATTGTAAAGAAAATAATAAAATTAACCAGAACTAGCTTTCGTTGGCTATATTGAAATGTGTTATTCTTCCAGTATCTTTTCAGAGACTTAAAGGGTTTTTATTTTTTTTTCCTCTTAACTCAGTTGATAGAATACAAGAAAAAATGTGTTATTAAAATGTCCAAACACAGTGATAGCAAATAAGTTTCATCTTTTCTTGGGCAGTTTATTAAGTGGTTGGTGTTGTGGAACAGTGTCCTGGGAAGACTTAAGGGTTTATGAACTGAGTTCAGGATTCCGAGTCCACCAACTGTGACTAGCTGTGACCCTGAATCTGTCACATGTCATCTCCAAACATATTTTTAAACATTTTTTTGTAATAGTATCAATCCTTTTGTGTGGTTATTCATATTTTTCATTATGGAGTGTTGAAATTAGACACTGGTTTATACTGTAATTGCTGAACAATAATACATTGAATTTTAATTTTTGCTCTTATGTGAATTATTTAGTATTTTCTTGAAATTCAGTCATGATACATAGAGCTCTGGATAATTTTTATTTTTATTGTTGTAGGAAATACTTTAAGAAATAAACTAATTTATTTGCTTTCATTAGGATTAGATTATGTAATACACCTGTTTTCTTCTGCACACGTAAAATTTATTCTCAGAAACATAATTTCTTTGTGACTGAGCATGTACATTATTTTTTAACCTAGCCAAATTACTCTTGAAAACTGGTTGTACCAGTTTTTACATTTACCAGCAAGCAATATAAAATAGGTTGTTTTTCTTCTCTTACCAACTCCTGCTTCTATAGAACTTTTTCAGTCTGTATTGAAAGACTTTTTGAGATTTCCTTAGTGAATTAATATTTCTATACAAATTATCTTAAACTATACCTTGGACTGCTATTACGTTTTGATCTTTAGCTTTTTAAAAATATTCTTGTATTTTAGAGCCAGCATCTCACTTTGCAGCCTAAGCTGCCTTCAGTTTTGTGGTAATCCTCCTATCTCTCATGAGGGTGGGGATTACAGGTATATGCCACTGTCCAGCATGATAATGAATCTTTAGTGTGCTTCATTCAGACATTCTCTACTAGCAAGTATTTGTTCTTTAATTTTATTTACTAGATTTTTATTGTATGCTGAAATTTTGATTGTGTTTTGTGCCTTATTTGATATTTTCCTGCTCTAAGGCTCAAATATTCATTTTTATTTTAAGATTGGCTATAGGGGTAAAGCAACTTACAAAGCCAGAATCATAGCAGCAAGTCATAACAAAAAATGATTTTAATTTTGTCCATATAAAGAGCTGACAATCTTGTATCCAGTTATAATTTTGAGAGTCTGTGTTGTGTTCTTTTGGTCTTCTGTTCATTATACTGCCATAATTATTATAATAAGTCTATGGTGCCTGGTCATTCAAGTTTTTATCATACTTTACTCTTTTTGAATTTCTGTTCTACGTCAATTAAAACTATTTTAGACCTCTAGAGGGGTGGCATCATGGTTAAGACCACTGGCTACTCTTTAGAGGACTTAGGTTTGTTTCACAACACTCAAATGGCATCACTCCAGCTGCAGGGGAAAAAACACCCATACACATAAAATTTGAAAAATTTACATTAAATGACAACCCCCCCCCAAAAAAATATAGCACAGACCTATAACTTCCCACTGAGGCTGGATGTTAGGAAATCAAGGTCATTTTTAAGTGTATAGCAAGTTTAAGACCAACTTGAGATACGTGAGGGCCCTGCCTCTAAACAGTAGCAGCAACAAATAGCAAAATCCCAAACAAATCACTTTTAAAGTTTGATTTTTTTTAAACAAAAATCTCTGTATTTGAGAAACACAGTACTAAGAAGTATATTTTATAAGTTATGTAGTTTGCTTATTTATGGCTTTCTGGTTTTATATTACCTGTAAAAATTCTATAGTAATATCTTTCATTTGTGTTAATGATAGGAAATGTGTTAATAATAAGAAAATGAAACTTCCTCTTCTGCTATGAAGTTTTACATGTTCTTTATTCAGAAATTTGAATTTCTGTAGTTGTAATAACTCTTAATGCTTCTTGAACTAAAAAAAAAAAAAAAATGTTAAATTGGGTGTGGTAGAATACATCTCTAATCCCAGTGCTAGAGAGGCAGAGGCAGGTGGCTCTCTGAGTGCAAGGCCAGCCTGGTCTTATAGTGAGCTCCCAGACAGACAGAGCTACATAGTAAGAGCCTGCTTCTAAATAAACAAACAAAAGTAAGTAGGTAGGTAGGTAGATAGATAGAAAGAAAAGCCATTGTTAAAATTATTTTACAAAGGAAATGTCTTTTATCTCCTAAGAATGTAACGAAGTTTCAGAAGACCTTTGCACCACAGTATCAAGGTACCATAAGCACCTCAACTCAAGTTAACTTTGGAAGGAAATTTAATAAAAAAGGCTTTGCCCTCAAGAATCCTGGATTGTTTGTTTTGTCTTTTTGTCTGTCTTTACATCATAGTCTATATAAGAACCTACCCACTCTTTTTCACCCCATTTGGTATGGATGTTAGTGCTGCTCTTGGATTTCACTCAGTTTATTTCCTTGTAGGAAGCGCAGATCTGAATGGAGATGGGCTGCAGACCGAGCAGCTATTGTCAGCCGCTGGAACTGGCTTCAGGCCCATGTTTCTGACTTGGAATATCGAATTCGTCAACAAACAGATATTTATAAACAGATACGTGCTAATAAGGTAAGGGATACATTTCTGGTGTTTTCTGACCATTTAAAAACTACTATTATCCTTTTTTTCTCCCAACCCCTCTCATTCTTTCAATAACTCTTTAGCTGTGTCAAAATAAGTGGTTTAACTATTTGGTATATTAGTTTAAAAGTCTGGTACTAGTGTAGCTCAGAAAATAATAGAATGTAATGCTTGACATATGATAATGAAAAATGGGATCTGGGCCAACATGAGAAAAATAAACCATATACTATAATTACAGACTATCTTGTCTTTCATTTTGAAAAGACATGAGATACACTGCTTTTTTGATTAGGCATATTCTCTGTTATTGCCAAGCTTCTTTTGTCAAAAATTTTCAATTAAAAGATTATCAAAAACTTAGACATACTATAGATAGGAGTTTTATTTTCTTGTATTCTGTTTCCAGAGGGCTGAAAGTTAGTTACCTTGACAGTGACGTTGAACAGTTTTTCTTCTTGAAAAGTTATTCTAGAAAGAAAGTCTTTTGTTCATTTTGAACTTGACTTGAGGGAGATTATGCACAGGAGCAAACCCTGCAACAAATACTAAGTGCTTGCTGACTACCCACATTGGTTTCTTGTAGATTATACTAGTGAGCAATTCTACTTTCATGGTGCTTATGTTCTTGCAAAGCTCCTTTTTATAATAGTTTGTGGCTGAGGGCTCCAGGGACCCAACTTAGGTAGGTCATCAGGCTTGGTTGCAAGCACCTTAACCAGCTACGTAGCTCATCAGTCCCATGCAAACATTATAAAAGCTCAAGGTACAGACTGAAGAGATGGCTCAGCAGCTAATAGTGTTTCCTGCTCTTCTTGAGGATCTGGATTATTCCTAGTATTCATGTTGGACCTCACAGCTGCCTGTCATTGTAGCTCCAAGAAGTACAGAGCCCTTTGGCCTCTGAGAGTATAAATACATACACTTGAACATGTTAATAAAAATAAGTCTTTAAAAACATAGTGCGGGAGCTGCACGACCGACACATGGTCTTATAAAGCCTATGTTCTTTTAAACAAGTGATATTAGGTGTGGCTCTTTGGCAGTTGAATTCAGGTTTCTCTGTTCCCCCAAAGTTCTTCAGAAACATAGCTTAAAATGTCCATTTTAAAATAATTCCCTGTGTAACTTCTTTTAAAAAATTACTTGGAGGAAAACTAAAATATATTCCAGAGGTATATAGTTTCCTTAATTGATTGATCATCACAAGGGAAACTTTTAAATGTATTATGTAGATTGTGCCTATCCCAGGGAAAATACTGTCAGGGACTCCTTTTCAGTGCCTGCTTGAAGACTTTTACAGCTAATAGGTGTGAAGTTCTATATTTGAGAGAGTTTCCCGAGGCTTACATCTATCTTACATACTTTCAAAACATGTACATGTGTGTTGCTTTATATTCATTATAAAAGTGATCCATTGTTCTTTTGTATACCACAAATATTTCAGTGAGACCCAGGAGATTATGCTGGCCTTGAACTTCTGGCCCTTAATTGCTTCTACATACAAAGTGCTTGAATTACATTTGCTTTTTAAGATTTATTTGTTATTTTATATACCTATGAGTGTATTGCATGTGGGGAGCCTGCCTGCCTGATAGCAGATGAAGGTGCACATCCCTTGGAATGAGAGTTGTGGGTGTTTGTGGGCTACTGTGTAGATGGGGAGCAAACTCAGTTCCTCTACAAGAGCAGCAAGTACTCTTATCTCCTGAGCCGTTTCTCTAGTCTGATTTGAAGATATACTGCTTTTCTAGGAGGCTGCCATGAGAAAGCATCACAAATTGAGTGGCTTAGAATAATAGAAGTCCTTTCAAAGTTCTGGAGGCTAGAATTTAGAAAGTGTGCCATGCTCTGTTTAGAGTTATAGGAAAGACTCATTTCTTGCCTTTTCCTAAATGGTTGCTACTGCCAGGCCAGTCCTTGGGGTTTTTGTTTGTTTTGTTTTGTTTTTTGGCTTGCAAGTACATCACTTACTGACTGTCCTCAAAATGCTTAATAACTCTTTGTTGTTTTTCTATGTCCAAATTTTCTTTATAAAATTACACCAGGCGAAGGCCTCACAAGATGACTTAGGGGAGTAAAGGCCCTTGCCATCCAGGCTGTTTTACTCTGGAATCATGTAAGCTTGAAAGGGAGAGCCAATTCTACAGATAGGACCTTTCTCCTCCAAGCATGGTGTGCGTAACATACATATTATGCATGTGTGCACATAAATACACAATGAAACAACTTAGGTAAATAACAAAATATACAAAAAAAATGTTGTATTTACTGACCAGAGTAAAGAGTGTGTTTTCACTTGATATCATCTACAAAGATCCTATTTTAACATAACTGCATAACTTTGTATTATCCAGAGTAAAGAGTGTGTCTTCACTTGATATCATCTACAAAGATCCTATTTTGACTTAACTGCATAACTTTGTATTATCAGGATGCATTTTTAAGGGGTAATCTTCAGTTCAACCTAGAAGATAAGTCTTATAACTTATACATTAACATAAATTTGGTTTTTATATAGTACTATAATAATAATAGAGGCTTTTTTTTTTGCTTTGAAAACATGTGCCATGCTCTTTTCTAAGTATTTTAATGTTATCCACATTCATTTTAATTAATTAGTTTGTTGATTCTGGATATCAAATTTCCTTCCTCTGCACATTCTGCACAAGTACTAATATCTCCAAGGTCTCACTAATTAGCCCAAGCTGTCATTAACTCACTTTGTAGCCTAGACATGGGCTTGGACCATGAGGCCCAGCTCACAGTTTAATTTTTATTTAATTTATTCCAGGATTTTAAACACAAACAAATGAAAGGTCATCTGAGTCTGTATACAGCACTGCGATTTGAGTATCTAATTACATAGCTATGGTTCAGTTTAGTAATTGTCTTAATGTTTACTTTTTTAGGATATTTTTCTCCTGTGATAGTACAATGTGAAAAACTGGAGGAAAAAAAAAAAGGATGCTAAGTAGTGCTATATTTTGCTCCCATGATTTGCCAAGCTTGCATGGATTGTATTTCCCCCTTTATGAAATGACCTTTTTACTTGGTGATAGCTGTTGAGTTGTAAATTTGTCTTTGGGCATATTAAGGGACACGGAACTTTTGAAGTATTTGCCATATGTTAGCATTAATTTTGTTACAGAGAAGAAAGATCGGTTATATTTTCTGCTCTCCTTTCTTTCATAAGGTCTCATTTAGCTCAGACTTGCTTCAGCTCACTATATAACCGAGGATGACCTTGAATTTGATCCTCTCTCCTCTGTACTCAAAGGTGTCTGCCATCATATTTGCCTTTTAGTTTTTCTTTTTAATGTGGTAGTGTGTTGTGTATTTAGGTTTTTAGGAAATCTCTCGCTGAGTACACTCTAGCCTAGCTCAGGTTATTCAGACTTGCTGCAAGACTCTCTGCCTCCATAGTTACTGGGGCTTATAGATATGTATGCCACCTCTGATGTACTTTGCTATCTATGCATCCGATGTTCCCTTTTCTCTCCCTAGCCTTCCTTTTCCCCTCCCCTCTCTCTTCCCCCTCCTTCATTTCTTTTCTTTTTCTTTTCTTTTTTTTTTAAAAGACAGTGCTCTCTCTGTGTTGACAGTCCTGGCTGTCCTGGAAATTCTTGCTCTGTAGACCAGAGTGGCCGTGAACTCCATATAGATCTACCTGACTCTAACTCAGGAGTGCTAAGATTAAAGGGCATTTCCCACCACCACCCACCTGGCTGATTTTACCTTTCTAAAGAGTGTTCTATCCAGCCAGTTAAATGTGACCATTCTTCCTAGATTTTGGCTTCTAACACTCACATAGCAGCCTACAACTGTTCATAACCCCAGTCTCAGGGGATCAAATATCTTCCAATGTCTATGGACCCATGGGTTCAGACAAAATACCCATATACATAAAAGTAAATTTTTAAAAAATAATAAAATTAATAATAAAAATAAAATTTAAAGTGATCTATTCAAAAAGGGGAAGTATTTGAGGACTTGTGTTGCTAGGGGATTGCAGGGTCCAGATACTAATTTCTGCTCATCACAATTTAGCTGTTGCCTTCTAAATCTTATGCACTTACCCTCCTTTTAGAAATGAGTATTTTTGTTGTTTTCTGACAAATTTGTAGTAATTCCTCCTGCTCTTTTGTGTATTGTGGTATCATTAGAATTTTGTTTTGGGAACAATCTGGCCTCTAACTTGTAGCCAAGGAAGACCTTGGAATCCTTGTTTTTAATTCCTGAATACAATACCACTCACCTTTTATGTTGCACTCAGGGAGGAATTGAGGGCCTCCTGCATGCTTGTATTGTTGTTTGCCTAGGTCAGCTAATTTGCTCCCTTTCCTCCCTTTTCTAAGATGCTTCCTTACCTTAGGAATGGGAAAACAGTGTGTCATAAAATTATCAAAATTCTTGACAGGACCCATAGAGAAGTGCTAAGATAACTTTCTAAAGTATTCTTTAGAGAGCTAGATTAGAAAATGTAACAGCCACACCACAGAACAGGAAATGTCTTACTTTAAATACTTCGAAGGAAAGTGCTCTCTGACTAGAGATCAACTGATCTTGTCTTACCCACTTTAGGGACTTCTGCCATGTAAACAGCATAGTAGTTTGTCTAGTGTACCCAGGATTAGAAAGAAGCTGCAGGGAGGTACAGTAGCAGCAGCATCTGTAATCTGACATGTATGTACTTTTGTATGTAGAAGCTTATAAATTTAATCTGTCTTCAAAATATTTTTAATGCATTTCGTGGAATCTTGTTGGGTTTTTTTTAATCATTTCTTTAGAATATCTGTGTTGAAATTTCACATCTAGTAAATAAAACAGAGGAAAAGCATAGAGACCAAGTTAGGTTTGATGTTAACAGTAGTGACTTATTGCTGCTATGTCTGATGATATACATAGGGGGAATAAGCATTGAAGCCTCTGGATACAAAAAGAGCTAAACCAGGCTTGATGACTTAGGCCAGTAATTTTAGCACTTAAAGAGACTGAGCACCCGCCCGGCCGCCCCCGGCCGGGGATGGTGAAATCAACTGAAGGGTTGTACTTTAATAATTTGACTTTATGATGTTGTGATATCTATTTCCCAGTTCTTAGTCTTTTGGTACTTGCTTAAAAGCAGAAATTAACCTAGATAGGTATTTAATCCCAACCACCGGAAGGCTAAGATAGGATTGTGAGTTCAGAGCCAGCATGACTGATTCAAGACCTGTCTTGATTTCCCCATTAGTCACCACTCAAGATACTCATCTCAGCCTCTTGAGTTTTTTGTTTTCCAAGATGGGTCTTGTATATCCCAAACTGGCCTTGAACTCTAACTGCCAGTGGTTTTGTGTTCTCATTCCAAGTACCATTGCCATCATATCCAGTTTAGACGGAATATTTTTAGGAATAATACACAAGAATACTGGCTTTTACAAAAAGTTTTGAACTTTTAGGTGCTAAGGTTTAGGAGGTCTGTTTTTGTTGACTCCAGCCTCCGAAGTACTGGACTCATAGGCATGTGTCACCACCTAACTGAAAAACTTAATTTTGTTTGCTCTCATAACTTTTTTCATATGTCTGCATTATAAAGTCTGCATTTATAAAGTGTTAAGCACAGGCTCTATCTGAGGTTATTGCGCATAGCTTCCAAGAAATAGGTACATTTGGGACATGTTTTTAAAATTCCTGGTTCAGTTATACACACTATTCCATTTGTGCTTCACCCTTTTGTATGTGTGTGTGTGTGTGTGTGTGTATACACACACTGAAATAGTTTATGAATTTATTATTTACAAAAGCAGCCTAGTGTAGTAATTCTTTATACACATTTATGATCAGGTTAACTGAAAAACTTGTGATGCTCATGTTGATTTAATAATCTAGTTGAGAATTTATCGGGTACAATAAAATACTCTTAATTTGATAAGATTCTAGATCTGATAGGTCAGAGGAAGAAAAGCAGCATGTAAGACAAGCCATATAGGTGAATTAGAGTGAAAGAAGGGGAAGATGTGATGGTCTGAATCTTTGAAATTCACGCTTATCTGTAGGTGTGTGCACATGTATGCCACAGTGAGAACTTAGAAGCCAAAGAACATCTCTGTTCCTTCGCTATGTATATTATCAGACAGCAGCAAACTCCCCTGCTTACTGAATCATCTCTCTGCCTTGTCACTGTTCCTCAACTTTTTGTTGAAGCCTTTTTGAAAGAGCTAGAATCCAAGGCCTTGCACAGATGGCTGCAGTTGCTCTACCACTGAGCTATACTTGCAAACCTGAAATAAATCTTAGGAACACAAAGCTCCTGCTTTTCGAGACTGTTTTTGAGTCATGGGTTAAGAGAAAGAGCCTCTGGTTAATAAACTCCCTGCCCCAACCAATTAGAGATTAATTTCTAAGCTTGCAGTTTATACCACTGATGCTGTTTTTCTACTCTTGTCCTACAGGGGTTGATAGTCCTTGGGGAGGCACCTTTCCCAGACCATACAACAGACTTATTTTCTCTTAGTTCTGAGGTGAAGACAGATCATGGGACTGATAAATTGGTAAGTATAAAAGATAGAAAAGTAGAAAGAAATAGATAGCTCTTAACAGGTCAAGCAGCTTTAGCCAGCTCTAACACAAAGTTACATACAGAGCAGTAGTTGAAATAGGGGCAGGGGTGGGGGGAGCTTACTTGGTAGAGGGTTTGTCTGTCATGTACAAAGCTCCAATTCAATCCTCAGCATGGCATAATCCAGGTATGGCAGTGCTCACCTATAATCCCAGCACTTGGGGTCAGAATATCAAGGTCATTTTTGTTTTGTTTTGTATTGGGGGGGGCTACATAGTAAGTTTGAGCCAACATTAGGAAACATGGAATCCTGTCTCAAAAAAAAATTTTTTTTTTAAAGATTAAAAGTTGGATTAGCCTTTAGGAGAAGGAGGAAATGTGATATTTATGTCCTATTTAGCATCAGACATCATTGGAGAAGAAGGGTAAAAAGATTGTAAGAGAGATGTTGGGTGACAATCTGGGATGAGATGGGACATGTGTGTGTAAATATGGTCAAACACTTTTGTACAAAATTCTCAAAGAACAAATAAAAAGAGCAATGGGGGAAAATGTCGGATTAAAGAAATACAGCAGAAATACCCAAAACACTTTTGTGAATGTGGTTCTTAAGAGGTACTGACTTTATGAATATTAACATTACTTGGTAGAAGTTTCAGTGACTTTAAAACTACAGACTTTATTGATAATGGTTTCTTTTGGCTATGCTTAGAGATGAACAAGAAATTCTGGTTGGGGTGGCAGTTAAGTTAAACTAAGAACTTTGCTTTTATCTGCATCCCAAAATACCTTGTTGTTATTTATTTTTTATTATTGTTAGTGTGAACTCACGATTTAGTTTTTGTTGTTTTGTTTTAAAAAAAAAAAAAAATGGTTTTTTCCCAAGGAAGAGCTTAGAGATGATTGACTCTTCGGTTGATCTTTTCCTAGTTTTGCTACTTTGGGTTCTGCTTGCTTGCTTGCTTGCTTGCTTGTCTTGAGACCCTGTCTTTAGTCAGTGATAGCACATACCATTTTCCCAACACTTGGGAAGCAGAGGTAGACAGATCTCTGAGTTCCAGGACAGCCAGGGGTACACAGAGAAACCCTGTCTTAAACAAACAATAAAGAGCCGGTTTTTACTAAGTTTATCAGGCTGGCTTTGGACTTTGTTAGTTGCTGTGATCAGATGATAACCTGAAGAAGGAATGCTCATACATTCAGGGTACAGTATGTCATGGCGGGGAAATCAGGGAGGTTGGGACATAACTAGTCACACATTCATCCCAACAGCAGTCAAGTAGCCAAGAGCCATCAATTCTGGTGCTCAGTTAGCTTTCTTCTTTATGTAGTCTAGGACCCTATGTCAGAGAATGGAGCCACTCACTAGTTAACTTAATTAAGATAATTTATACTTAGGTCTATCCAGCCCCCAAGAAACCTTATCTCTAAAGGGGGGGAAAACAGCTTTGAGGTTAGGAACATAGGCTGCTTTTTCAGAGGATTGAAGTTAGATTCCCAGCATCTGTATGGCGGCTCATGACACATAAAAATTAATAAAGCTTAAAATGGAAGATCTTTTGGGAATATAGTAAAGTTAGTAAGTCATTACCAGTATAAAGGAGAAAGATAAAAATTGCGAACATGAAGAAAGACTATCTCTTTATTATTTTACAAATAATAAAATTTTATAAGCAGCTTAATGCTGCTTTGGCTACATAGATGAAATATTCTAATTCTTCAGATACAGATTTCTTCGAGAGTGGCTGCCCCTTTCTTTACCCTTTGCCATCAGTAAACATCACAGTCTCTAATAGAGAAGATAGCAATGTTTGCATATAACTTATGAACCTTTCTGTCTCAAATAACATTTAAATTACTTCTAATGCATAATATAGCATACATTGTATGTAAATACAGTGTACTTTTGATGGAATAATAACCCCCACATCTGTGAATGTTCAGTACAGATTAGTTTTCTTCTGACTGTTTTCTATTCATTATGTTTTGACTCACTCCAACTTGCAGTTACAGTGAGCCAAATATAAATAAGTGAATAGCCTTAGTTTTGTTTAAGAAGTTGAGTTTGTGATGCATACCTTTTCAAACTAACTTGGTAAGTCTAATCTACCCAAAATATGAAAAAAAAAAAAAATAGAAGGGAAATTTTCTAACTGTTATTGTTCTGGACAGAGAAGCATAAACCTTCATTAACATAGTAGCAGATCAAATGAATGAATACAATAGGAAGTGTCGGAAACAACAAAAAGATTTCTAGAGATGGAGGCCAACTGGATAGCCTGTTTCAAAAAAAACAAACCAGGCTTTGAGTGGTAGCTCAGCAAATAAGAAGGCTTGTCTCCAAGCCTGGTGACCTGAGTTAATCCTTGGGACTCAAGTGATAGAAGGAAAGAAAACTCCCAGCAGGTTATCTTATTGCCTCCACATGTGTTCCTGGATATGCACACACCAAACTATGGCTAGAAACAACATCCTCAGAATAGTAAGAAACAGTGCATTTTTGACTGTGTAGAAGACGGAATATTGCAAAGACTAGATCATTAGGTATTCCAATTGGAAAAGACAAAGCAAAACTCACCTTTGAAAATCTTACACAGAAGCCATTAGATCTTCTATATAAAGATCTCAAGATAATAGATAAGTATGTTAAATTCAGTTACATTTCAACTTATTGGCAGCAATTAGTAATTGAATAATTACCGTCAAGAAGCAAAATAAAGCAGTGAATGGCAAATACCTTCTATCCTAGCATTTAGGAGGCAGAGGCAGACAGAACTCGAGGCCAACTTGGTCTACGGAGCAAGTTTCAGCACAACCACAGCTACACAGAGAAAGCATGTCTTAAGTCCAAAAAAAAAATACAAGGAAAGAAACCTGAAGTAAAGTTGGTGTATGATAGTGCACATGTGCAATGACATCACACGCCAAGTAGGAGCAGAAAATCAGGAGTTCAAGGCAAACCCTGACTGTATAATCAGCTTGAGGCCAGCCTGGGATACATGAGACTATCTCCAAATTATAAGGAGAAGTAAGAAGAAACCAAATCAGAGAGAACAGCACATGTGTGCAGTCAACTACTTTTCATCAAATGTTAATTCATTGAAGGCCAGGGGTGTGAGGGACTGGCTCATTGAATTTATATAACAGCTCTTATTTTAAAAAATCTGTAAAGAGGTTTTACAAATAAGTTTTTTTTTTGGAGGCAAGGCTAAGTTAAAGCATCAGTCTCAATCAATCCCACTGCTTCGACCTCTGAAATGCTGTGACTGATTAATTACTAGCCCGGACTGCCATTACATAAAATGTCTTTCCTTGTCATTCAGTTATTGTGTGTGTGCGTGTGCGCATGTGTGTGCTGGGAAAGGGAGTGCAAAGTTGATAACTGCTGTTTTCTTGTTTGCTTTCCACCATTGTTATTGAGATTCTCATTGTAACCCAGTTTTCCAGTTCAGCTAGTCTAGGGGCTCCCTTGTCTCTGCTTCCCCGGCTCTGGGATTATAGGAAGGCTGCCATTCTGGCTCATGATTTATGAAAGCTCATAAATGGGGGGGTCAAAATTCATGTCCTCATGCTTGCTTGGCAAGTTGTTTTACTCACTGAATCTACTATCTGCTCAGCTCTCTTTATTCAGTTCCTTATTTCAGAATGGATTTGTCACCATTAACCTTATTTTATATGGGTTCTTTTTTAGATCCATTTGCTTGAATTATCTAGTTCTGACACTGGGATCATCTTTAGATTGGCTCCTATGTTACTTTTGTTTGTTTACTTTTCTTGTTTTAGTTTTCTGTTTTGAGGTAGTGTGTGACTAAACTGCCCTGACTGACTTTGGAGAACATTGTCTAGAAACCAAGATGTGGGCACGGGTTATAGTCATTGCTGTCTGTATCATTGATTATAAGATTTCTCAATAGATGAAGCCAAGAAACTTAATTGTTGGAGTTCATTATCTGTTCTAGAGGATAGAGAGAGGTGACTTATTTGTTAAGAGTACATGTTGCTTTTGCTGTGGACTCAACCTGTATAACTCCAGTTGTAGGGCATCTGATGCCTTTCTTATGAGGTCTCCAGATAAGCATGTGATTCACATACAAACACATGCAGGCAAAATAATCAGACACATAATCTTAAGAAAAAAACATTGAGACCAACCTGGCTGCATAGTTAAATTCTGTCATAGTAAACAAATCAACCCTTGAATTGGGGACAGTTCATCATAATAGTTTTCTCTTTGTTATTGATAGTTTTTGTTTTGATATTTGCTATTGCAATCCTCTTAATTCAGCCTCCAAAATGCTGCAGTTAGATATGTGTGCACTACATTTGTCAATAATTATGTATTAAATAGAATACCTATGTAAGTTTTATGATTACCAGCTTATATACTGTGAGGAATAAATTTACTATCCTAGAGTACAGTGTGTACAGAATGTTGAAGCTATCTATCATACAGTCCAGACTGTTTTCTTAAGTGTTTGTTTGTCTACAAGGTGTCTCACATAGCACTGGCTCTCCTGGCTCTGTCTCTGAGTGCTGGGATTATAGGCAAGTCCTACTATGTCTGGCCTCCATTATGTCTTTTATGGTAGTTAATAATACTTTTGCGGTGGAGATGTATTTGTTTATGATACTGCATTCTACTTCTTCCTAATCACCCACAAAATAGTTGAGGGTTTTTGTTTTTTGTTGAGGGAAGAGGCTTAAGAAACAATAGTGTATGGTTAAATGATGTGTTCTTTTCATCTGCTCTCTTTTTAGCTCTTTCCCATCTGCCTTTAGTTTTGGATCATCTTTTTATTGTTTTTTTGTGTTGTTGTACACAACTACACTTGTACATTTCTGTTGTGGTTGTTATGGTTTTTTGGTTGTTGTTGATTCAAGGTGAGATCTCATTTGCCCAGAAACTCAGTGTGCAGATAAGCATGTCCATGCATCCTTCAATACCTCAGACCTTGCCTCCAAAAGCAAAACAAACAAAAATCCCCTAAATTCAAAATTGAGGATTTTGTTTGGTGAAAATATTTCTTCCTTGAATATTGACACATAATGTCAGTAAAGCATTCTGTATTGGTTATCTTTTATCCTTTCTCTACACGTTTTACTTTACAGAAGTGATTTTAAAAAACTGAACTACTAAGTATTAATATGCTTTCTCAGAAGAAAGGTATGCTAAAAATGTAAGTCATTGCTATTTTTCAAGATAACATTCTCAACTTTGGTTAAGCATCAACAATCTCTCTCTCTCTCTCTCTCTCTCTCTCTCCCTCTCTCTCTCTCTCTCTCCCTCCCCCCCCCCCCCTCTCTCTCTGTTGAGCTTTTGCATTCACTGGGGATGTTGAGTGTTGTTTCAACCTGACAAAGGTTTGAAGGTGATATGAGGTGTCTTTATGTTGTTCTTTATTAACCATTAGTTAATAAAGAGTCTGCTTTGGTCTATGGCAAACCAGCTTATAAGCAGGCAGGAAATTAAGCATAGAAAAAGGAGAGGGAGAGTTGAGTTAGGAGAGATGCTGCAAGCTGTGAGCAACATGGGTTACACAGATTCATGACAATGGGTTAAGTTGTTGGAACTAGCAAGTAATAAACCTTAGCCATAAGCTAAGCAACTTGTAATTAATATCAGCCTTTGTGTGATTATTTAGGGTTAAGCAACTTGGGCCAGACAAGCCAGAAACCTCTGGCTTCATGAGGGTAAAGTTAAAAGGATCGAAACTGGCTAGGAAATACTGATCCATAACAGTTCCTTTGAGTAAAATTAGCTGTGGATAACTAAGTTAAGCAATAAGGATTTATAAGGTGGTTTGTAGTTTCTATTTCCTTGCCCATTGCAATAATGTAAATAGATATAAATCCTGGTTATAGGTTTATTGGACTCAGAACAATATTATTCCTTTTGAATTTTTGAAAATAGTATATAGGGGCTAGGGATGTAAGCTTCTGGTTCAGTTGCTAACACCATATAAGGCAGGCACAGTGTTGGACACCTGCTGTCACACTACACTAGGGGGATGAGAGATGGTAGAGATAAAAGTGTCAGGAGCTCAAGGTCATCCTCGCTGTATATTTTATGAGGCCAACCATGGATACCTGAGAATATATGTCTCAAACAGGCACATAATTGTGTAGATTTTCTTTAATGATCAGTCTACAAACAGGAAAGTACAGTCAGGTCTGTGGCCCCATTTTAAAATGAACTGATATCAGATAAGTAACTTAGAAGTGGAGTTTTTAGCCTTCAGTTTCTCTCAGGCTGACAAGATGACTCAGCTGGTAAAGGCACTTGCTACAAAAGTTCAGTCCCCCTGCACCTCCATAAATGCCCTCTACAGACAGACCTAAAGTAACATTTTAAAGAGCAAAACCCAAAGAGTATGCTATGCGTCGTTGAGGTGATGGGGACTTAGAGCTAAGAAGTGGTTCATTAGAAAGTTTTAAAACTATTTATTTTTTGCAATTAATTTATTTTAAGCCAAGAATACAAATTAAATTCTCCAATTAGCCTTGTAATTTTGATGTTTGTCAAGAAGTAACTAGCCCCAACCACCACACTGCTCAGTTTGAATTCTATTTTACTCAGCCAAATAAACTTTTATCTGAACAAAACTGATGTGTGTAAGAATAGTATTTCAAGATGTGGTATGGCACTAAGTTAGTGACTGCTTTGGTTTCTTGCTATTTTGACCTCAGCAAGCTTGAATTCTAGGTAACTCCCTTCCCTTAATTTTCCAGATGCTGAGCTTTTAAGTGTGTGTCAGTTATGTTTCTCGGAACACTGATTCTTTGGGGGAGCAGGGAAAGAGAGAAAGCACATGTATACTTTTCAGAGTTTTTTGTCACACTTCTTTTGGTTAGCTTAGAAGGCAAATTATCATGTCCAGTGCTTGTTTTTTCCATTGCTTATGTTAATTGTTTTCTGCTTCCAATAAAACAAAATAATAATTAGGGTATCCCTCATTACTTCTAATTTTCATGATTATTCCAAAAGTCAATTCTTTTCCACCCTGCTTTAGACAGACAAGGATTATAAAATGCATTCTGCCTGCCACCTAAAAAATTTTCTGTGCTTTTATCTAAATGTGAGCTATATAAATCGAGTTCATCTGAATGTTAAAAAGGAAAAAAACTCTGATTAATGCTGACTCTCTGGGTAGGGAAATCTGATTCTTTGGCTCTCCTTATAGTTTAAGACAGGGTCTCCTGGGTGATGGTTTAATCTCAGCAGAGGCAGCCGGAGGTCAGCCTGGTCTTCAAAATGAGATCCAGCATAGCCAGAGCTACACGCAGAGAAACCCTGTCTTTAAAATAAGGAGGGAGGGAGGGAGGGAGGGAGGGAGGGAGGGAGGGGGAGAGAGAGAGAGAGAGAGAGAGAGAGAGAGAGAGAGAGAGAGAGAGAGAGAGAGAGAGAGAGAGAGATGTGTCTCTGTGGAACCCTGGCTGAACTGGAACTTGGTATATAGATCAGACTGATCTATCAGTCTGGGTATCATGGAGGGCTGGGTTAAAGTGTGTGCCACCACATCCAGCTCCTTTTTATACTTCCTTTTCAGAGGTATTTAAGACATTTGAATTATACTTTCATTTTCTGAAAACAGTAATGATGTGAATTTCGGCAGTAGTAGTGATCAAGCCTAAGGTGCATTAGGGTCAGGATTGTTCATGATATATTTGCATCTTTTAGACTACAGTTTAAAGTGTGTACTTTTTGCCTTAAAGCATTATAAAACTGGGTGACTTCACACATTTTTGAGTAATGTTCTTTTTCTAAGTGGAACGTGATTGGGCTTAGTATTTTAAGGAACTTTTGTTTTCAAGATTGATTTTATTGGGTAGTCTTGGCTATCTGGAATTCACTCTCAAATTGATCCATATGCCTCTGCCTCTGGTGCTGGGACTGAAGGCATGGACCACTATCATCCAGCTCAAAGTCTCTCTTTAGTAATTTATTTTACGAACGTACATTGGTGTTTTGCTTGCATATATGTCTCTATGAAGGTGCCAGATATTCTGTAACTAGAGTTACAGACAGCTGTGAACCTCCACGTGGGTGTTGGGAATTGAACCAGGGTCTTGGAAGAGCAGCCCCATCCCCCAAAAGTCTCTTAGTATAATAGATCTATTTTATGTTTCTAGAGCCACCTTTTAAACTAAATTTCAACATGGCTCTTCTCTCTTTTATAACAATATTTGGCTCTTTCATCAGAGGAAAAATATAATTTTGTATTTAGATATGTGTATCTGTAGACATAAAAATTAAAGCTAGCAGTTGAGCAGTAGTTTGCTGTCAGTGATAAGACTACCTCTGATTTTACATCGTTTTTCTTTAGGGAAACTTGTTTCTATAGTAAACTTTTATAAATTTGTATTATAGTAAGATTTTGCTAAGAATGGTAACATTTTATTCTGTCATGTGTCTTTGCAAACTCATACTCTGGGTTGAGTGGTGGCAAACTCATTGAACCCCAAGCACTCAGAATGCATGGAGGTAGGCTGATCTTTATGAGTTTGAAGCCAGTCTGGTCCACATAGCAAATTCCAGTCTAGCCAAATGCATTCTGAGACCCTGTGTCAAAAAATGGAAATGAGTCTCTCAGTCTCTTTTCTAAAGAAACCTTAGTCAAATGAAAAATCAACATTGGTAACTTAGAACTTTTAGGCACACAAATCAAGCTGCTTTCAGAAATTTGGTGCTGAAACATTTTACAAATAGATTGTTTTATTTTGTTTCTTAGACCATATACTACATAACACAAGTTGTGGTCTTGTGTAGTCCAAGCTAACCTTAAGTTTGAAATGGTCTTGCCTCTTACCTTATAAATACTAGGATCACAGATGTACAACGTCATATTTGGCTATATATTAAGTGAATATGAAGTTTGCCTATATGCAAAATAGTTGACAGAGCATTTTTGAGTTGATTGAAACCCTTCTCAACCATACTGCTGTGTATCTGGAGATAAGCTATAACATACATGATGTCCTACATCTATTAGTTAATATTAACCAAAACCTTAAATTTTTCTTGGTTTTCAAGGTGCCCTCTCTCCATACTTGTTTGGTGTTTGGGGAATAGGATGGGGAGGTGGAGACAGGGTTTCCATAGCTGACACTGCCCTGGAACTCTTGGTCCTCGTAACCCTTCCAAAAACAGACCTGCAGTATCACACTACATTCCTTTTCCTGCCGTATTTGTTTGTACTTTTTCAGGTTTCTTGAAAAGAGTAAATCTTCACAAATAAATTTCAGAGGCTATTTGGGCTTATCTGGTGTTTTGTTGTGATTAGGTTTGGCAGTGTAGTTGGTTATGGCTTTGAACTCTTCATTTCTGCCTCTGCTTCCCAGGTGCTTAGATTACGGGCCAGTCTATATTGCCTGACTATAAAGGAAAACTTACCACAATTTGGGGTTTGCTTGTGTGCGTGTGCAAGTTCCCTCTCCCCCTTTCCCCATTTGCAGTGCTTAAGGATTAGGTCTAAGGTCTTAGGTATGCTACACAAGTTCTCCTTAAAATTACTTTTTTCAAAAATCATATTTAAAAATTTTTATGTGTATGGATGCTTTGCTTGCATTGTCTCTGTACCACATGTGTGCCTGGTGTGAACAGAAACCAGAAGATGGTGTCGCATTTTGAAACTCTTAACTGCCATGTAAGAACTCAGGTCCTCTAGAATCTCAAGCAACCAGTGCTTTTAATGCTAAGCCTTCTTTCTATCTGCCCAAAAGTTTATATGATTTTTTTCTTTTTAAGGCTAGAGCATGACACAGACTTACGTAAGTCTTAGCTACTTGGGGGCTAATACAGAGGATAAGGATTGCAAGTTTTATTTCAGTCTGGGCAATTTAAAATTTGTCTCAAAATAATATATAAAAGGAGGGATGGGAATATAATTCATTGGTAGAGTGCTTCCTGACCGTATGCTAGGCCCTAGTTTCAAGCACACCTCCCGCCCATGCAAGCCCACAGACACACAGGTATGGCGATATATTGAAAGAAATTACAGGATGCATGTGTAGATCTAGACCTTAACCCTGGTTATTTTTAACATATCAGTTTGGCATGCCACAGTTTATACTATCAGTCAGTGTGCTTGTGGATTATTTGCAGATGTCATTAAAATTTCTATGTCTGCCCCCCTACACACATCCTTTTTAAGACGTCTAAGGAAAAGTAACAACATGAATGAAAAGAGGCTTTAAGGAAGGTATAGAATACCTTTGGCCATCTTTAAAGATTTGATTATTTTAGGGACTGGAGAGATGGCTCAGCAGTTAAGAGCATTGATTGCTCTTCCAGAGGACCCAGGTTCAATTTCCCAGCATCCACATGGCAGCCTACAACTGTAACATCGGTTCTAGGCCACCCAACATCCTCACACAGATTTATATTCAGGCAAAACATCAATACATATGATAAAATACTTGATTATTTTATGTCATTATTACCGTATTGCAGCATGGCATGCAGGCAGACATGGTGCTGAAGAGAGAGCTGAGAGTGAAGAAGCTGCACCTTGACAGAAATTGAACTGAACACTGGGCATGGCTTGAACATATATGAGACCTCAGAGGCCACTCTCACAGTGACATTTCCTAGAGCTTATGGGGGCCAATTACATTCAAACTACCACATTTACCTATACCTCAAAGATCAATGATTGATACTCAAACCTACCCCTCACCCCAACCCCTTTTTTGTTGATTTTATAGTGAAGAAGAGTCTCATATAGGCCACCCTATCCTTCATGCCTTGTTCCTTCTGCCTTTGCCTCCTATGTGCCGGGATTATCACCGTACTCCCAGCTCTCTCACCTTTTTTAAGACCTGTAAATATAATAATTATTTTGAATATTGAAACTATAGTTTCCCAGACAGTTTCCTTGTTTGTATTCTGCTTATATATTTGATTTGTGTAAAGGTAGTTGTTAGCCCAGCATGTACTAGTCCCTCGGTTTGATCCATAGCACTGGATAGAAAATACAACAAGTGGTCACATTCATTTGAAATTAGTATTGGTGGGTGTATGTCTATGTGCATATGAGTCTGGAAGCAGGAAGCAGCATTAGATGTTATCTTAACTTTTTTTTTTTTTTTTTTTTTTGAGATCTTATCTCTTGGTGGATTTGGTGTTCACTGAGGCAACTAGCTGTCAAGGTCCAAGAGTCCACCTGTGTGTCTCTCTCCTAAGAAAATTATATATGCACACTAACACGCCCAACTTTTTCAAGATTGTGATTTTAATTTTTTTATGTGTCCGGGTATTTTCCTCTTTGTAGGTTTGTGCATCATATGTACTACTTCTGGTACTTTTGGAGACTAAAAGGGAGTATAGGGTTCCCTGCAATTGGTGTTACAAGAGGTCATAAACTGCTATGTGGTGCTGGGAATCAAACCCATGTCCTCTGAAAGAGGAGTCAGTGATCTTAAGTGTAGAGCCTTCTCTCCCCGCCCCTTTTCAATTAACTGCATGTTTGTATCTTGTGTGTGGGCTTTTTACATTAGAATAGTGCTTGCAGAGGTCAGAAGTTTGTTTTGTTTGAGACAGGGTTTCTCTGTGTAGCCCTGGCTGTCGTAGAATTCACTCTATATATTGGTTTGGCATTGAACTCAGGAGTGCTTAGGTTAAAGGCATGTACCACCCTGCCCCTCCACCCTCTGGCCTGCAGTGCATACACAGTCTTAACCACTGAGTTATGGCTCCAACATCCACACCTACTTTTTTTTTTTTTTAATCTATGCATTACTTGAGCTAATACTTTGTTCAAGGATCTGAACTCAGGTTATCATGTTTGTATGCCAGGCACTTTACTAAGTGAGCCATCTCCCCATCTGTCATTTGAGATTTTAATTTTGTTTTCTGTCAAAAAATATCTGTAAGCCATATTTTAATTTCAGCACTGAAGACAGGTAGGTGGATCTTGAGTTTGAGGCTGGTCTGGTCTACAGAGTGTGTTCCAGGGCAACAAAGAAAAACCCTATCTCCAGATTTAAAAAAGAGAGAGAGAAAGAAAAAGTATATACATTTGTGTGTGTGTGTGTGTGTGTGTGAGAGAGAGAGAGAGAGAGAGAGAGAGAGAGAGAGAGAGAGAGAGAGAGAGAGAGAGAGAGAGAGATTTTAAAACAAAATACAGCTCAAGATCCTAGATCTTTGGTACAGTACTTGCCAGATATGCTTAGGGTGCTGAGTTTGAGCCCCAATACATACCTTGAACTGAAAAAAGTTTAAAAGCGTTTTTCCTTGGTACAGCATCAGAGGTTGACACTGAAATTTCCTTATAGCTATCTTGATATTTGTTACTATAACCTTTTTTTACTCTTTAGAAGGGTCATATTACTATATAGTTGTTTTGCTAAACTTTTGTTCCTTAGAATTATATTGAGATTCTGCCTCTGTCGTTATGTATGTGCTACATGTGATCTAGCAATTATTTGGATTCCTCTTTCTTCCAGAGCTAATTCTCTAATTATTGTATCTGTTATGTATTTACGTTTTGCTTTTTTAATCAAGTTCACTATCAGAAATTTCAGTGAAGTGGTGCTGCCAGGGTAAATACTAATGTGTTTTGTATTTCTTTTCTTTACTCAGATTGAGTCTGTGTCTCAGCCTTCAGAAAACCATGGTATTCCTGTTAGTCATATTTCAGAGTCCTTGTCTACCAAATCATGTGGAGCCCTGAGACCTGTCAATGGAGTTGTTAACAGGTAATTTTTATATCTTCTACTTCTCACACTTAATGCCCATGTAAAAGTTGAAATTGGAGCCCCTAGTTATTCTCAGCCACTACTGACTAAAGAAACCCTATTACTCAGTAATAATTCGTATGTCTTGTAGTATGCCAAGGGTTTCGCTTTTTATTTTTCCCCTCGAGACAGGGTTTCCCTGTAGTTCTGGCTGGCCAGGAACTCACTGTGTAGACCAGACCAGGCTAGAAATTAGAGATCCACCCACATTTGTCTCCCAATACCAAGTGTATTTTATTTAGTATGTTTATGTGATTCTTTGCTCCTATCACTGTCTAAAAGGGACTGGCCATGGAGTAAAACAAAGTCCTAAAGTTATATGACAGTTCCTAAGTTCTCTGTGAATGTGAATAAAATATATTTATCTTTAAAATTCATTATTCACAGGAAAACTTTTTAAGACTTAATTAATATTTATAAAAAAATTCTTACCAGTCTTGATTTTTTTTCCTATAGTTTTTATTAGGCATATTTCTGTTACTGGAAAAACTAACAATGAAAACTTTAGTTTGCTTTACTGACTTTTGCACCTTTCAGACCTAGGTGTTGTGCTCCTAGAACCTCATGTAAGCACACAGATAAGCATGTGTTCTCATCTAGAGTCGACCTGCTTCTGTAGAAGAAGGCCTGTTTGTGTTTTTGAACATTGGAAAATGAGAAAATGGAAGTCACATTAGAGGTTTTGTTTCTTCTGTGTTCTGAAACGTGTCTTCCTCCCTTTTCTAGTCTTCAGCCTGTTCTGGCAGACCATGTTCCAGGTGAGAGCTCTGATGCTGAGGAACAGTTACATAAAAAGCAACGGCTGAATTTAGTTGCTTCATCATCGGATGGCACCTGTGTGGCAGCCCGAACTCGGCCTGTACTGAGCTGTAAGAAACGGAGGCTTGTTAGGCCCAGCAGTGTTGTTCCTCTTCATAAGAAGGTGTGTGCTCAGAAGATGAACCTGTTCTCAACCTCCATTTACCCGATGCTGTCCAAAGTTGGTTAGCCCCAAAGGTTTCCCTGGAACCTTAAAAAAGTCCTCCTTAGAGCTTGGTTTAGTTGCTTTGGAATTATAATTGATTTTTTTCCTTTTAATTTTTGATGTGGCAGTTTCTTCACATGTACAATTAATTGTACTTTGTTCATAGGAAGGTCTTGCTTTTCAAAAAGCTCTTAAATGGCTGAAGCCAGATTTGAAAACTGCTGGCTTGAGTTTTGAAACAAAATGAAAGAGAATCTGGAAGTTTAAGTGCTGCCATGAACACTTATTTCTCACCTTCACTGTTGTCACCGAGGTGGGCAGTGTTGATGAGGCGGTGAAGCAGTAAGCCCTCCTGACCATCGGGCCATCTCTAGCTTCTTCCTCCCACACCTTTTTATTTTGAGACAGGATTACTTTCAGACAGAATGTTGTGAAATCCTCCCTCCTCGTCTCCTGCGGACAGGTGTGACCCACCAGGCCTGACTCCTGCTTTTCAGATGGTTTTACTTGTTGTGTTGTTCTTTGTTCGTTTGTTTGATACTGGGCTTCACTATGTAAGTCAAACTGGCCTGAACCTGTTTCTTTTTCTTGGCCCAAGGATTACAGGTGTATGCCATACACCCTGCCAAAAGTGACAGTGTTGAAGGGTTTTGCTTTTTTTTCTGATAGTCTGAGTGTTTTACCTGTGTGCCCTGTGTGTTGCCTGGTACATCTAGATTGTTGGATCCACTTTGGGCTTGGGTTATAATAGGTGGTTGTAAACCACGATCTGGGTGTTGGGAACTGAACATACTCTTGACCACCAAGCTATCTGTTTCACTACAACGTTTGAGTAGTAGGTGGGTAGCAGCATCAGAAGTTTGGGGTCACCCTTGGCTGCCTGAGCCATTGTCTTCATTTCTCCATTAAAGGGGGAAACAGAAAAGACACTAATTGTAAATCGGGTGTGGTGCACATACCTGTACTCTAACACACAGAAAAATAAGAAAGGATTTGTGGGTGTTTTTTAATCTGGGAAACATAGTAAAACCTTGTCTCAAAAAATAACAAGCCAGCATTCGGTGGGAAAACCTAAACTGAAAGGATTCTGAGGGGAGAGGAGAGGTGACAGTCTAGGGTAGAGTGGTCTTTTCTCTAGCATCCCTTTTCATAGTGCCATTCCCCATACATAGTCTTCTTGTAGATTGGGTGTTGTCTAGATGACATTATGAGTCATGCTTGGCAAGTGCTGGGCTTGTTCTTTGTAACAAATATTGTAGAAATTCCACATTGGATGGCTCAGTTTTTGTTTCAAAGTCTAAAAATGTAAAAGAAAAAGAAGAAAGGCTGTGGTTTTAAATAATTAAGTCTTTGGAAGATTTGAATTCATTCATATATCTCTGTCTTGTTCCTATGTATGTAAAGAAAGTTAAATGAAAATAATTTATCCTTAGAATTAATCTAACACAAAAATTGTGAATGGAAACATTCAACATGCATGATTTATTTTCATCATATAGTCATGAGTTGTGTTTTGTTTTTTGAAAATGGAGAACAGTTTGAGAGACCTAGGCAGTTGGAACTAAAATCATGTGCCGCACCATACCCACCAAGGATATTAGATTTTTATCAGAGACAAATTATCAGTTTTGTTTTTGCTTTTCACAGGTTCACCGGAATAGCACCACCCGCTCTGGCTGTGATGTCAATCCCTCTTGTGCTCTGTGTGGTTCAGGCAGTGTAAACAGCATGCCTCCTGAAATTCACTATGAAGGCCCTCTATTGGAACGTCTTTCTCAGCTGGACTCTTGTGTTCACCCTGTCCTAGCATTTCCAGATGGTAAGAAAGACAACAGAAGCTAAAGTCTAACCAGTGAAAGCTAACAGTGATGTCAGATCATCGGCATCACTCTCTGACCTCGTTGTATACTCGTGGGGGTTAATATAAGTAGGGCTCGGAGGTTGAGAATACCTGCTCTCTGGCAGAGGACCTAGGCTTGATTCTTAGCCCATATAATGGCTCACAACCATCTGTATCTCCAGTTCCAGTGTCTTTTCTAGCTTCTGAGAGTACTGCATGCACATGGTATGTTTTCATACCTGCAATCAAAACAGGCATACAAATTAAATATTTAAAATAAAAAATAAGGGGCTGGAGTTTACTCAGCAGTTGAGATCACTGGCTGCTCTTCCAGAGGACCCTGGTTTTATTCCCAGCACCCACATAGTGGCTCACAACTGTCCATGACCTCAATTTCCAGAGAACACCCTCTAACACCCTCTTCTGGCCACCATGAGAACTAGGTACACAATGTGGTGCACACACAGCCAAACTATACACAAATAAGAGAATAAAACAAGAGTCTGGAAAGATGGCTTAGTTGAGTGATGGTATTAAAGAGAGTTGCCACCATGCCTTGCCTTCATTTTTTTAAGACAAGATTAGTATTGTTTCAACTCCTCTAAGTTTTACAGATGGTTACATCCTTTTACTATGCCATAGTGTGAATTTGGTTACATTAATTTCCCAATCCTTACTTAGGAACAGGGAGTAGTTCAGAGTCTCATGTATTCTGTACTGGCCTCAAACTCACTCTGTAGCCAATAATGACTTGAATTCCTGATCCTTCTGCCTTCACCTCCAGAGTGCTGGATTTACAACATGTACATCACCACATTGGTTCTATTCCAAGCTGAACACTGAACCCAGGACTTTGAGAAGACAAGCACTCTGCCACCTGAGCTGCATCTGCAACCCACTGCTTCCATCAAATTTTTATCTATTAATTTATTGGGTGTCTTTTAATTTATTGGGGTTTCCATCTCTACACTTCGAATCTTTGAATATGATAGCTATTTTGTGACCCTGTATAACACCAATAAAAGAGTTGTTAGGATCATAATCAGCTGCCATTATTTGTCCTGAAGTTTTGTGCTGTCTTCTACCATTGGCACATTTTAGGCCCCTCCTCCTGTCTATATAAGAAATCTAGCTGGGCAATGGTGGCACATGCCTTTAATCTTAGTGCTTGAGGAGGCAGAGGGAGGCAGAGGCAGGCAGATCTTAATGAGTTCAAGGCCATCCTGGTCTACATAATGAGTTCCAGGACAGCAAGGGCTACATAGAGTGACCTTGTCTCATAACAAAACAAAATAAGGAATCTTTTATGGTCTTTAATCCCATCCCCAGGAGGCAGAGACAGGTGATCTCTTTGAGTTCAAGGCCAGCCTGGTCTACAGAGCTAGTTCCTAGATAGCCAAAGCTACAGAGGTTGGAGGGAGAGAAAGATGGAGCTGAGCCTCAACCAGGCCTATGATCCTATTTAGGGGAAGCTAAGACAAGGGGACTGCTGGTAGCATACTCTGTCTTAAAATAAAACCAGATGTGATGGTGTACACTTAAAATCACAGTACCTGGTGGGCAGAGATTGAGGCCTGCCTGGTAGGCATAACAAGTTGTATACTGTAATGAGGATTTCTCATTCCAAAAGACTGAGAAAGAAATGGAAGGGTTTTTGTTGTTGTTTTAAAGGGTGGGAGGAGGTTCATTGTTAGTCCCAGTACCCAGGGAGTCAAAGTAAGTAGATCTTTTTGTCAGTTAAAGGCCAGCCAAGGCTACATAGTGAGACCCTGTTTCTTAAAACAACAGGAAGCAAAGATGGGAGAATCATCAGCTAGTGTGGAGTATACACTGCAACAATAAAAGCAAGAATAAACTTTTTCAACAAGGAAACACAACAAATAGTTATTAAAAAGATGAGAAGACCAGGTGGGAGTGGTGCATTAATCTCAGCACTCACTCCAGCATCTTCCCAGCCACCTTGGAGTTACAGATATCACACAGGTACAGAGGTCCACGTGGCCTGTGGCCCCTCACAGTGCTTCACAAAATTGGAACTGGAGGAAGTACTTGAGTAGGGAGTGGAGGTTGAAGGTTGGGTGTGGGAAGCCCAGACCAGCCCAGGGCATTGGAGTGGCCACAGGAGGCCATCTTTGTAGTTTCTAGAACTTCTCCACCCAGTCCCTATGTCTCCCAGATCCCAGACAGCTCTGCCAACAGGGCCCAGACCTTTACCGGACGTAGGGCACACTGGCAGGAATGTGGAACTTGACCCCTGGGTCAAAGTCTTCCTCTGACCAAGGAACAGGTGGGTACAGGCCCTGGTACTTCAACCTAGTGGGAGAGAGTTAGGGGATTAGCCATGGATCCTACAAGGTTCTCAGAGCCTTCTCTTGTTTGGAGCATGTATGTATTTAGCCAAGCTGGGCCTGGTTTACTGAGGTCATACTGTGCATTTTCTAGACAAGTGCAGACACATGGAATCAAGACTCGGGAATTGCAGTAACAGTTGACAATGTTGAGTTGCTCTTCCTGTGGACTCCCTCTCACTCAACTCTGGCCTGATCTCTCTCGAGATTCCATCAAGGGACGGAGTTAGGTCAGATCCTTGCTTGTGTCCTATCCTAATGATGGAGTCAGAGTATAAACCAGGATGCAAATCATTTCATCTAAACAGTGTTTGGAGGGGTGGGTCCTGGGGCTGGTGACCTACACCTTTAATCCCAGCACTCTGGAGGCAAGAGTCAGGTGGATCCCTAAGTTCAAGGCCAGCCTGGTCTATAGAGCAAGTTCCAGGACAGACAGTTCTATACAGAGAAATCCTGTCTCAAACCAAAGGAGTGGGAGAACTGGGTATGTAGCTCGGTGCTAGAGCTCTTGCCAAGCATGTGTAAGACCCCCTGTTCACCCCCAATATAAGTAACTATATGAAACCTTTCCTGTTCCTAGCTATGGAAGGTGAGGGATTAGGGTATGAACATTTATTAGTAATGAAGGAGGAGGGTATTATTGGGAATGGGTGGGGTGGCCTGGAGACTGGGTTTCTCAGTATGACAGTTTTAACAGTATGGAACCCTGAGTTAGACCCACCTACCTCTGTCTCCCCAGTGCTAAGATTAAAGGCACCAGCACTGTCTACCACAGCTTTTGCTTTCTTAGCACCTTATTTAGTAATCAGTTTAGTTCCTACATGGAAATATTAGATGTGCATGTGTTTGCTCTTTGGGAAAAGAAACAAGGCCTGATGAGAGCACCACCTGCTGGCTGGAAAGATCTGTGCTGTTTTGTGATACTTCAGGGTACTATGACTTCCCAACAGGAGGAAGTGAGCACTGTGAAATACACCAAGAAGCGCAGGTTTGTGAACATAGACTATCAGAACTTGGTGAACTTAATACAGTCTTTAGTCACATTTCAGTTTTCTTTGAGGAAACAGTAGGTTAAGTTGGAGTTAGTAATAGTTTGTATTTTTCTTTTGTTTACCTGATAAAAGTACTAAACCTTCTTTGATAATAGCACTTTATTCCTTAAATGGAAGGTGGAACATCCTATAGCTGAATGAGTCTCTATTGCTTATTTTCCTGTTTGTTTGTTTGAGGCAGAATATCACAGTGTATATCCAAGCCGACTCTAGACTAGTGTGATCAACACCCTTCCTTTCTTTAGCCTAAGTGCTGGGATTGTATATTACATGGGCAAGAGCCACATGTCAGCATTTTTAAATATTTTGTCCCTCTTTTTGGGTCTTCTGTCTAGTTTGGGGTTTTTTTCCAGTATTTTTTTTTTTAACAGTCATAATTCACTTTATTTTTCTTGTATAAAAACCTTTCTGTGGTGGCCACAGATGGATCCTCGGTCCTCTGAATAGAGATTGTGGTATGGGTTTTCACAAGTTGGTCAGTGAATTCCTGATAAGGGAGGTCAGGTAGTTGTAGGTCTTAGACACGACATCAAAAGTAGCCTTGGCAATGTTGTCAAGGGTTGCAGTGTAGCAGTCATAAATACTGGCCATCATCAGTAGCTTCTTGGGCATAGGAGCAGAGACAATGCCACTGCTTCTGGTGGCAGGGATGAGATGTACCAACACAGCTACAGCAGCCTGTTACTTTGCAGGGAGAATTGTAAGCCTTGCCAGTCTTGTTCCCCAGTAGCCCCTCAGCACAGGGACAATGGAAAGCTTGGCCAATATGATGCCCTTTGGATGGTAGTGGCTACCTCCTTGGAGCACTTAACAGCAAGACCAACATGACCAGTGTAGTTCCCAATAGCGACACTAGCCTTCAACCTGGTCCGCTGGCCAGCCCGAGTATGCTTCTGCACTGGCATGATCCTTAGAACCTTGTCCTTTAGGGGTGTGTCCAAGGGAGAACAGGTAGATCTCCAGGGGCTTGATCTTCATGTTCTTGACCAGTAGGCCCAACTTGGTAACCGGAATCTACCCCTTGTCTTCGACAACAACCTCAGGCCCCCAAGACTGCTGCCAGATCCTCTATAGAAGCCACCACAGCCTCCTAATCCTGGGCACCGGTGTCATTCACCATTTGGTGAAGGGGCTCGGGTACTTGTTTTTAAACTCAGAGTCTTGTGTATCTAGAGGCAAGCACTCCCCTACTGAGCTGCAGCCCCAACACATGTTCTGATTTTTGGCTCTTCCTATGTCCTAGGATAACTACTATTCAGTTAGCATGTGTACTCAGACCAACAATGCCTCGAAACTTGGATTGTCCACTGATTGGGGAATTTAACAGGATTCTGCTCATTTTCCCTTCTGGTTTTTTTTTTTTAATTTTATTTTTAATTTTATTTTTATTTTATTTTTTTAGAAAATAAGTTTTCTGTTTTGTTGTTTTGAGATAAGCCTTAACTAACCTTGAAGCTGTCCTCTTGTCTCTGCCTCTCCAATCCTGGGATTTATGGGCATACATTCAGATATTTGATATATTTATTTTAGGAGTTAGGTGAGACACACACCTCCCCCTTGTCAACCTACCCCTCCATTTGTCTTACCTTCCATTCCTCACTCCTTTTTTCTATGTTTGGGAGGGGAGGTAGATCAAACCCAGGACTTTGTACATCCTAGAAATGTGCCCTGCTACTAAACCCTTCACCCTCATTTAAATTTTTTTTTTTTTTTTTAAATCTATAACCTCTGGACCCTAGCAAGTCTTTTTTTTTTTTAAGTCTGTGTCTAACTTTTTTTTTTTTTTTTTGGCCAAGAATAGGTCTTTTTTTAATGCTCAGTCAGTCTTGTTCCACAGTTCTGAGAGGGAAATAGGCCCCAGATTGTGGCCAGTAGTTGGTAACAAGAACTCATTATGCTATGTTAGTGTGTTTTTAAAATCTCCTAAAGGAGCTGCAGAGACAGCTTAGTGAATAAGAGTTATTGCTGCTCTTATAGAGGAACCAGGATTCATTTCCCAATACTCACTTGGTGGCTCACAACCATCTGTAACTACCTCCACAGGATTGGACATCGTCTTCTAGCCTCTGAAAACACCAGGTACACATACAAAACACTTATGCGTATAAAATTAAAATGAGTAAAATTTTTAATTGTACCACTAAAAGTGAGCTGTTTTTAGTTTTTAACAAAGAAGTAAAGGGGCTATATAAAAAAAAAAAAAAAAAAGTCATGAGTACAGTTAATGGCCTTTCTACAGGGATTTAGGAAATAGCTCAATTGATGCAGCGCTTGCAGACAGTCAGCTCTAGTTGGTTTTAGGCCAGCCAGGACTATACTATGAGATACTATCTCAAACAAAAGAGAACAACCTAGAGCTAGACCAAATAGAAGCTGTAGTCAGCTGACATAACTTTTTCTGTTAAAGGTATGTGTTTGTGTCTGTCTGTCTGTCTGTGTACCTGCCTTGCATACCTGTCTAGGTGTTGCCGTGAATGTTTATAGGTTCCAGAGGAGGCATTGGATCTCTTGAGGCTGTGTTATACAGGCCTTTATGAGCCTGATGGGTATTCTGGAATCTAAAATCTAGTCCCATAATGGAGCAATAAGTGCTTTTACATGTGAGCCATCTATCTAACCCTAGCGCACACTTTTTTTAATATTTTGTTTATGATTTTTGCTGAAGCTAGTGTTTTAAAATTTATTAACATGAATAATAACCGTAATATTTATTCTCTTGGTTATTGGTTTTTCCAGACAGGGTTTCTCTCTGTAGTCTGAAGACCAGGCTGACCTCAACTCACAGAGATCTACCTGCCTTTGCCTCCAGACTGCTGGGGTTAAAGATATGTACCACCACCTTCTCAGCTCATAATATTCTTAAAAATGATAGCTTGGCCCTAAAACAGCAGAACCTATTTTTCCACGTTATAGTACTGAGTGTAATGAAATATTACCCTCCTATCTTGGAATTTCTATTTAATTACAATTATTTTTCTTTGTGTGTGTTTGGTTTTGATTTTTGAAGGAGAGGTTTGTGTGTGTGTGTGTGTGTGTGAACTCAGATCTATCTTCCTCTGCTTCCTGAGTGCTAGTGTACACCACTGCCTGGCCTAAATTTTTTTCCCATGTTACATGCTTTCCTCTCTTGCAGCTCCTTCCAGGTTCTTCCCATCTTCATACTCAAGTACATGATTGCTCTCTCAAAAACAACAGTGAATAATGAAAGTCCAAACAAACCAGTATGTCAGAAATTACAAATCAAAATAAAAAGTCCATTTTGTATTGTCCAACTACTCTGGGATATGGTGCCTACCCTGGGTTTATGGTTGGTACATACCCAGTAACACCCCATTAGAGAAAACTGGTTTTTCTCTTTCTCAGAGGGTATCAGTTGCAAATAGCTTTTTGCTTACAAGTAGGACCTTGTGTCTGCTTCTATTTCCCAACACTGCAATTTTATGTAGTTTGAACTTGTGTGGGTCTGTCACAGTCTTTATAGTTCACATGTATATCAGTCCTATTGTGTCTGGAAGATGCTGTTTGCTTGAAATTGTTTAACACTTTTGCTGCTTAGAATCTTTCTGTGCTCTTTCTTCCTCATAGATATTTGAGGGGAGGAGAGTTTGATAAAGACATATTTAGGGCTGTGTTCTCTGTGCTAATTGCTATATACTGAGACAAAAAGCTTCTCTGATGAGGATTGAGTGTTCTGAATTATGGGTATAATAACATCCTTAGGAATTACTTTATTGATACGTTTCTTTAGCAGAATAGTAGTAGTAAGTTTTCCCCTATTAATACTAGGGTTCATGACCCTATGTAGTCTCAGGTTCTTGGCTACTTTAGCAGTGTCAGGCATATAGGTTCTATCTTATGAAGTAGGCCTTAAATCCAGTTTTTTTGTTTTGTTTTAAGTGGTTACATACCCCCATCTTTTTTTTGTCACTATTCCATAAGTATATCTTGCAGGCAAGATTGCTTTCTTCTTTGTGGAATGGGATAGGAGTTTGTTTGTGATACAGTGTCTCTCATGTAGCCAGGTCTCCCCAATTCAGTATGAGGGTGGCATAATGGCCTACACTTGGAGACAGTTGAATCTTTGTAAATTCAAGGCCAGTCTAGTCTACATAGCAAGTCCAGGATAGCTAGAGGTACGCAATAGAGAGACCCCTATCTCAAACTAACAAAAACACCAGAATGGTGGTGCCTACTTCTCTTGTAAAGGGACCTGAGTTCAGTTCCCAGTTGATCCAAGGCCTTCTGAAGCCTCTAGCTTCTGTAGACACCTGCACTATGTGCACATACCTTACACACATAAACATATAATTTAAAAATGAATTGTTTTTTTTAAAAAATAAACCAAGTATGGTTGCATTTGGTAGCTTAGGCAAGATGTTCGCTTCAAGTCTAAAGCCAGCCTGAACTATGAAGCAAGACCCTGTCTTAAAACTAAGTGTGTTGTTGCCAAGTGGTGGTGGCACGCATCTTTAATCCTAACACTTGGGCAGCAGAGATGGGTAAATTTCTGAGCCAGAAGCAAGACTGGTCTACAGAGCAAGTTCCAGGACAGCCAGGACTACACAGCCTTGTCTAAAAGAAAATAAGTATGTTACTTATAATCTTGGTAATTAAAACACAAGGTTAGGGAACTTGCTGTGAATTCAAGACCAGCCTCTCTCTCGTACATAACAAGACAGTTTGTCAACTTCTTTTGGTTGGGTGGAGGAGTAAATTTTATTGATGACTATGTGACATTGTAGCTGGAAGTTTTTCTGTGTCCCATAGCTGCTTGGTTCCAAATACCACACAGAGGCTTAACATTAATTTCAAACTGTTTGATCTGTAGCTCAGACTCATTTCCAGCTAGTTCTTACAACTTAACCCATTATTATTATTCTATGTTTCGCCACATGACTGGCTTAGGGTACTTTGATATCTTGCTTCTTAGGTGGCTGAGTTCTATCTCCTCTAACCCTGCCTTTCTCTTCCCTGTATCTCTTGGATTTCTCACCTGACTATAAGCTGTCTTATAGGCCAAAACAGCTTCTTCGTTAACCTGTGGTAACAGCACATTCACAGCATAAAGAAAAACCATCCCACAGCAAAACGTTATAGAGAGAAGAAATAAAAAAACCTTAAAGGGCTTTAGGGGTGTGGCTTGAATATGTGTAGCAAGTCCATGGCCTGAGTTCGATCTCTAGCACCACAAAAAAGAAGAAATGGGGAAAGAGAAATGTTGATGTACTGAGATACTCTGCCATGGCATGTCCTCACATTGATCTGTATTCAGTGCTGCAGTACCACAAGTGTTTTTATTTTGGGGGTTGGTGTTGTTTTATTTTGCAGGTAGGAAGGAAGTGAGCTTGGGCCAGCCTGGTTTACATAGCAAGGTCCAGGCCAGCAAAGGCCACATAGACCCTGTCACAAGAAAAAAACAAAACAAAACAAAAGCATCTAAATCATTTTTAAAAGCCTAAACAACAAGAAGCCACTAAAAAATCTAAAACAACAAATCTATAAGTCTAAACCTCTAACACCCAAAACCAAAAAAACTTATTAAAAAACTGTAAGTGATCAATCGGCCACCTAAGTTGAAAAGGTATTAAGGGGCCTAGCTTGTTTTTTTTGTTTGTTTGTTTGGTTTTGGTTTTTTGGGGGGGGTTGTGAGTTTTGTTGTTTTTTTGTTTGTTTATTTGTTTTGTTTTGTTTTTTAAATTGAGACAGTCTCCTAGGCTGTAGCCTAGATCTCATGGCAATCCTCCTGCCTAAATTTCTAAGTGCTGTGTTAGGGGGTTTTTCACAAAGTTTGAAAAACAGTCTTTCGTACTACTTTCTTTAGTAAAATAAGCCCTAGATGTTAGGATACAATGGAAGAATGGCTTAAAATCTACAGAAAAATAGTTGTAACATTAGACATTATTTTCCTGAGGAATTGCTAAAATATTTAATTCTTAGGAAAATATATGTTGACTTAGAGCCAGGCATGATGGTCCATTCCTACAGTTACCTATTCAGGAAGCTAAAGCAGGAGGATCATCACTAGAGCCTAGGAATTTGGGGTCCAGCCTAAGCAACATAGTGAGACTTTGTCTTAGGGTGTTGGGGTGTGTGATTAAAAAAAAAAAAATTCTAGTAATCTAACATCAAAGATGTTAGAAGTCTAGATCAAGGAGGGTGGCATCTTGTACTCGAAGGATAACAGTGCTTACTGTGGCGCCAGATAGCATAGGATATGCTGCATCACAGAACCAATTTAGGCCCCTGAGAGCATGAGTAATTGCTGAGTGAGTACATCATGCTTGTACATATTGAAAGAAGGAGGTTTAAACCTAAGAATTGAAATAGGCTGTTCATAGTCTGCCACACCAATAAGACCAACTTTAAGATCAATTTAGGAAGGGAAATCTCCCCTAAATATAACAAAAAGTTGTTATATTTTTACCTCCACTGGAATTTGTAAATAAAAGGCCAAAATGGTAACACTATTTACTTGTAACTAGAATGAGCATCATAAAGTTCACTTAAGTAGGCCTGCCGTGTGACAGTCCTTGCTCTGGCCAGTGAGACTAGTTAAGTTAAGAGAGGTATGTGACATAGGTATGAGTCAGTGACTGAGCACCCAAGCCTAGAGGCCAGGTTCTTGGACTAACTTGAAATATTTTGTGTTTCTTACAGATGTGCCCACAAGCCTGCATTTCCAGAGCATGCTGAAGTCTCAGTGGCAAAACAAGCCTTTTGACAAGATCAAACCTACCAAAAAGTTTTCACTTAAGCACAGAGCACCCATGCCATGCAATCTATCGGATCCTGTTCGTAAAGATAGACATAAGTTGGTCAACTCGTTCCTAACAACAGCCAGTAAGTTTCAGGAAACTAAGAAGTACTCTGAAATCACTATTGCTGCATTTTATACCTTTTATATTCTCTAGTTACTGGTTTGCTATGCCAGTATTCTGGGATTGGATAAAAGCATTTAGTTAAACAATACAAATTCAGCTCACAGTTCAGTTTTGCCTACTGTATCTGCTTGTTTTGGATGCTCTCAGATACACTTTGGAAGCTAGAAGATTTAAGTCCCAAAAACTATTGTGCTGCCCTGGGTGTATATATATAGTATTGGCCTAAGGAGAACTGAAGAGCTCATAACTCAAATAAGATTTGAGTGAATGTACTTCACAGCTCTTTTTTGTTCCCCTCTTCAGAGCTGTCCCATCACCAAACCCGGCCCGACAGGACCCACAGGCAGCACTTAGACGATGTGGGGGCTGTGCCCGTGGTGGAGCGAGTGACAGCTCCAAAAGCAGAGCGCTTGCTCAATCTACCGCCACCTGTACATGACCCAAACCACAGCAAAATGAGATTGCGAGACCATTCATCTGAGAGAAGTGAAGGTAGGGCCAGGCCGGGCACCTCTACCTGCATTGGCACTTGGTCAGAGCTTTCTGGGACAGCCCAAGCTTCTCTTAAAACCCCCTATCGCAAGCTTTGTCCCTTACTTTCTAGAAAGGCACAGTAGGGGGCACTATTGCTTCTAAATGCAGATCACTTCTTACTGCTGCAGCTTTTTATTCTCTAGGCTTAAAAAAGTGGTTTTTGCCTTTGGTGTATTGCTGGCATTCCTAACAGATATTAGAAGTAGAACTGGTTACGATACCCATTTAGCCATGTATTCCTCTCTTTTCTGTTGACTTTTGCAGTGTTGAAACATCACACAGATATGAGCAGTTCGAGCTACTTGACAGCTACCCACCATCCACCACACAGCCCATTGGTAAGACAGCTCTCCACCTCATCAGACACCTCCACGCCCATCAGCTCTAGTTCACAAGTTGCAGCCAGCACATCTGTAAGTACCTGTATGGAATTGATAGGGCACTCGAGGGACCAGTGTAGAGTATAGTTGTAGTATTTGACCCTCTGCCAATTTTCTTAAGAGTTGTTTTCCATGGTCCAAATGAGTCTACTGATCCATGGGTAGTAAGTTTGCTGTAGAGGCAAGGATGTGGGTTTTGTTGTTGATGGACTTGGTTGGTTGGTTGGTTGGTTGGTTGGTTGGTTGGTTGGTTGGTTGTTTTCTTCTCCCCACCTCCAGCCCTACCCTCCAGGAGAGTAGTACTAGGGCATTCATTGTTCATAGTAAGCAACCCTGCCTACTTGAAGGTTTAGACTCTTGGTCTAGAGGCAGATTCTCTTAAGGTGTTTTGTGACTGTTCTGGATCTGTTTCACCCAGAACTTGAATACCATGGTTCTGATCTTCTTAGGCATTGGAGACAACAGTCAGGTTCCTAATTTCTGCTATTGATGAATAGCAGTAGGATGCTAAGGAAGAACAGTGATGGAGAAGACAGAATTCATACTTTTTCAGGTATACAGAGCAGAAGTATAATGCAGAAGGTTACTATGGCAGAACTTACACTTCATATATGCACAATGGAAGGAAATTGAAAGCATACTCGCTACCTTATATACCACCAAATCCCATTCAGGAATCTATTTTCCTAGCCATAGCAGACAGTGTAATTAAACATGTACTTGTAGCAGCTGGGTATAGTTATTCGAGCATCTCTTTCATAGTAATCACAATAACAAGTGTAACCATACTAGAAATGTTAAGTTCTGGTGCTGTGGTGTTTACTAAACACTTCTACTGGGCTTGATGTCACAGGTCTGTAATTCTAGCACTCAGGAGAGTGAGACAAAAGCCTCAGTGCGTATACGTGCCATCCCATTTAATTCTATACTGCCTTTTGATAAATAGTATTATGAATCCTGATTTGTAGGCATGAATAGTAAGGCTTCATAGGATTGAGTGTATATCATAAGGTAAGGCAGTTTGTGAGGGCTGTGATTGTGATTCAAGCCTTTGCACTCTGACTTCAGAGTCAGCCCTCTCACCAGTACACCACACACTGCCTTGGCTTGAGAAAAGGGATGTTGTAGAAGTTTTCAGCTCACAAGAATGTGCTCGCTAAGCTCCAGGAGTCAGGTACAAACTAGCTTGTTCTTTGCTCGTGCTCTTTGACCTTCACTCACAGAATTTGTCTGAGTAGGAATATAGTATTCTTCTCACACCTAGCCAAACACGAGCACAGGGTTTCACATAATTAGATGACGTTTAAAGATCAGAACTCTAAAGTCCAGGACTTGGTAAGTCAGCATTTCATTGTTGTTCATTTGTCAGCCCTGATAAGTCTAGAGAGGCTTGACTTAAAACTAGATCATTTGGAATTTAACCTTACTAAATACACATTTTATACACAGTACTGTGCTAATCCTTTAGGCTCTTTTTTGAGACAAGATTTCTTTGTGTAGTCCTGGCTATCCTGTAGCACATTGGCCCAAACTCAAAGAAATTCTGCTTTTGCTTTCGAAGAGCTAGGGTTAAAGGCATGCATCTTAGTGGTCTTTAAACAAGTTTGGTTTATATGTGTCTTGAAATCCAGTGGCTTTTTTAAATTCTTAGAAAAGTTTAGAATCTAGGTATAAAATGCAGCACTTGGAGCAGGTTAGACAGAGTTCTCCTGTTTCTGTTATGGAACCAGGTTTGGAAATGACTTGCTGCTCTCAATGCTGTGCCCCTTCACCCCCACCCCCACCCCACCACACCCTTTCTGGCTTTAAATAGAAAAAAAGTAGTTAGATTGGATTAAATGAGTGCTAGCAAAATATGTTCAAGTGGAAGGTCTGGGCCAGGGGCCTGAGAACTCTTGGGGAAATATATAGCTATTTCTAGCAGTTTTGTTCCTGACCAAGTAGAAAGCTGTCGCTCCCAAGGCTTTTTCAAGACTCATTTTTTGTGTGAATCGTGGAACTTCAGCCAACATGTGATAGTGACAGAAGCCTTTGGGTGTGTGGTCATTTGTGCTTATTTGCAGAATTCAGTCAGGAAAGATTTCCAAAAATTTCAACCATTTTAGTTAAGCTGCGACCCAAAATTTAGGTTAATAACAGTCTAGTATTACTGATAAAGAAGGAAATTGGGAATAATGATGACCTGAAATCATTCATAGCACCATCTGAAATCCTGTTTTGTTTTGAATATTCTTATATACAGTGTCTTAAGATGATGGAATGAATAAATTACCTTACCTTTAAGGAGAGAGATACAATAGTTGATTGGAGGTAGTAGCTCATTTCCTCCCCACCCCTGTGGGCTGACCACACTTGATGGTTTGGGTATGAATGCAGCCTCTTGGGTGTTTCCAGCTGTATTGTTGCCATGGCAATATGTTTGTCATCCCACTATTTGCCCATAGCCTCTTACAGCTCAATTAACAGGCTGTTTCAGGATAAGGTATTTGCTCTCTGGACAGAAGCAGCTAATAAAAGTTTTTCTTCTGTCTAGGAGACTCAATTATTTGACTCTGCTTTATTCATTCTTATCTGTCTGGCTTTTTAAGATGGGGCTCCATGTAGCTCTGGCTGTCCTAGAACTTGCTATGTAGATCAGACTGAACTCAAACTCACAGAGATGTGCTTACATCTGCCACCTGTGTACTGGGATTAAAGATGTGCATCATCACACCTGGCTTTATTTATTCTTAGTGTCCTATCTACCATAGTTGTCCAACTCTGCTTTTCTTGTTGGACCCTTGAAAGCCTTATTTCCTCAAAGGTTTAATGTTCCCACTTTGGAACACATTTCCTTTTAGGGGTGGGGATGGAAGAAGCTATAGACAGGTCTTTCTTTTCCGTTTCCTTCCTCTTTCCCTTAAAATAATAGAAAGACGAAAGTTATATAAGGGCTGAGAACGTGGTTGGTACAGGGGAGTTGAGATCCTGAAGAGGAAGGTATTATCATGGCAGCTAAGGTAGGGTGATTTGTAAAGTTGGGCCTGCTCTCTGGGCCTCTTCTCTGGTGAGAGAAGTCAGTGCTTTTAATCTAACTAGTCACCACTAAGTGGAAACATTGTGTTTAAAATCCAGAGTTGTTGACAATGAAAGGGGGTAAAACGGAGATTTTAAGATTAATTTTATTTTATATATATTAGTGTTTTCTCTGCTTGCATATGTATGTGCACCACTTGTATACCTGGTGACTGCAGAGGTCGGGAGAGGAGGTCTTCTCCCCAGAGCGGGGTTACAGACAGTTGTGAGCCACCATGTTGTGCTAGAAACTAAACCCTGGTCCCCTCCGAGAGCAACCAGTGCTTTTAATCACAGATCAATCTCTCCAGTTTTGAAACAGGGATTTTAGGGTTTTAAAAGAGGAGTGTTAGTAGAATGAAGGAATAGGAACCCCCAAATTGGCTCTAGATCATCTAGGCACTCACCTACAAAATCTAGCAATTCTAGAGGGAGTCTTGAAGCTGGCTCCTAGTATATCCCCCCCCCCCCCCCCCAGACGATCTGTTTAAATGGGCATTGATGCTGTGGTGGCCACTGCTACCCCAAGACCTGTGCTCAGGATCACATGAACACATATGACTGATGTGAAATTTGTAGCAATGTACTTCCCCTGAAACGTAAACTTTTGTCTTACAGCAGCCGGTGAGGAGGAGAAGGGGAGAGAGCTCATTCGATATTAATAACATTGTCATCCCAATGTCTGTTGCTGCAACAACTCGTGTTGAGAAACTACAGTACAAAGAAATCCTTACTCCAAGGTAGAGCCCTGCTTAATCAGCTCTTCCCTCTCTTCCTGTTGTCCCGCCTTATCCCTTTTCTCTTCTGACCAAATCGTCCTATCCCCGAGTTGTTTTCTTTCTAAAAAAGTCTGGGGCCAGGCATGAATTGCAGTCCCAGCTCCCCGAGAGTGTTCAGTGGGCTATATATAGGTTTTTAAAAACAACAATAAAGAGGGGGTCAACAGACCCCGAGAGGCTGAGGCTGTATGCTCATTGCCAGTTTTAAGGCCAGCCTGGGCTACAGAATGAGACTTAGTCTTTTGTTTTGTTTTTGTTGTTGTTTGCTTGCTAGTTTTTTGCTTTTTTTTTTTTTTTTTTTTTTTTTTTTAATTGGGTTACTTCTTGCCAGACATGGGTGGTACCTACAGTCTGAGCAATTGGAAGACTGAGGTGGGTGGGTTGCCATGGGTTTCTGCCAGCTTGGGATACATAGTGAGACTGCTGTTTCACAAAACAAGAGCAAATAAGGGGATGGGGGAGTTGGTGGAGCAAGACAGGTGGGTGCATGATAGGAGTGAAATTTTTTCTGTGTTAGCTTCTCTTACTCCACTGTATGAATCCACCAACCCCGGTCATAACCTGGCAGGACACTCAGAGTGTTTTAAAATACTGAATGTGTTATCTCAACATCAAACCAGATTTTTTGTAAATCTTCATTTCCAGTCTCTATATGCAAGTTGGAAGATTGATTGATGTGTTCCATATGGTACCAATTGACTGATATAAAATAGTGTTTATTTAAACAGTTAAAATTTCACTTGAGTTTGATCGACTTTGCAGCCTCGACTTGCTACTTCTGTTGCTGGCCTTTGTGGGTATTTGCATATGGGGCTTTGTTTAGAGTTAGGAGAGTAATAACCTGCCAACACTCTTGTGATCTTTTTTTCTTTAATTATTGTTCCTGGGTTTTGCAGCTGGCGAGAAGTTGATCTTCAGTCTCTGAAGGGGAGCCCTGATGAAGAGAATGAGGAGGTAATACATACCACAGACTCAAGATGCCTTAAGACAGGGGTGTCAAATTTGAGCTTGTCATAGTAGATCTCTAACTAAAAGCATCTACAACAGGGAGAGATCGGTTCTAGAATTATTGTGATTCATAATAACATTAGTTTCCTGGGGGAAAGAGATCAATGAAAGTGCTCTGTTGCAGATTGAGGACCTATCTGATGCAGCCTTTGCCGCCTTGCATGCCAAATGTGAGGAGATGGAGAGGGCAAGGTGGCTGTGGACTACAAGTGTGCCACCCCAGCGTCGGGGCAGCAGGTAATGGCAGGCACAGGTTCCCAAAACCTGTTGAGGGAGGGAGGGGGGAGGCAGTCAGGGAAAGGATGATTATAGGCCGATTGGTTGTCATGATAATTTAGCCTGAGTAGTTTAGAAGGCCTCACAATTGATCCTCTTTGATGAGACTGGTTTTGCAGTCTTAACTTTAGATGGCTCGATGGGTTGATGATGAACCTGAAACTCAGCAGAGGAAGAGAAGGACCGTTGCCTAAAAGTGTCCTTTCCCTCCACGCCTTACACTGCAGTGTGGTGTTCTTGCTCATGAATATCCCTCCCCACACCTGTTTATTTTTGACATGTTTTCAAAACCTTAACTAGTCCTTGTACATTCACTAGGCAGGACTTTCTCTTAGGTATGAGACAAGACAACTCACAGCTCTTAGTTGTCATACTTTATACCTACTATGTGAGTAAGAGTGGAGGCCAATGGAATTAATGGATCTTCTTTTTAATTATTAATACTCCTTTTACAGACCCGCCACTGTTCTCTCTTCCTCCCTTGAATTAATGGATCTTAGAAGAGCATCATTACTGTCATCTCAAATTAACTGCTTTTGTGTAGATGCTTTTTTCATGGCTCCCCTGTTACTCCACAGAAAGAAACAGAGAAGAAAGGCCTATGACCCAGATACTCAATTACTTGTATATTCCTTGGTTCATAGGTCTTACAGGTCATCAGACGGCCGAACCACCCCACAGTTGGGCAGTGCCAACCCCTCCACCCCACAGCCTGCCTCTCCTGATGTCAGTAGCAGCCACTCTTTGTCAGAGTTCTCCCATGGTCAGTCTCCTAGGAGTCCCATTAGCCCAGAACTGCACTCAGCCCCCCTCACCCCCATGGCTCGGGACAGTCTGCGACACTTGGCCAGTGAAGACACACGTTGCTCCACACCAGAGCTGGGGCTAGATGAACAGGTGAGGAGTATCTCCTTCAGATGGGGGGAGGGTGGCAGCATGGAATAGAAAGCTTTCCTTTCAGTTTTGAAGTTCAGTGAAAAAATGTGCTAGTCATTGTTTAAAGGGTACCCTCCTTGGGAGGAGTCTTTTTAAACTTCTCCCAATAATAGTAACAGACTGATTATCAGCCCTGAGCCACAAGCTTGAGGGCAGGGCCTTGGCGCAGGAAATGAGATGAAACTAGGTCATCATCACCAGATCATCTTCTCTGTCCACAGTCTGTCCAACCGTGGGAGCGACGGACCTTCCCTCTGGCTTACAGTCCCCAGGCAGAATGTGAGGAGCAGCTGGATGCACAGGACATAGCAGCCCGCTGCACTCGCCGAACCTCAGGCAGCAAGACTGGCCGGGAGACAGAGGCGGCACCCACCTCGCCTCCTGTTGTTCCCTTCAAGAGTCGGCATCTGGCAGCAGCAGTTGCAGCTCAGCGCCCAACTCACAGATGAGCTGGAAATGACTCTATACAGACTCACTACTATTGGCATTAAAGCTTCAGAAATCTCTGCGTTTGATATTCAAACATCATATGCTGGAAATTTTCACAGTTTTTAGTGAATTTAAGGAATTAGATCCTCCTTTGGTTGGTTTGGTTTGTCGTCCTGTTTTGTTTTCATGTCACACCTGAGCACTTCCTCCAGTTGGCAGACAAGTTGGGGAAGAGACCGTGCTGGCCTGGTCCTGCATATCCTCTGCACTGTTGGATCACTGGACTTCCCGATGTTAGATGATCACTCTCTCTCCTGCACCCGTAGACAGGGTGGACCAGCCAGATGAGAGCAGATGGAAAGCTCCAAGTCAGCTCGGCCTCCTTAGTTCAGGGCGGGACAGAACAAGAGCAGTCTGGGCTCTTACCCTTCCCTCCAGTATGTGGCTTGGCTTAGCTTAGCTGGGCACCCCCTCCTTGGTCTTCTGTGCTGAAGCAGGCCTTCCAGCCAGCTTCTTTGCTCTGTTGGCCAGTTCTCACTGAGGTCTGGGCAGCAGTACAGCTAGCTTCTTGTCACCTTGGCCTTGAAGACCTATTTTCAGTTTCATCTGCATTTAGTCATCTGTCTTGGCTCCTTGACTGCAGTCCCTGCTGCAGCTGCTCAGGTCACCCTGTCTACCTTCCCCATCTTCCCCTCCCCTCTGTGCACACAGACATGGTAGCCCTTCCACTCAGCATCTATGACGATAGGGTTTGGACTGCTTAACCCTTCCCACTCCCATACAAACTAGGAAGTCTGTGGATTACACAGCATCACTTCTGTATCATGTTTTCACTGAGTAGTTGACACCTCATGATTCTTTCTCATCTTTGTCAGTCACTTAGACTGTCCCACGTCTCCACTCCCCTTGCCTGTGGACACTGTCTGGTCCTAGCTGTGGTTTCCATTGTCCCCACCAACCTCCTGTTAGCCTCGTGCCTGTCTCATGTATAATCACATCACCAAAAAAGGGGAGGGGAAAGGAATTTTCTTTTTCTGCCATTTTATAATCATACAAAAATAGTAGGCAGACTGCTTAATGGTTGGGGGTTTTTTCACAATTTTCAACATTAGTGATTTTTTTCTGTTTGCAAGTTTAAAGGTTTGTCATTGTTTCTTTAAACAACAATAATGCACCATATCCCTATGCATAAAGTGCTTCTATTTATAAGTTTGAAAATTCTGAATAACCCTTTTAGCATTGTAAAAAAAAAAACAAAAATTTAAAAAAACTTGTATTTTGTAAATAATTTCTTTTCCTGCTTTGAGCTGTGTAATGGCAGCGAACATGTAGCTGTCCTTGTTCTATAGAAATGCTTTTCTTCAGAGAAGCTGATCTTTGTTAATGTCTTGATTCTGTTCGCAAAGCACAGACTAGTGCTTAAAAAAAAGGAAGGAAAAATGAAAAAAATAATAAAAAAAAAGATACAGAAAGTTACATGTCAGGCTTTTCTTGATATACTGGACTGTGTGTGTCTGGCATAGGTGGCAACCCCAGCATTCTCTGGGGTTAGACTTGTTGGGTAGGTGTTTTGAAGGGATTTTTCACTGAAGAAATACCATCTGCTCTTGAGTGAAGCAATTGATTCATACCCTTGGACAGTAAGAGAAGCAGAATAGAATTTCAAATTTCTCGTAAATGGGAATTTTTACTTTTCACCATCAAACTTTTCCGGGTGGGAGTGATCAATGAAAATGTATGTAATTTACATGGTAACTGAGTCAGTGGTCCTTATCACCTGAGAAAGGTTACAGCTGTGAGGAGGCCCGTTGATGGGCTGTTCTTCTGAAGACCATTTTCAAGCCTTTATCTTGCTTCTATATGCATTAAGCTATGCTGAACTAAAACAGCTACCTGGAGAGGCCAAGCACATCAAGGGGAACAGCATAAGACAAGTATTTTAAAATTGGAAATCTAAGGACTATTATGACCTTGACATTACCAAAGAATTAAGAATGAAGTGCAGTGTGAGCTATCCTAAGTTTAAATATAATCACAGTGTTCCTTTGTGAGATAGGAGGCTGGGACCCAACAATCTAGCAAGTGAGAAGAAACATCTCAAAGGTGGGTGGACTAGCGTCTAGGGAAGTTCTCTGGCCACGTGTTGTGACACAAAAAATTTGGGCTAAGGATGGAGTGTTGCTTAATTGGTAGAGTGCTTGCCTAAGCATTCATGAGGCCCTTGCACCTCATTAACAGCATAATATATCCCTATAATTCCAGTACTTGGGAAGATCAAAGCCTGTCTCAAAAAGTAGCAGTTAGGTTTGTTTCCCTTGAGGATATGCAAGCAGGAGGGCTGCCCTATCCATCCATAACAGAAATAACTCCTAAGGTGTGGGAACAACAGTACTCATGTATACATGTTGGGTTTGCTTCAGCCTCAGGCCCCTTGGTCCAGGAAAGGGGTGGGGGGAGTTCTCACACACCTCACCCCAAACTTCATTTCAGATGGACTGGCATAGGCTCTAGGAACTCTTGAATGTGTAGCCTTGTGAGTTCAGCCAGGGTACTGGTTATCTGAGGGTAGTTTGGCAACAGTAGGATGTGAGAATGAACCAAGTCTGTACTCTTATTCCTTTAGGGCCCCAGAAGGCTGTCATCCAGTGTCTTGCTTTTACTTTTATGTCCTGAGGATGGAAAGAACTTGTAAAGTATTGTTTTCTTGTACTTGGAACTCGTAAACAGATTTTGTTTAATCAGAGTAATAACTTTATTTCCAAATTCACTTTTACAGCAACAGTCAGTGTAAATCATTTGTTAAAACACAATACACTATATGGACATTCACAGACAGGAAGCTAAGCTAAGATGATTTCATCACCCTCCCCCCACCCCTGAAAATCAAAGAAATCATGGGACTTGCAAGCACTGGAGATCATGCCCAGCACTAATTGTACAGGCCACAATCCATCAGGAGGATGAGACTGAAATACTGCCCAAAGTAACCCTTCCAGAAGCCAGAGAAGTTTGAAGGCTCATAAAGCCAAAGGCCTATAGTTGATTACCACCTCTCCCTCATCCTCGCTTACTTTACTGGAGAACAGACTAGAGTAATGGAAGAGGTCTTGGCCACTGCTAGTAGTGTAGGCTGTGGATCTGAAGCTAATCCAGAGGTGATGCTGATGTGCCAATGGCTTAGAGGGGAAGAAGCCAAGGTTTTAAAAGGAGGCATGATTGTGAGCTCTGGACACCACAAGAAGGCAGGAGGCAAGAGTAATTCCTACACAAACCTGGGAGCTGCACCTGGATGGACTAGCTCTCTCTGCCTTGGGAAAGCCTGTTAATGGGGACAGCCAAGCCTCCAGTCTAAAGCTTCATGGCACCTCTTCTCTAGCAAGTGGTCAAAATCATGAATGTGGTTACAGATGGCCACACTCCAAGGCTTCTTTTTGCCCATGTGAAATTATCTTAACATGTTGCTTCCCCCCCTTCCCCCACAGCACAAGCAATCTCAAACAGGATACAGTCTTACCATTGAAGTCAATTTAAATGGAACTATTGATAAAGTGAATTAAGAGCTTAAAGGAACCAGGCATATGGTATTCCCTATCTAGCCCATCCAAAGACATTGGCTCTGGAGTGGGGAGGCATAGAAAGAAAGGATGTGCTGGGCCCCTGGGGATTGTCCTCACTGAAGTCACAAGCCAGAATCTTTGTAAGCTGCCTATAAGTGCTGAGCTGATCACTCCAAATCATGATTTGGGGGCTGACCACCCTACAAAGAGATATGGCAGAGTACCCCCCATTCAAGGACAGAAACCACAGTATGGACAAATGGTGCAAGAGAGAAAACCAGAATAAGTAGCCATGATGAAGAGACATAGACCTTCAAACCACATTTCACTTTTCTCCATTGGACTCTTCATTTCTAAGGACAGTTGAGATCCATCAGCAATGGGGAACCTCACCATAGGTAGTTCTGAGTGCACAGTTCTTTAATGGGAAAGGCTGGCTGCTTCTACCTTCCACGTTGTCCTTTTCTGTACCCAAGCCAAAAGTGAGAACAGCCTGAGGTTCCTGAACTCCTAAGGCCTCTTCCCGGCAGCTGGAGATGTTCATGCAAGGTTAGTGGGCTGAAACCTTGGAAACTGAGGGAGTCTCCTAATATGCTCCTTCCTCAGCGGGGCAGTCCGTTCCAACCCCTGGTGAGACAGCTTGGAGAAGGCCCAGGGATGTCTTCTGGAGAATTATGGGATTTCTAGGGCCACAGTTCTCCCAGCTGACACTGATGCCCTTTTCTCTTGTGATGCAGTAGTTATTAGACTGTCTTTCAGGGCTGTTGTAGGGCATGAGGCTGTGATCAGAGCGAACCATCTTGACTCTGCAGAACAGGCCAGTCGGAAGCTCTCCCTGACAGGGGGAGCCTGCTGTCTCTAGCTGGTCCTGTGCTTCAGGCCTTGGCAACTAAGAGACCTTCAATGTCACAATCCAGTGTCTGTGAGGTCCCAGGCAAAGAGGAAAACCTTTAAAACATGGGGTGTCCTAGCAAGGAAGCACTGCCCTGGCGTGGAGCCACGTCCTAGTAAAGACAAGAAGTACCAGGGCCTCCATCCCTGGTGGCAAGCTAGAACCTTTTGACAAATATTTCAAGATACATGCGTGTTTTTTTGTTTGTTTTTCCATTCTTTTTACTATCATAGTCACTCTGGTGAACCCAGACAAATAGACAAACCCAACTACAACGCAACACGGTTCAGACAGGGAGGGAGGGAAGGGCTGTATGTATGGAGATGTCTGGCTGCTCCAGCAGGGCAGGCAATACCGCTTTCCATGGGCACTGGAGGAAAAACATTTCCAGGGGGTATGTTCCCCAAATTGGGGTATGGAAGGCTGATTACGTGCATGGGGACTTATGGAGGCTGGGCTCTGGGAAGCTAGCAATCAGAAGCTGGGGTGGAAGCAAAAGATGGGAGAGTGTGGCCCTGCCCTGGGGATTCTTGCCTGCTGATACTGACGCCAGTACATTGGTGCCTTGAGCTCAACACTAGGAGGCAACCACTATTAGAAGAAGAAGAAGAAAAAAAAGAAGAAGAAAAAAAAAGCAGTTTCCAGGGTCATCTCCAGGCACACTGGTTGGATTTATGGAACGTAGGACTAGAGGCTGAGCCCCAAATCTGTCTTCCCAGGACTCCACCTCTTAGTGTAGAGCAGGTACTGTCCACATCTATCCAGGGGCCGGGGTGGGGGCTGGGGAGGCTGAGCACTCAGGACAGTAAGACAGATGAGAACAGCAGTGACTGGCTCTCATGGCAGACATTTGGGTGTGATGGGACAAGTAGAGGAGCTGCAGTGGCTGGAGGCAGGGGGAGTCTGGAACCCCCATCCCAGGATCCCCCCCACCCCCATCCCTCACACTGCAGAAGTGCCAGAGGACCAAGCTTAAGAATGGGCAGATGTCCGGCAAGAGGCACAAGTCCTTACAAAGAACTGGTTAGCCCTAAAGTCCCAGATCTGTGAAGTGGCCAAAATCATGGCTGCAGTTCCAAACTTGAGAACTCAGTAAAGCAGGTTTTCCTGTGAGAAGACAGTGAAGCCCTCAGCTCCCACCGTGTAGGGTGGACGGGAAGAAAGCCAGTGACCTGTGATGTCAAGGTCAGCCTGCAGAGAACCAATCGACAAGATGCCACCTCCCAGCCTACCTTCTGCTTACTGTCCCTTCTCCCAAAGACTACCTTACAGAAGGGGCACACAGACCCACAGCACTCCCCAGGGCCTTACCAAACAGACTCTACTGGCAGCTGGGATTACCTGTCCTTCCCGAGCTACTTGGCAGGAGTCAGTGTCCCCTCTCCTAGCCTGTCTTTCTCACCTCCCTCCTCTGACTCCTAACCCACCCATCCCTCAGCCTTCCTTCACATCCACACATATTAACATCACCTGCTTACGGCTTCATGAACCCACCAAGTTTCAGTCTTTTGTTGCTACCGCTGTCCCCAATACCCCTGGGATGGGGCTGTGGGCAGTCAGTTACCCTAGTCCTTCATAACTCCCCAGAAGCAGCCTTTTCACCCTCTAATACTCAAAGAAGGGGGTGGGGTGGGGTGGGGTGGGGGGAATAAATAGCAATTGCCCAAGGAAATGTTGGGTTTGGCCATGTTTTTACATGTTTTTCTTTAAAAAAAAAAAAAAAAATTCATTACTAGCCCACAAATCAATTTGGAAAGATGAAATTTACTCTTTTTTTTTCTTCCCATCACTGATTTTGAAGTCCCGAGCCAAAGCCGAGCCACAAAAGCAGGTTAGGTGACAAGCTGGTCAGCCGGTCTGTGAGGAGCAGTGGGGAGGGCAGAGGGCAAGGGGCCAGATCATTCTTTTTTTTTTTTTTTTTTTTCCCACACTCTCTCTTCTCTCCATGATTATTAACCACCCCAGGAATCTGATCACAAACCCTGCTTGGCCAAAGAAGCAGACACTTCATCAGCGAGCGTGGCAAGCTGTGGTGAGTCCACCATGTTGATGCTGCCTGTGGAGGACACATTGCTGAGGTGCCTCGGAGATGTGTCCCCAGACACCACAGGTGACTTGTACACGATTTCTGCTCCATGATCTGTCTTGGCTTTGGCATTCTCCCGGAAGGTCAGCTTGTGGGTTTCAATCTGTAAGAAGTTTAGAAGATGAGATGGGGGACATCAGACAAGCCCCGACAGCCTACACATCGGCCTACAGTGGGAGGAGAGCGTTCTTCTAATTTACTTATTACTTATTCTTTGCACTCACTCATTTATTTTCTTTTTGGCTTTTTGATTCATGGTTTCTCTTTGTAGCCCTGGCTGTCCTGGAACTTGCTCTGTAGACCAGGCTGGCCTCAAACTCAGACATCTGCCTGTCTCTGCTATAAGGCATTCAACACCACACCTGGCTATTCATTTATTCTTGAAACGGGCTTTCTCACATAGCACAGGCTGGCCTGGAATTCTCTATCCAGCTGAAGATGACCTTGGACTTTGGATCTTCCTGCTTCTTGTCTACAGTGCTGGGATCACAGGTCTACGCCACCCCACCTAGTTAATGTAGGGGTTCAGACCCAGGGCTCCCTGCACACTAGGCAAGCACTCTGCTAACTAACTTGTATCCCCAGCAAACCACCACCCCTACTTATTTTTTTTGTTTTCAACTAGCAAAAATAGTGCATGGTCTATCCCTCACCCAATGACATGACCTTTTATGTCCTTTAAATATCTCACACACATAGAAAAATACTTGCATGCACATGCAAGTAAACAAGTGTGTATTTAAGTGGGAGAAATTTGTACTTTGCTTCTTTTTTTAAAAAAAGATCTATTTATTATGTTTACAGTGTCCTTCATGCATACCAGAAGAAGGTGCCAGATCTCAATACAGATGGTTGCGAACCACCCATGTGGATGCTGGGAATTGAACTCAGGACCTCTGGAATAGCAGCCAGGGCTCTTAACCTCTGAGCTATCTCTCCAGCCTGCACTTTGCTTCTTAATACTTGTATCATTCTTACTTGCTTAGTTTTTATTTATTTATCTACTTATTAACTTTGAGCCAGGATACCAATAGGTAGCTCTGGCCTGCTTGTAACTCACTATGTAGACTAGTCTGGCTTGGAAATCACAGAGATCTGTCTGCCTCTGCCTCCTGCATGATGGGATTAAAGGTGTGTGTATGTGCCACCACACCTGGCTTTTGTCGTTTGTCTAATCTTTTTTACATTTATTTGTGTGTGTGTATGCTCGTGTATATGTGTGTGCATGCATGTGTGTGTATGTGTATGCATGTGTATATGTATGTGTGCGTATGTGTGTGCGCATGCATGTGTGTCCGTGTGTGTGCCTCCCAAATGTTGGGATTAAAGGCTTGCAACTATGCCCAGCTGTTTCTGATAAGCATTACTTACGGGCACATTTATGGCAGTTACCAGAGCTCTACTTTACCTAGGATGCTTAGCCACAAGGGAGCCCTTGTAAGGACTTCCAAACTACCTGCCTCTTCTCTAATCAAGATGTACATCATATATTGAACTCCTGATCCATCTGTCTCCAGTTCTCCTGTCCTAGGATACAGGGACCTTCTCTTGTTTAGATCTCATCCTGCCTCTGGAGTGCAGGTATTTCTCTGAAGGAGAAACAGGCCAAAGGGCTGCCTAAATCAGGTCTCCACGGGAGTTCTGCCTACCCAGAGTTTCCTCCAGAGTAATAGAAGTTCCTAGCCTGGTGAAGAATTTCCCTTTCCCAGGGAATCTCCAAGGCCTATGCCTGTTACAGTTCCACTGAATCAGACTGAGGTGGAGCCAGGCCTGTGACAAGAGGCCCCACATGGGAGCAATATGCAGGAGGCTTTGCATTTAAGTTGAGTGGTATGTGGCAGAGCCCTGGCCTTTGATGAGAAGGCTTTCCCACCTTCCCAGAGAAGGGAGTTCTGCCTGGCAGCCCTCAGGTATGGCCTCCCATCTTTGACAGCTTAAAAGACAGAGAGTCTCCTGCTCTGGGGCAGCAAAGGTCCATGTCCACTTTGAGGTCCTGAAGACCAGAGGCTCTGCCCTGAGAGGCCATCTTTACCTCTCAGCCTGCTGGCCATGTGTCAGGCACTTTAGCAGTTCAGCGGGTGTTTCATAGTAACACCAGGGGCTTTACATAAGAAGCAGACACTGAGACCTGTTGTTGAAGAAACAAGCGGGGAGCTGTGGGGACTTGCCAGGCAGAGAACTCCCAGGGGCCACCCAACATGGCTAAGCAGAAAGACAGCTGAGCCACCTTGGGTAAGTACCTTTCCTTGTCCTAGGCTGAGTCTGACTCCAGGATCTTCCCTCTGTTCAGTCATTCATTGCAAGGACCCTGCTGAGGAGGCCACCTCCACAATACGGGGCTAGGAAGTTCATTTATGCTGAAGAAGAACCAGGACAGCCCTCCAGTCACGCCATGTTGAGTGCAAGAGGAGTTTGCTCAGAGCCGTACAAGCCTTTGTGTTCCCTCACCCCCCACACACCCGTGTCCACTGTGTATACAGTTCTCAGCCTGGAGACCAGAGACAGCTGGGAATCTAGCAGCCTTGGTGAGAGCACTCTCTTCAGAACCACTGATTTTGTCTGTTGTCTATTTGATAATAATCTCATGTAGCACAGGCTGGCCTGAAACCCACTACGTAGCCGAGGGTGATCTTGAACTCCTGATCCTCCTGCTTCTGTCTTGGATTACAGTTTATGAAGTGCTGGGGCTAGAACCCGGGCTCTGTGCATACTAGGTAAGCACCCTACCTGCTGAGCCACATCCTTGGCCAGCATCACTCTTTTGTGCTAGCTTCCTGGTGACCAGTGGAAAAGATCGATCTTTGGTCTCGTGCCTTGTGCTTGGTACAAGGGTGAGAATCTATCCCTAGACAGTTGATGTGGGACCCTCTAAGACCAGCCTTGTCCACTCCATTAACCCCCACATTCACATGTGCCCCCTTCTGTCCCCCTTTACCTTCTTATTTCCTCCTCCAGGGACGTGGGTGATATTATCCAAGGATCCAATCTTCGACTGGACCCTGTCCTTGAAGTCAAGCTTCTCAGACTTAACTTCCACCTGGCCACCTCCTGGAACACAACCCACACAAGAGCCTCTTTCCATCCTCTGTAGTCTGGGGGACTTAGCATATATTAAATGAGGTCACAGCCTGCAGAGCAAAGTGCCCAGAGCTTCTGGAAGCTTGATAAAAATTAAGTCATGTGTCACCATTAGCTAATGTGCCCATTCTGACTACAACAGAGGTTGGGCCAGTGATCACAAGAACAGCCCACCCTCTGGGAGTTGCCCGGGTTCTACTTTATCCGGAAGGAGGCTTAATCACAAGGGAGTCCTTGTGAGAGCTTCCAGACCACTTGCCTCATCTCTAATCCAGATGCACATTGGATATTTACTCTGTAAATATCTACCTGAAATAGTTCAAAGGTTCAGGAAGCTTGGCCAGGAGAATGTATGCTAAACTCTAAACTGGATGCCTTCCAGTGGAGATTTTCATATGAACATCCTGTAAACCACAGCCTAGACCTTAGAATCACACTGCATGTCAAAAGCATAATGAGGAAAGACTATACCCTCGTCCTGCTTTCCGGGGAAGGGTGCTTTGTTTAAACAAAGTCACAGCAAGGATCGGACAACAGCCTAGACAGGTCTTATGTTATAGCTGTTGGTTAAGTGTCCCCGTCCATGTCATTGTCCTGTCCGTGCATCTGTCCGTGTGTCGTCCCATCCTGTCCCCATCCCTCCATCCCCATTCCCACCCCATGCTGGCTGGGAGAAAGCTGAGATGTCCATAGTCCCATGAAAGCCACAAGATGGAATCTGGAACCAGCTCCTGCTCTTCCTCCACCCCTTGTCTAAGCTGAAAAGGCCTGACAGTCACACCTTCCAGGCCACACAACTTTCAATATCCAGGTTGGCCTATTCCAGGAGGCACCTGCCAGCCTAGCCAGCACCTTCCTATCCCAAAGCCTCCCTTCCTCAAGGGCTACCTGGTTTATGATGGATGTTGCCTAATGAGCCACACTTGGAGGTCACCTTGCTCAGGTCCACTGGCTTGTAGACTATTTGCACCTGCAGGTTAGAGAGGGTGGGAACGAGACAGAGAAGAAAAGGGGGTTATGTTACTAGGGGTGTAACACAATGCAAAGCCCAATGGACCCACTTGTCGGTGGTTCCCATCAGTTACTAGATACACCACGCTCAGAGAAATAAAATGCGTCAATCCCCGTCTCCCAGGAAGCTGGGTCCTCACAAAGTAACTATGGGACCTGAACATCTTCCATCCCAGAAACACAAGAAGGGAAGAAGTCACAGGCCTGTGCAGCCCCCAAATGATCTCCTCAGAAGAGAGTAGGGGCTACAGAAGCTATAAGGATAGTGTGCTTCACCCAGCAAGCTCCCACAGTCCTGGATCCAGAACAGTGCTCTGACTCAGGGTAAGAGCCATTTGGTGTCTGGATACACAGACTCACGGACATTTCATCCTCTACCAGAAAGAGCAAAGTGGCATCAATAGGAAGGGCAGACACACAGCAGAAATCACAGGTTTAGTGTCTCGGCAAGCGTGAGTGAGCAGACAGGACACAGAGGGAGAGCTGCCAGCCCAGGCATCCTTCATGTGGCCCAGCAACAATGCCTGCCCAGGAATTCCTGAGCGAACACCCCGCGGAAGACCACCCAGGCAGATGGGGCTCTGGAAGCCAGTCTCTCAGAACTGTGGTTTACAGCTTAGACAGCTGGTCACTAACTGTTGCCTTCCAAGTCCCGTGGGTCTCCTACAGAGACCATGAGTGAGGTCACTCCAGTGAGGGAAAGAGTTCTCTCCTGTCCTGGGAGAGGGGTGGCGTCATGTGTGAGAGTCGCCAAAGCAAGGTGGATGATCTACAAAGGTGTCTAAAGGGACAAACCCTCTCATTTTCATGGATAGCTGTGCTGATGGTGGTGTGTGTGCTGTGGGATGTATCTGTGTGTTTCTTTCTCTCTTCCTCTATTTTTTCTTTTCTTTTCTTTCTTTTTTTTTCTGGACCTGATGAAAGAGAAAGGGCATGGTCTCACATGTCAGCATGCTGGGGTGTCAGCCTGCCCTTTTGATGGTGGATGAAGAGCAGATGATTCAAGGACCTTCTGCAGACAGGTCCAAGATATAGGGGGAGTTCTGGGGGCAGGTGAGGCTCCCCAGCAAGAGCATTTGCCCTCTTCACTCCACGGGGCTCAGAGACTTCTGAGACCGGATAGTAACGTTACAGGGACCAGAGCCTCACACTCGTCCCTCTGGCCCAAGTAGAGACACTTGAGGGTCAGTTAGTACCAGGGTGTGGCAGGATGTTGGAAGCCTGAAATGGCCAGCAGAGAGAGGAATGTATGGGGCATGGGAATGCAGCCCTAGAGAGGGGGCCACAGCCCAGCCAGGAGGTACTGATGGAGGAGCCTTTTGCCTGCTGCAAGTCCCTCTACCCTAGAGAGAGCCAGCCATAAGCCAGATGTGCAGCTTAGACCAGGGAGCCTGCAACCCAAAATGCCAGAGACTATAACCATCAGCTCAAGAGAGCTTTCTCTATAGGTCCATCCTGTAGCCAACAGTGGTCACAGGCCAAGGACAGCCCTCATGGTCAGCCCAGGCTATCTTGTGACTCTATATAAGGTCATAGGCTGGTTCACGGGCTGACACACTGCTGCATACATTAGAAAGTTCCCTGATATCCTGGGCACTAGATATCAAGCACTCAAAATGTGAGCAGAGCTGCCCTGAGCTGGCTCTTCCCAACTTCCCCTGCAGGAACATCTGCCCTCTGCAGCCCACTGGAGGCAGAGCCTACAGCTCCAGCAGCAGACCAGACATGAGCTAAACCAGACGTCCCTGCCTTTCCTCCAAACCACAGCAGGCACTCTAAATGATAATACTAAAGGGCCCAGGAGCAAAGACAGCAAGTAGAGTGGTTAGCGACCATCTCTTTCCAACACCCATCTCTTTCTGGAATAGTTTGAGTGTACACTGAGAAGACATCAGACCGGGTAATAACTACAGTGTGGCCAACAGCTTGGACTACCATTCTTAAAAAAAAAAAAAAAAAAAAAAAAGTTGGGGGTCTGGGATGGCAGGAGCAGCAGGGAGTGAAGGACAGAGGAGAGGAAGACACTGTGACAGCGTGAGAAGCAGTAGCCACAGGGCCAGCACTTGCTGCTCTGGTGCCAGGCAGAAGGCAGAAGCACATTGCAAGAATAAACCCTGTGGGCCAAAGTACTTTCTGGAAAGAGCCCATCCCAACATTCCAGTAGCCACAAGACTAAGCCAGATAAAACTCTGAGAGAGCAAAGGCCCCTCCGAGGATTGACCCAGAGCTGAGGGTGAGGGAGCTGGCTTGGAGAAACCCGAGGCTAGTTTGCGTATACCGCCCTGTGGGCACAGACCAGCCTGGAGGGCAGTGGAGTCTCTAAGCTCATGGAGGGAGCCTGAGAACATCTCACACAGACTCACCGCTGGAGACAAGCTGGGTCCCCCGTGTTTATCGGGGAACAAATTTAAAACCTTAAGCAGCCTTTTTCTGTCAAACTGAACTCAGGCAATACATACACCCCTTGCTGCTGCTAAGCTCTTTGCAACTGGAGTCCCTCTATTAGGGATGGAGGGAGAGCTGGTTTTAAACTTTAACTGAGGCTTAGAAATTGCTTCCTCTCTCAAAGACAGAGGCCCAGAAGAGAATGGAGAGTGACTAGGGTGGTTAGGACCTTTTCTGCCCTTGATATTGGACAGGAAGTCCTTAGTATCCACTGAGATCATATGAACCATCCATCCATATAATGGACCCTGTTACAGAGAGGAGAAAAGGGGTGATAATCTGGTCTGTGGTGCCACGGTCTTCAGTCCCATTTCCAATCGTCTGTGGGGCTTCTAGGGACATGGGCATGGTAGCGTGGGGACCCAGCTTCTCAGGGAAGGGACAGCCAGAGCCAACTGCTGTCCCTACCCTGCTGGATCCTCCATTGAACATAGGGAGTGGAGTCTGGGACAGCAAGTGTAAGTGTGGGGACACAGGAGGCCCCGAGCCTGCGGTGATTTATTCTATGCAATGTCTCACAAGTACACACTCATGACACTTCTCACAGCGAAGGCTGCAGCACACTGCATGGAGAGCGTGAGTGTACTCACACTGCCGCCGCCCGGGACGTGTTTGATATTGTCCTTTGAGCCACACTTGGACTGGACGTTGCTAAGATCCAGCTTCTTATTAATTATCTGCACCTTTGATAGCCAGAAAAAAAAATGAATGATGAGCACGCCCAGAGCATTGACCCCTGACCTGTGGGCTCCTCGGGAGATGCAAAGAAGCTGCCTGGGAAGGCACACTGCGAACATCCTACAGTTGGAGATCACAAAATGCACCTGGAAGGAAATATCACTGGGGACAGGAGAGAAAGGTAAAGGTGGCAGGCTACCAGGTTGGGGAGGAATAATACGTGTGACTAGGGAGTTCCCTGTGTCGGGTTCTCAGAAGAAGAACAAGACCCCAGACATCCACACCAGTGCAAGACAACTCGCCCTGAAGAGCTGCAGGGTTCAAGGTTTCCAACCAAATTATCTTAAGCTGAGCTGCTGAGATGGCTTAGTGAAGGTAAAGACATTTGCACCAGACTCCCACATATTCCCTGACTCCCACATGCATGCAGTGGCATACACACACACACACAGACACACACATACACATAGACACATGTGCACACACACACACACACATGCACACACATACACACAGAGACTCATACACACATGCACACATAAACACACATGCATACACACATGCACACACACATATACACACAATTAATAAAATACTTTCTAGCTTTGTGTGTGTGTGTGTGAGGGGGTGAGACAGGGTCTCTCTATGTGGTACCAGCTGTGCTGTATGTAACTCACTATGTAGACCAGCCTAGACTTGGACTTACAGAACTCTGCCTGCCTCTGCCTTCCAGGTGCTGGGATTAAAGGTTTACACCCACCCAAACAACCTAATTTTAGATTTTTAAATTTTTTTAAACTACCTCCATTTATAATTTATTTTATCCTGTTATTAGGAAATCTTCACTATGCTATCATAGTGAATATAGTATAGAATATGGTACTTTGGGGGTGACCTAAATTCACGTTTTGAGACCATGGTCAGAATAAACTCTCCTTCCCTTTGAGGTGACAGCTGTTTTCTGTCACATGAGGAGACACAGAGCATCCCCAGGAAAGGTTTCCAACCAAATTAACTGGCTGTTCTCCCGTGGAGCACCGAGGAAAGTCTAGATCTAGCTCTGACCTACGATTTAAATATTGGAAATCTGGTTAAAGTAGCTAAAAACGTGTTTTTTTCTTGTTTCCTTTTGCAGAAATGTTCAGTTTTAGAAAGAGAGTCTCATGTATCCCAAGCTGGTCTCAAAACTCAATGTGGGGCCAGGGATGACCTTACACTCCATAGCCTCCTGCCTCCACTTCCAGAATGCTGGCTTACAGTCTGATTTACAGCTTCCGGCCAACGTGGATAAAATTGCTTCCATAAGCATCCTCACTGTATGGACTGTTCCTGGGCTCTAAAATGTTTGCATTGACTCCATGTTGAACAGCCCGCTGTGAAGACTCTTTGGCAAAGACTTTTTCCATATTGTGGATCATTTTTATAGCATGGACTCCTAGAAATAGCATTTCTAAGTCAAAGTGATGTGTTCTAAAACCTCTCAAGCCAGCCCTCCAAATGGTCTCCTGAACCCTCTGCTGACAAACCAGCCTCCCGTGCTCCCTGCTAAGCACTGCTTGGCTCTCAGCCAAGAAGTCGGTTTCAGAAGCAAGTGCTTCCTGGTTGAGGGCATGGGCTAGCACTAAAAAATTTGGGTGTGTGCCCCATTCAACTGATGGCCTTGGATAGCCATTTAGCCCTGCTGTGCCTCCATTTCCCCACCTACAAACCGGGGCTGCTGACAACGCTGACTTCCCAGAACATGTGAGAGGTGAAATTGAGTCAGCTTCTGGGATGCCTCGAGAACAGTGCCTGCATACATCTACTGCCCATGGATGGCAGCTGCTGTGTGTGTGTGTGTGTGTGTGTGTATGGTTTTCTTATTCTTTTTTCTTCTGTTTTTAAGACAGGGTCTCATTTAGCCCAAGCCAACCTCAAACCCGCTGTGTAACCAAGATGACCTTGAACTTCTCACCCTCTTGCCTCAGTTTCTCAAGATGAATACCACCACGATCAGCTTTAGTCATAACTTTAGCTGGATAAGCCCCTGAAGATAAGGAATCCAAGTGTGGTGGCCCAGGCTGATCACCCCTGTCCGTCTGAGGCAGGAGAATATGCTGTTAGTTCAAGGTTACCCTGAACTACATACATAGTGAGCTCCAGGCCAGCCTGAGCCATAGTAGAAGACCTGTATAAAAATAAAAACCTAGCCAAGCAGTGGTGATACACGCCTTTAATCAGGAAGCAGAGGCAGGCAGTTCTCTGTGAGTTAGAGGCCAGCCTGGTCTCCAAAGTAAGTTGTAGGATAGCCAGAGCTAGAGAAACCTTGTCTTGAAAAAAACAAACAAAAAAAAAAATTAAAATTAAAAAAAAAGAAAAAAAGAAAAACAGAATGGGAGCAGTTTAGAATTAGAAAACACATGTTCAGTTAAAACAAGGATGATGTCACAATAAAGGGAGGTGACTGAGATATACATTCAGCACTATTATATTCAGCACTGAGTTTCCTGGAAGCCAATGATAAAAGGGAAACACAATTGATCACATAACTCCTTATTTGACAAAGAAAACAGTCTTTGGATGAAGGTAGCTGTTTACTAGATACAAAGAAACCAAATTAATCAAAGGATTAATCACGCACAGTCTGCCACATACATAGAGAACCCCCTCCCCGGGGAGTATGTTCTTATTATAACCCCACAGGAAAGGAAACATGCTTTGTGGGGTTTGGCACTAGACAGATATTTACAAAGCAGACCTGAGTTACTGTTAGTGGCCACGTTAAGCCAATACCCTTTACTGGGGCTTGGATTTACAGAGTTTGGAGAAGAGGATGGTGGCTGGCATTGTGGAACTGGAGTCCCAGCAAATGGTGTCATGTATGGTTCTACCGTACTGGGCTTTGGCTCTGACTAGACACTGGAAATACCCGTGAGGGAAAGTTTCCATGGGCCTTCTTGTTCGGGAGGAAAGTGTCTGAGGTCTGGGGGCAGGGTCCTGAGAACCTGGCTGGGTCCATTTTAATTTACCCACTTCCTAGAGACCCCAAAGCCATTTCAAGCCCAGGTGGGCTTTGCTCTGGGTTCTGCTCTGGTTTCTGGTTGGGTTCAGAACTCTTGGGGGTTTCCTTCTTGGCCCCAAGCCTCTAGACCAAGGAGCTCCCTGTCTGCTGGTACCAACTGTTTTGGGCTGTGCCTGTGGGCCAGGGCAACACCCCATTTGGGGAAAGAACCTGGTGTGGGCATCTAGGCCACAGAAAGCCTTGCTTTAAAGTCCAAGGCTTGGGGAGGGATGCAGAAAACATGCTTGTATTTAGTCCAGCCGACCTGTGAGAGGCAATGAAGCACAAAGGGCACTATTAAGGCTGTCCTTTCCACAGTGACTGGGGACGTAGGTCAGTTGGTATCAGTTTCCAGCATGCATAGGCCCTTGGTTCAAGCCTTCACACCGAATAAAACTGGATGTGGTGATGCGATCTTAGCACTTGGGAGGTAGAGCAGGAACATGAGAAGTTCAAGGCCATTCTCATCCACATGAGGCCAGCTTGGAATACATGAGTCCTGTCTAAAAAAAATGACTTTTTTTTTCTGTGTCAATAAATATGTTGCATTTAAAACGCTTCCAATTCTCACCCCTAAACACATACATGCACATACACGCATACAATTAATGTTAAATTAAAAAATAAAACAAACCTCTTTCATATGTTCATTGAAGGATGGGCAGATAGAAACATAAAGAAATGGGCATAGATGAGAGATAGAAGAAGAGCAAGGAAGGGGTCGGTCAGGAAGACCACTCAAAAATCACAACACACGGAGAGGAGGCAGCAGCTGTGGGTGGTCCCGGAATGGAGGTTGCTGTCTACAGCGTTCTATCGCCATCTTGTGGTCATCTATAATATAACAAGCCTTTGTCCTTAGTGTTTCCAGGCTCTGTAAGCTTTTGACTAGAGGGACTTGGGTTGTGTGTGTCCTGTAAGGATGTGGAAATCTCCAGAGGGTGCTCCAGCTACTCAGTAAAGAGTTCCAGGCTTGACACTAACTGGTTCTGAAAGAAGTGTGATTTTTCTTCTTTATTTTTTATTTTTATTATGAAAGAAGTGTGATTTTTCTTCTTTTTTATTTTTATTTTATTTTATTTTTTTGGAGACATGGTCTCATTATACACCTCTGGCTGTCTTGGAACTCACTCTGTAGACTAGGCTGGCCCTTAACTCAGAGATTCAACTGTCTCTGCCTCATGGGTGCTGGGATTAAAGGTGTGTACTACCACACCACGCCATAAAGCCTTTTATTTATTGATTTATTTTTTTAAAAATTCACTGTTGCTGCTGTTTATTATTAGTGTGTGTACTGCATGATGTGTAGAAATGTGCAGGCATGTATAACACTGTGTGGGGTCTGTTCTCTCTGTCTACCTAATGTGTGTCTGGGGATTGAACTCAGGCGCCCAGGCTTGTATCTGAGTTTACTTAGCAAGCCTTTACCTGCGGAGCCATCTCCTTGGCCCATTCATTAGTAATACTTAGTTTTTTGAGACAGGGTCTCATGTAACATGGGCTGGCCTTAACTTGCTTTGTAGAGGAAGCTCCATGGCTTTGTACTGTGATTCTTCTGCCTCAGCCTCCCAAGTGCTGGGGTTACAGGGATGAGCCAAAGTATTTTTCTTTAAGGCCTAACAAGATCATTGGGAAAATAGAAACTTGTTAAGTAGACTCCACGTGAAAACATTTAACTGTTAACTAATTAATTAATTCTGGGACAGGGTCTCATAGAGCTCAGGCTAACCTTGAACTCATTCAGAAGCCAACGATGACCTTGAAATTCCTGATTCTCCTGTCTCTACTTCCTGAGTGCTGGGATTTGGGAGCTTATCATATGCTAAATAATAATAAAAAGTTAAAAAGGCTCACTCTCGAGGACTCCAGGCTACAGTTTAGGTGTTAGCGTCTGGATGGGACCTGTGGCCCCAGCCACACCTCGGCCTCTGCCTTCATCTCTTGCTTCCTGTTCCTTCCTGTTATTTAATACTTTTGGTTACAGATACATTTCTTTTTTTTATGACTATAGGCTTTTTTAAAAAAAAGGTTTATTATTTATTTATTATGTATACAGTGTTCTGCCTGCACACCACATCAGAAGAGGGCATCAGATCTCATTGTAGATGGTTGTGAGCCGCCATGTGGTTGCTGGGGGGACCTCTTGAAGAGCATCCAGTGCTCTTAACCTCTAGGCTATCTCTCCAACCCCGTACAAGTGAATTTTTTTTTTTTTTTTTTTTTGAAGGGAGACCAGGCTGCCCTTGAACTACCAATTCTCCTGCCGGCACTTTCCAAGTGCTACAGTCACGGATGAGTACTCCACCTGGCTTTCTCCATTCCAATACAGCACTCTGTATTTCACGCTCCATGAGAAGCCACGGACAGAACAACCTAGTGTGGGCTCCCAGACCTCCAGACTCTAGAGCAGCGGTTCTCAAGCGGTTCGCAAGACCTCTTGGGGGTAGAATAACCCTTCACTGGTCATTTAAGACCATTAGAAAACAGATATTTAATTATGATTCATAACAGTAGCAAAATTATAGTTATGAATTAGCAGTGAAAATTACTCTATGGTTGGGGTCAGCACGACATGAGGAACCAGATTAAAAAGTTACAGCATGAGGAAGGCTGCGAACCCGCTGCTCTAGAGGCAGAGACATGAGGTCTCACAACAAATCATTATCCTTTCTTTTAAAATTTCTTATAGAGAGGGTATTGATATGTAGCCCTGCCAGGCCTGGCATTTGCGACACACAGGGCAGGCTGTCCTTGAACTCACAACAGATCTTCCTGTTTTGTCCTTTAAAGAGGTAGGATTATAGACATGTCCTACCAGCTCAGCTTCAGGGACTACTTTTAAAAAATGTCTAAAATGGTGGTCCTTCATCTTACCATGACCCCCCCATCTCTCCCCTCAGACACTTGTAGGGATTTAATAAAATCTCTGAAGAAGTAGGAGATACTAGAGGGAATAAACACCACAGTCAAATCTTACCCAGCTGTCTTATAGCTTCCTCAGCCTCGATTCCCTTGGAATGGTTTTCTCTGTGTTTGAATCCAGACTTAAGTACTCTTTCGGTAATTAAGGCGTGGCCCCACCACACCTGCTTGGGAGCCTGGAATTCCTTCCATAATTTGAAGTGACCTTGACTCAGTTGGGATTAAGGGTGTAGGTCACCACTCCAGGATACTCCCAGTGCTGGGATTAAAGGTTTGAATCACCACTCTGATTTTCCTAGACTGACTGTGGTTAGAGCTCTGGGACTTCTGGAGCTTTTACTAACCCCCCACATAGACTGTGGGTAGATTCCCTCTGATATCTCCAAAACTTCTGAAACTTTATTAAATCCCTACAGACACTGTACAGAGCTGGGTCAGTTCTGAATGGGGATGTAGGCCCAGGGCTGACTCAGCTGTGTCTGAGCTGAGGAGGCAGATGTGGAGCCAACAAATGGGGACATGGTTCAGACCAAAGGAAGACACGTGTGTACAGGCATCCTCAGGGGTTGGGATGGACTGGGAGCCGGCAAATAAGAACATGGTGATCTTGGTCCTCAGCCCGGGCTGTACCTTGGAAACACTCTTGTTCATCCCTAAAAATTACAGCAGGGCTGGGGTAGTAGGCTCTGTCCCTGGGGGTTCCAGTGAGGCTGGGGTAGACTACAGCATTAAACATTTAAAGGACCTTCCTAGTGACGTGTGGCTCTTGGCTCCCAGTTTCACACTCCTCTGTTCTCTAGTGAGGTTGACTGGCTGCATCTTCCTCTCATGTCGCCTCACTGTGGAGTCTTATGGCCAAACATGTTCACCGTAGCAAATCATGGAAACCCGGGGAGAAGCTCAAAGAAGCAGAAGAGACGTCCCCCACTTTTTCTAATCAATGATCTTGATGTGGAGCCCAGGGAAGGTATCCTCCTGCCTCAGCGTCTCAGGTGCTAGGATTACAGACATGTCGCCATCTCGCTCAGTCTGATAAAGAATTCAAATGGTTCTGGATGTCCAGAGTCCCCTCTAGTTCCTTTCTTCAGGGTAAATACCACTCAGAGGTAGTGGTCTGTATTCTTTAGTATCTTTTCTTTATTTTGCGCTTGTAGGGGCATGGAAGTGACACAGTCTGTTTACGGTCATCAGAGGAAAACTTGGTGGAGTCATTTTCTTCTTCCACCGTGGAGGACCACGCTCGGAGTTTCCGTGGAAAATCCCCTCAACTGTTGAGCCATCTCGCTGACCCCAGTCAGTGGACTTTTGAAAAGCATTACACTTTTTAAGTTTCTCATTTTTTATTTGTGTGTTCTGTGTGCATGCCTGTGAATGGATACCCAAGGAAGTCAGAAGGGTCAGCGGCCACGGAGCTGGAGTCACTGCCCACAGTGGGTACCGACACTGGAACTCGGGTTCTTGGCAAGACCAAGATCACTTAAGCTCTCAGCCATCTTCAGGCACGTTTTATTCATTTATTATAGGAAAGGTGGCTGCCTGGGGGTCAGAGGACACCTTTAACTTACTGGGTCATCCCACCAGGTCCCAGGCTCTTTTTTAAATCACATTTATTACTATTATTATTATTTAAGATTAAGACAGGGTCTCGCATAACCCAGGCTATCCTTGAATTTTTTATGTAGTGGAGCTTGACTTTGAACTTTGAACTTCTCATTCACCTGCTTTCTTTGAAGTTCTGGGGTTTGCTGTTTGTGCTCAAACATGAAATGTTTATCTGGTGCTCTGGACTGAACCCAGGGCCTCATGCATAGTAGGCATGTGCTCTAAGGGAGCCACATCCCCGGCCCTATTCTTCAGACTCTTAATTTTGTATTTTCATGGACAATAATTATTTTGAGATGGGGGTCTTATTAAGCAAACATTTCAGGGACCCAAGACGTCAGCTCAGCTCTCAGAATCTTTCCTCAGCTGGTGTTATAGGCCTTGCCCATCAACCTGGAATAAACGGATAAATGGCTTGCTACTGTGTGCCACTCTTAGTTTTCAGGGCTGAGGGCTTGTTCAGATCATCCTCCTGCCCTCATAGAATGTGAGGGAGGCTGTTCCTTGGCCCTGTCACTTCCCAAGCTGTCATCCCTGAAGTCCCAGGGCAAGTCATGTTGCATCTTCTAGCCTTCCGTGGATATGGACAAGTCATCATAACCCAGCACAGATCCTCAGAAGCTCTTTCCTTCTACGGAACAATTCAGAATGCTGTACTCCCTGTTTGGGCCAGTTCCTGGTATTCATTTGAAAGAACTTCCCATCTGGGGAGGCACCCCACCATGGGCAGGGGCTGACAGGTCAACCACCCTCCACCCACACTGCAGGTTCTGCTGAGTCCCTGATAAGCTCCAATAGCCCTCTTCCAAGAGGACTCACTGCCCTCAAGGCCTCATGGGATGCAGAGTTCCCTTCAGTTAACCACATACCAGAGTATTCAAGGCTAAGTAGGCAGGGGAATCCAGGGGAACTTCCCAGAGAGAAGAGAGGTGAGGCAAGGGAAGGGCTTCTAGGCTGATAGCAGTCCTGAGATTCCCAAGGGGTAGGCAGCAGAGGTGAGCCTGAGAGACCCGGTTTGGGTTGGCAGTGTCACAGGGGTCACTGGTGCTGGAGGAGTCACCGTCCAGGACCAGAAACAATGGGAACCTGATGATTCAGCAGGGAAGGAAGGGCACAAACAGGAAAGGGGCAGGACGGACAGTCCCCCCAGCACACACACACAGCAGCTGGGACTGGAGTGGCATGTGTGGGAGTAGAAAGGGGGCCAAGTCTGCCTTAGGGTCTCCGAGCTGGAGGCACTGCAGGTCTGCCTGATGGGTCTGCCTCCTAGTCTTGGTGTTATGGAAAGAAGACAGGAGAAGAATTCAGGGTGTTTCATAGATTCTGGGCAGCCCTAAGTCCTGACACCTGAGGCAGTGACAGTCACCGGGGTACTGAGGAGGTCACTTGTCTTTATTTTGACATTTTTAATCTTGCGTGCATGTCAGAGGTCAGCCTGAAGGGCTCGGTTCTCTCCTCAACCACGTGGGTTCTAGAGATCAAACTCAATCGTCAGGTTTGACGGCATGTACCTTTACCATCTAAGCCATCTTGCTGGCTTTTGAGAAGTGATGAGAACTGGAAGTCTGGGGACCATGAAGCCAAATGACGATGACAGCTGTGGCTCTGGGTAGAGCCTCCATGTGGCATCAGAGTTACTCTACTGAGGCCCTGACCAGGCCATGGGGGTCCAATGAATCTTTCTTTCTATAAACCACATGTAAGCCACTGGGGTGGGGGACACACTCAGGATCTTTAATAGAACCAGCACCAGCACTGCAGAGAGAGAGACACTTTGTCACCTCCCTTCAGCATCCCCAGCAATGCAATAAATAAGTGGCCATCATCTTTCCCTCCCAGACGGGGCTTTGCTCAGGCCTGGATTAGGAGTGGAATTGGTACTGGACAGCTGCTGGCCAAGGCGTTCTGAACACACATTGGCTCCTGCTGGCTGGTCCTCTTCTGAGGGAGGATGCAGCTCCACACCCACAGCTTCATTCTGTCAATGGGGTGTGGGCAGCTGGCGGCTTCCGGGGCCTGGGTCTGGGACCAGGAAGGTGCTGACGGCCACCGTGTCCCTGTTGCTATAGCCAGTCACTGTGATCTGATTGTTCATTTTCCTCAGAGGTGAGCACGTGGCTTGATGGGGTTTTCCCCTCTTTTCCTCTTCTTTAAGGCAGGGTCTCAGGCATCGCCCTGGCGAGCGTGGAGATCACCATCTAGAACAGGCTGGAGTGAAACTCACACGCCACAGATCTACCTGACTCTGTCTCCTGTGGCAGGGACTGCATGGCGACCTTCGCTGACTGACAAAGTTCCAGCATTTACACATTGCAGACCACACTTCTCCAACGCCTTTTTACTTCAAATAATCCTCCCCGTTAAAATGATTTAATGCTTCTCACTATTCCTTTTGAGAAATTCTGTGTGGGCTTTGATAAAGGATAAACATGTGTACAAAGGAAGCTTCTCTAAACAAAATAATTCTTTGGAAAAAAAAAAAATCCCACCACTGTAGAACCAGGAATTCCATTGTTCCCTAATTCACCGAGAACAGGAAAGTTAGTGATTTACCAGACACACCTTATCCCAAGGATGAAACACCTACAATTCAGATCCAGAGCCTGAGGCCATTAAGGGCAAGAATTCCGGTTAATTCAGAGAAATCAGAATGGTCCAGGATAATGGAAAAGAGTGAGACCTCAAGCCCTTCCCCTCTATGAGCATTTCCAGAGGAGCAGGCCCCGTAGTATAGTGTCTGCTCCCCTGAAGTGCTTACCCCAAAGGTCAGGCATTTGAATACGGGTCTCCACTCCTTTGGGAGCTTGAAGAAAGTTTCTGCCTGATAAAGAAGGCATTCTTATCTCTAGCAAGAGAACTTATGGCCCTTTCATTGACTCCCGATTGGAGCCTATTGTCAAGGTCAAGCCTAGATTCCTCAACTCCAGAACTCAAGCCACACCCCAGCTCATGTGCCTCTTGTCTCCAGTTTAATCCTAAATGCAACTATACGGTAATAAAAGGCGTAGTCTTTTCTCAATTTAATGCTGCTGGCAGCCATCCTGAGTCACCCTCAGATTAAGTCTGTCTCCTACTTCTCTTCTCCTGATGACTCCACACGTCCTCTCTGGGGACCTGGTCCCCCCACACCCCTCAATTCCCATCCCCTGCCAAAGCAGGCCTTGGGACTGAGGGGTTTCATCACTATGCACTTGTCTATTTTTTTTTTTTTTTTTTTGAGGCAGGGCCTAATAACATAGCTCAAGTTGGCCTCAACCCTGTGATCGCCTCAAATGCCTGGCTCTAGGGCCCCTTGTGAAGGAGGCAGTTAAGTATCTTTGGGGGGTAGGAGGGCACAGGTGACTCTGAATAAGCCAATGGTCCACGCTGATGCCCAGTGATGTCAATGAGCCTAGCAATAAACCTAAAGCCAGTCTCTGGCCTGGAGAAAAGAAGACAGGACCCATATGATGCACAGGCTCCACAGTGTGGAGCCAACAGGAGAGCCTGAGGGCTCCCCACAACAAAACACAGGGCTTTAGGGAAGGTGCTCACCAGGGCTATAGCCCAGCTTCCCTCCAATGACTGGCCCCAAACAAATCCAGCAGGAAGGAGAGTGTCCACTATGCTGATGGGAGTAAGTATCAGCCCTACACTCTGCAGAACTCTCTTTGCACCCCAGAGGTGTGTTACCCCAGAAGAACACAGTCCAGGAGACAAGGACAATAGACTGAGCAATGGGTCACAGCTCCATGCCTCTCATCGCTTCCCCTTACTCCAGGCCTGGGTGGGGAGGGGCCATAGTGTGTGTTCCCTCGTTTATATGTGGACACCAACTTTACAAGGTAACTGTGTTGAGATGATGTCAGGAGAGTGACCCTAATTCCAGAGGGCTAATGTCTTCATAATACGAAACTAGGAGAGCCATCCTGGGTGCACAGAGGGCTCAGGAGAAATTCAAGGGGAATTTGATGACACCCACATAATGTCTCATTTACAGATTCTAGAACTCTGAGGACACGCCAGTCAACCTGAGCAATGATGAAAAGCAAAAGGATGCATCGGGGTGCCTCAGGGCCTAGAAATTTCATGACAACTCTTATTAAAATCTTGAATTTTCCCAGAACCAAGGGGAAAGCCAAGCCCAACCTGGGTGTACCCAGTGAAAGTCCTTGTCTAATTAGCAAGGCTAAAGAGGGGAGGAGCCAGGACTTTGATGGCCAGTGTGGTCTGGGAGCTGAAGCCAAATCTGGCTAGAGACTGGTCTAGACTAGTTTGAAGGCTGCACCCTGACCCTCATGGCTTACCTTCCCACCTCCTGGCTGGTGCTTCAGGTTCTCAGTGGAGCCAATCTTGGACCTGACGTTCTTCAAGTCTGGCATAGGCACAGGGGCAGTCTGCAGGCGGCTCTTACTGGCAGATGGCGACTTGGGGGGAGTGCGGACCACTGCCACTTTCTTGGGCTCCCGGGTGGGTGGCGTTGGTAGGGATGGGGTACGGGAGCGACTGCCAGGGGTCCCAGGGGAGCCAGGGCTGCTGTAGCCACTGCGTTCTCCAGATTTTGGTGGTTCACCTGGAGGGTGGGGAGAGAGGAAGGAACTGAGAAAAGGTGGATGGGAGTCTACAAAGTCCCTGTAGCCACTGGGGGCCCACTGCCAGGATCCAGAGGGGGATCTGGGAGGACCATCTGTAGAGAAGCATCTGTTCCTGCCCCGTCACTTAGAAACAGTAACAACTACTCCCTAGTAAAGCAAGTGCATTCTCCCTAGTGCTCCAACACATGGTACCTCCTCCCGGGGATGGCCCAATTCTCCCCAAGCCCTGAAGTCAGAAGATAGGTTCCAGCTAGCTGTGTGCCATTATCACTGAGCTGAGGCCTTGGAAAAGGATGGGGTGCCTGTCCTTGACCTTAACTGAGGTGACACAATTAACTGGGATTAATTAACTGGCAGCTTTAAAGCTGGGATTCTCCTGACTCTTCCCCCCACAGGGACGATCTGAGGCTGTTTCACACATTCAGGCCTCCTTTAACTATAGGGTTTCAGAATAATGTATGAACCACCTGCCCAGAGTATTCCATACAAGCCACACCCCACACTGCTGAACCAGTCCAGGAATGCCCTTCCCCATGCACCTTTCCCAACACCATCAATTGCCAGGAAGGCTGCCTGGACTTCTCGGCAGGCTCGGTCCATCCCCTACCGCCCCACCCCCATACTTTCTCTGATAGTACTCAGCATACCTAGAGTTCACTGAGCCACCACACACCTGGGAATTTCATTTTGTGTTTGAAAACCTCTGATGTTCTTAGCTGGAGGTGGGACTTGTGATATGCAAATTTTTGGGCTCCCACCCAGATCTGATAGAGGCCTGCAAAACTGGCCTTTCTTAAGCTTCCCAGCCCACAGGGAGAAGCATCATAGCAAATGCACTTTCTGCAGCCACTCTCCTACTAGACATCCAAGCTCAGTCCCCAGTTCCATGTCTTAGAACCCTTAATGCCTCAATCAAGTTCCAGGGTATGTGGCACCACCTCTAATCTGGATTTAGCTCTGCATCCATGTCCCCAGGGACACAGGATTTCAGTGGCTTGGGTTCTTTTCCTGACACTTGCAAAGGAACCTTGGGTGAGTTAATGGCCTTACCTGAAAGATTTGGGAGATCAGGGCCCCCAAGAACTTATTTTAAGAAGGGTATGGGGGGGGGGGTTCAGTAGTTCAGAGCACTGGCTACTCTTCCAGAGGGCTCAGGTTTTATTCCAGGCACCTGCATTGTGGCTCACATCTGTCTGTAACATCTCAGAGTGAAATGCCATTTATTTTTCTTTTTTAAATACATGGTTTATTTATTTTTATTTCATGTAGATTGGTTTGGTTGCATGAGGGTGCTGGATTCCTTGGAACTGGAATTACAGACAGTTGTGAGCTGCCATATAGGTAGTGAGAATTGCAACCTCTGGAATTGCAGCCAGGGCTCTTAACCACTGAGCAATCATCTTTCCAGCCTGGAAATGCTATTTCTTAACAAACAAAACAAAAAACTCAGCTCAGCAAAACTCTGCCTACCAGTGACATTTTCCACTGGAACTTGGTTAGAGACAGTCCAAACCTCCAACACCCCCACATGTGGCCAGAATCCTTCCCCAATCTCACAAATAGCCCTAGTTTCTAAATTAGGGGCAAACACACAGGATGTGAGTCTACAGATGACCCCAGTACAGACCACATTCAAGAAGAAAAGTACACATGATGTTTTTCTGGGGTAGCCTGAACTAGAAGCAGCAGGTCCTCCCAGCCTTGCAGACAAGCACAGGAGCAGAACACACACCAAAAAGGGTCTTCCCACTCAGGGCAGTGGACCCAGAATTACCTCTCTCAGATTTTGACCCTGCAGGGGGTAGTTTTCTCTGCACTTGCTTGGAAGCTTAAAAAGAAAAATCCAGACAGCCTCATTATAACCAGGTTCACAGGGGTCTCTGTGAGTGTTTCAGGTGGCCGCGTCTCGCTGGTCCACCTAGCATAAGAGACCGAAGCAGAAACGGGGATACTAGGGGTACCGGGACCAGTTAGGGAAAAGCAGTCGTTAACAGGGAGTGACCTAAGGACAGGTAAGATTGTAAGAGCCAGACAAGCCCTTGCTTCAGGCTACTGTGGGGGGGGGGGGGGAGTGGGCATTGAGGGAGACGTTCCAGGATGAAAACCCAATTAACACACCATTAATGTTATTAGATCAATCATCCCACAAGAAACCTACCAGGCACACAGTTACTTAGTGAAGACAGCCCCACTGTCAGGCAGAACTTTTACAATGCCAGGCAGACACATGCAGCCGGCAATAGGAGCTCCCTCTGGCCAGCAGAACAGGAACACCAAAAGCCAGGCCAGACACAGACCCACGGGTCTCCTGGGCACCACTAGAGAGCAAACGCAGGTCAGACAACACAGAGTCACATGGCATCTAAGTTCCTTCTAAGAGCAGGACCCTGGGGTTTCTGTTCCTGGTATAAAACAACCCCAGTGTAACCCGGGCAGGTTCTCCATGCCAGCTGGATTTTATTTCCAGGAGGCTAGAGTATTGACCCCAGCATGCTGCTGCTCAGCTAAAACTCTTGAGTTTTGATAGAAGGTTCCTAACACTCCAGCTGCAGGATGGTGGTTTGCCGGAGATCCCCCATGATGTCCTGCCCAGGCTTCTCCAAAGAGGCAGGGAACCTGAAAACACCTCAAGGCTGCCTCCCCAGAGCCATGGATTAGGGGCATGATCCTTCCATTAGCCATGTGATTACACTTTCCTCGTGCTTTCAAAAATGAACAGGCTTTCTTCATTGATTAAAAAGCAAGGGTTCATTATGTACCTCAGACAATTTTAAAGGATTTAAAAGAAGATAAAGACTCTAGTGCTCAGAAACTGCCAGGTATTAATCAGTGCCAGGGATTACTAATTGTTAGTGGCCTCCCAAGGCGAGGGTTACATCTTCTGGAAGCTTCTGGATTAAGACTCCAGGGATCATTCTCACCTGAGCCAGGAGGAGTCTTTGGGCTGGGCGTGGTCTTGGCTGGGATCCTGGTGGTGTTGGATGGAGGGGCTGCTCCCCGGGGTGTACCCATCTTTGTTCCAGCTTTACCATCGGCCCCCTGTAAACCGAATCATAGTAAAAGGTTTTCACCACTGGGAAAGGTGACTGTCACCAAGGAAAGGTCAACCCTATCCTCCCACCTGGAAGGAGAAGGTGGAGATGAACGCTAGAAGGGTCTTGTACAGTCTTGAGGGTTCGTGGGAACTGTTGTGCCCCACAGTTCACCAGCACATCAGGTATCAAGTTCCTATTTCCTTTTGGATGAATTGTGAGCTAGCTTGTGCTATAAAATGACAGTAATGCTTGGAGCAAAATCAGGGTCAGGGTAGATCAATGGGCTGGTCCAGGAAGACCACGCCTTGTGGACACCCCTTTCCAGACTCTTTACTACAGATGATGAAGACTGGGGTTCACCAGAGGCCCTTGAAGACACTTGTGCTTCAAAGCTTTCAGCCACGCCCTTTTCTTCTCTCTCTATGGCCTTGGGGTCTTGGTGAGTCCCTAGGTGTGCTAAGAACCCTTGGCCATGAACACTGGCTGAAAGCTGGGAGCCACAGGTGGAGCAGACCCAATCAGTTGATTGTGAGTGGTTACAGGTCTGGTGGTCAGTAGATATGAATATCACAAAGAAACCACGTGAACCAGACTCTGGTGGGAAGAGGAGAGAAGGGTCTGTTGGGATGATACAACTGGAGGCGTGGCCAGTTATCATAGGAACTCAAGCTGACTGGAGGCTTTATCGTTTATTTTTAATTAATTAATTAATTAATTAACTTTGGTTTCTTGAGACAAGATTTTACCGTGTAATCACTCGGCTGCCCTGGAACTCACTCTGTAGACCAGGCTGGTCGTGAACTCGCAGAGATCCTCCTGCCTCTGCTTCACAGGTGCTGAAATTAATTGTGTGTGCTACCACTGTCTGGTATTTTTATTTAATTTTAAAGAGAAAGAGTCTTTCTATGTCCTTCCTTCCTTCCTTCCTTCCTTCCTTCCTTCCTTCCTTCCTTCCTTCCTTCCTTCCTTCCTTCCTTCCTTCCTTCCTTCCTTCCTTCCTTCCTTCTTTTTCTTTCTTTTAAAATGGAGGCTCACTCTGTGGCTCAGGTTAGCCTGGAATTCACTCTATAGTTCAAGCTAGTCACAGATTTACAAGAATCTTCCTCAGCGCTGAGGTCAGTTATAGGCACCAGGTACCACGCTCAGCCTTGCTTTTGAAACTGGGACCCCCTGGTTATTGTGGGGATCGCTGTTTTTAGGGAGGAGGAGGAGGAGGAGGCAGGAAGCACAGATCCTAGTTCCCAGTCCCCTGCCCCCTCTTCAGCTATCTAGTGCTGCCTGTGAGTTTAGGTGAAGAAAGTTGGTGAAGACCACGGTACAGCAGCCTGCGCTTCACCGACGGTTATTTCCTTACCTTAAGTTTCATCTGCTTTGTTCCAGGACTGCCATTTCGGGGTGTGACAGAAGAGACGTGTTTAGGAGAGGTGGCTGGCTCAGGGCACACTGCAGGGCTGGAGGGTTTGATCAAAGGGTCTGAGCTACCAGGACTGGGGTGTGTGGGGCTAAGGCAGGGCCTATGGCTCAGGGTTTTAGCACAGGAAGGTGTGGATGTCTTAAACATAAACAAATAAAATCAAAATAAAAGTCAGCAATGGGAGAGGGACACAAACCGACCAAAGGACAAAGAACCTAAACACACAGAAGGCGGGTCACAGCTCAAAGCAGCCCTCTCCACCGCCCTTCCATCAAGGACAGCGACCCTGTCCCCTCAGCACTGGGTCACCTATCAGCTACCCACATGCTGCACAGCTGACATGGGATGAGCATGATTAAAATCACATAGCACAGAACTTCTAAAAGAGATGCTGAACATGGATAGATGTTCTGGCACAATCTTTCTCTAGCAACTGAACCTTGCTGTGCCTCCTACTTGGAGAATGCTAGCTTAAAGGGGCTTCCGCTTGGTAAGTTCATGGAGACCACCAGAGAAAAGGCAGTAAGATTTTCTCAAGAAAGAATGACAATGTGTCCTGGGTCGGAGGCAACTGCTCAGCCTCAGAGGAAGCATCCACTCGGGCTCACTAACACCCACCTTCTCTTTCCACCATCTCAACAGAATCCTATCCTTATAGAGAACTGTACCAGAGTCAGCCAAAAGCCCCAGTCAGACATCATTGAATACACACACATGCCACAGGAGCACACACAAATAAGCACAGTTAATACACACACACACACACACACACACACACACACACACACACACACACTTTCTGATTAAATAAAGACTGGAATTACACTAATCTTAATGCTATCTAGAGAGTCTTGATCTGGCCAATGTTAATACCAGAACATACTCCACCAAAGGGAATAACTGAGGCTGGATGTTCTCTGAGAAGGACATAGCTCCCTGAACTAGGGTACCTAAGGGCTAAAGGATGACACTCGGCTGCCTCTGGGGACTTGGACTGGGAAGGGTGGTCCTGGTATGATGCAGGGTGTGAGACCAGACCTTTGGAAATAAAGAACTGAGAGGCCAAATGTGGGGTGCTCTGGAGTTCTGACCAGAGACCCTGCTATGCTCTTCCAGTGTATTTCCTCATCCCTTCACTGAAGGGGCTGGGACCCTGTCTGTGCCACCAGCACCAAGAGAAGACCTCTAAGGACAGCTGCTTAAGGCTGTTTTCCCAGAGGAAAAACTAGAGTGGGTACTGAAGCCCTTTATCTCCTAGCTGGACAAGACCCCTCTCCTCAGGCAGCATTCTCTAATAGCCTAGAACTGCAATAGGTTCGGCCCATGCTATCCTGTGAGCCAATCCAGGGCAGGGGCTGGGTACCGCACGAACACATAAATAAATGATGAGAAAATGCATGCCTGTGTAAGCATGAGCCAGGACTTGCTTCCCCATGGAATGAAGAGAGAGCATCCTGACTGACTAGAAGTGGGGCAGGGCTAAGTCTGCAGGAGGTCCAGCTGTAGGGGTATCTTCAAATATAGTAAAAACAGTCAGAGGTATCAGAGGACAGATCCACCTCCCCCAGTCTTTGTTTGTTTGTTTTTTCCAAGACAGAGTTTTCTGTGTAACAGTCCTGGCTGTCTGGAACTTGCTTTGAAAACCAGGCTGGCTTTGAACTCACAGAGATTCTCTTGCCTCTGCTTCCCAAGTTCTGGAACTAACAGTGTGCACCACCACTACCTGCCTGGGAGCGCCTGGAACTCCTGTAAACTAAAATGACTTTGAACTCAGATTGATTGGATTAAGGTTGTAGGTCACCACTCCCGGATATTCCCTGTGCTGGGATTAAAGGTCTGGGTTACCACTGTCTGATCCTCCTAGACTGGCTGTGGGTGGATCCCTCTGATATCTCAGGCTGTTTTTACTAAATTTGAAACATATCCCCATACCCAGCTGTTTCTCTCTCTCCAGCACCCTTGACAAAAGTCCTAATGAGTTCAGAACAGGGCCTTCTGGGAGTGCCCCTCAACCCCTGCTACCAGATTCTAGCAGCAGCATCTACAGCTGGAGACTCACTGTGGTTCTGGCACCGATCATAGGTTAGGTGTTCAGGGCAGCGTCCACACCAGCTGCCCAGTTGATCCAACCTGGGCCATGGTGATATTTTTCTCCAGAAGGTTTAGGGGTTTCTAAGATAAAAAGTCATGGAGGGAGGGAACTACATGAGAAAATGGAGAACCGGTGGGGCTTGGGATGCCGGTCTGTGGCAAGCAGGCTGCTTTATCTACTGGGCTTGGTTGCAGAAGACCCACAAAGGTTTTCCTTAAATTGCACCTTCCAACCCACACTTCTCCACACTATGTCTCGAGGAGGCTCTCCTAATTCAGAACCCAAGGCAGCCCCACATATAGCTCAGCAAACAAGGCCACCTGCCTACTCTCCCTAGACTCTGTCTCCTCCGCTGTTTGCTGCTCCCTGCTCTGGTGCACCGACAGTGGTTGCTCCTGTTTGCCTTCCAGCTCTTCTGGAGGGCTCACCCAGGATCCTCCCTACCTTTGCCTGGAGGTTACTTCTTTCCTTGCTCAAGACTCTCTGACCCCGGTAAGTGTACTCTGGGGATATTAAACACTGTTTACTGAGCCTAGATCTGTGGTGGTCAGAGTAAGAAATGAAAACCCCAAACTATACTGCAGAAAACACACACACACACACACACACACACACACACACACACACACACACACACACACACACACTTTTATTTAAATCATGAGGAAGAGGCAAGAGGTGGTCGTGGGGGAGGAACAGAGTACCTTGCTGACTACCCTTCCCTGTGTTAAGTATCAAGACAGAAACGCTGCCTTTGTAAGCAGCACGGACAGCTGCTTTCTAGTGATAAACACTTTGCACACATTGAATGCAAACACAAGCGTGAAGCAGAGCCTCTTGGGCTGGTCAGGAGCTTACCTTTCCCTTCTTCTCATCATTTCCAGTCCTGTCTTTGCTTACACTGGACACTCGAGCTGATAAAAAAACAAAATGAGAATGTGTGTGACACTCCACGCTTAAGGTTCACAGACACACCAGAGTTTAGGTGGTGTGAGTTCCCTTTGGTTGAAACCCGGCTGATTTTTTTTTTTTTTCAATCCTCAGAACTACTAGGTCCACATTGTTAGTATCACACAGCACACAGGGCCCTTGCTCAGAGCAATCTGGCAAGAACGGGCAGCAGGCTGGCCGAGGGTGGGAACATGCAGAGGGAATGCAGCAGGTGCTGTTAGAGGTGCATGTTAACTCAGGGCTGTGGCAAGTTCACGCTCTGCATCTGCCAACCACACTGAATTCAGGACCATTTAAATGGCCATGAATGGGATAGCCCAGCCTGGTTCCAGGCTCCAGCAGGATCCTTGGATCACGGTAGGGGATCTCTTTCTCTCTCTGTGGCCAGGCCTTGCTTTCTTGTAAGATTCTCTCTTGTCCTCCAGGGCTCAAGACCCGACTGAAGTGATTTCTATTTCTCTACCCTATGATAGAAGGGTCTTCAACCCCATCTTCTTGGACATCTTATGCTGACCATCCCAACCTCCACTCCAGGTCATCTGCTACCAGAAGAGATGAGCCTATTGGGGGATATCCTTCCCTATGTTATGGAGTGCAGTCCTTAACCCAGAGCAACTCCCTAACAGAGAGAGGTCTTCCACATTAGCCCCATATGCTTTCAGATGAGTCCTCCATGCTCTGACATAGCCCTGAGGGTGCTTTGCCACTCCTAAGGGCCCTTCAGATATGCCACATCCTGCTCACCAAACCCCAGCATCACTATCAACCTGCAGGTGAATGAAAACTGAACTTACAGTGTGACCAGGGCAGACTCTCCAGCCCAGGGGGTCTCCCCATTTTACTGTGGAGGCATCACCTGGGGGGCGTGGCATACAGACTCCTGGGTGCACCGAGGCTGGATGTGCAACCAGCAGGTACCCAGGAATCAGCACTGCAATAGGAGTTCAGTGGATCTTATGTGTTCAATTCTCCAGCAACCATGTGTATCTGTTTAGGACAAATAGCCATGCCAATCCAATTCTGACTCTGGGGGAAAAAGCACCATTTCCTCAAGGCCAGACTATTACTAACCATAATCCAACTGTGATTGTTCCTGGCCTCAGTGACATCTGAACACTGCCTGACTGAGTAATTCCTAACTCTACCTGTGAATGCAGTTCCTTAGAATGCTCTGTGCACACAGTTTCTGCTGAGCTGCCTTCAGAGTCTGTTCTACAGTGTAGCAAACTCTCCCACTTTTTGTGTTGGTGAATTCATTCACTACCGGAATGACCCACTTATCACCATTATTGTAAACCAGCCTTCTGCATCTGCACTGTCTGAATCCAGGCAGGACTCAACAGCCCTGTTCCGGGGGATGTTAGCAGGTGATAACAAATACATCTGGGGAATCCAGTGGACCCATCCTCCTTAGAAGATCCACAGCACAGCAAGGGCTCTGATGGATCCCAAGGTAGTGGAAGTTGTTGAGTTTTGCTTAGCCTGTTTTGTTTCCCCTTCCAAATTCTCTGTGTCATAGAACTATGCCCTCTCTACCCCCGCCCCTCACACACCTATTGACACTTGGAGGGACCGGAATCTGATAGAACACTACTGTGGAAAACATTCACAGCAGCTGTTCGTCCTCTTGGAGTTTAAAACAGGACACAGGCTTCCCTACTCCACCCTAACTTTTGTTTGAAGACAGGGTCTTATGTTGGGGAGTCCGGGCTTGAACTCCTGATCCCCTCTTTTCTCCATCCTTAGTACATCGCTCATTACAGGCATGTGACATCACGCCCAGGTTTCTTTAAAAAACAAAACAAAAAAAACCCCAAAAAACAAACAAACAAAAAAAACTACATACATAGTCTTGCTATGTATCCCAGGCTAGCCTTGAACTCACTATGTAGTCCAGGTTGGCCTCAAACTTGCAGTGATTGTTCTGCCTTAGCTGAAATGGGCTGGAATGGCAGGTTTGTGCCACCATCCTGACAGGGTCTTTTATTTATGATATCGGGGTGTTCTCTATAAGTAGAATTTGATCAACAGTTAATAGATGCTTTTGACTATGTGCTTAAGAGACATCAGGTTCTGGGCCTTTCAGATAATTTAAAAATGTCAAGTAGTCCATCCATTTGTTTATTTATTTATTGTCCAAGAGCACATGAGTGTGTGTGCACATGCACGTGTGTGTGTGTGTGTGTGTGTGTGTGTGTGTGTGTGTGTGTGTGTACCACATATACGCCACCACATGCATATGGAGGTCAAAGGACAACCAGAAAGCTGGCTTTCACAGTTGTCCTCTGATCTCTGTACCCACGTGGCAGCATGTCCTTGTACCATGTGGGTCTTGGGGGTGGAACTTAGATCATGTTTTGGTGGTAATAGCTTTGCCCATTAAGCCATCCGGAAGGCCCAAATACCAAGTATTCTAAAATCTTGCTGCCTAGAGACTGCTCCCACCCTGCAGCCTCCAAAGGGCTTCAGATGAAGCTGCATACAGGGACCCAGCCTGTCCCTGATTGATGGGGGGAGAGGGGTCACTTTGGACCTGGAAGAGATGCTTTATTCATCATTTCTGCTACAAGTAAGATGGGGGAGAGATTTAGGGGCTGATAACAACCTCCACAGGATGATGAGAACATCGGAAGACAAGCAGGTGGACTCAGTGTCTCTGCCCCAGGAGGACACACTCCAGCATTTTCTGGAAGGCAATGTCAGGGACTATGGCAAGAGGCTACCTATCAGAGCAGACATAACTGGATTCTGAACTTGACTCTAACCATTACTTACTCTGGGTGTTTATTTTCTGCTCTGAGCCCATTTCCTCGTCTGAAAAGGCTAATTATGCCTACTCAGAGTGCTGGGAAGGTTCTAGATTGTGAATATAGAAGTAAATCATAAGCCTTCAAAAACGAGAGATACTGTTATTCACTCTATGTAGTGTGCCTACCAACCCCCAGTGGGCTGGTGGACCATGGTGGATACATCAAGGGGACAGAGAACCAGACAGGCAGAAAGCACAGGGACAGGTGTTGGTGACATGCAGAAAGAGGACAAGCATGAAAGGCAGGTATACGTGCTATCAGAGGCTTCAGGGCAGGGGCTAAGCAGCCCAGGTGGTGGGTTTAGTGGCTATCCTGGAATCTTAGGGTGCAGGAGTCAAGGAATTGCCAGAAGCTCAGTGACAGTGTCCACAGCCTGGAGCAGTGCTGAGAACTTAAACCACAGACCTTTGAGCTGAGGGACCCGACTAACTGGCCTTCCTGGCAGGCCAGCTGTGGGCGGCTTCTCAGATGGTTCCAGAAGGCTAGCCTCTTTGGTGCCCTTACCCACAGAGGGGCCCTGGGTCTGTTGCTCCTCTCCAGAGGCCCCCACCAACGTAGCCCCTTCCAAATCCTGCTCCTTCGGCATGCTGGCTTTGATCTCCACGTGGAATGTGAACTCTGGGGCAGCCTCATGCCCTTCCTCCATGGGCCCTGTGCCAGGCCCTTCTGGCTGTGAGGCCTGGGTCTCTATGGAGACTTTGGAGAGGATGTCAACAGGAAATGGGATGGCACCCTCATCTGGGAACCCAAGCATGCCAGTGGTTTCCCTGGAGACAGCCTGAAGGGCAGCATTGGCAGGGGCCAGGGGGGCCTGGGAAGGGGGAGAATCCTGGGATGACTCATCCGTGTCAAGATCTTCATCCACCTCCTTCTCATACCCCAGCCTGTCTTTGCCCCATCCCTCCTTCTGAGGTGACTCTCGCTGCAGCAGCTCAGAGACTGGGTGGCTTCTCTCTATATCCTCAGGTCTTGTCCCCGTAGGTTGGCATGTAGCCTCTCTGAGGCCTTGTGGCAGGAGGGGAGCCCCAGATACGTTAGGCACCGGTTGGCAGATCCAGTCTGAGATCCCTGAGTCTGGAGCCTGGCCTTCATGGCGCCCTGGCTCTCCAAGCAAACTTTCTGGGAAAATCTTGACCTTCTCTGGTTCTGTGTGGAGATATCCATCAGAAGAAGGCTTCAGAATGGGCAGGCCCACCTTGACAGGCTCTGGCCTCTACTCCTGGACAGGCTTCTGAGGACTAGCTGGTGGAGAAGGGCCTGGGCAGGGTGGGCGCTTCTGGGGACAGTGAGTGATCGTTGAGCCCAGAGCACCTGACTGTTTCTCACCTAGAGTTGGCAGTAAGACCCCAGAAACTTCTGTGCTCAACCCGGGTTGGACATGAACACTAAGCTTCTTGCTCAGGAGCTTCTCAGGCACCTTTCTCTGCTGCCTGGGAACTCTCATCTCCTCAGCGCTTGAAGAGGCAATGGTGGCAAATGCTTAAGAAGGGTTAGACGTTGTTTAAAGGGGACCATAGTACTTACCATAAGACCCCCTCAAATGTATCAGGACTCTCCCAACAGAGACAGGAGCCCATCTCAAGCCCAGATCATTGCCTGGAATAAATGCTTTCTTGGTTTGACTGCCACTAGCTAGCTCCATGACTCTCTCTAGTCATCAGTGTTCTTGTTCGTAAAAGGGAGATTTGGACTTGCTGACTTGAGCCCCCTCTAGTATTCAGCTGGACCAGAACCTGTTGGCATCTCTGTGGCTGTCCAGCATGGGATTATGTGCTCAGATGCATGCTCACCTACTAGTAACAGAACCCAAGCTCCCAGCAGATTCTGAGCTCCTGGTGGCCTTGGCTCGGTTATGACAGTGGCCCCTGTGTGCTTTCTCTCTCTCTCTCTCTCTCTCTCTCTCTCTCTCTCTCTCTCTCTCTCTCTGTCTGTCTGTCTGTCTTTCTCCTCTCTCTTTCCCTTTTGGGCAGTTGAAACCAGAGGGCATCATGAGTTACCTGGCCTCCAGCCCTGCTCTGATTTGGAAAATTCACAAGCTATGATTGTCCACGGGGCTTTGCTAACTGACCTGTGGTGTAATTCCTCTACATGGAAGTGTGGCGTATTTATAGCTCTGCGGTCACTCTTCATGGTCTGTCTTTTGCCTCAGGTGAGTCACGCAGGATAGTTGGGACCCCTGCTCTAACTGCTCACCCAGCACTAAGCACACGGTTATTGCTTTCCTGAATCACTCAGTCACTTGATATTCATGTAAAGGCCTCTTTAGAGTATCTGGCTATGCATTAAGGATGGGGGAGTCCATTCGAGTATTACTGACTCAATAAGCACCCTCTGGTTCTGTTTGATTGCTTGTTTGGGACAGGGTCTCCTGTACCTGAGGCTGGCATCAGCTCACTATGTGGCCAAGGATGACCTTAGACCCCTGATTCTCCAGTTTCTACTTCCCAAGTGTTGACATTACAGGCGTGTGCCACCACACTTCCGTAACTCTGTTCTTTTTGATCATTCTACTTGGTCCCAACAAAAGATCCCAAACAACTCCCCAGTTCTCCTCTAACAAAACCTATCATCTCAAAGGCTTTGGGGATATAAAGAAATGTAAATTGAGGCTGCAGGGGTGGGGGCGAGGGGAAGAACATGTGCATCCACATGCACGTATAATTCTGGACACGCACAAGTAATATGTACAGTAAACCTGTTTCTAACCCAGTGGGACTCTATGTCTGGGTCACTATCAAGACTGTAGCCTGGCCTCTCTTTCCTTTTGCAGACTGAGTTCACACTTACATTCTTTTATGGTCCTAGTGTCAAGGTTGTCACATGACAGCTGATCAATAAATGCATTCTACATAGAACAGCTACTGTCTAGAAAAAGCACCTGCTTCCGCTCCTTATCAGGTACCGCACTGAGGCCCTAGGTCTGTCTCAAGGAGAAACAGCAATTAATACAGATGTAGGAAACCAGTGGGGTCTTACTACCCAGTACCAGCCATGACAGCAACCAGCCATGATGCCACCCAACAGACTTAGGCCTCTACTACCTTCAAGAAAATGCTCCCTAGAAATTATTTTTGACTGGGAACTCCCTGAATCTTATATACTGCAAGACCTTCAAAGACTCCAAGTTGAGGCGAGGTCCCAAACATAGACAGTAAACTCGCACAGTAAGCATACTCTGCTGCGTATGTGAACTGATGAGGAACCCCAAGCACAATTAGAAGTCCTAGGAGGAGGATCTGGGCTGGGAGAATCATCCTTCAGTTTCCAGGATACCGTAAATTCTCAGAGCCAGGATGCAGCTCAGTTATCAGAATGCTTGCCCTGAGTTTGATCCTAGCACTGCATAGATTGGGCATGGTCCAAAGGCAAATGGGAGTTTATAAACCTGCAACCTCAGCTCTCAGAAGGTGTTAAGAAGAAAGAACAGAAGTTTAAGGTCATCTTTGGATACAAATGGAGGCTGGCTTGGGCTATGGGGGACTTTATCTCCAACAAACAAACATAAACCCAACACTTTTAAAATACAGGTTCACTGGGAATGGTGGATGGAAGGGCTTGATGATGACAAAGTGGCCCTCCAAACTCCTGTCAGAAGTCTAGTGCCCCACTGACCTAAAGGGGGATAAACTAGGCCAAATGTCAGTGAGGCAGAGTCCTTCACAGGCAACCAGCACCTCTAAACAGGAGACAAATCCTCTGTCACTTTATAGATCAAAACCACCACCTCCCAGCTCTTCTGCCGTCTAAGAACAGGATGCTCAAGTTCATTTATCCAGAAAAATGATAGAGAACAAAAAAAAAACAAAGCCAGAGCATGCTTCATCTATACTAGAGGTCTCTGTTCCCTAAAATCAAGACCCTCTAAGGTTTTAAACATTCTTTTTTTTTTTTTTTTTAAAAATGCATTTTTAATGAGCAGCTGCAGAAAGCTACCTGCCTTGAACACAGCAATTTGGTTCCTGAGAAGAAATTATAATGAGGTGTGAAGGCAGAGAAGATCAAATGGACAAGTTGGGAGCATCAAGTTGCACTGTGGGAGCATTGCCCACTGTGCTAATCTGCAGGCTAGGCTAGTTCTGTTTCCTTCAAGACCCCGCCCCACACCCCAGGAGTGAAACAAAATGTTATTAGAAAACTCTGTCTGTGTCTACAGAGCTTATGTTTGATCAAGACAACCCCCCACTGCTCTGGACTTGTAAATTAGAACTCAGGGCTAAGATGTCTTTTTAAGGTAGAGCCCACTGAGTGCTCCCATCTCCCTCCTCCCGATCTCTGAGTCCTAGAGTCGATTGGGGCCACTGACCTTGAGTCACATGGCCAGCAGCTTGGTCCTCCAGGTTCGGGGTGTCTCCAATACCTGCTTCTTCAGCTGGTCCAAGGCAGCAAGGGGAGAGGACAGAAGCAGATAGTTAGGACTTGCCGCAATCCGTGGTCTCTGTACTTTGTGTTTCTCACATGAAGTGTGTGTCCTGCAGGGTCAGCTGCTGTGCTTTACTTCTCTGCAAAGGCCATAGCTAGGGTCAGTAGCGACGAGATGTGCTCAGAGAAAACCCATAGCAGCCACACACCTTCCAAGTGACTGCCACCTGGGAGGAAAGAGCTTCTCTATAGGGTCTACAGGGGTCCCAGGTCCAGCTGTCCTGCCTGGCTCCACAAAGACGCCAGTATTCAGAGACCAGAGACTAGTCATAGCTGCACTGTGTGCCCTGGCAGGCATTTCAGGAGAACGGGGGCTCAGGAAGAAGATGCTTGCTGGGCTCAGGCAGCTGGGGTGTGGACCCAGGAACCACCACTCGCCTGGCCTCTCCGAGCTTATGTTTCCTCATTGGGAACCTCAAGGAGATGAGAACAGGGAAGGAAGGAAGGAAGGAAGGAAGGAAGAAGAACCAGGCACGCAGGAGGTGCCTCAGGCGGCTAAGTTTCTTCCCTATAAACCCCTCATATGTCACACCTGAAACCAGCATTACCTGACTGGAGCAAGATCAACAGAACCAATGGGCAGCTTTTGGGTGTCACCGAAGTTCCAGAGAAAGTTCCAGATCATACGAACTCAGTCAGTAAGCATTTGTCTTGAGAACACAGGAGAAATCAGGCACAGCTATGGGACGGCACCCACATAAGTCTAGAAATGGGGCTTATAAAGCAAGCTGGCCCGTGTTGACCTCAAGGCCTTAAGGCACACCCGAGATGGCTGCCTTCGAGAAATGTTCACCCAGTGCCAGCTGGACCGTCAGCCGCCTTGTCCTTGGACTAAGGTGATCATTCTCGACACCTAAAATGGCAGTTTCCCCTTCATTTGCCATGGAGAGCATAAGGAAAGAGCCTGAGTCACTCATGGTCAGTCACGTGGTGTCCAGGTAAGCATCTAGCCAGATGGCTTAGTGAGGGTGGGGCCACAGGGAAGCAGCAGTGAACTTGGAAGCTCTCCACCCACCAGTTATCAGTTCAGACACATAAAGGTCCTCTGTGCTGCCCCTGTGGTCTGTTAGTGACAGACAGTTCCTTGTCAGATAACACAACAATGGCTACATATTGTGTCAACGGTCTGAGAAGGCAGAGTCCTAGTGTGGATTTGGTCTGAGCAAGATTCTGGGAATGGAAGACAAGCTCAGAGAGACAGCAAATCCAGCTAAGCAGTCATGGAGTCATTAGCAGACATGAGGAGGCTTTTTAGAACTCCATCACTGTCCCGGCACTAGCAAAGTCTATTAATTTTCCAAAGTCAGTTCAGGCTCATGATATCCTTTCCTGGGTGTGAGGCCAAAATGGTGTATCACTAAGAGTTTTGAATGTTCCTGGGGGTAGAGTGGGGTAGCCTTTTCAGGGAGGTATAGGTTCCCTGCTCCCCAGAGAGACGCCCCATAGTAGAAAGTCACACAGCATTGTTGGGCAGCTTTACTAAGCACCAAGAAGCAGCAAACTCATGCGCAAGCGATTACAAAGTGAGGCACCAGCGCCACCAACAGCTGGAAATCAACTCTAAACCCATCAAGAAGGTGAATGGCTGGGGGGTGGGGTGGAGAGGCTAGAGTGGCTCCATAGTGTTTTGCTATGTAGTCCACACTGGCCTGAAGCTCACTATGTATGCCACCCAGGCAGGCTTTGATCCCCTCTGAGCCTCTCAAGTGTAGGATAAGTCACCTGTTGGCATACTGAGCTGGTCTCCTGGGTCTTCAAGGTACCACCTAGAGACAGACACTTGGGCTTCTGTTCCCTCTGGCTTGAGATCTGGTGGACTTCAGTCAGAATGGGAGAGGGCTGGCCCTGCTATGGTGGTCGAGCAAAGGAACCTTGCAATAGCTTGAGAGCAGGCTGCACAGCCAAGATTGATGACTGCCCCCCCCCCCCATAGAATTGTGGGCACAGGTCAGAGACGGCCTTGGGCAATCTTAGGATTAAACCTAATGGGTCACTGGTGGGAATGAGTCATCCTCCACAGAGGTGATGCTGTAGCTAGATCCTTGAAAGGATCCCACGAATCTGAGGCAGAGGAATGGATCTTTTTAGAAGCAGGATATAGGCGTTGAGCGGGAGCAATCAAACACTCACCTAGGTTAGAAACTGCTCCGGGGGCTGAGTGGCTATATCGGAAGATATTTATAGATAGGATTGGCTGAAGTGAAGACCTACAGAAAATGGAGGTGGCCCCATCCCACGGGTTGGGGTGAGGGCAGTAATGATCAAAAGCTAAAGAAAAAAAAAGCATGCCCATTGCTACACTCCTCTGCTTTCTATCAAGAAGGGGAGAGCTTCCTCCATGACACATGGCTACCAGAATGCCCTGCCCAAGGCCACAGAATCAATCTAACACCTCTGACCCCTCCCAGCCCATCCTTATAAATGCTTTCTTCCTGAAGTTGCTTCTACCTGGACACGTATGAGAAGCTAATGTAGACTCCCTGAGAGAAAAGGGGGCCTCGAGGCCCTGAAGGGAGGGGGAAGCAGCCACCGCCTCTTCCTACACACCTGCACCCATTGCCCAGAGTAGGGGCCGCTTTAGAACGAGGTTGTGTGCCTGATCATCACGTCAGACCGGCCCTTCCCATGAGCATTTATAAGCTGTGGTGCTTCCTCCCTCATCACACTCAATTTATAACGTGGCGGGGATCAAGCTTTTGGGATTCATGTATGGCAAAGCAGGCACTGGGCTACATCCCACCCAGCCTTTTGCAGGCTCTTCTGTGACCATGGGGACTGTAGAGCACTTCTGATTCCCCAGGAGAAATGAGAAAGTAGAGAGTTTTCATCCCAGACAGAAGACAAACTTCTTCAGTGACAAAATTTTAAAAGGCTGGCCAGAGACAAAATTCAAGTCACCCATGACCTCACTCGATAAGGTGTTCCATGGCCTTCGAGCATCTTTCATGCTCGAAGCTGAGGCCTGGCCAGGCTTTCAGAATATCTAGTCCACCTGCCTCGGAAGACCTTACTGCTGGTCAGTCCCTCTGGAAAGCAGAAACACATTTTGAAAGATGGGATGGCACTGCTTGCTTGCTCTGTAATGAGCTTTCTCAGTGACTGTGTACTATGTTTAACTCTACCTGGTTAATTTGATGGAGTTGGAACCACCTCTGGGTATGGACACACCTTTGGGTGTATCTTTGAGGGTATTCGCAGAAAGATTTAACTGAGGAGGGAAGACCTACCCTGAATATGGGCAGCGCCATCCCATGGGCTGATGTCCTGGGGAAAAAGGAGAAAGCCAGCTGAGCACCAGCGATCATCTCTCTCTGCTTCCTGACTGCAGACTCAACATGACCAGTCACCGCCACCTCCTCCACCACATGCCTTCCCTGTCACATGGACTCCATCCCCTCAAACCATGAGCCCAAACAGACTTTAAACTGCTTCTGACAGACATATAGTCACCACAAGGAACAGAATAACTAACTAGCATGGTTGCAGAGAGCCCATCTTCAGGAAGGAACGTATCCCACCTCCAATGCCACAATGTCCCATGCACAGTGACTAAGTAGTTCTTGGTAGGTAACTGCACACCAGGTTCATCACAGTAACTGCCAGAGTTCTTTGTGAGCCATGGAAGAGGACATATGGGGAAGGACACCTGGACTCTGGGCTGGGATGACTCTTGTCTAGGGCTCTGCACAGGCCGACTGAGCAGCCCCAAGCCCAGTCTTCTTTCTGCTAGTGTGCCTGCTGTCTGATCAACTCCCCATCCTCCCCATGGATGGAACAGAATATAAAGACAGCGTTGGAAGGGAGCACAGTCCTAGAAATGGACGTGTGTCACACTTCTGAACTCTAGGATCATCCCATTATACCTGCAAAAAGTTCTAAATTTATGGTCCCTACAGGATGCTTTGGTGCTCCAAGGGGATAAAACTGTCCTCTAAGGGTGACCTGCTATTTGCTACAGCTGGAACTGGAGAAAATGTGAGGAAGGCAGAGGTCTATCCTCTCTTTCCCCAGGGAATCTTGCTGAGAACGTCTCTAATGGACATGCTGACTGAGGCAGGATCCTGAAGGAATCAGAGAGAAGCATTCTTGTTGAGAGCAGCTAGACTCCGAGGCAGCCATTGCTAACTAGCCAGGATCCTCAGAAGTCAGTCACTTACATATCTGCTTCACTTAGCTATGAAGAAGACCTGTTCAAAGCAGGTCGCTGGGCCCTGGCAGCCTTGGGGCTCTGGGAGTCACCCTCACCTGTGGTTCCTTCTCGGATCTCCATGTGGGGTTGGGCAGCAGCCTGCTTGTCGGAAGCTCTCTCTTCCACTAGGGGTGCAGTCACGTCTGGAAGCCACCATTAGTCACCCTTCTGTTTATACAGGGGCAGTGCAGGGAGAAGGCCTGCCAGCCACATGCAAGAAAAGCCAGCTCAAAGCAGGGCCACAGTCCCCCTGCCATTTCCCATTAACATTAACAGAAACGAGGCACCAAGCCGCCTGCCTGGAAAGCCCAGAGGTGGCCATGTAAGTCCTACAAAGGACACAGCCCGATTCCCAGGGATTCTAAAGGATCCTTATGGCAATGCAGGGTACTGCATTGGGACCCAGGCAGTGTGAGGACTCTGAGGATGAGAGTGAGCCTGTGCTTTTTCTGCGAGGCTTGGGGCAAGCATTCTATCACCTCTGAGCCTTTGCCTTTGCATTATGGAACAGGAGTGCCATCTCTTGGTGACCTTAAAAACTTCTAACCGTTCTAACTCCCTGCCTCCTAACACCCAATTAAAAGGCTCAGATTTCCATATGTGGCAATAACCAGGCAGGTCCTGTCCAGAGTCCAGCCTCCGCAAGGAGATAGGGATCACAGGCTAGGAGCTGGGGGCGGCATTTCTTCAAGGGAAACACTTTGGCTCAGAAGTCCCTCAGGAGCCCTTTGCCTCTCCATCAGGCACTCGCACCTGAGGAGAGGCCAGAATTCCACATAGCTTAGTCTACAAAGGCCATTTTGATCCTCTCTGGTGCAGAAGAGAAACTGCTAGGAAGCTCAGCCCAGGCTACTTCTCTCCCTAAGGGTGAGAATGAGGCATGTGGGGCCCACGCATGTACAGGTCCAGACTGTGTGAGTGGGAGTTTCTTCTAGGACAATGAGTACTGAAAGCCATGTCTGGGAAGCCTGGCACCGAGTTTCAGGGCTTTCTCAGGGTGGCTTGCAGAACTGCCCTAACAGGATAAGCAGGAAATGTCTTGCAGCACTGGTTTTCAGGAAGGCAAAGGGAATCTGGCCAGAATGTTTTCACCAGGCTAAGGGCCTTGCCACCTGCACTCGGCAGGCATGGGCCAGCATGCCAAGGAGCTTGACAGCCATCTTCTGGATTTATCCAAAGGTAGATGCTTGGGAGAAGCAGAGGTCAAATCCTCATTCTGTAACAGAACTCACAAACAATGTAGAGGGCTGCAGAAAGGGCTTGAGTGTATGGTCCAAGCTCCTTGGAAGGTTAGAGACACAAAAGGACCGTACATGGACACAGTTAGTTAAATGCCATTCTTAATGCCCTTTGGTCTTGATTTATTCTACTCTGTAGCTTGAAAAATAAGATGTCCAACATCCCCAGCCTTGCTGGCCAGAGACCCAGTCCTGGTCAATGGCCGGAAGTAGAAACTGCCAGGTTGAATATACTAATAGAAAGCTCTTGCTTTCTTAATTCTGGCAACACATCTAGCTTCGGGGTCTTTTTGGCTACTTTGTTTTGCTCTGGTTATTTTTAAATTTCATTATTTTTAATTATTTTGAGACAAGGTTTCTCTGCGTAGCCCTCTGGCTGTCCTGAAATTTGCTCTGTAGACCAGGCTGGTCTCAAACTCAGAGATCTATCTGCCTCTGCCTTGGAGTGCTGGGATTAAAGGCATGCACCACCACTGTCCAGCTTTCATTCATTATTACTGAACTTTCATAATGTGTCAGTGTGGGCACATGCCCTGATAACATGTGGGAGCTTAAAGGGCAGCTTTGTGGAATCTGTTTTCTCTTTTACACAGGTTTCTGGGATCGAACTCGGGTCAGCAGACTTGCATGGCGAGCACCTTTATCCTCTGAGCCATCGTACCAGCCATAGTTCTCGGTTCCAAGGCAGATACAGTATTTGGGAGTGTGGCAGCCATTTTCAACTATGAGACAACAAACAGTCCAGCCTCTTGGCATGGCAAATGAGTGAGAAGCATATAAATTACACCAGGGTCTGTACCCATGTGCAGACATCTTATGATGCCAGGCAAATACGCTCTTCTGTTAGTAGTAGGGCTTTCTGTTACGTGCAGCCAAATATAGTATCCCCTCTCCCCCACCATTTTTCTTCTCTTCCAAGACAAGATTTCTGTTTCTCTGTGTATAGCTCTGGCTGTCCTGGAATTCACTCTGTAGATCAGGCTGGCTTCAAACTCACAAAGATCTACCTACCTGTGCCTCCCAAGTGCTGGGATTAAAGGCATGCACCACCACTGTCTCTTGAAATGTGGTCGTCTTGACTGACCCACATAGGAAGCAAGAGAGACCAGGGAGCATTTCAGGAGAAAGACAAGAAGCTTTACAACCCAGACAGCAAATATCTGGGGTGAACAGATTAGAAGGGATAAAACATACTCCATGCCCAAAGTCCAGAGCCCAAGAAATGAAGACACCACACCAAAATCATTTCTAACATATGAGAAGGGAGATGTCAGTCCTGCCTCCCTCCTCAGCCAAATGCGCATTCTAATCCCTGGAAGAAGAGTAAGATGGAGGCTTCTGAGGGAGTCATGGAGAGTAGTGGATACAGGATGAGCACGCTACCGAGCTGTGTGTGAGCCCCGCTGTGCCTCGCAGCCCAGCGCAGCTTCTCCAAGCATGGAACATCTAGACCGCACAAATGATGATGATGATGATGCTCGAGGCAGACACTGTTGAGCCAGGCACAGAAGCAGGGCCCAGCTCCCAAAGCACTGCCCTTCAAAGCCCTGAGCAAGCACATCTCAGCCAGCAGGACAGGAAGCAGCAAATGCAGCTTGGAGGGGTAAGCTCAAAGCAAGGTTGAAGGACATGGCAGGAGTAGAGAGGCCCCACCTTCAGCAGCTGGACCGCTCTTAGCATCGGAGGTTTTCGACCCTGGTTCCTCCGATCCATCACTGGCGGGGGGCTGTGGAGGAGATTCTGGAACATATACAGTGAGCCCTCAGACCTCAAGAGTGTGGATACTGTAGCCTCATGATCAAATCATAAAGGAACCAGTCCTCCTCCCCCCCCTCCCCCAGTACAAGCATACTCCACTGCTGGGGTTCTTGGATGAAGATGCGGTTGATATGTGTCTGCTCCTGGATGGGAGACGATAAAGCTTTTAATCACTCAGATCCAAATGAGGCCCTTATATTGACAACCAACCTGTCAGAGGATCTAGAAAGCCTGCTCCTGCATGCTCGGAGGCCTCCCCTGTGGCTTCTCAGCCTTTAGGTCACAATACTAAGCTCAGGGAACTCATTTACCTCCATGTAGTAGATGTTCCCTGCTTTCATGCCTGTATTGGTTGAAGGGTTTCTTTGTTAACTCTCTTAGGCTTTTGTTACCGTGGCTTACTTTAAGCATGTATAAAGCTCTTTGCCTGGCATATGAGACCCATCATAGACCACGGTCATTTTGTTGGTCTTACTTTGCCTTGGTTGAAGGGCTCAGGGTAGCACTATGTCTCAATAGGAACGAGCAAGATTTTTTTTTTTTTTGCTATGTTGCAGATGTTGACTGGGAATTCCCAGAGGCTCCAAGAGCCAGCTGTCCATGTATCAGATGGACAAATGGGCTCTGGCTATGGGGGAAAGTTCAATATTATCTCATGCTCCACAAGGGATTAACACCCCCATCAGGTACAGTTTTAGCATCCTCTCTCTGGCAAAGAAGGGTTCCACTTGGAGCCCATTCAATCTGCTGTCTTTGAAAACAGATAGAATTCAGGACAGAGCTGTGCTTAGCTAGGCACACATCTTCCTGACTCAGCTTGAAGATGGAAGCTGTATACTCAATGATGGCTGGTTTTCTAAACCATTCTCAGCCAGGTGGCTGCACATACATAGGTGAGGAGCTATTTAAGGAGCTATTTATTGGCTTGAAGGCCATGCTTGCCAAGGCAATGCCTTAATATAAAAAAATGGTTCTTGGGCTGGGTGTGGTAGTGCACACATCTTTAAGCCTAGCACTCAGGAGGCAGAAGCAGGTAGAACTCTGTGAGTTTGAGGCCAGCTAGGGTTACACAGTGAGTACCAGGACAGTTAAGGCTATGTAGAGACCCTGTCCCAAAAATTAAAAACAAAACATGTTTCCCTGTCTTTGGTGATGGATGACTGGACAAATAAGGGCGCATGTTCAGTTTACAAAGCTGCTGAAGGCAAACCCGGGGTTTGTGTCAAGGAGATCTAGGTTAAGTGAGATAGTGTGAGGTCCCCAGGAACTATAGGGTGTGATATAAAGTCTGTCCAGGGCTATGATGAACGGGTAGGTGGGGAAACACTGAGCATGGATGGCACTTGATAGGTTGCAGGGCTGCTGAGGCATTCAGTGGAGACAGATGCTGTTCCTTGGGGCAACAGTGAGATTCTGGGGTTCTAGGGTAGTGGAGGGGTGCTGGTTCTGTGTGCAAAGCAGAACAGGAAGAAGAAAGGCAAATGGGGCTCAAGTACAGTGAGGGATGACCTGCTTCACTCAAAGCACAGCCAAAAAAGGGCCCTTTTTATATTTTATTTATTACAGTGTCTCATGGATCCTACTCTGGCCTCCAGCTCACTTCATACGCCCAGCCTCATTTACATTATCCTTAGAGGGAGGGAAGAGGAGAAGAAACCTTAGGAGAAGGTCTGGAAAGTATAGTACATCAACACCTTTTAATTCATGAGCATGTGGGACCACCTTCCCCACCCAACAGCCTGTCTGGTTGGATCTAGTTCTGTTCTGACTTTTAGCATCTGCTTAGCCACTTCTGTTCTGGTATTCAGTGTGTAGTCCCTTGTCATTATTTGAAACAGTCTTTTGTCACTTATCTGAAGTGTTGTTAGCGCTGTGATACCTTCTGCCAAGTCAGAGCCCTCACTCCACACCTGCAGACAGCTCATTCTAAACCCTCAGTAGCAAGATTTAATCTGATGAAAATTTCGTAGGCATCTTTGGCTTTGGGGGAGTACAGTTATGGGAAGGGCAATACACTTTTGATTCACAGCACTTTCCAAGGGGTAACAATTTCAATGTTCTCTCTCTCCCCTTCTTTCTCTGCCTGTGTGTATGTGTGTGTGTCTGAGCACCTCCACAGCTCCTGAACACATGCACACAGTGAGTTTGGATGGAGGGGGAGAAGTTGGGGCCAAGTCAGTGTGGCCAGAAGACGACATTACAGACCGCAGTTTTAGTTAATTAAACTAAATTTGAGAAGTACTTTAAAAGTTCACTTTTATTATGTTGATTTATACATAGGTGTGTGAACCTGTGAATGCCATACAGGCATAGGGTGCTAGTTCTCCAAAGCTGGAGATAACAGATTTTGGCGGGAGGATTGATGGGGTGCCGGGAACCAAACTCAGATCCTCTGGAGGAACAGCAAGTGTTCCAAACCTTTGAGGCACCTCTCTTAGACAGCCTGAGACAGGATCTCTCTGTGTAGTCCTGGCTGAACCGAAACTCACCCAGGTTGGCTTTGGAGCAAGCAATCCTCCTGCCTCTGCCTTTTAAGTACTGGACTTATAGACCAGCACCATCATGCCATGCCCCACTGCCGATGAAGTTCATTAACGTGGATAGAGCCAGAATCCCAGAGCCAGCTTACCAGATGACCAGGTTTGTGTAGCTAAGGACTCGAAGAGGCTCCTTTAGAGCTGAGAGTGATAACATCTCCCATAATCCTTGTCACACTGTCTGGGGAGGTGAATTTTCAAACATGTTCACATTTTGATTTTGCTTAGCCCTCTGCTAATGATCTAATACTACAAAGCATGACAGGCTCCTTTAAAAATTAGGATTTAACTGTTCTTGCCATTCCCTGCCGAGGCAAACACAAGACTACGTTCCTCTATGACTGGCCTGCTGCGCATGGCTGTCCACTGACCTTTTAAGCCATTGTCCATGTCTCCTTCTTGGTCCTGGAGCAGAGTGTAGCCCTCAGCATGATCTTCCAGTGTGTCAAATTCCTGGCGGGGTTCAGCCATACTGGTTCAAAGCCTAGAGAAAATAAGACAAGAGAGCATGCTATAGGTAAGATACTGAGTCCATGGCCTCACTTCTTAGGGTAGTAGTAGGCTGGAGGACAAGGAGAGAGGCACCCCTCTCCCCAAGTCACAGTAGAAGGATCTCAATTTCCTCACCTCCCATCCCGAAGACTGATGCTCAGTCTCACTGAGTGTTCAATGTCACCTGCCATCCCAAACCACCAGATGAAGCAGTTGACCTATGGCCATTCCCTACCCTTTCCAAGTCACTGAGAAGTTTTGCTGATCAGTAAGTAGTTCAATGGTTATGGAGGGAAGGCGATTGCAAGGCCTCTCTTGTCAGGAAACTGGATGGTTTTGTTCTGGGAATGCTAACAAGTGACTGCAAAATCAACTCTCCTTCCTGGGCTTAAGGGATCCTTATGTCTCAGCTTCTCAAACAACGGGACTATGATCTGCCCGGCTATTGGTTAGTTAATATTGTGCATGCTGAGAATGTACTTTAAAAAAAAGTATTTGAATTTTTAAATTTATTTTTATTTTATGTCCATTGTTGGTTTTGCCTGTATGTATGTTTGTGTGAGGGTGTTAGATCTTGGAGCAAGAGACAGCTGTGCACTATATAGGTGCTGGGAATTGAACCTGGGTCCTCTGGAAGAGCAATCAGTTCTCTTAACTGTTGAGCCATCTCTCCAGCTTCCAAGCCTGTATCTTTTATCAGTAAGCCACACCCCTACCCCAATCTCAGCTCCTGTCTCTGACTTTTGAACCCCTTTTTATTGACTTCTGAGACAGGGTCACAGGTAGCCCAGCTGGCCTCAAGCTAGCTATGTATCTAAAGATAACCTTGAACCTCCACCTCCAGAGTGGTTTACATAAACTAGCCACCACCATGCCTTGTTCATGCAGTGCTGAGAGGGGAAGCCAGGGTTTGTGCATCCTAGGCAAGCATTCTATCCACGGGTTAAATACCAAGCCCCCAAACAGGGAAAATGGACACAAAGTCAAGGAAGTACTTTTGCATCCCTTTGGATGGAAGGTAGCACTCTGCCTTGTATCTAGATGGGAAGATTTGCTTCTGCTGCTGGCTGTTAGCATTCTCCTCCAGCCCCTCCATGTCCATCCAATCAGTGACGAACTGAGTAGTTTGCAGGGCTTAACAGTGGCTGGTTTAGACTCTGCTCACCAGCAGTGACTGCACCAAAGAGGTGCCCTAAGGTGAACTTGGCAACAATGTTCAGGATTAATGGGAGCATAAGAGTGCTTGTTGGCATGGAAGAGACAGCCGTGGTCCAGGGGGAAAGTTCAAAGGTCAGAACTAGATCATGGGTAGAGGAGATTAAAAAGGAAGGTGTAGGCTAAAGAAGTGTATCTTAGAACATGGTGGATTGGCTTTCAAAGTTAGACCGTAGCTAGGCAGGGCGATACCACAAGCACACCAGAGGCAGGGATGTGGATGGCTGAGCAAAGGGTAAACGGACACCATGGGGTGAGGAGAAGGGACTGAACAGGACAGTTCTGTTTGCAGATCCCTGCTTGAGAGAAGTCCCCCCCCCCCCCCCCACACACACAGTCCTACCTGGCGATTCAGTTAACTTTTTCTTAATTGGGTTTCTATTGCTGTGCTAAACAAAATGATGGAAAGTAAGAAGAAAAAGGTTTATTTCATCTTTCATCTCTCAGGTCACACGTTGAGGAGGGAAGTTGGGGACGGAGCTCAAGGCAGGAACTAGAGTTGAGGCCACACAGAATGGTGCTCACTGGCTTGCTCCTCGTGGCTTTGCTCAGCCAGCGGTAGCACCACCCACTGTGAGCTGGGTCCATCCACACCAATTATTAATCAAGAAAATACTCCCGTAGACTTGCTGACAGGCACTCTGATGGGGCCGTTTTCTAACTGAGGTTCCTCCCCCTCATAACTTTCTTATGTCAAGTTGAAAAGAAAATAACACTGGGGTACAATAAACTCTAGGGATTTTCCACCCCCCTGACTTACATTAAAATTACAATCTTTTCATGGGTCTTTATCTTTATGGGTTAAAAAAATTAAATTTATTTATTTTTGGTTTGGTTTCTCTGTATAAAAGGCTGTCCTGAAACTTGCTTTGTAGACTAGGCTTTTATTCTACTTTGTTAATTAATTCATTGTTGTGTGTGTGTATGTGTATATGTGTGTGTGCATGTGTGTGTATGTGTGTGCATGTGTGTGTATGTGTATATGTGTGTGTATGTGTGTGCATGTGTGTGTATGTGTATATGTGTGTATGTGTATATGTGTGTTCATGTGTGTATATGTGTGTGCATGTGTGTATATGTGTGTGCATGTGTGTATATGTGTGTGAATGTGTGTATGTGTGTATTGTGTACATGTGTGTGCATGTGTGTGCATGTGTGTGCATGTGTGTGCATGTGTGTGCATGTGTGTGCATGTGTGCATGCATGCTAACACACTTGAGACGGAGCATGTACTCATGTGTGCATGTGCAAGTTGAGGACGGAGGTCTATAAAAGATTGCTACTCCTGAGGCACTGCCCACGTTTTCTTCTTTTTCCTTTCTTTTTATCAAGACACAGTCTCACTATGTAGTCCTGGCTGTCCTGGAACTTGCTCTATAGACCAGGCTGGCCTTGAATTCACAGAGATCCACTTGCCTCTACCTCCCAAGTGCTGGGATTAAAGGCATGAGTCACCACTCGCTGCTCTTTTTTTTTTTTTTTTTTTTTAAATATATCACCTCTTTAATCATTGTGTGTGTGAGCACATATGGCGGAGGTGAAGGACAACCTATTTTGTCTGCCCTTTCCCCCACATTGAGGAAGGGTCTCTTGGTTTCTTCCTGCATGCACACCAGGCTAGGTCCTTTCTGGCAGCCATTTTCCTGTCTCTGTCTCCTGGTTTGCTGTAGGAGCTGTGATTATAGACACATGAACTAGTACATCTAGCTTCATGTGGGGCCTAGGGATTTGAACTCAGGCCCTGACGCTTTTGCGCTAGGCCATCCCCTCAGCCCTTCATTTTACTTTTGAGGCACAGGTGAGCCCAGACTTTCCATCCTCCTGCCTCAGCCTCCTGAGTGCTAGGATTTCAGGTTTACACCACTAGACCTGTCTCTTCCCTAGTACATTTTCTTTAAGTTTTTTTTTTTTTTTTTTTTTTTTTTTTTTTTTTTTTTTTTACTTTATGTATGATGTATGTTGGGTTTTTTTTTTTTTTTTTACCTTCATGTGTGTCTGGATTTACAGACTGGAACTGGAATTACACACAGTTGTGAGCTGCCACGTGGGTGCTGGGAATTGAACCTGGGTCCTCTGGAAGAACAGCTGCGCTCTTAACCACTGAACCATCCTTCCAGTATATTTTCAATACCCCTCCAAATGACAATAATAAAAATTTTAAAATAAACAAGTTATTAGCAAGAATCACTGCTTTGTAGATTCTCTATGTATTTTTCCATCCAAGCAGTAACCAGGCCTAACCCTGCTTAGATTCCAGAATCAGATAAGATCGCTCATGGTCAGGGTGGTATGGCCATATTCCCCGTATTCTCGGACTGTCTTCAGCTATTTCTAGAAGTTTCCATATGTTCCAACTTTGGAGCTGGAGAGCCAATCATCACTCAAGCATCTGGGTGATGTCCTGCAGTTTACCAGTTGGCCAAGACAGTCCAGGGTGTGTCTGGCTGCTCAGTTGTCTCATTCAGCCCACTAACACACCACCATCCATGCCATGACCTGGCTTCCTAGTGATCCCTCTGACCTTGCACACACCTAGGACCTCCCATCAGTACTAGAGGGCCGGACACACCCTCAGGAAGTGGTTTGAATTACAGGGGTCTGTGCAGAAATTAAATCATCCTTAAAAACACGGGCTGCTATTCACTATGTATAAATAAACTGTGCACATCTCAAAGGCCATTATTTTCCTTTGGGGGGAATAGGAAAAACTTTCTAAGCAGGGAAGTCCCCCAGTCCCGGGAGGGCAGGTGACCTTGGGATTCTGCTTCTTCTCTATACTTTCTATGGCTTCTCTAGGTTAGCGGTGGGTTTCAGAACCTAGGAGCCGAGCCAAAAGTGGGCATGTAGCTCCTTAGCAGAGCACTAATCTAGCATGTCCTCCATCTGCACATAGCAAAAGTCAGAAGGAAGGAAGAAGAAGGAGGGAGCGGGGGGGGGGGTGAGAAAAGGAAAGAATGTTCTGGAACATCCTTCAGGGACCAAACCCCTAGAGAGGATGGATCCCTGGAGAGCAAAAAATCACCCTTTTCCTTTATGACCCACACTGATGACATAGGAGCAGAAGAGCCCCATGGGACACCTGCCTGGGCTGATGCCTCAGAGCCCCAAGACCTGAGGGCATCAGGAAGTGCTTAGCAGGCACCTGCCAAAGAGTATGCTCTTTGCAGGCTACCTTTTTTTCAGATAAATATCCCCATTGACATCACCATTTTGATCCTAACACATACATTTCCCAGACCTTCCGAGGCCCAGGGATGTGCAGATGAAGCCTCAGGCCCTTCTGTTCCTAAAGAACAGGAACTTCCCAGGCTGAAAGACATCTGCCCTTCTGTCTAGAGGAGTCTGTGTCTTCTGTACAGCCCATTTGACATCTCCGGTATCCTTCTAAACTGTCAGGAGGTAGACAAAGGAACTGATCGCTCACTTGAGCCCTCCGGAGCTCTCCTGGAGCCCTGTTTGCTCCCTTCAACGCGTCTGCCATTTTCCCTGGGCTCCTTTCTGGATAGAGAGCGTCTGAGCTCACCGGAAACCTTTCAAGTAGGCAGGATAGGGAACCCCAGACATGCAAGAGGCCCCAGGGTCTTCACAGGCTTGTAAGACACTTGAGTCTACCAAGGACCTGACTGATGATGCCCTCTGGCTTCCCACCTGCTATGCGGGGGCCAAGGTTTCCAATGGTGCCAGGGCTGGGTTCTAGTTCTATACTTGGGGTTGACTTGCAGGAGAAGTCTACAAATACCAATTAGCTGTTCCCTGGTGAGAACTCCCCTACAAGCTCTAGAAGGAAGCCCTGGTGTTTCCTAACTCCCAGACTCTCCAATCTTCTTCCCAAGGGAGATGAAAACCTCCCTAGATTGTGGGTTCCCAGTCTGCCAGTCTCGGGTGAGTTGGTTTTTTTTTTCCCCCTAAAGAGAAGATTAGGTTTCCTTCATTGCATGGGTCCTGCTCTTGAGTTGGGGGGGGGGGGCTCTTTGGCTAAGGGCCTCAACACCCTTTGGTAGTTGGATAATTAAATAGAATGGTTTCTAAACTTCAGCCCCAGGAGTTTACAGGATAATCTCTGAAGTGTAACCACCCCAGGAGATAGAATCAGCACCTTCTCTGTACTGAAGGCTTGATGTGGTTGAGTAACCCTTGTAGCCAGGGCAAGCAGGGTTTGAACTCCGATCTACTGACACTAAAACCATCTCTATGCTACTGTGTCCCATGGCTACGTTTCCCACAAGCTATCATTCCTTTGTAAAAGGGGAGTGGGAGGGAAGTTCAGGGAAAGCCAGTGTGAGGCTGGTCTGGGGTCTGAGACTCAGCGCGCAGTGGGCGAGTGCTCTGCAGACTGGGACCCCAGAAGCTTCCTGGGTGCCGGCTGCATCGGGTGGGGTTTGTCGGCCTTGCTCAGGCCTCGCTAGGGGGCGCCAGACGTCAGTCTCAGGATCACCGGCGGACACGCGCTGTGACTCAGCGGAACTGCCAGCCAGGTTCTGATCAAAACGAATGAGGGATCGTCCAAGCTGGACTCGGATAATAGGGATGACCACATTGCTTTGTGAATGTCCTCAAAGCAGGCGCAACATTTACAGCATTTGAATTATGTTCGTAAAATAGTTTGTTGTTTTTGTTTTTGTTTTTTGGTTCTTAACAACAGCAAGAAAATCCTAACTGGGAATAGTTGCACAAACCTTTAACCCCAGCACTCAAGAGGCAGAATCAGGCAGATCTCTGGGAGCTCGAGGCCAGCCTGGGCTACATAGTGAATTCTAGGCCAGTCTTCATAGGGAGACCGTCTCAACAAGAAGAGCCACTCCCTAAGAAACCCACTAAATCAAAAGTAGATATCAGGCATGTACGCTGAAAAGCAAGCAGAGATAAACTTACAGAGGCCCCAGGTTTGGTTTCCAGCACCCTCCTGCTGATTCCCAACCATGCACAACTCCAATGTTGTTTTCTAACCTCTATGGATACCAAGCATGCACATGGTGCAATATGTACATGCAGGTAAAGCTCTCGTTCATATAAAAGTGAGGAAAATCTTTAAACCCATCTCTTCTCTGCCCCCTTCCCGGTTCTGTTCCCTTCGGATCTCTGGGGTCTATAGGAGAAAGCCGGATTCTCCTAAGGGAAGGAACCAGACAGTTCCTGGTCCTGGTTCATTTAATTTCTACACCAGTTGGTTACTGTATCTGTTCCCACAGGTGGCTTAGAAAGATTAATTTCTCAGAAAGTATATTAAGAGAGCCAGGGTTCAAAACCCAGTACTTGGGCCATACAGGGGTGGCACATGCATTTGCAAGGTGGCACATTAGCGGCTGCACTAATGTAGCTTGAGAAGACCTGTCACCATGACACATGGACACTGAGCGAGGGGACTTCAGAACATAGAAAAGAAGGGCAGTCAGGGGCTTTGACAGAGGTCAAAGAATGCAGGCAGGCAACTGGAGGGGAGGGGAATGAAGGGGTGGTTTTTTAGCAGAGGTGGAATGGGGAAGGTTGGGGTGCTGGCTCCTCATTCCTAGTGAATTATAGGAAGCCCTGGGAAGATGAGGTAGGTCTGGGGAAACAAACCGAGCCTGGAACTTTCCACTGGAGAGTCTCAGCTTGCTGGGGAGTTACCTATTAGTAGTGTGTGTGTGTGTGTGTGTGTGTGTGTGTGTGTGTGTGTGTGTGTGTGTGTGTTGGGGGGTGCACAGGAGTTTGAAAGGCCACAGGGAACAGGCTGAATTCGGGTCTTTTTGCAAAGACGTTTCATTAGATGGGACATCAAGGAATCCGAGGAAGGAAGAGGGGAGCTGGGAAGTGAAGGTGGCAATTTTTAAAGATGTCTTCATTTTCTATTTTTTGAGTCTGAGAACACATCCTGAGGGGCAGGGCGGAGAGGCTGGTGTCAGCAGGGCTGACTAACCTGCAGTTGTCTCTCAGTAATGAATGACCTGAACTTGGTGTTGTCTTGGAAGGGACGGAAAATAAACAATGTCTGTGACCACATGCAAGAAATGCCTTCCTGGGTCAAGGACAATGAGGTCTGAATTCTCTCTTCAATGAAAGGATGGGAAAAGGGGTATCGCTATGTTGCTTTATCTCCCTTGTTGGGCCTTTCAAGTGTGCCGCCATGTCTGGTTGCCCCAAGCCTTCTATGGCAACAGACACAGAGCTCACGCCATACTCAGGCTTGACTGGATCCTTTATTACTGTGTGACCCTAGGGCCATCACTCAACCTCTCTGAGCCTCAGTTGTCTATAAAATGTGTGGGTTAAACAGTGAATACATGTGCTTTTAAAGCTACATAAGGCACCTCTGGTAGTTATCATTAAAGCCTGATCGTCCATCAGTGCACTTGAACTTGTACGGGATAACTATATTTTCAGACCAAAAAAATTCTCAAGGAAAATGCTTCTCTCATCCCAGATCCTCTGATGGGACAGGTTTTCCTTGAGTTGCTTTAGGTTAATACTCTACCAGAGCCTGCTCGTGCAGAAACCTTTGGAGCCTATCAGCGGAGAATCACCCGTTAGCAAATGGAAGATTGTGAGAATCGCCTGCTCTCTCTAAGGGCTCTTGTTTGAAAATACACAGGGCACGTGGTGCCCCTTGGCCCTCCCGATGCAGCCTCTGGCCAGGCAGGGCAGATGGCAGACCCTGTGAGATCATCTCCCGGTCCCGTGACACCCTGGGGACCATGCCAAAACCCTGTCCTGGCACACCCTTCATGAAGCCAACCACTTTGTAGGAGGGCTGAAGAGGCCTACAGAGGTCCTGGCAAGAGCAAAGAACCAGTAGAAATTATTCACAGATACTACTAATACAGAGAAAGTGTCTGTGAATGTAAACAAGAATCCTCAGGTTGCAGGAAGAGTAGGCGCTTCTTCAGAAAAGCATTGTGGGAAGACCCCCCCTCCCCCGCCGCCCTCCCCACGGCCCCCTGTGAACTAACACTTTTCTCCACTGCAGTATTTTCAAACATCTGCCATGTTGACAGTTGATGAAGAGCAATAAACACATTCTCATTTGGGCAAAACAAAATAACCCTGCACAGGAGTCCAGCCCACTGAGGATGGGCTGGCAGTGCACTGCATGCCTGGACCAATTGGAGTGGCCACAGCAGAAATCTGGGTCAGGGAGAGACAGGAAAAGGAGACCCAGGCACATGTTTAGGTTCTGGACGGGAGTTAAATCCAGAAGCAGGGAGGCTGGTGGGAGGGGAGAAGTGGGATGCAGGGGGAGAGAGAGAGAGAGAGAGAGAGAGAGAGAGAGAGAGAGAGAGAGAGAGAGAGAGAGAGAGAGAGAGAGAGAGAGAGAGAGAGAGAGAGAGAAGAGGGAGTGGGGGATGGGAAAGAAGCCTGGAGAACTTAGGCTTTTGGTAGGGAATGAAATTCTACTTGGAAAATTGAAAATGACCAACCATTTCACTGGGGTGAGAGAGAGGGCATTCATGCATATGTGTGTGTGTGTGTGTGTGTGTGTGTGTGTGTGTGTGTGTGTGTGTGTGTATGTGTGTGTGTACTGTGTGCAAATGTACATATCAAGAGGGAAAACCAGTCAATGAGAACTATGACCATGATGGATGTCTACTCTGGGTCTCCTAGTGTCTCAGGAGTCACTAGCCAAAGGGGTGGGTGTGGTGGGTCCACACACTACTGGCACTTGGGAGGCTGAGGCAGAATTATTACACATTCAAGGCCAGTCTGGTCTACAGAGTGAACCTAGGCCCACCAGAGTAACATAGTGACACCCTGTCTAAAGACAAAAAAAAAAAAAAATTAACAATAAAACACCTCAAATAAAATGTTGCATAAGAGGGATGAAATTAATTTTCTCCCCTTGGCCCATGTCTAAAAATAGAGATGCCCTTTGAGCCTGGACAGAGTGTAGAACTCCCAGCTGGCTTTCAGAGACTAGTGTTGGTCAGCCTCAGCTCCCAGTCTCCAGTCGCCCAGCAGGGACCTCTGACTCCATAGGGTAAAAAGCAATTTACCCCAAGGAATGGCTTGTACATAGTTTTCCATGCTTGTCAATCTGGTTTTGCCTCAAGCCATATTGCTGGGAAATTTTGTCTGTGATAAGCTGCCAAGGTGGCTTTCCCACTGTTTGTACAATCTCAGGATTGTTATTGGAGGTGGGGATCCCAGAGGACAGAGCAGCGGTGGAATGTGGGCTGTCAAAGGCCCTGCCAAAGGATGCCTCCAGGGACTGGCAGATCATCCCTACACAGAGAGGCACACACCAGGTGCTGGGCTAATGCATCAAAGAAAAGTGATTGTGAACAGGAAAGGGCAGGTGTTCATGTACAAGAAGACCAGGTGGCTGCCAGGGAAGGTGCTGGGGTAGAGGGTGGGATTCAGAGGGACCCCCCCTCTCCAAGGCTGGGAGTGCAGAGGAAGCTGAGGGGTATCAGAAACAGATCTGTCAGCACATTCTCGATTTGTAAGAATTCCATAGATGGTCCCCTTGGTCCTGCCTCTTTCCCTGGAGGGTTGGGCAGGAATCTAACAATCTGGAGACTCAGGCAGGAATCACTGACTTCCTTGTCTTCCACTTGACATTGGGCAGGCAGATGATCACTGGAACACCACACCCCTGGCAGTAAGCATCTTAAGGGTAGAGACCCCTGAATGAATTATTTTTGAACTACTGAAAACCACTCAATACTTCTGCATGGGGCAGGCACTTCAGGAATGGTCGAGAAGGTCAATGCTCAGAGTACACTCCACACATCCCTTCTGGTCTCACTTTCAGGCCTGCATGTTCTACCACACAAGCTTTACTGACATGGAGAGAGAGACAGAGGGGTGGGGTGGGAAAGAATATACTAAAAAGACCCAGATCAGAGAGGCAGGAGGCCCAAAGATGGCTGAAAATCTGCACCAGCTTCAGGGAATAGCTCCCTGAGGACCACAGGAGCCAGAAACTGAGCTAGAAGTTAGCAAAGGATGAGGGGCATCAGGTTTGGCTCAGAGACTGTTGGGAAAGCCACTGAGTCCTGCAGACTCCAAATTCCTTGGCCACCTCTGAGTTCCAAAGGACAGGAATAGTGTATTCTGACACTCCCCAACCCCCACAGACCCATCCTTGACCACTGTTCCTGGCAAAACTAAGCTTTGAAGGAACCCTGGCTTTGTGAGCAGAAGAAGGGAAGAGAATGGAGGAGGGAAGAGCAGATCTGGGGCAGGGTACCCAGGGAAGGCTGTCCAATCCGCTGGAAGGAAGGGAAGGTCTTTTAGGAGGAAGAGGTCCCAGCATAGCATCAGCTGCTGCTCTTCCTCAGGAGGTCATCCCAGGAAGCTGGGATCCAGGCAGCTAACTCCTCCAGACAGAGCCAAGTGCTTGCCTGTGCTTTTCCCAGTCAGTAACCCACAGTGGTTAGACTCAAAGGAGAAAAACAGGAGACGGCCTCAGGTCCAGGGTCTGCCTTCTCTGTGGGAAGGAAAGGATGTCACATGATGATGTGATGAGGCTGAGCAAGATGTGGGAAGTGGTCCATCCTGCTAGTGACAAAGGAAGAATAAGAGGTTGGCTTCTCCTCTTGGGCTGTACCAGTCCCAGCCAGCAGCTTTCTGTGTCTCACACTTGTCAGGGTGCTGCCTCGGTCAGCCTGGTTGGCAGCCTCGGCCAGTATAAGTCTAGTGATGAAGGATCTGCTGTGGTATACATCCTTAACCCAATGGCCGATGATATCATCTGGGCAACTGTCCAGCTAAGCTTTTCTTAAACTTTATTTTACTTACCATCATCATCATTGTGTATGTGTGTGTGTGTGTGTATGTGTGTGTATAATATGGGGGTACATGTATAGGGAAGTCAGAGAGTGTGTGTATGTGTGTATCATAGGGAGGACACAGGCATGTGGAAGTCAGTGTGTTTGTGTGTGTGTGATGTGGGGGAAGCACACACATGTGGAAGTCAGTGTGTTTGTGTGTGTGTGATGTGGGGGGGCACACCCATGTGGAAGTAGGAGAACAACTTTGTGTGGACTCTGGGGAGCCAGGTCTTCTTGGCCCCAACAAAGGTTTTTTAAAATTAAATTAAAACTCACAATATATACTACTGTCTTAGAATAGAATAAAATAAGTATCACTTAGATTCAATGATCAGTTTTTAAATACCGGTGCTCACTAATGACGTAATTGAAAGGAACAAAGGCACCGTGCAAAGTTTGACAGTGACATCACTTCTCCCGGGAGAAGCCTGTTAGGAATTTAGCCCATGATCTGCAAAGATGGCTCAGTGGTTAGGAGCACTGGCTGTTCTTCCAGAAGACCCAGGTTTAACTCCAAGCACACACATGTCTGCTCACAGCCATCTGTCCCTCAAGTTTGGACACTCTTCTGCTTTCCTTAGGTACTAGACAGGCACGTGGTGTACAGACAGACACGTAGGCAAAACACCCATGCACATAAAACAAAAAATAAAAAAAGAATTTAGCTCACAATAATCACCTGTGTCCATCTTCTCAAAGCTAACTTATTATTGCTTGTTACTTTTTAGAAGTTAATATAAAAAGCTGCCTGGAAACATTTTAATGTGCAAAGATGTTCAGAACACCAAGAAAACTGCACTGGAACCCAGAGCATCTTCCAGGTCATGGGATCTCAGACCAGGCAGAGGGGCTGCTCTGCTTTGAACAAAAGGCATTTTGTGTTAGTGGTCTCAGTTTCCCAGTACTAGGAAGGTTGGCCCGTTATGCTACAAATCCTCTCTCAACTCTCCATGGACATGGGTCTGGGGTGTGCTGTTGGGGACAAACAAGCTCCCCCAGAGCAAATGATAAAGAGGTGGACACCAGGATTCAAAAAAGAGTAAAACTAAAACAAAACCAATGAACCTGCCCCATCAAAAACAAACAACAGAAATACCAAACCACGTGACTAAAAGCTGGCTAGCTTGCCTTCAGCAGTACAGGCCAGCAGTCTTTAACTGTCAATGATAAGACACTCCTCGGAAGAAATACTTCCCTGTCTAAGTTAGAAACCATTGGTGCCATCTCTATTGAGTTAGCTTGTGTGCACAGTTCAGATGAGCATGTCAAAGAAGTCATTCTTTAACACACTTTGGTTTCCCCATGGAAATTATTTCGAGCACGCCCAGCTCCCTGGTCAACACCGACATACTCAATAGATGTGTTCAAGATTTGAGCAGTCAGAACTTCCAGCTGCTGGGGGCAATATGTTGCCTCCCCCTAAGAGACGCCTGCCTCAGAATCTAAGTATCAGATTCCCAACATGAACAAGAGCATAGTGATAAAGACAGAGACAGAAGGCCAGGGCCTTCGATTCTGTCATTGTGCGACGACCTGAAGTTTTACTTACTTAAGTGTATAAAAAAGAGCCAGGCACTGTGGTGCATACTGCAATCCCAGCACTCAGGAGGTGGAAGGTGAAGAATTGGGAGTTCAAGTCAGCCTCATGTGGTGATATATTGTTTGCCTGAAGATCAGAGGATAGAGCTAGCCAGAGCAGCCATAGAGGTCAGAGAGTGGTGTCACACACCTTTAATCTTAGCACTCAAGAGGCGGAGATCCATCTGGACCTCTGTGAGTTCAAGGCCACACTGTGCTACACAAGATTAATCCTGTTCAAAAGAGAAACACAGCCAGGCAGTGGTGTCACACACCTTAATCCCAGCACTAGGAAGGTTGAGACAGGAAATGAGACGGCTGGGCAGAGAAAGGAATATAAGGCCAGAGGAGCCAGGAGTTTGGCCCCTTCCACTTCAGCCTGCTCTGCCCTTCTCCCCTTGGTTTCCCTCTTTAGTCTGAGGATTTGTGGAGACAAGACCGACCCCTCCCGGCCTGAGGATTCAGTAGTGGTGAGAAATGGCTGTGGCTTGTTTCTCTGTCTCTCTGATCTTTAAGCATTTACCCCAATATCTGGCTCCAGGTTTTTATTACAATACCAGTTAGGATTTGTGCAACCCCCTCAGCTATAGGCCAAGTTCAGGACAAGCTTTGGTTACAGGAGATCGCATTTTAAAAAGCTAAATAAGTAAACAATAAAGTAGGAAACAAGAATTGGCTGTTTGGCTAGTGCAGAACGCTTGCCAAGCAGGCTTGATGTAGGCCCTGGTTTCATCCCCAGGGCAGCCCAGATGAATGGATTAATATGAGAAAGTAAGACTGAATTGCAAATGATATTTTTGATCAGTAAGTACAAATTTTTACTTAGACATGCTATATTCTAACCCAACTGGAGTTATATTATTTTTAAAGATTTATTTTAAATTATGTGTATATATGTGTCTGTGTATGGATTTGTGCACATGTGTGCAATTACTCAAGGAGACCAGAGACATCGGATCCCTGGAGCTGGAGACACAGAAGGTTGTGAGACCTGAAGTGGGTGCCAGGATCTCAACCTGGGTCCTCTAGAGGAGCGGACTATGTTTCTAACTGCCTGACCATTTCTCTCTCTCCACACACACACACACACACACACACACACACACACACACACACACACACACACACACACACACCCACCATTTTTCCACCCCACCTCTTTTAAATCATACAGGCTGGACTAGAGATAGAGCTCCATGTGTACAGTGTCCGTCTAAATATGCACAAAGGTCTGGGCTGGATCCCCAGAACTGCACAAACTGGGCGTGATGATAAACACCTGTTAGCCCAGAGGTGGAGGCAGGAGGAGGATTAGAAATTCAAGGTCATCACTCAAGTCAACCTTGGACACAAAGGAAGGAAAACATTTTTACTGTTTAAAGTTAAAAAGTGAATAAAAAGCAAAGCTGTAACTTGGGGTATGGTTTAATGCTTGCTAAATATAGGTGACTTTTTTCAGACACTTTCTTTTCCTTTAAATTATTAGCAATCCAGCCAAGATTTATAAAAGCAGAGAGCTGTTTGTGGTGGCTCAAGCTTGTAAGCTCAACACAAGAAGCTGAGTGAGGAGTCTGGTGACAAATTCCACGCAGCCTGGGCTATAGAATGAGACCCTCCATCAACAAAGTCAAATGACCATTAGGCTGCAATCATAAGATCAAAATTTGGGAACACACTAATAACTAAGTTTTTCTTTTTATCCGTGCAGTTCTGGGAACTGAACCCAGGGCCTCACATAAGGCTAGGCAAGTGCTCTAATGAAGTTATATGCTCAGCCTCTTATCCCTTTAAGACAAAATCTTGCTATGCAATCCAGGCAGTTCTCAAACTTGCGACAACCTCCTGTGTTAGCTTCCCAATATCGGAATTACAGGCGTGTGCCACCCGGGCCAGTCCCTTCCTGTACTATTTTGCAGAGTGGGGAGACAGGGTTGTTTTGTAGCCCTGGCTGACAGGGAACTCATTATGTAGATCAGGCTGGCCTCAAACTTTTATTGAGCCTCTGGCCTCTATCACCCATGTGCTGGGATTAAAGGCAAGGACCACCACATCTTGCCTAACATTTACTTAAAGAATTTAATTATTTGATTTGATTTTGCTTTGAGCCAGGGTCTCACTATGTAACTCTGGGCTGGCATGGAACTCATTATATAGACCAGGCTGGCCTTGAACTCACAGAGATCCATTTGTCCTTGCCTCACGGGTCTGAGATTTAAAAAATGCACCACCATACCCAGACACTTTTTAACTTTTAATAAAATTTTGTCACAGTGAAATAAACAAGTTAATCAAAGAAACCATTTTGTTCCTAGTCATTGTTATCATCATCTCATTCTATGGTTATTTTATGTCACAGAGAGGACCGTTAAAGCAAAGATCAGCTCTAGGGATCTAAAGATGGCACTCTTCTGTAGGATGGCATGGGATGGAGTGCAACCCTCCTTCAGTATCCAGCGGGTGTCAGTTGTCAATGGCCCCCAGAAGAATGAAGAGAGGTGCCCCTAGCTCACCAAATGCCTGGTGATTGCCAATGCCTGTCCCTCTAGACACTGCCTCACACAGGAGCCACAGAGACTTCTAGAAGGCGAAACTCAGCAGTGTGAAAGCTGGCAATGGCTCCCCAGGAGCAGGATATGAAACCTGAGTAGGGTCCGTGGAGGGTGATACTCCTGGCAGGTTTTGGCCTTTACTTGGTCCCAGAAACAGAAGCATCAGCCAGCACATGGTCCCTGCAGCCATGACCTACTTCTCTGGTCTGCTGGCAGGAACCAGGCAGCCGTGACAAAGCAGAAATGGGTGTATTTGGAATTATCATGGGTTTATTTCTAAACAATAGTGATCATATTCTGGGGATGGAAGACATAGATAGAAGATCTAATCTGGGGAATCAAGCAGTTATGGGGGTGGGAAGGGTAAAAAAACAGGCTGTTGGCTGACACATCTAGGTTCAATTCTGGTTCTTTTTTTTAATAAAGGTAAATATAATTTCATTGTAATGAATTCACAAATAAGAACATCATGAAGCTGAGTTCAAAGTTTGGTTCTTGATGGGCTGGCTGTGTGATTTTGGGTAAATGATATGACCATTCTGAGCCCCAACTTCCCGCTTTGTGATGTGCTGGGATGAAGCAAAATCTAAGACCCTGGAGAGCATCTCAGGTTCTTCTCCTTTAATTTTCTCATTTACTCACTTGTCTATCTATCAGTCTGTCTGTCTGTCTATTTATCTATTTACGTATGTGTGTATGTACAGTCTATCTACCTGTCTGTCTACTTATCTATTTATGTATGTGTGTATGTACAGTCTATCTACCTGTCTGTCTACTTATCTATTTATGTTTGTGTGTATGTACAAGCCATGGCACAAGCATTCAAAGATCATGGACAGCTAGTAGGAATTAATTCTCTCTGTCCACCATGTAGGATCCGGAGATCAAGCTCAAGCTGTCAGGCGTGGTGGCAAGTGCCTTTCCACTGAGCATTCTCACCACCCCCTCCTTTAGTTCTTAGCAACAAGATAAACCCTACAGGTGCCGAAACCCCTTCTCAGAGCACCAAACCTCATCTGTACCGGGATCTAGCTGGTTAGAGGCAGATGCCTCAGGGACCCAGTGTCATAGTCACTCGAATGGAGCCTTGCTTCAGGGCTCTATTAACAGTTTTTTAAAAAAAGGCATTTGTAACAGTCACATGCATGCTGTGGACATGAATACACCCCCAGAACACTCTATACTTGAGAATTAGGGGACTTGATCACAGGTGGAGAGATGAACAAGGAAAGAGGGAGGTTTAAGTAGGGATTAAAAAACAATGCTGTTTTGGTTTTGCTTTGGGGCGTGGGTAACATTCATTGAGCTCTTCCTGTATTTTCCTACTAAGTAGGTCACAAGCCTGGACAGTTATGGAATAAAGTTCCCTGGGGAAGTGGTATTCATTCTGAGACCCGAAGGATGCAGACAAGTTCTCAGGGAAGGAGAGGCAGGAGAAAGGGACAGTCCAGGCAGAGGGGCTAGCACATGCAAAGGCCCCAGGGCAGCAAATCACACAAGTCTTTGGATTCAAAGGAAGATCAGACTGCAGGAAGACCCAGAAGGAGTGTACTTCAACTTGGGACATGCTTGTTATGAGGCATCTGCTGACAACTACAGGCGGTTTCGGGAGAAAGACAAAGCCCAGGCCTCTATGGATTCCTATGAAGAGGGTGACCATGTTGGAAATGGCAAAGATGCCATCTGGAGATGGGCCTGGTAGTGCAGCCCTGTAATCTCAGCTATGTCAGAGGCTGAGGCAGGAGGATTAAAAGTTCAAAGCTTCTCGGGGTTATATAAGGAGACCAAGGGCAGCTTGGACAAGTTAGTGAGACCTTGTCTTAAAATAAAATAATAAAAAGGACTAGAGATGTGGTTCAATGGTGGAGCACCTTCTTACCACGCATAAGACCCTGAGTTCAAGCCCCAGCAAAGACAAACCAAACACACAATCAAACCAAATCATACCCAGCTAGGAAAGAGAGGGCTAAGGATGGGAGGCACTGGCTCTACTCAGTCATAAAGATAAGGATTGCTTACTTAATTTATTCTTTAATGATTAATATTTTTGTAATTTTAATTATGTGTATGTATGAAGCCACACATGTGTATCATGGCATGCATATGACAGTCACAGGACACCTTTCAGGAACTGGTTCTCTCCATCCTCCCTGGGTTCTGAGGATCAAACTGAGGTCGTCAGGTTTGGCTTGTATTTGTCTGGCAATACTCACTGAACAATCTCATCAGCCCAAGGGGATTTATTTAAAATTTAATAAATACTGGCAGGAAGACAGTGGAGAAAGAAATAAAATCTAAGCAAGGGTTATGAGATGGGGAAAGGCAAAAGGCAGAATCTGAAGCTTGGGGTGGGAGGCTGGGCCACCGCAGTGTTGGGAGGAGCGGGCTGTGGAGGCACCTGCTTCAGCCAGTGTACTTTGCTGAGTGGATGAATCCCCACCACAGACCAGAACCTCCCACTCCACAGGTCAGTAGAGCGAAACATCTGTACCCTGGAAGTGTGGACATTGGACAACCACAACTAAGAGTTCCCACCTCCAATATGTAAGGAATTAAACTGTCAAATGATATGGGCTCAATTTCTGTTGTAACAAAAGGGCAGAGGGCTGGCTGGTACTCCTTCCCTCAAATATCCATGTTGGAAAACTTCAAACCTAAAGGACAGTTGTCCAAATAATACAATCAACACCTCATCACCTGCTAACGTGGCTATATTTCATCTATCTATACATAGGTATATATCTATATAATGTTATGTATATAATGAAGTGCATATGTACATGCATGGATATTTATATCCATATTTTCACCCAAACTATGAGAATCAGCTGCTTACACATCCCTAAGAATCTTCCTGGGGGAGGGATAGTGATGTTCAGGCTGAAAAGTGGGCAAGGCATGGAGGGGCTGTAGAGAAATTCCCCTTCAGAGAATGAACCCACTTCCTACAGACAGGGCCCTTGAGCCACTCCTATAGTATCACCACAAGGTGAGTATCCCAGGATGGGCAGGCGGCACATGTCTTTAATCCCAGCACTTGGCGGGTAGAGGCAGGTGGATCTCTGTGAGTTTGAGACCAGTGTGGTCTACATAGTGTATTCCATGACAGCCAAGGCTGCATAAGAAGATCCAATCTCAAAACAAAACAGATGTTCAACAAGGTGAACATCTCCTGAGCTGAAATCTAAAACTTGAAATATTCAAAATCCAAACCATTTTTTTTAAAAAGAAGGACTTATTTATTTATTTACTTATTAATTTATGTGTGCAGGCCAGATGTGGGCATCATTCTCTACCACTCTGCTTATTCCTTTGAGGCAGGATCTCCCTCTGAACCTGGGACTCAGATTTTTGAGAAGCTAGCAAGCCCCAGAAATCATCTTACAGCCATCTTCCTAAGTTATGGGTATGTTTGGGACGCCCAGATCATTTCTTAAGTGCTGTCATACAACTTACAGTCTTTATGATTATGCAGTATGCTCTTAATTGCTGGGCAACCACTCCATAGACTCTTAGCAATCCAAAATTTTTTGATGCTTCAAAAATTCAGATTTCTGAGCATTTTGGATTTAGGGTTTTGGGATCAGGAATATTTAACTGTTATATCTAAGGAAATCCGCCCCCCCCCCCACAACACTTCCCTCAATCTAAAACAGTCCTAGTCACAAGCATTTCAGGCAATCATTGGGGTGGGCTCACCTCATGTAGGTCCATTGTCCAACCATATCCTTTATAGATTGGTTGCCATTTTGCTTGTTTTGAGCAGGGTTTCACTGTGCAGCTCACATTGTCTTTGAATTTAAGATATTCTGGCCTTAGCTAGATTATATGTTGGGGTTACAGGCAATAGTGATATTTGCAAAGATCTAGAAGACTTTCTCAACCTATTTTATATTAGGAGATATGATTTCACTCTTACTCAGGCTGGCCCAAACTCTTGGTGTTAACTGACCCTCCTGTCTCAGTTTTTGGAGACGCTGGCCCTACAGACATACACCAGTGACCTGTTTCAATCCAATTTAAAATTCTGTAATTTAGAAGTAACATGCGTCTGTGTTATAGAGAGATAGAACTCACTACCAATGGAGACATCCTAATTAGTCTTTCCAGCCATTTCCTCTTTCCTGCTCTTTCTCTCTCTCCTCCTTCCTTTCTTTATTATTTATTTATCTATGGAGACACGATCTTAACATGTAGTCTAAGCTGGACTTGAGCCTACATTGCTCTTCCTGCCCCAGTCTCCCTAATGTTGGGATTACACACGTGGCTTTCCCTGCACATGATTGTACTAGAGGCTTGGACAGAGGGCTCAGCATTAAGAGCACTTACGGCTCTTGCAGAGGACCTGGGTTTGGTTTCTAGTATCCATATATCTGTAACTCCAGTTCCAAGAGATCTAATGCCCATTTCTGGCTTCTGTGGGCACCAGGTACATATGTGGTGCACGTACATCCATGCAGGCAAACACTCACATACATAAAACAAGAATAAATAAATAAATCTTAAGAAAATTTCATGGGCACAATTTTCTAATGGCTGTGCATCACACATACTACATACCTATCTTCTAAAGAGTGGAAGTCTATCAGGTCTGAGATTTCCCACTATCAACAATGACAGAGGACATCTTCATTGTCCTCATCTGCTGAGACAGGGTCTTTCTCTGTAGTTCAAGCTGGCCTACAGCCTCGTACCTTCCTGTCTGAGCCTGCAGGGCACTCACTATTTCCTTAGAAGAGATTCCTCAGAACAGATTGCTAGAGATGATATTTTATATCAGAGAGCGGGAACTTTTTAAAAGACTCTCTGTGCTTTCTGTCCCCAAATTGCTTCCTTACACCTTGTCATACTTCCTCTCACTTGTATTGTACAGGCACCTGCTTGAACAAATGCTCCCTTTGAAGAGGGGGACATAGCTTGAGATAACTGAATGGGAAGGGGAATGGCGAGGTCCTGGAGCATAGGACCTCTGCAAATTCTTTTCATGTGGAAACCCCAGGGGATGAGGTTCAGGGATCACTGATTCCAGGCCTCCCATTCTGCTTGGCTCTTAAACAAAATTAAAAAAAAAAAATGTTTGCAGCGTGAGTCTGCATATTGCCATCATATTTCTGTCTGGCACAGGAGGCAAGAGGTAGGGAGGAAAAGAAATGTAAAGGTAAAACAGGCCCATGGAGGGTGGGGCAGGCAGGAAGCAAGCCTGCCTCCATCATCCTCAGGCACCAAGGGCTCTTCCTTGCAAGACAAATCCCAACCCTATTCAGTTCCCCATACAGCTGCAGAGAGGCCATAGGAAGGCAAACTGGGTATGAACACCCCCTCCCTTGGCATTAGCCAGAGAACGGCATCTTCACAAGGAAGGATGCTGGGCCTCTGCTGATCAGTAGTATTGCTCCTCTGCCAGGAGCTGCTCCAGCTAGAGTGGAGTGGCAGTCCTGTCTCCATGGTTACCAGAGGAAGCACTATCATCTCATTGGGATGATGACCTGGTTGTCACCATGACTCCATGTGGCTAGAAGTGGCCCTACTGACTGAGATGGGTGAGCTGGCCTGAGGGTGGCTCTGGAAACAGGAAGCTGTGCCTGTGTAATAGAAATGGATGCTTTGGTTCCTGAAGGGGCCCAGGGGCAGATGGCCTGTGCCAGAGGACAAGATGTCATAGTTACCACAGGAGTGTCCGAGTCTGTGGAGCTCTGGCCTTTAATGAGAGCAATCTCAACTCTGTCACTGATGGGAATCTTGTTCACCTTCACAGGGCAGATAAGGAATGAACAGCTTAACAAGGCTGGGTTAACAGAGCTCCCCAGTGTCTGTGGGTCAGTAAACACACCCAGTCCCATGACCTCTGCTAATGACTGTAACCCTAGTAGAGAAGCCTCAGTGGTAAGTGACTGCCGCTGCATGTACTGGAAACGGCCTTTGAGGATGCAGATGGTGGACACCAGCTAGGGATGGAGGAGATGTGTCCCAGTTTATCACTTGCAGCTGGAGCAGCCTTTCGGTCCTACACACCAAAGCAGAGCCAGCTACCAAGCTTGGTGGGAACTGTACAACAGAGGGCTTGGGAAATTAATATGGGATGTTTTTCTGTATGCTGTGAATTACCACTGGATAATAAAGGAAATATTTTGGCCTGTGGTAAAGCAGCTTATAGACAGGCAGGAAATCCAACCATAGATAAAGGGGAAGGGTGGCAGAGTCAGAGTGAGACCCTTTGAGCTGCTGCCCAAGAGAGCAAGATGTAATGGAACACAGGTAAAGCCACTAGCCACATGGCAGGACATAGATTAATAGAAATGGGCTGAGTTGAGTTGTAAGAACTAGCTGGTAATGAGCCTAAGCCATAAGTGAAACAGTTTATAATTAATATAAGCCTTTGTGCAATTATCTTATAAATGGCTGCAGGACTGCAGGTGGGAAAATTCCTCCTGACCACAGGCCTAGATGGGTCAGAAACTTTTGGCTACAGGAAATGCAAGTAAAAGATACTTCAAGATCTTCAATATACCTTACATTCCACCATACATATGACAAAAAGCTCTATATCAAGGATTTATACCATTCTCAATCACTACACTCCCTTCATAATCCATTGCTTCAATTTTACAGGGGAGGAAGCTGAAGCCCAGAAAGGTTGAATGACATGCCTACTCAGGGTCACACAGTCATGACCCTAGCAGAGTTAGGGTTTGAACCTCCCATTTTCTCTGCATTATAATATCTCACTGCTATGTCAATGAAACTAAGGGCATGTAACTCTCACTGGGGTGGAAGAGAGTCTGTCCCTCACTGGTTTGTGTTGTTTAGGAAGGGGCTGATGATTAAACTGTACATGGCTGAGACAGCTGCTGACTGAGCACACGAGAGACATGAACGTGGAGGACTTGGGTCACCTTCACAGGAGCATCCAGAGGCCCAAGGAGCCTGAAGGTGGAATACCCCTAGGATGTCTTACTCTGGTTTAGACCAAGGGTAAGGCCACCATAGAGGAGCCATGAGAACATGGCCACGATCATACCAGCTGTCCTGCCTTGTAGGTTGAGAGCTGGGCCTATATGTAGCGGGAGAATGCTGAGCTGCCACTGGACTCTGGCTAGGTTGGATTTGTTTGAGGGCACAGAGTGGCTGTTAGGATCTCAGGCCAGGTATGGAGTTCACCAACAAGGACAATTGCTTCTGGAAGGTCCCCACTACCAGCTCCTTACCATACTTTCTACAGGTAAGGCACATCCAGTTCTGATGGAAATCCAGGCATGAGTGTCACCTCTCTGTAATCCTAGCATTGGGAGTCAGAGGCAGGACGATCAGGAATTCAAGGCTAGCATTGTCTACATGAGACTCAATCTCAAAACCAAAACAACAAAGAGCTGGCTCATCGGTTAAGAGAACTTTTCATGCTTGCAGAGGACCCAGGTTCAACTCCCAGCACCCGTGTGGTGGCTCACAACAACCTGTAACTTTGGACCCGGGGTTTTTGATGACCCTTGCAGTCATTAGACATGAGTGTAGAACATGGAAATACATGCAGGCAAAATACTTATATACCCAAAATCAAACAAATAAATCTAAAGTTTTTTTTTTAATATTACAAAGCAAACAAATGAACCTCAAACAATGGAGAAGTGCATAAAGGTCTTGATCCAATATTTTCAGTTCTTGACCCACCTGCTGAGGCAAATGGCAGGACATTATCAGCCAACTTTCATCTAAAAGTCTGGAGAGGGAAGCAGAGTGAAAAATCTCCTCAGTCAGATTTTCCTGGATTTGCATTGAGCCGTGCCTCTGTTCTTCTATGTGGCCAAACTGTGTGATGTCTGTGGTTATATGTTATATATTTAATAAAACCAGTCTGGAATATCAGAGAAGAGATCCACCACGTGTGTGACCTACTCAGTGGTCTGAGCATGAAGGAGCCTGGGAAGAGCAATCTTGGTAACCTTGCTATAAGCCCACAGCACATCTGGAAGTTTCCCCTGGCTGAGGCACCAAGGTGCTCAGGCTAGCCTTCCAAGACTTGACATATCCTTGACATAGACTTTGAGAACACTGAGATATCATAGTCACAGCCCCTTTAATTCACCTGAGAATTAAACTTCATGACGCTCAGAATTGGGGTTCAGGTTAGGAGGGAGGAGGAGATGACCCACGGTGAGCGTAGCCTACTCTAGATGTAAACCAGTTGTTTTCCATGTGTAGGTCTAGTCACAGGGACTGACTGTGGGCAGAGCTCTCTCTCTCTGTTGGGTGTGAGGAATCTTTCATGGGTCTCCAAAAGCGAGGCAGGTGGGAGGCTGGGATGAGGGCTTTACAATGAGGCTTGTCTGACCACCCTCCAGCTTCTTTCTGGTGAGCATGCCTAACGTGGGCAGAAGCAGTCAGCAGAGAAGAATTCATGAAGGAAGTAAAGGGGGACCAGGAGGGAGGTGTGGCCAAGGCAGGTGATACTGAAGCAGGTCCAGCGGACATTGCAGAAACCCATAGCTCAGGCAACCTGGAGGCAACAGATATGTATCCTTAGCTGTTCTGGAGGCCAGACCAAAGCGCTGGAGGAGCCCAAGTCTTTCCTCACAGACCCCTGCCCTCACACAGTGTCATCACACCACAGAAGAGGTGAGCTGGCTCTGTGAAGACTCTTACAAGGGCCGGACTCTCATTCACAAGACTCCTGTTCCATTTAAGCTTTGTCTCCTTACACCATCAACATGGAGGCTGAGGGTCTCACACTCAAATTTCAGAGACACATCATTCAGATCATGTCTGACTCCCCATGACCGGCATGGTGGAAATAAGAGTTGGTGAGTCTTTCAAAATGATGTCTGTTTTAAAAATATATTATTATAAATAGTTCATGCAGTTTTATAGGACCCTTGGCAATGGGAAATCTCTTCATGACTTATTTAATAATAAGGGTGGATGGGGTGGTGGCACACATCTTTAATCCCAGCACTTGGGAGGCAGAGGCAGGCAGAAAAGCCTGGTCTACAGAATGAGTTTGAGGACAGGTTCCAAAGCTACACAGAAAAACTCTGTCTCAAAAAACAAACAAACAACAACAATAATAATAATAATAATAATAATAATAATAATAATAATAATAATAATAATAAGTAGTGGGGGAGCTGTTTCAGTCTGTAAAGTGTTTGCTAAACACACACAGAACTCTGGGTTTATCCCCAGCACTGCACAAACCAGGAGTGGCAGTGTCTAACCCAACGCTCCTAATCCCTCCAATCCTGGAGGTGGGGGAAGGAGGACCAGAAATATAAGATCATCCTCAGGAACACAGTAAGTTGGAGACCAAGGTGAGTTACTTGAGACTTTCCAAACAACTATTTCTTCTTCTTTTTAAACCACTCACTAAAGAAATGAGGGCCTACTGGTTTTGAAAAAAAAAAAAAAATCCAAGTGTAGAAAATGGAGTCAATTTGTTACTATCTTCATTTGTGTGGCTTTGTAAATGTTTTGTAAATGCCTCCACTTGTGGGGGCCCTTCCCACAGGTCTATCCTAAGTATATGTCAGCACAGGTCTCAGGAGGGGGTGGGCCTCTGGCGCTCACTGGGTGCTTTATACACACCATTGCTACTCCTTATGAAGCCCTGCAGGCGGGGCACTATTTTCTTAATTTCCAGATGAGAGACTAGGTTCAGAGAGGCTATGACACATATCCATTATAGACAACTGAGATGCAGCTACCGTCAGGCCTTCCTTCTGGGCCCTTTCCACTCTACCTTACCTACTCTCCAGAATGACAAGAAGAGGTGGGTCAATGCTATATCACACCCAGGCAAGAATGGGCCTTCCTGTGTGAGGACCGATGAGCAGCAAAGATTCCCCCCACAAACAACCCCCCCCCCCCGACCTTCTGTGTTGATAGTGAGACAGGCTGAGTTTGGAGAGAGAGGAATGGCCAACTTGGACAGAAAATGAACTCGCAGACCAAAGCCCACAGGATCTCCAGGTACCCCCGTGGGTGAACCAAAGCGCAGGTACAGTCACCTTTCTCTCTGTGCTGGGTTTACCATTGGGAATGCCCTACCTCCCCAAGCAGGGAAACCTCACAAGCCTAATTGTTTTTTTCTCACAACAATCGCTGTTGAGTTGTTCATGCACATGGGGAATAGTTGTCCATTAACCAAGGAAGCTCATCTTCCATTGTCTGCTAAAGGGACATGGGAAATGGGGAAGACGGGTGGACCTCACTGTTGCTTTACTGAGGACCCTCGGAATCTTCTTCTGAGGCATGTCATTGCTTCTTGTTTGCTTTTTCTGCTTATCTTTCTCCTTAGGCCCAGCCCCTTGTCTCCTCAAGTCCCTACCACCCATATAAACACTAAGGTAGGCTGGTGCCACCCTTCTGAGGCAGAGCTTTGCCATACTCTAAAGTGACAGGGCTCATCAATTTCAGTGAACAAAGGTCTCCCTGCAGGGAGACAACAGAAGAGTTCTTAATGCTGTGAAAGATGGTGGGAAAATTCTGGAATCTGATGCTGAGGGATGCATCTCTGAGTCAGATGTGTGTCCTAGGCTACGGCCTCCATCATCTGAGATGCTAAGCTCTCACTGGGCTCTCAGACAGCAAGGTTTCAAGGTTCTACCAGCCAGGTGAATCTGAGGGTCTCTCAGTGGGTGCCCCAGTCATTAGAGGGAGGTGAGATAGAACATGGGAGGAGATCTCCTTGAGAAGGAAAAAGATCCTTGTAACTGAGTTTGTGCCTTGAACTTGCTGTGTGACTAGGGGGTGTTACTTTACCTCTCTGGGCCCAGTTCCCTCTTTCATCAATTGACTCTGGCATCTGTTAAAATGCTGAACTCACAATCCTTCACATGAATTCTTCCCACCATCACCCCAGGAAGCAGGGGAAAGTGGGGTTTGGTTGTGGAACGGGGAGAATAGTCAAAGGGTGTTACATATTTTGGGGTGCTTCCAACACCTGCTTTAGTGACAGACTCACCTCCAGTGGTGTCTTCTCTTGAGGTGCACCTTCATTTCTGTTTGCTTTTTTTCTAAATAAAAATAGTTATTTAATGTGTATGTGCCTGAGTGTGTAGATATGCACCACACACATGCGGTAGCCTGAGGTAGTTAGAAGAGGGTTGGGGTCCTCTGACTGCAGAGTTATAGGAGGTTGGGAGCTTCCATGAGGGGTCTGGGAACCAAGCCTGGGTTCTCTGTAGGGGTAGTTGGTGCTCCTAATGCTAAGCCATCTCTCCAGACTCTTGCTTTTGTTTTGATGGATTTTTTTCTCCTCACCAAAGCACCCAATCCATCCGAGTCCTCTGGTCAGCTGGTAAAGAGGTCTACTAGGGAGCTGGGGTGACTATCATGGGCAGAAGGGGAGGCTTTGGAAGGATGTAGAGTCATGGGCTGTGATGGTTCTGGGAAGTATAGAGTCATAGCAGCCATGCTGAGCCAATAGGATCCCTCCGAACACAGTGGGAGATACGCAGCTCAATTTCAGCCTCAGGGGAGGGAATCTGCTAAGCATCATTGCTGCGCTGTACTGAGCCTTCTTAGGGATGGGGCTCTGGTTGCTTCCTGGGGTAGAGGGATGGTCCCCAAGGAACAGAGTCTACAGGATGTTCTCACCATCCTTCAAAGGAAGCTCTCTCTCTCTCTCTCTGTGTGTGTGTGTGTGTGTGTGTGTGTGTGTGTGTGTGTGTGTGAGTGAGAGAGAGAGAGAGAGAGAGAGAGAGAGAGAGAGAGAGAGAGAGAGAGACTTGGGAAGCTTGGGAAGAGTTCTCCCTACCCTGATGCTGGGAAAGGACTGGGCAGGAGTAGGGTGTGGAATCTGCACCCAGGGAGGCAGGAAGATGGAGACAGGCAGCATCCATTTCCTCCTCTGCCAAACAGGAAGTGCCACCAACCCTAGAGTGGCCTGGAGCGTGCAATGAGGTCATCTGTATGAAAGAGGGGAAAAAAAATAGCAGCAGGGCTATTTTTGATACAGAAAGGATTTGGCATTATAAAACAGCTTTGTGTACGAGGGGTCACATGGCCTGTAGGACCCTAGTGACTAGTTTGGATTGTTCCAACCCATGTCAAGGTAGAGAGTTAAACACAGTAGCTCATTTCTTCCTGCTCACCTCTCCCATTCACCATTCATATTTGTCTCCATGAGAACACTTGGTTCCTGGGGTCAATTATATATACATCCTATGCATGTTTCACACAGACACACGTGCACACTCATGCATGTTATGCTTCTAAGGTATTTTGTTGTTTTGAGACAGAGTCTCTACTTTGTAGTCCTGGCTGTTCCGAAACTCACTATGTAGACCAGGCTGGCCTGAACTCAGAAATCCACCTGCCTCTGGGATTAAAGCATGTTCCACCCATTGTGTGGCTGCTCCTAGTTATTTTATTCTGATGCCTCATCTAGAAGGTTCCTCTGTCTCTAGGCTAGCTGGCAAGGGCCTTGTATGACAGCTTCCATCTCTCTGTGTGATATAAAACAGTGAAGATAAGAACTTCTTCCCCAGAGATGTCTCTCAAGTCACCTCCACTTGGGGAACCCTTAAAAAAAAAAAAAAACAGCCTTCAGAGCAGGCCTTGAACTATTTGGGGGGAGTAGAGAGTGGTGCCTGGGACAGGGTCTCTTTGTGTTTCCCAGGTTGGTCCTGGTCTTACAACCCTCCTGACGTAGTCTCCCAAGTCTAGAATTACAAGTACGAACCACCAGTCAATCCAGCAGAGAAGCTTCTTACGGTACATCCCCACTCTGAGGTGAGCTGGTGCCTTAGTGGACACATTTATTTTTTAGTAAAGCAACACACACACTTGGGGGAAAGAATGGAGAGGAGATAAGAGGAAAGCAGTCTCTCCTGTGCCCCATTCCGTCTCTCCTTCTGAGTGTGGCTTTACACACTGCTGGCATCTTCCTTTACTAACTCATGGTACCAGCCAAGCCCACCTTGCTCTCCAGGGAACCATGCATTTAAGGTGCATTTACAGCTGCATGCAGGGACACTACCTTTCTTTGAGAACCATGGTTCTATTAAGCAGTTCTCCCCAGCTGTCCCGTGACAGACAATTCTCCACATGTAACCTCTGCTTACATAGGATGAATTCTCATGAGTGTGACGCTCTGTTGAAGGCTGTTGCCTGGCCTATGTTGTCCCAGCCGATACCATTCCGATCACTGCTGTCTGGGGCACAGTGAAGACATCTCAGCACGGTCTGACCAGCAGGTCTATTATAGGTGAGACCAAATGGTTTTTCAAGCCCATTCTCCTCTCCTGCTTTTTCTCTGTCTTCCACCCTGAGTATTAGGAGAGCAATTCTGGGATTGAAGAACCATGTCCTATTCTGGATGACTCCAGAACCCTTCTTGGTCTAGCATCTGGGTCCCATGAGTGTGAGGGAAACTGGCCTGGTGTGAAAAACAGTCATAATAGAAAGAAACTTTACTAGGATGTCCCGTGCTTGCCTCTGCGCTGGCTTGGGAGGATGTCTCCTCACATGGGAAAGTGAGGTGTTGGTCTATGACAGGGCCTCCAGTTCAGTGCTTTTCAAGAGTATGGTCTGACAGGAAATGATGGAGGCACTTCCGATCCACTTTCCTTGAAAGTTCTTCTGGGAATCTGGACCAACAGCATCGTGGCTTGTCATGTCCTCACCTTCAGCAGCGCCCCCCCCCCCCCCAATCACTGAAAGGATAGAAAGCCCCACAGATTGTGAAATTTCCAGGGACAATTCAGATGCCAGAAACAGTGCAGAAGCTAGGTGTGGTGAAGCTGTAAGCTCCATTCTTGAGAGGCTGAGGCATGAGGCTCACCATGAGTTTGAGGCTGTCTGGGTTACAGATTGAGTTCAAGACCAGCCTGAGTTACAGAGTGATACAGAGATGTCTCAAGACAACAGGTAGGTGTCAGCGGACCGTATTCCCTCTAGGGTTGAGAGGCAAGACCCTTGCTTGCCTCTCCAGTGGCTTCCAGTCATCCTTAGCTATGGCCACAACACTCTGATCTGTGTCTCCATCACCAACACTGTACTTTTTGTGCAACCCCCCCAAAGGCTTTATGCATGCCAGGCAAGTGCCCTACCACTGAGCCACAGCTTCACCTCCCCTATTTCTGTTCTAAGAGCATTAGTATAATCTAGCATTCCCTCTTCATCATAAGACCCTTAATACAATCACAGCTGCAAAGACCTTTTTAGTGACTAAGGTCACAGGCTTTTAGGATTAGAATTAGACACTTTTAGAGGACACTCTGTGGCCTCCTGCTACTCATATGCTAACTTTTTGCTATCCAAATTTAACTGGACACCTTGTGTGATTGTTATAATTATATTTTTAGTTATGTTTATGTATGTGAGGGAGCAGGGTGTATGCATGTGAGTGCAGGCCCCATAGTAGCCAGGAGAGGGCAGTAGATTCCCCTGAAACTGAAGTTACAGGTCATGGGAGCTGGGTACTGAACTCAGATCCTCTGAAAAAAATAAGATCTCTTAAACAGTGGGCCATCTCCCAGCTCTTGGACATTCTGTTTTATTTAACCAATTTCAGTTGTTTAAATGTACACACACACACACACACACACACACACACACACACATATGTGCCTGAATGTGTGTGTACGATATGTGTGCCTAGTGCAAATGAGCAGAAGGCATTGTATTCTCTGTGACTAGAGTTACAACAGACAGTTGTAAGCCAAAGTGTGGGTGCTGAGAACCAAACCCGGGCACTTTGGAAGAGCAGCCAGTGTCCTTAACTGCCAAGCCATCTCTCCGGCCCTAATTGGACACCTCTATCTGGAAACCTAATTATAGGAGTCAGCTGGAGTGCTGGTGATTAGCCTTTGGCCCATGCCACAGACCCAAGTCTGTTCTCAAAGATCCATTGTCACTGAAGTGGAACTTACGTGTTCAAGGGAACTTAAAGGCACCTGACTTCACTTTTAAAAAGGCAACTGTAACACACACACACTGCCAAATTGTGTAGTGCTTCTACTTTTAGCATGCAAAACCCAAATGCAGAACCGCAACTCTCTCCAGAAGGCAGGGAGTTGAACACAAAAACCTATATGTATGTACATCCTCCTCCTCTGTACATTCCTTTAATTCATTCATTAATTCATATTCGTTTATTCGTCCATTTAATGGAGGCTGGAACTCATTCTGTGTCCTACAGTATGCCAGGGGCTGAGGAAAGAGAGGCGAAATTCCCCCCCACATATGGGTGAACTGAGACGCCTGTTCTCCAGGGAGGCTTGGAAGAGTGAAAAGAGCTGCTCTCGTGGGAATTACACAAAATGGGCGTAGCAACGAGACAGGGGAAACATCAATTTGATTTGGAACTAGACAGAAACTCGTTAATTACCAATTACCTTTACATTCTTTTTTCCCTATTTTTAGCCTTTAGTTTGGGGGTGGAGGGAAATAACTCATCCGAAAATGAATTACTTAACTGAGGCTGCGCTAATCCCGGGGTGGCTCCTCCCCTTCCTGGGTAAGGTGAGCCTGGGCCAGTTCCAGTCACGAGCTACCCAGGACAGCTGGTCAAGCCTGCAGCCTCTGCCCCGCCCACTCCTCTGCCCCGCCCACTCCTCTGCCCCGCCCACTCCTCTGCAGCTCCCTAGGGCTGCGTGGACTGTGGGACTTCTCACCTACCCTCATGGATACAGTATGGGGGAGTGCCGCAGCACAAATAACACCAAGTACATCTTGTGTGGGGTGGTGGATTTAGTTGTTAATTTAAAGGGGGAAGCAACCTGTGCCTTTACCGTCAGTACAAACTCCCAGGTCTCCGACCAACCCAGCCAGACACCAGGCAGTTTCTTTGTCTTTGAGGGGAATGTGGTGATGATGTCTGTCTCTACTCCAGCTCAGAGGCTGCAGTAAACCAATAGCAACCCACCCCCCTCAAGTGAATGCAAGGGTTAAGGAGAAATCCTGGGTTCAAATTTCCCATCTTCCTCAAACCAGCCAGGTGATTTCGGGTACCCCTTGACTTTCCTGGGCCCCACTATACCTCTCAAATTTCAGTGTCATGATGTCCGTTTTGTCCTCTTTCTAAATAAAAAAAAGTCAATGTGCGTGAGTTTATGTGTATGCATGTGTGTGTGTGTGTGCATAAGTGCAGGTGCATGTGTGCCCTAGTCAAGGCAGGAGGAAAACCTCTGAAGCTCAGTTTCTCCTTCCAATATGGGATTGAAGGACTAAACTCAGGCGGAAACTCTTTATCCACACAGCCTCTACCCGCCATCCTTTCCCTTCCTTTGTGTGGTGCTGGGGATAAAATCTAGGGCCTTGCACATGTCAGACAAGAGTACTACCAATGAAATACACCCTGAGGACTTGAGGAGAAAGAATTCTTTTTTGTTTGTTTATTTGTTTTTTGTTTCCAAGACAGAGTTTTTCCTGGCTGTCCTGAAACTCATTTTGTACACCAGAATTCAGAGATCTTCCTGCCTCTGCCTCTTGAGTGCTGGGATTAAAGGCATGCGCCACTGCTACCCCACAAGAATTCTTAACGTACAGGCTCCTGTCAAGAATTAAAAGACACAGTGGAAACTATAAAGTACTATCTTCTTGATTATAATTTGGAGCTCAGGAGACACACTTCAAAATGATGAAACTATACTGTAGAGGCAGCCCAAATGTAAATCCATCTTGGACCTGTTTTTTTTTTTTTTTTTTTTTTTCCCTCTTTTGTTTTGTTTTGAGACAGGCTCTCACTATGTAGACATGGCTGACTTTGAACTTAGAGAGATCTGCTTGCCTCTGCCTCCTGAGTGCTGGATTTAAAGCTGTGTTCCACCACAACCTGCTGCTGTGCCTGCTTTAGATGACTCCACGTCACTCACTGATCTCAGACGCCTAAGGGTTAAAATGGCTCATCTTCTTGAAATTCGTCCAAATTTCAGCAATTTTGGTAAATCCAGAAAGGTTTTCTCAAGTGTTTTTTTGCCAATTTGGAACCCACACGGGGTAGGACTTGTCCTACTAACAAGTGGCTTCCAAGGGGCCCCACTCTTGGAGTCACGGTGAAGATGGTCATGAGTCTGATGTGGCACAGCCTTTGACAATGAGGTTCCCAAACACCAATGTGACCAGTATTCTGTAGGCTGTGTAGGTCACTGAGCAAGATGCCCTTGTTCTTGTCCCTGGTGCCACCTATATGCAGGGCTGCCATACACAGAGCCACAGGACCCACTACATGGGGATGGGCTCTCCAGGGACTGTGTGCCCTTCAGTTACAGTACTTTTAGGACTTTCTTGGTTCTCTCCCTGAATACTTTTTATAGACTAAAATGACCTGAAGGGAAGAGAGAGAGACAGAGAGAGACAGAGAGAGAGACACACAGAGAGACACACAGAAAGACAGAGAGAGAGAGAGAAAGAGAGGAGAGAGAGAGAGAGGAAACTGGGTGGGTTATCATATGGCTCATATATGGTATCTTCTCTTTACAGCTGGTAGACTTTTTTTTTTTTTAATGCTGGTAAGAATGTGGGAGGCAGTAAGGAACAGAAATGCTGTCTCCATCAGAAGGAGGAGCTGTGGGAGGTGGATCTCAGTGCTGTAGAATCTTTCTGAGCTCCAGAACCCCAGCTTTACCTGTGACCACCTCCCTCTGTTCCCATAACTCCCCTTTTCTGGATCCCAGAGTGCAGAGCATAGGAGTTGTGAGTGCAGAGCCCGAGGATCATAGGCTGGAAGATGCACACCATAGGGTCTCCTTCGGTCCCACTGACCCACCACCCACTCTGACTCTCCTCTCCAGGAGCAGAAGCTTCCTTTGTCTATCTCGGCCAGGGAAACTGTTCCCTTTAACTGACTCTCTCCCTGGAGACACTGGCTCGGTCTTCCCTGACTTTATTTACACACTGATCTTCTCACACTCATCTTCCAGCCTCTGATCGTTTGGAAGCTTGTGGCAGGGTGGTGAATGTTTCCCCTTGCTTTCTGTGAGCTGGGAGATTTTTAGACAGTGGACCTGTCTGTGCTGCTAAATTTGGTTCTGCTGTCACGAGCCCCATGAAGCAGCAGCCTGGTTTAGAGGCTTGCTTTCAGGTTAAAATAATTTCTCCAGGCTCATGTTACAAGTGACCCATTCGCAGGGCACACTTCCCAGGTCCTTAGCACTACAGACAGGTCCTTTGGCTCCTCATGGGCTGGCAGAGAGTGTGAAGCCTGATGGAGGTAGCCTCATAGGCTTAATGGGGGCAGACCTGGGTTTAAGGCACCATCTGACTCTTTCCTAAGCCCCCAAATTTCCTTGCTCCTCTGCAAAGAGTATTCTTCATGATCCAGCCTCATGAGGGAATGAGGAACCAAGGCATAGTTCTTAGTAAAATAAACACAACCAATAATTGCTGTGTTCTGTGTGTCTTCATACAGCCAAATGGATCTGGATCATGGGGGAGACTGGATGATTGGCTGGTTGGAATTAGAACAGACAGCAATCAAGTATCTCAAAGAAAATGTGATTTTTATTTTTAGGTGCTCAGAGCAGTGGGACTATGGATCAGCAGGGGGAGGCTTGCTTTATTGAAGCAGGTCAGGCTTACCCAGCACCAGCCTGTATAGCCTACAAACATGCAGCTGCATTCACCCAGTGTTCTAGAAGGCACCCTCTGTAAGCTCAGCAGCCAAGAGGCTGAGACAGGAGAATGGCCATGAGTTTGAAGTTCACTTGAACTATTGAGTGAGATCTAGGCCAGCCTAGGCTCCAGAGTGAGACCCTGTCTTATAAAACAAAAACCCAAACCAAGGAGAACATTCTGGGCTCTAAGTGCTGTTTGGCTGACTGTGCATGCAGCAGGAGAACAGGAGAGTTAGGCGATGCTCTCAGAGGGCAGACGACCTGGGGCAGAGATGGGAACTGTTCACAAAGCAAGGTGAAAGGATGATGGGGGTGAGCAGGGAGAGGAAGTGTCTGGAGCTCCTGGGTCTAGTGTACATAGGTGGGGACAGCTGCAGAGTGGGCAGACTGTGTGGTCTACACACGCGAGGAGGGGACTGTCTGCACAGTGCCATGATGGATGGGAGCAGCAAGTGGATGTCATCTATGAAGGAGATATGGCAGCTGAGAAGTGGGAGGTCCAGAATCTGGGTGGCAGGCATGAGGGCAGGTGTGGCTTAGCAGGTGACAGACGACATGACTGGGTGGATGTGGACATGACTGATAACATGTTCCTCTGGGGAGAGAGTTAGACAATGGAATGCAAAATGGATTGGGCATAAATTTTAGAACTCGCTCTAGGAAAAGTTGTTTCTATAATGATGCCAGGGTAAGGACTAAATTCATTTTCGAGGCAGAGAAAGCAGAACTAGAGAGACAAAACTGGATAAAAGATTTCTTCAGGAAACCAACAAGTCCACTCCAGGATGTGGAACGAAGGAAGAAAGCCTCAGACTGTAGTTTGTAACACAGGGAGATGGAAGGTGCAGGTTTCAACAGCCCAAGTGGGAAGGATCAGATGGTAACAGGCTTGTGCTTCCAAAGGAGCAGTGATGTGGGGTCAGTAGACTCTCAATACCAGCCTTGAGGTGAAGGCAATGGCCCATGTAAGGATTAGTCCTACTGGTCCTACAGGTCTCCTACCAGCCCCCTTCAGAAGCCTTCCATTCAGGCTGCAGCTGAAGCTCAGTGATAGAACACTTGCTCAGTGTGCATTAAGCTCTGAGTTCAATTCCCAGTCTTGGGGGCAGGAGGCCAAGAAGAAAACCTCTATTCACAGGGCGAAGCCAATGAACTTCAGCTCAATTAAAGCCATTCTAATGGGCCACAAGAGTATCATGCTATCAAAGTCAATGTCCGGCTCTAATTTACTCTTGCCTTAGTCGATTCCTGTAACGTGCTGACATTGACCAGCAGGGAGAATCTACCCTGGGAATATTTAGAATACAAGGTTCTGTATCAAGTCTGCATCAATTAGGAAGAAACTGAAAATTCCATAAAAAATGGGAACCCTCCCAGGAAATTCCATTCAAGGGTCACAAGCCCAAGAGGAAGTTTCAGCCCCTTTCTGGAGATGTCAGCATTGGCATGGGCTAGAAATCACTTGAGGTCACCACACCCAGTGCTCTGCACCCCGACTTTGGGTCTTCTCCTTCTCTCCAAAATGAGGGCAGTCATGGCTAATACAGACTGGATTTTGGCCGCCTGTTCATTCTACTGGGCATAGTCTGTGATGACCGGGTGCTCACCACAGGGGACCAGCTGCCCACGGCTGGCTGGAGACAGGAACAGGGAGCAGCAGCTGTACCATTTCAGGAATCAAGCTACACTCAGCCCAGGAGGGACCTCTGATCATGCATCTGCAACAGCTCCTGGGAGACAACCCCTTCCTGTGTGCTGCTTTTTTGAGATGCCCAAAGGAATTCTTAGGGATTGCTTCATTCCAGTTCTGTGACTAGCCAGTGAAAATCAAGGTTGAGGCTTCACCATCCACTCCACTTTAAGGGGAGACGGACTCATTCCCACTTCACAGATGAAGCATAAAGGTCCAGGAATTCTCCTTTGTCCAAAATCCCTTATTGGCCGATGGGAAACATAAATTCAGGATGTAGCAGTGAGCGATGGCCAAGACCACACTGCAAGCAGGTCACTGGCTTCTCTAATTCAGTCTTGCCATCGAAAAATGATGAATCAAGTCATTTAAAGTCTTATTTTAAGCCTTGGTCCTGACAGTCAACTTATAGCACAAATCCTGCTTATCAAAAGATTTTTTTTTCCTGCAATTCTCCATCAGCCATTAGACACTAGCAAGTGATTGTTTATAGTATTTTTAGTGTACTCAGTCCTCATTAGCACTCTGCAGGCAACAGGGCAGCCATGACTAGTCTTTTCCCAGGCACAGCTGAGGGAGGGACCCTGGAGCCAGTAGAAGGAGCCCATTCCAGCCTTGAGCCATCTGGGAGGCATATCATTCTGTTGTATGAGGTTTCTGGCCCAGACTTTCCAGCCTAGCCTCGTAGCCTGGACCTGCAGACTCACAGTCCCATAGTCCCACTGAAACACATAGACGCTTGTATTAATTGTACGCTGACTGACCTGGGACCCAGACATATAACTTGCTAGCTCTTGCTCTTAATCTAACCCATGACTCTTATCCTGTTCAGCCATGCAGCTCGGTACCTTTTCTCAGAGCAGCATAGTTGTCCTCTGCATCTTCTGGCTTCTCTGTGGCATCTCTGCTCTGTCCTTCCTGTTCCCAGAGTTTTCTTAGTCTGATAGCCCCACCCACACTGCCTGTCTGCCTTTGGCCAATCAGCATTTTTATTAAACCAGTGGGTGGGACAATTATTTACAAGGGAACAACATAAACCCCCTACATCATTCCCAGAGGCTTACTGGAAGAGAATATTCAACGGGCTTAAAGAAGGTCCAGGGAAGTGTGTGAAGATCTTTCCATTTATCAAATTTATGGATTCTCTTATTTATTTCATTTTATTTTTTTACAAAATCCATCCTCTTGTTCTGAGCCTGGCTGCACAAGGATGGGACAGAGACAGTACCAGTGCGCTCAGAGCAGACTGAGGCCATGCAGTATTTCTTGTGTTCTTCTAGAAAAAGACTGGGCAGGGAATAGGCTAATGATGCCTCCAAATGCTGTTCTGGTCTTCTAGGCAACGGGAAGCTTTGATGTTTCTACTGGTCCACACTGTGGTTTCCATCATATCCCAGAGGCATCAGACGGTTACATTGTTTAATCCGTATAGCCAACTTTCCCTCTAACTATTATCATAAATTTACTTAAATTCTGACACACTGCCAATATCAAAGTTAAAACGTGGCCAGGTTTTCAGCAAACGCAATATAAAAACTTCAGAGATACAATAGTAAATATTCACATTTATGGGTGTGTCTGCAAACTTTTTTTTTTTTTTTTTTTTTTGGCAAGGGGGTGAGGGGAGGCCATCAGGGAAGGATACAGCAAGGCAAATAATTTGGGGATATAAGTGCTCCTGAGGCTGGTGGGGGGTGGGTCAGTGGGTAAAGTGCCTGTCACATAAGCACAGAGAGTCAAGTTCAGATCCTTAGCACCCACATAAAAGCCAGCAGTGGCAGCATATGTCCCTAATACCGCTGGATAGGCAGCAGGGGAGGGGTGACAGGTGGAACCTGGCTAGTCAGTCTACCAGAAATGGAAAGCACTGCCTACTTTTCCACGGGACCCAGGTTCAATTCCTGGGGCCCACAGGGCAGCTCAAAACCATCTGCAACTTCCCTTCCAGGGCATCTGATGCCTCTTCTGACCTCCACAGGCAGCAAGCACACACATGGAGCACAGACCTACATGTAGACAAACACTTACACACATAAACCAATAAAATTTAAAAGTAAGGCATGGGGCCGTAGAAGGAGACACCCAACCTCAGCCTCTGGCTTTCAAAGACTCACAAATAGGTAAATCAATGGCGGGGACTAGATTTACTAGAGAACATTTTGAGTTTTGTTAGTTTTGCTTCTAGCCAGGAAGCAGAAGGACCACAGGTGAAAGGCCTTATCAGTGACTACAGATATTCTTCTTGCTGGTTTCAAACTGTGGTATTGGACCTTGGATTTTCCTAAGAGCCAAAGGAATTTAAATTTGAGTTTGATGTGTTTTCTGTGTGAACAATTTGCCTTAGAGCCAGGCAAAGGTGGGCAGGCAGGATTATACCTGCCTTGAACTTAACACAGAAGTCTCCCTGATAGATGCCTTCCTGGCCTCTTGCAGTAAGACGTGAAAGACTAACTCATCAAGGAGTGGGGTCCATGGGGCCCATCTTCAGCCAGGGCCGCCTCCTGCTCTTGCTCAAGGTCATCTAGACTCGTTTGGAAACCTTCTCTGTCTATTCGATTTGCTAACCCAGTCATATAACTTGAATTATCATACAGCCATTATATCTTGCAATAGCAACTTCATCACTTACATAAGCATAAGCTAGAGGCTGGGGAGACATCAGTATGGTGCCTGTCTTGAAAGTGTGAGGATCCACACCATCTCATCTGCTCTATATGTGAGTGTTCCCCCCAACTCAGGTCTTTACCTCCCAACCCCCTTCCCACTAAGCCTAGGAACTCTTATTTTAGGTTCTTAGCACTGCTGACATTCAGTGAGCCCAAAAATGTGAGCCCAAGCAGAGATGGAGACAGGCAATCCCAGAACTCATGAGCCAGCCTGTCTAGCCAATTGCTTAACTCTGAATTCCTGAAGAAATGCTACCTCATAAGTAGGGGGCTGGAGAATGACTCAGCGGTTAAGAACACCAGCTGTTCTTCCAGAGGACCTAGGTTTGATTCCCAGCAACAACATCACAGCCCACAAACATCTGTAATTCCAGTCCCAGAGGATTGAGCACCCTCTTCTGGCCTCTGTGGGCACCAGGCACATATGTGGGACACACACTTACAGGGAGACCAAACACCTATACACACAAAATAAAAAAGATGAATAAATAAACAAATAAATAAGGTAGAAAGCAATGTAGGAAGATACCCGATTCTGTCCTCTGGTCTCTACGTGCATGTACAAATGTACATAGCACAGATACATATACACCACACAAGCTTGCACATATATGCACACACAGATAATTATTTTCCCCAAAGTCATAAGCAAGGTCCAGTGAGATGGCTGAACAGGTAAAATGCTTGTTCCCAAGACTGATGACCTGAGTTTGGGTCCCAGGATGCAGATGTTGGAAAGAGAAAACTGATTTTCACAAACTCCTCTATGAATTCCACATGTGAACTATGGAATGCATGCACATGCATTAAGTAAATAAATCCATGTTACACACACACACACACACACACACACACACACACACACACACACACACACACACGGTTCAAGGGGCTAGAGAGATGAATATGTGGTTAAGAGCATGTACTGCTCTTGTAGAAGACAGGTTTGGTTCCCAGCACTCACATCTGTGGCTCATAACTATCTGTAACTCCAGCTCTAGGAGATGAAATTTGATGCTCTTTTGGCTTCTGAGGAGGCACCCTTACACACATGGCACACACACACACACACACACACACACACACACACACACACACAACTAAACAAACAAAATTAAAAATGATTCAAAACTGACGTATTATTATGTCCTGAGTCTTGACTCCGTGGCTGAGATGTCTTCTTTAGCTTGTTATATTGAATCACACACCACTCTGCTTACTGGGTGTTTAGAATCCCTAGGCTGCGTTTCCCAGACATAATTAGCAGTATCTCTGCCTCTTGACACCATTTGGCACAAAGGACACTCACCTACCGACTTCTGCAGGATAGGAATCACTCTATTTGAAATCTCCCCCAGAGACACTGCCTACTTTCTCAGCCACCAGCAGTGGCATTTATTCAATGAGTATAGAAGACCCCTGGGCCTGAAAGACTGAGCCAGATCACCCAGAGAGGGAAGAACGGGGGGTGGGGGGGTGGGGGGGGTGGGGTGGTGGTGGTGGGGGTGTATAGGGAAGGCTAGTGTGGGGAGTTTGCAGTTTATTCCTGGCACGGAGCAGGTTTCAGGAAGGAAGCAGGACAGAAGCAGGACAACAGATAAGTCCCTGTGCTTGCTGTGGTAGGAGTTCTATGTGTACCTTTAAACATGGGTGTGTGTGATCTTGGAGATCCACTTCCGCTCGAACAACAATGCCTAGTTCCAAAGGATCTGGGCTTGGTTCCTACTTGGTATAATTTACCTATCACAGCATATTCCAACACCAGTGGCTCAAGATACCTTCATATGTTATCACAAGAGCCCATCCAGGGGATCCCGTCATGGAAACAGTAGTCACAAGCCAGGCCATGGTAAACACTACATCACCTCATTCAAACTCCTTGATAGTCCTTCTAGACAAACATACTGCCGGGTTACATATGAATATTTCAAAAAACAAAAAAAAAAAACCCAAAAAACAACCTCCCCAAGAAGTTAAGCACTACCTTATGTTGATTGTTGGGGAAGCACCAAGAGCAGAAATCTAGCAACTGGAGGCAGAGAAGGAATTCTTGGACAGCTACCCCTTTGGCAAAGTGACAGTCGTGAAGGAAGTATGGCAATGTATGCCCCACCCCCAGCAATGGTGGAGTAGGATGGGGGTCTGCTCACTTGCAGCTGCCTCACATCTCTCACAGACAGCAACATTGAGCCCGTGGTCCAAACAGTCTCAGTCACTCACACCATGGCATACAGAAATATAAATGCACCTCAGAGTCTGGCCAGGCAGCAAGCACAGCCTTGCTGGCCCAATGTTACCCAGAAAGACCAGGGATGCTTACACTGAGGGTTTCTCATGCCCACAACTCCACATCTATCGATGGTTTCAGAGCTGGGCCTCAGCTATGGGTGTCAGTGTTCAAACTCTGGGAGAAACAGAGTAGAAAACAGGAATCTGACATCCCCCCAAACCTTCGTGATTTCACCCTGGCCACAGGTGAACAGGTGAACCCAACTGATCTTCCAATCTTTGCGTATGTATGCTTTGTGCATGTGTGTGTGTGTGCACATGCATGTGCATGCGTGTGAGCATATGCATGCATGCGTGTGTGTGTGTGTGTGTGTGTGTGTGTGTGTGTGTGCATGTGTGATGTAAAGACATATTTGCATGTATATTGACAGTGCCTTTCTGCATTACTTTTTACCTTATCTGAAGAGACAATCTCTCAGTCAACCTGGAGGTCATGAATTTGGCTAAACTTTCTGGATAGTGAGAGTCAGGGACCCACCCGTTTCCACCCTTGCCTAGCACTGGGGTAATAGATACATACCACAACACTCAGCTTTTTTGTAAGTTCCGGGGATCTGAACTCAGGCTGGTCCTTGTGCTGAACCATTTTCCCAGCCCCTGATCCCCTAGTCTTAATTAACAGTTGTCTCTAAGTCAGCCAAAACTGGCTGCCTCTTCACATAACAAACCCTGAGTCAGGTGGGGGGTAAGGTCCCTGGGGAAGTTGAAGCGGGAATCCTTTGTTTCAGATGTCAAAATCAGACAGACACAAGGCACTTAAATCCTCTATAACTTATTCTAGCCTGTGAGCCAATCAGACTCTTATACAAGGACTGGGCGGTTGAAAAGCCTGGCTAGGTTCTCAGGCTAGCCCACAAGGGCTTAGCTGAGGGTCACATGCTGTGCATCCTTGGTTGGTTATGAAATCTCTCTGGACTGGGCTTCTCTGTCTGGCAGGGATGGTCACAGTTGCTACTCTGTAAGTGAGGCAGCTGTGAGGACCATGATGTCATCTCCAGCGGCGTGCTACACTCTTAGAAGACACACAATAGATGTAACTGAGATAAAAGTACCAGAGAAACATTGTTTCTACAAAAGGGCTTCCCCATGCCAGTGCCAATTACATTTGAGGACTGTTCTGGAACCTTTAACATCATCTCCGATCTCTACCCACACAATGCCAGTAGCTCCTCAACTTCTACTTTCCAGACATCTCAGACAGCATCTGAGGACCACGATTTTCCAGGGAAAGATCCATTGAGCAGCTAAAAAACGGCTCTCTTTCTCACCTGCCAGGTACCCCTAACTCCTGTGTGTGGAGTAACCAGATGGCTCTTTGTGAATGTGAAGAGAAACGAGGATCTCTGAAGTGTTGATGAAAGCAGGGTTAGGACAGGGGTGGAAGGAGAGAGTGAGGTTCCCTACCCCCATTCCAGTCAAGGCCACGGGCCACCGCCACAGGTGGGCGGGGAGCAGTGTGAGATACCTCCCCGCTTCCTTTACCCCTTTCCCCCACAAGGGGCAGGTGAGTCACCCATGGAAGCTATGGGATCTGAGGCACAGCAAGGTCTTACAGCAGACTTTAGGTAGCTATCTGGGCACCAACTGGACACACGGACAAAATAGATTGGGTTTGTTCCCAAGCTTCCCAGATGCTGTGACCTTGACTATGTTCTCCATTCTACTTTCTCTTTGATGCCTTCTTGACCTTACTGCATTTTATCCACTTATTTGTCAAACGATGTTGAGCCAAATACGTATTATATATGTCTAGTTCTGTATTAAGTCTCTAAGGGGATTTTTAAAAAAACAATCTCTTTTGACATGATTTCTTTTCAAGAGTGTATCAAGGAAAAACTTAAATAAATAAATAGAAGAGAAAGCATAGCCGGAAAGGTTCATATATTCAATTAGGAAAAAACAGTGCACATCCACACACATATCCAGGAGCCACAAAGGCCATATACAACATGCTGAGGGGAGACAGACTAAAACAAAATTCCTTAAAATTTTAAACAAATGAGCTGGATGTGTTAATGTTAAAAAGGGAGACGGGAAAGTCAGTCTACACAAAGGGCACCAGAGCCCGGTCCAGCCCTCCATGGCTTGCTAAGTCCAAGGGCTTATGTTCCCAATGGGAACAAGTCTGACTTTACCTTAATCAGACCATTACTAAGTTTTCTCCTTGTAATTCCTGGGCACTATCCATTCCCTTTGTTCTTCTCTAGGGAAAAACCTGACACAAGAAGCCACTTCAAAACCACACCCTTCCATCACCGTGCAAGTGTGTTTACAGGGTCTGTGCAGGGCCAAAGAGGCACACCTTGGGCTGTCACTCATTCAAAACAAAACAAACACCCCCCCCCACCAAAACAAACAAAAACCCCAGCCAAGCTAAGGAATACTCAGATCACCCAAGCCAAGTTACAGCTGTCATCTACACACATCTCCAGCAAGGCAAACGGTGCAGAAAAATAAGCAGGCATTGCAGCCAGCCTGGCAGCCGGGGAAGGGATGGGCACACTTAGCTGGATAGTCATTCATTTAGAGAAGCCTTGCAAATGGCGAGGAGGCAAGCAATTCTTATGTGGTAGACGCAAGCGGCAGCATCAAATACACAATGTCATTTCAGAATTGTAATCACAGAATTAATCTACACTTGAAGGGGCAGAACAGGGATCATGCAAAATTTGGGCAGTCTCGAAGAGCCCGGCAGAGCCAGAAGAGATCTGGAAGGAACGTCTGTTCCAGACCCCATCATCCACCCAATGCTAACCAGCCAGAAAAATGACCTGGAGTTACAAGTTCCTGAGAACCAGAGGGTGAATAGCGCCTTCGGGACCTAAAAAGCCCGCTGAGGCTAGTGGTTAAAATCTTAGCTTTTGTCGAGTGCTTGAACCCTTTTGGATGAAGCCCAGACTGGCTCAGCGCTCCACAGTGTCAGCTTCAGAAGCACAAACTTCCAGCTCCGAAGTGAAGCAGGTTTGTGAAAGCAAGGGCTGAGGTTGGAGCAGAACCTCTCAGTCTCCACAGAAGGGCCACGCAGCAACCCCTGATGATCTTTCATTAACAACTCATGCCTTGGCAACCACAGAACCTCACCCGACCGCCGACACAGCGCAAAATGGAGTGAGTTCGAAGACGCGTGGTCTGTGCTTTGTTTCTGTTCTGGGTATAAAATGTTTTCTTTCCTCCCCCTCCCACCGATCTCCCACCTATTGGACTGTGTGACACCTTTGCCCAACTGGCCTCATTAGAAAGCTTCCCTCCTAGGCTTCCCTTTTCCGCGTTCTCCCCTTCTCCTGGATGAAGAATCCTGTTCCCAACACCCTGTCACAGGCCAAGGGATGGTTTCTATTTGAATCCATACTTCAGCGGCTCGGGAAATCTCTATTTGCACATCCACCACGCCACAGCCTTAGGCCGCAGTCTGGCCGGGAGAGGGCGTCCCACCCCCATCGGAGACATTCTCGAAAATGCAGATCAAGGAGGTGGGCGATTTGTCCCTTAAGGTGCTCGTTGGTCTCAGAACGGCACGCCCGTACCAGTATTCAGTGGTAGAATTAACTAGAAAACCTCGAGAAAACTGGGACTTACTACAGGAGGGGGGAGCCTGAGACCCGTTCGCTTTCCAGCCCTCTCCGGTTTCATGGGAGGTTGTAAATGTGGACTTTTAAAACTCCCTCATTTAAATAATATTAACAAAACATTATTATTATGTCCATAATAAAAACACACCAGAAGCACCGATCTGGGTGGCTACAGTTGCCAGTGCCAATGAGAAGGATGAGGTCAGAGATGAGGGGTTCCTTCCCCGCATCTTCCAGTAGGACAAGCTGGCACTGTCAGACTACCGCTGAGTAAGGGGCGCGGTAACGCCCAGAGGTTTTTCCTCTGCCTGGTATGGTTGTAACCATGGCAACTCTAACCCGCCCTCCTCCCCGTGGGCTGGGAGGGATGGGTGTGGCCGCTGCATCCCAAGGGAATCTCATGCCCCCTTCTCACGCTTTCCCACCCGGAGAAGCGAGAGGGCTCAAGGGTGGTGGTGGGGAAGCCGAGCTTGCCTAATCTCCGGGTTCCCAAGGGTGAGCTGGCGCCCCTAGCAGTGAAACGTGGTGGGGTGTTGTCCCCAGAACACCCTGGGTGTGGGGAGGGACTAGGTTCCTCTGAGGACACCTGCACAAGAGTCTATCTCGAATCCCACCCGTGTGGCCCAGTTAATGCTCCAAGGATCTGGGTGGAGCTGAGGAAGAGGGATGCGCAGGTGCCCAGGGGGCTGTTACTAGACTCCAGCAAGTCCGTAGATCCAACAAAGGGTGGCGGAAAAAAAGGATGAGTTGTGCGTGGGTAAAAATCCTCTTCGAATCAAAGCCTCCCAACAAACAAAAAACCAAAAAACAGGAGCCCAGATCCTAAATCACACAACGTTGATGAACAAAGCAGCCAGCTCCCTTAGAAGATCCCAGGTGAATGAACGGGTGCGCACAGTGCAGAAGCGAAACGCCAAGATTTCCACGTTTATCTCACCCCCCCCCCCCGCCCCTTAACCAGTGTCCCAGCCGGGTCCTCCAAAGCCCGGCCACAGCACTTGGCATGCTACGATAGAGACGTGACTCGCCGCAAAAAGATGGCACCTCGCGTTCAGAGGGGGAAAAACCCGGGGGAGGGGTAGCAGCGGGAGGAGACACATCCTACTCTCCCCCTCCTCGCCCACCCAGGTCCACACCCACTGCCGCAGTAAGGGGCGAGCCCTGCGCGCCAACCCTTGCCTCCGGCAGGGAGCGCACACGGCGGGAGCCGGGCGCAGAAGGCAGAGAAAGGAATCCGCCCTGAAATGCACCTGCAGCCCTAACAGGTCTGTGCTTGGCTGTGACTGGGTAAGCTCTGGAGCGGGGAACCGCGGCTGGCAAGGCCAGGTAACCCCTGCCTCTTCGAGCTTCCACACTGGGATCCGTGCACCACCTTCTCTCGGGCACGGCGCTGCCCCTGTCGCTGTACCAAGCGCGCGCAGGGGGAAGGGCAGCTAAAGTGACAGCTCCAGGACCCCTCCCCATCCTCCCGATTCCTCCCAGCCCCCAAATGTCCCCTGCCGGCTTCTGAAGGAGGAAAAGGGGAGGGGGCGGGACACCGCCTTAAATCAGGACCAGTGAAGGCCCCATCAGAATCACTGTCAGGGAGGTGTGGGGAGAGGCATGCGGGCAGTCATCTTTTCTAGGACCCAATCCACGCCTTTCTCGGGACTGATGGCAATCAGGGGCAGAGAAATATGATTTCAGGTTCAGTTTCGTGGGTCATCGTTGGACCCCCATCCACACACACAGACCCACGCCCATTGCGGCAAAAGGCTCAGATCCAGAGCACGGAGCAACCCCCTCCCCTAGGTAACCACCATCCGCGCCCCACCCTGCTGGCACAGACCTCCCCCCCTCCCCGTTTGCATGAAACGGATGGTGCGGACCCCAACACACACCGACACACGCATTCGCCCGCGTGCATGCCTCGCTTGCACGCGTTCCTTCCCAGCTCCCCAGCGCCAAGGGCGCAAAGAGGCTCCCGCCGTTGCGCTTGACTGATTGCCCAGCGCCCTAAATCCATCTCTGGGTCGAGGGGCGGCAGGAAGATGACGCACCGGGGCCATACGGAGACTGGATTTCAGAAATGCAACACTTACCTGATTATCTACAGAAGGCGAGCACAGTAGAGGACAGTGGAGGAGAAGGTGGCTGTGGCGGCAGTGGCAGAAGGTGGGCGGTGGCGGAGGCGCTGCTGCTGGTGCCGGAGCTGGTGGGTGGTGGAGACTGAGAGCGCGCGCGCCGCCGAGAGAGCGCGTTCCCGGGGCCGGCTGGCGGCGCAGGCGCGAGCCACGGGAGCGCGAACCTCGCGAGGGGAGGGGTGGGCAGTGAGGTCTGAGGGGGGCACCTCCCCCTCCGGCCGCCAGGGGGCGAGCGCGAGCGCCCCACTGCCCTCCCCTCCCCGCGCCGCCCGGCCTCGCTCTTCACCAAGTTTCCTTTCTCGGGTCCTGCAAACGCCTCGGGGCCGCAACGCTGACCGCCGCGCGCACGCGCGTGCTCCGTGGCGCACGCGCACCCCGGCCTACTTGGGTTGCAGCCTTTGTCTGGTCCGGGGGTCTCCTCCCTCGGTCCCCGCGGGGTCGAGGCGGAGCTGTGTGCGGGTCCTTGTTGCTGGCTCGCCTGGCGGTACCTGCTGGACCCCAAAGTCTCCGGCAGGCGCGTCTCCCAAAATGTGATCCTCCGAATAGAGACCACTTTCCCAGGGACTGCTGTTTGCTTTCTCCAAACCTTTTGTTGTTGTTAATTTTTGGCCATGGACAGCCTCTTGAAACAGATTAACTTTGATCGTAATACAATTTACAGTTTTCGTGGGAAAAAAAAAATTTTTAATCAAGGAGCATTCAAATCCATTAGGTATCTTACCATGACCCCAGGGAAGAAAAACATCTTAAAATAGGTTCATTTTAATGATGCTTACGATACTGCAAGGCATTTTCACCGAGATATTTTTATCTCATTTGTTGAGACACCTTTGTACAGCTCCAGAGCTGAATTTTTAAGGTGTTTGCTGGAGATAGCCACCTCCTGGATGTCAGACTTCCACGTGGAAACTGGCTATTAGTCCTCGTTCTGGCCACCTAGGCGTGGCTGTGCATGTAAACTCTCACCTCACCAAAGCTCAAAGCTCTTGGACACCTGGAGCCCTGTTTAAGAACAAGGAAGAGAGGCAGACATCTCTTGCCAGAGAGGTAGAATCTTGTCTTGAAGCTTTAATTTGCACACCTTTTTTTTTTTTTTTTTTCCCCTTTTACAAGGCAGCTTCTTACTATGTATCTCTGGTTGGCCCAGGGCTCAGAGAACACCCACCTGTTTCTGCCTCCAGAATGCTGGGATTAAAGATGTGCACTACTATCTCTGCTATTGTTTAAAAAACTCCAATGTTGCACCAACTCAGTGTGGTGACTCACATCTCTAATCCCAGCATTCAGGAAGGCAGATTACCATGACAAGACCATCCTGGGCTGTATACTGAATTTTGCGCTTGCAGAGGGCCAGGATTTCCAGCACTCACATGGCAGCTTACAACTGTCTGTTAACTACAGATGTGGGGGATCACATACCTTCTTCCAGATTCTAAGGGCACTCACTGGGTATGCCTGTGGTGCACTTACATGCATGCATGCATACATACATACATACATACATACATACATAATACATGCATACATACTTACAGGCAAAGCACTCAGAAATCTTTGAACTAATATGTAAGGCTTTGGGCTCGATTTTCTCGCACCACCGCCATTTTTTTAATTATGGGCTTAATTACTGTATTATTTTGGGTGCTCTGGGTAGATGATGGGAGCAGGGCTAATTTCTTAAGCCTCAGGTTCTGAATTTCTAGGTCTGACCTTACTGTTCTTCTGACTCTCACCACTCTGCTTCAAAACTTCTTTGGTTCTGGACATCTAGGACCTTAGTGGTCTCTCCACTCTCAGTTTCCCCTCCCTCAGCCCACCTGCACTCCTGGTCAGATCAATTTTCAGACATGATCCTTCCATTCCTGGCAGCCTCTTGCCCAAAGATGTCTCCTGGCTTCGGAACAGGAACTGACACTCCTTGGCCCAGCCTTCAGCCTTGATCGGAACTCCCATCCAGTCCACTTTTATCAGTCACCAACTCTGTGACTGAGGCTGCTAAACTCAGTCTCTCTTCCACCTCTGTGCTCTGGAGTTCCTTTGGCCTACAAGGTCCCCGCTCTTTCTCCTACACATTAATACCTACCTAACCTCCAAAATCAAGCTCAGGATTTACCAAGGTTTTCTCCTATCACCCTAAGTACAAGGAATACTTCTGGTCTCTGCAAGGAATTTAGCCAAATTATTCCCGAGGAGAGGAGTAGAATGAACATTTGTCTTGCTGGGCTGGCATTTTCTTATTGTTTCCAGTAGTTGCTTTGTCCTCGATGGGGAATTGCACACCCTTGCCCATTACCAGCTACAGGCTGCAGACCTGTCCACACAGAAACTTAAGGCATGGCAAATTTCTATGTCTTTGACTTCCCACCACTAGAAAGACTATTGCCTGGTGCTGCTCCTGAAGTGAGTGAGAAGGCCTAAGGAAGTATTTGAGCCAAAATTAAAATTTGTTGCAGGAACCGCCAACATTTTGGGAGATGGTTATTAGCGAGACAAAGCTGACTATGGCAATTTAATAAGTGTGTGTGTTTCTTATACAGTAACAAATTTCACTCACTAAATGATAAATTGTATTTATGTCATTATCATTTTCAAGGTCAATGCTTTTGCTACCTTTTATTTACTTAATATGTGTCATCTGTAACCGTCAAAATGACTCCCCTCCACATTCAAACATGTCATTAGGAGCCCTTAATATAGAGTATGACTTAGAACTGTCAGGGACCTAATGACACTGTAGTCCCCTGATACCAAATGTTCACATTTGCCTACACTAAATGGAGGTCGTGAATGCTAGAGAGAGTCTTGAGTGAATCTGTCCATTAAATGTATGTGGAGTTGAGTGTTCATTCCAGATAATTTGATCACTGTGGGTAGCTAATGGCTCACTAATGCGGGCTAAGGAAATGCATTCCTTCCCATCCCTCTGCCCCTCCCTCCTGCTGAAATAGAAAGCTCAGGGCCTCTTGGGTCCAGCACAAGTCCACACATGCAGGACCATAGAAGGCAGATTAGCATAAGGGAAAGAAATTGACAGGGGTAGTAGGAACTGTGGGCCCAATTTTAGCCATCACGTGTGAGGTTAGACAAATTCATTACCTTCTCCTGGTTTCAAGTCCTTTATTGAATAGTCTCAGATGTGTTTAGACCGCAGATCGATAGTCTGGAAGCTCTGCCACTAAATGTATTCACTGAAAAACCTGATGCATTGAAACAAATGGAGTATAACTGTAACGGTCGTAACCTGACTCCAGTAGTGCAGTTAGGCATTCCGGGTTGGGGTGCATAAATTCTCCCTCCCAGAGAAATTACAGAACCAGGCTTCTTCCATTTTGTGGCTCTACTACTTCTTAGGGCCTTGTTCCTTGTGGTGATGAGGCTGGGTTGTTACTGGAGGAAGGGGAGGAGCATGTGGAAGAGGCACTGGTTGTTCCAGAGGCTGGCATGGCATTGCTTTAGTCATACCGTTGTCTCCAAATGAAAGATCAATAAATGTAGGAGAGTTGTGGGTTCTGGATGAAGAGAAAAAAGGATTTCAGTAAATGCCAGTGTCTGCCTTATATATTTATATTCTATGCTGGGGCTGAAAGTCCGGACCCTGGAAAAATGAAAACAGAGCTTGATGAATATATTGGAAGACCATGAAGGCCAGGAAAGCTGAAAGCTAGCAGGGAAAGATGAAGCCATTTTTTCCTAAGAAAGAAGGTGTTGCTAATACTTCTGTATCAAAGAGTGCTTGTCTTAGAGTTCCTATTGCCACGACAAAATACATGCCAAAAAGCAAGTTGGGGAGGAAAGGGGTCTTTTTTGGCTTACACTTTAGCATTGCTGTTCATCACTGAAGAAAGTCAGGGCAGGAGCTCAAATAGGGCAGGGTCCTGGAGACAGGAGCTGATGCAGAGGCCATGGGGGTGGGGGGAGCTGCTTACTGGCTTGCTTCCTATGGCTTGCTCAGCCTGCTTTCTTATAGACCCCCCCAGGACCAGCAGTCCAGGGATGACACCACCAACCATGGGCTGGACCCTCCCCCATTGATTATTAATTGGGAAATGCCTTACAGCTGGATCTCATGGAGATATTTCCTCAGCTGAGGTTCCTTCCTTTCTGATGGCTCTAGCCTGTGTCAAGTTGACAAACAAAACCAGCCAGTACGGTGGTTCACCTGTTTTACACCATGGAACCCTGTAATGTCTCAGGAAAACCCTTCTCGGAACATTTTTAAATGTATAAAGTAAAACATGTATAATTAGAGGCCAGAGAACTGGACCAGTAGTTACAGCACTTACCATGCTTGCAGAGGATCTATGAATGAATGGTTCCTAGCAACCCATTAGTTGGCTCCTAACTGTTTGTAACTCCAATCTGATGCTCTCTGGACTCTACAAACACCTGCATGCATGTGGTACATATAAACTCATGCACACACACATACACATAGGTAAAAAGAAATAAATATTTAGAATGCATACAACCACATAGCAGAATTTTATGAATGGTTATTAAAAAAAAAGTGTGTGGTGACATGAGGTTGTGCTGCCCAGATCTCTTCAGGGAGGACATGCTCCAGTACTGGAGAACTCTCTTCAGACAGGCCCTTGGCTGTTCCTATATCCAGGAATAGCATGAGCAACAAAAGTCGCCTGCTTCAAGTGGACATGGTGGTACGTACCTATAATTCCAATAGTCAGGAGGTAGGACAGGAGAATCAGGAGTTCAAGATCATTGTAGGCCATTGAGCAAGTCTGAGGCCACCCTGGGCTCAATGACACCGTCTCAAAAACAAACAAACAAACCAAAAAATAAATAAGTTCTCCTGTTCTGGGAAGCCTCATATTCAACGACTGATGGAGGTGTGGGGAGTGTGTGTTGCAGTGAGTGGAGGCTGAGCTTTTCCTGGCCCTAGCTTGGGCAGGTGTTGATAGAACATTCTAATAAACAGACTCTTTGCTGCTTATGACCTTTAACTCATGGCAACCGGTGTTTTTAGGAAGGGTCCAAGAGAGTAGAGGATAAGCAGGTGTTAGCACCCATTTGTGAGGACCCTGTCAGTCATGGTCATTTGAGCACAGCTAGCCCAGCACAGGCAGCAGTCAGTCATTGATGTCCCTTGGCGTGGTATGTGGTATATCCGGTGTGGCATGTCAGCTGTTTGGAACACTGAAACACTCCAAACTCAGTGAAGTCTGCTCAGCTCTGCTGAGTAGCACCGAAAGCTGAGCTTCCCAGCAAGTGTCAGAGCCCTTAATGGGAAAGGAAGACACTGTAGACAATGCTCCTAAAATGCTTGGATCTCCAGATTCCTTGGACAGCTGTGAGCCTACAGGAGTGTCCTCTTTTGGAAGAAAACGCAGGCTTCTCCCAGACGAACATGTAACTTCAGCAGAATGTCTGTCCCCTACGCTCTCTCCTGGCATAAATACAAACTAAATAAAAACAAGGATAAGTCACAGCGTAACTCAGTCAGGTCAGATGACCTAGTGAGAAGTAAAAGGAAACGTGCCCTCAAAGGACTTGCAAGACATAACCGGTAGGCACCAGAATTAGGGACATGGGGTGCTGGATTTCTTTTTATTATTTTTAATTACATGTGTGTCTATGTATATGGGTCTGCAGGTGCCTGCAGGGTCCAGAGGAACTGGATCCCTCTAGAGCTGGAGTTACAGGTGATTGTGAGCCACCTGGTGAGGGCAATGCACACAATCTTAACCACTGAGCCATCTCTCCAGTCCCAGAACATGTTCTTATAGAATCAAGCCCACTGATGATCATGGGAATTGATAGGACCCAGAACAATAGTGGCCAGATGTGGCCCTTTGCTGTATAGACACAAGATTAATATTACCTGTTTGTTTGCAACCTGTGTTTCTTTCCAGGAGACCCAAGCCATGGTGCTGATGACTCTTGGCCCATCCATTTCTGAGGAATGTGCTTCTCTGCTAAGCCTAAAAAATACAAGGAAGCCAGTGACTCATGTCTAGAATACCAGTTCTTGGGAGTAGAGTCAGAGAGATCAAAAGTTCATGGTTATATTGGGCTCCACAGTGAGTTCAGGGCCAACCTGATTACATGAGACCGCATCTTAAGAAAAGAGAAAGAAGTACATAAGTGAAGGGTAATTAGCACCTGCTTTATTAAAGGGTATATGTTATGGTCTTCATTTAGTATGGGGCCTTCTTATATCTCCATCTAGAAAGAGGCTTTGGCTCAATAGATAGGCATGGAGTCCTGTCCCATGGTTGGTTGACAGGAAACCCTTGGGTCCATAAGCCCCCACACAGCCATGATTTACATAGTTCCCATGTAAAAAAAACTGAGATGAACATACTCAAGAGCTGAGTATCCCTGCCCCATCCCTGGTACAAAACTAGAGCAACTGGGAAGCCCTTCTCTTCTTGACCCTACAACAGTATAGTAAGTGAGAAGCAAGTGGGGGAGTTAAGGAGAGCAATACCCACCTCAAGGATATGGAGGGCAGGAGTGGGATTCCCTTCACAGCTCAATTTAATCATTGCTCTGGTTCACAAAGTGCAGAATTTAAATCGGCATTGAGCTGCAGTAGGCTCAGCAGAGCGGCAGCCCCCAGCGCCTTCCACGCCAGAGGCGCTGTCTTTACTGGAAGAGACTAATCGTTTCCGATATATGCTGCGAATTTACTCCATTCTCTCCCTTTCCCAAGAGAAGATCTCAGATGTTTACAATCCTGACTGCTAAATTTTCCAATCAGTGTTAAAATCTACTCTGTAGAGTTTCTTGTATTATCATTATGATTTTAGTTCTGGTCTCTGTAATCCTGACTGGTTTACAATTAGCTATGTAGACCAGATGTCCTCAAATTTGTTCCTGTCTCTACTTTCCAAGTTCTGGGATTACCAGTGTATGCCTCAGTGCCTGGCTCCTTTGCATATCGTTTGGTTTACTGCCTTTTGTCACTTGCTCGGTGCTAATGGAGCTGGGCTCATTAAATGGTTCGTCTTAGCTGTGAATCTGTGGTTAAGCGTTGTCAAGCAATATCCTGGAGTGAGCACACCAGAGGAAGAGGCTCTCCCTGCTGGTTCTCCGGTGGTTCTCTCTTTTGTTTTTTTTCTTATAGGATGCCTAGCTGCATACCCAGTGCCTGCTGTCTACCTCATGGTGGCTTTCCCGATGAGGACATTTGCACTGGGCTTGGCATTGCTGGGAATCCAGCTTCTGATCTCCCAGCGTCCACGGTGCACTCACCGTCTACCTTGACTTGCCTGGAGCAGTGTTTCTTGGAACTTTCTCAACCCAAACACTACCCAACACAGGCTTCACCCTAATGTGGACACACTTGAGAATGACCTTGAACTTCTGGTCCTTCTGCTTCCAGTTCCCAAGGGCTATGATCACAGGCATGAGGGGAAACAATAATAATAAAAGCTGACCCCGGACCTTGTGTACGCTAAACAAGCATCTGCCAACTGCTAGATTCCAACCTGTAAAGATGCTGTATGTGTGCAGCTCGTGTGTGTGTGTGTGTGTGTGTGTGTGTGTGTGTGTGTGTGTGTGTGTGTGTGGTGTATGCATGCATGCACACATACGTAAATCCTGTACATCTGTGTGTGCAGAGATACCAGGACTTCTTCAACTGCTTCCCCACCTTACTTTCTGAGACAGGGTCTCTCACTGAAGCTGGAGCTCATCACCAATTGGCCAGACAGGCTGACCAATGAGTTTCAAGGATTCATGTAGGCGAAAGTTTCTGTCCTTCTATCAACTCTCAAAAATCCAGCAGCCATTTCCCCAATAATTGACTCTGAGGCTTAATATTACTGATAAATGCTCTGCCAGTAGTTCAGGCTTATTACTAACTAGCTCTTACACTTAAATTAACCCATAATTCTTATTTATGTTTAGCCAAGTGGCTGAGTACCTTTTCTCAGTAAGGTGTTTTCATTTTGTTTCCTCTGCACCTGGCTGGTTACACCTGACTCCACCCTTCCTCTTCCCAGAATTCTCCTAAGTCTGACTCCCTCCACACCCCCATATTTCCTGCCTGGGTACTGGCCAATCAGTGTTTTATTAAACCAATCCAAATGACAGAACTTATAGTATACTAGAGGATTATCCTTCAGCAGATTTTTACCTGTCTTTTTTCTCTCTGGCTAAATTCTCAAGTTCCAGAGTGCGTTACCACACTTGCCTTCTATATTGGTGCTAGGGATCTGAGCTCAGGTCTCCATGTCTGCATGGTAAGCACTGCACCAAGTGAACCAGTGAAGGAGCCATCTCTCTAGCCCATCTATATTCTTTTTAATTAAAGTTTTAAGAGCCAAATTACTTTGTGGTTCTTGTTTCCTGTTTAAGCCTGATACAGAAGGATCTGTGTCACATGGGCACTCTTTAGAGAATCACTTGGGTCTACTATTCAATGACATCATGCTAAATGATGTGGATGTGATGGTGTATGCCTCAGGAGGAACAGTTCAAGGTCAGTGTGGGCTACATAGTTAACACCAGGTTTTCCAAGGCCACTGAGCAAGACTGTCTCAATAAAGCAAAACATCAGAAAATGCTCAGACAAATTGTTAGATAAGCAAAAAGCTCATTTTTAAAATGTTTATAAGTCACACAAATTCCAGTTGAAGGGAGAATAAATTGAAGGAGCCTCATTGGTAAAGTGATTGGCACACAAGCAGAAGGACCTGAGTTTGGATCTCAGTACTCATGTACAAAGCCAGATACTGCAGTGTGCACCTATGATTCCATCCCTGAGGAGGCAGAGATGATACATTCCATATCGAATAAAGATTGTCTGAAGATCAGAGGACAGAGCCAGGCACAGAGTTAGCCATAGCAATGGTGATACATACCTTTAATCTTAGCACTCTGGAGGCAGAGATCCATCTGGATATCTGTGAATTCAAGGCCAACCTGGGCTACAGGAGATTAATCCAATCCATAAGAGAAACAGAGTCAAGTAGTGATGGCACACATCTTTAATCCCAGCACTTGGGATCCATGCCTCTGCTCCAGTACTTGGGAAGCACACACACCTTTAAACCCAACACCAGAAAGTTTGAGAAAGGAAGTGATATGGCTGGACAGGGAAAGCAATATGAGGCGGGAGGAGGCAGGAGTTCAGCCCCCCCCCTTCCATTTGGCCTGTGGCTGTTTTCAATTCTCTATTTGGTCTGAGGATTAATGGAGACAGAATCTTCCCCTTTAGGCTGTAGAGTTGGTGGGGTGAGAAGTGGCTGTGGCTTGTTCCTCTGTCTTTCTGATCTTTTAGCATTTGCCTCAATATCTGGCTTCAGGCTTTTATTATAAGATCAGTTAAGATGCTTGAAACATAGAAGGATCCCTGAGGTTTGCTGGTCAGTTAGTCTTGCCAAAACAGTGAGCTCCAGGTTCAGTGAGAGACCCTGTCTCAAAAAATACAGTGATGAGTAATAAAGAGAGATGCCCATTGTTGACCTCTGGCTTCCATACACATGTATATATGAATCTTCATGAGCTTGTATGTACATACACACATGCACAGAAAGAGAGAGAGAGAGAGAGAGAGAGAGAGAGAGAGAGAGAGAGAGAGAGAGAGAGAGAGATGGGGGCATGGGGAGACCAAGGCCACCTTTTCAATGTGTATTAGCATGCACTATGACGACTTCATTTAAGCCAACCTGGAGTCTGCTGCTGCACTCTGTGATTGACCCATGAACCTCAGATTGATGGGACCAATGAGAAAAGCCAACACAACCAAGGAAAGGCTGACAGCCAGTGGGATGCCAAAGGCAGTATTTAAGCTTACCCCATATCTGCAATAAATGAGTCTGCTGCTGCTTCTCACCTGACTCCTGGTGTGTGCATCATTCTCTCCCCCTCCTCCAAGAGGTGTATGGAAGACTCGACCCACAATAATTGGGGGTAGGGGGAGGGCCTGCCAAACCAGTAACAATTTTAGGGGTCTCCTGGTTTGGGCATGTACTCTAAAGACAGTGAAATTATTACATCGTATAGACCATTTTGAGTGTTTACATGACACTACAAGTGAAAGATGAAACTTTGTACAAGTGGTGTGTGTGTGTGTGTGTGTGTGTGTGTAACTCATGCACATGTGTGGGGGCACATGTGTTGAGGCTAGAGCAGGCTGTTAGATGTCACTTTCTGCCATGCTGCCTTGAGATAAAGTCTCTCACTAAACCAGAACTTGCTGCTTTGACTAGGCTGGCTGACCATTGAGCTCTTGAAACCCCGTGTCTGTGCCATGCAATGCTGGGGTACAGGCACACTCAACAAAGTCAGGCCTTTTCTGTCAGTGCTAGTAATTCAGACTCAACTCTTCCTGTTTGCAGAGAAAGCAATTCTTTTTTTGAGACAGGGTTTCTATGTATGGCTTTGGAGCCTGTCCTGGAACTTGCTCTGTAGACTATGTTGGCCTCGAACTCACAGAGATCTGTCTGCCTCTGCCTCCTGAATGCTGGGATTAAAGGCGTAGGCTGCCACCGCCACTCAGCAAAAAAAACATTCTGACTTACTGAGCCATCTCCTTTGTCTCCCCAAATAAAGCTTCAATGCATAAAATTATATTTTAAAAATACTGTATAAATGCCCTCAAGCTCTGTGTATACAGTGTATATAAAATGTGAATGAATTTTGAGTTTCACCTAAGCTCCCATCCCTAAGACATCTTATGTCTATACAAATACTCCCAAATCCACTTATGGCACTTATATGGTATCTCACATGTGAATCACTGTGAGTGCCAGCCCTTGAAGTCTCAGAGCAAGACTGTGCTTTCGGCAGCAGGGGACACATATCTTTTGAGAAACAACTGACATGCTGTAGAGGGCTGATGAAAACAGAGTAATACCAAATGACATCACACCTACCCTTCATTAACCAGGTCTTGTCAGACCAGCCAAAGCATAAGGTCAGGCAGGTTGAGGCACAGTCATTAATAGGTGTAGACGGTGCATCTGATCTGGGTGCTGAGCAGGAGCAGAGGGCACAAGCCGTTGAACCTGAAGCTTCTTGGATCCCTCCTTCCCACCCAACAGCAGGTCACCACATTGTGGCCACTTGCACGTGCCTGTGGTTACTAAGATCCCATTCATCCAGCTGATGGAAGAGTCTATATACAGGGAGAGTTGGCTCTATATGGGTACAGGTCAAAAATGACAGGAGATAGACAGAATGTCACCTTGGGAGAAAGTGACAACTCTTTTCAAGGTTCAGGGCTCAACCATTTTGCTTGGGCAGTGAAGTTGGATGTTGTTTGGCTCAGTGAGATGGCTCAGTGGGAAAAAGTCTTTACTGCTAAACCTGATTACCTGAGTTCTATACTCAGAACCCATATAGTGGAAGGAGGGAAATGATGCCCATAAGTTGTCTTCTGACCTTTACACATACATTTTGGCTGCTGTGTATGCACAATACATATACATGCATGAGAGTGCATGTGCACCCTACTGTAATAGTTTTTTTTTTTTAACTATTCAAGGTTATAAGATGTTCAAGCTTGCAGGTGTGACAAATGGTTTGAGCAATTGATCACATACTGCAGACTGGTGACAAGAAGATTTGGGCATATTAAGGTCAGAAGAAATGCTAGCATGTTATAGACTGGAATCCTGGCTGGATAACAAGGAGAAAGTGAATGAATGAATATTTCTCTCTCTTCACTTTCAGACTTTGCTGCAGTGTATAAGCTGCTTCAAGCATTGGCCTCCATGCCATCTGTATCCACTAGCCCCAGGGAGGTAGAGGCATAGATCCACCTGGATCTCTGTGAATTCAAGGTCACACTGGGCTCCACAAGATTAATCCAGTTCAAAAGAGAAACAGAGTTAGGCAGTGGTGGCACACACCTTTAGTCCCAGTGCTTGGGAAGCACACAAACCTTTAATCCCAGCACTGAGAAAGGATTATAAGGGGGAAGAGACAGAGGTCAACCCTTCACTTCCCTTCTTCAGTCTGAGGATTCATGGAGAGAAGACCTACCTCTTTTGGCCTGAGAGTTTAGTAGTGGTTAAAAGTGGCTATGGCTTGTTCTTCTATCTCCCTGATCTTCCAGCTTTTACCCAATATCTGGCTCTGGGTTTTAATCATTAGGCTAATTTAGATTCTAGCAATATCTGGTACCCAACTTTTGGGGCTCAAGTTCACAAAAAGCCACTTGCCTGTAGCTTTGCAGCCATTGGCACAGGCCAGAGGTACATGCAGCCAGGATAACGAAGGAGTTAGCAGGAGTTAGCTGTTTTTTCACATTTTCTCCTGTAGACAGCTGGCTCTTTGGCTTCTCACAGAAGGTCGTAACTTTCACTGGCCCCCTCTCAGGCTGCCACACTAGGTAGCTGCCTCACTTCATAGTTATCTGAATCATAATTGTCAGCATATTTGGTGAGTCAGTTGGAACTTCTTAAAAGGGGAAATTAGTCAAAAAATGGGAAAGACTATTATGATGAAAGGGTTTGGTCTCTGATAACACTCTAGATGGTTTAAAAATGGCATCATTAAATGAGAGGATAATTAATGTAGATAGGATTTCTGTAATGTCTATTATAAATATTATTTGTTCAATCATTCTTGTTTTATCTATAAAAAAGTTGATTTATATGAGTGCCAAGTTGGTTGATATGAGTGCCAAGACACAAGTTTTAGAAAAATTTGTCAAAACAGATTATAGAGATATTCAGACCCAGATAGAGAAATTTAAAGGAGAACCAATCTCAACATTGCATTATAAGGCTACAGAGAAATAGTGTAAGGTTTTCCAAAAGCCAACCTTAATTTATCCAATAACCTTGCAGGAATTGCCAAATGATATATTCAACAGTTCAGTGGACTCCCGTAAAAAGGTTAGATTTGGGGAGATTCAAGGAAACCATAGTCTCATATGGCATGCGCTCACTGTGAAGCAAATGTTAAAGTTGTAGTCAACTTGTAATGGCATTATCCCTTAAGACTGGAAAGATTTGGTTACAGTGGTCTTGGAGGCTAGTCCCCCACCACAATGGAGGACTTGGTGAAAAGATAAAACTAAGACCATTGAATAATAAAGGAAAGCTAAAGATACTGAAATCTCCCAAGATCAACTTCTTGGAGAAAGAAATTATGCTAATGTAGAAAGGCAATCTTTATATGATGACCACACTCTGAATTTGTGCCACCTGGCAGCACTGAATGCTTGGAACAGAATCGAAGAAGAAGAAAAGAAAATTGAGTCATTTACAAAAGTTATACAAAACCCAAAAGAAACCACTGATTTTTCACAAAGATCGACTTCAGCAGTAAATAGAATGATACCAAATTCAGGAGCTAGACAAATAATAATTAGATCTCTGGCTATTGAAAATGCTAATGCACAATGATCTTGGCATTAAAGGCAAGATCAGCACCCTTGGAGGGATGGATCTATGATACAATTAATATTGGATCTCATAATTATGATGATGTTTGGATAGAGGAGGTGTTTTCTAGAGGTTGGAAGAAAACTTTAAATTTAAAATGTTTTAATTGTAGTAAACAAGGTCATCTAAAAAGGGACTAAAAACAGGCCATTCCTAGAAACAATGTTTTTGCTAAGAATAATCCCAACAGAATTCCCTTATCTTCTGGATTATGCAGAAAGTGTGGCAAAGGCAGCCATTGGACTAACAAATGTAGATCAAAAAGGGACAGACAGGGTAACTTTCACCATTAGAAAACTCCATGAGGAGTTTCTTGAAGGCCATCATGTCAAATTCAGTTCAGTCATTTCCTGTGATTATGGTGGAAACACCTTCCCAGAGTAATTAAAACCTAATGCCATATATATATATATAAACATACTGCCCTGAACAATGGAACAGCTATAGAAGGAATCAGAAATCAAAATGAATAAAGATTAGATTTGGGAACTCCTCAAAGTTAGAGTTGAGGAAGGGTTTTTTTTAAATTTCTTTTCAAAAAAATAAAAACAACCATCTTGAGGAATTTAAAGACCTTTGGACAAATAAACATCCAAAGAAGAAGGGAGAGCTACCCAGAAAAATTTACTAAGAAAAGAAATAAGCTGACTTAGTGCTGTCTCTAAAGTCTCTATGATGGGACCCCACAATGATGATTTCACATGGACTATCATAACGCCATTAAGCCGACAAACACCATTTAAAGATCAGCTTTGAGCTACAGACTTCTCAGGACAGTTTAGAGGTGGCTCACTGAGATGAATCCGCCTCATAGACTAGTCAAGCACTACGCAGAGATTGAACAACAAATGATACATCTGCCTCTCCCAGGACTTGACAATTAACCAAAATTTTTCTTTTCAGGGTCCCCTGAAGACAGCATCATTCCCAGACAGCAGGAGAAAAATTTAAAAACAACACCCACATTTCCAAGAGATGGCATGGGTGATCTTTTTGTCTTTCAGTGGGTAATGGATAACTGTCATTGTTCAGACTGATTTGTTACAAGCTGTATTGGTTAATGGTCAAGAAAAAGCTGAACAAAGAAAATTAGATCCAGGGTTCTTGTTTGAAGAAAAGAAAAAGAAAATGGAATACGGATTCGATAGGATTAAAGGGTAGATAATGGAATCTACTTTTAAAAAGCAAGTGCTTGTTTTAAATATTTTGCAGTGAGTTTGGATTTTTATATATTGTATACAAATTATGTGTATTAATAGAAACATGAGATTAATTTTGTTAGAACATACTGTACATGTTTTTCTACTCCTGTCAAGATACTGTACCAATATAGCTCGTTTAACAATGTAATGTTAGTCCTTGAAAGTTATTATCACCAACTAATTAGGATACAAAGAAACGCAAGTTAGTAGTTAGACATTACAATCAAACTTAACAGTCATATAAGATATGCTTTCAAGGTCAAATAGAGATATATTTTAGATAGACAGGTTTTCTTCAAACACTTCAGAGATCTACAGAATATAGCATTTAAGATGTTTTCGTAACATAACTCTTTTCATTTTTATGACTAGATATCTTCTCCTGGAAGCACCAGTATACCTAAAAGATGATGGGCATCGAAGAAACTCCATATGGAATTTACTTTCTTTGTGGCAAAAGTTAGCCACAGGGAAAGAAAGTGCTCTTGCCTCAGCTGCTAACAGTATGCTGTCCAAATGGACAAGCAGGACACAGAGTAAAGGACTGTCACACCATGCTACGATAAAGTAGAAAGGGCCTCCAGAACATCCTGTTTCACAGATAAGCCTGTCAGATATGCTAGCCCTGTAGGACAAAGGTCGATGTTTTGCTGAGAAACCGTGGGTGACTGTCCAGGAGCCAGATGTTTCTGTCATTTCTCACTCTGTTTTTTGGAAGTCACATGTTTACACTTTCTGCTTATTCTTTTAATATTATTTCCTTCTCTGGTTTCTGATGGAGTTGAAGACCAGGTAGTTATTTATAGTATAGTTTTCCTTGTTAACAAATTCAGTAAAGAAACTCACCAAGAGGTGTAAAGTGTGTGTAGTAAGAAGTTTCTGGCCTGGACTTCCGGGCCTAACCTCAAGGTTTATGCCCACAGACCCACAGACCCACAGTTCCACATTTCCATAGAGACACACAGATGCTTTCAATAGTTTTTGGCTGATCAGCCTCAGGCCCAGGCATATCACTTGCTAGCTCTCTATCCTTCATCTAACCCATGATTCTTCCTGTTCAGCCATTCGGCTCAGTACCTTTCTTTAGAGCAGCATAGTTGTCCTCTGCTTCTTCTGGCTTCTCTCTGGCGTTCTGCTCTTTTCTTCCTGTTCTCAAGAGTTTTCTTAGTCTGGTAGCCCTGCCCACACTTCCTGCCTGCCTTTGGCCAATCAGCGCTTTTTATTAAACCAGTGGGTGGGACAATTATTTACCATGAAAGAACACAATACCCCAAAAGTGTGTAAGTTTGAAAGACATCAAAAGATAGTTTTAGCTTGGTTATACAAGTTAGAAAGTGAGTTGGGCACAATCCTTTGGACTCATCAAGCTAGGATAAATAATGGAGTATTTTCTCTGAATTTGTCAATTTTTAATGGCTTAGACATTATTCTTGATTGTATATATTGTATATAGTATTTAGTTTTTCTTATATTATTTATAACCTTTTTATTTTTGACAAAAGGGAAATGTAGTGATGTGTTATATACCATATAAAGATTGCCAGAAGATGAGAGGACTGAGCCAGCCATAGACTTATTCACGGAAGTCAGGCAGTGGTGTCCCACACCTTTAACCCTAGTACCAGGAAGGCAGAGGCAGAGATCCACCTGGATCTCTGTGAGTTCAAGGCCACGCAAGGTTAATCCAGTTCAAAAGAGAAACAGAGGTAGGCAGTGGTGGCACACACCTTTAGTCCCAGTACTTGGGACACCACGCCTCTGCTCCCAGTATTTGGGAAGCACACAAGCCTTTAATCCCAACACTAGGAAGGTGGAAACAGGAAGTGATATGACTGGACAGAGAAAGGAATGTGAGGGGGAGGAGACAGAGGTCAGCCCTTCACTTCCCTTATTCAGTCTGAGGATTCATGAAAACAGGTTCTACCCTTTTTGGCCTGAGGATTCAGTAGTGGTGAGAAGTGGCTGTGGCTTGTTCCTCTGTCTCTCTGATCTTTCAGCTTTTCCCCAGTATCTGGCTCTGGGTTTTTATTATTAGACCAATTAGCATTCATGCAATAACCTATGATGGGTTGTGAAGGCTCCAATTGTGCTAGCCAGTCCTCCTTCACATTTGCTCACTGTAAGGTGTTTTGTTGTAACAGCAAGGCAAATCACTAATGCACGTGGCTCCTCTTTATTTCTGTGGTGGGGTTGAGGAGGAAACCCAGGGCTCTGCATGTGTCTGGAGTCAGCTGAGGGCACTGTGTGCTGTGTCATAGCCCTCCATGTTCTGAGAAAAACCAACAGAGACCAGGCTGACCTCAAGCCCAAGAAGGGCTCTAACAAGTTGCTATAAGTATGTCGTACAGTAGAGAAGATGCCTCATCATATAGTCCTGGAGGGCTACACTGAGTCACATTAGCCTCCTCCTGACAGGTCTAGAGGCCACTCTGCTTCTGTGGCTTTCCAGCTTTGGGACTACCTGACTTCAGGGCATGTGGCCTCTAGCCAGAATGGCACCAGTCCAGTCTTTGCTTCTGTCATGATGTCACCTCACCAGACACTCGGGTCTCTCCGAGTTCTGTTTGTCCAGACCCTGTGATTACATCAGGCCATTCACACAGCACGTAAAACATTCCACCTCCACTTTAAGCTTGATATTATTTTGTTGTTTTTTTTTTCTATGATAAAATAAAATCTCACAATAGTTATTTCTGGCTTCCCCCTTGCAGTCCCTCTGCTTCAGTCTCCTGAGTGCTGGGATTACAGGTGTGCACCATCATAACTGGCTATATATGATATTCTTGCTATTGTATTATTGGCCAGATTTATACATAACATGGACAGTGGCCATATTTTGACAAGCTTGGCTAAAATTTAAATTTGTGAGTATAGCATTAACAGTACATGTGACCGTCGTTATAATACCAAACAACAACAATTATATTATTTTATTATAGAGTGCCTTGGGACCAACTGAATACCAGGAAACATGGGAGAAGATCCAAGAAGCTCTGAAGAAGCCATCCCACTTGCTAATTCCACTTATGGAAGAGCTGTCTTTCTCTTGAACAGTTCCTAAAAATATTTCTCAGAAAGTACCTTCTCTGATGCAGACAACAGCTTTCAAAACCTACATCCCTCCATTTTTTAAATGTATTCAGAAGCCCACATTCAGCATATGTTTAGACAGTCTAGCATGCATTTTGTGCATTTGATCTGCCTAATTGCTAGCCAGTGCTGTGATGAGACACCTCACGGTTCTCCCTCAAAGCTAGCTGGAGGGATCCCAGTAGGTAAGGATGTATTCCTCAGCAACACACACACACACACACACACACACACACACACACACACACACACACAGAGAGAGAGAGAGAGAGAGAGAGAGAGAGAGAGAGAGAGAGAGAGAGAGAGAGAGAGAGAGAATGCTGGCTTAAGGAACCAAAGGCCAGGTTCTCTGGTGCCAATCCCTTGCCTCTGAAGCAGCTGAAATATGATCTACTAATCCAGGTATGGTGGTCCAGGCCTTTAATCCCAGCACCCAGGAGGCAGAGGCAGTCTAGTCTATAGAGCGAGTTCCAGGACAGCCAGGACTCAACAGAGAAACATTGTCATAAAAAAGCAGAAACAGGAGAAAAAAGGAAAAGAAAGAAATATTCACTCATGAGCTCATATGTAAATATCTTGATATATGAAGTGATCTAGGGCTTAATTTTCCTAATTTACATCTCACTGGTTTTTGGCTGAAGTTAAGGTCCTTAGCCTGTATGCTATTTCTGGAATCTTCCTTCTCCTTTCCTTTTAGGGTCCCACTGAGAGGCTCCCCTCATTAGCGTCACTGCAAGGGGCATGTTAGAGCATTTTAACTTCCACTCGGGTGGATAAGTTACCCTACCGCCCCATATTTGCCTTTCCCCTGATGCTGAATACCCCAGCCTGGAGGACAAGCCACTCATCTAGATGGTGTTCACAGGTCCTCAAGTTCAAAGCTTACCCAAGAGGAGCAGGAGCTCTCACTTCAGCTGGTGCTTTCAGTTGCAAAGTTTCCCCTTTCTGGAAGAAGTCACCAGAATTCTAAAATGTATCAACACCTACAAGACTGCATTTAGCCTCATGGCCTGAAGGCTGTCATTTGTATGTGGATGCATTATTTTACAAGCCAAGTCTCTATTCAGATAAAATCTTTTTTTTTTCCTTATTTTTAAAAACAGTTTTTTTTCATGTATCCCAGGATGACTGGAACTTATGATGCAGCCAAGGATGCCCTTGAACTCCTGACCTTGCTGTAGTCGGCAGTTTCTGTCCTACCAGAAACTCTCAAATACCCAGTAGCTGCTTTCCAAATAATTGACTTGGAGGCTTAATATTATAGTAACTGCTGGACCAGTATCTCAAGCACACTACTATTTAGCTCTTACAATTAAATTAGCCCATAATTCTTATCTATGTTTAGCCACAAGGCTTAGTATCTTTGTTCAGCCCAGCATTCTCTTGTTTTCTTTGGCTGGTGGCTCTGCCTTTCTTCTTCCCAGAATTCTCCTAGTCTGGTCACTCCATCTATACTTCCTACCTGGCTACTGGCCAATTAGCATTTTATTAAACCAATATGAGTGACAAATCTTTACGGTGTACAAGAGCATTATCCCACAACACCTCCTGCCTCCATCTCCTGAGTGCTGGACTTAGACATCAATGGTGCTGGGGATCAAACATCGCAGCCATTCTAGGCTACATAGGAAGTTTGAGGGTGGCTTGGGTTATGTGAGATCCTGTCTCAAATTAAATGTAAGCATTTGTATGGGGAAAAAAATACCCAAGCAGACAATTGGGGGTCATCTAGGCAATGTAAAACGGCTGAATTCAAACTACCTGAGTGCCTTGAAAAATCAACTTCTAGTCTCATAGAGTAGTCTGCTGTGACAAAGTCCCTGGTGTATTTAAGAATCAGGTAGGAGATTTTTGCCTCCAGGGGATTGGCTTTTATTTTCGCCTATGTCTGTGGGAGGAACTATCTGGGCCTAAAATATTAAATAAAACTTATTGTAGCATCATACAGCATTTCAGATTCATCACTGCCCTGAAAGACCCTCAGGCATTAGCTGTCTCGGTAGGTTTATGCCTCACTGTGCATGGAAATTTCTGAAGCATCCGCTTGCCAGATGGTTCTTACAGCTCAGGGCTGGGCAGATAGTAGAAGCTGCAGTTCTGACAGGAAATGTCAATTCCTTCCACCTGGGAGTGTGGGGCAGTGGTGATGACAGCTGGAGCAGCAGAGAGAACCTCCTGGATTTTGAGGTGCATCGCAGGGGGCTGAGTCCATTCACCCAGTCTGCCTCACCCTGCATAGGGAATGAGCGTCAACTCACTTTAACTGGCATCCGTGGCCTGATGCCAGTCTGGAATGCTGCTTTTGACGTGACTCTCTGCAGTGACAGCCTCCCATTCATGTGCATCTCTAAAGCCATCCTTGCCTCCCTTCCATATTCTTGGAAACTCTAGGTATGTCCAACAAGTAGCCTGTAGAATGTAACACGACACTCATAAATTTACCAGAATGTTAAGAGGCTTTTGGTTTTTTGCACATATGTTTCTGATACTATTGATGAGAACACCGCATTGAAATGTCACAGGTTAGATACTTTTGAAGTAAGCTGTGCTAGAGGCCATAGAGAGTACTTGGAGTCTATAGGTTTCTCTTTAGGTTTTTCAATATAGCCAATTTAAAAAAGTTTATTTTTAAATTATGCCTATTTGTGTATGTGTACATGTGAGTGCAGTTGCCCTTGGAGGCCAGAAGAGGACTTCATATTGATAAGTATTTTGAATCCCCAGTAAGAGGTTTCTCCATTGATGCAGTAAGCCAAATCGAGCCAAATTAAAGGTAAAGAACTAAGTTTGAACTAGCAAAGCAACCACCTGGGTGATCTTGAGGGAGGAGGAGAAATCACATGGCAGGTCTATGGACCAGAGCTTAAATTCCCTGTAGGTGGGGTCTTGAGCATCTCTGAGGGAGGAGCCACCACTCGGCAGGTTTTCTGAGGGGCAGAGTTTGGAGAGGGAGGAGGAAGCTGAGACAGAGCTCCCAGTGGACACATATCTTCTGGAGGTAGAGAAATAGGAAGTGGCAAGTCCACCAATGTAGGTGCTGGAAATTCAGCCCCGGTCCTCTACAAAAGCAGTGTCTTAGGTGGAGTTTCTATCATGGCAATTCTTAAAAAGAAAAAAACATTTGATTGGAGTGACTTAGATTTTCAGAGGTTTCATCTATTATTGTTATAGTGGGACATGCAGGCAGACATGGTACTGGCTACATCTTGATTCTGCAGGCCAGCAGGAATCAAATTGAGACACTTGGTGTGGCTTGAGCACATGAGACCTCAAAGCCCACCTCACTTTGACACACTCACTCACAATGACACACTTCATTTAAGAAGGCCACACCTCCTCCTACAAAGCCATGCCTCTTAGGAGTGCCAGTTTTCCACTTCTTTTGGGGACCATTTTCTTTCAAACCACCACAAACAGTATATGGTTTCAATTGCTAAATCATCTCTCTAGCCTTGAGAGGTTTATTTTATCTGTTTATGTGTTATTTAGTGATACTATTTCAAATAGGTTGGCTTTGCCCTCACTATGTAGCTGAGGGTAACCTTGAACTTTTGATTCTCTTGTCTTCACTTCAAGAATGCTGGGCTTACACATGTAATCTTTCAAATGTCACTGGTGGGTGACTCAGGTGAATGAGATGCTATGACGCTCTCAGCTCTTATCTCCCAGATTGAGTTTTATTCCTGTGTGTGTGTATGGGTATGTGATGTGTATGTGTGTGTGATGTGATGTGATGTGATGTGATGTGTGTGTGTGTGTGGTGTGTGTGTGTGTATGTGTGTGTGGTGTGATGTGATGTGATGTGTGTGTGTGTGTATGGGTATGTGATGTGTATGTGTGTGTGTATGTGTGTGTGTGTGTGTGTGTGTGGATGATAGGACCTAGGCCCTTAAGCATGGCCAGGCAAGCATTCTAAACCCTCAGTTTCATGCATCTCCTGTTTTTTTTTTTTTTTTTTTTTTTTTTTTTCTTTCCACATCCTCATTCCAAAAAAGACTCGAAGGAAGACCTCAGAAACAAACAAGCCGTATAGGATATGGCAGTAGGTGTGGTCTTGGGTTACGCCACAGTCTGGGACCCCAGATAAATGGAAATGCAGCGGGAAAGAAACCACCGCATAGACGCCAAAGACAAGCCCTTGTTCAGGGACGCACGTGGAGGAGCTGAGCAAGCCATTGTGGGTTCCAAAGGCCTGAGTCACTGTTTAGATGGAGCAGCTTTTCATTAAACTCCTTTCCCTCCCTCTCAAGGCCACTGTCAAGCTTTTATTGGACTCTGAAATGAAGCAGGTGGAACTGAGAATGGATCTGATCACAGCTGAAGTAGAGACCAGAGCACTGGTGAGATGTTGACAGTGGCTTTGGGGTGAATTTTGCCTACAACAAAATCACAAACACACACACATGCACACACACAATACACACCATATACACATACACACACATACACATGCACACACACATACACACACATACATATCATATACACACACATACACACCATATACACATACACACACATACACATGCACACACACATACACACACGTACTCACATGCACACATACACACACACACACACACATAAACACACATACATACCATACACACACACATACACACACACATACACCCCATATACACATACACACACATACTCACACATACTCACACATACACACCATATACACACACATATACATATACACATATATACATGCACACACACATCCCTATTTATCATTCTTAGACAGGAATGTTCTTTCCTATGTATATGTTACCTTCTCTTCCCTCCCTCTCCCCTACCTCTCTTTGAGATTGAGTCTCATGTAACCCAGGCTGACCTTGAACTTGATATGTAGAGTGACCTCAAACATCGGATACCTTTGTCTCTACCTCAGGGGTTCTGAGATTGTAAGTATGTACCACCACGCCTACTTTCATGCAGTGGTGGGGTTGAATCAGGGCTTTATGCATGTTTTACAAACTGAGCTATATCCTCCGTCTCCTTCTTGAGACAGGGTTTCACTTTGTAGCTCAGGATAGTTTCAAACTCACTATGTGACCCAGCCTGGCCTTGAACTCATGAACTTCTCACTTTAGCTTTCCCAGAACTATGATTATACACATGGACGGTCATATGAGCCTCTGTGGTAGCTTTTTACTTCAGTTCCACATCACAGACAATCTCTGATTGAAACCAGGTGAGGAACGCAAGTAGGGAAGTAACATGGAGGCAGGAGCTGAAGCAGAGGCCGGGGAGGAGTGTTGCTAACTGGCTTGCTCCTCATGGCTTACTCAGCCTACTTTTTTATACCATCCAGGACCACTTGCTAAGAAATGGCACTTCCCCAAGGGACCTGGGCCCACCCACAACAACTGTTAACCAAGAAAATGTCCTACAGGCTTGCCTCGAGGCAGATATTATGAAGGCATTTTCTCAACTGAGAGTCCCCCTGCCCAAGTGACTCTAGGCTATGCCAAGTTGACATAATCCACCCTACCCTGGCCATCCACTCTTCCGACCACCAGTCTTCCCTGCTCTGGGGTTATACCACTCCTTTTATTGCTGAGGCTCAATGGGCAGAGTGACTACTTGAGACATCAAAGGACCTGGGTTTGATTCTCTAGCACTTCCTAAGTGGGTGCAACCGCACAGACCTGACATTCCAGCAGGAAGATAAGGAACCCAAGATCATCTTAGTCTCCTGGGCCACAGGAAACACTATCTCAAGTCCACTACAATGGAAAAGTTCAGTGGAGTGACATCCTCATGGTGTGTGTGCCTCTCTCTCTCTCTCTCTCTCTCTCTCTCTCTCTGTATTTCTGGGTGGAAAAGGAACAAGTTCAAAATGAGAAATTCTAGAAGCTTTGAACTGATTTCAGAAGTTGTCCCACGGAATCCTGTCAATTTACAGGTAGAGAAATTGAGTCCAAAGAGGGTGCTCTAAGATTGATTCAGTGTTGAAAGTATGTTTTAAACTCAGGCATCAGTGATTCCCTCTTCTGCCTAGATGAATGTGGCCTTTGTAAACTACAGGTTCTAGCCAAGCGATCTCAGTCTCAGGTAGAGGCAGTTTGTCTCCAGGATGTCTGGCAATGCTGCAGGTGTTTTGACTGTCCTGACAGGAAAGGAAGTGTAAAGGCCATTGATAAGCAGTGATCAGAGGTATGACCTCATTCCCCTTGGCCAGTCCTTGCTGTGGCCAGTCTCATGGTCATTCCCATGTAGTTCTTTTGGTGGGTTTCATTCAGAGACAGGATGTACTTGATGGCAGACATTTTGTTTGTTGTGATTTGAGAGAATGTGGTGGTTTGAATAAGAATAGCAGGGTTCCCATAGACTCATATATTTAAATTGAAAGGATTATAGGGATTGGGAGGTGTGGCCTTGTTGAAGTAGGTGTGGCCTTGTTGGAAGAAGTGTGTCACTGGGGTGGGCTTTGAGGTTTCAAAAATCCATGGCAGGAACAGTCTCTCTGTCTTTCTGCCTACAGATGAAGATGTAGCTGTCAGCTACTGCTCCAGCTCCTGCCTTTATGCCACCAGGCTTGCCACCATGATGATAATGGGCTCATCTCTGAAACTGCAAGCAAGCCCTCAGTAATTGCTTCCTTTTATCAGAGCTGCCTGGGTCATGGTGTCTCTTCACAGCCATAGAACAGTGACCAAGACAGAGATTTGTTTTGCTCACACCCCTCCTCAAGTGTGAACTTTGTGCTATGCCAATGCTGGGTCAGTTTGGATAATATGTGTCCCTTGCTCAAAGGCTCATGCATTGAAAGATTGGCACCTAGCTGTGGTGCTATTTTAGAAACTTCTGGAAAGTTTAGGAGGTGGAGCCTACATGGAGAAAGTAGGTCACTAGGGATAGACCTTTGGGAACACAACATCCTTGGTCCTTTCCTGTCATGCTTGCTGCTTTCTGCTCACCAAGAAGTGAGGAATGGTTTCTGGACACACACTCCTGCTGCTGAAGGATTTACTTAAGTGCATGGAGCCTTGCCATCACCAACAGAATCCTCTGAGCCCTCCTTCCTTCAGTCCTTCTGTCAGGCACTTTGGTTGTAGTGCCAGGAAAAATAACCTAATATAGTGACAGTGGTTCAGTTACAAGCACATACGTCTTGATTTGATGAACAGGACTAAACATTGTAGGATATTTAGCATTGTAGCAGTCTCCACAATCCCTGAAGCACCCTTGTCACATTGGTTACACATCTAAACATTAGCTCTTGATTCCTCTGTTTCTTTCAGAGTTGTCCTGGTTGGGGCTTCTATTGCTGAGACAAAACACTGTGACCTAAAAGCAAGTTGGGGAGGAAAAGGTTTATTTGGCTTATACTTCCACATTGCTGTTCATCACTGAAGAAAGTCAGGGCAGAACCCAAACAGGGCAGGATCCTGGAGACTGGAGCTGATGCAGAGGCCATGGAGAGGTGCTGCTTACTGGCTTGCTCAGCCTGCGATCTTATAGAACCCAGAACCACCAGCCCAGGGATGGTAGCTCCCACCATGGGCTGCCCCATCACTAACTGAGAAAATGCCTTACGGCTGATCTCATGGAGACATTTCCTTAGCCGAGGCTCCTTCCTCTCTGACGTCTCTAGCTTATGTCAAATTGACAGACAAAACCAGGCAGTCCAAGAGTCTTGCCCATAATTAGTTTAGACCTCTGAGTGCTTTGGCAGGAGGCTCTCCTGAGACACTGGTCCCTGGCCTAGTGTTAAGATGAGATTGCTGCATGGTGCATCCTTCCAGGCTGGATAATAGACCACTCTTCTCCCCTGGCAAGCAAACATAGGCATGGAGTGCTTTTTCTGTGGACCCATTTTTGGGTGGTGTCCTTTGGTTACTCCAGACTAAAGGGTTGTGAAGGCAAGTAACATAGCCAGCTGGAGTCACTTGATTGCTGTCCCAGGGTCTCTCGATCTACTGAGATGATTGTGGTTTCTCCAGACCTGGTGTTCCTCAGAGGCCATGGGGTTCGTATATGGACAACAGTCTTGTGCTGTTTAGTCTCCTTGTTATTACACTGTGAATTTGCCTTTTCTGACTGTTACAACCCCCTGACACAGCCATTAGTCCACATCCAAAAAGACACCCAATCACCCAATTCAAAAAGTGGGTGAAGTTTATTTGAGTATAGATTTATTTATTTATTTATTTATTTATTTTTTGTAGACAGGCTGGTCTTGAACTCAAAGAGCTCTGCCTCCTGAATGGTAGGATTAAAGGCATGCGCCACCACACTTGAGTTTTACATTTTTTGTTTTCTTGAGACAAGGTCTCACTATGTAATGTTGGCTGTCCTGGAACTCACTGTGTAGACTAGGCTGTCCTTGAACTCACACACATCTGCCTGCTTCTGCCTCCTGAGTTCTGAGGACAAGAGCCACTACTGCCCAGCTCAAATGCAGAAAGTTATTAAAAAAAGAACCAAACCAAAACAAAACAGGGCCTACTGCTCATTAACAAACATGTTGCTGAGGTAAAATCACCAGCATACTAAAAAGAAAACTCCATAACTTGTGTGTTGTGTTTTGGTTGTTTACAGATTCAGGACGGTCAGACAGAGCATGGGCTACGGGCACAGGGAGTACCCACCTTTCTCCCCGTCAAGATGTGAGGCACTGGCTCCACCACTCACAGAGGGGCTTTTGTGTTCAACGATAGAATCTCTGGCCTGTGTGTTTTGTTGACTCATCCACAATAATGTCTTTCTCTTGCTAATGGCCCTGGTATTAGGATATGGAATTAAAATTACAAACAGAGTAAAGAAGAAAAGTTGCACTACATTATAGACATCATCTGGGTATTCCTTTTAAACACAGCAAGTGTGAGAGTCAACTAGATAAACTGGATGGTGGCAGTCAGTGCGACAAAAATTGCTTTAGTCTTTGACTTCTCTAGTGCCCAGAGTGTTTTGCTTCAGCAACAGGACCCCAATACGCCCCAGGGTTGCACAAATTTAATTTCCACCAGTGACTGGCCATATGTAGAGGTGAAGCATTTTGCAGACAGATACACAAAAGAAAAATAATAATTAGAGATATATCATGCAGTTATAAAAACATCTTTGAGTTTACTTCTTTAAAAGTCCGGTATATTACTATTAATGTGTGTGGAGGGCTGGTGTGTTCAGGCATACACATGCCACAGCACACATGTGCAATTCAGAGGACAGCCTGCTGTATCCATTCTCTCCATCCACCTTGTTTGACATAGGGTCTTTGTTTTCTGCAGTGTTTGCTGAGCTGGCCTGCAAACTCGCTGGGATTCTCCTGTCTCTGCCATCCATCTCACCATAGAAGCTCTGGAATTAGAGGTGTGCCACCCCAGTTGGCATTATGTGACTTCTGGGGTGCAAACTCAAGTCCCTCATGTTTATGTGACAAACACTTTATCTACTGCGTCTGCTCCCCAGCCCTGCACCTCCTGTCTCAATCGGAAAGAAGGTGTGGAGAGAAGGTCTCTAAGAGGTTCTTAGCATTAAAAACAAACAAACAAACAAACAAACAAACAAACAAACAAACAAAAACCCCAAAGAACAAAACCTTAATTCTTTGAAAAGTAGTGTCCTGGGGAGAGGTGAGAACCCACCCTCATACACAAATACTGCATTTCAGGGCAGATCAGATTTCAACATCCAGAGTGCTAAATCTGAGTATCTTCTTCTATGTGGGCTGGTTGCTGCAACAGCATCTCAGAAGCTAGTGTCCTGAAGGCAGGGTGTGAGCAGTGCCGGCTGGGCACTGCAGGGTGGGAGGAGGTAGAGCTGGGTGTTAGAGGTGAGGGGAGGTCATGTGGAGTCCTACTTGCTGAGGGCATGAGTCTAATGAGGGATGATGTAGACACCTACTGACTGATCTGCTGGGTTCTTTCTCCTTCTCAAGGATAGGAAATGTCCTTTTATTTGAATTTGGAGATTCTGGAGGGCTCTTGTCCAGCTATCCTCTCTCTGGACATGCAAATGAGCTCATAATACAAAACTAGTCCGCTTTGAAAGTTTTTCTAGTCTGGGTTGGAAGAGGCTCTTTCCTTTGGTGGCTACATGGTGAATGCACCCTCCAAACTGAAGGTGGCTCAGTGAGCACAGAAAATCCCCATCAGTGTCTGACAGGAGAAGCTTTTCTGCCTTCTCTATACTCTGCTTAAGACAGCACCTTCCCCTTCATCCTGCAGAACTGCATAGGATGGGGTCCAACTGTGGGCAAGAAGGCAAGAGGTGTCCAGTGTGAGAAACCATGCCCAAGCCCAGGAGACAAGTCAAGAGGCCTCTAGTATCGGGGCACCAGAAATACAGCCCCCAGAGAAGGGGGGCGGTCCTTAAATAATGGCTCATCTCACCGACCAAGAAAAGACAGAAAGAGCTGGGAAAGATGGGCACTTCCCAAGCAGGAGGACCTGAGCTCAGATCCCAGCACCCAGGTTAAAAAGCCAGGCTTGGTATACTGGCAGTCTCAAGGCTGGGGTGGGAGAGACAGGAACATCTCCAGGGCTTGCCAGCCAGCCTGACCAAAGTGACAAGCCCCGAGCTGAGTGAGAGATCCTGTTACAAAAGTTAAGCTGGAGAGTGACTATGAAAGATGGCAATGGAGATCTTTATCTTACACACACACACACACACACACACACACACACACACACACACACACATATGCACACACACATGCACACACACATGCACACGTGCACACACATACACATGCACGCACACACACAAGAATAATAAGTAAAGAGTAAGATAGGGTTATTGCCAAATACTAGAAAAAGGAGACAGTGGGAAACAGGTTTGGAGGAAGGCAAAAGGAGAATGAGGAAGGATGATGTGTAAGTAGAGAGAACCTGCGTCCTCTGGAAGCTGAGCCATCTCTCCAGCCCTTCTGAGAGAAATCTGTTAGAATAATTTGGGTTTTGGGCCAAGGATCTGAAGGGGTAAGAACAGAATGAAACAAATGGCCGTGGATGAGATGAAGGAGGAAGGATGATCTCTACTTGGGGGAGGGAACATAGCCCTGGAGGAAGTTCCCTGGAAATCCACCCATGCATCTCAAATTCCTCTCTCAGCCTCCAACTATCCCGCCTGCTTGGAATCTGGTCCACCTTGTGTTCTGTGGTCTACCATGAATTCAATGAATTAATAGGGCTTGGGTAATTGGGTGAGGGTGGCCACCCACATTTAATTCTTCCTGAACTGTACTCGATAGGATTCTTGTCTCCATGGTCCTTTGTGGTCTCTGCCTTTCTCTCTAGTCCTTGTGTGACACTGGGCTGTCTGGGATTTACCCTAAGCGCTGGTGGAGATGCAGCCCAGCACCTGCCAGCAGGATGCCGGGGCAAGGGCCCTCCCTAGGAAGGAAAGAGCTGGAGCCTGAGCATTTGGACCTTTGAGGGCTGAGCCAGGAGAAGGCGGCCCAGAGCAGCCAGGGCTTCAAGAGAAATGCAAAGAAATTCAGTCTAGGTGTAGTGGTGTTTGGTTATAACCCCAGAATTTGGGAGGCAGAGGCGGGAAGAGCTCTGTGAGATTGAGGCTAGTGCGGTCTTTATAGAGCCATGCTTCTCAGTCTGTGGGTCAAGATTCCCCTGAAGTCAAACAACCCTTTCTCAGGGGTCACCTAAGAAAACACACCGGAAAACAGATATTTGCATTATGATTCATATCAGCAGCAAAAATGACAGTTATGCTGTAGCAATGAAAATAATTTCATGGTGGGGGAGGGTCACTATAGCATGAGGGTGTATTAAAGGCTCACAGCATTAGGAAGGCAGAGAACCACTGATATCAAGAGTTCCAGGCCAGCCAGGGCATCATAGTCAGACCTTGTCTCAACTAACAAAAAATGAGAAACCAAACCCAAATAAAAATCTCAACCAACCAAGGACAACAACCCTTCCACCCTATAATTCCTGCCCCCAAGAGGCTAAGGGATAAACTGCTTTGAGTTTGAGAGCAGTCTTGACTACATAGTGAGTTCTAGGTTATAATTAGGCCTTCTCTTAAAACAACAATGGAGAAAGAGAGAGAGAGAGAGAGAGAGAGAGAGAGAGAGAGAGAGAGAATGGAAGGAGGAAAAAAACAGATCAAAACTAAAAACTTAGTACTGCTATTAACTGGAGATTTGTTTGGTTCAGATGCCACCAAATTCTTCCCTTATGTTCTGATTGTTCAAAATCTGTTTCTTTACTAGGGAGATCAGCCATCTTTTTGTGTGTTTCTGGACCATCTGTATTTCTTCTGCAAAATGCCTGTTCAGACTCTTTGTTCATTTCTCCCTTCTTGGATTCTTTGTCTTTTTTGTTCTGAATCCTAAGGGTTCTGTAACAATGTCCTAGCACACACAGCTAATTAGCAGCCGGGCTAGGCCAGAGAGTCCATGCCTGTCCAGCTCTCCTTGGCTCTCTTGGTCTTCCTTTTTCCCTTGTCCTGTGCGGTGTCCTCAGATGTCACAGACTTCTTTCTTACCAGTGTCCCTCAAACACAGCCGACCAGGACTGCCCAGGGCATCTGGCTGGAGGTCTTGTCTGGATGAAGTTTGCTTTTTAGCTTTCTGGGAAGTCTCTCTCTCTCTCTCTCTCTCTCTCTCTCTCTCTCTCTCTCTCTCTCTCTCTCTCTGAGATAAGCTGCATAGAAAGCTTGCTGCTGAGGTCCCAGAAGGCACTATTTGGTGGATAAGTTCTCCTTTTTAATTGCAGTCCTGGCACTGGTAAAGCCTTCTATGCTTGCAGAGCGGAAGCTGGGAGAGGCGGCTGTGAATCTTACAGCCCTAGCCCTGTAATTCCCAAGATGCCACTCAAGACGTTTGACTCCCCTTGAGGGCATTATCTCATCTCCTGGCCACAGCCCTGGAACTCGGCAGGAAGTGGTGGGTGTGGGCACTGCTGTGGGCAAGAGCAGAGACATCCCAGGAACCTGGCCTGGTTTCTTTGAGGTTCTCTCTGGCTCTGAGATGGGGTTAACTAAGTAAGCATTTTGTCACTGTAGCTCTGATAAAGATGGAGATGAGACAGGACATCATCGGTCCCCAGCTGGGCCTCTGCTTTTGACTGGAAGGATAGTGTCAGTTGCATGCACGGACACTTTTCCCTGTAAATGTCCATCCAGAAGCTGTGAATGGGGCCTTATTTGTGAATAGGACCTTGTTTGCAGATTTAGCTTAAGAAACCTGTCCTAGGTCACTCAGTGTTTTGGGGTTTTTTTTTTGTTTTTATTATTTTTTTTAATTTTAAGATTTATTTATTTATTATGTAGTGTTCTGCCTGCATGTACACCTTCATGCCAGAAGAGGGCACCAGATCTCTTTATAGATGGTGCTGAGCCATCCCGCGGTTGCTGGGAATTAACTCTGCATCTCTGGAAGATCAGCCAGTGCTTTCAACCTCTGAGCCCTACCCATGTGGTTCTAAAGCCAAGCACAAAGGATAGACAGAGGTGACCTCCTAGCCCAGGGGTCAGGACTGGGATTAGAGCTCAGTTGATAGCGTGTTTACTTAGCATACACAAACAAATCCCATTTGACCCCCAGCATTGCACAAGCTGGGTGTGATGGTGTGTGCCTGTAATTCCAGCACTGGGAGAAAGAAGCGGGAGATTCAGGAGCTGAAGATCATTGTCAGCTAATATAGCAAGTTCAATGCCAGCTTGGGCTATGTGAGACCCTTCTTCCCACCCTCACTGCACTAAAAAAAAAAAAAAAAAAAAAAAAAAAAAAAAAACAAAAAAACAAAAAAAACTCCCAAGGGATAGGAGGAGGTCACAGGAGAAGACAATTGAGTTTATGCGGACCCAGGGGTCACTAGACCCTTAGTTATCTCAGGCCTCTCAGAGAGCACAAAGCCCTCCCAGAACCTGTACTTCACACTTGATCTCCAGATTGAGAGAATAGGTTTCTGATGTCTGGAGTTGCCAACTGTCACAGTATCACAAGAAACTGGTAGGAGCCAATGATGGCATTAAAACTCACCATGCAGCTGGGTCTGGTGCACGCCTTTAATCTCATCATTCAGGAGGCAGAGGCAGGTGGATCTCTCTGTGACTTTGAGGCCAGCCTTGTCTATATGGTCAGCCAAGGCTACATAGTGATATCTGTCTCAAAAAAAATCAAAAAAGGAATAAAAATAAATAAATAAACAAGAAAGAAAAATGAGGAAAAATAAAAGGAAGAGAGAGAAAGGGCAAAGCTCGGACCTGGGGGGACTGTTCGCTCTCTGATGGAGATGTGCCAGCAGCTTGGGAACCCAGTGCATTACTACAGGAGCCAGGAGGCAGGTTAGCTACTCTAGGGGAGTAGGTGATCTCTGTAGGGAGCAGTCACAGGCTGCTTCCTTGTCTAGGATGAGGAAGTTGTCACAGATATTTCTGCATACACTGTACACTGTTAACGTCTGTATTCAGACCAAATGAAGGCCATTCCTGTGGGTCTAAGGCAATAGCATCTGTGACATGGCTGTGTTCAGTGTCAATGATGTGCATTCACTTAAGACTTCATTTGCTCTTCACACTCCCCAGCCTCCAGACTGTAAGAAATATATATATATATATGTTTCTTATATATGTTTCATATATATATATATATATATATATATATATATGCTGTCTCTAAGTCTCCCAGTCTAAGAGTTTTGTTATATTGGCTCTAACAGACAAACCAGGAGCTTCTTGGGTTCCATTTAGATGACTCCTAGGCCATGTGGGTGTGTGAGGAGGCTGATGGTACTTCACTGGCCAGTCCCTGTCCCCTGATCACTCACCTGACCTTCGGCTAATTCACTGAAGCCATACCTCAGACCAGCAAGGTGGGCTCCTGACCGAACCCAGGAAATGCGGTTCCTTTCCCAGTCAATGCCAAGTGAAGATGTGGCTGCCAACCTCACACATCTGAGCTACCCTGTCCTGTGGGAAGCACTACAGACAGAAGGGAAACATCCAGAAAGAGAATGAACTGTATCTACAAGGCCACAAAACAACCTTTGTGTGTGTGTGTGTGTGTGGGGAGGTCCATCAGGTGGGGCTGGGGGGGGGTCTAGTTCAATTGTCAAAGTGCTTGCTTAGTGTGCATGAAGCCATGGATTCTATCCCTGGCACCTCTTACAACTAGGCTTGTTGGTACACACCAGTTAGCCTGGAATTTGTGGAGGAGAGAGAAGGATTAGAAGTTAGGTCATCCTCAGCTGCATGGTAAGTTTGGGATCAGTCTGGAATACATGAGGCCACATTTCAGACAAGCAGAGAGACAAACCAAACCCTCAAACCCCAAATAAACAAAAATGGAAATCAAAAGTCCAAAGGACATTAACAAGTAGAACATTTGCCTGGTATGTGCCAGGCCTTCGGTTTCATCCCCAGCACCACAGAAAAAATGTAAAAAGAAAAAAACTCTTTATTTAATATTGTGTGTGTTCATGATATGTGCATGTGCCCACATGTAGGACCCAGCACACGTGTGTGGAAGTCAAGGTCAGATGTGCAGTCTGTTCTCTCCCTTCCACCTTTACATAACCTATAGATAGCAAACTCAGGCCTCTAGGCTTGGGCCACAAGCGGATTATACTTTGACTCACCTTTATAGCCTCCTGACACCCCTACCCCCCCGCCCCCGTGTGTGTGGTGTTCATACCCATAATCCTAGAACTTTTGGGTGGGTGAAGGCAGTCTGGGCCATATAGTGATTTCCAAGACAAGCCTTAGTTGTGAGACCCTGTCTAAAAACATTAACTTTAGCACTGTATTATGCTGTGTTTGGAATTTGTTTGAGGGCTTTCGGGGAGGGGGGTAGCCACCTACTGCCTCTGAGCTCCACATCTCAGAGACAACCTACTGTCAGAAGTGTCTTATGTCTCCTTGTTGCACGAATAAATGAGACTCAGAGATAGATCTCTGAGAAAGTCAGAGATATCAGAGAGAGTAAACACCACAGTCAGATCTCACCCAGCTGTCTTCCAGTGTCCTCATCCTAGCTTCTCTTGGCTTCCTCTAACTTCTGTCTTTCTATGCCTGCCTTAAATACTCTCTTGGTAAGTTAAGGCATGGCCCGGCCACTGCCTGCCTGGGAGCCTGGAACTCCTTCTGTAAACTAAGATGACCTCGAATTTATTTGGGATTAAGGGTGTAGGTCACCACTCCCAGGATACTCCCTGTGCTGGGATTAAAGGTGTGAATCTCCACTCTTTGATCCTCCTAGACTGACTGTGGTTAGATCCCTCTTATTTCTCCGAAAGGTCTGGAGCTTTTATTAAATCTCCACATCTCCTTTCATTGTTTTGGACAAAGGTGGGGATATTTTTGTACCTGATCTTAGCCTTGCCTTTTTCACCTTTACTATAAAGCTTAGACTTCATTCTCCATGACCTTCCTCCAGACTGCTGAGTGCATGGTATTTCCACGTGCTGTGGCTCATGCGTGGCTTGTGAATCCCTGTTATGGAAGGTCTGGTAGGAAACAGATAACCACTCTTCCTGTCCTCATCTCAGGGGCAGAGAGCCTAAACTGAGCAGTGACTGGCTGCCCTATCTCTCTTCCGTGTAGTTCAGGCCTCTGAGTAGCTCTTGAGCTCAGATTCTTTGCTCCACGATCTAGCACTGCTCACACCATGCCTCCAGACTGGGTTTAACAAACTGCCAAACTGTCCTACCATCTGCTTTCCTAAAATCCTGTCAGAGCATAGCCACAGTGAGTTAATTATCAATTGCTCCACAGTGATTCTAACTCACGTACTATATTGTGGTTTCTGTTAGTCAGGAGTCTGGTGGTAGAGTAGAGTGGTCCTTTACCCAGCATCTCACCAGGCCAAAATCAAGGTTTCCATTGGGCACGATCCCAGGGTGTCCACAGTCTCACCCAACACACTCACCTGATTCGATAGCTTGATTACTATGGTCAAAGGACTAAGGATCCCGATTCCCACTGTTACCTGAACGTCACTCTCTGACTCCTCCACAGACCCTTTCCCAAGGTGACACTTTCTCCCCTTCTGGGTGAGCATGTTTAAGGGTTTTTGTCTCTTACCTCTGAATGCTCTTTTTTTAAACTTTTATTTTATGTGTACGGTTGTTTTGCCTACATGTATGTGCATCATGTACATGCCTGATCTCCCACAGAAGTCAGATGACACTGGATCTCCTGGCACTGGAGTCACAGATGGTTGGGAGCTGTCACGTGGCTGCTGGGAATTGAACCCAGGTCCTAGAAAATCAGCTCTCTTAACGACTCAGCCACTTCTCCAGTTCTACCTCTAAACTCTCTTTAAAGAGCTCACCTGATTAAGCCGGGCATACCCGGGACAATCTCTCCTTTGCTTCCCTCAGAGGCAGCTGAGTAAGGACTTGCCTTGTATCTGTGAAATGTCTTCACTTTGCATGCGGTGTAATCTGGTCCCCGAGGAGGCGTCATTTCATAGCCACAGATTCTACCTTGCACCAAAGGGAGAAAACCTTACATGAGTCAAGGACATTGGTAAGAGGGAGGTCACTGAGAAGTCTGCCTGCGGTGTTGGTTATCTGTTGAGTGTGGCTGCCTAGACATTTACACCCTGTAGTGGTCTGAAAAAAAAAATGTCGCCCAATGGGAATGGCACCATTAGGATGTGTGTGACCTTGTTGAGTAGATGTGGTCTTGTTGAAAGAAGTATGTCACAGTGGAGGTGGGCTTTGAGGGCTCATGTATGTTCAAGCCACACCCAATGAGTCAGTTTACTTCCTGTTGTCCGCATCTGAAGATGTAACATTCTCGGCTCCTTCTCCCAGCCCTGCATCTGCCTGCACCATGTCCCACCATGATGATAATGAACTATAAGTCTCTCCATTAAATGGTTTTCTTTCTAAGAGTTGCCATGGTCATGGTGTCTCTTCACAGCAATAGAAACGCTAAGGCACACCCACAGGCTTCAGTGGAGAGAGCAAAGCCTGAGGTCTTTACTGTCTGAGCCCTTTTCAGTAAGAGTGGTCGTCCTCTGCTCTAGAGTAACGATGTTTCCATCATTCTGGTGCACATGTAATCATCCAATAGGTGGCAACTTAGTTTAAGGTTTAGATTCAGCAGGGCTGGGACTGGCCTAGAAATATGCATTTTTAGCAACATTTCAGCCAGTGCTGGGGCTGCTGGACCAAGGACCATATTTCCAGAGCCGCTGCTCTCCACAGCTAGAGAATTGTTAGGCACACGAATCGCCCGGGGCTTGAATCACCTCTACATCACCTGACCCTGCTCTTGGCCTCACTTCAGCCTCAGCTGGTTGAACCACAGATGTATCCAGGAGCCAAGGTTAAAAACATGGTCAAATGGTCAATTGAAGCCAGGCAGAATCACTCTCCCTTGATTTTCTGAATGGTGGATTGCATAAACTCCGCAGTCTTTGGTGATGACCCCTAGACTGAGATGCAGGAATGTGGCATCATGGACCAAAAGCAACATGAGAGAGACAGCTAGCTTGGTGAGGGCAGAGGAGGAAGTGGAGGCACACAGAGGCTGCAGCATGGAGAGGCTGAAGGTTTTCATGGTCCTGTTTCCACAAGTCCAGCCTGACTGTTCTGGTTTCATGTGTTTTCTGTATCTATCTCCTTGGTTATTTTGCTTGGGTTCCTTTGAGAAGTTTCTGCTCTTTGAAGACGAAAGGGTTGTTTTTTTTTTTCTATCTGATCTTTAAGTTATTATTTCTATTGTTATTGTTGTTCTTGAGGATGTATGATGTGTAAGGGGGCACACACACCATGGAGAACAGGTAAATTCCGGGATTAATTCAGGTCATCAGATTTGCATAATAAACTGAGCCATTTCACTGACCTGACCCCCTCATCCTTTAAAATTTATTGATTACATTTACAGTGTTCCTTCTGCAGGCCAGAAGAGGGAACCAGATCTCATTATAGATGTTTGTGAGCCACTATGTAGGTTGCTCAGAATAGAACTCAGGACCTCTGGAAGAACAGCCAGTGCTCTTAACCTCTGAGCCATCTCTCCAGCTCCTCTTGCCCCCAACTGGATACTTTTATGCCTTTTCCTCCCAAGTGCTGGGATTACAGATTTGTGCCTCCATGGCTAGCCTCCAAAGGGTCCTTATCAGAATGCACTAACACAGACAGATATATATGGTGCCACATACTTGTTAGTCCTAGCTCTCAGGGAAGCTGAGTTTTAAAGCATGATTTGAGCCCAAATGTTGGAGGCCAACTTGGGCAGCACAGTCTCCTATATTTAAAAAATGTTAGAATGTGGCTCAGTTGATAGAATGCTTGCATGCACAAACGACCAAGTTCAAGTATAGCCAAGTGAGGTGGTGCCCACCTATAATGCCAGAATCTTGGGAATAAAGGCAGAAACAGGAAGATAAAAAAAGCTCAAGGTTGCTGTGGGAGTATGTTCTGGTATGCTGTAATTATTTGTCCCATCTACTGGTTTAATACAAATGCTGATTGGCTAAAGGCAGACAGGAAGTGTGGGCAGGGCCACCAGACTAAGAAAACTCTGGGAACAGGAAATGCAGAGCAGAGAAGCCAGAGAGACACCACAAGGACATCATGACGAGAAGCCAGCAGATGCAGAGGACAACTATGCTGCTCTGAGAAAAGGTACCGATCCCGCATGACTGAGCAAGATAAGAATCATGAGTTAGTTTAATAAAGAGCAAAGAGTTAGCAAGTTATATACCTGGGCCCCAGGTCAACAGGCATAAAATTAATGTAAGCGTCTGTGTGTTTCTGTGGGACAGCGCATCACGACCTCAGGGCTAGGCTGGAAAGGCCAGGCCAGAAACTTACACAAGGTCACCTTTGGCTACATAGAGGATTGGAGGCTGGACTTCAGACCCTGGAGAGAAACGGGGAGAATGGAGAAAAAGGTAGGAGAAGGAGGTGAAGAGGGATGGGGAAGGAAAGAGAAGAGCAGAAGAGACGCCTGTGCTCTCCACCCCACCCACCTGTCTGTCTTGATGAGACCCCTCTCAGGGAGCATGTCCCAAACGCTCTCCAGAACCTTGGACAGTACCCATCACGTGTTCTGGCGAACACGGGCGGGACTTCAGTGAAGATTCAGTGTGGGTACCAGGACAACGTTCTGGGTTAGCGGAAGAGCAGAGCGTGGGGATGGGGAGGTTGAGTGCTTAAGACCTAGATAAGAATCACCCAGGCCCTTAGGGGCTCCCGAGAGTTAATTTTGGCAAGGGCAAGAGATGGATCTTGGATGGCTTTAAACCCCAGGCTGAGGGGTGGGAGCTAACTTGCTAGGCAAGCATTGGAGAGACATAACAGACATTAGCTGTATTCTTTTCTTTAACAAGGATCCTAATGTAAATGGGTCGGCATCTAGAAACAGACTTTTACGTTGTTGATTGTTTTGAGACAAGTTCTCACTACATAGTCCTGGCTGTCCTGGAGCTCCCTCTGTGGATCAGGCTGGCCTTGAACTCATAGAGATCTGCCTGCCTTTATCTCGCAAATGCTGGGCTTAGAGGTGTGTGCCAGCACACCCAGTTGGGCTTTATATCTTTTAAAAATTGAAAACAGTTGCACGTGCTTGTGAGATCTGTGTGCTGTTTAGATACATGCATACAATGCACACACGATCAAATTTGAATTATTAGCAGGATATTCATCACATCGAACAGTTATCATTTTACTGTGATGAGAACATTTGAAGATCCTTCTTGCTATTTGGAAATATGCAATCTATTATTAACGTAGTTACCCTCAGTGCCAAAGAATACCGTCTGTAACTTGGTACCTGCGGCCCACCTCTCTCCAGCTCAACTTTCTTCTTCCATCCATGGTTTTAACAATGCAAAGGATGTGGCAGATCCCCAAGAGTTTCCCAGGGTAGGGCTTGCAGGAGATGGTAGCTGACCGATACTCTTAGCTCTGGAATGAGGAATGTCTCTTTAACAGACCAGCATATGAAAGCAGAAGCCCAGCTTCACAGGAGCTTTGAGGCATACAAACAGAGCTGATACGACTTTCCGCCATATCAAGTTAGCAGAGCTAACATGACTCTTCCATGTTCTGGCTCACACAATTTGAAAAGTAATTTAGTAAAGTACATTGCGAGCCTTAAAGATGTTCACATCCCTAGTTCTCTAGAAATAAAAATCACTAGATCCAACTTACAATAATTGCCTGGAACTGTAGTTTACAATAAGCTGATTCAACATGGGCAAAATATTTGCACAAACATTTCTCCAAGGGAGGTGTGTGAGTGGCTATGGAGTACCAGTCCCAAGGAAAACCAAGACCGTAATGAACAGCACTTTGTACCATGGAGATGGCTTGCTGGGTGACCTTGGGCAGCCTGTGCTTTCTCTCTCTGTGTGTGCAGCTCTGGAGAGTTCTGGAAAGCCTCTGTGATCACCATGATTTTGAAACCCTCTTCCAGTCATTTTCTGGGTGGGGCTACCCTAGGAGGGGCCAGTAGTGAGCCTTGGGCTCTCTCTCAGACCCTCACATCAGGAAGCAGCCCAAATGAGAGTACCCAGAACCAAAGGTACAGAGATAAAGCATGAACTTCAAAACGCTGCATAGGGACTCTCACCTGGAATCCTGGCACTCCAGAGGCCAAAGCAGGAGAATCCCAGATCCTGTCTCAAACAACGTTGGAAGACGTTTGTTTAGGAACAAAATCAATTACTCACAGTAGATTAGTTCTCATGAGTTTGGAGGTGCGCACACTAGGGAAGGCCTTCTGGGGAAAAAAAAGCCTTCCCTCCCAAGAACATTGATTCGCTGTGGTCTGTGGGTGAGACCCATGTGGCGTAGGGATTGTCTTTACTTGTCCTTCTTGAGGCTGCTCAATAGTCACTTCCTCTCAGAACCAAAATGCCTTCCCCAGGCTACTTTTACTCCTCCACAAATCAGATTCTAAAGAGTCAATCCTGGACAACTGGGAACACCACAACTCTGAAAAGTTATATATTTATATTAATTACTTCAGCCTATGGAATGATTCCAGAGCCTGCTTGCATGGACATTGACCAGCAGGGAGCAGCACAGGAGCACACAAGCATCAGAGTTTGGAGACAAACCGTAGCAATGGTCTCTGATTGTTCTGGTAACCCATAGCAACGCCTCCTCCTGGCAGCAACAACCCTCAAAACCATCCACACTGCCTCCAGGGAAGAGGATACTGGATATGCTGGGTACCGTCTTGGAGGCCTGCTAACTTGGATGGTATATGACCCACCACCTGTCATTAGCAGCTGTTCTGAGTAGCAAGGATAAGCTGTGAGTGCGTCTGCATGTCCTAACTTGCAAAGCAGGTTCAGAGGGAAGGCCCCACTTGTGCAAAGTCTCATGGTAAACAAAAAGTGTTGCTGGGTGTTAAGATCAGGTCTGGGAGATGGGTTCAACCGAGTCCTCCTTTGCTCCCCAGCTGGGGAGGTACCCGGTGTGCCCATACCTCATCAAGGGAAAAACTTCTCATCAAGAACACAGGGCTGGTGGTGTCCTTATCTACAGGGAATGAGATGATGGAGCAATGGGCCCAGAGTTTTCCTTGAGTGGGGGAGGCATATGTTTCCAAAGGAGTAGGAGGTTGAGGACAGGAGTTGATTCCCACAGTTGGACTGGAAGGCAGGAGCCCAGAGTTTTTTTCTGCTGTGTGACTACAGGTAGATCTTGGCTTTTTCTGACCTTTCCTTTCTTTGCCTGAACCAGATCATCCCACAGGTTCTTGCTGGCTATCTGCCAAGGAATGTACAAGTCTATCACCAAATTCATTAAAAGGGTCAAGCCAAGCCCCATGGAGTACGGACTGGGATTAATTAGGTCCCAGGGGAAAAGCAGATGCAGCCTCAGTATGGAAGTGGGCCGCCTGCAGCCTTGGTTGCTATCTTGAGGCTCTTGGCCTGGTTCCTCCCAAAGTTCTATAAGCTAGACTCTCAAGGAGGCAGCGGTCCAGTGGGGCCAGAAGCCCATATCCAGGGAAGAGAGGCTGCAGCTAGTGAATCTATCACCCAGGCCTGCCCAAAGCCGGGCAAGCATCTGAGTAAAGGCCATTGTTAGAGGAGGCCACACAAAGTACAAGTGGCTAAGTCCCCATGCCACTTGCCTGGTCATTAGCTTGTTCTTCATGTGCCAGGGATTATACAGACATTCTCAGTCTATAACTGTTCATGAGCTAGGAAGGCCTAGTGGGGGAAGGATCAGGTTAGAGTCTATGCATGTATGTGTGTAGTAAGATTTATACTAGGGAATGTGTGCTTGCTACAAATGTATGTGTGTGTGTACACGCGCCTGTGCATATATGTACAAGCACATACAGTGTAGTATGAATGTATGTGTGTATTTGTACAAGTCCATACTGTAGGACACATATATACTTCTCTGTGTGTGTGTACATGTGCAGTATCTTATGTCTTTCCAGCATCCACATGAAGTCTGCCAACTCTAGGCTGCTCTGGAAGAGTATGGCATGGTCCAGCTACTTAAGCCAACCCCAGGAAGTAGACTTGCAAAGTGAGGTGGGACAGGCACATCGGAGGAGACCTCTGGATAGGAACAGAGCTACCCAAGAGTGACAACCAACACACTGAGATTTCTTACTATGTCAAGAACAGATTCCACTCACTCCCAGGTGGTGCCACTGAACACAAATGCCAGGCAGGCAATGTTAATTTGTCCTTTTAGTGGGTAAAAATATTTTATGCCCCCCACAGTTCCAGCTAGCAAAAGGGATCATTCATCCACCCCACAACTGATTTGAAAACTGCTCTCTTGAGCTCTTATGGTATATCAGGCTCAATACACACCAAACAGATAAATTAGCCTTTGCCTTGGTGTCAGAATATTCTAGAGTATAGGGCATGGGTACAGCTGACTGGTGGGTTGATGATGCTGGCTCAATCCCTCCTGCTCAAGGATTGTCCTATAAAGCCAAGCGGAGCTTAAGGCTCTGGGGATGGACTTGTAGGTCTGGGGCCCTGGCAGGGGCATGAGCCTATGAGAAGCTGGCAGGAAGTATATGCCAAGGCTGGCTGGTGGCTGCTAGCCTAGATGCATAGAGGGGCCGAGGCCCAGTTCTGAAGCTCAACCTGAGGCAGAGGTTTAAAGCCCTGCAAACCCACAGACACTTGGTCCCATTCAAGTGCACTAGGTCAGAACGTGGAGCCCAGGAACTCATATTTTTCAATGTATCTCCAGTGGAGAACCTGATATGCAGCCGAGCTTGTGTGTCCGTGTTTAAAAACCTCCAGGCTGTAACGTCTACTTGGAGTAGACATTTGAGTAGGCAGAATTGCTGTGGCATATTCCTAACAGGACAAAAGGGGGCCTGGGCCTCTCCTGCCCCTTCCCAGCCCTCCTGGGTATTTATACCACCAGCACATACTAAGCAAGTTCAGATTTATGTACTGTTCTTGCTCCCTTGGACTCTGGTAAACAAGGGTTAGTTATCCTGTCCAGACCCTCCCCCAGGCTCTGCTCCTTCAAGGCCTGTGTCAGCCCCATTTCTATCACACCTGCTGTGGCTGGCATCTTCAGAGCTCCCTGCTGCACATGTCAGGGAGAGGAAGCTTCCTGCCTACCTCCCACTCAGGAGTGAGGGCCTGAGGCCTGAACTTCGTCCAGCTCTTCCTTTCAGGCCTGGCAGGGGTGCAGCTTGCCCCATGGGTCCAGTGACGCAGGCCAGCAGTGGGGAGGCTGCCTGGGCTGGAGATGAGCCAGGACCTATGGTGGCTCCTCTGTCCAGGCCAGATGGCCACTGGCCGCAGTGGGAGGGTCTGCCAATGCCTCAGGTCAGAGTCCTGGCTCATATTCCGCTCTATCCTGTCCAGCTGGGTCTGAAGCCATTGTTTGATGTGATGTGTTTCTTCCCTGAAAGTGGGACCTTAGATGCCTGTCTGCTCTGAACAAACTCCAAGAAAGAGGCCTAGACAACGGGGTCCTTCATGGAGACATTGTCCTCTATAGTTTAAATGAAATCAGTGCCTAATACCTCCCTCCCTCCCTCCCCCCTCCCTCCCTCCCTCCCCCTCCCTCCTTCCCTCCCTCCCCCCTCTCCTTTCCTCTTTCCCTTCCTTCCTTCTTTCCTTTATCCAGCAAACAAAAATTAAATGCCTTTGACATAACAGGCTCTGTCCTTGGTTCAGAAATATACCTATGGACACGGAGGACAAGGTCCTTGCCCTCACAAAGCTGAACTCCTAATACAAAGGACAAATAAAGCAGAGTAATGTGAACAAGGCCAGAGCACATCACGAAGGACAGAAACCTGTAGCTCTCCCTCCCTCCCTGCTGGGTGCTGGCCACCAGGTAGACACCTTCTTAAACCTATGGACAATCCCACAATAGAGCGTATTGCTCATCCCATGCTGCAGATCAGCAAGTCGAACATAGAGAGGGTCAGTCTCCACTAAGTGACTCTAAATGGGCTGAGGTCTCCAGCTCTATGACTCTAACGACTTTGTAACACTGCCCCTTGGGACATGACCACCTCCTCCCAACCCCCAACAGGGCCTCTTTCAGAAGGTCTTCTCTCACTCTATGGTCTAGTTGCTCTGATCAAATTGCCTTTAAATATACATGGTCTAAAACCTTGTGGAATCCTAAGGAGGTCATCCTGTCCATGCCCCTGCTTCAGAGGATGTAGTACTATAAGCCACATTTTGCAGACCAGACCTCTGAGTCTGCAAAACCTCCTTATTATGCAGAGCTGGTGAGAACTGGCCACGGTGGCTTGTAAAACTTTTCACCCCAGTCCCATCTCTTTGCAATCCTGGCTTTGTTACCTGTCCTCTATTCCTGCTCTTCCTCTGGATGACAGGGTTCTTCTTCTTGTGCCTACTACCTCAGGAGACACGCAGCAGGGGCATATTCCAATGTCTCAGGGATGGGGCTGAGTGCTGATGTCTGGGCCTTGAGCTGAGGGGTTCAGCGAGCCCATGTGAGCTGAGGTTGGAAGGAAGCCTTACAATTTCCTGGGGGTTGGGGTCTTTCTGTCACAGGAAAGGTATCCAGTTATCAGAAATAGCAAGTGCAAACAGAGTTGGAGAAGTGTATGAAGGAATCGAGAAGCCATAATGGGGGTGTTGATGTTGGAGGTGGGAGAAGGTAGGTGGGTAGCTATGTGGCAGATTAAGGGGCTGGGGTTTGGTTTGAGGAACCATTCAGGCAGAGAAAGGGTAAGTAGCTGCCAAGGGAACTCTGGAGGGTCAAATCTTGAGTGGACCTGTGTAAGTTCCATGACCTCAGTTTCCCCTCTGCACAAGTTGGAGATGGCACCAACCCACAGGGACCTTCCCAACTTTTCATAGACTTATTCTGTGCTTATGATCCTAATAAGCAAAGAGACTCCAGAGGAAGATAGGGAGTTTCTCTAATGCCCAGTCTCTTATCCCATCTAGCTCTGCTGTGCAGTGTTCTGGAAGCCCGTTGAGGTCCAGGTCCCAGAGAGCTCTGTTCATATGGGAGCTTGGGTTGACACACTCTTCTTCACCTTAAAGCTCTTTCTCTTGTGAAGCCCCACCCAGGGAAGGCTGGCATCATGGACCTGAGCCTGGGTGTGGATGTGACCCAACTCTGAGGGAGGTGGTATTTGTGGGATCAGTGGTATCAACATGGCTAGAGGCATCAGCTCCTCCAGGGCCATGGGGGATCCAGGAGATAGTTCATCAGGATCCAAGTTGGCATCACTCCAACCTTCGGAGCTCTCGCTGTGGCCCCCCGGACTTGTGGCTTCGTCCTCAGAGAGGGTGACCATCTCTGATATGTCATCATCAAGGTTGCTGTCTAAGTCCCCTAACTCTTGGTTGGTGGCCTCCTCAAAACCGTCAGCTCTATAGGAGCCTATTACACCCTCCTCAAGCCTCAGCTTGGAGCCTGCCACAGAAGCAATGCAGGGTTCTGCCACAGGAGCAGCAGGTGTCTTGGCTCTGCCCTGGCCAGTCCAGAAAAGGGTAAGCTCTTGGCGACAGGCAGCCACAGCAAGGCTGGTAAGCAGGGTGCTGGATACTAGATATAGCAGAGCAGGCTGGCCCATCTCCATGAGGACCATGGCGACAAAGGTGACCAGTAGGCCAACAGCATAGGCCACTGTACAGGCCACGTAGTAGACCTGGTGAGAGTGGATTTGAACATCGAAACGATGACAGTAAGCCACCAGAAAGCCAGGGACAACAATGTCACCAAAGCCAAGAATGGAGAAAGGCTGGTCACACAAGGTCAGTGCTGAGAAACGCAACCTGGGCACTTTGAGCACCATGGGCAGCCTCTCATGACTTGAGGAGTCTGCTGGGCCCGATGCCACTTCCACCATAATGCTCTCACCGGTCTTGGTGAAGAGGGGTGTGACAAAGACAAAGAAGACATCAAAGGCCAACAGGGCCAGCAGGAATGACGTACAGTTCTTGAGTGTGGGCAGCCGCACCCGCCTCAGCACGAAAAGGCAGTAGGCGACACCCAAAGTGTCCTGCAGAAGCCACGCCCAATGATCCTCATTGCGGTAGATGACCCAAAAAAGAGTCACGACGGCACACAGGCCTGCCAGTAGGAGTAATGGTAACTTCATATAATCCCGGTGGCCAGGCAACGCCCATTGGTTTTGCTGTAGGGGCAGGTGGCGCACTATGGGTGCCAGGCAGCTGTAGAGGCCAGTGCTGGCACCCAGAGCAAAGATTCCGATCATGACATAGACAAAGCAGTCGTAGAAAAAGTAGAGCAGAATCATGATGGAGCAGGACATGGTGACCACAGCACCCGTCATGGCTGGTGTGAAATCCACAGGCGCATCTCCATCATCTTCATTGTGCTGGGCTCTCTGGAACCTCTCAGCTGCCACTGCTCGTGGCTGATTGTGACCACCAAGCCCCCCTCCTCCTCGGGCCCGGTGTCTCTGCAGCCTGTCTGCTTCCATCAGGCCAGCCCAGTAGCCACCGAGAGCAACAGTGCCCACAGCCAGTATAAAGATAACCACCATGTTATAGTCAATAATAGGCTCCAGTGGAGCATAGATGGCCACACGGACATTGGTTTCACCGTGAGTGTGTCTGAGGATGTCCAACATGTCGGTGTAATGGAGTACAGCCACTGGAATGGTGAGGGCAGGCCACGGCTTGCTGGGGTCCTGAGGCTTTGAGATGGTGTCTGAACACTGTTGATCATTGGCTCGGCTCACAATGAGCAGCCCATGGGCACCTTGGTCCTGAGCCAGCCAACTCTTGGCGTAGAAGCTGCAGTTGCCACGCATCACCATGGTGGTAGTCTGGTGGAGGGGTCGCTCTCTAGGGGAGCTGTCCTGGGCCCGGTGGAAGGAGTCCTCATCAGGACACCATGGTGTCTTGGTGTTGTCACGCAGAGGCAGGAATGGGGCGTGGTGCAGGTCCCGGGGGAGGGTGACATAGTCAGAGCTGTACAGGACGCAGTAGTCTTTACTCCAGTTCTTGGATACGACCCGGACCACACCGTATTCTCCCTGGGCCTCAGGGCTGATGAGGAGGAGGAGGAAGAATAAGCCCACGGGGAGGAGGGAACCCAGGCACAACATCCTCCTCAGCAGCCTACTGTACCCTCCCGAGGGGACAGCTGTTCACAGCTCTACTCTTCTCCTAGGGAGAGGGTGTGGCTCATTGTCACAGAGTAGCTTGGCCGCTTGTCTTGGAAACCAGAGCCACACCTACCTTGTCATAAAGTGATGAAGGGCACTGCTGTGGGACACAGTCTCCTCACAGGATCGCGTTAGGGGGGCCACCTGAGACCTCATCCCTGCCCAGGCCCCAGTAGGACTAAACCGGGTAAGTTGAAGTTAGTGTGAGATGGGGATGCTGGAGATCCCAGGAAGAGTCTGGAAACAGTTTTATCTTTCCTTCTGGATTGGGTAGGTGGTCCAGGCCACTTCTCCTCTTTGGACTGGCTTTTTTGCATGTGTGCACGCGTGCACATGTGTGTGCGCATGCGTGTGTGTGTTGACTAGTTTTTTGTCAGCTTGAAACAAGCTACAGTTATGTGGGAAGAGGAGCCTATATGGAGAAAAGATCTCCAACTGACTGTCTTGTAGGTAAGGCTATGGGGGCATTTTCTTTTTTCTTTTTCTTTTGCTTTGAGAGGGTCTCCAATGTAGTTCTGGCTGACCTGGAACTTACTATATAGACCAGGCTGATCTTAAACTCACAGAGAGATACCTACTGTTGCTGGCATTTTCTTGATTAATGACTAGTGCAGGGGGGTCAAGCCCACTGTGTGTGGAGCTACCCCTAGGGTAGTGGTCCTGAGTGGTATAAGAAAGCAGGATGAGCACGCTGTGGGGAGCAAGCCAGTGAGTAGCATCCATTCACCATCTCTGCTCCACCTCCCATTTTTGAGGTTCTGCTTGGCTTGCCCTGATGATGGACTGTAACCTGTGAGCCAAATAAACGCCCTTTCCCTAAGTTATTCTTAATGGTGGTGTTTTATCACAGCAATAGAAAAAACAAGGACTGTGTGTGTGTACTGTGTGGGTACATGTGTGTGCAGGTGCACATACCTATACACATTCACAGTGGGTGTGTACTGTACGGGTATGTGTGTGTGCAGGTGCACATACCTATACACATTCACAGTGTGTGTGTACTGTACGGGTACGTGTGTGTGTAGGTGCACATACCTATACACATTCACAGTGTGTGTACTATATGGGTATGTGTGTGTGCAGGTGCACATACCTATACACATTCACAGTGTGTGTGTACTGTACGGGTACGTGTGTGTGTAGGTGCACATACCTATACACATTCACAGTGTGTGTACTATATGGGTATGTGTGTGTGCAGGTGCACATACCTATACACATTCACAGTGTGTGTGTGTACTGTACGGGTATGTGTGTGTGTAGGTGCACATACCTATACACATTCACAGTGTGTGTGTACTATACGGGTACGTGTGTGTGTAGGTGCACATACCTATACACATTCACAGTGTGTGTGTACTATACGGGTATGTGTGTGTGCAGGTGCACATACCTATACACATTCACAGTGTGTGTATACTATACGGGTACGTGTGTGTGCAGGTGCACATACCTATACACATTCACAGTGTGTGTGTGTGCTGTACGGGTACGTGTGTGTGTAGGTGCACATATCTATACACATTCACAGGCAGAGGACACTGAATGCTTCCTCATCATTCGGCCTCTCTCTCTCATATTCCCTTAAGTTCCTCACCAAACTTGGAGCTAAGCTGGCAGCTAGCAAGCCCCAGTGACCCGTTTCTCTCTCCCACAGTGCTAAGATAACATGTATGTAGCTGCACCCCATCTAAAAAACATCTTGGTGCTGGGAATACAAACGTAGGCCCTTGTGATTTTTCATCAAGCATTCTTAGCCACTGTGCCCTTTCTCCAGTCTATTGGCTGCAAAGTAATGAGGACATTACACCAGGCTCTGCTCTGGGCTACCAAGCTCCATGGTCACCCCATGTTAAAGACCTAGTTGTTCATATGTGCTCATTGCAACTCTACAGTACCCACCTAGCTGGAGGCTGTACCTTCCCTTCTAAATCAATCCCTCTGTCCAGAGCTCATCATCAGCCTCCCCCCACAGAATCTTAGATGAAATACGGTAGTGCTTTTTGCTTACTCCTTCCTTTCTTGCAGTCTGGGACAAGGACAGGGCTGCGGTGAGGATAGTGCCCGAAGGAATGGGGACAAAGTGAAGTGAGCAGAGATCCCTGGGAAGCTGTATGGAACAGTTATCTAGGATGCTCACTGCTCCTAGGAAGATATGCCGTCTTTGACAATAAGCTATTTGTCGGGGGCATCTTTCTTATAGTAACTTAGCCTTCCGTGATACTCTCATGTCATAGACTAGAATAGGCTCAGAGCAGTCCAAGTGGACCAGTCTGTAAGATTCTCATTCTAGTTAAACCTCTGGACTTCAAAGTTGCACAAACCTTCTGAGGTGAATTCTAGGGTGGTCTCCCTGCTTCTCTTCTGAGGCTGAGCTGGGAACTGAGTTTTGAATCAAAAGCCAACCCTCGGTACTGGCTGGGCAGGTTTCTACCCCAGCTCTAGTGTCCTGTCACACTCACCTACATTATCCTATCCAGTCTTTCTCAAGCCACCCACAAATGGAGATGCATTGTGCAGGAGGTACCCTGAGGCCCCTAAGACCAGAAGAGAGGATTGGGGAGTGGCCATTGGGTTTCTATGTTTCTGTAATTTTTCTGCTGGCCTAGAGCCATCCTCTCCTACTCATTGGCAGGCACTCAACTCTTTTCAACTGTGACACTGTGACTCTTTACTGCTTGAGATGTGGCCTGTCATCAGTCACCAGCACAATCTCTCGGTACAGGAACAGAGACTGTTTCAGGATGAGGTCCTCCTAATGGGAACTGGTCCAGATCTCCAGAGCCTGTGGAGGTGTTATGGGTACAGTAGGGAATCTCAGCATGGATTTATGTCCCAATTCTGTGCTTGTATCAACTCTAGGCACAGCAGCCCATCAGCTCCAATTCGAAACCTTTTAGCTCTGCTCAATTTATTCAATTCTTTCTTTGTGCTGGGGATTGAACCTAGGACCTTATGCATGCTGAGCAAGTGCTATGTCACTGAGCCATGTATCCTCAACACTACTGATCTGCTCTCTGCCCCAAGTCTCCTGGAAGTACAAGTGATGCAACTTGCTGCTTGACCATGGACTTTGGCTCCAATAACTTCTCCATCAGCATCCCCAGAAAAAGCCCATCCCCCTTCTCAGAATGCCACCATTGCAATGCAGGTTTTTACTTATGGTATTGCACTTAATGCATATGCACCTGTCTGTTTTGGTCTATCTAATGAACACACGTGAGGTCTGTGAAGGCAGGGACCATCTTAGTGTTCTAAGATTCCTGAATAGAAAGCAATGCTTAGGAAATATGTGTGGGGTGGGGGAGTGAGCGACTGGATTCACAGTCACAGGATTGGTGTTAGGAACCTTTCCCAAGGTTTCACTTGAGTTTAGGAACCAGATTTAGGCTGGTAAGTGGCAGAGCCTCTGGTTGACCTGTTATCACTGCATACACATCTGTTATCACTGCGTATCATGTTCACTTGTGAACTGGAGAGATGGTAATGTTGAGGACTGTGTGGGAGGTGGATTCATTGAAATGGAAAATCCTTTCAAAAGATTCCGTACCTTAGGACTGGGAAGATGGCTGTGTGGATAAGATGATGGGGGCCTGAGTTTGGATACTAGCACCAACATAAATAGCTAGACATGGCTGTATGTGCCTGTAACTATAACTTCAGAGGATGAAGATGAGTTAGAAGCTCCCTAGGCAGATTCGGGTCCAACAAGAGACTCTTTCTCAAGAGAACTGGTTAGGGTGTGATGGGAAGGGGAGGAGGGGATACCCGCTGTGTCCTGCCTCTGTGGTCACACTTGTCCACCATCTCTATGATGGTGGCTTGGATGAGAATGGCCCCTCATATGCAGTGGGATGGTCTTCCTGTATACTATGTATACGTGTTGCTACCATTGGCTAATAAAGAAATTGCTTGGCCTATGGTAAGATAGCATATAGGCCAGGCAGGAAATCTAAGAGAGATAGAGGGAGAAGAAAAGCAGGTCAGGGTAGATGCTGAGAGCTAACGGGGTGAGGGGAGATGTAACGGAACACAGGTAAAGCCACGAGACATGTGAAGATACATGGATTAATAGAAATGGGTGAAGATAGAAGAGCTAAAGCAATAAGCACGAGCCATGGACCAAGCAGTTTGTAATTAGTATTAAGCCTCTGAGTAATTACTTTATAAGTGACTGTGAGATCATGGGGGTCAGGAAAAGACAGAAAAAAACTTCCAGCTACATCCATAAGCCCAGATATTTGAATATTTGGTTCTCAGTTGGTGGACTGTTTGGGAAGGATTAGGTGGTATGTACTTGTTAGAAGAGGTGTGACATTGGGGGCAGGATTTGAGGTTTCAAGAGTAGTGCCATTCCCAGAATGCCCACATGTGATCTGTTCCTTCTCTCTGCCATTGGGGACTCTCTGAAACCATGGACTAAATTAAATTCTTCCTTTTATAAGTATCTTTGGTCATGGTGTTTGATCATAGTAATGGAAAAGTAAGACAATTTCACACATCCATACCACACACACACACACACACACACACACGGGAGGGGAGGTGTCTCCTACTTATTTTATTAATTACATTAATTGCTTGGACTTCCCTAAATAATGATATGAACCACATGGCTTAAAATAACCAAAATGGGGCCAGCAAGTTGGCTCAGCAGGCAAGAGCCTAGCCTGCCAAGCCTGACTACCTGAATTCAATCCAGAATCCACATAGTGGCAGAAAAAGAACCAACTCTTGAAAGTTGTCCTTGGACTGCCACACACTCATGGTGGCACAAGGACTCCCTCCCACTTAGTAAATAAAAAGTGATTTTAAAAAGGAAACCACTAGAACCAGAAGCCTGGTGTAATGACCAACACCGAATTGCTGTACTAGGGAGCAGCAGGAAGATAGTGAGCTTGGGCTACAAAACCAGATCCTGTCTCAATAATAACCCACCCATCTCCCCATCTCTCTTCTTCTCTCCATGTCCCCCAACCCCGACTTGTGTGCATATGTGCTACAACAAGCAGAAATTCATTCCCTCCTAATTCTGGAAGGTGTAAGTAGGCTATAGACTGAAGGTTTGGGTTGCCCCTTAATCTGTGCACTGAAGCATAGCCCACAACGTGAGGGAGGGTGATTAGACCATAGGCTAAGTGCCTTCTCAGCAGGCTATTAGAACCTACTGAAGAGACTCAGGGGGAGAGAATCTCTCTGTTGGCCTTGAGAAGACAACAGGAAAGGGCCCCTTTCAAATAGGTGGAGAGATGTCTCCAGGACCTGAGTCAGTGGGCACCTTATTCTTGGACACTGCATTCTCAAGAATCACGAGGAATCAATGCCTATTCCTTTAACATCTTGTCTCTTGTACTTACTGTAGCAGCCTGAGCAGCAGAGAGTCTGGGTAGCATTTCTGCTTACCTCGTCCTAAGTGGTAGCCAGTCATCCTTGGGACCATTCTGTCTTTATAGTGAACCATTCCACTCCGAAACTACTGTCACATGACACCTTTCCTGTCTGTGTCACCATGACTTACAGCCCACTCATTCTTAATTTGATTATACTGCCAAGGGCTAGTTTACTCCACACTGATAATAGGGCATGAGATGTGTTCCCAGAACCCAGCTCCGATTCTTTGAAGTTCTTTTAAAGAACATTGTAAAGCGGTCAGCAGGTCACACTTAGATTCTGACGACTTTTTCTTGCCCCTAATTATTTACATTTGTCTGCTAATTTGACAGCTTAGTTTTTGGTGACTCATTTATAATTGTGTCTTTCAAAGGCTCCAACTGAATTATCATCAGTTTGTGCACTTCTGATTTATCCATTAATGTAACATTTAATTACATTACAAACAGTAATGACAATGACAAATGAGCTGTCAGAAACACATCAGGGAGCCAGCACAACTACCTGGCGACTTGCCAGCTGCTGGAGATGTGTGCAGGACCCAGACAGAGGGCTGCCGTTGGTTCCTCTGGTCCTGACTGAGGAATTTTTATTTCAGAGAGGCACAAATGCATTGTTAAGGGGACTGGGGCTGAAGGGCGGGGAGGCTCAGCATGCACAACTAGAGCATGTGACGATGTCACCTCTTCTTCTTTCTTGTTTTATGAGACAAGGTTTTGTTGTGTAGCCCTGGCTGTCCTGGAACTCACTCTGTAGACCAGGCTTGCCTTGAACTCACAGAGATTGGCCTACCTGCCTACCTCTGCGTCCCCAGGGTTGGGATTAAAGGTGTGTGCCACCACCGCCCAGCAGCACTGTCACTTCCAGAGTGCAGCCCTCTCTATCAGTGGTTCTCAACCACCCCAGTGCTGCAACCCTTTAATAGAGTTCTTCATGTTGTGGTCACCCCCCCACCTGCCATAAAATTATTTTGTTACTTCACAACTATAAATTTGCTTTTGTTACAAATTGTAATGGAAATATCTGTGTTCTCTGGTTGTCTTAGGCAACTCCTATGAAAGGGTCATTTGATTGACAAGGGGTCGCGACCCACAGGTTGAGAAATATTGCTCTAGATTCAAGCACGCAGATGCTGGCCAGCCAGCCAGCCAGCCAGCCAAAGGCTATGGTCCTTACTAAAGTCCTTCTTCCCATAGAAACCAGGATCAACACACTCATGAAGCCAGCTATTATTAAAAAACAGTCACCTGAGGATATAACTCACTTGTGGCCATGTGGGTTGGTTGGTTGATTTTGAGACAAGGTCCCATGTAGTCCTTGCATGGTACATGCTTAGGGTGTGCAAAGCCCTGGGTTCAGTCCCCAGTGCAGTATGCACCCTCATGTGATTTTGAATTCCTGAAATCCTAGTCCTCAGGAGGTGGAGGCAGGAGGTTCAGAAGTCTAAAGTTATACTAGACTGCACAGCAAGATTGAGGCCTGCTGGACTACATGGGATTTTGTCTCAAAACCAACCAACCAACCCACATGGCCACAGTGAAGATTTAGATAAGCTAAAGCCTTCCGCACAGCTGGTGAGAATACACGGTAGGATGGGCACTTGAGAAGCAGGCTGGCAGATTCCTCTTCAGTTATATTGAGAGTTGTTATAGGAACTGGCATCTTTCTGGGGATCCGCCCACAAGAACTGAAATCAGATTCACCATGACCAGAGCTGGAGGAGGGGGGGATAAGGTTTCCCTTCAGGATGATGAAACATTCTGGAAATAGTTTTGTGGTGTATTTTATTGACATATAATGAACACATTTGCAGGCTATGATGATATTAAAACCTTGGAATTGTATATTTTCACATGTTGGAATGCAAGTTATTATGGTCATGTGTATTTTACCATAACAAAAACTAAAACCAAGAAACCAGGGCTTCACTCCAGCAGTAGCACTGTCCTCAGGATGGGTTTAATTTTGGTCATCAGGACTCTGTTGGCCAGTGGGTACCCCAATGTTGACAATATGTGAGCACACCATATTGCTGGTTTTTTGCCATCCTCTATGCCTGGTTCTCAGGTTAGGAGTGCCCTGGGTTCCCTCTGAACCTCTCATTTCGTGTGCCTTTTGTGTCTTGCTCACTGGAGTTTTGGGGAGACCTATTCAGTCGTTGGTGCCCCAGAACCCTCTCCCCCAGTCCACTAGCCCTGGAATTGTCCTCCTGTGTGAGTGGCTACTTAGTGTCTTTGTCAGTGCGTTCACAGGAGCAGCCAGGGCTCTTTGGGCTCCTGTAGTCTCCAGGCTGTATTTCTGCAACGTCCTTTCCATGAGCCTCCCGTTATACCCTCTGGGTGTGTTCCTGCATCAGTGTTTCCTGACCCCACTGCCCACTGCCACCCTCAGCTAGGATCTGGGATCTCAGGGACAAAGTGTCCACCTTCCATGGTGACCTAGATGGCAGAGAGAATACCCTAATCCAATCAAGGTAGTGAGGATTGCAGATGGGGGCAGATGGGGTCTTAGCCTCAGGTAGGGACTCTAGAAGGCAGGGAAGGGACTGGGTGCCATCGACCCTCCCCTGGCTTGGCTCAATGGCCTACGTCTTTCCAGCTGGGGCAGATCTGGGCCTGGACACTATTTATGTCCTCTCCACCACCCTGGGAATGAAGGCCAAAGAAGAGACATACCCACATCGTCCATCTTAGCTGGGTGTCTGGGGTATTTCTCAGCCTCCCTGGGTCTCTAAAAGGTCTTGCCCTGGCCCTGTACCTTTGTCCAGTGGGTAATGAGGCTGGGCAACAGGGCTCTGTCTAGGACTGACAGAGAGACAGGAGTGGCTTGTGGTACTCACGACTGTCCCCTGAATGTGGAGAGCTTTGCAAAATTCACACCGTCCAATCTTCCCTTTCCTGAGCTGCAGGATCTCTCCAGGGTTGGTGTGTTAGCAGGAGACTGGGAGGGCATGCTCAAATGTGGAGCCGAGGCAGTCTGGGACACTGGGAGGTGGGGAGTCAGAGGCTTGGGAAAATGAAGAATGTCCCCACAAGGAAGGGATAGAGGACCACTTTGCAATGGATTCTTGGGGGGTACATAGTGGAACACTGGAGCGCCTGAGGCTTCCTGGGTTCTCATCCAGCCATGTCACTGCTGAGTACCCTCAGGAAGTTTTCTTAACCTCTCTGGACTTTACTTTTCCCACCTGTTAAATGGGAAAACAGCAGCAGCTTTACAGAGTTGAATGAAGAGCACTGTGACCCCTAGGTGAAGGCCTGGTACCTGTTGACAGTAAGGACTGGGACCAGGGTTGCTGCAGAGGCTCCCTTCCTGAGTGGGGCCCAGTGTGGTCAAACAGGTAAGTGTGAAATCATGGGTGACCTGGAGGAGATGAATTTGAGGTCAGTGAAATCCTCTGTAGGGGCCATCTGGATTCTGGATTGGGAACACAGGGCTGACAGTGGCTTCTGGTGACCTGGACAGTATAGTTTGAAGGGGGGGTGGTGGTGAGCAGACTAGAGAAGAGAAGACACATTGACAGTCTCCACTACTCCTTCCCAGCTGGCCTGGCAGCTGGATAGAGGGTGAGCCACTGAAGACGCCAGTTTTACACACAGTTGAGATCACCCTGAGATCCTGTGCCAGCCTCGCTGTCCCTTTGCTCCAGGGCTGCTATGCGGGTCTTGGCCATCCAAGCCAAGACTGGAGCTCCTGGAAGGAAGGATCCCCACATGTGCCATCAGGCCTTCCATCCTTGGCCTAGGTTTAGTCTGTGGCAAAATGGGCTCATTCCCCACTGAGTTAAGGATTAGATAACAAGTTAGGACAGATTTTGTGGGTGATAAAGCGGCGTACAGAGGCCTCAGTTAAGTTGTACTTGTCTGTCTGGATTCTAGACCCCTTTCTTCTCTCCCTCTTCAGGCGATCTGGCTGCTCCTATCCCTACAGCAAATGCCTCATCAGCACAGAGGCTTGGTGGGAAACCAGAATCCCAGGGTGGGGTTGAATTGTCCTCAAGAAGGGGGAGTTTCTCCCCTGCTGTTCTGTGTCTACCAAGAGACCCTCAGAAGTGAGATCCTTTGTAAGGGGGTGGCTCTCAGGAGTCTGTGTTCCCTAGATGTGATATGGAACAGTGTTCTTCTGGACATGAGACACAGACCGGTCCTGGGGCTGAAGAGGGCCCTGCGACTCCAGTTGGCAACTGTCAGGCCCTTCCGCATAGTGAGGTGTGTCAACTCACGACAGTCAGAGGAAGCCTTCCCCACCCAAACCTCAGAGCAGAATGGCCCCTGATGTCCATTGGGGGGCCTGCCCGAATATTGCCTGAAGCTGGGAACACATTAACCACCCCCCTGCTTAATATTCCTACTTACCCCAAAGCAGCCTCCTCTTACAGCCTCTGGACTGGAGGCCCACTCCTCATCTCCACCCATCTCTACTCACTCAGGTTCACCCAGTCTCTGAGAGCATGCCCCCATGCTGCCACACTGAGATGCCTCATACTCTCTCTTCTGCTTGGGTTCAAAGACGTGAGTGGAGAACAATCTTCCATCTTCCGTGTGATTATTTGACACTTAGCCACTTGAGGTCCCCAGCGTCATCTGGCAGGGCTGTCCCTTGCTCTCCTTAGGCCACCCGAAACTCTTAAGTTGATGTAGAAACCATCAGCTCATGGTATTCTCTGTGCCTCCCATGCCCACCTCTACTTAAGGGCACGCATCTGTCTGGGTAATTGGCAGGCAAGGGCAGCACTCCATGTTCCTTCAAGAATACATCTCCTCCTCCGTTCTCCCCCTTGGCTAAGCAGGAGTTATGGAGTTCTCTGGCCAATCTGCTTCTGCCATGTATCCTTGGATGCAATTCTCTCTCTCTGTGTTGTGTGTGTGCTGTGTGTGTGCTGTGTGTGTACATGCATAGGTGACCTTCTTCTGGCCAGAGACCCAGAGGCATGTACCAGGTGGTACTGGGACCCTCATGGGAATTCCACCGGTCTCCTCTGTGCTTACAAGGACATGCTGGTTTCCATAGGCCAGCAGTGTGCCGCATCTGACAACCCTGTGGCCACATGGATGCAGCCAATGCAGGGAAACTGATGTCCCTTGGGAGCAGCTCAAACCAGTGAACAACGGGTGACAGGAGTTGGTGGCTAAGTATCCCAACTCAGCTCCCTTGCCTGGTGCTCCAGGAGCCTCAGCAACCAAAGTTCCAGGCACCTGCCATGGTACACGTATGCATCTGACCTTCCCCTTTTTCTCCCTGCTTGGCCTTACCCACCTCCAGTCCTGCCTTGAGATTGCCCTGGCAACCGCATCTTTATGAGTGCTTCTCTATAGGATGATCAGCTTCCTAAGTGCTGCCTGATTCTCTTCCGTGGAACGGGGGCCTACTACTTCCTGGCCTCATTGCTACAACTCATGTCTTCCTGTCCTGGCCATGGTAACCCAAGGCCCTCTCTCCAGGTCTCACCTCCTTACTAAGAGCTGTTTCTCACTAAGCATCCTTGGTCATATCCATACCTTCATATCTGGAGTTCATACCTTGCCTCTAGCCCTTGGGCTCTTCTTGGATGGTATGGGTGAGGTCAGTTTCCCTGCCATGCGGTAGTCCTTGACGGCTACTTCTCAGAGGGCCCCTCTGGCTTACTCCCAGCCCCAGCAGAGTGCAAGCCTTCACAAAAGTAGTTGAAAAGATAAATATTATTTATATCACCCCCCTCATCCTGCTATAGCTCCTCAGCCCTCTGACACAGTGAGGGCTGGGCAGTTCCATGCCTTGGAATAAGGGTTCTGTCAATTGTCCCAGGAGTCACCTGTCCTGATTCAGGGCACTTGAGCAGAGCACTTCACTCAGCCTGCGAGTATGTTCCAGAGACCAGCAATGAAGCCAGTGACCTGGGACTTCCTCTAAGGCTAGGTCCACTCTGATTCTCCCTCACAGGCAACTCAGTCCCCTTCCAACCCCCCACCTTTTCACAAATCAGAAGACACCCAGAGGCAGGAAGTGGCAGGATTTCAGGGGCAAGGGGACCATTGCTGTCAGGTGGGTAAGTGACAGAAAGCTGGATTGGCCTGCAGAACAGTAAACATCTAAGGGTGCAAGGCAGCAAGGCAGGGCTTTCTGGTGGCAGTGCCACGGTGCTGATGATATTTTGGTGGCTCAGAAGTGGCTTCTAGGGTGATGGAGTGCTATTTGGATGATGTTACCAGATTTCTAACCCTTTCTGCAGGTCTCCTGACTGGCCTATGCGGCCCTGGTTCTCAGTAGCATCCAAACGCAGCACCACTAAGACTCAGAGGCCTCAGTCACAGAAGAGAGTTTCCCATGATGCCCCAGGGTAGCAAGAGGCCTCCCTACAGTTGCTGACGACTAAAGATCTTCAGTGAGCTGCTCTGTAAGAAGACAGCTTTCACAGAGCCCATTAAACTGCTTCAGGATTTCTAGTCTCCAGCCTCCATTTCCACTCCCCAAGAATGGGCAGCAGGGAGTCAGACGCTGTGGGCCTAGCCCAGTGCAATGTTAGCTACTGTCTATGGCTGGGCAGGCTCTCAGGTCTGCAGCCCAGGAGTAGGAATAGGAGCCTTTGCAAACAGGCTCACTGGCGGGCTTGCATTATTTTCCCAGGCTCGGGTCTTGGGGGCTGCTCTGTGCTCTGTAGCTCACACTGCTGTGGACTGCTTGATGCTGTGGAAGCTGACTCTGGTGGGGGAGGTGGGGATGGACATGGCTCGGGCCACCCGGGCTCTGATGGAGTGATTGTCCTGCCACCGATGCCACCTCTTCCGGATAGCAGAGCGGACCTGTGGGCACAAGGTAACACAGCCTCAGAGCTCAGACTCGGACACCCTCCTCCCCTTAGCTCAGTATCCTTTAGGGTGCTACAAGCAGCTACCAGGTAATGGCAGTATCTACAGAATTCACATTTTTACTACCACTGCTTTGCTATCTGTTGAGCCAGTTTTCTCTCTCTTTAAAAAAAAAAAAAAAAAAAAAAATTGTTACGGATACAGTCTTCTGCCTAAGCTGCAGGCCACAAGAGGGCAGCAAACCTCTTACAGATGGTTGTGAGCCACCATGTGGCTGCTGGGAATTGAACTCAGGACCTCTGAAAGAGCAGCCAGTGCCCTTAACCTCTGAGCCATCTCTTTGGCCCAAGTGAGGATGGGACACCTTTTTCTTGTTTAACAAAGGCACCATCTGGCCTTTGCCATACAGAATCCCTACTCTGATGCCTCCTAAGGCAGAGACATTATCTTTTAGCCACCCCCCACCATGGCATGCCTAAAGTCATAGGAGAAATTGTCTCATAGGTGTAGATCAGTAGAGACAGGATGTCTCAAAGTTCCCTGCAGCCACCCACGGATACCTAGGAAGAGGGAGGGAAGTGAGCTTAGGAGGAGACAGTTTCCTGTCTCGGTAATCTCTGCCTTGGCCTTTGGTCCTTTGGTCCTTACCTCACTATTCAGAAAACAGTAGAACACAGACACGAAGAAGCCCTGAAGGAAATAGAAGAGTCAGAGGTGAGTGGAGCAACCAGCCCAGGTTGCTCCACTCCAGGCCTCTGCCCAAAGAATCCTCACCCATGCAGGTACAAATATGGTTCTCTCGGGGCCAGAGTGGTGAGGCTTAGGGAGGAGAAGGTACCTGAAAGGACTCCAGAAAAGAGTTGAAGTAGATGAAGACGACCCTGGAAACCTCATCCTCTCCAGGGTTGACAAAGAATAACATGTAGGTGATACCCAGGAGGGGCAGCAACACCAGAGTGGCCTTCACAGCCTTCCTAGGGTGGAACAGAGCAGAGTCACAGGCTACACAGGAGGGGTAAGCATGCTCACTCTGGGGAATCGTGATGGGTTTGGGAGACTGTCTAGGAAGGTGGAGCTGCAGTTTCTGGGTTGCCTGACTGTCTTGGAAGAGATCTGGTTCAGAGGAGGCTGGACCTCTGAAGTACCCCTAAGGAGCCAGGTACCTGTACTGAATAGTCTCAGACGTGGTGGATGCCCGGAGTTTGGTCATGAGGATGCGAACAATGTTGAAGAGAAAGATAAAGTTGATCTGCAATTGGAGCACACCGGCAGGAGTGAGGATGGGTGTCAGGGTTGGGGATGGACAGCAGGGATGGGGACATGTGGCAGGGAATATATGCAGGAAATGGAGGTGGGTGGGGTGGACAGGACAGGCCCTCAGTTTTCTCACGCTGCTCTTAGCGTCACTGCTGCATCCCCTCACCCCCATCCTCTCCCACCCCCCTCTTCTATCGTCCTCCAGTATTTACAAATTCCTGGTCCAGGTTTCCTCTCTGGAGCCCCCTAGGTGGAGAGTCCTTTCTACCCACAGTATCCCTCCCCATTGTTCCTTGTCTCCTGATACCTCCCCAAGCTCTTACCAGCAGGACCAGGATCATGGGACCCTGGTAGATGTAGTCAGTGTACACACCAGGACGTTTGCCAAACCAGCACCTAGAAGGCCACAGAAGGAAATGGAAGGGAGGGGTCCTCAGGGTCCTTTCCGTGGCATAGTGTTTGACCAGAGCAGGATCAATGATAGTGGCCAGAAAAGGCCACCCCAATTTCCAAGAAATCCAAGCCAGAAGATTCTGTTTCAGTGCCTCAGTGATCCTATATGCAAAGTGGATGATACCCTCTGTTGTGGAATGTGATCCTATCTGTAAAGGGAATGGTACCCTCTTCTGTGGGATATGGTCCTATCTATATGCAAAGTGGATGGTACCCCCTGCTGTGGGATGTGAAGCTGGAGCAAACTCTATGGAAGAAGGACCCATGAAAAAGGTCCCTGAGCAGCCATCATCTTCATGCCGCTGTGACTATTTGTAAGGGACCCTTAAGACAGGACCGGCTGACACTTGACTATTCCCTCTTAGAAAGTATGGAAGGAGGGTCAATGGACCCTTGCTTGAGATTTCAGCCATTTTCTCCTGTACTTTTAGGCCAGTTGCATAGAATTCTTCCCTAACTGCACATAGTCCCATGTCTTAGCAGCTACTAGACTTTATAGAGTTAACTAGAGGTGGGACTCCATTTATATGGCCATAGGGAAGTCATGACCCATGCTGTGGAAAGACTTTCTAATGGCATGGCTACTTTGAAGTCATCTATGCTCCTATAAATAACCCTTATGCCTTCTGTAAGCAATCCCAGTAAATTCACTGGCTTTCTCCAGTTGGATTTCTGTGACCTGCATTTGAGTTTGTCACTGAACGCCTATAAGGAAGTGATAGCTGCTTGTATTTCTCAGGGAAAGAATTCTCAAAACATCAAGTCAGAAACAGCCTGAGCCTGGCCTAGCACTGTATATCCGGTGCCCACTGAGGACCTGGGATGGTGGCTGTGGCTAAAATGTTCACTGCCCTGCCACCCAAGTCATTACCAACCGCTAGCAAGGCTGTGGGATTATGTTCTGGTACATTGCAAATATTCGTCCCTCCTACTTGTTTAATAAAATGCTGACTGGCCAGAAGGCAGACAGGAAGTGTGGGCGGGGCTACCAGACTAGGAGAACTCTGGGAGGAGGAAGAACGGAGGAGAGACATCAGCAGATGCAGAGGACAACTATGATGCAAGCCTGTGTGTGATTATTTGGGAATAAGCAGCAGGGTTGTGAGTGGGTCCAAACCTCAGGGCTAGACCAGAAAGTCCAGGCCAGAAATTTTATATTACTTAGCAATTTCTGTTGGACTTCATTGGAGAGTAGCCTATCCAGGTTTAGGAGATTTGCAGTTTTCTAAGCTGCCCTTTTGCAAGCTCAGGGGAGTAGGTAGGGATAGGCAGATCAGAAATCCTGTGTCCTTCATGGGCACATAGACTTGCAATGGGTGCTTCTGCAAACCAGAATGTGAAGTCTGTGTATGTGACCTTCTGGCTTTGAAAAGTTCATTTAACACTATTCGGACCATACATCACTGTGGCTCCAAACTGGGGCCCTGAGGCCACTGCTCAGCCTCCCCCTACACCCAGAATCCTTCTGCTGCACTTCCCTCATCTGTCCACCAGATGGAGCTTCAAGGCTGCTCAGACCTAACTTTCTTTTTTAGCAGGCACCCTTTCTGCTCCAGAGTCGGAAGGCAAATAACTGGGCTTTCTCTGCCTCTCTCTTCCCTTCTTCTCTCCCTCCTGCCCTCCACCCCCCATCTCCTGTACTCACATTTTCACATCCTACAAAGCACAGGCACCCCCAGCCAGGAATTTCCAAGGGGATACCCGGGGACACCCCACACCCATTTCAGTGAACTGGCTTCCTGCAGTCTGCCGCCTACCCTGCTGCTGTGCGCTCCAGCCTGAGGCAGAAGGAACCACCATCACAAATGTGGCTGATGCTCTCCCAGTGAGGGGAGAGGAGGGCCTGCCACTGTGAAGCACCAATCAGACAGCTGGAGTCTGGGGATGTGTATGGCTTCTGCCTTGCCTGGCTCGTCCCACCTCTGTCTTTGTGCCTTCTCAATCTTGGTTTCACACTGGAACCACCTTGTTACCCAGGCCATGCCTCAGTCCCATAGCATAGAGCTCTAAGGTGCAGAACTTTCTAGATCTTCCCATACGATTCCTGTGAGGGGCAACTGGGAAGCCCCAAATGTGCAAACTGTGACTTTAAGGTTGACTGGGAATGCACAAGTCTCCTTTAAAAACAACCCGAGGCTTCAGAGAGGAGCTGGAAGCGTCTTTAAAACCACCTGAATAGATTTCCATTAAAACCCATAAAAATCTTATTGTAAAACACACCTTAATAGTAATAAGCATTTGCTAGGGGCCAGGTTTTATCCTATGTGCTCAGTATGCACGGATGCACTTCATCCTTACTACAGCTTTGAGTGTAGTAGCTAGAGCAAAGATGCCCATTTCACAGATGAGGAAATTGAGGCTTTGCTGTGACAGACCCAGGGTCACATAGCTACTTGGTGATAGCACAACCTGGGCTGCCTGACTTTTGGTATTGCTCTCCTTAAAACTCCAGACAGGTGACAGGCTGGACCCTTGGCTGTCTAGCTCCACCTTTGGGAGAACACTGGAAAGGATCCTTGAATGGAGGCCAGCGCTTAGCTCTGCCTTTGTTAATGCAGAAGCCACTGTCTTTGTAGGACAGACAGTGGCCAAAGTCCCCTGGGGAGTGTGCCGAAGAGCGAAGTGGGACCTTACAGAGGGACTTACTTCTCATTGTCGTAGTACAGCTTCCCGATGGCCCATACCACAATGATGGGGAAAGGAACACCTGAGGGAGAGAGGGGCTGTCGTTGAACCTGTGAGGGAAGATCCCAGAGCAGTCCAGGAACAATTGTAGAGCGAGGACTTCTGGGAGTTGAGTCTGATGCTTCCTTCATGCACCACCCTCCTTGACCAGGCCAACCCTAGTGCACTCGGGCAGGGCTCACCCCAGCCAATGCAGACGAACATCCACTTGCGCAGACGGTCGGTGGAATACGTGAGCACAATGGCTGTGTGCAGGTAGCAGCCCTCACCAAACATCCAGAAGAAGTTGGTGACATGGAAGTAGTTGTAGGCAGCTGTCACCAACCTGCACCATCCCTGGCCCAATCAGAGATGACAATGAGCTTGGGGGTGGCCACTGACAATGCCCCACCCGCAGGCTCTTTGGGGGTCCTTGTTGTGGGTACCCAGGCCTGTCCCTTCTACAGGACAGCTTCCCTCTAGTTCCCCTGATCCAGGCTTGGCCTTCTCTGTCTCACTAGTCAGGACGTACCACATTGCTCTGATGGACCTCGGGGCTCATGGTGAGCTGGACCACAAACCACGTGGCGTTGCGCAGGATGAAAGCCGAGATGAGGTTCCAGTGGATGATGTTTCTCAGGCACCGGATGCTCCTGGAGCAGCAGTAACAGGAGGAAACGGGATGAGGGCAGGTGCCAGTATCACTCCAGCCCGGACGCAAGATGGAGGACTAAAGCTTGGAGTGAGTGGGGCTGACTGGTTGGCCTGAGCTCTACAGGGACTTTTCTATCTGGGGCTACCAAGACATCTACTCCCGACAGATGTGTGTGGTGGTCAGGGACTCCTCCTTTGTTCTCCAGGATTGAGAGGCAGAGGGCTGGCAAAAAGGAGAGCCCTCCAAAAGTAAGCCCCCTCTCAATTTTCAGTTCCTGGTTCCACACACTCCCAGCTTCTTCCTATCATGTGGACCATGGCACATTTGACCTCGAGACAGTCAGTTCCACTCTGTGGAAACTCTCACCTCCGTGGATCTATCTGCCTGGTAACCCCAAGAGGGATGAGGAGCAGCTTTAGGAGTTGGTAACATGGGTGAGCCTGAGCTTTGTTCCTCCCCACCCCCCCACCCCCACCCCCGCTGAGGGGAAGGACAGATGTGGCTCTGCCAGAGATCCTAAGAGACTCAAGATTCCCACAGACGCCACTCCCTTTCACTCAAAATGATAGGCAGGTTACACTTTTGTCATCCCGGAACTAAGCCAGTACTCACCCCCCCTCCCCCAATGCCCAAGGGCCCAGGGGACAGCAGGAAGCAGTGCCTGGGACTTCTCACCTGAGACGCAGGAAGAGGACAAAGGCCACCAGAAGGGTTACCAGGGAGATGCAGTGACCCAGGTAGTTGATGATGACAGCAATCTGGTAGTGTACTTTGCTCTTCTTCTGAAGCAGGAGAGAGGGGCTGAGTTGAGGCTCCCACACATCCACACCTCTGCACCCATTGAACCTAACAGTTCCGTGAGGACAGCACCAGGAAGGGGTGCTGTGGGTAGTAACAGGGTTTGCCCTGCTCTAGAGTGACCCTGTGAGCTACGTGCACCTCGGAGAAGCACCATCCACTCAGGCCAGTCTGTCTATGAATCCAACCTGTCTGCCATGCTATCAAAGCAGCACCCATGTCACACAGGGCTTCCGCGTCACAGTAACACTCAACCCACAAACACTTCTGTGCTCACAGATGCTCATGCCTCATTCTGTCCTGGCACCACAGGCTGTGGTGGGTGCAGAGACTCCAGCCCTCTGAGACTTCATTCCTCATTCACTTCTGAATCGAATCCCCAACTTCCTGGCCACGCCTGAGTCTGACTTCACAAGGTTTGGATCCCCAGCACCCACAGGAAAGCTAAGTGTGCCTGTGGGGCCCCATCTGTAATCTCAACAGGGTATCAGGGACAGTTGGATCCCCAGAGTCCTAGCCTGTCACCCCAGCGTCACTGTGAAGAGATCCCTGTCAAAAAAAAAAAAAAAAAAAAAAAAAAAAAAAGAAAGAAAGAAAGAAAACACCCTACATCCACCACTGACCCCACAGGTAGGTACACATGGATGTGTGTTCCTCCATGTGTGTGTACATACATTTGAGCACATGCATGTACCATATACATACCCCGAAAGAAAGAATATAAACCCTCCATTCCCAGAGACTTTCCCTATTCCTTGCCTGCCCCAGAGGCTGCCCCAGGCTCCATTAACCCCCCCCCCCCCCCCCCCCCCCCCCGCATAGCAGAAATTGAACCCAGGCCTTGAGCAGGTTAGGCAAAATGTTCTGCCTACTGTGAATTACATCCTCAGCTATTCCTAATTAAAACAGACATTTTAATTACATTTATTTATTCAATGTGTGTGTGTGTAGGAGCCCGAGTGTGACATTCCTGCTGTGATATGTGTGTGGAAGTTAGGGACAAGGTACAAGCCAGGCGTCTCCTTCCGCTAAGTGATCCTTGAGGTTAAACTCAGTTTGTCACACTCGGTGGTAAGTACCTTTACCCACTGAGCCACCTCTCTGGCCTCTAACTTTCTTAATTATTCAATTTATGACTATACAATCAATGGAAGTGGTTGGCACACGTGTGAAGGCCTTCCCACTCAAAGCTTCAAAGTGACTCTGGGAAAAGCTGGAAACACATCCATATGTTGACGTGTTCAAGATTACCAGCTTCAGCTTAAAAAACCGTCTCTTGCCTACACTGGCAAGACACTGATGTTATAAAGTGCTTACTTCATGGGAGCCAGCCAGTACCAGTGCCCAGCTCTCTGCAGATTCCCAATGTGAAACTCAAATTCATCCTTTCCTAGACCCCAGGAAGGCAGGACATCACGTGAGCAGCTCTGGAGCCCTAGGATCCCAGGACTGTGAGTGGAGATGGGCCAAGAAGGCAAGGATGTGTGCCCTTCAAATGCCAAGGGTCTCTAAGGGCCTTGGGCAGATGTCAGGATCCTACCAGAGGCTCCAGACAGTCTTGCACAAGGCAAAGCCTGCCTGGAATCAACACTTGATTTCCCTTTATTAAATTTTCCACACATCCATGCTGAGAAGTCCCCGGGTAATAACATCTGTAGCATTGAGTTGCTGCCATGCCCAGCTTTCTCTCTGGACCTAGATGCGAGAGGGAAGAACAGCTTGCTGGCCTCTTCTGTCAGAGCCCCTATCCCAGTCACTCCACTTGCTCATCAGGGCACAAGTGGGTAGTTTTGAGAGAAGTCATTACTATTGCCTACTGGGTGCTGGATCCCAGACCATAATTCTGAGACTGGTCCCTTCACAACTGCTCCAAACTATAGTTAATCAGAACCCTGATCAGTCTGGCTTTTAAGATCATCTTCTTCATCCACCATAGGGTTATGAGGAGGATGAGCAGAGACTGGGGATGGCTCATCTGTGCTGTGTTCAGGATCTTCATGAAGGGGCTTCTGTGGAGAGTGTGGCTCACGAGTGTTTTTCTTCATGAAGGTTGGAATGGAAAAACAAACAAGCAAACAAACTCCAATATCCCAGGGGCCAGAGATCCAGCTGGTCAAACTCTGGGATCCACTTGCCTCACACCTCAAGGGCCTTATGTAATCCAAGGACACCAAGACAGCTATGCCATGGAAAGAATACCAGAGACACTGAGACATGGCAACTGCTTTGATATGAATGTGTGCCTGAAAGTTTAAGTGCTGGAAACATGGTACCCAGTACAGAGCTGTCGGATGTGGGGCCTCCCAGGAGAGCAGGCGCCTCACTGCAGGATCTGGTTCCTTCTAAGAGAATGTGAGGCCCATCTGCTTGTCCTTCGTCGTCTGTCATAAGATAACACACGCAGTAAGGAAGGCCTTTGCAAGATGCTAGTCCTCAGCCTCAGATGTCTCAGTTTCCAGAAGCCAATACATTTCTATTCATAATAAATGACCCAGCTGATAGAATGCTTGCTTAGCCTTCAGGACACCTTGGGCTTGATTCGTAGCAACCCATAATACCAGGAATAGTGGCATATGTCTGTAAGCCCGGAATTTAGGGTTTGGGCTTGAAGTACTGGGGATTCAAGTATAAAAAATGTTTAGATTTTTATTTTATTCTTACGTCTATGAGTGTTTTGTCTGCATTTATACCAAATATTTGCCTTGTACCTGCAGAGGTCAGAAGGGGGCATCGGTTCTCCTGGATCGGAAGCTGCAGATGGCTGTAAATCACCATGTGAGTGCTTGGAATGGAAATTGGGTGTATGCAAAAAACAAGCACTTTTGACTGCTGGGCCATCTCTCCACACCCTCATTTAGACACAGCGTTTGAGGTCAGCTTGGACCACTTGTGACCTTGTCTCAAAAATTAAGATTCAATCTTAAGTATTCTGTTACAGTAACAAAACCAGGAAAACAGTTGCCAATATGCTGAGAAATGAAAGCATCCAGTGACACCCAGACAGAACAGCAATACTGGGAAAGTTCGATTCATACCCAGAGCTCCAGCCAGCACTGTCCAGAAAGAAACTAGCAACACCCTGAGAGGTAGGCAGCAGCACCCCAAGGATAAGTTAGTAACACTCCAAGAGGTTGTCAAGGGCACCTCAAGAGACAGCCAATGATCTCCCATGACTTCTTGCAAAAGATGTCAGTGATACCTTGGGCTCCCAAGGACAAGCCATCAAGAACTGCAGAAGCCAGTGAATTCCCAAAGTACAAGTGGACAGAACCAACCCTGGGAAACTTGAGCAGCATTCTATTCTTGTTCAGTCTGGAGACCCGTGATCCACAGGCTCCCTGGGGGCGGGGTGTGGGGGCTGATGGGGTGTTGGAGAAGGACCACTGTGCCCTCAAGACCAGACTCTAACAAGCAGTTTCTGCTGAGCTGATTTTGACCAAACTGGAAGAAATCATCTTGTCCCAAAGGCCAGCACCATCATCACTTTGGATGCCTTGCCAGTATGAACGCAATGCGATCCCACAGCTCCTTCCGGGTGGCCTGCCCCTCTCACTCCCACCCCTGCTCATCATACTTGTGGTGCTTCCTGTCCATCTGGCTTCCTGAGCTGCTTCTCTTACTTCCCTGTGGGTGGTCCTTAAACCAACAGTGACAGCGGCCAGGAGTTTGGAGACATCTTGAGAAAGGCAGAGTTGGGCCCCGCCCTAGTTGCACACAATCAGAGCCTTTACTTTAGCAAGAAGTCCTTGAAGTTGCCAAGCATCTGGACATTTAGCCCATTCTAATCACTGCCTCACCTCCATCCCTGACCCCTGGCTCATAAGCCCACAGTGTCCTATCAATGTCCCCCCTTTACTCTCCCAGGAAGAACTTGAGGCTTTGTACTCAGTGGGGGCGGGGGAGATAGTATTTATGTGTCAGGGAACAGATAGTAGTTGAGGACAATGTAAATGTCATTTTGTGGGTGAAGCAAGGGTAATCCTGAGGGCTCTGTGTCATCCCTGGCCTAGATAAATCAAGTTTTCTAGCTGAGCACCTGTCCCCAGGAGGTGCCCACTGTGGGCAGATCTCTGTATCCAATGTCTTCACGCCCTCACAAGTTCCATTTCTCAGGCAGCCTCTGAGGACCCTATGGGGGTTTGAATAAAAATGATTCCTAACTGCTCTTATGTTTGAATATTGGTCCCCAGTTGGTGGAACTGTTTGGGAAGGATTAGGAGGTGAGGCCTTTGTTAGCGGAGGTGTGTCAGTGGGGGCGGGCTTTAAGGATTCAAAAGCCCACACCTTTGTTCTCTGTGTGCTTCATGGTTGTGTTTTACAATACAGGCTCTTAGCTACTGCTCCTGTGCCATGCCTTCCCGATGTCATTCTCCAGCTGTGACAGTCACGGACTCTAACCCTCTGGAACTGTGAGCTCCAAAAGAAAGGCTCCCTTTTTGTAAGTTTGCCTTGGTCCTGGCGCAGGAGAAAAGTAACTAAGACAGACTATTTTTACCCCGTCTCCGCACACTTGCTTGTACTTGATTTGGGCTTATCCCAGGCTCGGAGCTGAGGAACCTTCTGCTCACTCAGCTAGATGCTTGCCTCTGTAAACTGCAGAGATCAGCGAGCCTCGGAGGCTAGGGGCAGGCAGTGTAGATGAGAGTTTTCACTAAAGGAACTAGTAACTTAGAGTAGCCATGCAACCAGGCCAGCAGGGTGGCTAGGGAAGAGCGGCAAAGCCAGAGGTGGACCAGGTGGGGTCACTGTGTGATATATGTGGGTCTCAGTCCCACCAAATCAAGACCTGCGATTTCTCCAACACTGTTACCTTCTCTCAGTTACATGGCCATCTATCCTGACTTCCTATGGGAGGACTGAGGCATGGTGGGAGGTTAAGTCTTGTTTTTCCCAAGGTTCAAGCTGATACCCTCTCCCTCCCACCAGGAGTTAAGAGCCCAGTTATTCTTAGCCTTGCTAGGGGATTTCAATAAAGTTCCCTGTCTATGTCACAGAACACAGGAGCACCTCTATGACTTCAGTGCACATCTGCACTTTGGCTATGTGGCACTGTATGCTACTTCCCACTTTCCAGGCTTCAGTTCCTTGCTTTTTCTTCATTTGCAGGCTCCCTAGGGTGGCTGTTAAAGATGCCAGTCCCTGGGATTGGGAATACAGTTCTGTGGGGGAAAGTCCTTCCTATGCAAGCATGCAGAGCTTAAATTTCCACATAAAAGCCGAGGAGGGGCTGAAGGATGGCTCAGTGGCTAACACTATGTTGCTCTTCCAGAGCACTCATTTCTAGGGTTCCTGATACCCTCTTCAGGTACTAGGCACACACATGGCACTCAGGCACACATGCAGGCAAAACACACTAAAAATAATTTTGAGAGCTGAGTATCTGTGGCAGTCCACCTGTGGTCTCAGTGCTTGGTGAGTGAGACAGGATCTGTCAGGCAGGATGCTCAGCTAGACTAGCTAAATTGGTAAGCTTTGGGTTCAGTTAGAGACTCTATCTCAGTAAGCAGAGAGTGATCTGAGAAGAGACACTCTGCTGTCCCTCACAGGCACACACATGTGCACATGCACCCACACACATGTGATCAGGAATATGCACATACATACATACATACATACATACATACATACATACATAATACCACATACACATGCAAAACATGCCCCTCCCAGGTTATCCCTGGGCAGTTTGACTTTATAGCCTGTGTGAACAAGTGCTCTGGGTGAGATTAAGCAGGTCTGGAAATCTCAGGATGAGATGGAGGGTCTCCAAGTTCCTTTCTAACTCAGACCTTTCAGATGGATCTAACGGGATCTCCTGGGCCAGTCTTTCTTCCTTACTCCTAAGGCACAGAGACCTGGCACATGACCCCACCCTCCTTAGAAAGGGTAAGGGGGGGCCGTGTGTAGAGGCAGTGACAGAGGAACCCACACATTCACGCACCTGCCAAGTTTGTAAAAACCAAGTCTGACCCACTAAGTCACACCACATCTGGAGTAGATATTATGTAAATACCAAGAGAATAAAGACGCTCCTCTGCCAAGAAATAGCCTTTGGGCTAGGTGGCGACATGAAGAAGCAAGCGTCAAGAAGTTTAATAGATGAAGTTTGGATAAGGCCAAAAACATGCACAGACACACTGACTCATGCAGAACACATGAGAGACTAACTGGGGATAGCAATGGGGGGGGGGGGCTTCTTACTGTATTCCCATCTGTATCTTTTAAATTCTGCATTCCATGTAAGCAACAGCTGCTCAAAACCACTGAAGTTTTACAAAGCTTCTCTGGGGCTTTTTCAAACTGCATCATCGCCCCACTTCCAGCCTTCCACAGTCCCCATGGCTGGACCGTGATGTCACTGTTCAGTGTCAGTGTGGATCCAGCTATTGCCCACCTTGACTGTACCCCAGCCCTGTCCCACATCCCACATCTAGTGCAAGCAGCCAAAGATGAATGATAGATGGAGGGAGAGAGGGGCGCATGGAGGGAGGGAAGAAAGAAGGGGGGAGAGACAGGGGAGGTAAGAAAGGGAGGGAGGGAGGGGGAGAGGAAGGAAGGAAGGACAGAAGGAAGGGAGGAAGGAAGGAAGGAAGAGGGCCCAGGACTAAATCTACTATACTTGGCATTTCCAGCAGCTCCCCACCAGCCTATGGCAGAGTCTCAATACCAGCTTCTAAAAAGTTTCCAGGCCCAACTGGCCACGTGGCAGGCACCCAGCTTGTGCTGGTGGCCCTGGCCTGCCCCTCAGTAAAGTGGCCCATTCTCACCTCTTCGTTGAGAATTTCCTGGCATTCAGAGTAGTTCACACGGGCTGCCCAGCTGCCATTGGCCAGGCACTCTCGGTAACCATTGTCTGGGAAAAGATGAAAATAATGACAGAAGAGAGATCTGTCTCTCCACACATCCAAGCTAGCACGGGGGCCTGCTGGCTGGGAACCATGGAATAAAACTGGGGGAGGGGCTTCCTGATTGCCCATGTCCTTCCTCCTATATCACAAAGAGTTCCATCCATGTTCTACAAGCTGCCCATAGAGTATTGGCTTTATTAGCTCAAACTGGCATTATTGCAGACTTCCCACACCCCTAGGGGGCTGCCCTCTCCAGTGGTAAATTTCCCAGTTGCTATTCTTCCAAGACGTTCTTGTTTGGGGTCCTGCGTGACAACAGAGAATGACAGATGCTGTGACTTGAGATACATTGGAAGTGGTGGTGTGTGTCTTACTCTTGGCACTCATAGAAAGAGGCAGGGAGATCTTTGTAAGTTTGAGGGTTATAAAGGTCTCCATAGTGAGTTCCTATCCAGCCAGGGCTGCACAGTGGGACTGTCTTTAAAAAAGATACAGGCTGGATAAAATTTGGTAAATGAATATGTAGTGACTGCTCACATGGATGGTTTAAATGGTTGGGTTCTTTGGGTTTGTCTCTCTGTATGGACTTCTTATATTAGAAAGCTTCACATGGGTTGGACTTACAGAAGGTCCCAACAGAACCGTTTCTCTACAGCATGCCGAACTGTCGGATGCTTCACAAGGGAGGCCTTTTGGGTAGAAAAGTACAGATGACAGGAGTGTGATGGGGTTGGCACCAACTGGTTCATTTTCATGTGGCAGGGAGCTCACTACTAGGCCTGCTACGTCTACCTTTGGCCTGGCCTGCGACACTGGAAAAGACAGAGCAAGCCTAAAAAAGGCAGGGGCTCCTGTGACTGTCAGAACAAAAGGGGATCCTGTGACTGTCAGATCAAAAGGTGGGGGGATCCTGTGTCACTGTCAGACCAAAATGGGGGATCCTGTAACTGTCCGACTGGACTCTAGCTAGATCCTAAGGAGTTTGGGGGCGGGGCTTAGGGCTGCTTTACTTAGTTTTAAGCTTTGGAAGGTGGGGTTGCCCAAGAGCCCCTTTAATCCACTTCCTGCATAGCTCCTTAGGTAGCAGAGTTGGGAAATCCCCCAGGGAGGGAGACCAAGGAGTCTGCACTCCCCTCATCTCCCATGATGTCTCCCTACCCTATCTGCATCCTCTGCGGTATCAGTATTGTCAACTATGCCTCCTTGTGTTTCTGGCTCTCACTCTGGGGCAGCATGAGTCATAAAAGAAACTAAGTACTGAGTCATCCCCACTGGAGTCTTTCTTACTAGAGTCCATTCTGTGGCTCCAGCTGGAGGAGAGCTGGAGAAGCTGCCCGATACTCAGTCCCTGGGGTCGGAGCCCTTACCGGGGCTTAGGCATAGCTCAGCCATGGCTGAACAGTTAGAGTGCCCCATGGCCTCTCCATTCATTTCCAAAGGTGAAGATGTTCCAGTCGTTCCCAAGGACCATCAGCCTTGGAGCTGCCTCTGTTGGCAGCATCAGGACCATAGATAGATGCAGAATGAGGAATCAGGAGAATTGACACTGCCTCAGCAGAGGGAGCTGCTTTGACCTTCCAAGCTGAAAGGCTGTGGGCTCCTCTCTAACCTGAGAAGCTGCTCTGGCTGCAGCTAGCTGATGGGGAAAATTATCTTTATGGATTTTCCTAGCTCTGCTCGGCCTCCCTGTGAGCAGATCGGAATCCTAGGTAGATCTAGAGCCTCCCTAGAGCAGATCTGGGCAGAGCTGGCAATGAGGCCGCAGGCTCTCTAATGTTATTAAATAAGATGTCATCCCCAAGGGGCTCTAGATGAGGATGTTCTGGGATATCTGCATGGAAAGGAGGAATAATTACAGCTCACCAGAGGCTGCATGCCAGCAGAGACAGGGGCTTAGGGCAGAGATGAGCAGGAAGAGCGTAAGGCAGAAAGAGGCAGCCCAAAGCAGCATTCAGAACAGGGACCCTAGAGCTATAGAGTCTGGGTTCGGCTGTCACCACCTTTACTCAAGCTGTGTGACCTTGGGTGAGTCACTTGACTGCTATGCTTCCCTATCCTGAGACAGAGCCATCTTGAAGACACTCTGGCCTCTTTGGGTTAGTATTTTTAGTTAGCAGTTGGAAGCGTACCGGGCATATGGTATGGGTCCTGTGTTTATTATTATTGTCTCTGAGTTATATTTATATAACCTTACATAATGGAACATATCACTTGTCTCTATCCAAGGAGGTGCAGGTGGAGATTTTACAAAAGTCTTCTTTGTTCAAAAGCTTCACACTCCCTCTAGTGCGGTATGCCTGAAGCCTGTCTCCAGGCCGGACCATCGGAAGCAGCAGGCTTTGACCCATATGGACAAACTGACCCTGAAGGAAAACATGCCTCTTACACAGGGGCTTGTTGCCAGGGAGGAGCCAACCTCCTCGGCTAATTGCTGAGCTGAGCAGTCCTCCTGGAGGATTATGGGAAAATGGATATTTTTGGAAATGTTTCCCATCCCTTTGAAGATCTGATGCTGCAGGAGGGAGGATGGTAAGGAGCAGCCTGGAAGTCCTAGCAACACCTCATCAGTAAATGAGTTAATTAGAAGCTAATGATTAGGAGCTGCTCTGCCCCCTCCTGATGCCACCGTGGGCACATTCTCATAGTCTGGCAACAGGGCACCTGCACGTGGAGTCTGGCAGCCCATGCCAGGAAATCAACATCTCAACTTTCTCTTTGGAACTACTGGATGAGCAAGGGAACCCAGGGGATATCTCACGCCACCCCCATCCATCCTGCAGGTAGAGAATCCAAGGTCAAGGGCTCCTGAACTATGGACAAACAGAGCTGGATCTAGAAACCAGAGCCTGACTTCTACTAATGGCAGCACCCATGTAAACCATGGCACTAAGGCCCAATGGCACTTACTGGAAGTAACTTTGGTAATTGGAATCGAGGGTACTCATGGAGAATGTCTGGGGCTGAAGTGGGCAGCCTAGGAGCCCCCACTCAGGAACACAGGCAGTGGCGAGGCACAGAAAGGTGAGGTCATGAGTGGGGCGTGACAGGGTGAGATCGGACACTAGGCCTTAGACTGGAGTGCCTGAGACTGGGTCACGGGCAGGTAGGGAGATGAGTGTTTTGGAGGTGACCAGGCTCTAGATGCTGCCCGGAAGGGAGAGACTGTGTGAGGAGGTTGGGTGTGCCAGCCCACGCTGCCAGGGTCCTGGGACAAGGTATAGGGTGTATACAGGGCAGTGTGCAGGCCCTAGACTCACAAGTTTGGACTCCGCCTTCAGGCTCTGTGACCCCGAGTAGGTTATCAACCAATCTCTGACTCGGCTTCCTCTTTACAAAATGTGTCCCATAAGTTGGAAGCTAGCCGATAGTCGATCATAAAGCCTCCTGTAATTTTTCTTCTTACCTGGTCTCTCCCAGACTGCTCACTCACCCATTCTAGAGCTTCTCTCTTTTCTTTCTCTCTTTCTCTTGACCTCCCCACATCGTCTAGGAAAACCTTTCTGGCTGTATCCCTAATCCCCGTCCCTTTGCCCACTTACTAAAGGAACGAGAGGAAGAAGCAGAGGTTTGAAATTTAGGAGTGGGAAGAGGTCCTCAGCCCTCTAATCCCCAGATAAAGAAACCAGAAGGTCACAGAAGGAAGTCTTGACAGGGATCACCTGGTATCAATTTTAGCACACTTTTGGAGCTTGGGGATCACCCACCACACATCCAGGACTGATACAGGCACTTCTAATCCCAGGGACCTGGAACCTCCTTTGTGAGGGGATGGGGTGGAGGTGAGGTTGGGGTGGGGGTGGGCTGGCCTCCATCTGTTTTTCTCTGGATAGCAGGGACCTGAGTCATTGGCAGGAGATAGCAAATTAATTCTGAGGGTGGCAGAAGTTATAGCAAGGAACTGCAAAGCCCAGCATGAAGGCTGGGCCTCTGGGGAGCAAGGTGTTTACGTGGGGATCCAGTATCTGCTTAGTCTGTGGGTCAGTCATTCCCCATCCTCATCACACCTGTGGGCCTTGGACACTTGACCTGAACATTCCAGTTTCACCCTACCAGCTGGCGACGTGGGCAAGTTCCCTGACTTCTCTGCATCCCGATGCCTCGGTTTTATACTGGATGCTGTCTCTGCAGGAATCAGGAGGCGCAAGCAGAGAGTGGAGCTATGGGGCTTTTCCTCCCGCCTCTAAAATAAGGCTACTCAGCCCCCAGCAGCCCACCCTCTTCCTTCCTTCTTACTTGTTGTATTATAGCGGACACCGTAGAAAAAGGCAGGGCAGGGCCGAACCACCAACTGCCCTGCAGGGCTCCTGGGCCAGCAGGTGCCAATGAGGTCCACTGAGGCATTGCACTGCAGACCTAGAGACAGAGACAGCTGGTGAGAAAAAGCGAGGTCCAACCAAGGCCCCAGGCAGACACAAGTCCCTCTAGAGTTCTGCCCACCCTCAGCCCCTCTGAAGACAGGAAAAACGATGCCCCAGTGCAGAAATGAGATCAGCCTATACAAGAAAGTGAATTTGCTGCTAGGGCACTTGGGAGCCTGTGGGTTCCAGAACATAAAAAAGGAGCTGAAGTCCTGGCTGGTGAGGATGCTTTCCCCACAGGGTGCTCATGCTTCCACCCAACACTGGGGAGGTTGAATGCACTGTCTGGAGTCCTGGGAAGGAAATACCCAGCAGACCTTCTGCCAAAATGCCTCTTTCCTTCAATAAACAGTTCCCAGATACACTTCTTCTAAGAGCAGAGGCAAGGAAGGACCTAAGGGCCCTAGCTGCAGCCAGCATCAGTTGATGTCAAGGCTGACTAGAGCAGTAGGATTCTGCTTGTAGGAGTCCCCAGCTGGGAACATCATCTCTCAGTGTTCCCCATTTTAAAGACCCTCATCGGAGCTCTGACTCTGCCCATAGCTTTTCCAGGGATTTGGAGACCCACATGATGGTGGGTGATGCAGAATGGTAAATGTCTCCAGGATTTTTCTTTAGGTAACCTAAAATCTCTGGTGGGTACCTAAACAGCGCCTGCCCATGTGGGAGCTAACTCCCTGTTTTACAAATATGGGACACTGATAGCCAGTTAATGCACAGGTGTCAAATCAAGAGGCTACCACGAGGCAGAGTAGATTTTTGAAACCTAGGCTTCTGAGGCCAGCCCAGGGCTTTCACAGAGGCCTCGGCCCGCAGCTGCCTTTCCCAGCATCTGGCTGGAGCCCTTCTCTGTGCCTGCCTCATTTCTCCTGCCTATTCCTGACACTCACAGAAAGCTGCCGAAGTGACCTCGGGGATAAAGCGACCTTTATGCTAAAAGCCCAGAAAATCCTGGAGAATGAAAGATTGGAAGACTGGAGAAAAGAGGGGTAATGATTGGGGCAGGCAACAAAGAAAGGCACCAGCTTCTTTCGGAGAGTAGTGCTGGGTCCTATGGGTGGGGCGGTGTTGAGGGGGCGGAGGGGGGGGTTAAGGGTGTGGGGCGGGGCCAAACTGGAGCTGCAGCTGGGTTCCACCAAGGCATTTAGCTGCTGAACTAGCACTAGGGTTTTGGCCCACCTCTAAGAGCTCTAGGGTGGGGAGATGCCAAAGAGATGAAGGGTAGAGGCACGTGGTGGGGGTGGGGGGCGGGAGGGAAAAGATCCGGGAGTGGAGAGCCTGGAGTAGGCAGCTTGTCAGAGCCTCAAATGGTGCTGCCCAATGGCACCTCCTGGTCCGAGATGTCTCCCAGGAGCCCTGCGCTGTCCCTATGCTGTGTGCAGCCTGACTAACCTTTGCAGCTCACCCTGTGGCCCTCACGCCCCGGAAATAGATCCCTGGAAATACAGGGACTCTGAAGGGAACCAATGAGATGTGGTGGTAGCTCACGCCTTTAGTCCCAGCATGTAGGAGGCAGAGGCAGGAAATCTTTGTGAGTTCGAAGGGAACCTGGTCTACAAAGTGAGTTCCAGGACAGCCAAGGAGGGCCATTACACAGAGAAACCCTGTCTCTAAAAACAACAACAAAAATACGCGGGAGGGAGGGGGTCAGCATCAATGTCACCCAACCACTCTGAGGAGCAGAAAAAGCAAGCTGGAGAAATAGCAGGTGTAAGTTTGAAGTGTGTGAGAACAGCTGGGAGATAAGGATAAAGCAGGGAAGGGCGGAGGAAATGCCTTGAGAAGTAGGTGCAATGACAGATTTCAGAGCACAGGAATCTTCATGTTCCAGCGGATGCACCCAAGGATCTGATCTTAAAGTCTGGCCTTCTGGAGCTCGGATTATTTTGCTATAGTACATATGTGAAGGTTTCAGGACAACTTGGGAGAATCAATTTTCTCCGTCCACCATGGGGACTGGTGGATGGGACTCAGGTTTGGTGGCAAATGCAACCTAGCGGAAAACAAGTGATAGAGCACGCATGTGCGATCCAGTGAGAATACTGTCCAGTGATAAAGATGGACTGGGTAATGTTTAAACTTGGTACTTTCCAAGACTCTAAGTAAAATTACAAACTTGAAAAGAGGCAGGGGAGTTATGGGCATACATGACAAAGAGGGCAGCCAATACATTTAGCTAAAACCCTAAAAAGAGATAAAGGCTTAAATAGTCCTATGAAACTAAGTCTAAACTAAATTAAGTAGGCCTATCAACTAAGGCTAAAAAAATTAGCTTTTTTAAAAAAAATTACAAGGGGCATACTAGATCATGCAAACCCAGAGCTTAACTACATTCTGATTATATTACCTTCTAGATTATCCTCAACAGGTTTCCTGATGCAGAAAAAAAAAAATTATCTTAAAATAAATGTTTCTCCCACATAGGCCAAATAAAATATTAAAAAAATTAAAAAATTTCTAACTTAATTTAAAAAATTAAGGCTTCATCAATTGACAAAAATAGATCCAGCAAAATTTATAATACCTTTAACTAATAAAAAGAATTCCTATCTGTAAAAGACAATAAATATTGGCAAAGAGCTTACAATTTTTGAGAGATATTAACCATTATCCCAAAAGCAATAAAATAAAATTCCTAAAAAAATAAACCAAGTTATATCATTCCTCACATTGTACGACAAAAATCAATTTCTAGAGTTCCTACATTCTATACTAACACAAATAAATCAGAAAAGCAAGATCAAGATATAAGTCAAGAGATTTAAATACAACAGCTCAAAGCCCTTGCAATTCACAAAAGTCAGAATTATACGCCAATTCCTGAGGTAGGTGTTTGCTGAGGACTCTGGGGTTGGTCCTTATCACTGTCAGACAGATAACAGATAAGGACCCTTTGAAGGGTGGCCCAGTTTCTGCCTGTGCATAGTCGGGCACTGGTTCCTTCTGTCAAGTTGGCCACACAGTTCCCTCCCTATTGAGCTTAGTGTCCAGCTGTGCTCAGAGGACCCTTCCACTGTAGGCAATCCAGAGGGAAACCGGAACCCTGCTCCTGCTCCCGTCAGGAGGGGTCTCCCATCATGCACTTCTGGATGAACACAAAGGGTGTGAGTACCTGGCAGCCCCCATTCAGGTAGGAAGGTCATCTACCCATCTGGTTTGAGGCTGGGGGTATGACTCCTCTGAGGCTGCCTATGGAGCAGCCAGGTGTCCTGGGGCTAGCGTGGTGGGATAAAGGGACAGTTGCTCTGTTTGGGTGGCCTGGCGTGGACGGAGACATAGGGACAGGCAGACAGGCTTGGCACCTCAGGTTAAGCTGCCTCTTTAGTAGGGCCTCTGTAGAGGTTAGGCTATGCCAGGAGATTGGGTAGGGAACCATGCACCTTCCTGGCCTGTGGCTCTGAACATTCTTGATTTGCACTCAATACCTAGTAGAGGTCCAAGCACCTAGTAGGTGTTGAAGAAACTATAGGGCCATATACAAGCTCAGTATATGCAAGGAAAACTTCAGTGGTGACATTGTACTTCCAAGTGACACTTTGTCTCCAAGTAACTGAGCACTGGGCCCTGGGTATGACAGATCTAAGTGACCACACAATGTATTAAATCTGAAAGCAGGCCCAGGTGGCTCAATTCCTGTGGCCAGTACTTGGTTACTGTATGTGCTTAGTCAAGTTGCTCAACCTCTCTGAGTCTAAAGTTTCTTTTCTTTAAAGCGGGAACAAAATTCCTTGCTATTGTGACAACTGAATGAGGCTGAGTACTTAGAATTGTGCCCAGCACAAGGTGGACAATCACACTTATTAGCTATTATTATTATGTTTGTAGCTAGTCGTTACCACCTTAAGAACAAGAATGGGAACTGGTGGACCCAGGTCCTCCTGAGCTCCGATTCCACTGTCTAGGGTGTTATTAGTCGGTAATTCTATTACTTTCTGGCACAGTCATACTCATGCCATGATTTTATAAGTCTGTAATCTGTCACATGATGGGGGCCTTGGCCATGAGAACCTAGCCCCTCCTTACTTCTGGCACGAGGCAAGTGCAAGGCCCCTGAAGGTTTCAGCACAGTGCCAGCCACTCTGGCCAGACGCCCATCCATCTGTCCCAGGCCCTTCACCCCACCCTCACCATCTGTCTCTGCCAATGTCCATCAGATGACAAATGGCCATAGTGGAGGCCACTGCAGAGGGTGATGGGTTGTATCCTATGAAGCCAGGCAGGCAGGGATGGGAGTGGGACATCCAGTACAAATCACAGAGGCATGAACATCATTCATCAAAGCCTGCTGCCTCCAAGGACAGGTGACACCTGTGTGGCTCCAGGGTGTCGCTTCTCTTGAATACAAGCAAGTTAATGGAGCCTGACCTGGCCCGGAGTGGAGAGGAGGGATGGGGACCTTTCCTCCAGGCATTCCCGCTCCCTGTCCTTCTTGGCTGGGACTGCTGACAGGCACTCCTTGTTCAGTTCAGTTAGTGGGTAGTCTAATGCTGGGATGACCAGGGTCCTTCTTCCAAACTTACCCACTGGTGTTCAATCACGGACTGTCCTATCTCTAGGCTCACTTAAAAACCCCCTCCTTCAGGAAGGCTTCTTGGATTTCCTACCCTGTCCTAGCCTCACTGCCACCTCCATTGTAATAAGCAAGCAATTGGTAGGGACTTCCTCTTCCTCCTAGGTATACAGTAAGTACTTTTAAAAAGCCGCCCATAATTATAGCCAATAGATATCTGTACTCTTCAGTTTGTGCATTTAACCTCATGATCCCCCTCCCTCCATTTGAGTGAAGCAAGGCCCAGAGAAGTCCAGGACATAGTCTTCCTGTGGGTACCAGGTCTTAGCCCCACAGCTGAGATGGTAGGAATCAGTGCAGGACCAGATTGGTTACCGAGGGCCCAGCATTCTTTTCCTCCCCCACCTCTGTGAGGGGACAGCAGGCCATATTGCAGAAGGTTCGTCTCTCACTGGACTCAACTTTAGAAATGTATTCCTCCTGCCTGCCCCCTTTACGTTAGTGAGTTCATTTCTCCACTGGCCACTCTCCAGTCTGATTCTCAGCAGCGGGACTTGGAGGGACCTGGAGGCCTCTTGGCTCCTCTGGTGACTTTCACGGGCTCTGCTGCACGAGATGTGTTCGATAGTTCATTCAAGAAGGCAAAAATGTACCTCCACTGCATCCTGCCTGGCAACTGCCATCGCTGGGGCCATGTCCAGAGTGAGAGGAGGCTTGGCCTTGGGATCCAGCAGCCTAGATTTGGGAGCGGACCCTGCTAGTACTGAATGTGGCATCCTGGGAAATTTATGAAACTCTTTTGTAGTAAGAAGTTTCTGTCCTGTGCAGCAGCCTGTGGTTCAGACCCGCAGTCCCACAGAAGCACACAGACACTTATATTAATTTTATGCTGATTGATGTAGGGCCCAGGCATATAACTTGCTAACTCTTTACCCTTAAACTAACCCATGACTCTTATCTTGTTTAGCCAGGTGGCTCGGTACCTTTCCTCAGGGCAGCATTTCAGCTTCTTCCCTCTGCGGCTGCTGGTGTCTCTGTGGCATCTCTGCTGTGTTCTTCCTGTTCCCAGTTTTCTAAGTCTGGTAGCCCCGCCCACACTTCCTGTCTACCTTTGGCCAATCAGCATTTTTATTAAAACAGTAGGCGGGACAAATATTTACAATGTAACATAATCCCACTACACTCTTCCATGCCTCAGTTTCCCCATATAGATAGAGATCATGGGGGTAGAGATTAGGGATATAATATCTATGCAGAAGCTCTTTGTCAATGGATAAGGTATAAACCTTGGTGGATTTACATTTATCTAGCATTTTATATTGGAGAGGTAGGTATTGAGCATCTCGAGGAAGCCAGATCACCTTTGCAACCCAAGCTCTAGCACTTAGTATTTCTCCATGACTCAGTTGGCTTAGGTGTCAGATGGGTGACCGTGTCTCAACTTTCTTGTGCTAGAAGTGTGTAGCTTTATGCTGTAGCATGGTTGGCAACAGCAACAACCTTTGTCCTTTTGCCAACATCCCCAACTCACAGCCCAGGGGCGAGGCCTGGAGGGCCTTCCCCTGTTGCCTATGGGATGGTTCCCATTTGCTGAGAGTGTCTCCTGTGCCCACAGCCAAAGCTGCTGGCTAACTACAGACGTTTTCCCACTCACTGACTCCAGTTCCAGATCTTTTCCCATACAGACCGCTGCTCAGAGCTCCAGAGAAAGAGATTCTATGGGAATCTGGCATCCTTGGAGGTAAGGGGCAGGGGTGACTCACCAGAAACATTGCTGGCCAGAGACAGGCTCTCACAGCGCTGATCTTGTAGGGAGGTGGAGACGGGATTCAGCCCCAAGAGGAGAAGGGCCTGTGAGCATAAGTGGGTATAGGACACTGTTAGGGGCTGCTCAGCAGTCTGATCTGGTAACTCTTGCCCCTCCTCCTCTGTCCAGCATCCTATCCTTGCCCCCTTCATGAAACTGCCTGGTTCATGGAGGGCCAGAAATGGAGGCTGGTCAGTGGGGAAGCCTGAGATACACGGACAGCAAGGATGTTTGTCTCTGGCTGCTCGAGAAGGCCGCCTCCACTGTATGGACCCCAAACATGTCTAACCATGAACACACATTTGCAGGCAACCTTTCCCCTTCCTTTCTGCCTCCTTCCCTTCCTCTGGGGAATTTCAGGCCTGTGGTTTAATGAACTCCTCCTGAGCCCTCATCTGGCTTACTACCAGTCATCACAAAATGGGTGTCAGACATCAGACTCTTCTGATGGACTGCAATATCTACAATGGCTTAATTTTCCCTGGGGACAGCACAAACATGGCTACCGCAGATGGGGGAATTGAGGCCCTGAAGAAATGGTTGTGCTGGGAAGATGGGTTTCTATTCCAGGGAAGGCCTTTGCCTTTTAACCCCACTGAGGGCCCCATGTTACTCTGGATTTCAGCCCTGCTGGATGGGAGTAGCATTGGGTCCTATGACTAGAAGGCTAGTTCTTCTTAAACAGACACCCCCCTCCCCAGCATCCATGATCCCTTTCTTAGGTTATTACCCTCCCTACAGGTCAGGAACCAGATGGGTGGGCTGTGTGACCTCTCTTGGCCTCAATGTCCTTGCTCTAAAGCAAGGGCACCCTCCAGTGTCGATGAGCATGTACTGTACTCGCATTCAGCAGCTAGGTTAGCGAAGATGTGTTTGGGATACAACACATCTCAGTGAAGTCAGACAGAATGACTTGAGTTCGGTGGTTGTTATCTGGTTCAGCTAGTGAGGTGGAGACAGGGGTTGGAGGTGTGTCTGTCAGGATTCCTTCTGCAAGAGGGTCCAGAGACATGTGGAATAGGAGAGAGGCACAGCAACACGCATTCTTTCTTCCACTAGGGCCCCAACCACAGTGAGGAAAGAATCCCTAGGTAAGATGGCAACCCTGGGAGTGTTCTCTACATAGCCGCCCACTCTTCTCCTGTTCCCTCTTTGGTGGCCCTAAGATCAATAAGATTAACCACATCTAGCCTGAGAAGCAAACGGATCCCATTTATTTAATTTGACTGTGGCTGAACTAAGTTTGAGTGTGTGTGTATGTGTGTGTCTCCACCCGTCTGTCTTCCTTCAGAGGCAAGGTTTTTAATGTTCACCTGCTAGGAATGTCCACGCCCATCCCAGCAATCCCCAGCCTCACCCATACTTAGCTTCTTCCCCCTTCTGTCAGATGTTAATGACAAAGGCTGGCTCTGCTGCCTTTTTTTTTTTTCCCCACCATGCATTTGTATTCCTGACCAGAGCCTGAACCCACCCTTATAAGAATCATATATAATTCTAGTGACTTATAGAGCCACATTGTACCCTTGATGTCTGCTCAAGTCCTTAGTGGGCTTTAATTCAGTCTCCCACCTCAAGCGCCCACCCTCCAACTCATCCCAGGGCTCTCTTCGCTCTTACTAACACAAGACTCACAGTCCCCAGTCCGGACATTCTGAGCAGGTACTGGCACCACTCTGCCATCAGCTCTGGGGACAGTGAACTCACTGCTGGGCCTTGGCAACAATTAGGATAAATCCTCTGAGCCTGAGCAACTTCCTACACTTTATTAACTGGTAATTAAGCTTCCCAGTCTCCAGAGGGTGAAGAAATATCATTAGCCCCATTTTCCAAATGTGAAGGCAAAAGTAGAGGGAAGAGGAAGCCACGAGCTAGCTGGTGGCTCCTGATGGCTAAGGAGAGAGCAGAACCCTCATGACAAAGCTACACATCACCGGGAACCTGTGCTCTCCCCAGAGACGGGTGATGGCTGGCTGGTGCAGAGGTCTCTTCTAGAAAATCCTGCTTCTCTCCTAACACACACACAAATCAACCAACCAACCAATCAATTGATCAATCAATTTCATTTCAGCCACAGGCAAATTAAAGAAAAGGCAAACCCTCTTGGAAAGTATCAGCCCAACATCCAACACCTAGCCTTATCAATCTAATTCTTAAGGCAAGCTTGTCTTTCAGCCCCCCCCCCCCCAGACACATCACGCCCAATTCCCATCTATCTAACCCTGTGTCACCTCTCACCGTACAGTCTCTCCTGTCTGGTACACCTTTGTCCATACAGTCTATGTCTCTTCTAACTCTAGCCAGCAGCACCTGGAGACTCAGCTTCTTAGGGTTAGACCCCCTCCAAAGCAAAGCGACTCTATATAACTATTCAGAGTGGTCCTAGTACCCTGTACCCTGCACATTTCAGGGATGCTCCCAATGGAAGCCTTGGGGTAGTCCAGAGCGTGTGAAAGCCAGCTCATTCGCACACATGCTCAATCCAGCTCTAATTAGATGAAGAATGCATGGGCTAGATGCTTTTATTCACACATCTTAATGTTGTGGGGTTCATTAGAGCAGAAATCCAGATTTGTTGGAAAAAAAAAAAAAGAATTAAATGCCACAGGGCAAAGGGCTCGGCTGACCTTGAACCCTGTTGCCTGTTATAATCTGTGCGTCTTGGATGTGCCTGGTCATATTACTGCTGTTTCCTCACCTACAGAGGTCTTGGGCTTCATTATGCAAAGGTAAATGCTTCTTAAAATTCCTAGGCTGGTCCTTCCTCCTCCAAAAGGTCAGCTCCATGGCAGAATTTTTGCCTGCGTCTTCTTCTCTGCAGAGGTTTATAAAGCTTCCAGCTAATTTTGAAATTGTACTTCCACAGAAGGTCCAGCATTGTCCTATGAATCTCCTCCAGCTCTGGGCACCTCTTCTGGGCTCACCTTCATTTTCTTGAAACACAAGCAGGATACATCTCTGCCAGCAGCAAAAGGCTCCCAAACTTTCCAGGCTAATGTCTTCCTCTTAATGGAGACTTGTTTGAAGACAAGCTCTCTGTGTACTCCAGGCTCACTCTAAACTCAAAATCCTCCTGCCTCAGTTTCCCAAGCACAAGGATTAAAGGTGTGAGGAGTAGATTTTTTTTTTCTTTGTCTGAGATAGGGTTTCTTTTTGTAGCCCTGACTGTCCTAGAACTCATAGCCCAGGACAGGACCCAGGCTGGCCTTGAACTCAGAGACCCACCTGTCTCTGCTTTGCAAGTGCTGGGACTAAAGGCACGGGCTGCCATCACCAGCAGGCTAAAACTGTGAATTCTTAATCTAGGGTCCACAAACACTGGGGGCGATGGGCAGTGTGAATACTCTGTAATCAAGTGTGAAATGGTACCTGAAATTAAAAAAAACATGAACAACAAAAATCCCTGTTTTTCTCAGGATGGTTCATCAGCTCCTGTACTTCTTAGCAAGGTTCAGACCTCTATAAAATCAGATGGGGTCCTCTTAAATCAGACAAAGTATGTTTAGCCTGAGAATGACCCCTTCCTTGACCTCTTCCCATTGCTCCCTCCTTCCTGCCTTAGCATTGGACTGGCTGTCTCTTCAAAACCATTTGTAAACTTGTGTGTGTGTGTAGTAAGAGGTTTCTGGCCTGACTTTCGGGCCTAGCCTCAAGGTTTAGATCAGCAGACCCATAGACCGGCAGAGACACACAGATGCTTACATTAATTTTAGGCTGACTGGCCTAAGGCCCAGGCATATAACTTGCTAACTCTTTACTCTTGAACTAATCCATGATTCTTATCCTGTTCAGCCATGGGGCTTGGTACCTTTTCTCAGAGCAGCATGGTTGTCCTCTGCATCTTCTGGCTTCTCTGTGGCATTCAGCTCTGTTCTTCCTGTTCCCAGAGTTTTCTTAGTCTAGTAGCCCCGCCCACATTTCCTGTCTGCCTTTGGCCAATCAGTACTTTTTATTAAGCTCATAGGCAGGACAATTATTTACAATGTAACATCATAAATCCACTACATGTGGTGTGTGTGTGTGTGTGTGTGTGTGTGTGTGTGTGTGTGTGTGTGTGTGTAATGCCCATGAGTGTGCAGTACACAAATATAGAGTTCAGAGAAAGATATCAGACGCCATCCTCTATTTCTCTCTGCCTTATTTCTTTGAGATAGGGTCTTTCGATGATTGAGAAGCTCCTTCATTTAGTTAGGCAGGCTTCCCAGTGAGTTCCCAGGATCTGTTTCCTGCTGCTGCGCTTACAAGCATGTGCAGTGAGGCTCAGCATAGAGGTACTTGGGATTTGAACTCAGGTTCTCAGCTTGTACAAGCTCCCTTACGCACTTAGCTGTCTCCTAGCCCTCCAGAACTAGTTTTGAAAACATAAGTTTTCAGTATTATGTGAGGCTTTTTCTTTTGGGCTACCTACTAGCTCCAAAATCATGCTCGGCCTTAGTTTATGCTTTTTCTCTGGCTAGATTTTTTTTTTTAACTTAAATTAACCTTTTTCTCTTCACCTACATTTTGACTTGGGGTTTTTACATTTTCTTTCTCTATGTCCTCCTCTGGCTAGCTGGCCCCAGGCATCTCTCTCTCCTTTTTTTCATCCCTTCTTTCTCTCGAGCCTAGATTTCTCCTACGTATTCTTTGTGCCCACCAGTCCTGTCTATCCCTCTCCTGCCTAGCAATTGTCAGTCAGGTTTTTATTAGACCAATCAGGTGCCTTAGGCAGGCAAGGTAGAAACAGCAACACATCTTTACATAATTAAACAAAGGAATTATAAACAAATGTAACACATCTTTTCATAGCTAAATATTCCACAGAGCAGTATCTCATGCAACTTGCCATTTTCTAGCTAATAGAGAAGCTAAAACACTGTCGGTGAGATGAAACTTGGGTTGTGTTCCCTTCATTCATCCACTGGCGAGTGCCCTGGTCCTGTACCCCAGTCTGCCAAGTCCCCAAACGAAACCTCTGCCTCACTGCTAATTTTTACAAGCCTGAGAAGGACAAGGGTATCCTGCCCCTCAAAGAGGGCATTTGCGTTCAGGTAACTGCACAAAGGGACATCGGGCCCTGGTGAGTGGGAGAGAGAACAGAGTCATAGAGAAGCGGGAAACGTGGTACAGAAGTCTCTGGAGGGTGAGTGGGAGGGCTGAGCCTGACAGCTGCCAGCTCCTGCCCCAGCACCCCCACCCAGGCCGGCACAGTCTGCCATCCAAGTTCCCAGTGTGACTTTGGCATAAAGGTTAATCACCCCCAGAAAATGCTTATTAGAGACCATAAATAACCACTTTACTGAAGCTCCATTTAGTCTTTGAGGCACAAAGTACAATTTTCTTTGATGGGACAATTCTATGATTATCCTTTTGGGGAGGGACCTGAGGAGCCACAGGAGGAGGGAGATGTGGTCCAGAGGCAGCTAGGGCCACCCCCACCCGCCCTCAAATCCCTCACCTTCCATCTCTTTGTCTCTTCAAAGTTCCTGAAGAATCAGAAGCGAGACTTGCCTTCCTTTCTAAGCTCATCCTGGGAGATGGCCTCGTCTCTCACTTGGCCCTATTCAAGTGTCCCTAGCCATTTCTTTGCCCTTCTATGGAGCTCAGAGTGCTGTTCTGACTGGGTAACAGAGTGAGTCACCTGGCTCTTGACACTCAGTTTCCTCTTCTATGAAGCAGAGACAACAGACCTCCTGGGAACAGGGAAAGGGATGCTTCTGACACGGAGGCCAGCAGTATCTTCTCACCACTCAGTCCCTCTGGGCCCCAAAGCTCTTGGTGTAACACCCTCGATACCATCTGCCGCATACCCTGTCTACCTCAGTCACAGTCTGCTCTCCCTGTAGGCACGCCCCTGGGAAAGGGTTCTCAGCCTAAAAGAATGGTGTGTTGTCCTTTAACTTGTTTATTTTAGCCATTATTAGGCAGAGAGTCTATGTTCATGGGGACCAGAGCTAAGAACTTGATTTGTAGAAAAGTAAAGGAATTCAGAGGCTTAGAGGACCAGGATGACATATCACACACACACACACACACACACACACACACACACACACACACACACTCACATCACAAAGACAAAGAACGCGTAGCTGAGAAGAGAGCTATATAGCATAACCATGAGTAGACTTCTGGAGGGAGGTGAGCCTGCTGAGAGTGGATACAATCAGGCGGAGAAGCATTAGCATTCTTGGCCTAGAGAGACCCAAGCTGCCAGAATCATGGGGGGATGGACACTAAACTTAGATGGATCTAGGGGGCCAGGATTGCCAACACAGATGTCTGGGAGCAGACAACTGGATCTCAGTGTGCCATCGTTTGCAGGTGTGGAAACTGAAGCCTGAAAGGAAATTGAAAGCCAGAGCCTCCTGTTACATGAGGCAGTTCCGTAGGTCCTTGACAGTGGTTTATGGACCAGAAAGATCCCTGAGTCCTTCCCAGTGAGGTCAAGATCGCAACTCTGCCCCTTGCTTGCTTTTGACAATTCTCCTCCCCCACCCACTCACCACCGTGTGTGTGTGTGTGTGTGTGTGTGTGTGTGTGTGTGTGTGTTAACACAAGAGGTTGTGTGCAGATGTGCATGTGGGTGCATGCGTCTGTATATGCTCATGTCAACTTAGTCAGAGGTCAGAGATCAACATTAGTGTCTTCCGTTATCATTTCCACGCTACTTTTTGAGATAGGGTCTCCCACTGAATCCGGAGCTCACTGATTAGCTAGGCTAGTTGACCAGTGAGCCCCGACGATCTGCTTGTCCCCACTTTCCAATGCTGGGGTTCCAAGAGCACATGGACAGCCTAGGCTTTTGTGCTGGAGATCTGAACTCAGGGCCTTCCATTTATGCAGCAAATACTTTAACTACTGAACTTCCCTCCTCCCAACTCTGACTATTCTGTTTTTCTCTGTACTTTCCGGAAGAGCCTGGCTTAGGCAAGGCCAAGGGGAACAAGCCAATGTGAGAAAGAACACAGGGCTCAAAAGTCCCTTACCCAAACCGACTTCCCCAATACGCTGAAATGCTAGCATCTGCCCTGCAGGAAACAAGATAATGTGCAATCAACTAAATCCTCATCTCTGCTGCTACAGGTACGAACGGGTTCTCTCATGGGCTGACTGGACCTGGATAATGAAAGACCCCAGCTCCATGGCTTCCACAGGCTCCTGAGTGTTGAGCAGACAGGTCAGCAGGGGTTTGGCCTGCCAGCTGTGCACAGCCCAGCAGAGACCTGAAGGGGATGCTTTTGCTTCTGATCCAAGGAAGTGCTCTAAAGATGAGTCAGGGTAACATCAGACCAAGGACAGAGGGCAGCAGTGTCATATGTGTTTTCTCAGCCATGGGCTGCATTCAGTCCTCCCCCCTCATCCTATCCCAGGCCAGGTTCCTCCCAATCGGCTGTCTCTTTCTGTTGACAGCTACAACCTGTCCCTACTTCAAGGCAAAGAACCTGTTTCTCCCCAAAGTGGGTGGGCAATGAAAGACTATTCCAAGTAGGCAAGAAATAATGTATTGTCGCATTTAATTAGTTTAAATTGCTGTTGTACAGAGAAGAAAAAATGGAAGGGAAAATCTCCTGCCTACACTCGAGGGGGAGGTGCATGCCTGGGTGTTCCCCACCTCCAGACAGCCTCCCTAGGTCCCAAGCTCCCATGCGTCTTCCCTTACCCTTGCTCCTGCTCCTGTACTTCTCTGCCTTCCTTCACTGAGGCCTCAGGGCAAGACTGGACTCCTCCACACCCACCCCAGCTTCTCTCACTGGGTAGTGGAATGTATTCATGGTCTTTGAGGACACAGAAGTGTCTGCCTGGGCTATACACTTCTAGGTAGGGTCTGTGGCTATTTTGATATTCTCAATGAACTGCAAGACTTATGAAATGAATGAATGAATGAATGAATGAATGAATGAATGAATGAATCAACAAAAAATATTGACTTTCCCTTTCTGACTCCTTGGTCCAAAGGGTCCTGTGATAATTTGGATTTCCCCTTTCCTTTCAACACTCTCCTCCCTCCCTCCTTCCCATCTTCCCCCCTCCCTCCTTCCCATCTTCCCTCCCTCCCTCTCTCCTTCCCATCTTCCCTTCTTCCCTCTCTCCTTCCCATCTTCCCTCCTTCCCTCCCTCCTTCCCATCTCCCCTCCCTCCCTCTCTCTTTCCCATATCCCCTCCCTCCCTCTCTCCTTCCCATCTTCCCTCCCTCCCTCTCTCCCTCCCTCTTCCTCCTTCCTTCCCTCCCTCCCTCCTTCCCATCTTCCCTCTCTCTCTCCCTCCCTCCTTCCCGTCTTCCCTCCCTCCCTCCCTCTTCCTCCTTCCTTCCCTCCCTCCCTCCTTCCCATCTTCCCTCTCTCTCTCCCTCCCTCCTTCCCATCTTCCCTCCCTCCCTCTTCCTCCTTCCTTCCCTCCTTCCCTCCCTCCTTTCCATCTTCCCTCCCTCCCTCCCTCCCTCTCTCCTTCTTTCCTTATTTTCTTCTTTTTCTCCCTTTGGTTTTCTGAGACAAGATCTCTCTTTAGCTTAGAAACTTACTCATGTACCCTAGACTGGCCTTGAACTCAAGGCAATCCTCCTGCCTCAGCCTCATGCTTGGATTATAGGCATGTGTCACTGTGCCCAGCTCTCCCAAGACACGTGGACACCACTCACTAGGCTTTATTCTGTGAGGACGTGGTCCCTCTGAGCTGTGAGCCCAAACAAAACCTCCTCCACCAGGTGTTTTTGTCTGTGGTCACATGGAGAAGAAAAGTAATTAACACACGCATCCCACATCTGCCTGTCCATCATCACCACCCTAAGTATGTATCTTAGGTTGGGGTTCCTAATGTGTCTATACCATGAGCAAAAGCAACTCAGGGAAGAAGTTTGGGGTTTATCTCATCTTATAGTTGTGCATCATCCAGGGAAGTCAGGGCAGGGCCTCAAGTAGAGGCCATGGAGGAACTAGGCTTATTGGCTTGTTCTTCGTGACTTGCTCAGCCTGCTTTCTTATATAATCAGGGCCGCCTGCCTGGAGGCGGCACCACCCAATGGAGCTGGGTCCCTTTATATGGGTCTATCAAGACAATATCAAGACAACTACAGGCCAATCTTACGGAAGCATTTTTCCCAGTTAATATTCCACCTTGTAGATAACTCTTAACTCATGTCAAATTGACAGTAAGCCAGCCAACACAGTGTCACTTGGGGATACCCTCAGTGACATGTGTGTCCAGTGTGGCCTCTGGCCTCCCTCTCCGCCTTCCTCTCTCCTGCTTTCACTCAAGACTTGCCCATTAATAGACTCAGAATTTCTTCATTGTGGTGGTTTGAATAGGAATGGGCCTCACAGGCTCAGATTTGAATGGTTGGTTATCAGGGAGTGGCACTACTTGACAGGAATTAGGAGGCGTGGCCTTATTGTTCGAGTAGGTGTGGCCTTGTTGTTCGAGTAGGTGTGGCCTTGTTGGAGTAGGCATGTCCTTGTTGGAGTGGGTGTGGCCTTTTTGAGGAAGTGTGTCACTAGGGGTGGGCTTTGGGTTTCAAATACTCGAGCCAGGACCAGTGTCTCTTTCTCTTCCTGCTGCTTGTGGATCTGGATGTAGAATTCTAAGCTACTCTCTAGCACCATGTCTGCCTGCATGCTGCCATGTTTCCCACCGCGATGACAATGAATTAACCCTCTGTGAGCTAGTCCCAACTAAATTCTTTCCTTTGAAAGAGTTGCCTTGGTCATGGTGTCTCTTCACAGCGACAGAATAGTGACTAAGACATTCATGTAATCTCCATTCATCCCGAGTTGGAAGAACCCTGAATACTGCTCCACTGTACAAATGGCAAACTAATGTGAACAGAGACCCTCACTCATGGCTGTCACCATAGCAACTGAAGGCACTGGGATGGAAGCTGCTCTCCTGTCCTAGCCCCTCTGCAAGCCTGATGCACCCAGTGGGTGAAGTTTGGGTACTTTGTTTGTTGATTTTTGCCTGTGCATCGTCAGGTCCTAACTAGAACGTCAGTGTAATGTAGCAAGAATGGGAAAGTAGAGTCCCTTATGGGACCAGGGTGGGAGGCATGAATTAGGTAGAACTTAATTAGAACTCAAAGATGCAAGGAGCCTAGACTGGGCTCTAATCCTGTTCCCAGGTTGAGGGACTTGGAACTATGAGTTATGTGTGATCCCTGAATGCTGAGAAATGTCTCTGAGGAGGCGGAAGCCAGATGTCAGGTGTAGGAACAGCTGTGAAGGCATCAACCCTGTGGGTGACATGCCTGGGGACTCTTGATCAGCTGCACAGAGGTTAGTGTGAAGTGGGAGTTCTCCAAGCAGTAGCAGAAGCATGTCCTTGGAGGAGACACATTTCAGAAGTGATCTGAAGAGGCTGGGAAAGTAGAAGACAACTTCTGGCAGCTGCCAAGTAGACCTATTATAGGAAGCCTAGAGATTTTGTAACTGGATGTTTTGGTCCAGCAACTGCCCACCAAGGCCACTCAGGAGCGTTGCTGCTGGGCCAAGGCCCACTGAGTGGAAGTTAGGAATAAATCATGGGCCAAGCAATGGCCATGTCCTGTGTTTCTAAACCTGTAAATGTGAGTTAGTCAAACCCAGAAGTTTCAGGGGATGCTGGATGACAACAAGAGAGAATAGGGACTGGCTGTGAATAGAGGTGCTTGGACATCCCAGTGTTTCCACAGCAAAGGACTACTGTCCCAGGCTGAGGGCAAAGTGTGTGTCCTACAGCATCATGTACTGAGCCCGGTCTCCACATCCACATAGGAAGGCTGGATGTGGTGCCCATTTTTGATCTCAGTGTTGGGAAGGTGGAGACATGCAGATCCCCAAGGATACATAGTTGGCCAGTTTAGCAAAATTGGTGAGCTTCAGACTCTGTCTCAAAGGGGATAAATGGTGTTTCCAAAGATAACAAACTAAAGTTGTCTTCTGGCCTCCGTACACACACAAACACATATGCGCACATGCAGGCACACACAAAGCAAACAAAAAAAACTCCTGTCACCAAATGCCAACAACACTGGCTTTGGAAAGCTCTATTCCGAAGGCACTCATCTGTCTGATCAGTCACTAGGAGGAGGTCCTTGGGGGGAAAAGGAAAGAGATGCCTACACCCAGGGAGAAGCTCCTGGTGCTCTTTGTCCATGGCCCTTTGCAACCAGTCATCCTTGTTTTTGGCCTCAAGTTGAGACTGGATTGGAGGACTGGTGGTAAGGGTCTCACTTGGCCAGCTGGCTCCACCCAACAAGTTCCTCCCAGGTCCTCCTGGGTAGGAGTTGGCAGAAGGCCAGGAAGATGGGAAGGACTAGCTATTTGCATGGCTGGAGCTCAGAGGCAGCCAGAACAGAACCAGCTCCCTGTAGAACGGGATGTGGGAATTAGTTTCTTTTTATCTAGGCTGAGTTACAGCGCCATAACAGAACTAGTGTGGGGCTGGCCCTCATAGCTTTAGATGAGCCCACTTTGCAAGAAAAAAACTTCTTTGGTCTCTCTGGTGCACTAGGACCCGCTAACTATGCTTAGTTAGAGTTTCTTAGTAAGAGTTTCTACTGCTGTAGAATAAGGTTGAAGAAGTAGCCAGTACAGCGTGTGACACTAGCCCTCTCCTGCCAAGATCATTCACAAGGTTTCCTCCTAGACTACACACCACAGACTCAGCTACCAGAGATGCTCTCTAACCCAAGTTTCTGCAGCAGAACTGATCAGTTACAAAGGGCACGGGCACACAGGGTATGCACAGTGATCCTGGTACTGAGGGTAGGAATTATAGCCCCCAGGGGCATCCCAGAGCAGCGCTATTCAAAGAGTGCTCAAAAACTGTCTGGGCAGGTTTGCCAAAGGCAAATAGTTCAATACCAGTGCATAGTGTGTTAAGTCCAGAAATTGAGAGTGACTATTTAGAAGCTTGGATGGGAATTTGTCCTTGCTGTGACACCCAAGCAAGTCGTCAATAAACTCATCTCCTTGGACTGGGTCTAGACCAATTCCAGTGTTGTCAGACTGGCAAGGTGAATCACGGGGTACAGGCAGGACCACATGCTAGGCTACAGAGGACTGGAAAATCCCCGTGGTCTTTCTCCTGGCTGGCTAGCTGGAGGACAGAGCTCATTCCAGAAGACTTCATGGAGGCGACAGTTTGAGCGACTGCTGAACTCAGCATGAGGGGAGAAACCGGGAAGGTGACTGACACCCATGAAAGCGGCAAGTCCCCCTTTGAGCTTGGGATGCAGGCTGCTCACTGCATGAGCATTTTCTGTTTTAATCCCATCATCTTTATCGTTGTCCAGGTGAAGAGGGTACAGGAGCCCAGAAAGATGGCGTGACATCCTGAAGGTCACCCAACCAGAAAGTGACAGAATTGACCCTAACTCCAGAACTCATATGCTTTAACTATTAGGGATGTGCCCCTTCCTTGGGGCACTGTTTCTCAGGGTACACATGATCCCTGCCACTCCTGGCCTGTGTCTCAGTCTGGCAGCAGCATTCAGACCAGACCATGGAGTTCACCTCTGTGCAGAGAAAGGTCCCTGTCTCACTACCACCCATAGGGTGCTAGGGGGTTGTGACATGCACTCCGGAATCACATTTAGAGGAGGCAGGAATGCTACCGTTTTGAGCTATTTCTGCCTTGCCCAGCCACTCCTACCTCAAATATCGTGAGGATCAGAACACTTCTAATCCTGTAAACAGAAGTACACTACACCTGCTCTTTGACACCCCAGCTTCTAAGAAGACTCTGTTCTCGTATGCCCCCAGCCTAGACCCCGATTTCTCCTTAGTGATGTCTCTCTAGAACATACAGATGACTTTGCCTGCGTGTGGCCGGCCCCCCAGTACATGTCAGGGGACACAGGTCAGGGCAAGAACCTGGGAGTGTCATTGATCACTCAGAAGCAGCATACATGCCATCTTGGGCACTAGAGAAACAGGAAAGGCCAGAATGACCAAGGCAGACCCACAAGGCATCCTCTTCCCAAGCCTGCTTAGCTCTCATGTTCATGTTCAATAACTCCTCCTGTATCGTAACCGACAGAGTAGGCTGTGGACAAGGCCCAGTACAGGAGGGGTATGGTCGGTCCCTCAGTACAGGAGAGTCTGGTCCTGGAAGGACCATTGCCCTACTTGTATTCTTTCTCAACCCTTTCTCATCAGCCAAGACCTTCCTGTCTGCTGCTGCCCGGGCCTCCATCTTTCTCCTGTCTTTGCCACAGGCTGCCCACCAGTAATATCTTTGCCGTGGGATGGTCTTTCTGTACGCTGTGAATATGTGTTGTTACCATTAGTTAAAAAAGAAGCTGTTTAGACCTATGGCAAGACAGGATACAGTCAGGCAGAAAATCCAAGAGAGATACAGGGAAAAGAAAGATGGAGTCTTGGAGACGCTATGAGTCACCAAGGGAACAAGATGCAATGGAGCACGGGTAAGGCATGAGACACATGGTGGTACATAGATGAATAGAAATGGGTTAATTTAAGATGAACGAGTTAGTTAGTAATAAGTCTGGGCCTTAGACCAAGCGGTTTGTAATTAACATAAGCCTCTGTGTGCTCATTTGGGACTGAATGGCTGTGGGACACAAAAACTTCTGGCTATATTATCTTCATAGTGGAAGGGGGCTGTGGAGCCAGAAAAAGGCCCTTCCCAAGAGAGCTGGGGGAGCAAGAACAGCAAAGGGTAAGATTACACCCTGCCCTCTGTCAGATGATCATGTCCTTGCTGCGGCCAGCTCCTGTCCTAGCCCTTTACCTGGGCAGGCTGCCTTTCAGCATTCACTCTGCATACTTGCCAGGGACCTTGGCTAATAAGCTGTCTTCCTTCTCCTGAATGTCCTGACCTCCCAGTGCCTAAAGACTCAACCCAGAGTCCTACTATGCCTCATGGAAGCCTTGTATCTCTACCAGGGCTATCCAACTCATGGCCCTTTGGGTGGTAAGATGGATAGCGCACTAATGGTTACTGTATTGTAGTAGTATGTTTCTGGCCCGGCCTTTCCAGCCTAGCCCTGAGGTTTGGACTTGTGGTTCCACAGAAACACACAGACGCTTACATTAATTTTCTGCTGACTGACCTAGGGCCCAGGCATATAATCTGCTAACTCTTTACTCTTAAATTAGCCCATGATTCTTTTTCAGCCATACAGCTCGGTACTTTTTCTCAGAGCAGCATTTCAACTTCTTTCCTCTGTGTCTCACTGGTGTCTCATCACGGTATCTCTCTGGCTTCTCTGTTCCGCTCTTCCTGTTCCCAGAGTTTTCTTAGTCTGGGTAGCCCCACCCACACTTCTTGTCTACTTTCAGCCAATCAGCATGTTTATTAAACCAGTAGGCAGGACAGTTATTTACAATGTAACAGAACATAGTCCCACTGCACTGTATGGCAAGACAATTCTTTATCCAGTGTGGCCCAAAGAAGTCAAAAGGTTGGGTACACCTGTGCAGTCTAACAGAGGAGACTCCAAAGTGAATTCCAACAATCCCCTCCAATGCCGAAGCAGTGAAGCCTCGGGACCTGCCCAGCCAGTTTCTCTTTAGGCCTCTGACCTAGGTGCCTTGGCTCCTTACCAGCCCAGAGATCAGAGTGACAGTGAAGGAGGGTGGGTACCACTCAGACCACCTCTGAGCTCCTGTAGTTGCTGTACGCTGGGCCCAGTAGACCAGTGGCAGGATCGCTTGTTTCCACAGCATCTTTGTGTGATCAGGAGCAGTTTCCAGGTGGACCGCTGCCAAAGGGCAGGTTTGGCTGAGGCATCTCAAGAGGTGGCTCTGGGCATAGGTCCTGAATCCTGACATGTCCATTTCACACAGAAGGAAGGATCTGTCCCAATTCTGAGATGAAATTCTGCAATGAAAGGCCTCCTTTTCTCCCTGCCGTCTGCCTTTTACTTCCACCGAAACAGTGCTCCCAAAATCGGCGGTTAATACTCTGTTGCCTGACAGACTCCAAGGAGTTGTTTCCAAAGCAACTGCTTGCATCCAAAAAGTTAATCAGATCGTATCCTTCTCCTTACAGGTGTCTACTTTTACCGACAGATGTTTCCACAGGTCGGTATGGCCCTTGACCTTGAGCTCAGCTGTGGCCTGGTGGCCTTAGCCTTTCCCCCGGGGAATTAAAAGTGTAGAGCACAGAAGATATTTCCCCCCTCTGCTCCTTCTTCTCGCTCCTTCCTCTCCTCATGTAGCCCAGGCTAGTCTCAAATTTACTATGCAGCCCAATATAACCAAGAACTTCTAATTCTTATTATTAGCTGAGTGCTGAAATGACAGATGTATGTGGCACCATGTCTGGTTTATGCAACACCAAACCTAGGGCTTCCTGCATGCTAGGCAAACATTACCGAATGAGCTAAATTCCCCGGCCCCCTCCCCACACTTTGGATGGCCTTTCTTAGGCTGGAGTCGTTGCTAGGACATCTTATAAGAGCACTCTAGCTCATACTTACTAAGGGTAGACTATGCCAGACATGTTAGGACTGTTCCAGTCCACATCCATCATGTCACCCCATTTTCCCAATTTTGGGGCGAGTGTGTTGTGCATATGATATGTGTGCTTGTTAGTGTGCGTCACAGATGCTCATGTGCGCACATATGTGAGGAGGACAGAGATGGCATTGGGTATCTTTATGACTCTTCATCATTATTTTTCTCAGATGGGGTCTTTTATTGATTAGGCTGGGCTGGCTGGTTAATGAGTGAGCTTCAGGGATTCACCTGTTTTGTTTTCCTGCTCCCCCCCTCCCCCGGGCTGAAGTTACAAGCACAAACTGCCTTGCCCATTTTTATATGTGGATTCTGGGGATCCAAGCTCAGGTCTTCACACATTCATGGGCAGGCACTATACTGATCAAACAAACAATCTCTCCAGCTCTCTTTAAACTATGAAGGAACAGTGCCATACTACTTCTCAGATCCTCATAGCGGAGTAAGGATTCAAGCCCATATCTTTCTTCCCACAAGAAAATGCCTGGCCAAGAGCAAGATGTCTGGTGAAGGGCATTTTAAAAGGAATCGGGATATGGCTTGATATGTCTGCTGACCGGGCTTTCTAACAGAACAGGGGTCATTTCTAATTAACAATCCCTTATTTGACCAGAAAACTGCAGTCAAAAATCTCCACTTGTCCTTCCGTCCCCAGTAGGCTCTCATTTCCACAGAGTCCAGAAATGGCCCGGGTGGAACCTGAGATAAAAGCCAGCACTCTCCAGACACCCAGAAGGAGCAGGAAAGGGAAGACCTTGCAGGGCTCATTCAACCTTTCCAGACTCTGTACACGGCTGCATCTCCAGCCTCCTTAGGTTGCAGGTCACTGGTGTGAACTATACAGGTGCCTGATCCCTTCTTTTCTCCTTTGTAATAACCGCAGTAGCTTATGGTGGGGCTCTGGTGTCATCCATATCTGCGGTAGTACTGCTTCTTTGCCTTTGCATTTAAGTCTACACGTCTCTGTCTCCTCTGTTCGGAGGTGATATCCATGTCCCTTGGGAGCAATGAGGATTCCTTCATCTCAACTGCATCAACCAGAAGTAGGAGGTGACCACACAACCCTCATCTTGGGTATCTGATAAACACATTGTGTTCACTGGGTTTTCAGGCCCAGTGCTATGAAAGCATACAGCTGGGGCTCTGGGATCTAAAGACGAGTACTTGGGCCTCACACAGTGAGGTCCTCAGATGAAAAGGAGCAGAGCTCGGGAATCAGTGTGCTGGGCCTGCTCTTCCCAAGTAAGACCACGGCCCTGAGGGGTTCTTGGGAACCTCCTAGTGAGACAAACAGGTAGAGGGAGGCAGTTCAAACTCAGACATGGAGAAACTTTGGCTCAGAGAGAAAGATGACCTACTTGAAATCACACAGCCAAGTCAGCTGACTGCCAAGCTGGTGGCCTAAACCCTTCTACCTCCCCACCCCCGTGACTGAAATGCTCAGCCTTGCACTTTGCCACCTCTGTGAAGACCTTACCTCCCTATCTTTCCCACTTTCTAGGACTAGAGCTAAGGCTCCTGGCAGGAATCTAGGGGCACATTTGATCCCTAAAGATGTGAGGCCGGTCTTTGCTGGCTGCTGATGCCCCTCAAGGAGTCATATGCCAACAAGGGTAAGAAAGATTTTCCACTTGGGCTCCAGGCCAGTGATTTGCTTTTTGGTGTCTGCATGCATTGAGAAAAGGCTGAACTGTTGGGTTTCTTCTGAGGCTGGGTATCAAACCTGTGGTTTCCTACTCTGCTTCAGGTCTGTGGCTAGGCCACTCATATCCCACAGCCCCACAGTTCCACCATGGCTCACTTTTCCCCTTCTGTTCTTCCTAGAACCTCTAGCAAACCCAACTCCATTATTACTTAAGCAAAGAAGCAATGGAAGAGAGAGAGGAGCATTGACAGGCAACCATGGCCATTCCACAGCAGCGGGCAACCTGCCTCTAAAGGCTCAAAATGCCATGGGACAAGACACTTCAGGAGAGGGGGCTGTCCAGTGGTCACAGCAAAGCCGGACCTGCTCTTTTAAAACAGGACCAGCAAGGATCATTCTTAAAATGGTCACAGAAGCAAGTAAGGAGTGATGTCACAGTCATTTCCTCCTCTGGTCTCAAGACTGTGCCTAATACTTCTAAATCTCTGTACTTAATAATAGCAGCAGTGAAACTGGCCTCCCTGGAAGCCAATGGACACTCACTGTCCTTTAAGAGTCCACTGAGGCCTGGTTTACTGCTCACAGTCACTGTCAGGAGTCACTTGTCACCAGAATAGATCTGTCTCCAGAAAGAGCAGCTAGTGGGTGTGACAGGGAGTGGGACCATGTCTCATCTGTGTTCTTATCTGCAAACACTCCACACACATCTCCCTTCATTTGGTGCGTCACACGCATGCACACACACACACACATACACACTCACACACATGCACTTGTGTGCACACGCACATATACATACACACAGATATACACACATACACATGCATACACATGCACACACACATACATATGCGTGCACACACACATACACACATGCTCACACACACATACACACACACACACACACACACACACACGTTGTTCCTCATATTTCTCACACTCTCTCACAATGCTCTATGACCTGTTCAATGTGAAGCCCACACTATGGGCCCCCCACTGACCCTTTCCCCCAGCATAGCTTGTCTGCCAGTCATCTGGGACAGAGCTGGTTTGTGCAGGATCAACAAGTTCTCTGGATTTCTTTGTTCAAACCGATGAACCACTTATAGGCTCTCAGCAGGTAGAGATTGAGTGTGAGTTTTAAGTGGCTAGAATTTTTACTGACAAAAACTAACTAAACAAAGTCTTAGGAGTGCTGGGTTTGGATTCTGCATGCAAGCACCAAGGGCAAAGTCAGACTTGCTAATTGACAAGCTCGTGGTACCACTTTCTGTACAAGTAGCTTAGATTCTCTATGCCTAGGATATAATTCCCATGCCTTAAACTGTTATGAAGACCAAATAACTTATTATTTATAAAACAACTAGATTAACACCAAGAAATGTGTGTGTAGCATACAAATACCCTGCCCCTCAGTCGGTATTTCCTGAGAACATGCTGAATGTATAAAGTAAGAAAAGTTCCCCAACGCCCACTAGCCAGTTAGGAACTAGAGAAAAAAAGACCCTTTTTATTTTAAGAAAATGTGAGCATTCTAAACAGGTCATTGCATACAATTTTCTAAGAAGGGCTTGAGAAAGAACATTTATCGATTTCCATGTAAACTTGAAAAAGAAAACCCACAGCCTAAATATTCTGAATTGGTTTAAAAGACTGCATTCTAAGCCCTCTGTGAATTTAGATCAGGGCTCAGTACACAGAGAAGCTTTGCCAAATACTTTAATTGATGCTTATCTATGCAACCTCCCTGAATCTCCCTACCTTCTTTGCAGAGACTTCGGTCGCCCAGAAAATAATCTCGGATTCCAGTCCTTAGGTCCACTGAGACTACCTCAGATTTGAAGACAACATTTGAGTATTTGGAGAGGGAGGACATGGGAACCTGAGTCACTGGTGAGCGGACTGTAAGTCACCTTTTAAAGGCGTGGTGATTTAACTCAAATGTTTTTAGAGCAAGCAAACCGGCAGTTTAATAACTGAAGGAAAAGACAGTCAATCAACCCTCATTGTCGACCCCCTCCAGCAACTCCAAATCCACTTAAATCTTTTGAATGAAATCGCTTTTGAATGCTCTGGACACAGTTAACCAGGTGTCTCTGCTTGGGGCCCAGAAGGTCCCTCTCAGCCCTGCGCAGTTCTGAGACCACAGAATGGCAATCGGGGCAGCCGGGCGAAGGCGCCCAGGCCCGCTCTCCTTCCCAGGCATCAGCGCTGAGTTTCTGGTTGGTACCCAGAAAGCCGGTGCGCTCCGGGACGCGCTTGGCACAGGCAAAGTGACGCCAGTCCCTAAGCTGCGGGCCGGGTTGCGAAGCGCCTAGTTCTTCCCTGGCTCTGTCCACCCCCGCACAGCCCCAGGTCGCCCCCGAACTTCATCCAGCAGGCGCTGCAAACGCCTACAGGACACTTTACGAAACTCCGGGCTGCGGTCCCGCTTCCCCAGCCCTGTGGCGGGAGCGAGCGCGGCTGCCTGCTGGAGAGAAAGCGTTGCGCTCCGAGGCTGCAGCGCTGGGGTTGGCCGGACACTGGGGCGCGCGGCATCGTCGCATCCCAGAGATGCTATGTGGATCGAGGGCCGTGAGGCGCCAGCTACATCTACCTCCGGAACCTGAGGCTTTCTACAGATGGGAACCGGTAGAAAAGAGCGCCCATGACCAGGACAGGGGCGGCTCGGAGGGTGTACAGCGGGAATGTCGCTTTGGCACCTAAGGTTGCAGCAATTCTTCGCGTAGAGCCGGTTCCTCGAGCGGGCGGACCCCCTCCTCCGCCGGCTTCGCCACCACCCCTTCTTTTTTCCACCGGAGTTCTTCCTGTCTCCGAAGCCAGGCTTCAGAGGTCCAGGTAAAGGGCTTTAGGCTGCACCCCAGCCTCCCGGGACGCGCCGGGTTCCCTGCTCCCCTCCCCCAGCACCCCTTCCCACGCTTGTCCTGCCCTCGCCCGGCCCAGAGCGCCTCTGATCCCCGGCGGGTCGGTCCGCTCTTACCTTCACAAGCCGAAGCTGCGGGCGCCGTCCCATCCTCGGGCTGGCACCGTCAGCGTCCTGGATCCCAGGATCCCTCCGACATCCCAGAGCCGAGAGCGGGCGGCTGCGGTCTCCGGTGGGCGCGAGCCTCCCGAGCCGCTGTGCCACTCCCAGGCGCCCAGCACGGCTTCGCGCCCTCCCGCCCCGCCCCGCCGGTCGGCTCTGGCTCACCCTTCGCGAGCCAAGTCTGGTCGCTGTCTCCCTGTTTAACCGGGCCCGCCGCCACCTCTCTCCCGCCTGGAACCCGCGTCGCCCCGCCGCCTCCCCCACGGTCCGCCTGCTGCTCGCCTCGGCTCCCCGCCCCCTCGCCTCCCGTTCCCTCCTCTTTCTCCCTCCCCTCCACTCTCCTCCCGCCCCTCCTCCGCGCCTCGCCCCTCCGCTGGATGCCGGCTCCCGCCTCCTCGGTCGGCTGTCCAGCCGGGGGCCCGCTCCCTGCTCTCTGGCTGGGCTGACCACCCCCCCTTCCCCGCACCCCAGCTTGCGGCAGTGCGCGGGGCGCGCAGGCAGCGGTGGCGGCCGCCGCAGCTCTGGGAGAAGCAGGGATCCGGGAGGCGGCGGCGGGAGAGCAGTCAGCTCTGTCCTCTCGCCTCCCGTGCGGCTTGGAGGTCGGGACCAAGGAAATGGGAGGAGGGATGGGTGTCTCGGGGGACTTGCGGGCTTTGGGGGGGTTTAGGAGGCTATAGGAGCTGGAGAGTAGGGCACTCCACCAATCTCAGCCTACGTGGAAACAAGAAGCCGCCAACTACATTTGGGTCGTTCCCGCCCCACAGCCAGCCGGGAGGTCCACCTCGGCCCCCACTTCAGCGGGGAGGTGAGCCTGGCACCGACACCCCCACCCTGCCCCCCTGCGCGCCCTTGGCCTAGACACACCTAGGGTGTGCTTAGACACCAAAGCTCTGCGGCAGGAGCTCTTCCTTTTTCAATCTTTGGTTCGTTCATTCATTCATTCATTCATTCATTTTTCAAACTAAGAGCCTGCCAGTTTGATCCGGGCCCTAGTTAGGATCCGCAAGATGAAGTGGAGACAGACCGGCTGGACAGCCTGGACTGTGCGGAGGGGAAAGCGGGGCGCGCACTGCGCTGCGACTTTGTGGGACACGGCTGGAAATCCAGCGGGCAGGGCGTGGAGGGGGGACACAGCGCCCCCTCTTGGCCAAGATCTCGGGGTTGGGGTGGGCTGTCCTGCCAGTCCTAAGGGTTTCATCTTGGTTGGTCTTCTAAAGCCACTCGGCCTGAAAAGCAGCTCTCGCCACCTTCGGGCACATTAGGTGGACTGTTCTTTTGATTTCCTTCCGGAGCCGGAGCCAGAGAGAGCAAAAAGGAGTCTCTCAGAGGTAGAAACGTCTTTACCCCCCAGAATCCTTGGTGGCTGCTCCTGAGTACACCAGAGAAGCACCTGAGAGAGGCAGGGTCCAGAGGCAGGGTCCAGAGGCAGGGTCCTAGTGCCGGGACCAGCTTACTTTGGAATCCAGCTGAGCCTGGCTGCTCTGCTATGCTTTGTGAGCCCCCCACCCCCACCCCCTTATACCCTGTTTTCAGCACACTGAGCAAGATCCATTGCATCCAGGGGCCCAGTTGATAGTCATTTTGGAGCTGAGTTGCTTTAATCAAGTGATAGGTTATTGGTGGGGAAACTGAGGCACAGGGGAGCATAGCTTGTCCAAATCCCCTCTAGACAGTACCCTCTTTCCTAATTCCCAGCTCAATGTCCTTGGCTTTGATGGGGTTGTGGGGTGATGAGTTCAGCCACTGGTCACATTGGCTAAGCCACTGGTGTGTGTGTGTGTGTGTGTGTGTGTGTGTGTGTGTGTGTGTGTGTGTGTGTGTGTGTACAATACCGGTGAGGCAGAGTCTTCAGGTTCGGGGCAGTGATTCACTCCAGTCAGTCCCAGAGAGATGGATGCATGGGCATCCTCACCAGATTGCCAATTTACTGTCTCCACTGTTACCAGAAAAGGGGGAAATACAGAGTGACTGGGTAGCCTACTGGTCCTGGAGTCAGGCAGTCTAGAGTGGAGTCTAGATTCTTCAAGGTTCAAGCTGAACAGCTCTAGAAAATGATTTATTGAGGCTTCAGTAATTTAATTTATTTCAATGTGCACAGGAGTGAGCATCTCCTAGGGTTGTTGAAGGGAGAGGGCTTGGCACAGTGCTTGGCATATACTCCCCTCTCATGGTCCTCATCAAGTTAGAGTGGACTGGGTGTTCTTCCTGGAAATTCTTGGCAGGAAGTGGATTTTTGAGAAGGGGCCTGGAACCCTGGACATGGGATGACAGAGGGGAGGAGGGGTTAGCTGGTCCCTAGGGCCACGTCCCTGTCCTGGCTTTGGAGCAGTTTCTGGGGGAAAGACAGCTTCAGGGCTGCCCTTCTCTGGATTCTGACTCCCTGGCTCAATAAACAGCAGATTTCCGCTCTGAGCTCACCCTCCTCCCCTTGACATGATCTTTAAATATGGTAATGCCATCGTTCACAGAAATCAGTTTCAGATCTTCTGGCTTTAAGCCTGTGAATTCCTTCTTTCTGAAGTGTCTCCAGCCAAACCTGCGCACTCGGCTGTGTTATTCCCTGATCTAATCTCTATCAGGCACCCCAGGCTGAAGTGGGGGCTTGTGTTGTCTGCCAGGATTCAACTTGTTCTGAGAGCCTCGGTTCAACAGCCCTCAGTATCTCCTTGTATTTGTCCAGAGACTGCAACTTTTTACCTTCAGAGGCTTGGCTGGGTACTCTGCCAGGGAAGATACTGTAGTTTAATCTCTGCTCTCACCCCCCCTCCCCCTACACACACAGTCTGATGATCTCCTGGACAGCCTCTCCACACCCTGCTCTGGACCTGCTCCACCCCATTGGAGCCATCTTTGTCTAGCCTGAACCTTCCCACACTCTTCCCAGGGTTCCTTTTTTGCCTTCTATTCAGTCTAGGTCCAAGCAGGAATCAGCTTTCGCTCAGTAACACTTTCAAAGAAAGGAGCCTAAGTAACCCAAGCAGAAATAAAAGACATTTGATTGACCTTCCAGATATCAGAGAGATGTAAGGACAGTGGCTGTGTGTGCGTGTGTAAACAACGGGACCTCTCAGGTTACCTGTTACTAAGAACCAGGCCTATTTTGCAGCAGGGTCTTAGTAGCCCAGGATGGCCTGGAACTCACTCTCTAGTCCAGGCTGCCCTCCAATTCCTGGCGATCTCCTTACCTCAGACTTCCAAGCACTGGAATTATAGGCATGCTCCATCAAACCTAGCTATTTTCACATTTCTAATTGGTCACAGCTGACGAGATTGTAAATATAGTGAGAATAAATTACTAGAAAACACTAAATGAAGGCACACAAAATAAAGGTGTAATTAAAAACCTGAGAGACACAGTAGGCCTACATGACTCTGTCAGATTACTTTGGCATGTCTGGACACTTACTCTGTTTTCCACTTTTCTTGTTACACGCTGGAAACACGTTGGCAGACCCACAACAGCCTATAGATCAGACTCACCCTAGTCCCAGTCTGAAGGATAGAGCCAGGAAAATGGCCTTGCAGAGAAAGCAGTCTTTAGACTCCCAGGAACGCTGGGAGAGACAGCGTTAGTGACTCCACTTATTCAACAAGCATTTAATGAGCAGCGACTATATGCCAGTCACTGTGGGATACCGATGCTAATAATGATTAATGTGTCAGGGCCCTAGCCCTCAAGGTGTTCACAGCCTAGAATGGGATACAGCCACTTTGATAAATAATTAAAAGCTAGTAAAATTAGGTCAATAGTAGACTGGGCACTGTGGCCACAGAGACAGAAATATTAACCCTGCATGTGCCAACTTGGAAGATACTACTCGGGAGGCAAGGCTTTTGCAGGATCTAGAAGGAGAAAGATACATGTTCAGTAGCATATACCTTCTGTTCTCAATAAATAAATAAATAAATAAATAAATAAATAAATTAATAAATTAATAAATAAATAAATAAATAAATAAAGTGTATAAAGTCCTTCATGCACAGTGCCTTGTGCCATTTAAGCCCCACCCCCTTTCAAGACATGATTTCTTTGTATAGCTCTGGCTGTCCTGGAACTCACTCTGTAGACCAGACTGGCCTCAAACTCAGAGATCTGCCTCCCTCTGCCTCCAGAGTGCGGGGATTAAAGGCATGAACAACCACCCAGCCAACTAAATTCTTTTCTAAAAATTATTCATTATTACTCTGGATGTGAGTGTGGGTTTGGTGCGTGTGTGAGTGTGGGCACATACTCCTGCCCCAGCATGTGTGTGAAAGTCAGAGAACAGCTTTCAGAAGTCAGTTCTCAACTTCCACACTTACAAATTAAAATAATTATAAGATTGTTATTATTAATTGTGTGTGATGGATATGTGAGCGTGTACACATGTGGAGACCAGAGGATAACCGTGTGAAGTTCTTTACATGGATTTCCAGGGATTTAATCCAGGTCACCATCTCAGGCTTGACTAGCAAGTGTCTTTATGGGCTGAGCCACGTCAATCTTGTTTTTGAGGCAGGGTCTCTCAGTTTCTCAGATTTCTGCTGTGCTTTCTACTCCTGGAAAACTGACCCTTGAACTTCTAGGAATTTCTCCCATCTTGCTAAAGATTTTGCACTGCTGTATCTGGCTTTTATGTGAGTTCCAGGGATGGAAGTGGGTCAAGATTTCTGTGGAAAGTGCACATTTACCTGCTGAGACATCTCACTCTTCCTTCCTCCCTCCTCCTCCCTCCTCCTCCCCCCTCTCTCCTTTCCTTCCTTCCTTTCTTTTTTTTTCTTTTTTGAGAGAGATTATCATATAACCCAAGACGGCCTTGAATTTACCAAATATCCAAGGTTCACTTGAACTTCTAATTCTCCTGCCTCCATCTCCCAGGTTCCGGGATTACAGGTGTGGGCACCATACCTGCCCGGTTTAAGCTCCAGATGAACCCCAGGGCTTCCAGCAACTACTGTTCTATTAACTAAGCCATGTTGCCAGCCTAGCTGTCATTTTTATTATTAAGTATTATAAATGGCTGTCACTGACATAATCCTTCAAGGAATGTCTCTAGCACTACCCTTGGCTTTGGGGTGGGTTTCTGATGTCACATTAAGTGGAGAAGGACCACCTGGCTTTGATCTTAGTTGTCTGGAAGAGATGGATTGAGGGAAGGAACTGTGGACAGGTGACATTCGCAAGAGAGGGAGACTTTCAAAGCAAGAGATTTACTTGGAGGCCAAGCATGAGCGTTGGAGGCTGGTGGTGGCTTGTCATCTTTCATTCACTCCTTTAATTAGCAGCAGGATTTGTGAAGCAGCCTTCAAGGCTCGGCTCTATCACATCTTCACATTGAATCTTTGCCACAGCTTTGTGATGGAGATCTTAGAAGCCTTTTACAGATGGGAAAGCCGCCCCACACCTCACCCATGGCCGCACAGCTGGCTAGACACAAGCAACCTCACATCCTTGACTCTCATTCTAGACATTTCTAGCGTACTGTAGAGAGATGGCTTGAGCCTGGTCCTCTTGGGAGTTTGCATTGCGATTTAGAGGGCACTTCAGTTCTAGGAAAGTAACACCTTGGGATGAGACAGACTATGTGATGGGGCTTGGCAGAGACTCAAGTAAAGGAGAATTCTTGTGGCTTCTCCTTGCCTTTCCCCAAGCTGGAGGTTGCATCAATCAAGGGCACCTTGTACACTTATCTGTGACATAATTACCATATTTTTGCATTTATTAGGTGAGGCCAAGAAGGCCATTGAAGTTTATTGGTTGGCTCTTTTATTAAAATGCTATAACTCAGTTATTAAAAGCATGCAAATAAATATTATAGAAGTTGGGGACTGGTTAACTTGGTGTGTGATTTTTTTTAATTTATGTTCATTTTGTTCTTTTGTAAGAAAACTTTTGAAAGGTACATGGAAGTAAAAGAAGTTCGCACAAATGGGAAGGTATCTTTAGAACATTCTAGAAGTAGAAGCAAATTCTTGAAAGGAAGAGCACACACCTGCTTATCTCTACAGAGAAGTTACCTCCCTCTAGAGGCCTAAGACAGAGTCTGTAGACCAGGCGTCCTTCTGTGTTCAATCTGGGGAGAACCTTTAGCCAATGTCTAAGGACATTTTTGATTGTCGTGGTTGGGGGTGTTGTTGTTGGTATCTAGGGAGTCTAGGGATTCTGTAGGGCTATCCTACATAGTTCAAAATGATGTACCCAAAAGAAAGAGCTACCTGGCTCAAAACACCCACAGGACAACTGGCCCAGCCAGTGTTGCGGCACCATATAAGGCAGATTTGGTACTCCAGGAAACTAGGGTTCAAACCTAAATATCCTATTCTGCATGGAAACCACAGAGGGGCTACATTCCCTTCTCTGAGCACCATCACCTCTACAGTTCATAGTTACCTGTAATTTCAGCTCCAGGGAATGCCCTCTTCTGGCCTCTGCAGGCACACACACACACACACACACACACACACACACACACACACACACACACACACCAAATTAAATCTTAAAAAATAAAAGTGAAGGCCTATCTTTTGGAGACACAAACTCAGACATTTACATGTGAAATGTCACGATGTACTAGATTTGTGCTGAGTGATAAAGGAAGAAACGGAGTAGTGAAGGATCCTAAAGGAGCCGGATTCCATTGTTAATTGTTGAATCTGGGTGATGGGCACATGAATATTTAAGATGACATCTAACTCATCTACATATTCATGAGATGCTGGATTCAGCTCTATGGTAGAGCTTGTGGTTAACAGGCCTGAGACCCCCAACTTCAATCCTCCGCACAGAACAAACAGCTAGCCACAAAACTGAGCATGGCGGAGCTGCTGGGATACCCAGGGAACTAATAGACAGGGTTTCCAGAACAGACCATTTCCTGTGCACTCCAAGATCCCAGAGAGAGGCCTCCGGGAGTGATGGGCAGGGAGGGCGGGCTGTGAGGGTGAAATTCCGCTCCCCCCCCCTTTTTTTTTTCTGTGTAGCCGAGGCAGATCTCAAACTCATAATCATTCTGCTCATTCCTAAGTGTTGCAATCAGGGAACTAAGTCATCACCATGCCAAAGTGCACTTCCCTGTCAATCATTTTTCCCCCTAGGCAGGGTCTTTCTCTGGCTGTCTGGAACTTATACTGTAGATCAGGCTGGCCTCAAACTCTGCCTCTTGAGTGCTGGGATTAAAAGCTGCACCACCACCACCACTTGGCTAATTTTTGGTATCTTAAAAAAAAAGGAAACATTTATTATTTCATATATTTGTTTTTGAGACAGGGTCTCTTGTAGCCTAGACTAGCCTTAAACTTGCAGAGAACCTGATTATAACCTTGACCCTCTCATCCTCCTGCTTTTGCAGTCCTAAGTGATCTGACAGGTGCGACTGGCACGCATAGTCTATGTGGTGCTAGGGATCGAAGCCACTGACCTCCATGATTGGACACAGGGATTTCTATAGCCCAGGATCTTTTGAACTTGGTAAATGGGCCACACTAGCCTTGGCCTTTGGTGTCTCTATTCTCTACTTCAAGAGAGCTAGGATTACAATCATGCACCATCATACCAGGTAAAACTGGGCTTTAGATAGCGGTGTTATGTAGGGGAGCTCATGCTGGGGGAAGGGTTCTGTCTAGGGAGTGAACAATTTCCCTGGACTGGATGTGCTAGAGGGCAAGGCTAGCTCAGCTAAGGCTCCATCTCAGCATCCTGCACACAGTATGATGACATTGTCTTCTCCGGGCGTGGATGCTGCCCATGTTCCTTGCAACACTAAGGATGTGGGGTAGGTCCAGTGTAGGTGTGTCTGGACTGTACCAGCTCTGCACCAAGTTGGCTGAGAACATGCTGCCTCTCCTTCTGACCACCCATCATTTGATTTCTAAAGCTGAGCCTGTGGCATTGACCCAGCCTTGGCTTCTGCTGCCTGCCATGTGGCCAGGCCCCAGCAGCTCAGCTGGACAGGGGCCAGTGCCTCCCAAGTACACCTGAGCCAGAGAGTCACTGCATGAGCAGGCAGAACCCATCAGCACATCCTGGGAGGAAAATTCTTGTGTTTTCCCTTCTTGAGTCTTTCCTGCATGAGAGTCTAGCCTTAGTTTCTATCCCTATGTAGTTAGGGAAAGGTGGTGATGAAGGCTAGAGTCATTGGGTCCCATCTGCAGGCTAAGTGCAGAGAGGACTTCAGAGTCACATGGTGTAGGAATCTGTCACATTGTAGTAGAGGTTCATGGCCAGGAATCAGGCTGGGCTAAGGGCACAAAGAGAGAACAGGCACCAATTGATGGCAAAGAGCGACCAGTTTGTCCTCCACCTCTACCCTTCCTCATCTGTACTGTTCCAGGACTAGGAGAAGTAACTCACACGCACAGGCATGTTTCTCTTCCAAGTTCACAACAGATTTAGCCAACAGGAAGCTCCGGCTGTAGAGAGAAGAGAGGCTGTATTTATCCTACTAACTCTGGCTGTGGGTCAACCGTGGCTGATGATGGTTCCTTGTCTGAGGGTGGCTCTGAGTCCTCTGAATGGAACCGAGAACCTCAAGTGTTCCCAAGACTGTTGACTGTTCCTCAGGACACTGAGCCAGATTGATCCCCTCCACAGCCACAGCTTGCCAGGCCATCCTTTTGTGTATCGGTGTCCACCTTACGTGAGGTTTCTCTCCCTTAACCTGGCTCACCCTGGCCCCGCCATGCCCTTTCTCTGTGACTTTGAAAAGAGTGACATTTGTCTCTGAATCTGAGAAATGGTCACGGTGGCCAGAGGTGCCTGGAGCGGCAATATCTTGTGGCTCTTAGATTTGCCTGGGCCCATAGCTCTAGTAAATGACACGTGAGAGCGATCCTTGTTAGCTCTAGTAAATGACACGTGAGAGCGATCCTTGTTCTTCTTTATTCTGCCCAGCACCTAGCAGAGGCCTCTGCAGTGAGGAGAGAAGGGACAGAGGGGCGGCTGGGTGGGTGGATGATAAATCTCCCTGCAGGAACAGAGGCAATTCATTCCGTGTCTCTGAGATGATAGAAATATCCCCTGGGAACTTGCCACCGCCTCTGCCCACTTCCTGGCTAATCCAGCATGTTCTTATTTGTACCTTGGTCTCCTGGGCAGACTATTCTCTCTGGAATGAGCCACGACAGTCACACTTTAAGGGAAAAGCAAGAGTCACTGACCACAGTTGCCCTGGGGCAGGTGTCAGCTTTGGGATCTGTGGAAACCAACATATTTATAGGATTCCTGGTCTCTCATAGTCTTATTTAAACTGGGAGTTACTTTTGTGATATGTAAAGTCTGGGGGATGGGTCATAAGTTAATAGAAGCACATTAACCTAACATGTGTGAGGCCCTGAATTCAAAGCCCAGGACCCAGGGAGGAAATATCACCTGGGTGTGGTGGTCCATGCCAGTTCCTGTAGCACTTGGGAGGCGAGAGCAGAATGTAAGAAGCAGAGGATGGGGAAATGCGGGGAAATGCTGTCTGTCTTCTGGACATGACGTTAATGCTTCACTCAATAGCTGCACACGATTGGCCTGATCAACTTTACAGTATGGATAGAAGAGCTCCATACACACAAACTGAGGAGCTGCTGGAGGCTAATGGCTGCTGGGAGAGAGAGAGAGAGAGAGAGAGAGAGAGAGAAAGAGAAAGAGAAAGAGTTTTCTTCAGTAACGTAGCTATTGATAAGTTTCCCTGTGTTCCAGGAAGTAACTCTTTGCCTACTAATCTGGGCAAAAATTAATTAATTAAAAAATTTAGGGAGAAAGACAGGAAACAGGATGGGGAGTCACTGGGAAGAGAGGGAGACTAGAGAGAGTGGGGATAGAGAGGGTAATGGGTGTGTGTGAATATTATCAAATGTATTTTATGGATTATGAAACTCACAAAGGATAAATAAAAAATGTTTAAAACAAAGATAGAAAAAGGTGGCTGTTTGTTTATGAGGGGTGGGTCATGCATAGAGTACCATTAATTGTGGTACTTCTAAAAGTGGCTGGGTCTGGGGCAGAGTGAGGAGCTGGGGCGGAGTGAGGAGCTGGGTCTGGGGCAGGAGTACAAAGCAGGAGACTAATTAGCTAGTTCTTTCATTATCTTCAGAATTTTGCAACAAGTTATCTTTGTTTGTTTGTTTTAAGTACACATTTAAGAACTCATACATGGCCAGGCATGGTGGCGCATGCCTTTAATCCCAGTACTTTGAAGACAGAGGCAGGTGGGTCTCTGTGAGTTCGAGGCCAGCAGGGGAGGAAGGGAGGAAAGAACTTAACATCTGTGTGTGCAGATCTGTGGCACACTTTTGTATTCCCTTTTTCTGAGCTGAGGACTAAACCCAGGTCCTCACCCTTAGTAGGCAAGTGCTCTACCTCTGAGCCAAATCCCTAAACCCCATAACAACTCAATTTATCTTCCTGATGACTCCAGGCAAGAAGCTCTATGCATAGATCCTAACCATCTTTTGACTCTGTAACCACCTAATAATGAACCTTACCTTAACCAGTTTCTGGACGTCCTGCTCAGCAGGTGGGCAGGTTTTATATACATAGCCCAACACACAGAAAATGGAAGTTAAGTAGACACTATCTGGTAACAGCTGGTTGCTTGTGATTGGCTGAGAGTAGGCTGTTACGGAATGGGCTACAATGTACATCAAATTAGGTTACAGGAGCCTATGCGTGGAGAAACCTGTAAGTCCAACTTAAGTGTGTGGAGGCAGCTGTAGACTGAACTTTGTATTACTCAATAAATCATGTATTAACACAATTTAGCTTCAGACTGAGTAACAGTACTACCCTTAGAATCCCAATGATGAAATGTACTCGCTAGGAAAGTTTTACCTATCACTTTTGAGAAGGGAGGGCACCAAGACTCACAATAGGTTTCTGTTTCAGAAAGCAGACTGTGGATAAAGCTTAGTTTAGCCAAATATACTTCCATTTCAGAAAAACAAATTGGCATATTGATGTATGACTCAGTCTCTGGAAGGTTTGTTTACTGTGAGTCAGATTCCTATTGGAGGCAGATGAAACAGCTTCATAGTTAACATCACAAGGGCCCAGGCTGAGATCTGGGGGATGAGGAAAAGGCCATCAAACCACACAGGAGGGCTTTCCCCAACACCGACTGGACATTGTACCCCCAACCTCATTACTGGAAAAATCCCCTTAAGCCTCACATCCACTTCCCAAATCCCCCGTCCCAAGTGCCCACTCTAAGCTCCTGGGCTATCTCATAGCTGTCCTCCAGTGCTCCATCCTAAGTGGGACTCAATAATCCATCCAACAAGTGCACAGTGAAGGGCACCCCCAAACAGTGGGGGTTTTCTTCTGGACCCTGGATTAGGTACAAATCACACCCAAACACCTGTTTTCCCAGAGAGATTCTTTATTAAGCTAGAAAGAAAATTAAAGTGGCTGCTTTTTGACTCAGACAGCAGACAGCAGAAGAATCCAGATAAGGAATAGGCCTTGGTGGTAGCTTTAGGAATGTAATCGTTTTTAGCAAGGCAGAGAGAATGGGAGAGAAGGGCAGGCCTGCCAGAGCTCACACTTGCCACATTCACCAGAATCCCTTCATTCAGAATCCTTTCATTCAGAATCGGCAGGACAAGCTCCAAGTCTTCCCATCCTTGGTGAGGGAGCAGTTCTCCAGATCATCTGAAATGTGCTTTTATTGGTTCTTCCTTACCTGCTCCCATCCATTTCCTACAGGGCTTTAGGCACAGAATCCTTCCTGTGGATGGCTGAGTCCCTGGTCCCAAGCTGTGTAGGGTACCTGGGCCTTGGTGGATGGAGGGGTTGGTGGGTGTCCCTGGGTGGCACTGAAGCTCATCTCAGGTTACAGACAACAGCACAGCACCTCATAATCCTTGGCTTCTCCCAAAGAGGACAGCAGCTGCTCTCATCTACTAGGAGCTGGCTTAGATTTTCCATGATCATTGGAGCCTGGATCCCTGACATCTCTGGTCACCATCTTGCCACCTCTGCAGCATCCCCAGTTCTTCTCCTGGTGACCTACAGTTCAGTTACGAGTACCTTCCTCTTCAGTGAGGCCCCATGAAGTTCAGATTCCTAAACCAGGAAAAGCCTAGTCCCACTGCAAAGCTAAAGGCTATGCCTCCAGCCTCAGGGGCTGACATAAAACCAGCATTGGCTCCTAAAGCATGGCCCCAAAGCATGCTATCTCTGTTCAGTCTATTTGGGATGGGTGACAACTATAAGCAAGGTCTGGGGCAGGGAGGGGACAAACCTTGTCATAATAGAAGAAGAGTCAGGCTGGCCTTGAACTTGTTTTATAACCGAGGATGGCCTTGAACTCCTCATCCTTCTGCTTTGGAGGCTGGGATTACAAGCAGGCATCTCTATATGGAGCTTATGCTGTGCAGAAAAGCAAGACCAGAGTGATAGTAGGCAAATATCCTACAAACTGAGTCATCCCAGTCTGAAATTGCTCGCTCTCTCTCTCTCTCTCTCTCTCTCTCTCTCTCTCTCTCTCTCTCTCTCTAGTTTAAAAAGGACATTATTTATTCAGTGTGTGTGTGTGTGTGTGTGTGTGTGTGTGTGTGTGTGTGTGTGATTGCACTCATGTCTCAGCACCATTGTGGAGGTCGGAAGACCACTTTCAGAGTCTCTTCTTCAGCCCTCTGGGTTCCTGGGATTGAGCTGGGGCAGGCTTGGTAGCGGGTACCTTTTTTTTTGCTGAGTCATTTTTTGGGACCCCCCCCACCCCCCAGCCTAGAGTTTCTTGATCTCTGCCAAAGCTGAGGGAGCTGGCACCTGGCTACACCTCTGTAGGCTCCACTTCTCACTGGGTTTTGAGGTTTTTTGTTTGTTTGTTTGTTTGTTTTTGTGACTCAGGGGTGGAAGCACGTTGAAGCTTTACACATTGCTATTTGCAACCCATCATCAGATAGATAAGAGATGGAGTCAGAACCAGTATTCAGAGAAAGCCAGAAGCCTACACACCAGAGATTTATACACTGTGGGTGACTGCCATTTAACAAGTTTCCAGGAAAGGTTTCTGTACACATGTGTGTGCAAGTATGTTTCCATGCAGGGCTGTGTCAAATGCATGTGTCTGTTCATATATTGCATGAATATGTCTCGTGTGTACATTGGCTCACCATACACAGTGGGCTCCTTAACTGTATCACAGACAGAATATTTGAGGGATATGTTGGTTATAGATAATCTCTGAGGCTCTTATTAATAAATATTTTGTTTGTTTGAGGCAGGGTCTCACTCTATAGCCCTGGGTGGTCCAGAACTCATTTTGTAGCCAAGGCTAGCCTTGACATCAGGGTAGATTCTCCTGCCTCAGACTCCTGAGTTATAGGATTACAGACATGAAGGCTTGTACCTGGCTTCCTGGGGGCTCTAACGCGGAACGGTTCTACATGATTCTAAAAGGGACCCAAAGGTATTGACTCTATTGAGCAATGGGATGGGAATGGTGACATTTGTACCTTTAAAGATGAGCATGGTTTCCTTCAACAGAGAGCTGTAGTGAGAGTTGGAGGGGAGACAGGAAGCAGAGTTTTGGACGGAGTCTCACAGTGAGCACATAATTGCTGTGTGTGTGAGCTATGGACAAGGGTGACTGGAACCGGCTTAGGACAGAAAGGTGAGATGGGAAGGGGGATGCTGGAGAGATGGCTCAGAGGGTAAGAATACTTGTTGAGGAAACTTGAGGACCTGAGTTTGGATCCCAGCATCCATGACAACAAAATCAAAAAGTGTGTGTGTCCATAAACACTTTTAACCTCTGTGCTGTAGTGAGTGGAGGCAGGAGGATGGCTGGGGCTCAGGGTCAGGAAGAGACTCTGTCCCAAAGGAAAAAGGCAGAAAAGGACACTCTGCTCTGCCCTCCACTTGTGCATAGGCACATGTAACTGCACACAGAGACATATTCACATTCACACGTGTGTGCGCACACACACATGCAGACATAACACACACATACATGTACACACACATGCATACATACACACACAGAGGCATATCACACACACATGAAAGAAAAAAAAAAAGATTGGCTGAGGGCACAGTTCATAGAGGTTCTTGGCCTCCACTTACAATCTTTCCCCAGGGTTGTAGGAACTCAGGAAGGCTTTGAAAACCCAGCATCCCTAGAAATGACCCAGAATCTTACGACCTTCCTGCTTCCAGAAAAGGATGGCTGATAAAACTTGCAAATGACCGATTTATAAGGTGATGGCATGGTATGGTTTGTGGCTCTGAGGCAGGGAAGGATTTGGACACTTCTGGAATAGTGAAGGCTTCCATGGCAACATTCAAGTGGCTCTCGGTCAAGGAAAAATGAGCACGTGAGGTTTGTGCACATTCACATTGACTTTGTAAGGGTCTTGGGGACAGAATGCAGGCAATGACTAGCGTCCCAATATCTGGGAATCCAAACTCCAAACAGATCACTCCCCCCCCCCCCAAAGGAACTGGCCCAAGTGACACAGTGGGTCGTGGAGAAGGTGGGCACTTCCATGAGAGCCACTGAGCTTAAGATAAGTCACATCAATTTCTCCCTTGACCTCTGTTCCATGGACGGATACAGGAAAGCCTGGATCACTGCCACAAGCTACCCCTCTTCCTGCTCACCCACCGACAGAGATCACAAACTGAGGCGGGAGAGGTGACATCACAGGCCAACTATTTTCAGTTCCTGAGCATTAAGCTAGTCTGCTGCTGTACATTGGAGAACTGAGCGACAGGCGCGTTGGATGCACAGGGCTAATTGCATAGTCCTTGTAAAATCCAGCTTGTCAACCCAGCCCGCCCCAGGCTGTCAGAGGAATCTAAGCTGTTTCCGCTCTCTTGGGCTTCTCCAGTGCAGGAGAAGGGAGCGGGGTGGGAAAAGGGCAAACTGGGGCCTAGAACCCTGGACAGCTCCCAGCGGACCCTGCACCGCTTTTTGCAAGAAGGGTAGTAGCTGGACTAGGGGGTCAGTGGGAGGGACCTGGGCTGCCTGACACTACCTTGACCTTCTTTGGGTCAACAGCTCTGGAAAAAAACACTCCTTGAGAGTATGTTGACAACTAGTCCTCCAGCTCTTGGATGATAGCTTAGGAGGCTGTGGTTTGGGCTATAACACGGGAGTTTCAGTCAGACAGAAGGGTGGGGGTGGAGAGTGGTGGTGATGTCTGGTCTCAGAAAGGCTTATTCTTCTACCCAAAGAGAAGGTGGGTCCAACACAGTCTGGCACCCCGTGGTCTCAGTCTACACTCTGGGGCATTACCTCTGACCTCGTTGCATGGTTGAAGAACCTGATACTCGGGTGAAAACCCTGGCTGTGGGAAGGGCGGAGCTTAAATCTGTGAGCTCTGCTTACAATCCTCATAAGCTAAGATCTCAGGGACGGAGAAAAAGGCTTCTCCCCCCCTCACTGTGTGGTGTGCCTGACATTCAGGGACATAAAGACATCATGCCTCAGAAAAATATGCCGGGGACTGTGCCAGGTCTCTGAAGTAGAGAAACAGATTATAGGCCAGGTACAGCCAAGCACATGTGAACCCTAATTACAGATTAGGATTCCATGATTAGGAAGAAAATGGAAGTAGGAGGTTCAGGAGTTCAAGGTCATCCCTAGCCTTCCTGAGGAATTTAAGGTCAGCCTAGTCACTCTGTGGAGAGAGAGCACATGATAGCCACTGTACTAGTTAGTTTTATTGTTAATTTGCCTCAAACCAGAGACACTTGAGAAGAGGGGACCGCAACTGAGGCCTCCATCAGATTGGCCCTGGAGCATGTCTGTGGGGGCATTTTCTTTCTGTCTTAAAAAGAAATTCACTTATTTTATGTATATGCAAGAGTGCCTGCCTATTATATATGAACACCACCTTGTGGTGGGCACCTTGTGCCTGTAAGGCCAGAAGAAAAGGTTAGGTCCCCTGGGATTACAGTTACAGATGACTGTGAACTGCCACATGCATGCTGGGAGCCAAACCCAGGTCCTCTGCAAGAGCAGCAAAGGTTCTTAACCACTGACCATTTCTCCAGCCTGGGGAAGTGGTGGGGGTATTTTCTTGATTGGTAATTGATGTAGGAGGGTCCACCTACTGTGGGAAGTGCTTGCCCTGGGTGTGTGGATTTGAATTATACCATAAAGGTAGCTGTGGTAGTTTGAAAGGAATGGCCCCCAATAGGAGATGTGGTCTTGTTGGAGTAGGTGTGGCTCTTATTGAAGGAGATGTGTTACTGTGGAGGTGGGTTTTGAGGTCTCAAGCTATTCCCAGTGAGACAGTTCAATTCCTTTGCCTGCTGCTCGAGATATAAGAATGCTCAGCTCCTTCTCCAGCACCATGTCTACCTGCACATTGCTTTGCTTCCTGCCATGATGATAATGGACTCAACCTCTGAACTGTAACTGAGTCACCACAATTAAATGCTTTCCTTTATAAGAGTTGCTATGGCCATGGTGTCTCTTCACAGCAACAGAAACCCTAAGAGAGTAGCTAAATAAGCCCGGAGAGCAAGCCAATAGTGTTCCCCCATGGTTTCTGCTTCAAGCTCCAGTCTTGGGTTCCTTGACTTTCATGGATGGTAGAATATAGCCTGTAAGCTGAAACAGACCCTTTTCTTCTCAGGTTTCTTTTGGTCTCACAGCAACAGAAAAACTAGGATGCTCACATATAGACCACTCACACGGAGAGGTCACTTGGCTACTTTGTCCAGCCTCCACCATCTAGTCCTTGCCAAAGGCTGCACTTGGCACTCCATGAAGCAGACTGAAGGAGCGAGCCCTGCTGGGTCTGGGGGTTTGGGAAGCTCCTGGTGTCTTGGGTACAGGGTGTGGATAGGCATGGGGTACACTTCAGGGTCTCTGGCTAGCTTGAACCAGGCCACTGTTCTTATTTAGAAACCTGTGTGTTAATTCAAACATGCTTGTGGGAATGCAAAATGAAAAGTAAAGTTACTGTACTGCCCACCAGACTGGCTTTCCAGGGACAAGCACAACATGGATTGACCATCCTGCAGACCCCTGGGCACATACATGGCTACTCTGCATTGTTCCTTTTACCTTGTGCATATTTTATGACAGATATTGAAAATCTGCACCCTACATAAATGGCAAAAGGTGCCCAGGAAAAATTCTGAAACCCACCCCTGTCCCTGTTCCCAGTAGCGGATTGCTTTCTGCTGCAGTTGCTCAGCTAGGGCTTCTTGGTGCATTCCTGGAGTCTGCAAACACCTGCAATGCTGAATCTCATGTAGCCCAGGCTGGCCTCGAACTTGCTATTATAACTTAGAAGGATCTTCCGAGTTGGTACCAATCATCATTGTGTAAAAGCCTAGTCGCTGTGAGTATGCTTGTTTACTGACTGTTGGATCCATGAGTGTGAACAGGGTATTCCTGGAGCAAAACTGCTGGTCTGAGGCCATGTTTATGCAGGACATTCGTGCTTGGTGCCAGATCTTCCTCCAGGTGGATCAGGCCCATTTGCAATTGCAGGCAGGTTTCTCCAGCACTCTCCAAGGGAAAGAGTCAATGGTAGGTAGTTTATTGGGGGAGGGGGGGAGAGTGTTTAAGGGAGTCCTGTGGAGGGGAAGGAGATCCAAATCAGTTACCCGGTGAGTGACTCTAAGCTTCAACCCCTAGGAAGAATTAAGTGCAGAGGGCAGCGAGCTAAGAGCTAAACCAAGGGCAGGGCTCTTCTTCAGAAGTTAAGGGTGCCTGATGCCCGTACACCTAGTAGCTGACAGTTATTATCCTCTTTCCTGGACCCCGGCTCATGAACCCAAATAGAATCCTGCAGCCTACTCAAACTAACACAACCCTTGCAGGATCCCTCCTGAATTTTCATCCTGAGGAAGGTACAGAGACATGTCTGGGGAGTGAGGGCCTATGCTCTCTCAGGGTGCCACCCTCCGCAGTAATTTGTGGGGCTACTGTAAGAGCATGGCTTTTCTTCCTATGGCTTCTCTATCTTCCCCCCTCATTTCTCTATCCATTTACCTACGTCTCTGGCTCATTCCTCCCCAGCCTACTTATCAGCACAGTATTCTAGCCCTGCCTTCAGAAGCAGGCTCCATGCATACAGACTCAACATCACTGGATCTCAAAAGCATCTGAGATGGTGGGCTGCTCTATTGGAAGCTCGGAGGGAAGGGTTGGAGTGGAATCAAACACAGAGAAGTCAGCACTTCTGAGGCCTCTTTCTGTTGAGCATGGCTGAGGCAGGGACCTGTACTGGACAGTCTCATTGACTATAACCACACAGAAAATAGTCTGTCCTTAAAAAAAATAGGTTTACTTACTTATTTTATGTGTATAAATGTTTTGTCTGCATATGTGTGTGCTATGTGCACATGGAAGTCAGAAGCACTGCCTCCCCTGGAGCTGGAGCTACAGGTGGTCATGGGCCATTATGTGGGTGCAGGGAATTGAACTCAGGACCTTTACAACCAGTGCTCTTAACCTGCTGAGTCAATCTCTCCAGCCCCAAGAAAGTGGTCTTATCAGCCAACTTTTACTCGAGTAAAGACCAGAGACTGTGAGTCTAAATTGCCTCTTGGCAGCTTGGCACTGGAGAAATGACAGGAAGTGAGAGAGACAAGAGTATCTTGGGAGAAGGTGTTTTGCTGGAGGTGGGGGATGGGGAGTGGGGGGTGGGGAGTCGGATACTGAGAAAAGCTGTTGGCCATCTTGGTAGAGGTGGTGCACATCTTTAATCCCAGCACTCAGGAGACAGAGGCAGATGGATCTCTGAGTTCAAGGCCAGCCTGGTCTACAGAGCAAGTTCCAGGATAGCCAAGGCTAGACAGAGAAACTCTTTCTCAAAAAAAAAATAATAATAACAATAATAATAATGCTGTTGGTCAGAGGAGAGGGCGGGTTGGCTTTCCAGAAGGGGCATGTGGAAGATTCCACCCATCCACCCATAGAAAAGATCATGGTTGAGGCACCGGGAAGCTGGAAGTCCCCTGCAGAGGCATTGAGGCTTCTCCAATTGATCTGCCCCAGTCTGTCACGGGTATTGATTTTCTTTCTTTTAATACTAGAGTTTTGAAAAAGAAAAACAGAAAGCGTTTCCAGCAGACAGAGCTTGGCAGATAATTGCTTGGTCTGGGGACACAGTGTCTTAGAGAAGAGGGTTCAGGAGGGAGCAATGCATACAGGGCTGAGAAAGATCTAAGGGTGAGAAGGATGAGGAGGGCCCCCCAGATCCTGTCCTGTCCTCACCCACAGCCTCCCTGAAACTCCATCTTTCGTGGCTTTGTGAACCTCCATTCTGCTGGCTCTAGGGGATCTTGAGGCAGCATCCCCTGGCTGATGTTGGGGCTGTTCCCAAGCTACCTGGAATCCATGTGACCTGAAAGTCTCTCGGAGGCCCCTCCTCTATAAAACAGGATCTGGTTTTGTGGGTATTCTGCTTCCTTCCCAGAAGCGGAATGATGTCAGGAAACAAAAAACGCTTTATATGGACCTCAGGGAAGCGGTTCAGTCTGTAAAGCGATTGCCTTGCAAGCTTAGGACCCTGGGTTCAATCCGCAGATTCCACAAAAGAAAGAAAGAAAGAAAGAAAGAAAGAAAGAAAGAAAGAAAGAAAGAAAGAAAGAAAGAAAGAAAGAGAGAGAGAGAGACAGAGAGAGAGAGAGAGACAGAGAGAGAGAGAGAGAAAGAAAGAAAGAAAGAAAGAAAGAAAGAAAGAAAGAAAGAAAGAAAGAAAGAAAGAAAGACAGACAGACAGACACACAAAGGCTAAGCGGCATGCTCTTCCCAGTGTTGAGAAGGCAGAGCAGATGAATTTTCTAGGACTTGCCAGCAGCCAGCCTGCTTGTTGAGCTCCAGGTCAGTGAGAGACCCCGTCTTAAAAGAAAAAGAAAATAGGTAATGCATGTAAAATGATACCTGGGATTGTCTTTGGCCTCTCTCTCTCTCTCTCTCTCTCTCTCTCTCTCTCTCTCTCTCTCTCTCTCTCTCTCTCTCTCTCTCTCTCTAACACACACACACACACACACACACACACACACACACACACACACACACACACACACGGCCCTTTGCAGAGTCTGAGGCAAGGCGGAGAAGAGAGAGGATGTGGGTCTCTCCAGGCCTCCAGGCAGCACCCCGTGTCCCCCTCCTTCACACCGGCCACACCTGACTAGGATGGAACTATGCAGGCAGGACAGAACCCTAGAGGGTTTACTTTCTTCTAGTCACTGGGAGTCACCAACTGTCACCTCAGAGGACACACGCAGGAGCCATTCCATTCAACAGGTTACCGGAACAGTGACGACATATGCTGTCCTTGCTTTCACAAAGCAGAAACCTGTCCAAGTAACAGCATTGTGGGGCAGGGCAGCGCCCAGATGGATCCCAGCAGGAGGGAAGCTGGGTCAGGCAGACTGAGTTTGGAGCTAGGCTGGACCACACAGTAAGACTCCACCTTAATGATGGGGCCGGAGGGATAGATCAGGTGGTTAACTGGGCTTGTTGACCTGGACTCAGTTCTCAGAACCTACAGGGTGGCTGACAACCATCCATGACTCCAATTGCAGGGGATCTGTTGCCCTCTTCTGGTCTCCTTGGGCACCAGGCATGTGTGTGATGCGCATGTATACATGCAGGAAGAACACGCATACACATAAAATAAAAAGTATTTAAAAAATTTTAAAAAGCAATGGCAGCAACAATGATACAAACCACTTAGCTCAGTAACCCTCTCTTTGCCTCTCAGCTTAAGATCGGAGCTGAGGAGACAGCCCAGTGAAGAGTCCTTTCTTGCTTGTGTGAGACCTTTCATTCACAAAAACAATAAGGCAAAGATAAAACCTAAGTTGGGGTGAGCCTTAGAGCAGAGGTGCCCAACTTTTCAGCTTCTCTGGACCACATTGAACAAAGAGTTATCTGGGACCACACAGGGACCACCAACCTGTGCTCCTCAGGTTGCCCAGGCACACATAGGTTTATTATTTGAGCCACTGAGATACAATCATTTACGAGGCAAAAGAAACTACCAGCTGAGCCATCTCATTGAGGCTTCCATGTTATGTATTTTCTTTGTTTTGAGAAAGGGTCTCTTATGAATCCGGAGCTCACCGATTGGCTAGACTGGTCATTATTCTTACGAACCCGGAGCTCACCGATTGGCTAGACTGGCCTGCCTTCGTGCTCTCTCTTACGTAGGGTTATACCATGCCAGACTTTTACTTGGGTGCCGTGGATCTGAACTCATGCTTGTGCATGTCCAGCTCTCCATTGACTGAGTCATCATCCCAGGCACCACTCCACCCCACCTCATTTTGTTTTTTACAAGAGTTTATGATTTTTGTATTGAGTTACATTCATAAATAGCTGTGATAGATTATGGGTAAGTAAATACCGTGGCTTGAAACCTCTGACCCCTAAGCAGAGATGGAGGTTACTATGGTTTGAATGTTGTTAAGTGCTTCCTCAAAAGTTGATCTTGGACCTTAGACAGAGGTGGAAGCTAAAGGCATCTCTGAGGTAGGGCCTAGTGGGAGGCTCTTAGGGGTAGGACTAACTCAAGAAGAGAAAGCCAGCATCTGGGAGTGACTCTCCTCACAGTTATTCTGACTGGCTTCCTGCTTGGCAGTGCAGTCACTGGTCCCTAAAATGCCGCTGATTAGTCCTCACTGGGAAAGGTACACACAGGCACCTCACCTCTGAACCCCAGAACTGTGAGTTCAGTAAATGCCTTCCTAAGAAGCCTGCCTGAAGCATTGCGCTGTAATAATGCAAAACTAACGGTGGTGTTCTCTGCCCCAGGAACCTGTTATAAATCTTGGCTTAACTCAATTCTGCTTTCTCCCTCAGTCTTCCTAGAAATCCTCAAGTTATTAAAATCTACAGTTCTGGGTCTATCCGTTTGCAATTTTTCTTTCTCTTTCCGAGGCCTTTCCATGGTGCTATGCTAACTGAGCTGTTGGGTATTAATTATCCTTGTAGGCTTGCACACGCCTATATCCATATACTCCTGCCTGGGGAGTGCTATTTTGTGTTTCCTGAGGCCTTTCTGCCCATTTCCCTCCTCGGCACCTTCCCAGCTCTTTCTCCACAGGAAAAATTTGGACTTTTGGTGGCAGGAAGGGCAGGGTCTCATGTAGCCCAGGCTAGCCTCATGTTCATGAGGGAGAGAGAAGAGAGGGTAGGGGAGAAGTAGAGGAGGGCCAGGAGGAGAGGAGAAGGGGTAGAGGAGGGGAGGGAAGGAGGGGGAGAGGAAGGTAGAAGAGGGGGGAGGAGGAAGACAAAGGAGAGAAGAAGAACTGAGCCAGGCAGGCTGGGGTGTGGAGAGGCAGGGATGGAGGTCAGAGGGACACTCTAGTCCTCCAGGAGGGCTCCTCTGTCTCCCAAGCTCCCCTGACTCCTAACAGAGTCATTCTTAGGCCTCACTGCAAACATACAGAATCAGATGTTCTTTTGTAAAGCATTGAGTTACACGTATGTGTGTGTGTCTTCACTCAAGAACACATGTGTGCATGAGCACACAGGTGCATGCCGCAACATGTGTGAAGGTCAGAGAAGAACACAGGCAGTTCTCTCCACAGTGTGGGTCTTGAGGACGGAACTAAGGCTGTCAGGTTTGATGGCAAGTGTCTTTATTCACTGAGAAATATTGCAGGCCCAGGATCAGAATTTCCGAGGAAGAAGAAGCAAAAATCTTTTGAAGAATCTGGTATGGTCAGCCGGGCACTGGGACTCACTCATTCTTGCACAGTGGAAAGGGGGCTGTGGAGTAGCCAGCACTGAGCTCTATGCAACCCCTGCCAAGTGAGTTAGCCGATTTGAGCTGCATATCGACATCTGACTTGTGATAGTGAGATTTACTTTGGTGCACAGCCAGCATTTAGCACAGTGCTAAGCATGTCCAGACCCTAATTAACAGGAAGCTGACCTCCAGCTATTACTACACCATTAATTATCAGCATTATCACTGTGCACTTGGCACAGCCCACCCTGAGAACTGCAGCCTCAATATACAGTTCTGCAATTGGGCACTGGGAGAGGGTGACTCAAGTTGAAAGTCAGCCAGATAAAAGGCAGCAATGGGGCTATTTGCTGGATGCTGGGCTCTGCGAGAGTCAAAGCTCTGGGGAAGCAGCAAGATGAAAGCCCAGCCCTGTCACGATAACATTACCCAGAGTGGCAACAACTGCTAAACTCTCTTGCTCACTCATTCCTGCCCCCCCACACACACTTCAGCCACAGACACCCAAAAGAGGCTGCAAAAAAACCAAAACCAAAACAAACAAACAAACAAACAAACAAACAAACAAACAAACAAAAAAACACCTTGGGACAAGAAAATCACTGTTGGGAGGGGCCAGTACAGCATGCATCTAGTGCTGTCCAGAGTCCTGACTAGGAATGGGGGCAGGAGGCTGGGGGTGAGGGGGACTGGGGAGCAAGCTAAGAGGCTGAGCCAGTCTCGGTGGGTGTGATGGCAGGATTTGGTGCCAATGCATTCTCATGGATGGGCTCAGGACTTCCCTGAATAGCCCTGCCTCCCAGGGAGCTCCTACCCCTGCTCCAACTCCATGCTTATGTGCAGAGAACAGTGACATGTGCACCCCTATCCTGCCCTCAGTTACGCACCCAGGTCATTTCTGTCCCTCAAATCTGCCAGAAGATTCTGACCCTGGGACCTTTGTGCTGTCCGCTTAGTCATCATGTCTTCCAGCTTTTTCTCGGGAACTCCCCTGTCCAAAGTCATCCACTCAAATGGTCTCCATCCTCCGAGTCCACCTGTTTCCTGTATAGCACATGCTCAATCTGGAGCCATCTTGCTGATTCATAATTAACTCTCTTATTGCCTGCCTCCTGTGGCAGGCACACAGGTTTCATGCAGGCCATTCACCCCCATATTTCTTGAACCAAGCTTCTGGTGCCAATGATAGCTCCATGCAGATTGATGGATTTTAATATTCTTCTCATCGCGGGCCTTAACACCTGGCGCAGTGCCAGGAACCTGAACACTACTTAAAGAATGCTTCGCAGTGAATAAATTACACCCGCCAGCCCCTTTAGACCTGGCTTCTTACCAGAAAATCCCCAGAGTGATCTTAGAGCTGGAAATTCGCTTATTTAACGACATTTATTGAACAGCTACTAAGTTTTAGCTTCTAAGATGGGTTCAGGGGCTCCAGAAAATAAAAGAAAAAATTGGGGCTGCTGGGGAGTTTGCTTCTGGTCTAAGATGAAGAGAAGGTGAAGTGGGAGGAGGAAGGATTTCTCAGCAAGCTACGGGAGAGGGTCTCAGAATCTCTGGGTATTAGGCACCCAGAAACCCTATTCTCCTCCTCCCCGCTTCTCTTGAATTCTGGAGTGTTGTAGCATGTCCTGTATTGTGGTTTGAGGTGGGAATTTTGCAGGTTTGTTGCTGGTTTGTTGCTGGCTTTGGTATTGGAGGAGGAGATGGAGAAAATTGCACTACTCAGTCAGGATCAAAGCAGGGCTTCAGTGACAACAACGATTCTGTCCTTGGCTTCCGCCCACCTGCCATCCAGACATCCCACAATCAGACTCCTTCACTATGAAGACCGATGTCGCACAGACAGGGCTCTGAGGGCACTGGGGCTGACTTTTATGGCAGGGAGAGGTAGCAGTCACAGAAGCAGAGTGGCAGGGCCCTGCCACTGTGCCAATCAGCTACTTGGTGTGGGGGACAGCCAGTCCAACTAGATGTCTATGACCCCAGCGGTGGGCTTTGAAGTATGAGAAGCAATCCCAGAAAGGAAGCCAGGCCAGGAGGCCTGGGAGGCAGAGCGTCTGGGAAGCTGAGAGGCAGTGAGTCCCACAAGTCAGAAAGAAAAGGCCAGGAAAGGTGTGAGAATCCTGGAAATGCCCAGTGACATGCCCTTTGACATGGTGAAAAGCGAGGATAGAAGGAGCCCTGAGTGCGAGTTACAGCCTCTAAAATGCTGACTTCTAATCGTGGAGATCAATCCGACTCCAGACCTTCAGGACACAGCCGATTTCACCTGTGCTCACTTAAGCTGACTTCCTATCCCAGGGCTGGCCCACCCCTGACAACTGGACTGTCAGCTTAGGGACTGGTGACATTCCGAAGCCTGGCGCTCTCTGCTCTTGTCCCGGCACACTGGCCAGCAGCCTCTGAGGACAAGGAGAAAGATGGTAATCTCTGCCCAGAAAATGAGGCTGGAGTCCTAAGGCTTTGGTGGTCAGTAGTTCAGCTCTGCCTATTTGAGGAACTCAACCAGAGAACATGCCATCCGCCCAAGGGTAGTATCAGAATGAGGTTTTCTAGAAGATTCTACAAAGGCTGGCAGTGCCCAGCTCTCAGCAGGGCTCCCGGTATACTGACTGGCTGCATAACTGAATGGCTCGGCGGGTGAATGGCTGCCTGAATGGGCAAAGAGATGGCTGGATCATTTACTTCTCTTTCTGGAGCAGTGCTGGAGATGGATCCCAGGGTGTCATGCATCCTAGGTAGTGCTTTGCCACCAAGCTGCACCTCAGTTTGAGTCATGTTGTGTCTTTAGAAGAGGGAGAGAGAGAGAGAGAGAGAGAGAGAGAGAGAGAGAGAGAGAGAGAGAGAGAGAAAGAGAGAGAGAAAAGCACACCCCGTAATGTTCTGTGGTGTGGTTCCCTCTGCAGAGCCCACTTAGGATATGTATGAATAAACCAAGTGATTAATCAGGCACCATCTTGAAATGCATGACACTACATAAAAGCGACCAAATTGGCTGTGGGAACAGCAAACAACGTGGTAAGGCAATTTAATTTCCAGTGATGGAGTGACGGACACCCTCAGCCAGAGGCGTGAAGGAGCTGTCATTGCTCTTGGCGTCCATCTTGAATGACATTCTCATCAGCTTGTCACGGAAGGTGATGGGAGGTGGGAGTGGAGGATCGACCCGAGGCTCCGTGCACAAGGCCCTGTCCATGTCACCTCTGTGTGAGATGGCCGAACTCTTATCCAGACATCTATCTGTGTGCCTTTACGGGGGTCCCTGCCTGCTGCATCTTTGTTCACAACCAGAAATCATGATGAGCTCTGCTTCAGACATGCACATGTGTACTCACGGATAGAGACCCAGGCACTGAGGCCTTGCAAACATGCACATGTATGATGTGGGTCACATCAAAGGCAACATACTGATATCTGCCACCAGGGTGTGAGTGAACCTGAGGAGTAGACAGGAAGTGGCTGGCCTAAAGTGTGGATCACACTCAATCAGAGATACAGGTAAATGTGTCCATGAGAAACAGAGCAGGAGCCAGACATATCATTTCATTTTTTAAGCAATTTTGTTAGGAAGCTAGGAAGATGTTGGACATGGTGGTCGTGGCTCATGCCTATACTCTCAGCCCTTGAGAAACTGAGGCAGAAGGATTACTGTGAGTTCCAGGCCAGTGTGGACTACAGAGTGAGACCCAGTCTTCGAAAACCAGTCCCAAACAGAACATCCAGTATTCTTGGCCTTAGCTATGCAATAACCTCAGCGTTCAGGAGATTGAGGCAGGAGCATTGCAGAGAATTCTAGAGCAGACTGGGTGACTGAAGGATATTTGACTCCCCGCCCTCTATACTATGTCTTTAAAAACCAGTGGCTAGCAGAAGTGATGACACAAACCTTTATTTCCAGCACTCAGAAGGAAGGGAGGCAGAGGCAGAGTCATCCCTGAGTTCGAGGCTAGCCTGGTCTACAGCAAGTTTCAGGACAGCCAGGGCTACACAGAGAAAATCCTATCTCAAACAAACAAATAAACAAACAAACAAACAAAACCCCAGTGACTAATCTTTAAACATGACTTTAGTCCTAGTACTCAAGAGGCAGAGGCAGGAGGATCTCTGTAAGTTCCAGGCTAGCCTAGTCTACAGAGTGAGTTAGTTCCAGAATAGCCAGAGCTACAAATTAAGAACAAGCCAAGTCAAAAATAAAACAAACAAACAAAACCAATCAGTATTTTATGCTTACACCATGCCTTGGTGTGGATGCCAAATCCAGGCCCCAGGGTTTCGCTGGCTAGCCAGCCCTACCTTTAGATTTCATAAAAATTACAGTTTCAAAACCAGGTCTCTTTACTTAAGTTTGAAAGTTTTCCAATAACGGAATGGAGACAAAAGTTTTAGGATTTACATAAGCTAAGTTCAGAATTCACTTCCTGTATACACTTCCAGATCATGCAGGGGCTTCATGGCAGCTGGCTCCTGCAGTGGATAGCAAGGAGGCAGAGGAATGGGAGGGTACAGGAGGCCTTGGCTAAGAAGCAGGCAAGCCACCTCTGGGGGACACAGATGGGGGCTCCAAGGTTAGAGCTACTGGGCTAGGAGGAGCTTCGACCTCCCCCACAGAGGAAGCTACTGAAGTCTGTGGGCTAGTGGCTGCTGGGATATGGGAGATTTCAGAAAACTGAAGGTTAGCAAGGAGAGGTGAGGGCAGGGGTGAGGTGGTGACAAACCAGCTGAGCCCCGGGGATTCTGGGGGTGCAGGGATGGGATGATGGTGAGGAGATTGGAGAGTTTTTGATGGCAGCTCCAGCAGGTGTGGGTACAGAAGAGGCCCAGAGCCCCAATGGCCACCTAGATTTCTTTTCTTCTAAGGGATACATGTCATCTCTCCTAGGAGGCTCCAGCAGCTTTGCTTCATGTTGTTCTGGCCTTACAATGCCAGCTGTGTTAGAGGTTGGTTCCCAGGGGGAAGAGGAAAAAGGAAAGATGTGATAAACAAGAGGGGGAGGGGGATGGGGAATGTTGTCAAGAAGGGACTTGTCACATCTTAGTTAAGATGGCTAGAGCAGATTTGCACTGGAGGGGGTGGGGAGGGGCTGGCTGCGGAACCAGGGAGTGATCTAAGCATGTTTCAAAACTCATGGAGAAAATTCAGCTGATTGAGGCCCAGCTCACAGGGCGGGGGCTCTCCAGGTCCAGTCTCTTTCATGGCTCACAAAGAACCTTTTCTTCTTTATCGGCCGCACTAAATAATCACAGCCCAGGACTTTCTCGCCCCAATTTCTTGAGCCGTTTCAGGTGTCACCTGGGTTACCAATAAAATTCATATCTGAAATAGTGGCTTTAACCTTGGGCCAAACTGCAGCACACTGCCCTGGGCTTGCACTGGTATACGATGGACCTGCAGATTCTCATACACAATGGGTGGATTTTTGTAAAATAAATAGCTTTTCCCCAGCCATGGTTAAGTGGAAAAAAATACCCTGTGGGAGCTCTGATCTCTTCAGAGGCCTTTGACTACTACTATCTCAAATGATTCTGGGACTGGATTTGAATCCCAGAAAGACAACAGCTCTGCCCCCCCCCCCCCCCCCCCCCCCCCCCCCCCCGGCTTTACTGCTTGAGTTGTCATTCTACACACCCAAGGCTGCCAGACACAAGTACAACTACACAACCCTAGGTATCAGGGAGAGCTCAAAAAGGCTAGGGAGCCTGTAGTGGGATTATATTGTTAGATTGTAAATAATTGTCCTGCCTACTAGCTTAATAAAAATGCTGATTGGCCAAAGGCAGACAGGAAGTATGGGAGGGGCTACTAGACTAAGAAAACTCTGGGAGCAGGAAGAACAGAGCAGAGATGCCACAGAGATGCCAGAGAAGCCAGCAGATGCAGAGGACAACTATGCTGCTCTGAGAAAGATACCAAGCTGCATGGGTGAACAGGATAAGAGTCATGGGTTAGTTTAAGAGCAAGAGCCAGATAGCAATATGCCAGAGCCATAGACTGATCAGCATAAAATTAATATAAGTGTCTGTGTGTTTCTGTGGGACTGTGGGTCTGTGGGTCTGGACCACAGGCCAGATAGGCCAGAAACCTATTACTACAAATGGCAGCTCAATGTAGGTGATATACACACTCACATAAAGCCTTTAAAAGCTTAAAGGGGGGTTGTAGAGCACAGAATTGGAGCCAAAAACAGCTTCCAAGTTGTGTCTCTCACATGAGCCATGGTATAGAGATGCCCTGATAAGGCAGGCATGTGGACTTGAACTACAAAATGGCAGCCTTTTGGAGTGCAGCTTAAGCTGTAAGGTGACCTGTTCCTGAAGTCTCACAGGAGCCTAGATACAAGCAACAAGCTATAAGTGATGTACTTAAGCTTTCTGTTTATATAGACAAAAGGAGTCAAAGACTGCTTCTTAGTAGCAGCAACATTTTCTTGGATCAGCTCTGTTTGCTGGAGGCAAGCAGACTCACAGCTTTTTAAAAGAGAAGCTTCCTGACTCAGTGTTAGCAGCAAAACACTTGTGAGTCTTTAAGAGGCCCTACTCCCAAACACATCAAGTTCATGAGCAGCAGACGGCAGTGCTTTGCTTGGTGGTTATATGGATCCTAAAATTCCCCAGAGTGGTAATTGTGGGTCCTGTCAGTACCTCTGCTAAAAAGCTAACCTCTATGAAGATAGACCAGGAGCTGGGTGGAGCCAGCCATCCTAGCCAAGCCTTTAATCCCTAGCCATACCTTGGCAGATGAAAGGTGTGGTCAGCAACAGAAAGAAATAGAGGGAGCTGGGTGAATTCAGCCACTTTAGCCAAGCAAAGGTGTGGTCAGAAACAGAAAAAGATAATAAATAAGAGATTACAGTAAAGACAGATTCAAAAAGCGTCTAAATGGTTTAGAGTATGCTTTAAAAAATATACGTAGGCTTAAGAGCAAAAAGGAAAGGGAAAAAGGGTAAAGTCCTTAAAAAGAAATAGAGTAAAAAAAACAAGCCACATAAAGATGGAAATTATAAGTGTCTGGGTACTTTTTGTTATTGTCTTTAAGTTTTTTGACTGAAAATGGAGTAGTAAAAGCTGTGAAAAGCCATTTGATTATAAATGCTGCTGGATTAATCCAATTTACATATTTTGTAAATAAGTTGACTTTAAAATTGAAATCAAAAGATATGCTACTTTGGAGAAGAGGTTTTCTTTTTATTTCCACAGAAAATGAGAGGCTGTGAACTTATTCCTGCTTAAAAAAAAAATAAGGTTTGATTGAGGAAGACCCCTTGAAAAGTCTCCAATGGAAGCGGATGGCACAGATGACTCAGCATTTCAGAGCACCTCTGTTGCAGTTTTCTCTGAGCTCTGTATCCAAAACAATTTCAAGGAGACTGGCTGAGGTGACCCAGCATTTATTCTACTAAAGACTTGTCCATAATCCCAATTTTTTCTTTGGGTCCCCGTGGGATAGCCATGCCCCCATTAAGCAGGAAATAGAGAACTATGCCCAAAAAACTGATGATGGATGTTTGTGTTTGTTTACAGTGTTGGTTATAAATTGTTATAGATAACAGGGGTGGGGGGGGGGGAAAGGATTAGACTTGGGGATTCTTCTTGTTTTAAAAAGAAAAAAGGGGGAAATGTAGTGGGATTATGTTGTTACATTGTAAATAATTGCCCTGCCTACTGGTTTTATAAAAAACGCTGATTGGCTGAAGGCAGACAGGAAGACTAAGAAAGCTCTGGGAATAGGAAGGACGGAGCAGAGATGTCACAGAGACGCCAGAGAAGCCAGCAGATGCAGAGGACAACTATGCTGCTCTGAGAAAAGGTACCGAGCTGCATGGCTGAACAGGATAAGAATCGTGGGTTAGTTTAAGAGCAAGAGCTAGCTAGCAATATGCCAGAGCCATAGGCTCATCAGCATAAAATTAATACAAGTGTCTGTGTGTTTCTGTGGGACTGTGAATCTGTGGGTCTGCAGGTTTGGACCACAGGCCAGACAGGCCAGAAACCTGTTACTACAGGAGCTACCACCTAATTATGTGGATTCTACCCTCAACCTAGGGCTAAGGCACTTGCTTGAAATTACCAGAAGTTGCATTGGATCTGCAAAGGACTTTGGGAGGGGGGACACCACCAATACCCTGATTTACAAATCAGGGATCTAGAATTAGGGTGGAAGGTAGGTACAGATACTGTGGATGGTAGATCTGGGTTCTGAATCTTAGCTAAAACAACAGAATGTTGGACCATAAAGAACCAAAAAAAAAAAAAAAAAAAAAAGATATTTAACAGTGCAATTGCCCTCATAAGTATCCTCTGTCTAGGAATGGAAGAGAAGCTGGTGAGCCTGTGGAGAGAGGCTAAAAATTCCCATGTGTCCCAGAACTGTGGCAGTAGGACATGAGATGGGCAGGGCCCTGGGAACCTCTGGGGTCTGTCTCCCATTCTACATGTTTAGGCCTGTTAGACATTCAGGAGCCAGGGATACTCAGCTAGTAGGAAGGTGGTGGAGACTGTGGTGGAGGCCAGAGCAGAGGTCAGAGCCTCTGAACAGTGCTTTCTGGCCTATCCTGGGACTATTAACTTCTAGCACCCTGTACTGGTTTTCTCGAACCTGCAGCTCTCACATATTCACAATCTGCTATAATCTTTCCTTATCTTCTCTCTCTGGAGGCCCAGAGAGATGCCTCCCTGGCCTGGTGACACAGTCTTACTGTGTGTCTTCAGGCAGTCTTGGTGGGCCCCTGCCTCATGCTCCCCAGAGGTGAAATGGCACATTTTCTTAAAATGGCAAAGTCTGTGCTTCCATTTCCAGGCAAGGGCCTCTTGCCTGGACTCTGCAGTCTCCTGGGAACAAGAGCTATCTTCCCAAGCTGTGAAACCAAAATACAGAAATCAAAGCCTTTCCTCAGGGGCCCTTAATCTCTGAGCAGATCATGGTGAGAAAGGTCTCTTTCCCTGGCTTCACCTGCCCAGCTCAGGTTTACAGCTCAGGAGGCTCAGGTTTACAGCCCAGGGCACAGTGCATAGAGAGGCCATGGAAGCAGGAGCTGACAGGACCTACTGTGGGGCCTGGATCTATGTTCTGAGCCTGTTCACTGCCAGTTCAGCACAGCCCCAGAGGAGGTGGCCTAGGTAGTGAAACACAGGGTAAACCCTGGGCTTCAGCATCTTGTGACATCAGCGGCCCAAATCCTGGAAGATAAAGATATTGCAGCCTCAGCTGACCCCAAGCTTGAGAAGCTATTGCTAGGGTCCCCAGTTAGCTCCAGAGCAGACACAAGAGATCCGGTTTTGCTTGTTTATTTTGTTTTTGTTTTTGTTTTTTGAAACAGATATGTCATGTAGCCCAGGCTGGCCTCAGACTCATGTAGCCAAGGATGACCTTGAACTTCTGATCCTCCTGTTTCTGCCTCCTATGTGCTGGGACATGTAGCCCAGGCTGGCCTCAGACTCATGTAGCCAAGGATGACCTTGAACTTCTGATCCTCCTGTTTCTGCCTCCTATGTGCTGGGACATTAGGCATATACCACCATGCTGGGCTTACGCAGTGCTAAGGATAGAATGCAGGGCCTTGTTTGTATAGGAAAACACTCTCTGCCCACTAGCATTAAACATTCTGTTCTTTGCAATTGTTCATAATAAAGATACGTCACAAGAACAGCCACCCTTAGTGGTGAGTGACTTCTAGGCTCAATGACAGCCATTTGTTAATTTTCTGGACAAGGGCTTTCAACCAGCTATGTGATGAGTACAGCTCGGTACACCCACCCCAAACTCTGGCTGAGGGACATCCCCAGACAGAAGAGAGTTGGGGTGACATTCAAGCTGAGGCAGGACCCACCTGTTCACCTGTACTTTGCAGTGATTGAGGATTTAACTCTGGGTTTTGATGTCAAGTGACTGCATTCATATCCTGGCTCGGCCACTCCCTGTAGGAAACTTGATCCCCTGGAACAGCTGTCTCTCTGCTTGGGTGTGGAACTCTCCATCTAGCTCCAGAAAGGACGTAGCTGTCTGAGGCTTCCTGGACTGGGAGAATATATTTGTTACAGAGCTGTGGTCCAGGGCATGGTGGTAAGTTTGCTGGACCAGACAATAGCCTCTCTCCCCCCATCACTGGCCTAGCCAATCCGAAGTAGCCCTCCCAGCCAGTGGATAGGACAGCTGCCTGCTAGGAAGATTCTTAAGGAGCCCTAATTCCTGAAAGTTCCTTCCCACCAGGAATGGGGACATCCCCTCTTATGTCTGGGGCAGGGCTCCGAGACATGGGCAGCTGTTCCCCTGGAGGAGCTAGAAGTGACAGTTTCACTCACATGACTCCCAAGGACTGCAGCAGATGGTAGGGTGGATGTTCCCAGCAGGGCTGACAGCCTTGCTCGCCTGGAAATGCCCTCCAGTTCTAGGGAATTCCATCCAGATGTTCTCACCCACAGACTGGCTGAGCAGTGGGGGAGCTAAGGAGCCAGGGCTGGAACACTGAGCCAGCGTTATTCATAGTCAAGGAAATCAGCCCATAAGCCAGCCTCCAAGTCTCCCACCTGTACCACCCCAGAGCATTGCTGCTAGCTGGCTGTTCTTTTGGATACATTATTGCTACGGCAGGGCTCTCTCTCTCAGGCCTTCATCACTCCCAGGACAGTTAATATATAAAACACTTGCCATTTAAGCTGCAGCCCAGAAGCACTGGGCATCACTCCTTGGAACCTCGAGTGTGACTCTATATCTATGGAATGAGAATCTGTATTGTGGAAAGATGCCTTTGCGATGGTCTAAACTGGCGTAGTGCGGACAAGCACTTTTATCTCCTGTCCCTCTAGGCTGTAAGCTCGACCGTGGGTGGGATGCTTGCCTTGTTCTCTTAGTGGATCTCAGAGCTCCCAAGATAGAATCCATTCAGGGTGTTCTGAAGGTCCGAGGATGCAGCTCACTCGGTAGAAAGCTCGGACGGAGCTCTAGGTTAAATCCCCACATTACCACATGATACCTTGCAGAGAGACAGACAGACAGGCAGACAGGCTCTTATTCTGCTGGAGCTAGGGAACCTCACATGTCCTTGTTTTTTATTGGACGCTTAGCTGCTTATAGTGTTTTCTTTGTTAAAAAATTACATTTTAAAATGTGTGTACGGCAAGTTTGTGAGTCTGAACCTCAGGCAGCCCGGGGCCAAGAAACCTCATTGCTATATGTATGCTCTAGCATGTTCATGAGTATGTGCATGTGTTCCTGTGTGTGTGTGTTTATCCAAATGTGTATACATGTGTGTGCAGGACCACACACGAGGGGGAAGAGAACAACCTTCAAGAGGTTTTTTTTGTGTTTTTTTTTTTGTTTTTTTTTTTTTTTTATGTTTCTTCCACCACGTGGCTCCCAGGAATTAAACTCAGGTTGTTGGTCTTAGCAGCAGGCACCTTTACCTACTGAGGCATCTTGCTGGCCCTACAGAATCTTTTCTTTGAAAATCGAGTTGCTGCCTAGAAGGCTCTGGCTTGGGCCTGGAGCCCAATGTGCTTTTCATTCACTTTTATGGTTAGCAGAGGATGTCCTCATGGGGTCACTGAGAGCCCAAGACTTCAAGGAATTCTTTCTGACTCTTGCTCCTCACCCGTGTGCACTAAGCCCTTACTCACCTTGGTAGGAGCTTAACTTCAGGTCCTAGCTCCTGGAAGGGGTTCAGATCTTCAGCAGAGCTCACCGACATGCCCTTCCCATCCCCATTCTGGCTTCCTCTCTAGCTCACAGGATCATCTGCCCACATCCTTTAGCCGTGTTTACTCTGAACAGGTCTTTATAGGAGAATGTGATTGTCTTCTTCTTAACCGGCCACCCCACCCCAACCCACCCCATCCTCAGGATTGGTTCAGGCCTATGTCCCCAGGACCATTCTCTGCACACAGAGACCAAATGAACCTCACTTGCTCACCACACCTGCATCAGCACCCTCCTCCACCATACCCGCAGAGAGACATGTGGGAGGCAGGAGGCAGACCTCCAGGAACTTGTTAATAAAAGCTGAGAGCCCACGCTTGCAGCCTGTCACTTTAAATAACATCTGAGTGGGTCTGTTTGCTTACCCCTCTGACCATTACTAAGTACCACAAATGCCGGGCAGCAAAGTAGGCACTGAATGTGGAGACAGCATTACAAACTGGCTGAATCAGGACCCTGGTAGGATGCCCCTTGACAACATCACCTAAGCCTATTGACATTGTCCTTATCCTGACCTTCGGCAGTAAAGGAGTTGGTTACTCTGAGATGCTCTCACCCCAAGGGTGGGCTAAATACTACCCAGACCACCTTCTTTTGAGAGAGAGTTTCTGGCAAGGGCTAAGCAAAGTCCCACACCACCTAGGCTGGGCCTGAGGTCAAGGGTCAAAGATTATTTATATCATAGCAGGAGAGATCTGTGAAAATATCCTTAGAAACCTTGCTTTGTTTTAAGACAAGTCTGCACATAGCCCGGTGTAATGTTGAAGGAGACTTAGAGGCATAGTTTTGGGGTCTTAGGTCTTGAATGGGGCGTGACTAGCCTCTATTGAGGACTTGGGGCATGCTGTCTTTTTTTTTTTTTTCCAGGCTAGCCAAAACTTATTATAATGTGGCCAAGGATAACCTTGACCATTTGATCATTCTTCTTTCGCCTCTCATTATTGGGATTATAGGCATGCATCCTCACACCTAGTTTTATGTGGTTCTAGGGAGAGAATCCCGGGGCTTCATGAATAGTAGGCAAATTGAAGGTGACCTTGAGCTTCTGGTCCTCTTGCCTCCATCTCCTAAGTGCTGGATTACAGGCATGCAAACCCCCTACCCTTCTATGCAGTGCTGAGGTTTGACCTCCCTGCATGTTATGCAAGTTATGCAAGCATGCTACCAACCCAAGCCCTTCCCCAACCATATCCTTCCAACCATATCCTTCCACCCCCTAAGAACCATCTAGCCCAGGTCTGTTCCTCCTGCCTGCAAAACAAAACAGCCCTGCTTCCCTGTGGGGTGAGGAGCACAGGCTAGGCTGACAGAGAATGCAAAGACACTCTGCCTGTAGGCTGATCTGGTAGGCCTCTAACAGAGGAAATACAAGTTTCTAGGGTGGGGAAGATGATGTTGAAGGGTCTGGAGTGGTTCTGTCTGGAGAGCAGACGGCACTTGGCCCTCAATCTCCGGTTTCTAAAATGTATCACTGACCAGCTGTTGCTCTCCAAAAGGGTTGAACAAAGAACAGGAGGACTTTACGACAGAAAGATGTGTGGTCAGATAATAGGTAGAACTTCCAAGCCAAAGAAAATACATTCTGGGATAAGCCAAGGAAAGGAGAAGTGGGGTTCCTTGGGGACAGAATTATAAAGCTAGGAGGGCAAGATAATCTTCGTTCCACCTTGGATCCCAGTAGTGAGATGGAAGGAAGTGGGCACAGGACTCTGCTTCGCAGGTGCTCAGAACAACATCCTGTCTACTCCCAGGCTTCCTACTCTTCTTCCAGAGGAGACTCTGGCTTCACTAGGTGACTTCGGGACAGATGCCATGAGCAGTCCTAGGCACCCCTCTCACCTAGGGGTGAGGTAGGGGGTTAGAGCTAGTCCTGTGAAGCAGGCTCATCTCAGATGAAGAAACTGCCATTTGGTTCATTGAGGACCACAGTGGACTTGTGTCCTGGGCTTCTGAGATGCCTCACCCTAGAGGAACCATCCCAGAAGAGCCCCAGAAGCAAGGACCTGAGGGCTTCTGAGGGCTTCTACAGGGGTTACCAGTCCTCGGGAAAGGTTGCACTCCTCGGGCCAGGACACGGCTCACCTAGAGGACACACCCAGGGAACAGACTAGGTGGGGTTGGCTTTGCGAAGATGTTACCTACAGTCAAATGTTACATGCTTTAGAGAATTCCACCTTTGGCTTATGTCTCCTTGACACTCTGTGAAGTGCCCAGCTGCAAATTATGTAGCCTCTCCCAACTTTGCAAAGGTCCTGAATCCTCCTGGGAGGGGTGGAGGTGACTACCCGGGGTCTTCTCTGCAAATTAGGCGCAGGGCACACAGTGTGTCCTTATCTAGCACCACAAAGCCCTGGTTGTGAGTCCAAACATAACACAACACAGGCAGTGCACATCTACACTCCTGCACTAAAGAGCTTGAAGCAGAAGGATCAGGACTTTGAGCCTAGCCTCAGCTATATAGCAAATTCAAGGCCAGCCTGGAATACTTGAGATTCTCTGTAAAAACAAAACAAACAAAAACAAACAAATAAAAAGGATCTGGGCATAGCAGCAAATGCCTTTAACTCTAGGATCCAAGAGGCAGAGGCAGGCAGATTACTGTGAATTGGAGGCTAGCCTGGTCAACATGGCAAGTTTCAGGAAAGCCAAAACTACATTGTTAAGACCCTGTCTAAACAAAACCAAGCAAAACCAACCAAAACAAAACAAAAAAATACAGACCAACAAAAACATGGAAAAAATATAACAAACACACACCTCTTTCCCGTGAAAATGAAGTGTTTCACTAATCTCAAAAGGGCAGTTTCTCACATCTTTCTCTCTGTTTCCTTCCTGAAGGCGGTGATGGACCAGAGAAAGCGAGGCAGCAGGGAAGGTCCCTCTGGGCCCAGAGGTGCTGACTCACCCTGAGGCATCCTCACAGCCTCATTTCTCACTGACACTCCGGGCTTACAGCCAGAGCCAGCCCATCTGTCCTGCATCGGGAGGAAAAGACACAACTTAGCTGTGGAACAATTTTAGCATCAGGCTAAATGGATGGGACACAGGGGGATGGCTGACCAGGCGGAAAGCTACATGGTAGATAAAAGGATGACCTACTTAGTGCTCAGATGTGCAACGTTGAGTTTAAAGGAATCACATAGTACAAGTGTTTGTCACAAAGCTAGGGGACATGAGTTCTGAGCTCAGTACATAGAATTCTTTTTTAAAATGGGTATATTACATACAAGGCACATGCTTGTAATCCCAGCTAGGGATAGAGAGACTTGAATCCATGGGGGTCACCAGCCAACCCCTCCAAGTCTTATGAGTTAGGCCCTGGGCAATGTCTTAAAAAGTAAGATGACAGTTCCTGAGGAATGACACCTGAGGTTGTCCTCTGTCCTCTACAGGCATTTACACATATGTACTCTGGCACACAAATATGAGTATACACATTCAAATAAAGTGCAATATTAATGAAGGAAGCATTTTACAGTAGGAAAACTGTTTCTTTGTGTGACATCACACACACACACACAAAACATTCTTACTATACTATAAATTTTTCATGGTGATTTTTTTTTGCACGTGAAAGACATTTTAAGTGAGGAAGCATCACACACTTTTATATAATGCTCACCTTGGAAATTCAGGTGGAGCGTAGGAGGTTATCCGTGACCATCTTACAATTTAAGGTGCAGAACACTTGGGTGGTTTTATTTTAAGCCCTGATGTTCCTACTCTAGGGCAGCATGGTCCCTTTCTTTCTAGGGTCCCAGAAGCACCGGAACCCCACTGACTGTGTGGCACACTGTAGGTGACAGAGCACAACCACCTCCCTCATCTGATGGTGACTGCCACAGTAATTCTGGGAGGAGGGGGCAGGTGTCACTGTTGTTCCTGTTTTGCAGAGAAGGTGACAGTGTCAGAAAAGTCCTGAGATGAATCCAAAGACACAAAGGAAGTGGCAAACTGGGAACCCTTATCCTTCAACCATAGTCTAATACAAAGACTGGCCAGATGTTCAGATTTATTTAAGGTATGCAGGATGTAGGGTATTTACGGTAATTGTTCACAGACCCTTTTGGAGGAACCTCTGGGTAGCAATGGGATGTGCTAGCCTCTGGGTAACAGTGCTGATGCCTCTATCTGCCTCAGAGCCTAAATACAGTAGCTCAAACAGACTTCTCTCTCCAGGCATCCAATTCCAGCTCTGTCCGGAAGGAAACTTCAGGTTCCCTCACAAGGTAAGCTTTAATTGGTCCCCCACTGATGCTCCCATGCCTTAGCCAAAGCCAGTTCCCCCATCTCTAGCTCCTTCCAGTGTTCTGGAATGGCCTCCGTTTCCTTCCTAGGCTGTCCAGGCTTGGATGTAGTCAGCTTTGAAGTCAGTGTTTCCAGAGGCCTATACTTGTTATATACCCAGCTGTCGGTATCCTGGGTCCAGAGATGATAGATTCTTGGGGTTTAGTCTTCTTTGAGAGCCCAGATATCAAGCTGTGTATGTGCAGATGCATGAGCATGTGTGTACTTGTGAATGTGGAGCCCAGAGGTCAGCAATGGCTATTTTCCTTAATTACTCTCCCTTTACTTTTAAGATTTATTTATTTTATGTCTAGGAGTGGTTTTGCCTGGCTACATTTCTGTGCATCACATGTGTGAGCCCTTGGCTGGGAATCAAACCCCAGGCCTCTGGAAAAGCAGCCAGTGCTTTTAACCATTGAGCCATCTCCCTGAATCTGGAGTGCAAGGATTTGGCTCGAGTAGCTGGCCTTCGAGGCTTGTCTGGGTCTCCAGGTGCTGAGATTACAGACGTATACTGACATGCCAGCCTCATATGTGGGTGCTGGGGAAGGAACTGGGGTTCTCATGCTTGAGCAGCAAGCACTTTATTGTCTGAACATCCTCACAAATCTAGTTTCTAAAACAAATTCCACGTAACGCTGACATTGAATGTAATTTGAAGAAATACCATCTATTCTAGACCTTTAAGTCAGAACCCTGGTAAACCAACCCCTCCACCAAAATGTCTCCTGCCCAAGTCACATAGCCCACAGACTGAAAGCAAATATTGGAAAGTTCCTGGTCCTTTGGTGACACCCCCTCACATACCTGCACACACACACACACACACACACACACACACACACACACACACACACACACACACACCATGTGTGTGTTCCACAACTCACTTGTGTACCCTTCATATTTGGGGGGGACTCCAATTCCCTTGTCTGATTTTCTGAACTAGGGATCAAAACCCAGGGCTTTGAGAATGCTTTGCAAGTGTTATGCTGTTGAACTAGAGCCCCAGATAGTTACAGAGGGTTTCATGTAACTGGCCTCAAACTCAATCAATACACATTAGGGGCTGGCCTTGACCTCCTGGTTCTCTGGCTTCCAGATCTTAAGTGCTGGGATTGTAGGTATGCCCCACCATGCCTACCTCACGCACCTCACACATGCAGGCTTCTGTCTTGGGGTCTTGCTAAAATATTGTCCCATTACTTCTAGGCTATATGTCCAGAGGGGTCCCTGTGGAATGGTAGTAAATGTCACTCTGTGGGGACTGGTCCTGATGTGATTCTTTTATCTATTCAAGCTCAGGTCATACACCAGGCAGTGGTGAAATATGAGCTGCCCCTCCCTGTCCCTGGATGTCCCAGGAGGCCCCATGGGCCTAGTCATTCAACCACCTTCCACAGGATTCAGGTGTCACACCACTGGGCCCCAAGCCAGGCTTCTGGTTCTCAGGCCAGTCTCTTTGTTCTGGGGTCTGATCCCAGGAGACTAGAGTCCCCTCTGCTGGTAACAACTGGAAGTCTCAGGCTTCAGGGTGATTTTTCTGACAAGCTTTGGACCAGGCCTCTTAGGTCCCTATCACTCTGGGCTGCCACCATCTGTGCCCCTTTCAGTCAGCCTGTGCCCCCAACCTTGTGCCTGGATTTTGTTCTCCTTCATACACTCACTGCAGCTCTTCTTTAAAAACCTGGCTTGGAGGCTGGGGATGTACTTCCCTAGCTGCTACAGTGCCTGCCTCCCATGCATCAAGTCCTGGATTCAATCCCTAGCTCCACAGAAGCCAGGCATGGTGGTGCAAACCTATAATTTCAGCACTTGGAGGTAGAGGCAGGATTACCAGAAGTTCAAGGTCATCCTCAGATCTTTAGTGAGCAAACCCACCAAACCCCCAAACCCAACTGTAGTAAGAGGTTTCTGTCCTGGACTTTTGGGTCTAGCCTCAAGGTTTAGGCCCACAGACCCACAGAGACACACAGACGCTTACAATAGTTTTAGGCTGATTGGCCTAAGGCCCAGGCATATAACTTGCCAACTCTTTACCCTTCTTCTAACCCGTGACTCTTATCCTGTTCAGCCATGCGACTCAGCTCGGTACCTTTTCTCAGAGCAGCATAGTTGTCTTCTGCTTCTTCTGGCTTCTTTCTGGCATTCTGCTCTGTTTTGCCTGTTCCTAGAATCTTCTTAGTCTGGTAGCCCCGCCCACACTTCCTGACTGCCTTTGGCCAATCAGCGCTTTTTATTAAACTCATAGGCTGGGACAATTATTTACAATGGAACAACGTAATCCCCCTACACACAACAATCAACTAATCACCACAACAATGAAAACAATCATAGACTTGCCATTCAAGGACAAAGGGTATCTGGGCGTAGTGAAAGATGGCTTTGGTCCCAGCTCTCAAAAGGCAGAAGTGGGCAGATCTGAGTTCAAGGCCAGCCTAGTCTATGTAATGAGACCCTGTTTTAAGACAAAATGAAGGCAAGGAAACAACAGACAATATGGAATCAATATGAATTATGAAAGAGAACATAAGGCTAATTGTTTTTCTAGTTCTAACCCTGTTATGAATTATTTGTGACAGAGGGTAGATAGTACATAAAATATATTCCACAGCCAAAGTGTAAAATCCTGCATTCTAAATGGCTAATTTAACAGCAAAGAAGCTCATTGAAATGTATAGACTTTGAGTTGTATTAATTTTGGCGTATGACATGTCTTATTTATGTTTCACATAATAAAGTTTTTATACATATATAATAAAGTATTTATCTGTAATAAAGTACACACACAATTAGATAGGGCTTCACTCTGCAGACCAGACCTGGACTTGAACTCACAGAGATCTATCTACCTGCCTCTGCCTCCAAAGTGCTGGAACCAAAGGTGTACACCATCAGTCGTAAGTGTATAGCATTTAAAGCAAACAACAAAACCCAAGAGTGTGGTGCTGTCAGGACACAGAAGACATGAAGAGGTAGTTAGCTGGAGGAGGTATGAACGGCAGAAAAACTGGGAAACTGGGTTAAAGGGCTGGGGAGATGACTCCGAGGGTAAGAGCATCCAGAGAGAAGCTCTCAACTATCCATTCTCTAGTTCCAGGACATCTAACACCTTCTGGTTTCCATGGGTACCGATCACATGTGGTGCACAGATATAAATAAAAATAAATAAATCTTGCAGAAATGTATGTAAATGTCTGTGACAACTTCGTTGGTGTCTTCTCAAGCTGGAAAACACCTAGGTATCCTCCAGTAGGGCAGTGGCTGGAAAATAAACAACTGGCTTCCATTGTAAAGTATTACTCAGCCACAAGAAGGAAAAAAAATCACCAGTTCACACAGCCACCTGGGTGAAACTCAGTTATGCTGGTGGGAAAAGGCGATCCCCTAAAGTGAGGACGCACTTTACAGGGTGGGGGTAGGAGACGGAAGTGGGTATGGCAATCACAGGGCAACAGACTGACTGAAACCTCCTGTGTCATTGTCCACATCCTGGATTTGAGAGTTTTGCAAGATGCTCTCACGGTGAACCAGGTCAGGGGGCCCTGTGTTCCCTTTGAATGCCTCTTAAAAGCATGTGTGACTCTACAGTGGCCCGGACACAAATTTGAATAATGTCTGCAGCTCATTCTGCTGCGTAGGCATGAGGATTTGAGTTCAGATCCCAGCCCTCTTAAAAAGCCAGGCACAGCAGCAGAGAACAGCAGATCCCTGAAGTTATTGACCAGTCAGTAAAGCTGAATCAATAAGCCAGGTTCAGTGACAGATTTTTCTCTCAAAAAAGCAAGGTGGGTACTATTGAAGGAGATATTTGATGTTGACCTCTGGCCTCCACATCTATGCACGCACGCACGCGCACGCACACACACACACACACACACACACACACACACACACACACAGAGTTGTGCAGGGAAGGCAGCTGATGCTTTGCCAGGCTAAAATGGGAATGCCAAGGCTGACAGCCAGTGGCCTGCATTCACCACGGCCCCAGGCGGTGTGTTAGATTCTTCCTTCCCTTCTTACCCTGAAGAAAATCATTTACAGCTTCTCCTTCCTTTCGCCTCCTCAAGCTAAATGACGTGTTCAAAGGCGGCTTCTCACAAAGAGATGCTGGTTAGTGGAAGTAGGCACTAATGTGGCTCCTCTAATAGAGCAACTGCTGGCTCAGCATGCAGAGGCAGGTGAGGGTGGGCCCGGGATTGGGGATGTTTAAGGCAGTTGGGAAAGGCACAATATCTCCTTGAACTCTGAAAAGCCAGCAGGTCTGCAGGTTGCCTGTACTCTGTGGGGATAAGGAACCGAGGGACCCTAGCACCGGGGTAGGAAGAGGAAGTCATAGAACAGAAATGGCAGCTGTGCTTCCAGTTAGATGGGAATGGTTAGACTAGACAGGAAGGGTCTGCAGAGAAGAGACGGGAGTTAACTTGCTCAGAACCGTTCAATTCTTTGTTTCTCCGTAAAGAACTTCTCGTGCCTGCCTTGGCTCTGTGATTGGTGAGTGATTGGCGTCTTGAATGGCGTCGGTGAGACCCACCGCCTGAGCGGAGCCTGACTGATTGGACCATTTGGAGTGTTTCCCCATTTGTTTGTTATAACTGGGATGAGAGAGAAGAAGAGTCCCCTCATTTCTGTGTTGTCTGTGTGAAATTGAGTGTTGGAAGCCCGTGACACAGAGCAGCACGGATAAGCTGTCTGAGAAGGGAGCTGACACCTGGAACCCCAGGAACCTGAAACAAGACAGTGGCCAGGGTGGTCTGGTACCCAGGACATCTCACTCTATGGATGGCTGTATTTGTGGCCACTGAGAAGCTACAGAGGAGTCACAAAAGACTCCGCTGTTTCTCCCCAGAAGCTGGAGCAAAGCCGGGTCTAACAGAGTGAGAGGAGGCTGGGTAAGTGGTCTGCTTGCTGTACTTGTGGATTCCTGGGCAGAAAGCTCTAGTCCACTGACAGGCCTTGGGGAAAAAGGCAATGGACCTCAGGATGTCTCTCCGTTGATAAATGGTTTACTTAAAAGGCACAAAATCCTGGGTTCAGTCTCCATTAATGCATAAACACAGGTATACACCCACAAGTTGAGTATTCAGGTCATGGAGGCAGGAGGATCAGGAGTTCAAAGTCATCCTTGGCTGTGTTAGGGGCCAGCCTGTGCTACATGATACACTGTCTCAATAGAATAAAGGAGAGGGTGATATGGATGTGGTCCTGGAGCTCTGAGGCTGGAGAAGACACCGAAGAATCAATAAAATAACCAGGAGCTGTCTTTATACCTGTGAGCAGGGGATGGCTCATCCAGAGTCAGTTATTATTGGCCTACTCTGTAGCAGAGGAAGCCCAAGCTTGCTGGACAACCCAAGGCGTAAAAGCAAAGCTCGGCTGGATCCCTCCCTATGCAGCTCCAGGCTCAGGTTAGTTTCTTTAGTTACAGACTCCTCCTTTCTGCCATGATGCAGGGCCTCTGCCTTAGTGAGCCCAGTATGCTTAAAAACTCCCTGGGGCTCTTCACCATCTCACAAAGGTTGACTGCTCAGACCTTGAAGACACAGAGATCTTGGCTGGAGAGGCCAGTCTGCAAGCCTTGAGGATTAAGAGTTGGAGTTGGATGAGTATGGGACCATGTGCAGGCTCAATTGGGATGCTGGAAAGGTTATTGAACACCCTCAACGTTCTATTAAAGCACAGTAACTATTCTTGCCTCCTATGCATTGTGGGATTGAGGCCAGGAATTTCTGAGAGCAGCTGAGTGTGGATATCGAGCACTCCAGCAGGCTCAGAGGAACCCAGGCTGGGTGTTCCCACGGCCTTGTCAGGCTGGGTGCTCCCACGGCCTTGTCAGCCCTCTGGTCATCCATCCCTAGTCCCCCAGGCTCTGGTTTTCTCCTGCCTCCCAATTCAGGCGTGCCAGGGAATTCTTGTCTAAACTTTTCCAAATGTCACTTCTTATTTTCTTCTCTTTCAATGTTTTGTGTCTTTATCTGGGTGACATTTTTTTCTTTCCTTCTATAGGGACCTTTAAAAGAATTGGAGAAAGAAAGTGACAGGTGAGGCCTCTGGTCAGGCCTCAAAGGAGTGAGAAGATAGTTTGGTTGGAGACAGTCAGAGGGGGTCCCAGGAGGACTTGAGGCATTAGGTATAAGTATGGGAACCAGGAGCAAGGAATTGACATGAAGTAATTTCGCAGGTAGGCCCAGAGTAAGGTCAAAGGGCAGGTCTCTCTCTCCGTTCGGGATGTCAAAGATGACAAATATACAGAAGCCATCTGCGAACTACAAGATGGATGAGCGGAGAAGATGTCAAGCCTGGAAACCTGAGTGCAATCTCCCAGACCCACATGGTGGGAAAAGGGAGAACTGACTCCTCCCCCTGGTTACCATCTGACTCCACATACACAATGTAGAACATGGATTTACACACACACACATACACACATGCGTGCACACACACATGCACACACACACACACACACACACGCTTGCACACACACATACGCATACACGTACGCACACACACACTAAAATAAAAGTGAGAAAAAAGAAGCCATCTGTGTAGGAATTTGTGGAACAGGTTATCAACTTCTAGCACTTTCTGTGACTATGTCAGCCAGCTCTAAGCAACCCCTGACCAGGTGAAGAGAGAGATGGGACAGACTCTCAGTGATGGGCCTCACCTCATTTGGGCTGTCCCCAGTCCCAGGCCCTTCAGCTTTGCATTACTGTGTTTCCTCTCCTCAGGAGTCTGGTGAGGACTGACTCCATTCCAGAATCCTTCACAAGCCTGGCACCCATGCGACATCAACCAGAGCTCCCATGAGTGTTGAATGAAGCGACAGAATCTCCTGTTCTTTGGGGAAATGGGGAGTCAGTCCTCCCGAGAGGAGGTGTGAGTCAACAGCAGATGACTGTGTACAAACGTTTCTCCCCACTGTTTGTCACACAGTGTCTCTCCGTGGTCCAGACCCTCTGCTGTGTGCCAGACATTTAACTAAGTACAAACGAGTCACTATTGGGAGCTAACTGGTCAGATTTTTTTTTTTCCTTCCAAGAATCAGAAACTTCTACTCTGAAGTGAGAGGCAACTCTTCCCCACTTGACAGTCCCTGGGAAGAACGTCAGTGGGTACCAAGAAACATGGCTCCCGAAGCGTCCACCATTGCTCTTCCCCCAAGGGCCCATGCTATTACTTAGAAATCTCCAGATCTGCCCAGCTCATGATCCTCTGGGGCCTGAGCCAGCTGGAATTCACTTGAGTTGCTTTCCAGCAAAGGAGGCTGAACCACACCTTCCCACATACCCTTTCTGGGCTGAGTGGAGCCACATCATGCAGATGTGCCACATCTGGAAGGAGTAGGAGGTGGCATTGCTTGGAGTCCTGAGAGCCTCCTGCTGCCAGCCTGGGACTTTCCAGGTGAGCTTCTGAGTACAGAGCATTGGATGGTCCCTGCCTTGATGGTAATGGGAGGTGGAGCCTTTCAGAGGGGCAGTCATGAAGCAAAGAAGTTTGGTCACTGGCGGTGTATACTTGACTGTGATTCTGGCCTCTCTCTTTCTCTCCCTCAGCTGCCATGAAGCAAGCAGCTCCCTCTTCTGTGTCCCTCCCACCATCTTGTATTTCTCAACACAGGCTCAAAGCAGTAGGCCCCAGTGAACCATGAGTGGAAACCTCTGGAACCGTGAGGGAAACAATTTCCTTATTTCCTTTTTTTTTTTTTTTTTTCAGTTGATATCTCAGGTATTCTGTCATGTTGACAGTAAACTGATAAGCACAGGAGGCTTTTGCCTGTCAGAGTGAGTTAGGTTAAGCTGGATGTCTTAGTCAGTGTTCTATTGTTGTGAAGAGACATCACGACCAGGGCAACTCTTATAAGGAAAACATTTAACTGGGGCTGACTTACAGTTCAGGAATCTGGTTTCTCGTCATCATTGGCGTGCAGGCAGATATGGTCTTGGAAGAGGAGCTGAGAGTTCTATATCTACAGGCAGCAGGAAGAGGGAGGGAGGGATAGAGAGAGGGAGGGAGGGAGGGGGAGGGGGAAGAAGAGGGAGAGAGAGGGAGGGGGAGGGGGAGAGGAAGAGAGAGAGATACACACACACTGGGCCTGGCTTGATTATTTAAAGCCCCAAAGCCCACCACCAGTGACACACTTCCTCCACCCCACTCCAACAAAGGCACACCTCTTAATGGTGCCAACCCGTAATGATCATTCATTCAAAGGTATGAGCCTCTCAACCATCCCTATTCAAACCTCTGTACTTTAGTAATAAGCAAGCCTAATCTAAGTGGGATTCTGGTTCAGAGGAAGCTCACTTTCTAGTCACCTTCATGATAAGGAGAAAGAGTGACCACTTTGGGAAACTGCAGGAGGTTGGTTAGTGGGTTTTGTTAACAATAGGGAAGAGAAGTGTACCTTAGTCCTCCATCATACAAGCCCCAGGGCAATGTCATACCAGTTCCTAATCACCTCTCAGTCCAAATAGCTGAAGATGCTTGTGATGTGAAATTGGCACAGGCATCCACTTCTCCTCACCCCACGGGGGCTACTCTCAACTTGACATGTAAGAAAGCTGACACCCAGAGGAACGGTGTGCTGCCCTTCCAATGGGAAGCCTGGAATTTTGTCACATGACTTAAGGCTTTGCATCTATTACCCTGTAGAGTCCCTGATAAAGGCAACACATTCAAAGTCCCCAGGTGGATTCCCTCAGGAAAGACCAATTCAGGGAACTCTTCTAGAAGCTGGTCCAGTAAAGTTTTTGCCAGGTTCTGGGCAAGCCAATGTTGTTGCCAAAGTGAAATGACCCTCCAATTAACACCAGATCCTCCTTCCCTCTCTGGTGATTTTGTCCATGAATTCATGCCAGGATTCTCACATGTTTCTCCAGTCCATCTAGGGAACAGGAAATTGGCCAAATTCTGGACTTCTCAGGCTAGCATGTGGTCAATTTGTGTATGGCTGAGCACTAGGTTCAGTAATGACATTTTAATTTCTAAGAAACTTGATTTTTTAAAAAAAAATGCACAGTGTTCATAGTGATTCAAAGGAAGAAGTCTCTATAGAGATGCTAACAAGGCTCTGACCTAAACCCCTCCAGGCTGAGCATATTTTGACATGTTGAATGTGATGGCTGACTGCTCCCACTGAGTAAGGGAGTCTGACAAGAGAGAACAGACTGTAAAGCCAGGGGCAGCGTCAGGACAGCAGGGTGTCTAGATGGATCCACTGGCCATATTAGAGGGCAAGAGCCACGGGGAGAACCTGGGGAGGGCCACCTAGGAGCACCAAGGAAAACCTTCCAGAATATTCCCCAAAAAGACACTAAGTAAACTACTGAGTCAGAATAAGGGATTGTGGTTAAGTATGGAGAAAGGAGTGAAGATGGAGTTAGGGGTGAGGGGAGTTAGGGGAGTGTGGAACTAGGGAGCAGAAAAAGGGCTTACAAAGACCTGAGACCAGCCACTACACCTGAACAGCTCCAAGACAGGAGGAAGAACCAGATAGAATGTGGCAGACACCTGTCCCACAAAGTGTCATAGCCATAGGAAGGCCAGGACCAACTCTAAGGAGGAACAGAATGGTAAGAAGTTTACCTCTGTCACATAGCATCTAGAGCTTTAGTGTGTGTGTGTGTGTGTGTGTGTGTGTGTGTAAGAGAGAGAGAGAGAGAGAGAGAGAGAGAGAGAGAGAGAGAGAGAGAGAGAGAGAGAGAGAGAGAGAGAGAGAGAGGTGCTGTAACAGCAGAATTCAATGCAAACATCACAGACACAGTCAAACAGGAGGCATGGTAGTAAAATTTAACAACAGACAGATGTCACTGTAGATGTCCCATCTCTTGCCATAAATCCTGCCAGCATTCTATAACTGTTAGCAATTTTACACCTAGAGCCTGAACAATAATTCCACAAGATTACCTCACTCTCTGTCCCCTTACCCAATCCTAGAGTGCCAAGACACACAGCTCCCTGCTTGTGGTTTTTCCCTAAACAGACTCTTTGTAATCAGGGCTATTGGCTTACTCCTCCACTCTCTATAGTTGGAGAGCTGGATAAGTCCTTGCCTGGGCTTGAATAAAGAAACCTTTGTTTTTGCATCAGGAAGTTGGCTCTGTGGTTTTGTTGGGGGTCTTGGGACATAGGCATAACATTTGGGGGCTTGTCTGGGATCCCCCCAATTTCCCCCCCCCACACCCTGACCCAGAAGGTTTTGGATTGATTGGTGGGTCTCTACATTTCTGTCTTCTGTTGTCTTTGTCTTTCTCTGTGATGTTTGACTTCTGTAAAGTTGGAGACATGGAATCCTCCAAGATATTTTACTCTGAGGCAATTGGTGGAACCAAAATGGATGTGCTAGGGGCTCAGATTGCAGAAGTCTGGAAGATGTTCCAAACCCCATTGTCTGTAGAGATTCCAAATCCCTTCTGGAGGGCAGGACCTCCTGTTTTCACTGTTTGAAGACTATTGTTTGTTGAATCTGTGCTCGAGGTCTGTGCTGTTTGTCCCTGTGGGGCCCCTGTTGTGTGTGACACTGACACTTGATGCTGAGCACTTATGTGGGACAGACTCCTTCCTCATCCTTAGACTTATGCCTAGCACGCTGGAGTGATATGAAGGATGCCACTCGTAATAACAGTGTTAAGAAACTTTAAAAAGGCAAGTTTAATATTTTCTGTAGCTCAGAGTGTCTGTCATTCCACGTTGAATGGCCTCTGGAGGGTACCTTTGCTGCCAGCCTCATCACTATGGTAGAGGAGATTGTGTTTTGCCCACACGATGGCTACTGGCCAGATACTGTACATAGTCACCTGGAGAGGACTGATTGAGACTGCCCCATTTTGGGTTAAACCTTTGTTGCCTTAATAGGTGAACGTGTTAGCAGCAGAAAAGAGGCAATATGTATATATATACATCACTTCTCCTTTTCCGTCTAATCAAAAAGGAAAGTTTCACATTCAACAAAGCAAAATTACATATAACAAAACAAAACAATATCTAGTATATTTGTATTTAGCAAAATTAAAGAAAACATTCTATCATCTACCTTATCATTATAAGTCCAAAGTTTCATAGCTAATTTACCTTTTATTATAACAAATAAAAACTATACTTAAAACTATCCAACCTTCAACTCCATCAAAGACCGCAGAAGGATATTACCTGAGTAAACAGGAAATGCAAGCAACTTCCAAAATCTAGAAATGGCAGAGATGACAATTGGCTGACTGGACAGTCACTCAAAGTTCCTTTGTAATGTTGGGGCATCCATCTTCAGCATACAGGCCTAAAGTCTCTGGTGTACCTTCAGTGAAACAGGAAATTTGAAGGACTTCTCTGCCCATTCTGGCATAGTTTGTCAGTCACTTCTCCCTGTGTCCTGCAGAATGTCTGACAGTTTTCTCTGTGAAGCAGGAACCTGAAGAAGCATCTCGGCTTGTTCTGTAAAGTTCAGAGGTTACTTTCCTACGGGTCCTGCGTGTCCAGTCTATATAGCATGCTGTCAGGCAGTTGAGGCAAGAGCAGTTTCTTGTCCAATGGCTAAATTTTGTCACAAAGAAAGTAAACTCCATATGAGTTTCTTCAATGCCCATCATTCTCTTGAAGTAGATTCTCATTGTCCAGAAAAGTCTAAGTTCTTAAAATATTATAAATGCGATATTCTGTAGGTCTTTGAAGTATTTGAAGAAGACCTATCTAATTTAAATATATCTTTGCATACCTATAAAATTCTAACTAACATGACTTTGGATGACTATTAATCTGCATTTTATAATTATACATTACAATTTTAAATGAGTTATGTAAATATCACACCTTAAACAAGAGTAGAAATATACATACAGTATAAGAAAACTGACCTTAAATCTGTATCAATAAACCAAAACCGATACCAATGCAAAATATTTTGAGATTAACAGCTGATTTTTGGATTAAAGTAGATTCAATAATCTATCTTTTTAAATTATTCCTATATCATTCCCCCCTTTTTCCTAGAAAGAGATTGACTATGACCATTAACCATTTATAATGAAAACAAACATTTATAAACAATATTTTGGGGAATTTGGCATAGCTTTCAGTTACTACTTCCTGCTGATTGGGAGGCACTGACAATCTTATGGGATCCTGAGGCTGGATCATCTTATTCAGCAGCCTTGAAGCTGATGTGGCCATCTCTTCCCATCAGAGATTTTTCAGGGGTTATTCCTTGATCAAGCCATATTAGCCTGGAAGCAATCCACAGGTTCTCATCTTCTGTATAAACAAAAGCAAACTTCTTTTCCAAAGCAACATACCCTTAAGCCCAAATTTCAAAGTCAAGATACTTTTAAAATATATATGTTTGTTTAACTTAGCAGCCTTTACAATCAAATGTTTTTCTGCAGTTAGCTCATTAACAATTAAAAGATTGAAAGAAAATTTAATATAATTTAAAATGAAAAGAAAACACAATAAACATAATCCAGACTCTGTGTATTTTCCATCTTTATGTGGCATATATATGTATTCATGTATATATATTATTATTACTCTATTTCTCTTTTTCAAGGACTTTTTCTACCCTCTTTCTTTTCTCTCCCAGCCTACATATTCTTTTTCACATACATTGTAACTCATTTAGAGGTTTTCTCCATCTGAATCTGTTTTATTGGATATCATTAATCATTTTTTTTTTTAACCAGAAGAGCTTTTAAAATGCTAGACTGCAAAGCACTGCTTTGGCTCCTGACTCTGCTCCACTCGACTTTTCAACATGGCAGAAGTACAAGAAACATATTTATCTTCCAGATTCTGGGAGGCAATATTAAATATTGTGAAGCTATTTACCACCCCAGCTCTGGGAAATCTTAGGGTCCACTTTGCCACCAAGTAGAGCACTACAGCCTGCTGCTCATGAATTCCATTTAAATATTTGGCAGCAGGGTCTCTTAAAGAGCCACACAGTTTTTGCTGCTAAGGGCGAGCCTCTGCTCACTGCCAGCAACAGAGCTAACCCAAGAAAATGCTGCTACTAAGCAGCCATCATTGATTCTGTCCCCCTTTTGTCTGTAAGAGCAGTAACCTTAAATCTGTCATAAGCAGCTTATGCATGTACCAAGGCTCCTGTGAGATTTCAGAAACCAGCCTTGTTGCAGCTTAAGCTTCAGGCTGAAAGCCCACCATCTTATAGCTCAAACCCGCATGCCACGCCATGGTGTCTCATTACCATGACCCATTTGAAAGACACAACTCGGAAGCTGTTTTTAGCTCCATTTCTGTGTTCTAGAACTCTTTTGAAACTTTCTAAGGCTTTATATTGGTGTATGTGCCCCACATTGGACTGCCATTTGTCATACAAGTTTCTGGCCTACCCTAATCCCATGGTCTGGACTCACCCACAGCTGCTTATCACCCCCAAAATGACTCAGATATTTATATTAAATACATGCTGTTCGACCTATGACTAAGGCATATTGCTAGGTAGCTCTCTTATCTTAAATCAACCCATTTCCATTAATCTGTCTTGCCATGTGGCTCAGGCTTACCTGAATTACTTTACATATTGCTCCTTGGGCAGCTGGATCATGTCTCTCTTGACTCTACCTTCCTTCCCCTTTATCTATACTCAAATTTCCTGCCTGTTTCTAAGATGCTTTGCCGAAGGCCAAAACAGTCCCTTTATTAACCAATGGTATTCACAGCATATAGAAGGACATCCCACATCAGGAAACTGTATTGAAAATCCCCACTCCCACTACAGCAAAAGGGATGAGGGAATTTCGAAGTACTTCTGGGTTCTGCCATTTGTGGAGCCCTGGCTTTGCTGACTTAGCGAAGCCCTTATATGAAGTCATTAAGGACAGGTAAAACCTTAACTAGACAGAGGAAAAATAGCAGGCTTTCGAGAACCTCAGAAGCTCCTGGAAGCCCCAGCTCTCAGGCTACCAGACATTTCCAAACCATTCTATTTGCTCGGAGATGAACATAAAGGGGTTGCTAAGGGAGGGCTTACTCAGACACTGGGATCTTGGAGACGGCCAGTGGCTTATCTGTCAAAGAGACTAGATCCGTAGCGGTAGGGTGGCCCCCATGCCTATGCATTATAGCGGCAGGAGCCCTCCTGGTCTAGGATGAGGATAAACTCACTTTGGGACAAAACTTCATGGTAGCTACCCCACATGCCTTAGAAGGGGTACTTAAACAGCCCCCAACTGCTGGCTAAGTAACACCACACATGACTCATTTCCAAACCATACTACTTAATCTAGCCAGAATAACTTTCCAAGCTTCCAAGCCTTGAACCCAGCCACCTTGCTACCTGACCCAGACCTAAAAGCACTGTAACATAACTGCATAGGGATACTGGCTCAGGCTCACTGCATCCAAATAAACCTCAAGGACACCCCACTGTCAGACAAGAGGAAATGTGGCTTTCCGACAGGAGTAGCTATGTGAGGAACAAGATGAGGTATGCTGGGGCAGCGGTCACCACAGTGGACAAGGTAATTTGGGCAGAACCAATGCTGGTGGGGACTTCTGCTCAAAAAGCAGAACTAATAGCCCCAGCTAAGGCCTTAGAGCTGGGACAAGGGAGAAAGATCACTATCTACACTGGCAGTCACTACACTTTTGCCACAGCTCATGTCCTAGGGGCCATCTATAAATAAAGACGACTCTTAACTGCAGAGGGAAAATCTATCAAAAACAAAGAGGAAATTCAGAACCTCCTTAAGGCCCTATGGGAACCCCTAAAATTGGCCATAAGCCATTGTCTGGGTCACCAAAAGGGTGATGGGCCAGTATAGAGGAGTAACAACCTGGCTGATCAGACAGCCAGGGAAGTAGCAATAAAACCATTCTAGCACTGGATCTGCTGGACCCAGGTCCACTGGCATTGCCACCTCACCCCCAATTACACCAAAGAAGATATGGCCTGGATTAGGACAGTCCCTAAATCCAAATATCTTGAGGGATTGTGGAAGGCTGCTGACCATAAGATAATCTTGCCAAGCAGTTAGGGCTTAGCCTCCTGTGCTGAACACACCACACCTCCTATATGAGTACCTGGAAGATGCAGGACTTGCTAAGGATCTAGTCAATAACTGCTAAGTTTGCCTATTAACCAATGCTGTCTTCAATCTTAAAAACCCCGGGGCATGAATACGGATAAGAAGCTAGACACATACTGGGAGACTGATTTTATGGAAATCAGACCCAGTAAGTTCAACTACAGATACCTCCTAGTATTCATGGACACATTTTCAGGATGGACTGAAGCATTCTCCACCAAGCATGAGACAGCTCAAACCATGGCAAAAAGACCGCTGGAAGACATCCTGCTAAGATACAGGTTCTCTGTAATGATAGGGTCAGACAAAGGACCAGCATTTGTGTCCAAGGTGAGTCAGAGCCTAGCCACCATCTTAGGAATTAATTGGAAATTACACTGTGCATACAGACCTCAGAGCTCAGGACAGGTCAGAAGAATGAACAGAACACTGAAAAGAGACCTTAGCCAAACTAGCCTTAGGAATTGATGTAGACTGGGTTACTCCCCTCCCTTTTTCCCTTTACCATGTGAGGAACTCTCCCTACCAAATAGGTCTGACCCCATTTGAAATCATGTCTGCTATCCCTCCCCCCACAATCCCCAGTCACTAATCTGAATGAGTAGCTGAAATGGATGATCGAGATACGCTTGACCTTCTTAGATGCCTCCAATGTGTACACATACATGTCTGGCCCAAACTTAAGGCCCTCTATGAGCCTCACAGGTTCCAGCTTGGAGATGGGGGTCCTCATCCATTACCACCAACAGGGGAGGGGCAGGAATTGGATGGGCTGCAGTCACCCATAACTTTGGTGGCATCTGAGGGACATTTCTATCTATGTATGTCCTAGAGATAGTAGGGACTGGTCAGAATCCAACAGGAGTGTATGTGGGGGGAGGGGTAGCTGATTACTTCTGTAGAGAATGGAAATGTGAAACATCCAGTAACACCTATTGGAGATCTAGTTCTCTTTGGAACCGCATAATGGTGACTAGAAACCACTCTGGTCTGAGACTCACAGGACTTTTGCAAAGGTTACTCAGGAGTCTACATGGGAGTTAGTTCAAACCCACAGGGCCATGGGTAGGCCAAGGAAAATGTGTTAAATACCAGTGCAATCCCTTGACCATTAAGTTTACACAGAAAGGATGAGAATTCACAGATTGGCTGAGAGGAAGAACATGGGATTAAGGCTTTATAAGAAGGGCTATGACCATGGTCTAACTTTTCACCTCAAACTAAATATTGAATATTCGACTGTAGCCCTCGGGACCCAATACCATATTGCCCCCTCCTCCCGCTTATATTCAAGTCTTCCCCTGCCCCTCAGATACCCATTGTAATCAAGCTATCAAATGCAGCCAAACACCCAGTCACAGCAGGCTCAGATAACTATCACTGTGCCCACTCCATGGAGCCCCAGCCTACATGCTCCCCAGAGCAGGCCACAGGATAACTCCTACTACCTGTCAATCAGAGGACTTGCTCCGCAGCCTCATAACTTAGTCCTTTTTAGTCCTCAAAGCCAGATTTAACTGTTGTTTGCTGGCGTTGCTACAATCCAGCTCCCCCTTACCATGAGAGTGTTGCCATAGTGGTAACCTTCAGCCAAACCCCAGACTCCTCTCTGTGTCATTGGAGGTCCAAAGCACAGTTAACTCTCCAGCAGATCTCTGGAGCTGGGACTTGAATAAGAACCACACTCTCTGACAATCCTTAGGTAACACTTCCCTGGCCATTCCTCCAGGCCCCTTACCTGATTCTCCACAGCGATACCTACCTGGGGGGCATATTCTATTGGCCTTATCCCCTGTGTCCATACCATGATCCTCAGCTGCACCAGGGACTCTGTGTTCAGGTGCATCTGATCCCCGGGCTCATCTACCATGCAGAAGACAAGTTTCTTAATAAGGTTGGCGACTTACACCTCCTGCTTAAGGGAACTGATAAGTGCCTTAGCCCTAAGCATCCTGGTGGGAACCAGCCTTGTTGGAATGGGGACTGTAACAGCTTCCCTGGTCACCCAGAATCAGCATTATTTCAGTCTCTGGACAGCCATCAATCTAGACATAGAGAGATTAGAAAGCCCTATCTCCCACTTACAGGAATCCTTAACTTCCATAGCTGAGGTAGTCATGCAAAACAGGAGAGGTTTATCTTCCTATAACAAAGGAGGGGGGGAGCTATGTGAAGCCCTAGGAGAAGAATGCTGTTTTTACATAGATCATTCTGGGATCATTAAGGACTCCATGGCCAAAGTAAGAGAAGGCCTTAGGAGGCTAAGGAGAGAACCGGCTAACCAGGGGTGCTTCGAATCTTGGTACAATAGTTCTCCCCTTGTTGATGACCCTGATCTTCATCCTCTTAGGACCCCTGTTGACATTAGTCCTTATACTAACCTTTGGACCATGCATTCTGAGTAGGCTAATACAGTTCATTAAAGAAAGACTGGGTACCAACCAGCTAATGGTACAAAGAACTCAGGGTTAGTATGAAATACTCAGCCAAGACATAGAAGAGGGTTATCTTCCACAGAGAAGATGTCCAGCCCACCAAGGCAGACACTGACACCCATGATTGGGTGTCCCTAAGTTACTAGAAGAGGAGGGAGTGAAAGAGCAGAACCAATACCATCCTGAGAACAGGCCTCCATAAGGTGACCAGGGGCTGAACATAAGCCCCCAAAAGTGCTGTGACAGCAGAATTCAAAACAAACATCACAGACACAGTCAAACAGGAGGCATGGTAGTAAAATTTAACAACAGACAGATGTCACTGTAGACATCCCATATCTTGCCATAAATTTTGTCAGCATTCTATAACTGTTAGCAATTTTGCACCTATAGCCTGACCAATAATTCCAAAAGATTACCTCACTCTCTGTCCTAGAATGCCAAGACATACAGCTCCCTGCTTGTGGTTTTCTCTAAATAAACCCTTTCTAATCAGGGCTCGGGGATTCCTCTTTTGCTTGCTGTAACTGGAGAGCTGGAAGAAGTCTTTGCCCAGGCTAAAATAAAGAAACCTTTGTTTTTGCATTAGGAAGTCAGTTCTGTGGTTTTGTTGGGGGGGTCTCCTGACAAGGGGGCAATACTCAGCGAACACCCTCACCAGCTTTCACCTGACTTGCTTTTAAAATTTGCATGAAGATCCAAGCAAGGCAGGATAATTAGACATCAGCAGAAAAGTGTAGATTTGAGAGGAGATAACGTCACAGTGACCTGTCAGCAAAGAGACTGAAATAGTCATGTCTACCTCGATCTGGGCTTTATGTGGAAAAGCATGAGCCTTGCCCAAGAACCCAGAACCATAGACACCATCTTCTGCTGCTTGGTATTTAAATAAGGACCGCCTATGCGATTTGGAAAACCCCAAACAAGAAAGTTACTTGAAGTAGGGCCAGGATAGTAGCACCCTGGGGTGAGAATATTAGTCCTTTTTGGAGTAAGATCGTAACCCAGGCCTCACAGGAAAGCCTGGGGGTGAACATGGTCTCACAACCCACAAGTACAGGAGCCAGCAGAAAGTGAACCACCTGGGCAGGAATCGACAAATGGAAGCCACAGTGGAACTGACTGCCTAAGGGGGGATGTCAGACACTGGCCAGGCATTTTCAACTAGAAGGCAAGTGTAAAGTCCCCCAAATTATAAATGCTCTTTGTCAAGCTTGCACTTGTGTCAGACTCACTGAGACATTTTAGGGGTCACAAGTGAAGTTCTTCTTCCCTCTTCTCCCCCCCCCCTTTCTGTCTCTCCCTGTCAGACAATGTGCAAAGTCCAGGAGAGCATATAACTTGTAACATAAGAATTAGACATAAAGTCTGGGTATCCTTCCTACAAAAATCAGCATTAGTTTCTTGTTTTATAAACTCCTACTTGTTTCTTAAGTGAATTTTGTGGTGGTGGTGGCAGTGGGTGTGTGTGTGTGTGTGTGTGTGTGTGTGTGTGTGTGTGTGTGTGTGCATGCCTGTGTGTAATTGTGCACTTACACATGTAGAGGACAAAGGACAACCCAGACTAGTCAGCCTTACTTTGGGGAGTGCACCAATAGGCCAGCTTAGCTGGGCAGTGAGCCTCAGGGTGCCTCCTGCCTCTGCTTCCCTAGATTGGAATCACAAGTGTAGATTTAAAGTGTAGATTTTTAAAAAAATGCCTCGTCTTTTTTAAAAAATTGGGTTTTAGGGAGTGAGCTTGAGACCTCATGTTTGTGTAGCAAGCTCTTTGCCGACCTTGCTCTCCCCTCAGGCCCTCAAGTTGATTACTGAGGGCTGTTTAGTCTAAGGGGGGCTTAGCATGTGGAGGTGGTCACAGGCTAGCTTAGGGAGGGAAGACGGGCGCTCACAACCCCTATCCTGACGGTCTTGCTGTGCCCCGACTCACAGAACCTGGAACCACTATACTACCTCTGAGCTTGGCATCAGGCAGCAAAAGAAGTGGAAGGAATAGTTATAAAGGGGAGCATGGAAGAGGAGGGGGGGCAAAGATAATAAAGTCACGTGAAGGGACTCTCAGGAAAACAGAAACTTCAAAGCTGACAAAGTTTCCAAAGATCTAGAGATTGCTAAAGCGTTACCAACTTGCATGTCCCCCTGCCTCCTCTGTGATGAAGCTGTATGCAGCTGCCTGGAATGCGTATCATCCAGCTGTAGCAGGCAGACCAGTTAGATATGACGTGACCTTTAGCCTAAATTCTCTTCAATGAAAGGTGAGTAAAGAGAGGGACCTGTTTCCAGGCTGGAACTAGCGCTGTGGACTGAATGTTTGTGGTTCACAAAATTTGTTGTTGCTTTCTAACGTCCAGTGAAATAGATGCCCCTCATCTTGTAATGGGGTTACATCCGGGTATCTCCGCAGAAGGTAAAAACATTGTCAGAAGCTTGACATGGTGATACATGACTATAACTCTAGCAATGAGGAAGCTGGGCCAGAAGGGCTGTGAGTTCAAGACCAACCTAGGCTACAAAGAGAATTTGAAACCCGCTGTGGTTATGTATCAAGACCGGATCTCAAAAACAACAACATAATAATAATAATGCATACACACATGGGTATATCTACACAGATATATAAATGTAAATTCAAAAAATGTAATTGATAACTAACCTGTCCAACATTATAGCTTAGTCTAGCCTACCTCATTAGCCTTAGAACACCTTCATGAGCCTGCATTGGGGCAAATCCACATAGCACAGCACGAATCTTGTAGTAAAATATGGGCTATCTTGAGTACTTTGTTGGGTGCTTGCATTTACAGAAGGTTATCAATTCTGCAAAATTCTGTTTTTTTTCCCTTGTGGTCACATGGCTGGCTGGAGCCACATGCAGTTATGGGTGATCACACGCGGCTTGCAGCTGCTATCTGGCTAACTGGGGAATGATAAAAATTCAAAGTCTATTAAAAATGTTATTAGACCATTGTAAATCCAGGGTGTCTGTAGTGCAAAGAGATGAGAACTTGGGAAATTAGATTGGGGTTCTGTCTGCTCTGTGCTCATTTTTTTTTTTTTTTTTTGAGACAGATCTCACTATATAGCTTTAGTTAGCCTGAAACTTGGCTATGCAGACCAACGGGCCTTCAAACTTACAAGAGAGCTGCCTATCTCTGTCTCCTGCGTGCTGTCTTAAAGGCAAGTGTCACCAAGCCCAGCTAGGGGATAGCTCCCTGCTAAGAGGTTCTGATATTGCTGCCACTTGGAAAGAACAGTTTGAAAATGCTAACTATGAAATGAAACAGGATGTCCCAGGCACTGGATCTAGAACCATGCATGGTAAATTTCTACTTTTGCAAATTTCCCAGTCTAAGATTTTTTTTTTAATAGTCTTAGAACATATTAAGAGAAACACTGGATGGAGACCATGTATCCATGGTAACCCAGGATCAACAGAGCCACACAGTAGAAGGGGCCTGGGTCTCTGTATGCCTGTGTGAGCAAGCCACTCCCACCTGGATTGTCCCTCTCATCAGAGGACAAGGAGTCCCATGATTGTCTTCCGATTCCCTGTGGGCTCTCGACTCCAGCATCCTGGCCGTCACTTGGCTAATATGTCAAGGAGAAAAGCCAATGGGTCACTCTGCTAGGAATGACTGAAAGAGTGTGCATGCATGATGTAAAAGTCTGCAAAACTCTCATCTGGCCAGAAGTTCATGCATGCAAGTTCTGACAGTTCTTGCAGGGAAATCATTATTGTTTCCAAAATCATGCCGTAGCTTGTGGGTTTTCTCTGAGTCTTCTGTCTCTCTCTTTCTCTGTCTGTCTTTCTGTTTGTCTCTCTGTTTCTCCTCTCTCTTTGTCTGTCTCTCTCTGTTTGCCTCTCTGTTTCTCCTCTCTCTCTGTCTCTCTCTGTTTGCCTCTCTGTTTCTCCTCTCTCTCTGTCTCTCTCTGTTTGCCTCTCTGCTTCTCCTCTCTCTCTCTCTCTCTCTCACTCTCTCTCTCTCTCTCTCTCTCTCTCTCTCTCTCTCTCTCTCTCTCTCTCTGTGTGTGTGTGTGTGTGTGTGTGTGTTTAGACAGGGTCTCTTGTAGTCTTAAGTTTCTTGCCTGGTCCAGCCCCAAGGTCTAAGCTTATTAGCAACCATTTAGTCCCAAATAACCATACAAAAGTTTATATTAATTACAAACTGTTTGGCCTATGGCTCAAGCTCATTATCAACTAGCTCTTATAACTTAACTCAACCCATTTCTATTAATCTATTTCCATGTGGCTAGTGGCTTGTCAGTACTGTCTCTCACTGGCTTGGGACTCATCAGGTTAGGCTGTCTGACCAGCAAACCCCAGAAGTTATATGTGTTTCCTCAGTGCTGGGATCACAAATCACGCGACTGTACTCCATATTTTACATGGATTCAGGTCTTCATGCTTCTGAGGCAAGTGCTTTGTTGACTGAGCCATCACCTCTGTTCTGGTTTTATTGTTTTATTTTGTTTTCCTTTTGCATTCTTTCAGCACAAATGCAAACTGGATCCCTTGGTGACTCACCTGACAGAATTCATCCCCTCAGGAGATGGCTCATGCTTCCAACAGTCCTGAAGCCTAGTTCCCTCTGAGGAGTTGAGATGCCAAATGGTCTTCCAGTGACCATGACTGTGACCATGAAGGAGAGGAGTTGGTCTGGCCATGAGGAGTGCACTCTCCTCTCCGGCTTTTCCATCTCTGGCCTCTCTCGCTGTGAGACTGTGGTTTTGGTGACCGCGCTTGGCAACTGCTTCCCTTCTACAAATGAGATGTTTAGAAGCACCCAGTAGGCAGACAGAAAGCCCTCTCCCATCCATGTGCTTAACGGAGACACAGGAATGATACACAGACTAGCACTGCTGTCAGAGAAACTCCTGCCAGCATTAAGCAAAGGTTAATGCAGAGACTTACAGCTAGACGGAGTGCTAAGAATAAGTCACCATTGAGTGCCCGGCTCTAAACAGCATACCTTTATCACCAAGGCTCAGAGACCATCACGGAAGAGGCGAACTAGAGGCCGGGAAACACCATCTTCTACACATGAGCTCATGTCATCAGTGGGTACCTGTACAAGAGAGAGTTCATCAACATGCTATCATGCTTGGGGGAGTGGCTTAGAAAATTCTGCCCCTTCCTGAAAAACTACGGCTTTTGATGGTTGTGGGGAGAAAGGAAGTCCTATCCCTCAGAAGTGCACTGATAAGCTGCCTTTGTTTGTGTAAATGACCCACTTACTCACAACTCTAATAAAATTCAATGAACACACATAAATACACAAGACATAAAAGTTTAGAGGCTCTGCTTACTAGTTTTATATCAACTTCACACAAACTAGAGTGATCTGAAAGGAAGGGACCTCAACTGAGAAAATGCCTCCAGCTTGCAGTGGAAGCAAGTGATGGATTGGGGGAAGGGGAGCAGCCCATCATGGGTGGTGCCACCCCTGGGCTGCTGGTACTGAGTATGTAGGAAAGCAGGCTGAGCAAGCCATGATGAATAAGCCAGTAGTCAGCACCCCTCCATGGCCTCTGCATCAGCTCCTGCCTCCAGGTTCCTGCCCTGTTTGAGTTCCTGTCCTGACTTCCTTTGGTGATGATGTGGAAGTGTAAGCCAGATAAACCCTCTCTTCCCTGAGTTGCTATGGTCACGGTGTTTGCCGCATCACTGGTAACTCTGACTGGGACAGAGGGGGATGTTGAGTAGAGGAAACGCAGGAGGAGGAAGGGGATAACGGGGGGTGGGGGGATCATGGTATATTATATGTACACCCACACACATATGAAATCATTACAGAATAAATAACACACATAAAAACAAAGAAAACCAGGGCAGGCCAGTGCTAGAAGGGCCTTTGGAGAGCCAAATCCAACCTTTCCCATTGACAGATTTAGAAACTGAGGTTTAGAAAGAGGAAGATTTACAGAG